>OW028576.1:46160627-47478537 GCA_932294295.1 Alitta virens | reverse complement strand
TGCACAATCGAATAAAAAATGTTAAAATGTAGTGTGACCTGATGCTCGAAACTAGGATTTTACATTGGACAAATAAACCACTTTACCTGATGTCAACTGATAAACTGCAATTAGTCTCCAAGGGTCTCCACTGCTCTGTGCACACCTATAGGTTTGACCGTTGAAATTGCAATCGCTACAACCTCCATTGGAACCATATCTGTCATAACCACCTGAGCCACAGTGACAGTCTTTACCAAACACTCCCTGAAATCATAGAGGTATATATTTTATTGCCAACAAGCTCTTTTTTCAAGACACAATAATCAGAAGTAGACTATACTGTTTTCAGAACTCAGAAGTGCTTTTTGAAGACAAGTCTTCAGGAAGGTCCCTCTAGAACTATTTAGAAGTCGCTGTTGAGGGTTCCCTCTTGAGGACAGTTTACCTCAATATTGCGACTTAAATTATGACTGGAAAATACTGTACTATCATTGAATATGAATTGTTGTGGTGAAAAATAGGTTAAATTTGGAATGTTTTTATGAATTTTAATAAAAAAAGTAATTTAAATTTGGAATGTTGTAATTTTAACACACATAACAGCCTTGGATATTGCATGTTGTTGAATATTGTGAAATAAACCAATTTTTGTTTTATAAGAAGGAAAAACTTCGTAAATATTTGTAAAATGTTTTTTGTTTTATCTGTGACAGTGTGTTAAAAATCACTTATTCAATAAATCCTCATTTTTGGACAAATTTTACTAATATACTCTACTTGATAGATATGCTTTATATGAGCATGTAGTAGTAAAGTATATTATGAATTTTTGTAGTAAAAAAAATAATTTCAATTGGAGTGTTGTAAGTTTGACACACATAACAGTCTTGGATATTGCATGTTGTTGAATATTGTGAAATAAACAATTCTTTTTAATATAAAGAAAAATCTTTCAAACTAACTTTGAAATATTTCTTTTTTTTTATCTGTGATATACTCTACTTGATAGACATGCTTTTAATGAACATGTTGTAGTAAGTAGTAGAATTACAACAAAGGTGCAAGTTAGATGTGTTGGTGTTGAGTGAGACGAAACTGGATGCTTCCTTCAGTAAAGTAATGTTAAATATTGAGGGTTACAATTGCATGAGACAAGATAAGAGATCAAACAGCGGGGGGCTGTTAGTATACATAAACAAGGATATACCGTTTTCTGAAGGCAAAATCAAAGTTTGTAATAATGAGATAGAATGTATGTCAGTTGAGTTGAATATATCAGATCAGAAGGTAATGCTGTTATGTATGTACAAAAACCCAAGAACAGATCCAGTCATTTTCAAACTATTTTTTCAAGAGACTTTTGAATTGGTATCTGAGGCATATGAAAATATAATTGTCATTGGGGACCTAAACTTCAATATGTTTCAAGACAACATGCTGTCTAGTATTATCCCATCATTTAGTCTGACAAACATCATAAAAGATGCCACATGCTACAAATCAAGTCAACCAACACTTATAGATGTCATGCTGGTGACAAAACGAAGAAAGGTTTTGCATAGTTTCTCTGAAAACACATATATTAGTGATTTTCACAATTTAATAGGAGGAGTTCTGAGACTACATAAACCTGCCCCAAAAACGAGAAAGTGTCAGTAAGGAATTTGGCTGAGATAGATTATGAAACTGTATTGTCAGAATTATCAAATATTGATCTTTCACAGGCCGTTATGGGCAGCACAGACGCAAATTGTGCATATGAAATGATGCATGAACATCTTTGCAGATTACTTGATAAGCATGCACCCAAGAAACAAAAGACAATAAAGAAAAATGATTTCCGTTGTATGTCCAAAGAACTCAGGAAAGCAATGTTATACAGAAACAGATTAAGAAACAAATACCACAAATTCCGATCAAATCATTATTTGTCCCTTTACAAAGTACAAAGGAATCATGTCAATGCTATTAAATGAAAGGAAATATGCAAATACTTTGAAGAAAAATGTAAATTAGGGACAAGAAACAAAGACTTTTGAATGCTATAAAACCTTTGTTCTCTAAGTCTAGAACTAAGTCTGATAGTATCCCAATACGGGAAAATGGTGAAATTGTGACAGATGGGCAAAAGGTCTGTAGCATATTTAACACATTCTTTCAAAGTATAGGGTCGGATATTGGAATTCCAGAAAACAATGAAAAACCACTTTGTGATATTATAAGTGAGTATTCCAACCATGAGAGTGTAAAGTGCATTAAAGAACAGATAAAAGGAAACTCTCATACAAATAATTTCACATTAAGATTTGTCACAGAAAGGGAAACAATAAATGTCATGAAATCTCTATCATCAAAGAAGGCCGCAGGTTATGATGATATCCCTGCTCAATTCATCAAAAAGTTAGGTAGTGCACTGGTGAAGCCACTTACACAGTGAATAAATAGATGCATATTAGAAAATACATTTCCAGTCCAAATGAAGAAAGCAAACATTACACCGCTGTATAAAAAGAAGGACAAGCTCAACAAAGATAACTACAGATCAGTTAATCTATTGCCAATACTATCAAAAATTATGGAAAAGGTTCTGTATAAACAAATATAAGAGTATATGAATACATTGTTTCACATGTACTTATCAGGTTTCAGGAAAGGTCATAGCTGTCAAGATTTACTAGTTAGATTTACAGAAGATATTAGACAATCTCTTGATAGGGGGCAAATGTTAGGAGTAATTGCAATTGATCTTTCAAAGGCCTTTGATTGTATGCCACATGGGCTTCTTTTAGATAAATTGTCTGCATATGGATTTGATTTGAATTCCTGTGAACTTATGAAATCTTACATAATGCATAGGCAACAACGAGTGAAAATAGGAGAAACACTATCTATCTGGGTTTATAACATTAAAGGTGTTCCACAAGGTTCCATTTTAGGACCACTTTTATTCAATATATTTATCAATGATTTTCTATTTCTTAAACTCAACAGTAATATCTATAATTACGCAGATGATAACACCTTCTGCTGTACAGACAATAATGTAGTAGTTCTAAAAGAAAAATTACACAAGGATTGCATAACTGCCATGAAATGGTTTGAATCAAACAGCATGAAAGCAAATGCCAGTAAATTTCAGTTAATGTTCTGAGTAGAAATACTAATCTAAGCAATAACTCTCTTATTGTATGTGAAACTGAGATTAGAGCATCCACATCAATAAATATACTTGGAGTACAGTTGGATATGAATTTGAAATTCAGTTCACATATTGATGAGGTATGTAAGCAGACAGGAAAACAGATAAATGCTTTGAAAATAACTATCTTGACAAAGAGACAAAAAATTCAACTTAGTGTATATTTAAGATGTACTAAAAATGCTGCTATATTACTATATAAAGTTAAAAAAGATATGGCACCACAATATGTCTCTGATATATTTAATGCGCAAAACTCACAGAATGAAATGAGAGACAATGAAAGAATGTCACTTCCACATTTCAATACAGTCACATACGGGAAGAATAGTTTTAGGTATCATGGGGCAAAACTTTGGAATAACATTCCAGTGGAGATCAAAAGAAGCGTCTCACTCAACACCTTTAAAACAGCTATCACTAAATGGCTACTAAACCGTGAAACTGCAATTTAAGTACTCAATTGTTAATTTTATCAATCTGTTGGTCAAAAAGGGAATAGCATTTCAATCAATCTATTTTACCTTCAGGTGCAGGATCGGAAGATGAATATCAAACTACGGAAATTTATACCAACAAGGATACATCATATGAACCTGACATGACATCACATATTTGACGGACTCTTTGATTTGAAGACTTTTCTTACTTTTTGATTTTATTTATTTACCTCCATTTTTATATATATATATTTTTTTATTATTATTTTTTTTTTTTTTTTTGATTTTTTTTGTCGTACAGAAGTTTGTAACTTTGATTACCATGTAATCTGACCATATACGACTTTAAATAAATTATACATACATACAAGTATATGTGCATCAGATTTGCATATTATTATTAGCATCAGATTTAGATATCGTTTATGTCCTCCACTCAGCTTTTGTGAGTCATTAAGAATGCGTCATTGTCATTCAACATGGATGTATGTTGTATAGCAGCTGAGTATATCAGGCAGCTGCTGAGTATGTTGGACAACTGCAAGGGTTGTAGCGCAATGTATGCGGATAATACAAGCAATGGTGGATGATGTGTTTTGTGGCATTAAGAAAAATTATGTTGGCCTTTGCTATTTCTTAGCTAATATGATTTTTCTTTATCCTGCAAAAAAACCTTGTGGGACTCCTCACCATCCATTATAACTGTTATAACGCTTGATGGTCTTTACACTTACCCCCATTCCAAAGTGACTGAATTTCTGTGCTTCACATGCTATTGCACATCCATCAGCATTTTTTAGACCATTTGGCCACCAGAAGAAAACCCATTCATGCCTCTTGTCAGTGAAGCATCCAACATACGAGTAAGGGACAGCATCCACTTGAAATTTAAAATATGCATTCATGAAAGCGTATACAGATATGCAGAAACACTGGGATAAGTGAAAACATCATTTCAAGTTGCATGAAAAGTGTGCCACACCATACTCAATTCAAACATTATTATGGTTTAATATATTGCCTACAATTTTCTGAAAATATCAATGATGAAAAATCAACCCAATTCATGTACTTCGTAAACAGCCATAGATTTTCACCAATATAGCAGACCAAAATTAATATCAGGTGATGTTGACCGGATTTGGAACATCTTAGTATGACAATCACTTTTATAGCGATAGTGTTCATTGATATTTTGGGAGGATATCCTGGTTTGACATTCAATTTGATGACAATTCTGGTTCAATATTGACATGATTTGGAAAGATATTTTGGTATGACATTCAATTTGATGAGAATATTGGTTCAACATTGACATGATTTGGTAAGGTATCTTGGCTTGAAATTTAATTTGAAGGCGATATTGGTTCCATATTAACACAATTTTATATTTTAATTGACATTCAATATTAATTTGATGTTGACCTAAATTGGATGATGTCCTCACATGACATTAATTTTGATTTCAAATACAGATTTTGATGGCATCTTTCTTCAAGTCACACCAAAGATCTAAATTGGTATTAATATTTGAAGTTATATGATAAATTTGGTAAATAAAACTAATCAAGAGTGCAGACAAAGTATGATGTTAAATCTAGAAAAGATGTCCACTTACCAATTCCTATAGATAACAGTAGAATTAGGAACTTCATTTTTAGTGTAGCATTTCACTGGCTTCACCGCTGTCCCCAGGCATCAGGCTATTCTATTTAAATATGCCACTTTAATCTCTGCCTGTAGCACCTGGTTGTGCAAGTTGGCCTAAATTCTGACCTGCAACATTGAGACAGCAGAAGTGAGACAGTGTGTATTCTGTTTCTCATACACCCTATTCATGTGGCAACAATGTTGGCATTTTTGCGTCATGGACCTCTCTTTGTACTCATATTTAAGTATTTTGACGTCATCAGTTGACAATGGCCAAGGTGAGGTCACAGAGTACATGAACAATGGTCAAGTATGACATGATACATTACTTACATCCTTTTCATGGAGCAGCCATATACTTTGTACAAAGACATAAGTATGGGCTGGCCAGTTCTTGTGCTACCTATCACTCGGAAGTGCTAAGACAATGCTTGACGTCACTGTAGCCCAATTATTGATGATGTCATCTAGTATTGTGCATTGGTGACGCAAAGTATTGCATTAGTACTTCCGTGTACAAGGTGACAGTAGACAATGGCCAAGGTGAGGTCACTGAGTGCAAGAACAATGGTTACATAATGAGGTCATAATATATAATATATGACATAATTAAATGAGGTCCATGACACAAAAATGCCAACATGGCTGCCGTGTGAAAAAGATTCCTACCAGAAGGTTGGTCAGAACGAAAAATTGATAAAATCACTCATTGGTATATTTGAGTCATTCTCTCATGGTTTTTTGGTTTTTTTCTCCATGCTCAATGTGTGATGAAAGTGGTGGTTGATGAACTAGTTATACTTCAATGCTGTAATGCATATACTATAAAGCTAATTAAAAATGTCACATTGATCTGCATTATCTATGCATTTGTAGGGCAATACATGTACTGAATCAAGAAAAAATTTGTTATTTTCATGTGTTCTCAAATGTAAATAACATCGCATGACAGATGAGGTCAATATTGTTCCTAAATTGATCATCGGCACCCGTCATTTGGTTGATGTTGAGTAGATGAAGCATGTTAATTGGGATGGCCAGAAAATCAATACAACTGAAAAGATTGATGGTTCATCTTAATGCTTTTCCATTAGTCTACAACTCGCATTTAAATAAAAAACCGGTAAATCACTCTGCCTCTCAAATAATTAAGTACCCTTTTAAAAAAATTGGTTAATAACCTTACTTTGGAAATATTGAGTTTCCCGATAGCATTTTAAATTTGGGCTATATCATTACAATGTTGACTGATGCTGGAACAACATCATATCAACATCACCAATGCCGTGTCAATGTTGATCTAGCATGTAATATTTTGAAACTGCTGGTCCCCAGATAACAATTCTCATCGGTCAGTCATTGGCTCAGTGACAACCACCCATGGCTAACTTTGAAACGAGGATGATACAATGTCCACCCAGCTGCTAGTCACTCAGGTAGTTCACATTTTTGTTGCAGTAGGATCTTTATAAATGTTCAGTATTCAGTTTTATTATAAAAAGCTTGGAGTGCAAAATGAACAGGAATGTTACTTCTAAGCAAAATTTAATCTTTCATACAGGTTTGCAGGTCCTTTAAACATGTTTAATTAAATAATATCTCTCTATAATTACACCCATATCAAATGTACTATCATTGGCTTTCATTTGATATGTTAATTAATGCTTTATCTGTCTTCAAACAAAGTTATGTCACAAAAATGGCAGAGACACTGCTATAGAATTGTCAGGGCAAAATTAATTATGAATGTTAAGAAGGTGAAATGTGCAATGAATATTAAAAAAAAATGGGTGTCGCTCACCATGTGCTACTCCTATTTTACCAAATATAGTTATGGCTTTTGAAGATTTGTTTCCCGAGAGCACTATGATTTAATTATTAAAATTTAAAGTAGAGAAATTTTCATTTCTGAGAGAGCCATGATTTTATTACTTGAATTGAATTGAGCACCATGATTTTATTATTTGAATTAAAAGTATAGATGTTATCCCACCTGGTGATATGAATATAATTGGGAGAATATCTCGATGAGAAATATTCAAGAGTCAAGTTGACCATTTTTAGTGTAGGACTGATAAAAGATAGGACTTTGTGAAACAGGTCAAATATTTTATTACTCTGGTAATTTGATCAAAATCGATGACCTGCAAATGTTTGTTTTCCATTTTGGGTCGTTTTCTCAGCATGCTTCTAATCACATATGGGGGCTTTGATATCAGAATGCAATAACATTTTTAATTCATAATTATCTTAGTCCATCACTATGAGAAAGGATTGGCTATAGAGAAGAAGAAGAAAAAGAACAGAAATCATTATAAACAAATCTGCAAAACAAGATGTTCCATGAATAAAGAGCTCAATCATTGAATCCTTCAGTAAATAGAGATTCATGAATAATAAAGAAGGGATAAACCTGACTAGAACTTTATTATATTCCCCCATAAATAAATATTTTACTTAATTTTAAAATAAACAGTTCACAAAACAAATCAAGCTAACAATACAAAATATACTTACATAATTAGAAAAGGTCTAGACTCAGCCAAATGTCTTAGCAAAAGATATATAAAATAAACATTTCCGATGTAGTCAAATAATTGAATGAGAATGTATTAAATTGTATAAAGGTACAATGTCAAAATATACTTACACAATCAAACAGCTGGAAACAATGAAAATTTCATGGTTCCTATGTTGGCACACATGAAGTGTTTCATCACAAGTGAAGTAAAATATGCCACACGCATAGGTTTTTGTGTGGGACTGGTTTTCCCAACACAAATATCCATGTATCAATATTAAATAGATCTGTGATACACATAGGCAGAGGTGAAATGCTAAGGCAATCAATTCTTGATGACACAGACCGCCAATGAACAGTCCAGAATTAAGTGAGGAAAAAAAAAGATGAAATAAAAATGTTAGTTGAAATGGTCATATGACGTAGGCTATCAATATTCAAACAAATGTTTTTTTTTCTAATGTGACTTACTGCAATTAAAATTTACCAATAATCATTTATTGATAAAATTTTAAGAACTTTCGTTTGCATTTAAACGGAGTCCTGGCATTCGGCCAAAAAGTGCATTTTGTCCATTTAATATTCAATCAATTTTATTGATATGCTATGTGAGATGGCCAGAAAGGGCAATAATTGCAATGGGACAAAAAACGCAATAAAAAAAAGTCATAGATTTTCTATTTTTCTTTTTACGTGACAACATGAGCCCATGACAACAGTTTTTAGAATCATCCTAGGTGACCGACAGATGTAGAAATTGTAACATGTTCCTATGTGTTGTATGAAAGAAATACAGCCCCTGTACACATTGATGTTATTTTTAGGATTTGATTATTATTCATGTTCAATTATTGAGATTATCTTGAGATTGATTAATTAAACTATTTCTATACATTTTCTACTTATATTTATTTATTTATTTATTTCATTGCAGACCTACAAACGTATGGCACAGAAAAAAACACATAGCAATTTCTAATGTACGACATCAGACAGCAGGTTATATTTGGAAGTCTTATCAGCCAGGGTGGTTTGAAATTATATTAATTGAATTTTGCTGTAATTCATGTATACTACATGTCAATAATGATTGAATAAACAATTCTAATCTAAAAGGCCCTGGTGTGTATATTATTAAATTGAAAATAATTACACTGATATTCTACCATGTTGTACATTCAATAATAAGCACTTAATAATTAATTACTATTTCATATTTTTTGCCAAATAGAAGGCAATTTCCCATGTTTATGGAACGTGTGTTAACTTATTGATTCACTTTTGCTCTGACTGTGGTCATGCAACATCACAGAAAATTACAGCCAAATTGTTTGCGATTACCGTCCCCACAAATCGATCTTCACACACTCAGCTGTCATGTTCTTCGCGCCATTTTGCATGCGCTAGTGCAGAACTAAATATCATAAGACCTAACCCTCAGTGCACCTGGTGGAATGTGTAAGAATTAGTGGACTGCTACCTAGAGCCCAAATGATATAGCGTGATGGGTGGTAGATATTGATGGGTAAAGCCTAGACATTTGTAATCTGATCTCAATTAGCAACAATTTTGATACAAGATAGGCCCAGTTAGGTGATGCTTTATTGAACATGACACTTGTGACATCTATGGGCCTGATATGTGGTCAATATTTATGACAGTAGTGCAAAAAACAGGGATCTGGAAAGGAGATAGTCCTAGATAGGTGATGCTATATAGACATGATGATGGGAGGTCAATATTTATGGTATGATTTCAATTAACAAGGGTCTAGATAGGTGATAGGCCTAGATAGGCAGTGATGCTGTGTAAGATATGATAGTTGTGACATCTATAGGCCTACTGGGTGGTAATGTAAGTTGTAATGTAAGTTGTATTGCAAATTTTGGTGACTGCCTAAAAATGGAATTCTTAGGATTACAAAGTTTTGAAGGCAGACCTATCCCAGTGAAGAATTTGAACTCACAATGAGCTCACAGAAACTCACACAGAGGGCACACTGTGAGATCACTGTAAACTAAAAGTGTAACCTGGCAGTGGTCATTAATATTTAGTTTTTTTATCTAAATACACAAATTTATTAGTAGATAAAATCTAAATTAAAACAAACATAAATTTTAGTTTTATTTGTGTTTCACATTCTTCAAGTAATATCAAAGCATTTCCAATTGCATTCAATTCAAGTAATATCACAATGTTGTTTCTTTATTCTTTCTTTATTATTTCAAGTAATATCACAAAGCATTTCTCATTGCATTCAATCCTTTCTCTATTCCTTTATCCATGGTCTTTATTATTTCAAGTAATATCACAAAGCATTTCCAATTGCATTCAATTCTTTCTCTATTCCTTTATCAATGGAAACCGATTCCTTTCATTCTAGATTGCACTTAAAAAAGCAGAAGGCCGAAACGACTCAATTAAACAGCCAAGCCGTCTCGTTTTTGAAGTCGATTCGGCTCCCATACGAGGCCGAACAGGCTCAAGGCCGAAACGACCTGCTACCGTTATTCTTAATAATATTGACTCAGAATTATGTTATGCTTATTACTTATATTGTATAAGATGTAATTATATGTAATATATAACTGAATATGTAATAATGTTATTAATTATTTGTTATAGGTCTGAAGGACCCAAAACCAAGACCATCAAGTCCCTATAGGTTGCACATCCAACTATAAGGCAGACTCCTAGCTTTAAGATTATTATTGATTGTTATAATGTGCCGCTTGACTTATGTTGTTACCATTTATTTAATTATCTATTAAACATTTTTGAATAAAATATTAATTTACTAAATTACAATATCTTGTCGTTTAGTTATTGATAAAAAAAGAGTGTCTTAAAAGAAATATCTAAAGAATGGCAATAATGAGAATATCTAAGAAAGAAATAGATTAATGGGATATTCTTAGGGGCAGCTCTCAACTGCCAGGCTTGTATATTAATATTAATAATTAATATTAATAATTAATAAGCCCCTACGTGGCAGCACCTCTCACAATCATAGTTCCTTAAAACACCTGGGGGGGGGGAGCATTTTTATATAAATTATCATCCCCCAGGTGGAGGCAACTTGTATATATCGATAGTCCCTTAAAAGCCCCTGGTGATTACATATTAATATTAATATTAATAATCCCCTACGTGGCAGCACCTTTCACAAAAATAATTCCTTTAAACCCCTGATGGCATTTATTATTATTAATTATTTTCCTCCAGATGGCAGCACCTTTAGACCCCCCTAGTTCATAAAAACCCCTGTAGGTGGTGTATGATTAATAAGCCCCTACGTGGCAGCACCTTTCACAAAATAATTATTTAAAACCCCCTGGAGGCCTTTATTATTATTAATTATTTCCCCGCCAGATGGCGGCACCTTTCAGACCTCCCCTCTAGTTCCTAAAAACCCCCGGTAGGTGGTGTCTGATGACTGCACCGATATAATCCTACTACTCACCTGGCTAAAACATAATAATTCTAATCCCCCATAAATAACAATTTGATGTGGTTTGAAAATAAACAGTTCACAAAATAAATTAAGCTAGTAATATGAAATATACTTACATAATTAGAGAAATTCTAGACTCAGCCAAATGTCTTAGTAAAAAAAAAAAATCAAGATAAACATTTCTGACGTAGTCAAATATAATGAGAATATAATCATTTGCATAAAGGTACCATGTAAAAATATACTTACATAATCAAACACTTTGAAACAATGAAAATGTCATGGTTCCTACATCTACAATATGTTGGCACACATGAAGTTTTGCATCACGTGAAGTTTAAAATGCCACACGCATAGGTTTTTGTTGGACTGGCTTGGCCAACACTACATCCACGCATCGGTATTGAATAGATCTGTGATATGCATAGGTAGCGATGAAATGCTAAGTCAGTGAATTCTTCATGACACAGACTGCCAATGAACAGTCCAGAAATAAGTGCGGAAAAAAGATAAAATAAAAATGTTGGTTGAAATGGTCATATGACGTAGGCTATCAATATTCAAATGCAATGTTTTTCATTTAATATGGAAGTGACCTTATTTCTTCAGACAATTTTTTTTGAGTGATGTAAACAGTTTGCATTAATTGGTTTTTTTTTGGCATTTTTTATCACTTATTCATTTCCAATTGCCTTTTAAGCATTCAATATGTAGCAATTAAATTATGTCCCATCCTAAGTGTAAAAATTCTTCACCTGAATTTAGTCGATCTCAAACTTTGTAACTTCTAAACTTTGAATGTTCAATACACTATCCATTATTTAATTACGGTGAGTTTTTGTCCAGTCCAGAATGTGACAGGTTAATCCATGCACAAAATATGCATGTTTCGTCTTGCTTATGTGACAATTGGTGGTGGTGGTGGAATAGGGCTTTACGTCCTGTATTTCTGCACCAGTTGGGCTAATTAGGACAGGTAGGGACCATGGCAATGAGACGAAGGATGAAACAACCATCCAACATAGGCTCGACCGGGAATTGAACCCGGGACCCAGTGGTTGGAAGCCCAGCGCGCTACCACTGAGCTAGGCCCCCACCCCTGCTTATGTGACAAACTGCAATTAAAATTTACAAATAATCAACTATTGATAACATTTTAAGAACTTTCTCCTGCATTTAAACAGAGTCTCGGCATTCAGCCAAAAAGTGCACATTTAATATTCAATCAATTGTATTGATATGCCATGTGAGGTGGTCAGAAAGGGCAAGAGTTGCAATGGAAAAAAAATGCAATAAAAAAAAGTCATATATTTTCTTTTGACGTGACAATATTATCATCTTTATTCATACACAAGGTATACAATGAATATTATTAAATATAAATTATACTACTAGTTCAAGCAGAGATCATTAATAAGTGTAACTATTTCATTATTGTCCAACACACAGTCTGATACATTGTCTCTTACATCACATAACTCAATCAAAGTTCTTGCATTGATTTGCTGTTGCAATTTGCAGTCATTATAGCATTTTGTCTTAGAGATCGAGGATACACTAGAGATTTCAGAGGTTGAGAGCTGAACATCACAATTGAGCAGCAGGCGGCAATAGTTCATGTTTCTAGCCAGCAGGGAATTTGGCATTTGCAGAGCTAGTTGAAAAATGTAACGGATACATGATGCTCCTGCTTTTAATGTATTTGCCACACATTTCAGGAAACGACTGACAAACATATGCCTGTCACAGAGGCAAGCATGTAATCCCCTCAGGATGGTACAATGAGCTCTATTTGGTAATCTCCATATCTGTCTTAGAGCCTTGCGCCAGTCAACCTGCAGTTTATCCAAACATTAATGAAAAGGCAGCAATAAACATCCATAAAACGAAGCACAGTATTTATGGAACAGCTCAGCTTTGACACTTGAAGCCAATCCACCAAATTTGCTCTTGAACATATTATACTGCCTATAAAAAGAAGCAATAACCCCATCGGTATTGTGTCCTTTGAGGTTGCTAAAGAGTCTATGACCAACATGAACTATTGATGCACATTCCTTCAATTCAACATTGCAGAAATTAATAGTTGTTTCACCTACATTGCGATTTCTTCGGAACACAATACTGACTCATTGTGCTGCTTTCTCCGATCCATTGAAAGTTAAATCATAGTCCCTGGAAAATTCTTCACAGATTTTGGCCATAGCACTCAAACCTGTTGCTGTCGGAGAAAACAACACAATGTCATCTGCGTAAGCAAGGACCCCTGTAAAGTGTGGTCCGATATAGCATCCAAAGGTTTGACTGTCTTAAGCGCAGCAATATAAACATCCAAATAAATTGTAAAGAGGACAGGGGATAAAACCCCCCCCCCCCCCCCTTGTCTGACGCCCTTAGTTACTGAAAAGTCAGCTGATAAACAGTTTTGCCAATTTACTCGAAGCTTCTGATTGGTATAAAGTCGATGCAAAAGTCTGATATAGAGCACATTCATGCCTTTGTTTAACAGTATACCAAAAAGCTTGCTGTAATTTACCTGGAAGAAGGCTTTACTTGCATCTAACAGCAGGCTGTAGACTTCTTTTGTGTAAAATGTTCACATATTTTAAGTAAAGTAAAAGTACATGGTGTTGTGGAGCTGTGCTCCTTGAAACCAAACTGCAGTTTATCTGTCTTCATGTATTCTGCATCATCTCTAAGTATCAATAAATCCAGTAATTTCAAAACACAGCCACTCAGTGTTATTGCCCTGTATTTGTCAGAAACAGTTGTTAATCCTCTAACCTTAGGGAGTGGAAACATTGTGCCAATCAACAGATCATTGGGAACATAACTGTGCACAATGATCATCTTGAACAATAGGGCTATGAAGACAAAGAGTTTGTTTGATATATGTAGCAAACAGTCAGAAACAATACCCTCATTGCCATCATGCTTACCAGCTTTCAGTTTATTCACTAGTTTATGAATACTACTCACTGATAAGCATTCACAGTCTGTACATATGAACTACAACAAGTCTCTGTTTATGTTATTATTGATTTCACATTCAATGGCCTCCATTTCACTGTGATCATATGGAACGCTGGTATAAATCTGCTTGAATTTATCATGGAACAAATTAGTAATGGCTTGAGGATTGTCTGCATTGTCAATCCTGATAGGCACAGTCTTTGATGCTCTCTGAAAGCTTTTGGCTTCCCTTCCAAAAGTTACGATTGTCTTTTTTAGTGAGAGCCTCTGCCATTTTCCTGGACTGTATCTGGAAACTTTCTTTCTTACAAAAGCGTACTGCATAATGATAGTCTTTCCTTGACTGCCGCATGTTTGAGGCCAAGTCACCTTGAGAGGGCCTCCCTGCATTTTTCCATAAATTGTGAAAATGCAAGGCAATTTCATGCTTTGTGCGCACAAATTCATTCCATCCAGGAATTCTTTTGACTACATTTAATCCAGTTTTAGGAATGCAATCCTTTTCAGCTGCAAGACAAGCATGTATAATGTCATTATAGAAAGATTCTATATTAGGCACATGTGTTTGGCATTCGTGGTAGTACTTGCTGCCATTTCACTAACACCATTACCAGCATCTACTCAGGTGCAACCCACTGGCAGATCCAGGGGGGCATAGGGGCCATGCCCCCCCCCATGTACTAGCCTACTTTTTGCCCCCCCCCATGGTAGAGGCCGGGCTGGATCCGCTATAGCCCGAGAAATCTGATGTTCGCTTAGCTCTTATTTACTATATTAGGCACATGTGTTTGGCATTTGACATCCGTGCAGTGTAAAGTATCATAAGGAATTAAAACATTGTCAAGGTGTATATCCAATTTATGCTTGTAATTTTGAATGTCTAATGCACTTGCTTTGTACCATGCACTGCGATGACAACATGAGCCCATGACAACACTTTTTAAAAGTGTAACCTGACAGTGGTCTCACAGTGAGATCACAGAGTTGAGGTCACAGTGTAAGTTTTCTGTGAGCTAACTGTGATCTGATCATGTAATTCATATATATTTGTGGATGTGAATTACATTGTAATGTGTGAATTGATAAATGGCTTCACTATCCAAGCTTAGTCACCTTGTTTAATTATACCAAGATGAAGGGACCTAGTTTCTAAGTGACTAAGTAGGGGTTAGGGTGTAGGTCTGTTAGGCTTAGTCAAGGAAAGTAGGTTGCACATTAAATTGAAAATTTGGTTTTATTGATATTTATTGCAACAGAACTTTAGCAATGTAAACAAGGACAAAATCTACTTTAATTGAGATTATAATTACTTGTTGACATCATTTCAAATCTTTGTGAAATTTGATTATTCACAGAAATATCCCAAATTTCATTACCAGGTGTTCTTGATATTACGTTGAACTGTAACTATAATGAGCATAAAAAAAGAAATAAACATAATAACACATAGATGGATAAACAGATAGATAGTTAGATGGATAGATGGATAGATAGATAGATAGATAGATAGATAGATAGATAAATATGGAAAAGCCTGCTGGTGTGGGCTGCAGTTGCATCGGATGGGACCAAGTCTCCTTTTGTTTTCATTGAAGTAAAGGTGAACAGCCAAGTTTATCTTCAAATAATTGACGGAAAGGTGTTACTTTGGGTCAAGATGGTATACCGGCTCACACATCCAATGTCACCCAGATATGACACAAGAAACATTTCAGTGGCTTCTGGCACAAGAACATGTGGCCTCCTTCAAGCCCAGACATCAATCTAATGGACTTTGCCATCTGGTCCATTTTGGAGGGTGAAGTTTCAAAGATCTACAACAATGTTGCAGCTCTGAAGCAAGCTCTTGTCAATTCCTGGTCCAATTTGGATGAAGAAAGAGTGTGGCACTCGTGCGAGTCAGCCTATCATCTAAAGGTCATAATCAAAGCAAAAGATGGTCATATGGAATAATGACTGATTGTAGGGACATAGAACTATATCATATACTTTTTAATATGAACTTATAGTCTGTTTATTGAATAAAATCAGTCTGCAAATTGTAAAGCTTCGTTTGATGCTCCAGGACAAAAGTGGGGCAGCCACTATTATCACTAAGTTTTGTGTGACACTAGCACTGACTAATTAGGACATGAGATGGTCTTCCTGGTGATTACTTAGTTAATCTCCAGGTGGCACCAGGTGTCAGTGGAATTAGGACACCTGGTCAGCTGACCTTTTGATCAACTGACTGACCTGAATTAGGTCAGAAACTTTCCAACAAGAAGCAGCAATGGCAGCCCAAGCAGGGTAGGTGAAATTATGGTATAATTATATTTATAGGTGTATAAATATATATGTTGTTGTTCATGGCAGTTTAATTACATGCATTGTTTCTTTGTAATTGCAGGCTGTCATGTCATGCTTGTTAATAGACAATAAAACTAGTTAAAACCAACTTGGAAGCCTCAGTTGTCAGTGCCACATTTGTATAGATAATTATTTTCAGCAAAACGTTTTTTAGTAGTGTAGATGGTGCTTTTTGACATTGTGTGATAGGGGAAACTTTTAATGAGTTCAAAGATTGTCCATTTTTACTTTTTTGAAGGTCACAGGGGTCAAAATCCTTCAGAACTCCTTCCAACCAAACATGTGGACAATGAGCTCAAATGTTGTGCAAACGTTTGGCCATGGCTGTAGATATGAGAGCTATATCATTTCCTGTAAAGGTAATGAGCAGCCAGATGGTTCCTAGCCAGCCTGATCAACCCGGCCGGTGCACTCTTTCAAAGTTTTCATGAAAGAGGTGACTACACCTTGACAAAGAAGCATCTAAATTTGAAAAAAAAAAAAACTGAAGGTATAGCTCTTTGTGATGATTTTGTGTTTTCATGGTATAAACAGTTCAATGTCTGATCAATATTATTCATGTGAGATCGTTCGTGGTAGTACTTGCTGCCATTTCACTAACACCATTACTAGCATCTACTCAGGTGCAACCCACTGGCAGATCCAGGGGGGCATAGGGCCATGCCCCCCAGTGTACTAGCCTACTTTTTGCCCTCCCCCCCCCCCAGTGTAGAGGCCGGGCTGGATCCGCTAGTGGTTCAGCCATGTATGTCTATTAGAGCAAAAAAGATGTCTTTGATATTGTCTATAAGCAATTCATAACAACTACTAATTTTTGCAATGAATATAGAACAAAATAAAGTTATCTCTCTCAAAAAAAAATGAAAAAGATAAAAAAAAGTCCATTCCCAACACAATCAATCCACCAAGGCATCTTCCACTTTACCCTGAAAAATAATGAAATATTAATGAAGTGTAAATTGCAGAATGTTCATAACTTCACAATGTTTAACAAACCATTTGGTGTAAATTGAGCCCACTCGATCGCTTATCTTCATTTCAACTTACCCAATTGAAATTTCAACAGTCTGAATATAGTTTGTAAATTATAATTTCAACTATTTTACAAGGTCAAGGATCATAATTAAATGTTGATGGACAATTTGTTTTAGTTAATTGGTTTCATTGCAGTTAATGCTATACGATTTATTGCTTATAATGTGGATATGTAGAAATCAGTAATTCAATCAATTCATCAATCAAGCAAATCTAATTAGTCCATTAATCCATAAAGCACTGATTGATCAGTCATGTGTTAAAAGAAAAAACAAAACAGTCGACTTCAGCCAGTCACATTCTATATGTCTCATATCCCAATCGTGTGGGTTGTCCTTCAAAACCAATATAATTGGAGATATTTGGATTATATCCAAAAAGCTCAAAATCTTTCTTGTAAACATTCACAATTTCATTGATTATCCCGATTGGAATTTTTGAATAATAATTGTTAAAAATGAATTTTGGTGTATCGGTGAATGCACCATTTCTGGAGACGGCAAAGTTATGTTGATGTTTAAGTGATTCAAGACATATTGAGAATCCTCTTGTAATGTCTTGTACTTTCTGATGTAATCAAAATCAACCATGCAAGGTTGCAGTTCTTCCAAAGTTTAATCCAGTATGGATCGAGTGTAGCATCTCTTTTGTGATGCCAGATGATGTATTTCAAAAATTCCACAAATTTCACATTTGGCAAAGCGCGATACTTCAAAATGATTCAATGGCCAACTCTGGAAAAAATATAATTAAGATATTGATTATTGTTGTTTTTTAACTGTTTTTCATTATTTGTGGGTCTAGTTTTAATATGCAGTACTCCAATGATTGACTGTTCAAAATATTCCCAATTACATTATCTGTCTGTTCAATTCCATAGAACATCACATTCTCTCTCCTTGACTACGTTTTGCAACCATACTTTCGTTGTAAATGCTTGTTTGTGTGTGTAACTTTGTGTGTGTTGCTTTGTGTGTGTTACTTTAATTATATCACACTTTACAAACACTCCCTACCAGTGTCGTAGAGAGTGTCCCTGTAGTTGCATGCCCTCCAGTGGAAACACTATACAGTTAGCTTCATAAAAAAAATGACCTGGAACTGTCTGGCTATAGCTGACTACACCAAGCAGGATCTAAAAGTAAATATTTAGATACATTTCTTACATTTACCAAGGTTTATATTTTTTCAGTGGTAGGGGGAAGCCTGCTATTTGCTAGGAGTAGACAAAAGCAACTGGCTTTAGCCAGTTATAGCTACAGCCAGGAATAGGTGGCTACAGCTGTCTAGAGTCAACTGTGTTTATGAAACAAACTTGATGTGCATTAGGTGACAGTTATTTAGTGACCCTGAAGCTTCCTGGGTGAATCAAAGAAATATCAGCCCTACATATTTTACTCAAAAGTCTTCTTTTACACAGATCACTGTGGTGGTGAGGTAGTGTCAATCATAAATGCGTATTTAATAAAATTGTTAACATACTTGTGTTGGAATTTCTGTCTCACAGGTCGTATCGTTCGAACTTGTCACGAAAAGCTGACAAGATTCTGTAGAATGGATCCCTTACAAAGAAGAAATTGTAATAATTCTTCATCTTTTCTGCTCTAATCTTGGCATCTCTAATTGTACCCAATGGATAAATGCCGAAACGCTCAATGACTCCAGGTACATGAACATATCGCGAAGGATTATTCTTTACCTTACAAGCTTTTTTGTAGTGGTCAACCATCTTTGAAGTTGCATTATCTGGAAAAAGAATGAGTCTCTTTGTCAGTGGTTTAGAAATAGATTCTAAGCAATTTCACTCAGAATCCACCAGGATTCAACGGGTGCCTATTTGTGCTATATGCTCCATCTGTTGGTAATGTTAAATCCTCTAACAACCCTCATGATATCAAAAATATCAGTGTCTGCTGATGCAGTTATGTGTAATCATCAGGCATTGCTTAATACCAACCAATAACTAGCCAATCAGTGTTAAGGATCACCAACCGATCAGTCCATTGCCTAAAATACTCAAAGTTTATTTTGTGATGGCATGCACTAGATCAAATTTCATTTTTACTAGTGAGGGCACGATTCACCGATTTTAATCGATTATCATCGGCAAAACAAAGTACATGCCGATAATTGATGCTAGTGTTGAAAAATCAAGCAGCAATAGTGATAGTCTGTGCTGCCACCTATGAGAAAAGAAAAGCCATTAAAGTTTGAACGTTGAGGAGTTAATGTTCTTCTTTGCATTTGTTCTCAGTCCATGGAAAAATAAAATCGATTTAAAATCGCTTATCGCATCGAACAGCTTACTGCTTAATCGATGTCAGTTTTGAGACCAATTTGCCATCACTAATTGTCACCATCTCTGGTGAAATTATTGCTGCTATTCAGATAACACTTAGAAAATATTCAGAATTTTTGTTTCCTACCTGATGTTTCCACGAGGGCTGCTTTCAAACTGGTACTTGCTACTTTAGCTGCTGTGCAGAAGATGAGTTTTCTATGATCATCCACCAGGAGGCGTGAGAGTGTAAGTTTTGACACTTGCTCCCCTTGCTGGCAATGTTTTTAATGGCTTCTTTTCGTCCTCTTTGACGAAAGAGTGCTTCTGGTGTGATGTTTTTGATTTTCAAAAGGTCATTTGAACCATTGAACACTTTTGGGCTGGATTTCAATAAACGAAAATTTCCTGGATCAAGAAATGTTCAGTTGTCAAAATGCAATAATATTAACTAGTGTTACCACTTTTTGTGTCAGGTATATGAGATACACTAGGGTGTGGCAGGTTCCCTTACTTTGTCGGATTCAGCCAAACTTCTTTTTATATGTGAGGTTATATGTGCATAGTAAAAGTTTCAGAAAATTCTGATAAGGTTTAAGTGTAGCAGTTTTTTAAATGAAGTTTACTATGTATTTTAATAGAGCGATTATATAAAAAAACCATGAAGTGAAGTTATTCTTTAAAATGATTCTGTCATGAAATGTCTAACAAACCCTCTCCCATGCAATCCTCACATTGTCATTGTATTAGTTATTGTGAACAGTACTTATATATCAATAATGTGGTACAGTATGAGCCGTAAATCAGTTTTTTGCCAGTGTATTGGTCCTACTACTTCAGCCCAGACTGAGGACATTGCTTGACTGTGCTAGCTGTGACACTGGCATAAAACGTGAATTTGTGATGAAATTAAAAATTATACCTCATTGAAAACCTGTGCCGTGATTAAACTAACATGTTAGGGGTAATCTTGCCATATAGAGACAACTTGTCAATTCTTTTATCTTTCATACTAATGCATTTTGTCTTTTGAATGGGAGAAAAATCAATCATGGCGGCCATGCATCTCTTTCTGCGTTGGTCACATAAACAGTTTACCTAAATTTTAGGTCGTGATGGGTCACGGTTAACACTATTATGGGAACTAAATTTACACTAGAATGATGGTCGACCATATCGCCAATAAAAAAAATTAATATATATATATATATGTATATATGTATATATGTATATATGTTTAGTAATTTGTATCATTTAAAGAGTTTTTTTCCTCATCCTACAAAACTTTTGTTATGCATCTACTAATAAGGCACAAGTCTGATACAGCTCTCTTTTTTAAAGAGATATTTTCTTGTTGTTTATTCAATAAGTATGTTCCCAAGCCTGATGTACACTGCAACTTAAGCAAGCCAACTGTACTTTCTACTATGCTTATTGTTATTCAAATATCATGAATTTCTTTATGCCACTGCATATTTAAATATATTTGGCATGTATGTGTACAAATCAAACTAAGAATCCAGATTTCATGCCAGATCAGACTGACGTTGAACCAATCGTACCGCCAGCTTAATTTATATGTAACATTATCTAATAATACAGTAAACAATAAAAAGAGAACATAAGACTGGTCAGTACAAAATTTAATGATATGGTATGCACTAGTGGCTGGTGCTAAGACTGTCATAAGCACCCATCTCAAAAAATATCAGCAGGAATGCATTAATAGTAGAGAATCATGTCAGGTGGATGCACATCCTGGTTTATATTGAGAAAAGTAACAATGCTTTCTACAATAATGACATCTCGCAAATAATAATATTGGCTGGAAATTCAATGTAAATTGAATCAATGAAGTATGCCATATTGCCCGGAGAAAAGTATGAACATTGATCAGGTACAGACATGACTTTGGGATACAGCAAAACTCCTTTAGTGCAGTCAGCTTGCTCATTGCAATCATGCCGTTTAACTGACACAACTGGCATGTGAATGCCACCACAACTTGTTGTATCCTTGTAAATCACAGAAACTGTTTGGAATCGTGCAGAATCGTTTAATTTCCACCACATCCTCCAGGTGTCATTGCTGATTGTTGATGTGTCAAAACAGGTGTCCACAGTGCCATCTGTGATTGGAGCAAGACGGAAATCTCCCTGCCAAGTTAAGCTACCACCACAGGGACTTTTATCCACAAATAGCCCTAATGGAAAAGCTGAAATAAAGGTATATTACAATTTTAGATGTGAAGCTTGACATGACCACATGATAATCATTAAGGATGTGTACTGATTCACAGAATATTGATTGCACCCATAAATTTGGCAATTTAAAATAACAAATTCCGTGAATCTATTCTATGGCAAAATACTATAAAATTAACAGCAAAGCCAAAGAACATGGCATTCTACCGGTACCATAATTTATCAAGTAAATTGCTGCTAAATACACAAATTCCACCATGCAGCATATCACCGCATTTTTTACGGGACTATGCTGTAAAACTTCTCTACACCATGATACTGCAGCATCTTATGGTAAGTTACAGTAAATATCAACTATAATATGATACCATAAAAATTGCGAGAGATGGGTGTATTTTGGGGGCTCATTGGTAGGGCCATCATGAAAGTACAATAGTTACTTATGGTAAGGGGCCGTTTGTATGATTTTACATGGTACACAACTTAACAACCACCTTCTAACCATAATTTTTGCAGCAAAATATTACGCAAAATGTTGTCAGCAAGATGCCGTAAAAAGTACAAGACATTTTAATACAGTGTGATACTTAAACAACTCGGTTCTTTTCAACAATTCATATAAAAGATAACAGTTATCGGTGATGCAAACAAAATGTTTGCTGCATGTAATGGAACAGAAACAGAATTGTCAATCCATTTATCAAGGGGTCATCATTTTGTCTCACCAACAGAACATGTTCCACCAGCGTTAGAAGTCGTCCATTCAGTTGCGCAGGATCCAGGACAGACCCCAGTTATTGCATTACAGGGAACATTGTTCATGCAATTGCATCGAGAGCAATTAGTGCCATACTCGGTTGTCAGGCAGGCTAACAAATAGAAATTGAAAGATATGTTTATAACATCTGTAGTTTGATGGTTTGGCTGTAGAGCAAGCAATTTAGGTTTTCAACCATCGCGCTAAGTATTGTGTGATGTCTTCATACCTGCTCTATACAGACTTATATGATTGAAGTCGCCACCGCAAGATTTGCCATCATCACAGGCCAAGTAGCATTTTGTAGTGTCGGCAGGATAACGTCCATCAGTCTCCCATTGCAAGTCACTACCACAGTAACATTCTGTTCCATTGTTCTGTGAGAAAATTGCTGCATTTTAATATCATAAGATTACTATAGTATGAGCCCAAATATATGTCCACTTGATTGTTGGTTTTATTTTTACATATGTCATGAGGGTCATTCATTCCATGTCACATCAAACAAATTTCAGAAAGTGCCCTCGTATCCATCTCAGATTTATTCTTTATGTTATACACTTAAACCTCATCATATGAGAGGTATCTATGAAAAACTAAAAATGCCTATCACAAATATTTCAAAAGTTAATAATTTGAAACTTGGGAGAATCATTCAAAAATCATATTTTGATTTATTTTTGAATTATCACATTTTCTAAATGGCAAGAGACACAGAATTAAAATTGCTGTCCCTCTATGAACAGATCCATGCCAAGATGTTGAATGAGATCAATGATAGCATGCATAATCGCTAACTAAAAACTCATAAAAAATTCAAGAAAGATATTAAAATAGAACCCTATTTGAATCATGACCTTCCTAAATCAATTTATTGTAATATAGCACATTTCAGGCTGAGCTCTCGCAACTTGAATATTGAATTAGGTTAGGACACAAACGCCCTTATGTACCTGCTGAGAAAATAATCTGTGAAAAATGCAATCTTACTCAAGTTGAAGATGAAATAATGAAATGCATATATATATATTCTATGAAACATTGTCACACCTACCCGAATTCCAGCATAGTCTGCACCTTGTTGCTTGCATGCACCAGCGCATTGAGATACATTCTGTTTGGTTCCTAATCCAACTTGTTGAGGGCTACCAACCATATAAGGTGGATTCCATGCATGCCAGCATCCGATGTAACGTTCGTCAATACTTTCATCTGCTATTTACGAGAATAGGGACATTAATGTAATTATTTTACTGTTCCTGTTATTACTTACCCTGATTAATCTATCCTCACTAGCAGCAAGAGCTTCTATCTACCTATCTATCTTTTTCTATCTTTATCTATACCTATATCTATCCTATCTATCGACTCATCTCATCTATAAGAATTCATTGGAGACACACTTTAATGTCTGTGCCCTATTGGCCATCTGTTTAGACTGATTACCTCCAACCAAGTGCAAATATAATGAAGCCTTTCATATTATATTTAGTCTCGCATTAAATGCAGCTTTACTAATAATTCTACAATTGTTATTTATTTTTATCTAATATTTGGTAGATGTTGTGAGCATTCTCTCAAAATTTGAGGCAAATATATTATGCCATTTTTATTTTTTACAGAATGGTTGTGAAATAGATTTAAAAGAAAGGCGATATGTCACAATAAAGTCCCAACTTTCTAAGCTATAAAAAACCTCTGTATACAAATTCACTTCAAGTTTCATATCTATCCAATGATAATATTTTTCTTTTTGCCACTTTGTCATCATTATAGCCATTTGTTATGGTCACAAAGAAGCAGCTAAAAATACAATGGTGAATATAGCTAACTTCAAGTTATTTGTTTCTTAGAATTGTTTTTATTAGCTAGTAAGTTGGGATTTGAATTGTCGTAAATGTTTCTTCCGTTTTATGACTGAAAAAAGGTGTACAATTATTTTGAATCCTAGTTTAATACTCAGTTGACACAGTTTCTTTTCTTGTTTTTTTTTGTACCAAATATAAATCTATAAAATGCCTTAATCTATCAACATATGTGACTGCTTGACGGGAACTACTTATATCCAAATAAACTTGTGAGCACATAATTATTTACAAGTTTCATCATCACTTTTTGTGCATGGTCATAATAAAAAATGACCATATCAGGCTGTCCTAGCTCAGTTTGGGGAAGTGACCACTTAGACCATAGTTTCAGCTAATTTTGGCTAATTGTCATTGGTTACAACAATTAAAATGAATAAATTAATGTTTTACACATAATTGAACCGATAACAATGGAATTTTTAAGAAAAAAATGGCTGATTTGCTGTGTAGGGCTGGGGGACCTTGGTTACAAATGCCACCAAGGGGAAGGTTTTTTTTTTGTCTTTGATATTTTTACAGGTCATTTATATCATCTCAAGAGTATATAGTTTTCCTCAACCTACTATTTTCTATCACACAAGTCTGGAAAAAAGTCTCTTTGTTAAAGAGAGCTTTTCTTGTTATTGATGCAATAAGTATATTCCCAAGCCAGATGCTAATTGCAACTTAAACAAGAGAGATTCCAGACTTTATATGCTCTAAAATGTAGTTTCGTTATCACTAAAGATATTTCTTATAAGTAGGCAAAATTAATTCGAAATTGCACAATCGAATAAAAAATGTTAAAATTTAGTGTGACCTGATGCTCGAAACTAGGATTTTACATTGGACAAATAAACCACTTTACCTGATGTCAACTGATAAACTGCAATTAGTCTCCAAGGGTCTTCACTGCTCTGTGCACACCTATAGGTTTGACCATTGAAATTGCAATCGCTACAACCTCCATTGGAACCATATCTGTCATAACCACCTGAGCCACAGTGACAGTCTTTACCAAACCCTCCCTGAAATCATAGAGGTATATATTTTATTGCCAAATAGCTCTTTTTTTCAAGATACAATAATCAGAAGTAGACTACATTGTTTTCAGAACTCAGAATAGCTTTTTGAAGACAAGTCTTCAGGAAGGTCCCTCTATAACTATTTAGTAGTCACTGTTGAGGGTTCCCTCTTGAGGACAGTTTACCTCAATATTGCGACTTAAATTATGACTGGAAGATACTGTACTATCATTGAATATGAATTGTTGTGGTGAAAAATAGGTTAAATTTGGAAAGTTTTTATGAATTTTAATAAAAAAATAATTTAAATTTGGAATGTTGTAATTTCGGCACACATAACAGCCTTGGATATTGCATGTTGTTGAATATTGTGAAATAAACCATTTTCTTTTTAATAAGAAGGAAACACTTCATAAATATTTGTAAAATGTTTTTTGTTTTATCTGTGACAGTGTGTTAAAAATCACTTATTCAATAAATCCTCATTTTTGGACAAATTTTACTAATATACTCTACTTGATAGATATGCTTTATATGAGCATGTAGTAGTAAGTATAAGTGCCCTATATGTGCATATCATTATTATCTCAGTTACTGATTTAAATATAGTTGATGTTCTCCACATATTCAGAATGCTTCATTGTCATATGGATGTATGTTTTACAGCAGCCGAGTATAATCAGGTGCTTTTTTTTCAAGATACAATAATGAGAAGAAGACGATATTGTTTTCAGAACTCATTTCAGGAATGTCCCTCTAAGACTAATTAGAAGTCGCTGTCCAGGGCCCCCTCTTGAGGACATTTTACAGCAATATTGCAACTTAAATGTAGACTGAAAGATACCATAAATATTATTATCATTAATTGAAGATGAATAGTTGTGGTAAAAAAAAAATATGTAATTTTATTATGAATTTTTGCGGTAAAAAAATTATTTAAATTTGTAATTTTGTAATTTTGACACACATAACGGTCTTGGATATTGCATGTTGTTGAATATTGTGAAATAAACAAATTTTTTATTAATATGAAGAAATTATTTGTAACTACGTGTAAAATGTTTTTTCTTTTATCTGTAATATACTCTACTTGATAGACATGCTTTTAATGAACATGTAGTAGTAAGTATATGTGCATCAAATTTGCATATCATTATTAACATCAGATTTAGATATCGTTTATGTCCTCCACTCAGCTTCTGTGAGTCATTAAGAATGCGTCATTGTCATTCAACATGGATGTATGTTGTACAGCAGCCGAGTACATCAGGTAGCTGCTGAGTATGTTGGACAGCTGCAGGGTTTGTAGCGCAATGTATGCGAATAATACAAGCAATGGTGGATTATGTTTTTTGCGGCATTAAGGAAAATTATGTTTGCCTTTGCTATATATGATTTTTCGTTACCCTGCAAAAATCCTTGTGGGACTCCTCACCATCCATTATAACTGTTATAACGCTTGATGGTCCTTACACTTACCCCCATTCCAAAGTGACTGAATTTCTCTGCTTCACATGCTATTGCACATTCATCAGCATTTTTTAGACCATTTGGCCACCAGAAGAAAACCCATTCATGCCTCTTGTCAGTGAAGCATCCAACATACGAGTAAGGGACAGCATCCACTTGAAATTTAAAATATGCATTCATGAAAGCGTATACAGATATGCAGAAACACTGGGATAAGTGAAAACATCATTTCAAGTTGCATGAAAAGTGTGCCACACCATACTCAATTCAAACATTATTATGGTTTAATATATTGCCTACAATTTGTGAAAATATCAATGATGAAAAACCAACCCAATACATACACTTTGTAAACAGCCATAGATTTTCACCAAGATAGCAGACCAAAATTAATATCAGGCGATGTTGACCGGATTTGGAATATTTTAGTATGACATTCACTTTTATGGCGATAGTGTTCATTAACATTTTGGGAGGATATCCTGGTTTGACATTCAATTTGATGACAATTCTGGTTCAATATTGACATGATTTGGAAAGATATTTTGGCTTGGCATTTAATTTGAAGGCGATATTGGTTCAATATTAACACAATTTGAGAAGATATCTTAATTGACATTCAATATTAATTTGATGTTGACCTAAATTGGATGATGTCCTCAGATGACATTAATTTTGATTTCAAATACAGATTTTGATGGCATCTTTCTTCAAGTTACACCAAAGATCTAAATTGGTATTAATATTTGAAGTTATATGATCAATTTGGTAAAAAAAACTAATCAAGAGTGCAGACAAAGTATGATATTACAAATCTAGAAAGTAGATCCCCTTACCAATTTCTATTGATAACAGTAGAATCAAGAACTTCATTTTTAGTGTAGCATTTCACTGGCTTCACCGCTGTCCCCAGGTATCAGGCTATTCTATTTAAATATGTCACTTTAATCTCTGTCTGTAGCACCTGGTTGTGCAAGTTGGCTTAAATTCTGACCTGCAACATTTAGACAGCAGAAGTGAGACAGTGTGTATTCTGTTTCTCATACGCCCTATTCATGTGGCAACAATGTTGGCATTTTTGCCTCATGGACCTCTCTTTGTACTCATATTTAAGTATTTTGATGTCATCAGTTGACAATGGCCAAGGTGAGGTCACAGAGTACATGAACAATGGTCAAGTATGACATAATATATTACTTACATCCTTTTCATGGAGCAGCCATATACTTTGTACTAAGACATAAGTATGGGCTGGCCAGTTCTTGTGCTACCTATCACTCGGAAGTGCTAAAACAATGCTTTACGTCACTGTAGCCCAATTATTGATGATGTCATCTAGTATTGTGCATTGGTGACGCAAAGTATTGCATTAGTACTTCCGGGTACAAGGTGACAGTAGACAATGGCCAAGGTGAGGTCACTGAGTGCAAGAACAATGGTTACATAATGAGGTCATAATATATAATATATGACATAATTAAATGAGGTCCATGACACAAACATGCCAACATGGCTGCCGTGTGAAAAAGATTCCTACCAGAAGGTTGGTCAGAACGACAAATTGATAAAATCACTCATTGGTATATTTGAGTCATTCTCTCATGGTTTTTTGGTTTTTTTCTCCATGCATCTATGCTCAATGTGTGATGAAAGTGGTGGGTGATGAACTAGTTATACTTCAATGCTGTAATGCATATACTATAAAGCTAATTAAAAATGTCACATTGATCTGCATTATCTATGCATTTGTAGGGCAATACATGTACTGAATCAAGAAAAAAATTGTTATTGTCATGTGTTCTCAAATGTAAATAACATAGCATGACAGATGAGGTCAATATTGTTCCAATATTGATCATCGGCACCCGTCATTTGGTTGATGTTGAGTAGATGAAGCATGTTAATTGGGATGGCCAGAAAATCAATACAACTGAAAAGATTGATGGTTCATCTTAATGCTTTTCCATTAGTCTACAACTCCCATTTAAATAAAAAACCGGTAAATCACTCTGCCTCTCAAATAATTAAGTACCCTTTTAAAAAAATTGGTTAATAACCTTACTTTGGAAATATTGAGTTTCCCGATAGCATTTTAAATTTGGGCTATATCATTACAATGTTGACTGATGCTGGAACAACATCATATCAACATCACCAATGCCGTGTCAATGTTGATCTAGCATGTAATATTTTGAAACAGCTGGTCCCCAGATAACAATTCTCATCGGTCAGTCATTGGCTCAGTGACAACCACCCATTGCTAACTTTGAAACGAGGATGATACAATGTCCACCCAGCTGGTTGTCACTCAGGTAGTTCACATTTTTGTTGCAGTAGGATGTTTATAAATGTTTACTATTCAGTTTTATCATAAAAAGCTTGGAGTGCAAAATGAACAGGAATGTTACTTCTAAGCAAAATTCAATCTTTCATAAAGATTTGCAGGTCCTTTAAACATGTTTAATTAAATAATATCTCTCTATAATTACATCCATATCAAAGGTAATATCATTGGCTTTCATTTGATATGTTAATTAATGCTTTATCTGTCTTCAAACAAAGTTATGTCATAAAAATGGCAGAGACACTGCTATAGAATTGTTAGGGCAAAATTAATTATGAATGTTAAGAAGGTGAAATGTGCAATGAATATTAAACAAAAATGGGTGTCGCTCACCATGTGCTACTCCCTTGAAATTTTACCAAATATACCAAACGCAAGCGAAATATATGAACTATCGTTCTGTGCACAATATGTACTTTTGGTAAATTGGACAAACGACCAAGTTATGACTCTCAAGACAGTAAAGAAATTTCCTGCATTTTCAATGTTAAATTCTCCAAATAGTTATGGCTTTTGAAGATTTGTTTCCTGGGAGCACTATGATTTAATTATTAAAATTTAAAGTAGAGAAATCTTCATTTCTGAGAGCGCCATGATTTTATTACTTGAATTGAATTGAGCACCATGATTTTATTATTTGAATTAAAAGTATAGATGTTATCCCACCTGGTGATATGAATATAATTGGGAGAATATCTCGATGAGAAATATTCAAGAGTCAAGTTGACCATTTTTAGTGTAGGACTGATAAAAGATAGGACTTTGTGAAACAGGTCAAATATTTTACTACTCTGGTAATTTATCAAAATCGATGACCTGCAAATGTTTGTTTTCCATTTTGGGTCGTTTTCTCAGCATGCTTCTAATCACATATGGGGGCTTTGATATCAGAATGCAATAACATTTTTAATTCATAATTATCTTAGTCCATCACTATAAGAAAGGATTGGCTATAGAGAAGAAGAAGAAAAAGAACAGAAATCATTATAAACAAATTTGCAAAACAAGATGTTCCATGAATAAAGAGCTAAATCATTGAATCCTTCAGTAAATAGAGATTCATGAATAATAAAGAAGGGATAAACCTGACTAGAACTTTATTATATTCCTCCATAAATAAATATTTTACTTAATTTGAAAATAAACAGTTCACAAAACAAATCAAGCTAACAATACAAAATATACTTACATAATGTCTTAGCAAAAAATATATAAAATAAACATTTCCGATGTAGTCAAATAATTGAATGAGAATGTATTAAATTGTATAAAGGTACAATGTAAAAATATACTTACACAATCAAACAGCTGGAAACAATGACAATTTCATGGTTCCTATGTTGGCACACATGAAGTGTTTCATCACAAGTGAAGTGAAAAATGCCACATGCAAATGTTTGGTGTGGGACTGGCTTGCCCAACACAAATATCCATGCATCAATATTAAATAGATCTGTGATCAAAATAGGTAGAGGTGAAATGCTAAGTCAATGAATTCTTGATGACACAGGCCATCAATGAACATATGGGGTAGATTATCAATAGTAAAACATCCATCTTTTTTTTCCATTTAATATGGAAGTGACGTAATTTCTTTAGTTTTTTTTAGACTTGGCAGCAATCCAATTACAATTTGTGTACTTTTGCAATTTCCCTCTAAGAGTGATGTAAACAGTTTGCAGGCATGTTTTTTTTAGCCAATCTTATATTGTGTATTCATTGCCTATTGCCTTTCAAGCTTTTTTTTTTTTGACCAATTAACTTATTTTTCAACCTAAGTGTTACCATTTTTTTCAGATCAAACAACTCACCTGATATTAGTTAATCAAACTTTGTTTGTAACCTCTAAACTTTATACATGTTAAATACACAACATTTACTTTTTTGTTCTGTCCAGAATGTGACAGGTTAATCCTTGCAAAAAAATGCATTATCTGATCTTATCTTGTCTAATCTTGTCTAGTCTTGTCTTGTCTTATTATGTCTTTTATTTTATTTTCTTCTCTTCTCTTCCCTGGTCTTGCCATATCTTGTCTTGTCATATCTTGTCTTATCTTGTCTTATCTTATCTTATCTTATCTTATCTTATCTTATCTTATCTTATCTTATCTTGTCATATCTTGTCTAGTCTTGTCTTTTATTATGTCTTTTATTTTATTTTCTTCTCTTCTCTCCTAGGTCTTGCCATATATTGTCTTATCTTGTCATATCTTGTCATATCTTGTCATATCTTGTCTTATCTTGTCTTATCTTGTCTTATCTTGTCTTATCTTATCTTATCTTATCTTATCTTATCTTTTTTTACATTATATTATCTTACAATTATCTCTTTATAGTCTACAAATCTACACAATATTTCACTCACAGTAAACAACACTATATTCAAAATGGCCTGATCTGGTTCTACTTTTATGACATATGTAATATGATAAATGTCAGATGTATATCTCTAGTATAAATAATAAAATATTACACATTTCTATTGACGTCTTGTCACTGACAATAAAACGTGGCATTTACCTACCACATTCTCATGACGATATCAATTTCCAAGACAGTATATTATTGATTAAAAACATTCTGAAGTGTCTGACTCGAAATTACCTCATTATCAAATCTTGAAAAGAAAAAAATATCAATAAAAGTTGCATGTTTACCATTCCTGTCAGTAATTATTCACTGAACTGACAATGTGAAATATCTACTTGTTGAACGTTAGAAATAAAATATTGATTGCATTACTATAAGTTTATAATAAGACAGAAAGAAGAAGTAGGATACTTTAATCAATCAGGTTTTTATTATATCCTTGCATTATCCCAGCCAAAAACTTGTAACCTGGCACATTCACTACATTGGTGGGGTAATTTACTTGTCTTAGCAGAGACACTGAGTGAAAGGCACGTCCAATTTAAATCAATAACCATGAAATGTAACTAATAAAACGTGCCTTGGTCGGTTATAGAACTACTTTAACTTATTATGCAAATAGTTATAAAATTCAGTGCTTATTAAATATTCAAAATTTACCAATTCTGGAGCTTTAATAGTGAAATAATAAGAGAAATGTTCATATCATAATGCTTGTGTTGCTGAAACTATTTTATAATGTTGCTGTTATTGCTGCATTATGATTTTTATATAAGGTGTAATGAGTGTCTTATCTATAATGCTTGGGTTGCAGAGAGTGCAATAGTACATTCATGGAAATAACTTGTGTGCAATATTACAGTCAAACAAATGTTGAGTTTCAGATGCCGAAGCGCAAACGACAAGCACAGCTCCCAACAGAGGAGATGAATGCAAGCACAATGTGAACAAGGAAGAGTAAGCAAGCAACTAGCCAGCAAAGTGATGGGTCTGAGCAGACAGAGTCTCAGCCAAGCGCATCTGTGTTGACCGTCATCATGGATAGACTGGATCGAATGGAGGCCAGAATGGAAAACCAATCTACTCCAGCAGGAGGAGCCCCATCTGGACTGGCTGGTGGTGAGCATTCGGGTAGTCTGCTCATTGGTCAGCTTTCGTCGGGGCATCAGGCACGTGGTCAGATATCTCCGGGTTTTTCTCTGGTTGGGGATCCTGCTCTGCTGGCCCTTGGAACTGGCCAACCAACATCTTCCATGACAACACATGACACAGGTACAGGTATGCAAAGCTTACTGCTAAGTATGCCTCAGCCAGCTGCATCACAAGCCTTTGGACAAAACCTTTGTGTGAGGGTGGACCCAAAAATCAAGGCCAAGATATGGCCCAATGAGTATGTAGATTTTGCAATGCTTTTGTCTGGTTCTCCAAATACCTGGCAAAGTTCACTGGCCGATGACAACAAAAATGACCAAGCTGTGATAGTCAACAAACAGAAGCCTAAGGCTCTCACTTTCACTCAGTGGCTGTCAGCATTAGCCATATATGCTTCGGTCATTGGTGAGAGAAAGCTACAGGATGCCGTGCAGCTGTGGACTTATCAGCAAAACATTCTGGACATGCACAGCAATTTTCCCAATTCCGTGGCTTGGCGGGTGTATGATGAAGAATTTAGAGGACAACGTGCCATCGCCCCTTACCTACATCCCTGGCATATTACCAACTGGCATTATTATAACAAAGCGGTCATGTCCAATCTAGACAATCAAGTGCACAAGGAACAAAAACCAGCTGGCCAGTGCTATGACTACAACAACCAGGGTTATTGTTCCAGAAGCAAATGTTTTTATTCACACACCTGCATTGGTTGCAATGGTAAGCATGGCAAAGTTTATTGCTTCAAGAATAAACAAGGCCAAACCCAGAAGCGGCCCTTTCGTGGCTCCCAAAACCACCAAGATGGAAGCAAGCAGAAGCCAGCAGACAATAACAGCAACCAAGCTAAGTCAGCCAAGCCAGGTTCGTGCTGATCGTTTGGCGTACTGGTTGGAGAACTATGATCCTAAGGCCTTTCTTGAGTTGGTTGAAGGTTTTCAAGCAGGCTTTAGGGTACACTTTCAAGGCAAAATTAAGGAAACTGTGTCTAAAAACTTACCATCAGCCCTGGCCCTGCCACATATTGTTTCTTCAACAATCCACAGCCTCCTAAAAGAGGGAAAAGTGCTGGCCCATTTGATTCTGTTCCTCTTGATAATTATGTTGCATCCCCACTGGGACTAGTTCCAAAACACACCCCAGGGGAGTGGAGATTGATACATCACCTTTCTTTCCCTCACGGAATGTAAATGATGGCATACCGGGCTACTATTCAAGGGTGACATACGAAGATCTGGATCATGCTCTTGCAATCATAGCAAAGATTGGACAGGGCGCCTATATGGCAAAATCAGATGTCAAATCAGCTTTTTATAATTTGCCAATTAATATACAGGATTATAATCTTTTGGGCTTTACATGGCAAGGAAAATTTTATTACTTTACAGTTGCTGCTATGGGGTGTTCTAGTAGCTGTCGCTCATTTGAACTCCTGAGCTCTGCACTACAGTGGGTGTTGCAATATCATTTCCAATTACCTCACGTATCACATATTCTGGATGATTTTATGTTTTTCCACAAGGATAAAGAACAATGTTGGTTAGCACTAGCAAGCTTTCATGCACTTGCAAAGGATGTAAATTTGCCCATAAACAACGAAAAGACAGTGTATCCATCGACCTGGGCAATTTTACATGGCATAGAAGTCGATACACTAACAATGCAAGCTCGACTGCCTATGGAAAAACTGACAAAAGCACGTGAACTTCTGCAGCCATTGGCACGCAGAGGGACAGTAACACTACGTGAGTTGCAACAAGTGATAGGAACTCTTAATTTTGCTTGTAGAGTAGTCGCACCAGGTAGAGCATTTTTGAGGAGACTTATAGATTTAACTGTAGGTCTTACAAGACCAAATCATCATAGGAACATCACAAGAGAGGCACGGAAGGATGTCAATGCTTGGTTAATGTTCCTGCAACAGTTCAATGAAGTTTCTATCATTCCGCAACCATCTTGGGCTGATTCTAAAACATTACGCCTCTTTACAGACTCAAGCAACTTGGGCTTCGCGGCTGTATTCAAGAACCAGTGGTTCCAAGGGAGGTGGCCACAGGACTGGACAATTACACATGGTGGCAAAAATATTGCCCTCCTTGAGCTGGTTCCCATAGTTCTTGCGATTCAGCACTGGGCTAAGTTGCTATCTGGGAAAAGGATTCTTCTTATGTGTGACAATGAAGCACTAGTTTACATTATTAATAAACAGTCTACAAAACAACCTGAAATTATGACACTTGTTTGGCAGCTGGTTGTGGCATGTATGTTACATAACATTTTGACTCGCGCAAAGCATATTCCTGGTGTTAAAAATGTGATTGCTGACCGTCTGTCCCGCCTTCAGAATGCTTCAGCATTCCAGGCAGCTCCATCGCTTCAGCAAGAGCCCACAATCCTGTCGCCTCTCCTGCTGCCTTGGAACAAACTGCATTGACTTTATTAAGGGCAGCTTTGGCTCCATCAACATGACGGAACTACACCCTATCATGGAATCGTTTCAAAAACTTTGCTGCTGGCATTTCAAACTGCCATGCCGGCCAGTACATCAACTGTATTTTTTTTTATTTCTCATCTGTATTCTCAGAACTTGGCCCCGGCTACAATAATTTCCACTGTGTCGGCAGTGGCTTATATGCACAAAATTAGCAATTGTTACGATCCAACCTCAGCATTTGTGGTAAAGAAAATTTTGCATGGTGCCAACAAATTAGGGGCTGTGCCTGATAAAAGGCTCCCTATTACGAAAGACATTTTGCTTCTTTTATATAGATCTACCCAGTTTACATGTAACAGTCACTATTCAAATGTATTGTTTCACACTATGTATGTAACAGCATTTTTCGCGTTTTTGCAAGTGGGTGAAATGACTGGTTCCACTTGTAATGTTTTACAGTTTGATCAAATTGTTTTTAAAGATGATCAATATTCTATAATTTTTAAGAATTTTAAGCACCATATGGGTCAATCGGTAACAATGGTTGTTAAGGCTTCATCCTTCCCTTGCCTTGTTCAAACTTTAAAGGAGTACTTTTCATTGAGAGGTTCTTCTCCAGGCCCACTTTTTGTTTATCCTCCTTCCCATGGCATAACAAGAGATGCCTTTGTGCAAAAATTCAATAACTCTTTGTTGTGGGCTGGCCTTAGCGACCAGCAATATAAGTCGCATAGTTTTCGCATTGGGGCTGCTACCCACGCAGCTGCCCTTGGCTATGCCGACTCCCAGATACAAGCAATGGGTAGGTGGAAGTCTGCCGCATTTCGTGGATACATTCGTCTGCCAACTGTTTCCATGTGACGGTTATGGTATTTTTCAACTTTTACAGGAGTCTGCGATGCTTGGGAGTGGGTGGCGAATTTAAATTTGCGGTGGTTTTTGGATTCCCACCCCATTTATCTAATGTTATGATTGTATTAAAATATTGGTGCACATGCACCCCTTTTACAAACAGTCACTTGTTTATTGTCATTGATAAATCATAGCTCGCTTCGTAGACTCCTGAACAGGTCAATGTTACTTTTATTTTTCTAGAGCTGACCTGAGCAATTATACAAAATATATTAATGCATTGTCAAGAATCAATTAAAAATGCTGTAGGCCTATATGATCAATATATATCTGTGTGTTTAGATAAGATAATGTAATTATTTTCAAGTTATTATGATTAAAAAGGTTTTAAAACCTTGAATTTTACATGTCGATGTATATAATTTTTTTTTTATTACTTTCTTTTATGGACATTCAGTGGCATAGTGAGACTATAAACTACACAATGGACCATGATCAACATAAACACTGTAGATATTATCTTTCCAATGTATAGATTTTTGCGTTAATCCCCCCGTCCCAATATTCCCTGTCACCATCATGTCGCCAGGCTGCTTTGTCAACTGCAGAAAATGCACTAGAAAAAGTGCAGGAAATTTTGTGTTATTTTTAAAAGGTGTCATTATAAGTTAGAAAGTCAAGGTGCAATTTACGAGTATTGATTTTATTTTTGCCATTTTGCTCCATTCATTGTTTGAAAACAGTAAACAAATCTCAAAATAAAAATATATTTTTTGTGTGAAATTGCTGCATGGTATTGATATCTTTTTGACTGACCTTTACAACACGACAGGAGCAAGACATCAGCCTTATCATCTCATCATTATGTCTGCCTGGTGTGGTCATACAATCTGACTAAGCTTCAGACCCAGTAGCTTTGAGACCTTCGATTGAGAACTTAGACCTTTCATTTTAGCAAATAAGTTATCTTAAATGGTAGAGTTTAACATATTTTGGACTAGGAACATAGTTATGTGATATTGAATTATAAAATATGATTGACAGGATGGACAAACCTTAGATAATGCTGGCTATTTCAATATTTTTGTTCTTCCTACAACTTTATAGCCTCAAATTGTTTGAGAAAAAGATCTAAAATTGTGAGCGCAACTTTGACCAGTTTTCTTTAACATCTGTATTGAATTAATTGCCATGCATATGTTTTTGTTTTTGTTTACTAAAGTATCTTTTGTGACTGTTCATTCACAATCTTTTTATTTACAGTGTAGTGTAATGACTTTCATCTTGATTATGTGACAAACTGCAATTAAAATGTACAAATAATCAATGATTTATTAAATTTTAACAACTTTCTCCTGCAATTAAACCGAGTCTTGGCATTCAGTCAAAAAGTGCCCGCTTTGCCCACTTGATATTCAATAGATTTTATTGATATGTTATGTGAGATATATTGATTGATAGATTGGTTGATTGATTGATTGATTGATTGGCTATGCAAATATAAATTATATTAAAAGGTGAATGTAACGTTTAATATTTATCAATATTGAACAAACATTTCAGATTTCTGCTTAAATAGTATGTGTCCTCTCTTCTCCAGCTTCTATGGAGAGTTTCTGTCCCCCATTCTTAATTGATACCAATATCATGTACATGATAAGATGTGGCTATCAGCTGCTACTGGAGGGGGTGACAAGAGGTAGGGTGTGAAATCCCTGAGAGGTGAAGGGAGGGGGGTTGAACACCCTGCATCAAGTGGTGATTTAGATCTTTATCACTGCGGCATAAAAACTTGCACAAGCTACCTCTTTTGTTATTGCCTCAATTGACAGGGATCACATGCAGCTGCAATCATATACACCAAAGTAATAAAAGTCCTAAATTATATATTTTCTTGTTTCCTCAAGAATTATAGATAATATGAATCAAAATATAGCACATACACATTTATCACATTTATCACACATTTATCACCTTCGGGTGATTTTCACCTCGGCTTTTGCAATATAAGCATTAGATTATGTCATTGATCATACAGATGTGTTACAGACACCTTTCTTGACCTTTGCCACCAAAAATAGGGCAAATAGATTCATTTTTAATAAGAAGGTAGAGCATTTACACCTTTGAGGCGGAAAGTGTCATTTTGGATTTTGGTCAATTTTCTGACTTTTCTGTTTTATTAAGTTGCCAATCCTCCTGAAAATCATGTGATTGTTTACAGATTACTTGTAGATTCAAGAAGTCCCTCTGGAATGCCATTATATTTCTAAATTTTACTTTCATGACTGTGCTGAATCAAAACTGGAAACAATCTTCTTATCAACTAATACCATGATATATATATGTGCATATAACAAAGCATTCTGTGCAAATATTATATTTTCTGTGGCTTCAGAGGTGTAGTAACTAGGAAATCTCTAATTTGTAAACTTTCTGCAACTAGTGACACCATGCAAGCAGACCGAAATTTGACTTCTGTGATGTGTGTCACTCAGAATAAGCCTTGCAGCATGAACCCTCTCAATAATTCAGATACTGATATTGTCTGACAATATAAGATCAAAAATATCACAATGACCAATTGCTTATACCCCTAACTAAATGTGGCAAAACTTTGAAAGACTTCATAAGCATTTGAGTAACCTGGAGCAATTCCGAAAGTGGAGATACCCGGTGCAAGTTTTTAGGCCGCACCCTGTATAATAATAGATTTAAGCTAGATAATAAGTTACTTGGCTTACCTTAATAATCATGGTACATCAAGCCCAATGAAATAGTACACATTTAATGGCAACTTAGCCCTTGGTGCCAATGTGTTAAATGCACCAAATACAAATAGCAGGGAGGCAAACTAGAGCCACCTGGTGGTTAATAGGAGCCATCTTGTGATAAAACACCGGGGAGTGTTTAATATAGTTTGAGAAATAATTTCTTTTCAACATTGGCCTATTTGTAATTACTTGAAATTAATTACAGTGTACAGCTTCAAATGCAATCAGCAATATGGATCTTGTAAGTACCTTCGTTCATTCTATTGCCAAATAGGTACCAATACAATTGATGCATTTCTAACCTAATGTTCAAACCGCATTAAATTTAATCTTAAGTAATAAATGACTGTACATACACCATAAAATACAACAAAATAAAAAAGGCAAAAAAGAGTGTGGTTAATACAAAAAGTAGTGCACGCTTTCCTGATTAATAAGTTTATTCATGCTTATCTACAATTTAGTAGCATGGTGTTACAATGAACAAGCATTATTAGTACAATTTTAATCAAAACAGGAACACATAGATTAATAAATCATGAGGAACAAAGGTTAATAAAGTATATTTATAATTTATTTTTAGTTATGTTTAAAAGGTTGACTAATCCAGTTCTAATGTCTTTAAACCTAGATACAAAATTAAATATATTGATCATATATTGCATTTTTTGTATCAGAATCTGGCCCTCGAAGGTCCTGGGCCTCCATGCGGCGAGAGTGGAAACACTTGGGGTGAAGTCCTCTATCCCCAGTGGCTAAAACAGGACAGTGCGCATTGCACAAGCTGCTCCAGCTATCCAACGCAGACACTTATTGATTTTTTGCATGCTTCTGGTTTCTACTACCAACTATGGATGATCAATCTTACCCAAGAGAGCCTCTACATAGCCCACTCAGGTGCTGATGAGGCGTTAAACAATAACACTACCTACCTACCTAGTATCAGAATCTGAATCCATAACATATCCTATAATTAGCAGAACTCATAGAGATATAGATACTTACTAAGATTGGTTTTACAAATAATCTTCTGAGCCTTGTGAAGATTGCCAGTGACATCACTGATGTTTGTGTACATTTAAGCTTTGGCCAGATCACTGATCTTCACATCCTTGAAAATGCCTTAAATAACTTAACTATGGCACATTTGTGTCTTCCTTGAATAAAATGAAGCAACTTTGAATTGAGCACCATATGTCAAAAGTGCCTGGTTTTATTGTACCAAGGGATTTATTAAATCTTAACAGTTCCACCCTCAAACAACAATGGACTTATCTTAACAAAAGTCCATCATGAATCTGTGCTTGTGATGCTGCTGTTGTATGTCAGTGTGGCAGTGGTCACTCCATTGCATGCATCTGGCTATGATTGGCCAGTTGAGTGACACATCCACACTCTGACCTATACAATGAATGAAACTGGCCACACACACTCACTCTTCTTCCTCTTTCTTAAGTGAAACAGTGTAATTACACAAATTGCATTTGTCAATTGCTCTATATGTTTCTGATAGCTGATTGCATTTGAAGCTGTACACTGTAATTTCTCATACGACATCAATCTGGGTTTATAGCGGAACCACTTTTGATTTTGCAAATGGTTGATTTGCAGACAGGTGTGGGTAGCTAGGCAAGAGTAGCGAGGATATATGTTAAAATGCATTTTATAGCATGTTCAGCAATAAAGACAAAGACATAAATTTATATGAACTATACTAATTGATTGTAATATTTTGACATGAAACCTTGTCAGTATAATTATGTTACCTGCATAATACCCTTTAGTCTGTACAAAATAGTTCAATTTTATTTTATTTTTTTGCATGTCTAGAATACGTTAACCAATTCTGATACAGTCCTCTTTTTAAAGAGAGCTTTTCTTGTTAGTGCTGTTCCTCGAATTCCATAATGCTGCAATTTATTAAGTTAAATTTGGTGTTTAAGGGAAAGCCAAGGAAAAGTCTAAAAAAATTCCCATGCTATCAAGTCTGTTTTGAAAATGTTTAATAATGGTTTTTCAAAATTGGTTTAAAAACATTATTGGTAATTCAGTGGAGTAATTTTCTCGAAAGCCATATTGTGAAGTAAAAAAGAGACCAAATACCCAAATATTCTGCAGTGAATTGCTTTTTCTGTTATTTTCGAGAATGCAGGTAATAGTAAAATGGGTCTGTAGTTTTTTATTTCACCAATATCCTTGCTCTTGTATATGGGTATCGCTTAAGCTAATTTCATGTTATCCAGTACTATGCCGGTTTCGAATGGAAGGTTTATTATTTAAGTAATAATTATGCAGTTTGATTGCTTTATCAGTTTACAGCTTATTTCAAACCCTGTGCTAAGATTCCCATGGTCATGTAACAAAACTGCAAATAATTATATCTAATTCTCAATAGAATTAACTGATGTAGGGCTTCAGTTGAGTCTGTCTCCAGTCAGATATGGCTAGATATGGATAGGTTTGGCTTGTTGCTGGTTCTGAATAACTCTGTATTGAACACCTTTTTACGAGAAATACTGCACCCAGCAGCTGGGTGGTCTAGTGGTAGGATGCTTGCCTGCTCCTCTGAAGGTTCCGGGTTCAATCCCAAGCCCAGGAAAGTTCATGAGCAACATCTCAGCTGGATGTTGTTCAGATGATACGTTGAATTGGTGGTCCCTTGCACTCAGTGTATATGCTGAGGCAAGTAAGAGACCCCTTCCATGTGGTAAATGTGCATCATATGGGTAGATTCCTCCTCTCCCTCACCTCCTAAATCAACCCTCAATAGCGGCCATAACTTGCCTTAGAGGGCTGCACTTTCCATATCTATCTATCTATCTATCTATCAGTTACAATATCTTGTTTAAAAAAAAATGTCCTACATTTTCTTTTCGTAGATGTTATGCTTATGATTTTTACCATAACTTATGCATTTAATTGAAATGGGCATATCAAGTATTATGTTACTGAACAAAGAAAAAGGAATGACTGTGTCTATATGTACAAATGACAAAATCATTCGGGTAAAAAGGTCACATTTATTATTAATATATTTCGTGACAGAGTGTTGTGCATTAGCTTACTAGTAGTGTTTGTTGCATCACAAATTATCTTGCTTGATTGACCATGCAGGTTGGTTTCCAATATCATTTTACTTCTGCAGCCATCAGAGCATGAAATGTGTGACATGGCTGACTTGTCAGATTTAATGATGTTGATTCCGAATATATGTTGATTACTACAGGTGTTCCTCAGGGATCGATTCTTGGCCCTTTGTTGTTTTTCAGTTGTTTCCATCCAGTGATATATGCTGATGACACAACTTTAGCCTGCATAAGCTGCTTTGGAACTGAAAATTATATCATAGAAGAAAATATTAATAATAAGTTACAAAATGTGATTGCTTGGTTAAAGTTAAAGAAAACTATCACTGAATATTAAAAAAACTAAAGCAATGATATTTCACACTTCTCAACGGAATGTTGACTCACCAAACTTAAAAATAGATACTCAGCCAATAGAATATGTAGGTATACATTTTGATAAGCATCTCACTTGGAACTCTCATATTGATGTCATAAACAGAAATTATCAAGAATTTCCGGAATTACAAACAAGGTGAAACATGTTTTGCCACAAGTTACTCCATTAACATCATACAATACTTTAGCTTTGCCACACCTGAATTATGGAGTGTTACTATGAGGGATGCAAAGCAGAAAAGTTGGAAAGGTTACAGAAAAAATTAGTTTGAAACCTTACAAACAGCAAATACAATGCACATTTCTGAACCTTTATTGAAGAAACTTTCCCTACTTAAGCCAACCGCATCTGTGCATTGCATAAACTGAAATTATGTTATTTACAGGAGCAGGATTGTTACCTTGTTATTTTGGTAACCATATGTTTAAAAAATTCTCCAGACATAACACACAACGTTCTTGTTGCCGTGTATTAAACATGCCTCTATGAAAATTGGTCTTCATAGAATTCCAAACACTTATAATAATACACCTTCGATTTTACTAATAAAATTCATACCCATAGGCTATATGGATTTAAGAAATATATAAAGAGGGTTTTCATCAATTCATATGACACGGCTTGCCATGTACAAAACTGTTGCATTTGTCTTAATTAAGCTTTTTATTTTTTGGGTGTTCTATCTTGTTCCCTCTGGGATTCCCCTTTGCCCCTCCTTAAAGTTCTCTTTTTGTTATTATCGGTTCACTTTGGGATTCTTCTTTTATTATTTTCCTCTTGTATGTGGAATTAATTTTAGTCTTTGTCATGCTTAAATAAACTTCCTGAATACATATACCTACATCCTTCAGTTCTGGGGTGTGGGGATCATTGAGGCTCTGTACCTTCAAATTGACGATGGAGTGACCATCACAACATTTTATTGATATTTTGTCGCAATCTTGTGGTATTTTGCATTTAAATGAATTTGGTGGCCAGCAATTCACATTGACATAGATAAATATTGCCTACAGTTATGACTGAACAGATTTTTTCCGAAAATTTTGATTATCCTTAAAATCTTCAATGTTGACTAAAGTGGCTTTTAGAAAATGTCGTATGGGCCTATGGTTTCAAATCAGTCTTTGCATCTACATGGACTGATGGATCGGTCTAATTTAGCATGTGTGTAAAAATTAAAGTAAGAATCCAGTTTCCATGCTAGATCAGGCTGACGTTGAACCAATATCAGCTAAATTGATATGTCACATTATCTGATAATGTAGTAAACAATACAGATAATAAAGGAGACCATTTCATTGATCAGTAAAAAATATATTGATATGCTATGCACTAGTGGCTGGTGCAAAGACTGTCATAAACACCAATACTTTCTAGAATAATGACATTTCGCAAACAACAATATTAGCAGGAAATTCAATATACCTTGAATCACTGAATAATGCTGTACTTTGAGTAATATATGAACATAGATTAGTTACAGACATAACTTTGGGATATAGCAAAACTCCTTCAGGTGGATGCACATCCTGGTTTATTTTGAGAAAAATAACAATGCTTTCTACAATAATGACACCTCACAAATAATGATATTTGTTTGAAATTCAATGTAAATTGAATCACTGAAGCATGCCATACTGCCTGGAGAAATGTATGAACATTGATCAGTTACAGACATGACTTTGGGATACAGCAAAACTCCTTTAGTGCAATCAGCTCGCTCATTGCAATCAATTGGTTTAACAGAAACAACTGGCATGTGAATACCACCACAACTTGTTGCATCCTTGTAAGTCACAGAAACTGTTTGGAATCCTGCAGAATCATTTAGTTTCCACCACATCCTCCAGGTGTCATTGCTGATTGTTGACATGTTGAAACAGGTGTCCACAGTGCCATCTGTGATTGGAGCAAGACTGAAATCTTCCTGCCAAGTTAAGCTACCACCACAGGGACTTTTATCGACAAATAGCCCTAATGGAAAAGCTGAAATAAAGGTATATTACAATTTTAGACGTGAAGCTTGACATGACCACATGATAATCATTAAGGATGTGTATTAATTCACAGAAAATTGATTGCACACGTAAATTTTGGCAACTTAAAATAACAAATTCCTTGAATCTTTTCTATGGCAAAATACTAAAATTTACAACAAAGCCAACGAAAATGGCAAACTTCTAACCACAATTTTTGCAGCAAAAGCAACATGCAAAAGTTTATCAGCAAGATGCCGTAAAAACTACAGGACATTTTGTTACAGTGTAATACTTAAACAATTCTGTTCTATTTCAACATTTCATATAAAAATAACAACTATCGGTGGTGCAAACAACATTTATGTTAAATGTAATTAAACAGATACAGAATTATCAATCCATTTATAAAGGGGTCATCATTTTGTCTCATCAAGAGAACATGTTCCACCAGCGTTAGGAGTTGTCCATTCAGTTGCGCAGGATCCAGGACAGACCCCAGTAATTGCATTACAGGGAACATTGTTCATGCAATTGCATCCAGAGCAGTTAGTGCCATACCCTGTTGTCAGGCAGGCTAACAAATAGAAATTGACTGAGATAAGTTTGAAGTTTTGGCTGTAGAGCAAGCAATTTAGGATTTCTACCATTCACGCTAAGTGTGTGATGTCTTCATACCTGCTCTATACAGACTTATATGATTGAAGTCGCCATCGCAAGATTGGCCATCATCACAGGCCAAGTAGCAATTTGTATTGTCGGCAGGATAACGTCCATCATTCTCCCATTGCAAGTCGCTACCACAGTAACATTCTGTTCCATTGTTCTGTGAGAAAATTGCTGCATTTTAATATTATGAGATTACTATAGTATGAGCCAAAATATATGTCCACTTGATTGTTGGTCATATTTTTTACATATATCAATCCATGTCACATCAACCAAATTTCAGGAAGTGCCCATGACCATCTCAGATTGATATGGTATTTTATACACTTAAACCTCATCATATGAGATGTATCTATGAAAAATTTGAAATGCCTATCACAAAAAATTCAAAAAGTTAAGATAATTTGAAATTTGGGAAAATCGTTTAAAAAAACTTATTTTGAGTTTTTTTCGAATTAGCATATTTTCTAAATGGCGAGAGACACAGGATTACAATTGCTGTTGTCAATTCTTCTCATGTAGGTTTATCATGAATTAAAGACATAAGATCCCTACTAATGGTATGTGGTCCTACAGAAATTGTCAAAAATGGGTAATTATTGAACTAATATCAATATTTTGAACCTTTACCATACAGCTGAGAATGTCTCAAATTGCTTGATATTTATCCCAGTGGATCTCAACAATATACATATTAACAGGATGTAAAATTAGGCTGATATTATGTTTGTTTCAAGAGTTATGCACCAGTGAATTTAAAAAAGACAAGTTGATTTTCACATTTTGGGCATCTTATATGTACATGTAGGATAGGTAGTACAAATATGAAATAAACATTGTTAAAAAATAATTCACTTCTCCGTTAATTTCATACCAGTAACATTTAAGATAAGACAAGATAAGAAGATAATATAATATAAGATAAGATAAGACAAATTTATTTACAGTCGGACAGGAATAAAACAGTAGACATACTGTAAGTAAATATTTTGCCAACATGAAATGAGAATAAGAAATATACAATAAGGAGTGAGATGACAAATAAAATTAGTTGAATAAAGTTAAATAAAAACCATTGATAAAGCATATAAAACCATAGCATGATTGCATTGGCATAAAGGGACAGACTGTAAAAACTTGCAGGACTTAATAAACAAGTTCCATAAAAATTCTCAAGTGCTGCACATAAGAGTGAACTTCACTAGGAGTCCTGGATTCACATGACATTGCCTGTAGTTTAGCTTCCCAGACTATATAAAAGATGCATAAATATAAGCACCTGTGAGCAGAAATCATTTCTGAAACAGGCCCTAAACTAATTTATATATTCATTTATTTATCATTATATGATTTGTTTCCACATCATAGAATTTGCCAGCAATAAGTTACTGATATAGTGTGTCAGTGCAACATGTAGATGTTATCATTAGCCAAAAGAACTGTCTGTGATGCGAATGCTGTTATTGGTGCTAGTCTAAATGTCATAGCAAAATAGCTTATTGGGTTAATCATATGGTCCTTGGAATGAGTAAAAGTATCTTGAAGCATATGCTTCTAGCCAAATATATAGGTAGCATTCCAGTAGCGCAATAAATTCAGGAACTAAAATATTCACTCGATGGTTTCTTATTATTGGACGGTTTTAGCCTCCATAAGATTTTTTATGCATTTAAAATTGTTTTTATGTTCAGCTTAACGTGGTTTTATTAATGTTGATTGTATGCTTTTTATTTAACAGTGATATAACATCAATGTATATGTTTTTAACATTGTTTGTCACGTGGGTTCTCCAGCCTAACCTCATCTGAGTCATGTCACCATTTCAAAACAACAACATCATGATTCAGCAAGGAAAGAGTCTTCACTATGAATCACTTCTGGCCTTAAACATTTAGAGTTTTTGGACATATTAGTATATCTAGACATTATCTGATGAAATATTTTTTGGATTTGATAATTACTTAGGACCGAAAAGTGTATTAAAGACCTGTTATTACCCAGAAACTATATGAACTGGGCCATTGTCACTGCTGAACTGACGCTTCAGCAAATTTTCATTGATGATTTTCTGTAGTTTTTGAAGAATATCCAGTAAAGTGATGGGAATAAAGACCAGTTTTCATAGAGGCATGTTTAATACTAGGCAACTGATATCTATTTGAACGTTGTGTGTTATGTCTGGAGAATTTTTTAAACATATGGTTACTGAAATAATAAGGAAACAATCCATGCTCAGTAAATAACAGAATTTCAGTTAATGCAATGCACAGATGCGGGTGGCTTTTGTAGGGAAAGTTTCTTCAATAAAGGTTCAGAATGTGTATTGTATTTGCTGTTTGTAAGGTTTCAAACTAATTTTTTCTTTAACCTTTCTAACTTTTCTGCTTTGCATCCCTATAGTAATACTCGATAATTCAGGTGCGGCAAAGCTAAAGTATTGTAGGATGTTGATAGAGTAACTTGTGGCAAAAAATGTTTCACCTTGTTTTTAATTCCGGCAGTTCTTGATAATTTATGTTTTATGACATCTATACGAGAGTTCCAAGTGAGATGCTTATCAAAATGTATACCTACATATTCTAGTGGCTGAGTATCTATTTTTAAGTTTGGCGAGTCAACATTCCGTTGAGAAGTGTGAAATATCATTGATTTAGTTTTTTTAGGAATCTGATATAGTTTGTTTAACTTTAACCAAGTGATCACATTTTGTAACTTATTATTAATAACAACTGAAAAACAACAAAGAATTGATCCCTGAGGAAAACCTGTAGTAATCAACATATATTCGGAATCAACATTAAACCTGACAAGTTGTCTACGATTTTTCAGGTAACTTCTCATTTAATTTAGTGAAACAAAATTAAAGCCATACAAATTTAATTTAGAAAGTAATATTTTGTGAAGTAAACAGTCAAAAGCTTTGGAAAGGTCAAGATTTATGTTCATAGGAATGTGTTTCTGATCCATATGATTTGATCTATTACTTCAAGTGCACCGAGTTTCAGTGCATCAGCCATGTCACACATTTCATGCTCTGTTGGCTGCAGAAGTAAAAATTATGTTGGAAACCAACCTCAGACACATTAGCATTTTACTTGTTTACTAATGAGTGTTTTATTCCCAATTGGGAATACTTACTGCGTGCTCAGTCAAGCAAGATAATTTGTGATGCAACAAACACTACTTGTAAGCTAATGCACAACACTCTGTCACAAAATATATTAATAATAAATGTGGCTTTTTTTACCCGATTGATTTTGTCATTTGTACATATGGACACAGTCAGTACTTTTTCTTTGTTCAGTAACATAAAATATGCCCATTTCAGTTAAATGCATACGTAAGGGTACAAATCAAAAGCATAACATCTAAAAAAAAAAAATATATGATTTAAGAAAATGTAGGACTTTTTTTTAGACAAGATATTGCAACAGATAGATTGATAGATAGATAGATATGGAAAGTGCAGCCCTCAAAGGCAAGTTCTGGCCACTATTAAGGGTTGATTTAGGAGGTGAGGGAAAGGAGGAATTTACCCATATGATGCACATTTACCACATGAAAGGGGTCTTACTTTCCTCAGCATAGACACTGAGTGCAAGGGACCACCAATTCATCGTATCATCTGAACAACATCCAGCTGAGATGTATGTTGCTCATGAACTTTCCTGGGCTTGGGACCTTCAGAGGAGCGGGCAAGCATCCTACCACTAGACCACCCAGCTGCTGGGTGCAGTATTTCTCGTAAAGAAAAGTGTTCAGTACAGAGTAATCCAGAACCAGCATCAAGCCAAACCTAGCCAAACCTATCCATATCTAGCCATATCTGCAGTTTTGTTACATAATCATAAGAGACTTAACACAGTGTATGAAATAAGCTGTAAACTGATAAAGCAATCAAACTGCATAATTATTACTTAAATAATAAACCTTCCACTAGAAACAGGATAAGTACCGGATAACATGAAATTAGCTAAAGCCAAACCCATATACAAGAGCAAGGATGAAATTAAAAACTATAGAACCATTTTACTCTTTACTGCATTCTGGAAAATAGCAATTCACTGCAGAATATTAGGTATCTTTTTTACTTCACAATATGGCTTTCAAAAAAAATCACTCCACTGAATTACCAATAAACCAATTGTGAGATACCATTATTAAACATTTTCAAAACAAACTCTATACCATAGGAATTTGTTTAGACTTTTCCTTGGCTTTCCCATACACCCTCCAAGAACAAAGGTTACCTAATAAACTGCAACATTATGGAATTCGTGGAACAGAACTAAAATGTTTCTATAATTATTTAACAGACAGATGTCAGACAGTAAATATGGATCACTTTTATTCTGAAAAGTGTATATTATTACTTGTGGTCATATATTCATTGATTGCTAAGAATGTTTTTGTTTCGAAATGAAGACAGTTATTGTCAGCATTTCAGTATCACTGTTTAATATATGAGGCAACCAAAACCCGTGGGGGTTATAATGTCTCATTGTTGTATGATGCAGCATGTTGTGGCCTCCAACTTATTATATATATTATCTCATCAGTTGATTTTTATGGCAACTCATAAATCAGTCCATTTGCAAGAATTCATTTCTGACAGGTAATCTTTATATCCTCGGCATACTAGAACAGTTGACCTTAAACATTTTGCAGCAACATAAATATAAAATGTTTCATGGAACACTAAAATGAAGAGCAAAAAAATGATAATGCATCTGTCACCTTCATTGATCAGGCATCAGCTAAATTTATCTAGAATTTTGCTTGTATTTATATGTGACACAGACTGTTTTCTCAATATAAATCATCCAATTTGATGCCTGACATAAGATAGGATAATTGTATTTTTGTACAGGCTGTCATTGTGCGACCCTCTACAAAATATATTCCATAGTTCATTATTCTGATGCACCTAATAAGCAATAAAGTGAAAAACAACTCCATCAAATTAGTCATTTAGAAAAAGAGTAACAAATACAAATGTAGCTGTATTCAATATGAAAATATCCGTTGCTATTGAGCATGTGAAAAAAAAACATTCACAAGAAACATCTTAGAGAATGAGTAATAAGATACAAGAAGTTTTATGCAAGTGACAGAAACAAAAAGAAACAGAAAAAAAGTACATAAAAACATGAATGACATAATACCTAATGGAAGCATCTCTTGCAACACAGTACAGCCATGACCATAATTTCTAAAACAGTTTACCCCTCCCTTGTGTCTCTACACCTGTAGATAACTTCAGATCCATTGATGCAAGGCTCCTCGTACAGGTAATATGTGTCACAAGGGACAAACTCATCCAGAACCTTGTGACTCTTTACTTAACTCCCGCCAGCAAAACATGGGTAAAAATAAAGCTTTTCCCTCTAAACAACCATCCAAAACCTCATTTATATATTGGTATGATTGAAGTGCAAATGTGTTCTGAGGACAGCAAATATGATCCCTAAAGAAATTAATTCAAGAAAAAGTGCCATAAAGCAACAAACTAGACCAAAATAAGGAGTCTTTAAGGTTCCGAAAAAACTTGGTCATGCTTGTAAAGTGCATGTTTATTTGACACTTCTGCAAAACACAATACTGTTTTCACAAATTATTTGCATGAAGTGGTGAGAAGTGCAATGGCCATCACCCTCCAGACTTGCCAATTATGAGAATGTTCCAATTTATCATGTTTACATGTCAGTATATGAACTGCATTTGGTAATTAAGTACTTAATCTGAATTTTTTTAAGTAATTCATACAGATCTGGGAATTTCGAGATCTGCATCAGGTAAGTACTTGATCTGTATAGTGTAAGTACTTGGTGCAGGTATTTGATCTGGATTAGGTAAATATAGACACAGTGTACAAGGCACGTCCAATATAACATCTAATGATGGGATTTAGCTCAGGATGAATACCCAGGCTGGGGATTGGTAAAATTGCTTGGCTGTCCCTTTCATCTGAGTAATTTTTGTTTCCATTATTCTTAAAAGTCTGTTTTGTATTGATCCCAACTATTAATTTCTTATGATGTTTCACCATCCCCCCTCCCAACAGGGTGGCACAATGTTAGCGCTAATATTTTAGCTTAAGGGGCATTCACACTATCACGTATAAGACCTAGGTTTGACCAAGTGCGTCAAAAATTGGCTGTGGGTGCTCAGTCTTGGCTTTGTTAATCACAAATAACTGCTTTCTGCGAGCAAACATGCGGAAATCGTAGATCCCTCACCAGACTTTTGCAAAACAGTCGCTGTATGGCTACTTATGTCATGTATGGTAACATATGGTTACGTAATCATGTAGAACGTACGTACGTAGGATACTCGCCATCTGACCCCCAAGCAAGTTACGTAATAAATGTAAACATACAGCTTTGTGGGCAAGTTCCATGGAAATTGGTTCAATCATTCTGACAGGGTGATTACTTAAGTTTGATGAGCATGTGAATTTTGCATAAATTGAAGTTGAAGTTTATGACTCTTTGAGTTTGTGTATTAATTATTTGTTAGCCTTTCCAGTAAATGTCAGTAAGTATTGACTGTGCATGCTAAATATTCAAGGCATTTTGTTGTAACATGTTTCTGTAGTTGTCTGGAACAAAGCCTTCAGTAATCTGAAAGCCTGCTGACTGTGAAATAGCCAAGGAAATGAAAATATTGATTTCAGATGGTAGACAAACTTCTGATTTGAATATGATTCAGGTCTTCATCCTACTGGCATCCATTGGATCACGTTAGTACCTTTGTTCATTCTATTGCCAAATGTTCAAACTGCATTAAATTGAATGTTAAGTAATAATAAGTTACTGTACACCATAAAATATAACAAATAAAAAAGGAAAAAAAGACCAAAAAAGAGTGTGGTTGATATGAAAAGTAGAGCACACTTTCCTGATTAATTTATTTATTCATGCTTATCTACAATTCAGTAGCATGGTGTTAAAATGAACAAGCATATTAGTACAATTCAAATCAAAACAGGAAAAAGTAGCATAATAAATCATGAGGAACAAAGGTAAATAAAAGATATAATTTCTTTTTAGTTATGTTTAAAGGGTCAACTAATCCAGTTCTAATGTCTTAAGACCTGATAAAAACTAGATATATTGATCATATATTTTGCAATTTTTTTGATCATAATCTCAATCCATAACATATCCTATAATTAGCAGAACTCATAGAGATATAGATACTTACTAAGATTGGTTTTACAAGTAATCTTCTGAGCCTTGTGATATTGCCAGTGACATCCCTGATGTTTGTGTACATTTAAGCTGTGGCCAGATCACTGATCTTCACATTCTTGGGGTGAAAACTTGAGAAGTTTTCAACAGATATCTGGTGGTGGCCCATCATGTAAAATGCCCAGCAACTCAACAAAAGCTTAACATCTACTTACATTGTTTCATTGTTGAAAACTTATGTAATTTGAATGGTAAACTATGGTACTTTGGCTGTTAAAAAAAGTCCATCATGAATGTGTGCTGTTTTAAACAGCAGATATGCAGTTCAACAATACTACAATCACTGAACATGTCAATTATGCATGTTAATGCGAAAAAAAGGAAAACATGATTATATTTTGAATTGTTATATTAGATTTACAAAACATGTCACATTTTTCTGAAACACCCTTTTTTTTGGCTGCAAATTACAGAATACTAAAAGTATTAGGTTTATAACAAAAATAACTAGGAAAATTTCTATGCAACTTTCTTTTTATAATTACTAATTCTATAGATGGCGCAAGTGGCCGGATTTGCAGACAATTGTGGGTAGCTAGGCAAGAGTAGCGAGGATCTATGTAAAAGTACATTTTATAGCACGTTAGGCAATAAAGACAAAGACATACATTTCTATAAACTGTGCTAATTTATTGTAATTTGATGCCTTGTCAGTATCTGTTACCTGCAACTAATACCCTTTAGTCTGTAAAAATAGATCAATACATTTTTTTTTTTTGCATGTCTAGACTACGTAAACCAATTCTGATACAGGTCTCTTTTTTAAAGAATGTTTTTCTTGATACAACATCTGTTGCAAAAATTACCTTTCTTCTGAGCTAATTGCGAATTTTTAATTTTAAGTGGAAGCAACTGTGCCTTATTCATATGTTGGATGTTTCAATGACATGTACCATGAATGGGTTTTCTTTTGGTGGCCAAATGATTATACTATGAATGCTGACCAGTGTGCAACAATATGTAACAGACAGAATTTCAGTCACTTTGGAATGACAGTAAGTTATTCACACTTTTCTCATTATTATAAATTGAATACCTTGAAAAAAGATAAGTTCAAATTGATTTAGTAGAAAGCATCATGTATACTTAGAAGCACCAGTTCATTTGTAGCAAAACTAAATTTGCATAGAAATGAGGTAAACTCGGCCACATTGAACTCCGCAACATTAAGATTTGCCACTCACCAACAAATAACTACACACCTTGCAATGTCATAATTTGACATAGAACTAACTTTTAAAATAATTATTATTGACAATGTTTGAAGACTTTTAAAGCCATCCCAGGGCCAGACTTGTTTTTGATAGTTTATTTAGAGTGTCAACTTTTGATGGCATGGCAAAAATCCATGTTGCTGAGTGTAAGTGTGACAAGCGTTTGTTATACCCTTTTCGCATGGCAGCCATGTTGGTAATTTTGCCTCATTAACCATGTTTTGGTTACATCATATAATATGACATCATTACATCTCCATCATTCTTGCACTCTGTGACCTCACCATGACTATTGTCAATTGACAACGTCACAATACTATATCTGAGTGCAAAGAAAGGTCAATGAGGCAGAAACGACAACATGGCTACAGTGGGGTGAAAATATTATCAGATCCAACCTAACTTTTTATTGGTATTGCCTTTTGACCAAAGGAACATGCTTGTGCAGTTTCATTGAAATTGATGCATTTCTACCTAATGTGAAGTTTTACACTACTTCATATAGGATTTTTCATTGAATTTCTACTATTGTCAGTCTTTATTAGAACTGTAGCATTTTTCTTCACATTTACCATTGGCATGGAATACAGCTGCACCTTTTTTTTTATATATATATTTTTTTTAAATTACAGATTTGTCTATATTGAAAAAAAATTTAAAATCTCGGAATCCCAATAATTTCAAGCTATCAGTGGAGCAGGACTACAAAATAGTTGTCATAGACCTGTATCTCACTTCTATTGACTATGTAAAGAATCAGCAAAAAAATCAATTTATCTTGTGCCAAATCTGACGAAAGTGGAAAATCAATGGAAACATCTTATATAAACTAGTGTAAAAGTTCATGTGAGTTGTGATATAGGTAGAAATGCATCAATTTCAATGAAACTGCACATGCCTGTTCCTTTGATTAAACGGCAATATCAAAACAAAGTAAGGTTGGATTGGATAACTTTCGGGGCACCAGCATCACCCGGGGCTACAGTGCCTACTCTGTGAAGGAGTGCTATACTGGGTCTGATGCTTAGTCACCTTATATGTATATAACATACAATTATTCTTTCTTAATGACAAAATATGGGTACAATTTTTGTGAATTGTTTAGGGAATACTTGGCATAGATTGTTACAATTATTCTTTCTTAATGACAAAATATGGGTGCAATTTTTGTGAATTGCTTAGGGAATACATGACATAGATTGTTACAATTATTCTTTCTTAATGACAAAATATGGGTGCAATTTTTGTGAATTGTTTAGGGAATACATGGCATAGATTGTTACAATTATTCTTTCTTAATGACAAAATATGGGTGCAATTTTTGTGACTTTCTTTAGGGAAAATATGGCATAGATTGTCATTGTGGCTCGGGTGGTTATGATAAATACGGCTCGAGTGATGGATGCTCCAATTGCAATTACAATGGCCAGTTGTACACGTGTGGCATTGCCCGACCTGAACATTGGGGATTAATCGCAGTTTACAAGTTGACATCAGGTAATATGTGTTGTTTATCATAGGAGATTATTTTACTAATTAAGTTGATATATAGTACTCTTAATCTGTGTTAATCATTTGCATAATAAATTAGTATATTCTCTGATCATCTAGTAACAGCCAATCAGATTGCTTCATCATCATCCAGCATGGGTGAACACTGATAATGATATTTTTGGTCTTTTTATATACTTCAACTGAAATACAGTCAGATAGGTTTACACATGAAAGGAGATATGATAAAAGGTGTACAATCTGATCAATATTAAATATACAATGTATAATGTAATGTGTACTATTGATGTGGTGTAGTTAGTAGTAACAATTTATTTCACTCATTACATTGAAGTACAGGTACATCTTGAGATGAATAAGAAGAATACATAAGTAAATTAGATAGAATTACAATCGCACAAACTTATAGTTAATTTTACACCCAAAGAATTTTTGTGCGATTGTAATTCAAATAGATCAGACGACATGTTATTACATCTATTATCATGTGAAACTATCATCACACATCGTGACATTACATAGATGTTTAAAATCAATTATACATCATGTTTGAAATCAATTATACATCATGATCTGACATAAATTACTCATAACAGCATGTAGATGCATAAAATCAATAAAGTAAAATAAACAGGAGTATCAATGAATCGAGTAGTCCAAATCTTTGAACAGTCGTGAGTGACAATGTAGCAATTTCAAATACCAAACTGGCTAAAGTGACAAGTATAAAGTTCAACTCCTGTGTCTCCTTTGGCTGTTGTGGAGGACATGACAAATTAGAATCTTTTGAACGTACATTTTCTGTAACATTGAGCTAAATTACTTAAAGCAATAATCAAGCGTGCTTATGCAATATATTTATAAACAATATCAAACCATGAACAACTACAATTTTCAGAGTTGAGTTGTTTGAGCTCAACCTATACTAATTGAAAAAATTATATATAAAATCTACATATATTACCAAAAAATTATAGCTATTGGTAGAGTCATCCTTGTGTGTGTAAATAAATTGGTGCGGGAATCCAAAATGTGAGAAATATTGGAAAGGTAAAAAAAACAACAATGCTGCACTCCTCTTACAGTTTTCCATTGATTCATCTTAGTATATTACATAGTATATTTGGCATTGCTTGATGCAGTCAAACCTGTGTTAAATGGTCATCAAAGGGAATGGATCAGTTTGGTTGCTCAAGACAGGTGGCCATTCAATAGAGAGATAAACAGTGAATGTACAAACTGGGTAAACTGAAAGTGCAAAAAAAATTAAGCCATAGTGTGATTTGTCCCAAGCATTAGATTTTTGGTTTTTAATCCTTCCTAAAAAAAGGTCCCGACCTCCTCAATAACTGAATTACTTAAAGGGCCCCTTCTAATACCCTAAAACGTATCACAGTATTGTGCTGATTGGGTATTTAACACAAGTACAATTGTGGCTCAATAGTGTAATAGTTTTTTTTTGTGGAGTTCATTGGTTGGGAAAGAAAAAAATTGGAGGATTGAAAGTTCAGCAGAATGCTTGGGAAACCAAATTTCTCTAATCCATAGGCTTTCGCAATCCTGAAAACATATAATATCATAATTCTGTGCTGTTTAATAAATTCGTAAAAAAATTCACTAATGAATGGAACATAACGTTCTGGTCAAAATAAGCTTCACACTGATCAATGAATGCAAGTGATAAAGGGAAAAAGCTCAATTATAATTTGTTTTACAGACACTGTTATTGCTATATTACAGCATAATTTCAGGAAAATATTTTATAGTTTCCTAGAATATTTTCTTGGCTAATACATTTAAAGTGGCAATTTTCTATATGTTTAGTACTGCAAAAAATAACTGCATAATCCTTTTAGTTTTCTTAACTAAATGTAAATTAGAAAATGTTAGTTTGGAAAATAAAATTATTAGGGCATATCATTGAAACTAATCATTGATATTTAACCAACTTGAAAATGTCACACTAAAAATGTTGTTCTGTGGCTCATTTTGTCATAAATGAAAATGGCATAATATATTGCCTCAAATTTTCATAAAAAAGTGTACAAAAATCTACCAAATATAAAATGAAAATAAATAACAATTGTATAATTATTAGTAAAGCTGCATTAAATGCGAGACTAAATATAATATATAAGATATAGGAGGTAATCAGTCTATACAGATGGCCAATAGGACAGGTGTAGGTGCACAGAGAATTCTTGTAGATGATAGATGTAGGTATAGACATAGATAGAAATAGATAGATAGGTAGATAGAAGTTCTTGCTGCTAGTGTAAACTGATTAATCAGGGTGAGTAATTATAGGAATTGTAAAATAACTACATTAATGTCCCTATTCTCGTTAATAGCAGATCAAAGTATTGACGACCGTTTCATTGGATGCTGGTATGCATGGAATCCACCTGATATGGTTGGTATTTCCCACCAAGTTGGATCAGGAACAAAACAGAATGTCTCTCAATGTACAATAGCATGCAAGCAACAAGGTTCAGCCTATGCTGGAATTATGGTAAGATAAGATACAGCCATGTTCAAAAGTTTTCGGACATATTAAAATACAATAAGTTTGGTCTGGTTTTTGGCTTTACATTATTTTCTTTACGGATCATATTTACGGTCCTGAAAATCATACGAATTAACTTTAACACAGAACAATGGAACAGGCTGTTACTGTGGCAACGACCTACAATGGCTGCATGGTGGACGTGCCACTGCTGGCACTTCTGCTTGCTACATGACCTGCGGTGATGGTAAACCTTGTGGTGGGGGAAATAATCACATCAGTCTCTACAGGTCAGGTATGGAAAGGAAAAGTTAATGTTGTATTTCTTTTTTTGATATTGTTGCCTTACCATCTAACACCATAATATATATGTTAATTGTACTAGGTGCTCAAAGATACATATATTTATTAGTTCATTACCTGGTGCTTTATAGTTATTTATGTTTTTATTATCGCGTTTTAGAAAAATTTCATGCCTTTATTTTATTATATTTTCTTTATTTTATATGTGTATATTATTATTTTCTTCTCTTCCTTTGCTTTATTTTTATTTTTTATGACACATGTATCTGCACTGATATTGCGTAGTCAGTAAAATAATATATATATATATATGCACGTATAAAAAGCACTGAAGGAGAATTTTGTGCAAATACTTTATTTTCTGTGGCTTCAGAGGTGTAGTAACTAGGAAATCTCTAATTTTTAAACTTTCCTGCAACTGAAACAACAGGCGGAAAAAAAAAAAATGTATCACTCAAAACAAGCCCTGCAGCCTGCACCTTCTCAAAAATTCAGACACTAATATGATCTGACATTATAAGATCAAAAATATCACAATGACCAATTGCTTATACCTAAATATGGCAAAACTTTAAAAGACCTCATAAGCATTTAAGTAACCTAGAGCTATCCCGAAAGAGGAGATGCCTGATAAGGTTTTAGGTGGCACCCTGTATATGACCAGCAGAGATGGGCAATGACCATATTATTTGCACTGAGCGTGTTTGACTAATTCCATCTGTTTGTCCCTTTTATTTGTTTGCCTGTCTGTCAGTCCTTTAGATTTATTGATGCTAAACTCATGAAATTCTGGGGAATATACCTCAGGGTAAGATAAGCATTTGAGGACCCTAGAGCTATCCCGAAAGAGGAGATGCCTGGTATACAGGTGGCACCCTGTATATGACCAGCAGAGATAGGCAATGACCATATTATTTGTACGGAGCATGTTTGACTAATTCTATCTGTTTGTCCCTTTTATTTGTCTGCCTGTCTGTCAGTCCTTTAGATTTATTGATGCTAAACTCATACAATTCTTGGGAATATACCTCAGGGAAAGATAGGTCAGTTTAATTCAAAAACCTCCAGAACGTTGTGGTCATTCATTCTACTTCCACCAGCCTACAATGTGGACAATACAGCTCTTCCTTCGGATCAACCAGTTACAACATAACCTGTATACTGGTTTAGCTGTATGGCACACATGCATTTACTGTCCACACAATTTGTGGCTCAAGAAAAAGTGTAAAAATCCAGACCTAAATCACGTAGTGCCCAAATGAAACAAATGGTCATAGCTGTATGTTTATACAAATTTAATCAGATAACTGTAACCCAATGGTCATATTTTGAATGGGTCATATATATTACTTATGAAAACTTATTACAAAGTCTTATGAATGAAAGTTTTTCAAATACTCTATGCTAAAAAATCACCATTAAATCTTTAAAAAAGAACCTAAATGACCTAGTACTGAGGAACATGAACTCATTTATGCACTAGCGTATCTTCAATCTAATATTCTGTAAATTTATTTCGTCAATTTTGTTATAAGGCTGCCACACAGGCAGGTATGGCGGTTCCTGCTCTCAATGCAATTGCATGAACAATGTTCCCTGTAATGACATTACTGGGGTCTGCCCTGGATTCTGTGCAATTGGATGGACGACTCCTAACCCTGATGGACCTTGCTCTGTTGGTAAGATACTTGGTTAATATATTCACTTTCTGGATGATTTTGTAATAACTAAGATTTTACTCCAAGTAGGAAAACCACAATAAACAGTGTTAATTTATTAGTCTACCAAGATTTGTTTTCAACAATATTATAATGCAAAACTAAATGTTATATACCATCCAATGAATATGGCTATATATATATATATATGTATATATACATATATTTATTTAAATATATAGCCATATTCATTAATATTTATTTAAATATATAGCCATATTCATCTTAAAATAATTGTGAATAAGCCACCCAGATAAACTGAGTCATTGGCCATATATATATATATATATATGGCCAATGACTCAGTTTATCTGCGTGGCTTATTCACAATTATGTTAAGATATTTAATTTTTCAGAATATTATCTTGGATTGTATTTCAACAAAAGTCCTGGCAATGGAAGCATATTGTGGCAGCCATATTCAAGTCTTTCTCCAATCACAGATGGCACTGTGGACACCTGCCTAGACACGTCAACAATCAGCAATGACACCTGGAGGATGTGGTGGAAACTGAATAAAACAATGCGATTCCAAACAGTTTCTGTGACCTACAAGGATGTAACAAGTTGTGGTGGTAATCACATGCCAGTTGTATCTGTGAAACTGCATGATTACAATGAGCGAGCTGATTGCACTGAAGGAGTTTTGATGTATCCCAAAGTCATGTCGGTTACCAATCAATGTTCATACATTACTCAAACTACTGCATATTTCAGTGATTCAGTGTATATGATATTTCCTGCTAATATTGTTGTTTGCGAAATGTCATTATTCTAGAAAATGAACAATGAAACAGTGAAACTAAAAAATTACAAGCGCCTAAAATATCATTGATTATGAGTAATTACAAGCACCTAAAATGTCCTTGATTACGAATAATTACAACCATCTAAAATGTCCTTGATTATGAATAATTACAACCAACTAAAATGTCCTTGATCATAAATAATTACAACCATCTAAAATATCCTTGATTATAAATAATTACAATCGCCTAAAATGTCTTTGAATATAAATAATTACAACCACCTAAAATGTCTTTGATTGAGGGTGCAGGCTGCTGGGCTTGTTTTGAGTGACACAGTTTTTTTTCCACTTGTATGTTGTTTTAGTTGCAGGAAAGTTTACAAATTAGAGATTTCCTACACCTCTGAAGCCACAGAATATAAAGTATTTGCACAGAATCCTCCTTCAGTGTTTTTTATATGTGCATATATATTATGGTATTAGATGATAAGGCAACAATATCAGACAAGAAATACAACATAAACTTTTCCATGCCTGCTCTGTAGAGACTGATGTGATTTTGGCCACTGTCATTTTGACAGACAGTGTACCTTTAACAAGGAACTTATGTAAAAGATCTTAAGTATCACTTAAAAAAAATGTAATAACTGTAAAAGTAAGGGTTGTGACCAGTGTCCACCCCAGAGCACAGGTCAATAGAACAATGCTCTGTGCGTTCAGTCAAGGGGTAATGGCCAATAAGGAAAAGACCCCTGGCAACTAAAATGGCAATTTTTAGTGGTGCAGATTTACAATTTTTTTAGGGGGGATGAAATCTCTTAGAACCACAAAATCATAAAATGTACATTAAAATATTGAGAAAATATAAAATTCTAGGAGGGGGATGTATCGCCTTCACCCCCACCCAAAGATTTGGGATCAAGGCAACTTTCATAGGGAAATTTATAAAAAAATAATTTCATTCTTACTTTATTTCTAGGAGTGACGTGTAGCCTCAATTCTGGCGTAGTGTTAAATTGTGCCTGGACGTCAATCTGGTCACCATGGTAATTGGCAAAATTTTTTAACTGAAATAAGAAAAGAAGAAAATTAATCGCACTGATCAATTTATATACAAGAGTATTGTGAAGACCTGTATTAATTAAAAACATGCAAATATAACATTCAAATTAATTCATTTCGACTGGTGGAAGAGCATGGTTTGTCTTCATAAAATTATTTAGAGGAAAAAAGTTACTTAAATTCAGCATTACCAGGTGATAATGTGGATTGAAAAACAATGTTCATTTCCGTTATTTTGTTGGAAACAATTGAGTTGGTTGGTCAGTTTATTTTGGGTCTATTTCTTCCCTAAGATTCAAGGTAAACAAGCAACAGGGTTTCACTTGTTCAACAACCGTGAAATGCTTTGAAAAAATTCAAGTTGGGGTTAGTGAAATCGGGTCAGTCGGAAATAATTTATTTGTTAGAAAAATTTTAACTTTTTCCAACCGCAAATAATTTTCTTGCCTTGGGGTTTTCAATTTCAACCCACTTATTACTCTTTACACCAGATTATAACCATTTCTCTTATTTGCAATATCTTGGACAGAAAGACAGATTTTTATTCGATTGAATTTGCTATCGACCAAATGCACATCGAAAAAGACTCTTAACGGATTTATAAAGCTCGAAAAAAAGTCACAGCATGCCTCACAAAATATGAACTCATTCTTAATATTAAGACCTGACAAAGACAAGTCAACTTTCCAAATAATAATCACATAATCCACAAAAAATAATAACTCTTCCTTTAATTGTACCCCCCTACATAACATTACAAATAACTCATAAAAACAATATTATCACAAATTGCATGCCTAACAACGTAATCATCCAACAACGTAGAATATAAAGTTTAAAATACAATAAAATGATTTAGACCTGTAAACTACCAAATCAAAACCGTCTTCAAATTACTACAACTGAACCTTAAATATTCTATAAGACAGAAAAGAGAACCGACCAATAAAATAATCTATCAAAAAAGATAATTAATGAGACTGATAATTCAATAATGACCACAACAACAATTTAGCAAATTAATCGTATTCCTACATTGAACACACAAACCTGAACCATTAACTGGAAAAGTTATAAATATACAGAATAAGAATTACATTTATATTCTGATTAATGAACCTTCTAATTAATATAATGTTTATCGTCAGAAAAAAAAACCGGGTTAACGATAGAAAAATTAATTTATATATATATATAAAAAATAATATAGAACAAACATGAAACTGAGACTTAAAACAGACCCACCCAAATAGAATGAACATAATTTATTAATTATCTAATTCACACTCAAGTTTTCAAACAATTAATTAATATACAAGCCATTGCTTTAATAGTAAGGGCAACAGCTCCACCTGGATATGCTATCATTAGAATTACAGTTTTAAGCACTTATACAGAATGTTCAATCGGATTCTTTGGATATTTAGAACTACCCGAAGCTGACACAAGATTATTTTACAGTTCCTATGATTACTTACCCTGATTAATCAATCCTCACTAGCAGCAAGAACTTCTATCTACCAATCTATTTATTTCTATCTATATCAATACCTACATCTATCTATATATCTATCTGTCTATCCATCTCATCTACAAGAATTTTCTGTGCACCTACACCTGCCCTATTGGCCACCTGTATAGACTGATCACCTCCGGCCTAGTGCAAAAATAATGAAGCCTTTAATATTATATTTAGTCATGCATTTAATGCAGCTTTACTAATAATTATACAATTGTTATTTATTTCTATCTTATATTTGGTAGATATTGTATGGTTTTTTTTTTTTAATTTGAGGCAATATATTATGACGTTTCCATTTATAACAAACTGAGCGACAGAAAAACGTTTTAAGTGTGACATTTTCAAGTTGGATAAATATCAATGATTGGTTTCAATGATACTCACTAATAATTTAATTTTCCAAACTAACATTTTCTCATTTTCATTTAGTTAAGAAAACTAAAAGGATTTCGCAGTTATTTTTTGGGTTATCTCCTTTCACTGAACATATAGAAAATTGCCACTTTAAATGTATTAGCCAAGAAGCTATTCCAGAAAACTATGACATATTTTCCCGAAAGTATGCATAAATATAGCAATAATAGTGTCTGTGACTCAAATTTTAATTTAGCTTTTTCCCTATATCACTTGCATTCATATATCAGTGTGACGCTCATTTTGACCCGAACGTTATGTTCATTCATAAGTGAATTAATTTTACAAATTTATTGACCTTTTAGATAAAATATAACTGCACAGAATTATGATATTATATGTTTTCAGGATTGCGAGAGCCTATGGATTGGAGAAAATTGGTTTCCCAAACATTCTGCTAAACTTTTAATCATCAAATGTTTTCTGCCCCAGATTATAAACTAAACATAAGAAAAAGCAATTAAATTACTGAGCCACAAGTGTACTTTTGTTATATACCCAATCAGCACAATAATGTAATACGTTTTATGGTATTAGAAGGGGCACTTTACGTGATTCAGTTATTGAGGAGGTTGGGACTTTTTAGGAAGGATTAGCTATTAAGAAAACCACAAATCTAATGTTGGGACAAATCACACTTTGGCTTCATTATTTTTGCACTAGGCCGTGCGGTAAACCGGAAGTGGCTTTCCCAGGTTGTACATTCACTGTTTATCCCTCTATTGAATGGCCACCTGTCTTCAGTTCATAATAATAAGAAAAGTGTTCATAACTTACTGCTATTCCAAAGTAACTGAAATTCTGACTGTTACATATTGGTGCACACTGGTCAGCATTTATAGTACAAGCATTTGGCCACCGAAAGAAAACCCATCCATAGTGCATGTCATTGAAACATCCGACATATGCATAAGGCAGAGTTGCATCCACTTAAAAATGAAAATTCTTAAATAGCTTACAATAACGGTCATTTTTTGACCCATAACTCAGTCAATAGTGAAGTATCATAATTCGAGGGCATCATACCAAGTCCTTGTGCTGTGACCTTTGTGCAAACTCTGAAATCCCATCTCCCCCCTGCATAACAGATGGAAGTTAAAGAGTGTCAATTTCATACCAGTGATATCAGACCTAACACCAGCTGTTGATGCTGTTAAAGAACTAATGTAATGTTGGTGTTGTGTCAAGAAATAAAGTTATTTGTCATGTTACTGTTTACAAGAAGAACAAAATGACATGCATAGAGATCATGAGAGTTGTAGTTTTCCTTCGCCAGCAAAGGAAATTATTTTTGAATCAGAAGAATCAGATGGACGGAAGGAATGTGTCCACTTGTGTTGCTTCACAAGACCAGTGTGAAACTGACATGATCATATTTGAGTTTTCTAGGATTCTATGAGTCTGAACCATGCAAAGGTAAGGAAGAGAATATTTTCGCCTGCGGCGTTTTTTAATTTACAATATGTAGCTCCAAAAAAAAATAATTGTTTAAATCCATGCTGGCAACACGAGACAAACCACCTGTAAAGCTGCTAGTTTCATGATCTTGATCAGTTTCTGTCTCAATAACTATTTATCTTGATCAGTTGTGAGTTGTGATGCTACGCAGAAACCAAAGCACTATTTATACATATCTTCCTTGTTTGTTAAATTAAGTGGCAAACTGGGTTTTCTAAATTTTATGGCTAAATTGATAGTCATGTTGTAAAAAGCACTAGGCTTTTGCCTCAGCCTTAAAACTAAATTAATTGTACACTATATTAATTGTACACTATGTGTTTCTTTTATTTCTATTCTATGTGTTTGAAATTTATGTTTATATGTGTCAAACTTTATGTGCATTATTTTAGTGCATTTTTTGTGTCTATATATTTTTAGTATTTTATAGTTGCCTGTAGAATTCCTTCTCATATTGTATGAATGTAAATATGTAAACTTAGCAAATGTATATGTTTAAGTTAAGGCATTTAAAGTTAAGATTTGAATGTAATTTATTCACTGGAGGGGTTTCCAAAGGAACAAAGGGAATTCAGACAATGGCCACTGGGTTGGCTGGACAATGGCCACTGGGTTGGCTGGACAATGGTCACTGGGATGGCTGGACAATGGCTGTGGCTGACCAGGTGGGCAGTAGGGTACTTTGGATACTAAATTTAGATTCAGGTACAATGGGGTCCCTTTGGTCAAAAGGGATTTGGAAAGAATGGAGTGGCATCCTTTTGCTCCCTTTAATTAAACCCCAAATTTCAATGTCATTGAGTGTATCAGCGGTGCCTATGGTGCTCTTTGGGCCGTGCATCAAATGTTTATTACCCTTGGCCACGTGTATGGGCTGTTATAAACAAAATAAATACATACTGTATTTTCATTATTCATGCCCAGACATAACTCGCTTGGACGAAAGATTCATCAGTTGTTGGAAGGCTAATTCGCCTCCTCACGTTCTTTGAATTCCAGAAAGGGTGGGGCAAGGATCAACGCTTAACGTCACTGAATGCACCGTATTGTGCAAAAAGAGAAGAACTCCATATGCTGGTATAATGGTGAGTACATTTATCAAATACCAGCATAACTTGAACATTCAAACAACACAGTTACATTGCATAAGTTTAATATGCCTTTTGCATGATTCGCATTTCATGTACTGGAATGTTGAAATTCACAGTGCTTTCTAATAGGTCCTATTTAAATAGCATTCTCTGTGTACATCTAAGAAAATCAGGGGGTCTAATCATACTTGAATTTAACTTAGGCAAGGTTTGCCCTACTAGAGAATCTTAAATAATAAAAAATTTTTTGAAATAACTGAGTTCTTCTGTTTCTTGAACGTATATAACATCAAAATCCTTTTCAGTAACATTGTACAAATTAATACATTTTTGGATTTCACCCAAGACTGGTAGGGTCATTCAATCAAAAATTATGTGAAAACCCTCCCAGCCCGTCTTTACCATACATAGAGAAGTGTGGAATTGCACCTAGCTGCAATTACTTGTTAACTAGTTATTTAAAAACATAGAAATTTCTGCATTTTCGGCTCAAATTTTAAGCTGAAATTTCATTGCCTTAGAGGTCACTCAACAGTCATAAATTGGTTACAGTAATGGGCAATAGAGCAAAATGTCCTTCCCTCAACACACTTTCCCATATATGTATTCTACCTCAAATGGCCTCAATAGAGAGGTTTTAAAAATATGACTTAAGCTTGGATGTTTCAGCCATTAATCCCCAGATGTTGACCACAATTCTGATAATATCAGAAAACAACATGGAAAATAAATAATTGGCAATTATGACCTTGAAAATGCTGAAAATTAAATCTCTGAAGATATTTTAGATTCTTACCTATTTTTTCACTGCCAAATGCAATGTAATTACATTGGATTCCAAAAATGGTAGTTTAAAGGGAAGATTCCCTATAAATAAAGCCAAAGCAAGAGTGATCCATTTGCCAATTTATTGGTGTTACAGATGACATTTTGCCATTTTTGTCAGATCCTAATAAAAGTACAAAATTGCCAAAAACCCTCAAAATTACCTTTTATTTTCAAATGCCATTCGGCAAGAACAAACAATATTGACAATTTTCTGAAAAGTATGACAAGTATATGTTGCTACTGTAGATGACTTATATATGGTTGGAAAGACACTTGTTATGTGAATTTAGGTATCGTAAAAAATTGTTGTTAATAAGTTGATAATTATAAAAGATGTCAGCAAAATGTGTCATGATTTTTACAGCAAACGTTATCTGCCAAGATTAATATATATATATATATATATATATATATATATATATATATATATATATATATATTTATATATATATATATATAGCTTAGTGTTTAGTATTGTTATTGAACCTGAATTGCTGTGCTAAAACTATTTTTTGGTGCTTTTTTAAACAGTATTATTACTATTATTTGTTTAGTTCCGGGTCCTTTAGAGTTTCTTAGACAGACTATGTAGTGTTGATTAGTATTAGTCATAATATAGCTCTACTTATCTAATTATTTTAACTGTTGATCCATGTATTTCTATTATCTTTTTATTTTTGGCCATTTATTATCTTGTCATGCTGACACATGTATCAATTTGATATTTAGCTGTCAATAAAAATCTATATGTATACATATATATAGGTAATTATATTATTGCAAAGGAAAGGGCTTATCATTCTTACATTTCCATTATATATTATGCAGTTTGGTAATGTTTACCACACTGAAATTTATAATAATTAAGAAATGAAAAAATAAATTTCATTAAATTTGTATGTATACTGTTTCAATCACAATTAAAGCTGGTGACTTTTTCTTTTTACATTGTATATGATTTACTTTATTTCCGAATTTTAATGATCAAGATTTTAAATTATTAAAACCTTCTATTATCTTTGAATTTAGCTGGAAATACGATGGAAATGGCATCATCACCAATTTTTGAGTATTGTGACGTTATACAGGCAAGGTCATGGCAACAACTGTGTATAATCACCCTCTCAGTGCCAAAGTGAGGTATGTGACGGTCATTTAGGAGGTGATTTGTGGTAATAAACAAGATAACGTGAAATTTCACAGATCTTTTAAACATCATCTGAGACACTGACTGAACCTTTGAACGTGCCGGGTTTCCACTCCTTCTACTCTTGTCTTCATGATTCAGCCTATGCAATCTGAGATGACATTTTATAATGAAGTAGGCAAAATCTTGCTAGACCTCTATTTATGGCCAATTTCCTAACTTGGAAGTTAATCTCATAATCTTGGAATTTAAACACAAGAGGATGTCACATGAGTGCAGCACTCTCAATAGGCTGGACTACCTTAACCAATAAGAATCCTGGATTCACATGACGTCCTCTGGATCCAAGGTATAGCTTCTAAGTCTATGAGATTTGTTTCTAATACTGTGAAATTGAATGTAATCATGCTGTTAACTAAAAACAGAAAGCCTAACACTTGTCCAATGCGTATCCAATGTCAACGATATCAGACCAATGTCCAGCAAATGCAATAACTGAAAATTGAGTATTATCAGTTCTCTTCACATGTATGGTGCCGTTTTCAGCTGAAATTCTTCCTAAATTTGGGTAGTGGAGCATTTCGCAAGTTGAGCCCCTGCAATTTATTAAAAAAACAACAGATAGTAATTATACAATTCACATACTTTTTGTAGAAAGCAATTTATTTGTCGATGGCTGTTTTTGCTAATCATATTACCACTATTATTATGAAATTAACATGCATATTATGGTCAACATTAGGCCAATTAGAAAGTGATGAGCCCTGCTGCAGGAAATTATCATCCTTCGCCCGAAGTAGATACATAAATCCTTACCACGATTGATTGTGATATAATTGAAATGGACAACAAATGCCAAAGGATGAGTGCTAGATGACATTACAGTTTCTTAGCTTCTCCAGTATTAAACTGACTTGCCATAGGCCTATTCCCTTGATATCATCCTTTTGTTGAAAGCACAACCCTTGATGTCACGAGAATAATCCACAGTATTGTTGCCGTAATGAATTTATCATAAGTATAATGTAGCACTTTGATCATTTAATTGCATTGCATTGATTGTACATGGTAGTTGCTCAGTGACCCACAATGTGTCAGAGTAATCTCCCTAGGTGGCTCTGTATCTCATATGTTAATCCCTTCAAAACTGCTGGTGGTCACTCAACCACAGGCAGCCAAGGTGCCAACAGCTCTTTTTAGTGTTGTTCCATAGTTTATGCATTTTCCATTTCATCATGTAAGTAATACTTCACTAATGAGCATATGAACTACGAATATTGTTCACTATATTATGGAGGAGCCAGCTATAATATTGAATGCACACATGAATTATTATATTCTTTATTAAGCCACTGTGTAACTTAATATGTTGATGGGCAACTTAGCGGATATTATTAGGCAACTTTGTTTAGTTACTTTATTCAATTTTGGTTAAGTAATCGTGCTTATAACAATGTATAAGCAACTTGTGACTTTGATTTGTTTCTGCACATTGGTAGGTGGCCTAATGTCATGGGCTTCATACCTTGTGCAGTTGGTTGGATCAAATGTTCATTCACTAAACACCCAAATATGGTATGTTGATTTAGTATTCATTGGTTCAATTTGTTTAAATATGGGTACAATTCGATTTGAAGCAAATTAGGCTGCAAACTTAATTATGTGTACGATTTTCAGGTGTTTTGAGATTTGGAATGACATAAGGATGCCTTTAATATCCTTGAGGTCGAATAAATCAATTCAATTCTATACGGTCTTGGAGTGTTATTATCGTTCGGTTACAAATGGCGCAGTTGACAAGATCTCAATTCCCTTCGTCTCCGAGAATCTTCAACAGTCTTCAAGACTCGACCCCAATGAGTTGTTCAAGACTCTTCCTCTACAGCAGGGACTAGGCAGGTCATAGTCAGCAAAGAGTGATGTTAAGAGACATTTAACATACAGTTGTAGCTGTTCATGAACAATATTTTCATTTGAATTGACTGTAATTGATACCAGTGTCATAACACTTAAGTTTTAAGCCCTATGTGTAAAGAAGATTAGTAAAACAACTAATGGTGGAAATGCCAAAAAAAATGCCAGGCTTAAGCCTCTAGGCTTAAGTACTTATTGTCTTAAGGGCTCATTGTGTTAAGCCACTGACAATACTTTTCCCGAAGTGTTAAAAGTGGCATTTATTTTTGTTGAGTTCACTTGACATTGAGAACTGTAAGAATTCATATCCAAGTGCCCTGGATTTGCATTCTGTTTGCTGAATTGGGTTACTCCCCTTTAGTTATAACATATTGATTCCAACCAATAATTCTCTTACTTTATTACGATTACCCAAAAATATGGCTAATGTGGCTGAAGGGCTATCAGCTGAACAAAACAGAAGGCCATGCATCTCTTGAAGCCTACTCTGGGGGAAGGTGGGGCAAGTGGGTCAGGTCAGAATTTTGATGACCAAAGGGTCCCAAAGTTGCAAATATTTTCTGGTGTAGAAAAGGGTCAGATGTTCCATACAGACTATGGAAATTTGAAATTCACTATTTGCAAAAACATACGTACCCAAAAGAGGCTATCCAAACAGCTATCCACAGATCGGTAAGGGGAATGGCTGCTAATAAATTGTGTCATCTGGGGGAAAAAGCTACCTCAACAGAAATTCTTGAAAAGATTGTTAATATGTTTGGTAACGTGCAGATGAACAGACAATATTTTGCTAAACAGGAAATGCAGGAAAATATCACAGCTTGGCGTTGCAGGCTTGAGGGACTTGACTTTTTGAAAATTGTAAGAGTCTGAAAAGTGATCAGAAAATGAAAATGCTCAGATCTAAATTCTGGGATGGCCTAAAAGATGAAGGCATCAAAAATGCCATTCGACATCGTTACAACAATGATGAAGACTTTGGTCAATTATTGGCAGCTGCAAGGGCTTTGGAAAAGCCAACAAGGGGTAAGGCATCAGAAGTTAAAGCTTCAGATACAAAGTGTCTTGAGAAAAAGATCCAAATTGCTCAGTGAATTAAAAGCTAAGGTTGAGAAATATGAAGGTTCTGTAGCGCAGCATTCTTCTGCACAGCGTTTTAGCAATCCTCAAAGAGTTGTGGGTAAAACTAGAACAGGTCCCTGTTAGAGGACAGACTGAGGGCCTTGCTGATTCTTGCTCTACAAATCTTAATAAGGGTACATTAGTTGTGGTCAAAGTGAAAATGAAGGAAAATGGTGGTCTTCCAGTTAAGACCTTGTTAGATACCGGTTCTCAAATTTCCACCATTAGTAAGTCCTTGCATGAAACTTTGTTGGGGGTGGAACTTCAGAATATATCCACCCTGGAAATAATTGCTGGTGGGGGCCATACCTTGCCTTATTTAGGATTAGTGACCCTTGACCTGGTTCTTCCAATGGATGTGGGTTACTTTGAACTTACAGCTTTGTTTTTGGTTGTTGAAGACTTTGCAGCCAATGCTCAAGTACCAAAGTTATTAGGCAGCAATGTTCTCCATTGTTGCCATGATGTGTGCAGAAGCCAACTGAAGGAAGGTTGGGAGCAGTCTATGCCTAAAGGTTGGCAATTTGCATTTTCGTCTCGGGCATTAGCTGATGTTAGTGGTCAAGTAGACACTGTGGTAAAATGTCAATCGAGAATTCCTGTGCCTCCCAGAGGTACAACAGATTTCAATGTTTAGGAATCAATCCACAGGAAGGCGAGGCAATCATGCTGAGCGATGATGACTTGTCCCTTCCAGGTGGTATAATAATGACTCCAATTGTTGCTTCCGGCGTACTCTCAATAACTTGTGTGATAAATCAGTGGTTATCACAAGGAACTGCTGTTTGCCATGTGGAGTCGGTAAAGTTGATGACTCAGGTAAGTCATTCGGCACCAACGATTGATGCAGAATTCTTGAACTTATTTGATTTAACAAAAACTGAAGAAACATGTAAAGATGATACTCAGTTTCAGAAGGTTAGGCAACTGTTGTGTGAGCACAAAGATGCCTTCTGTTTGAATGAATATGATATTGGTAAAGCTAAAGATCCTACGCATGAAATTCACCTGACTGATCATCGCCCTTTTAAAGACAGGTACCGAAGGATTCCACCTTCAATGTTGCAGGAGGTTAGGGATCACATTTCTATGATGCTTGACGCTGGTGTAATTCGACCAAGCCAAAGTCTGTATGCATCACCAGTGGTCCTAGTCCACAAGAAATCAGGAAAGATTCGCTTGTGGTGGACTATAGGCGACCTAATAGTGTCAGCATCAAGGATTCATATGGGCTGCCGAGAGCAGACGATATGTTCAATCGGCTGGCCGGCGCTTGCTGGTTCACCACACTCGATTAAAAAAGTGGATACTGGCAGATTGAGATGGAGCCAAAGCACAAGCACTTACCGCCTTTACCGTAGGTCCACTTGGTTTCTATGAATTTGAAAGGATGCCATTTGGCTTGGCCAATTCAGGCTCGAGTTTCCATAGAATGATGGAAATATGTATGGGAAATGATTATCTAGAAATGTGCTCGTTGTATCTGGATGATATTATCATTTTTATTAAGTCGTTTGATGAACATGTACAGCACATTGGCAAAGTCCTCAACAGATTAAAGGAGTATGGGTTGAAGGTAAACCCAGACAGATGTGCATTTTTGCAGGCACAAGCCAAATTTCTAGGTCACATCGTTTCAGTAGATGGGCTACAGTGAGTGCAGTGGTGGAATGGAAAGTTCCTGAAGATCGGCGAGAATTAAGACATTTCCTGGGGTTTGCGGGATATAATAGAAGATTTATCCCGAACTTTGCATCAATTTCTGCTCCGCTTCATATGTCGCTGAGAGGGGAATAGGTTTCCAAGGGGATTAATGGTAAGAAAAGTAAGTCCTGTAATGTGTTGTAGCGCTTAATTCATTCATGAGGGGTTGTTTCTCGCTTCCGTGGTGAGGCCCGGGTGGACCTGTTGACCGCCGGAAGTCAGGCTGTGTCCCTTGCAGTGTCACTGAATAAGGGAACACCAGAACCAGTTTTAGTCTTTCTTCACATCACAGACATAATCCATACATCACTTACAGACCACTTCTTATTCCTATCTGCTATGATCTCTCTGCTATGCTCTTTTCCCCCTTCTTGACCTTCCCCCTCTCTGATTCTTGCTGTTTACTTCATCTTACTTGTGCTAGCCAAAATGTAACCAATTGTAACGATTCTGGGTTATTTAAGGGGTTTTTGCGTCGTAGTCAATTTAGTAAATACGACGTTGCACCAAGTGGCTTTCCTTCTCCTCAGCCCTGGTGCCCATTTACTGAACAAGACTGCTTTGCACATGCCTAGGGCTCTTTTACTGAACTAACGCAATCTTTCACAACCCTAGTGTTCTTGCACTAAACTAAACCCAACTAACTGCCTTGCCCAGTTAATTCACGATAGACAATCTTGCTAGTGACATGACTATGCCACAGTGTTTCCTTGCTTGTACCAATGTAAATCTATCTATGAACATCTTGAAGCTTTTGTATTTGTGGCATCTGGCCATGATTGGCCAGTTGAGTGACACACCCACACTCAGACCTATAAAATCACTGTTCTCACTCTTTCTTAAGTGAAACAGTGTAATTACACAATTGGATTTGTCAATTGCTCTTTATGTTTCTGATAGCTGATTGTATTTGAAACTGTACACTGTAATTCATTACAAGTAATTACAAATAGGCCAGTGTTGAAATAAAAATTTTCTCACACTGTTTTAAACTTGATGTGCAGTTCAAAAATGCTATACTTACTGAACCTGTCAATTATGTATGTTGATGTGAAAAAAATAAACATGATTATATATTTTTTAATTTGGATCTGAATTATTCTATTGATTTGCAAAACATGTCACATTTTTCTCAAAGACTGTTTATTTTGGCTTCAAATTAAAGAATACTAAAAGTATTTAGGTATATTAAAAAAAGAGCTATACAAAAATTCTATGCTACTTAATAGCAGGAAAGTTTGAAATATATATAATTTTTTCTTCATAGTATGACTAACAAGCAAAGGTCTCGTTTTATAATTACTAATACTATAGATGGTGCAAGTGCTTGATTTGCACACAGTTGTGGATAGCTAGGCAAGAGTAGCAAGGATCTATGGAAAAGTACATTTTATAGCACGTTCGGCAATAAATACAAAGACATAAATTTATATGAACTATGCTAATTGATTGTAATATTTTGACATGATACCTTGTCAGTATCTGTTACTTGCAACTAATACCCTTTAGTCTGTAAAAATAGATCAATTCATTTTATTTATTCTTTGCAAGTCTAGACTACGTTAACCAATTCTGATACAGGTCTCTTTTTTAAAGAGAGCTTTTCTTGTTAACAATATGGTATGATCTAATGTGTCAAAAGCCTTTGAAAGATTCATGTATATATTTATAGACTGTTTCTTTTTATCTATATCTAAAACAATTCTACCCAACAGTTCAAGAGTAGCAAATTCTGTTGAGTGTAAGGTACGAAATCCATATTGGCGGGTATGAAATGATTTTGAAGTAGTAAAGTATTGATAGATTTGGTATGGAAATGTACCGAAAAAGTTCGGTATGGAAAGGTACCGACAAAGTTCAACTCAGCTTGTCAATAGTTATGAATGTACAGGTGCAGGGATGGAATTCTGTACTAGAATGAAATATGGTTAAGTACACCATCTTTCAAAATTATGAGACCAATTTAGCATATCCATGCAGCATTTTGTCAAAATGGTCCTATATAGATACCTTTTTTTAAAGTAAGAAACTGCAACTTTGTATTGTTTTATTCCATTGATAAATCATCAATCACATTAATTTTTTTTAACCAAGATCGTATAACTTGGTGAATGATCATGTGACATGTAGCATGTAAGAGCAAGGAATTGAGCTCCTGGGATTACACCATATTTGTTCTGGGGAATATGACATGTTATTATCCTAAAAATCTATTTAGAGCTGCATAAAGACCCAGGGAAGATGTTGAGAACACTTTTGGTTACTGGAAACTAATGAAAATTGTGAAATTCGACTTTTGAAATATTACATATTTCATACATTAAACTGTATTTTGCCACGCTTGACTGATAACCATTGCTGTTACCTGAATGCACACACGTCTCAAAGCATTGTCACATATCACAGATTACCATTCAAAAGAACTCCACAGAGACACATGGAACACCTACTAGACAAAAGAATGCAGACTACAACGCTGGGTGGTCTAGTGGTAAGACGCTCGCCTGCTCCTCTGAAGGACCCGGGTTCAATCCCGCTCTCGGGCACCCTTCATGAATTATATCCCAGTTGGATGTCGTTCGGATGAGACATTAAATTGGCAGTCCCTTGAACTTAGTGTCTATGCTGAGGCAGGAAAAGGATCCTACCCATGGAGTAAATGTGTAACATGGCTGGACTCCTCTCTCTCTTTTCTCATCAATCAACCTCAGTAGCAGAAAGAGCCTGCCGTAGAGGGCTGCACTTTCAATATCTATCTATCTATCTATCTTTCTATCTATCTGAATCCCTGGCCCAGAAAATCGAAGCAAATGAATCCAGGCTACCTGAATTATTCATGAACCTTGTAAGTACTGACTTGAACTCACTTAAAAAATCACTACGCACTTTAGGGACTGACAATTTGAAACTAATACAACAAGTAAATGCTCTAGAAAATAGATTACAAGTATCAGGATGGCTCCTTACCCAAGCAAAGAAAATAGTAAATCTGTAAGAAGAAAAAATTATGGATATCCGAGTCCAAGGAAGGTCCACGCGAGATAACCTGATATTTCAAGGTATTGATGATCCTGAAATAAAAGTTGGAATGACACTGAAACTAAACATCGAAAATTTCTGAAAAATTAAGGCTGCCTCAAGTAAATGACATTCCAATTGTATGCACTCGCCGAATGGGCCCTAAAATACCAGATAAACCTAGACAAATTATTGCCAAATTCACCATGGTAGCCTAAAAAAGCAGCATTTTATCTCATTTAAAAAATCTAATTATTATTACGTTAGTTCAGGATAAGTTTAGGTGGTACATAGAAAGTAAATAAATTGCATAATGTCACTTCTCTTCCAATTGTCCAACACATTTTCTCTCATTTCTTTTATAGCACCAATTATGCACAGGTCTTAATTAGTGCAGGCAAAACGTTGGAGTTCTTGAATGCTGGTGGCAGACAATACAGAACCACTGTTAGATTTATTTTCTTGGCTAATAAAACATAAATGTGTAGACATCATACTGTCTGCTCGATTTATGGCTGGCTCAATACGAAAATGGCTGGCCTAGCCGGCTGAACCATAATACATAATGGCTGATAATGGCTCATGAACTGGCTGAGACTTTAATTGGTGGTATGGCGAAATAAGAAATAGGTAATTGACAGAGCTAAAAAATATATAAATGCTTGTAAAAAAGACATGTTTGCAGTAGCATGTGGTACACCACGATGTAGTACTGCATGTCAAAGAATTAACTTGGTCTTTTACATATTAAGCTGCAAACAAATTGCTTTACAACGCCCGTGGCAGATGAAAAAGTGTTGTCACTTGAACAATTTATAGCTTTCCAGCTTTTTCACTTCCTTTGAATCGTAAAAATATTTTCAGTTTATAAGTGTCTTTAGCCCATGAAATTTCATACTAGCCCAAATCAACTGACCATCACCTTTAATATGTTCTACTGGTTTGTAATTATTTGATAATTGCCATAAACAATAATAATGTCTACTATTTATCATAGAAAGCTTGGAGAAAGCACAAAATGACAGAAGTGTTAGAAATATGTCAAACCCCCAACTTTCTAACCCATAAAAACACCTCTAAGTACCAAATGCCTTCGACTTTCCTTTCTTCCCAATGATAATATTTTGCCCCCTTCGGTAGAGACGTATCATAAATTACAAGGGATAATATAGCAAACTTAAAGTTAAGTGCTGGGGTTTGACTTTTTGCGTCAACATTTCTGTGCATTTTATGCTGCTGTAAAATGGGGGATATTTATTTTGAATCCCATTATGACACAGCATGAATAGAATAACTGAACTTATATTAATTGGCATGGGTCAAAAAATCGAGAAGGGCAAAATTTGACAATGAGAATGAACGTCAAAAAAGCTAAATGTTCTAATTTCACCAAGTTAAAACTAATATCATGTATTTAAAATATAGTAAGATCATATCTAATAAGTACAATATATTAATGGTATATTTCAATGAACTATGACCTACTAGTTCAGGAAATATAACTTAAGCAAGCCAGCTTAAAGGCCACTTAAATGTCACTACTTAAGAATGTTAACTTAAATGTACATAAGGGGTTGAGACCATTGTCTACCCCAGGGCACAAGCCAATAGACACAGGCCATGTATATGTGCACTGAAGCAAAATAACCAATAGGAAACTGACCCCTGGAAAGAGGGGCTTTCATATACTGTTGTAACAGTAACTTTAATCAGTTTACTAGCTGGAGCGGAGCTTGAATGTTGTACTGAACATTGTCTTTACATTACCTTGACATTTACATATATGTTGGATTAAAGCCACCCTCTCTTGCAAAGCTACACTCTGTGTTATCTGAGTTATTCATCAACATTAAGACATTACATGGTGGAATGTGGCTCCTTTAACATATACTAGTACACTGGAATTACGCACAGGAAAATATTAAGTGCACACCAAAACATTACCTTCATGCAGAACAACTTCACAAAAACGAAAAAGGTACAGTGACAACATTTCTATCTTGATATTGGTCAAACAGTTTATGTATACTTAAGTCAGTGGTTCAAATTGATATTTCTTTGGTAAGTGACATAACTTTGGTAATTCTAAAACTTAGTCAATATGGCAGTTGAAAATCAAGCTTGCTGTAAAGCCAGCAAATACTTTCCAGGCCGCTTTGAGGCAAAATCTGGTCAGAAAGCCACGGTGCATTGGTTATTATTTAAAGATTACACAAGGTTTCACAATATCGCAGATGCCGATGCAATTAAAGAATTTATTTTTACTTTGGGTGATGAACCCCGCATTTGGTATGATGACAATGTAGCTCTGTTCACTGATCTCAATGCTCTTGAAAAGAACTTTAAATCAACCTTTGGGAGGGCCACAACTAGAGAACAGCACTTAAGCGCTTTTTCCGAGCTTGCTTATGTCTCAGGGGAACCCCTAAATGCTTACCGCAACAGAGTTCGCTCAACCGCGGCATGAGCTAGAATAACAGACCAGGAGCATATCCAGCTTCAATTTATAAATGGTTTTCCAAGCCACATCCGATCAGCTCTTAGAGCGAAGAGGGATGCCACCCTCGATGATTGCATGCTTACAGCACAAGCATTGCTCTCAGAAGCCCCGCCTCAAATAGCACCCGCTATGGCAATAACTGCATCTGATCACACACATGATATTGTGAATCAAATGGAGTCCTTACTGCTGACATTTAGCGACAACCAACACAGACAGTCACGCCAGAACACAAATGGCTATCGTGACAGTGACAGACGTCACAATAGGTCAGACTCTAGATCATCTTCCACACAGCGTGGTCGATCACAGAGCAGAGACAGGTACAAACAGTCAGGCAGGTACAATCAGTCAGACAGGTACAATCAGTCAGACAGGTACAATCAGTCAGACAGATACAATCAGTCAGACAGGTCCCAGTCAAGAGACCGAGGTTATGGACAAAACAACAGGGACAGTCGACGAGACACAGACGACCCTCACATGACAGACGTGACAGATACGACTCCTCACGTGACAGACGGTACAACTACAACTCTAAAGACAGAGATGATAGTAGATCCCGTAATAGACACGACGGCAGAGACTCAGCCGGCAACAAGTCTGTGTCATTTGACACCAGACGGTCCAATTCACCGGGCCCACTGAAATGCCAATTCTGCTATAAAACTGGCCATGACTTAGGATCATGTTTTAAGTTGCAGAGGGCGATTAAGGAAGGGCACATTAATGTGGACCAATTGCCTTTTCATTAGGGGCCCAGGCAGAACACACCAAACTCCCTGGCTACCCCATTATTAACAATGGAACTGATCCTCCAAACCAATCGCAATCACCCAATCACTCAAATCATCACCTCGGCTCTCCGCCTGCAATCGTTAATCAACATCATCACGTTCATGTCACACGCAAATCAGATCATGAGTCATCAGACTCGGAGGCAGACACTACCTCCCCACAAAGATCACACTCACCTTGTAAATTGCAACTCAGTAAACATAATATGATTAAAGGCACGCTACAGAGCAAAGAAGGGATAATTGTTCTAGTAGATTCAGGAGCTTCATCATCATTAATATGTGCCAAAACTATTCAAAGCTCAGAGTATCTGTCCCGACTGCCAAAACGTGACGCACCAGAGCTTAAATTCACTGTAGGAAATGGTGACACTATTGTCACGAAGTACGCAATGAACATCCCTATTTACATCGGAGGTCACGCCTTCGATATTGAAGTCAGAACAGTGGACACCTTAGGAGGCCCAGGCCTTATCCTAGGTACAGAATCATTGGCAAAACTAGATGCAAAATTAGATTTTAAAAAGCACCAATTGCGTTTTAAGTCTAGCTCAGTCAATCTGCATGTCTGCCATGATGTTACACTGAAACCTGGTGCCACCAGCTTCATACAACTCAAAGGAAATGTTCCACATTTTTTGAAAAACAGTGTGGCACTCATAAAAGCCACCAAGTTTACAACTAAATTTGCATTTCCACGCATGGTAGTTAAATTCAACAAGTGCATAGCGAACGTAATAGTATACAATCCAACATACAGGCCTGTCACGTTCTACAAGGCAAAGCCGTTCGCTACTTTGGCATTTAGTGATTTAACAAATGTGTATACCCCTATAGACAAACAAAGTTTACTAAATCTGTACACAAAGCTACAGAAACCGGCGGCAGAGAACAAAGCCAAAAGTAAACAAACCATTGACAAGCAGCCCGCGCAGCGAGACAGCTCCCCCGCACAGCATACACTAACTAGGCAGCAGCTCCGTCAGGTCAAACTCGACAAATACCCTCACCTCGAGGATGATGATGCTCGCCTGACAATGTATGATACTGAAATTATTGAACGTGACATAGCTTATGAAGACTGTGTCCAACACACATCTGAGCAACCACCGTTGAAAGCCCTGTTGAACAAGTACAAACAGGCTTTTAGTCTTCACGCCGAAGTAGGCGACACGGGTATAACGGTGGACTTTGATCTGAATGACAAAACACCCTTTTACATACGCCCTTTTACAGTGGCGCAATCAGAGAAACCTCTGATTGACAAAGAGCTTGACAAATTGGTAAAAATGGGTGTATTGGCACACGGTCATTCTCAGTACTCTAGCCCCGTCATGCTAATACGAAAAAAGGACACTGATGCAAAGCGCTTAGTCACCGACTTCCGGTTTCTCAATCAGAGAATCATAAAGCGTAATTTGCCATTTCCTTTGCTGCGTGATGCCCTCCAAACCATCGGGCATGCCCAGCCAACTGTTATTTCTGTATTAGATCTGAAAGAAGCTTACCACAGCCTATCGCTCACGACCAAAGCATCTCAATACTGTGGTATAACATCGTATCACGGCGGGTCAAGTTTCGTGTACCGTAAATTACCGATGGGCTTGGCCTTAAGTCCCGCGGAATTTCAAACCCACATTAATAACATCCTTTTTAAGGCCCAAACGAAGGAATTCTGCATTGCTATCATGGACGACCTAATCGTCTTTTCTCGCACGAAAACCGAGCACTTTCAGCATGTAGAAACCATCCTGGAAACCATTCAACAGAATGGCCTTAAAATATCACCAGCAAAAGCAAAGCTTTTTCGCAATAAGGTCACGTACATGGGTCACAAAGTATTAATCCAAAATGGCGGGCCATGCATTACGCCCTTACGCCACCGTACGGAAGCCATTATTAAAATGCCAATTCCAGATACGAAACGCAAATTAAAAGGTTTTATTGGAAAGGTCTCCTATCTCTCCATGTACCTCCCGAAGCTACAGAAATTACTCAGACCTCTACATAAAATTGCGGCCAAGAATCAGCAATTTGTATGGGATCATGAAACCCAGCAAGCGTATGATCACATTATAGAACTCCTGGGAAAATCCCCAGTACTAGCGATGCCCAACAGTACGGGCCTATTTCGTCTATACTGTGACACCAGCAAGATTGGTGTAGGAGCAGCTCTATACCAAATACAAAGAGGACGGGAAAGATTGCTTGGATATTTTTCTAAAGCACTTCCACGTGCGGCAGCTAATTATTCAATAACTGAGCTCGAGTTTACAGGCTTATACATCTCTGTGCATGCCTTTAGACACCTCCTGAAGAGCACAGCATTTGAAGTTTATACAGATCACTCTGCCATTCCTCAAATTCTTAAAGCCAAAACAGAGCCTGCCACAGCACGAATAAAACGCCTTATAGAGCGCCTCAGTAATTACACAATGAAAGTGGGCTATCGAAAAGGTAGCACTATGGTTGTGTCGGATTTTCTATCTAGAAATCCCCAATTATCTAATGATCACCTAGACATTGCATTTGTCGTAACTAGAGCACAGGCAAGACAACAAGAAGCTGCCAGCATCACAGCAACACAGCCAACAACACAACCCAGCCAAACAGAGACAGCACAAACAGCGGACATAACTCAACCAGCACAGCCAGTCCCACCAGCACAGCCAGCAATGGCCCCAAAAGTTGCACCTCGCGGCCGCCCCACAAATAAGTCTGCACATAAACCTAGTCACAAAACAATAGTCTCCAGGTCAGTAACCCCGCAGCGTGTCAAACAGGACCAAATCTCAATCGATCTAAGATCAAAAAGCAATGCCCCAGACACTCGAAGAAAAGAGCTGACACAAGTTGGAAAGGTCAACACCAGCACCTTCATTAAACATGCCACAGCTGCTACGACAGCACCGCCAATGCCACCAGCGACATTAGTAGAGTGCACAGCTAGACAAACTGCAAATAATAATACACCGGGGGCCATTATATACACAGATTATACAGAACAGCCGCAACCCGTAGAAACACACTCCCAGCCGCCACCATTTCTGCACAAGCAACCCCAGACATTGAAATTGGACACCTCAATCGTCTCACTGCGCCATCTTCCAAAACAGCAGCTTATTTCCCAGCAGCTAGATAAATTACAAACGCTAGTCAATGACAGCCCAGCACTGCCCGGTAATAAGTCAGAATTAGCAAAGCAACAATCTCTATGTGTACATTTTTCACACTTGTATAAATACATTGCAGAGGGCACACTACCCTTTAACAGACAAGAAGCAAGAAATACCATGGTACAAGCTGAATGCTATATCATCATTGATTCAATCCTGTTTCGATTTGCAGTAAATGATTCAGAATGTAAATTGCTCATTGCTTTACCACAAGTCTTGGTTAATCAAATTTTACACATTTACCATGATTCTTTGCTTGCATGTCACCAGGGAGTGGTTCGCGTGGCAGCCACCATCAAACAACATTTTTATTTTCCAAGACTACATCAGCAGGTATATGACTACGTCAAAACGTGTGTTACATGCCAGAATAGGAAATCGCCCCAGCAGGATGAAAGGCCTTATGCATTAAACATCCCCACGACATATGCCCCCTTTTCAAAATTGTATGCTGATCTCAAAACAATGCCACCATCATCAGAAGACCATCGTCATATATTGACTTTAGTATGCAACATCACACGGTATGTCATTCTTGTTCCTCTCAAGAATAAAGACGCCGCCTCCGTTGCCGAGGCCATACTACAGAAATGTGTGTTTGTATATGGACCATTTTCCACTTTGATCACGGACCATGGTCGCGAATTTGAAAACCAAGTAACCAACTACATCTTTCAGGCTCTTAAGATCAATCATAACTTTGTATCCGTTGGTAACCACCAGGCCAACAAAGCCGAACGATTTATTGGGACAATTGCCAATATGCTGACATCTTGTCTAAATGAAAATGGACGTAACTGGCATCTTTATTGTAATGCTGTAGCATACGGATACAATAGTTTTGCACTACCCAGTCTAGGCAATTACAGCCCCTATTACCTAGTTCATTTAAGACACCCCCCAACCATGTTCAATGTTCCCACCACAGATGCCATAGCGCCCACTTATCGTGAATATGTAGAATTACTCAAAGCTAGACTAGAGAAAGTGGGTAAAACTGTGCTAGACCTCCAGTATAAATTACAACACACCCAAGCGGCTAAACAAGCCCGCAAAGCATCAACCAACAATACTTTTTTAGCTGGAATCCTTGTCTATTTGCTGGCACCAACAGCCAGTGCCCTACAGACAGCATCAAAGAAAATCCGGATGGATTTTGTGGGCCCACTCGTCATCCGTTCCATGGTAGATTCATCACATGCAATCCTGGGAACAATAGAAGGTCAACAACTGACAGGCAAATTTCACGTAAATCGACTCAAACCCGCATGGGTTCGAACCACTGCCGGCCCAGCCCAACATATAGTGACTGCAGACCAGTTAACTCCAATTATTGATGAGACAGGAAAGACAACCCAAGACCCACTGCATGCATGCAGGGTCATACAGGATGACATCATACAACCGATCAGCCAATTCACGAAACATGCAACAAGCAACAGAAACCTGGCAGCCAGTTACACACTCCCAGAAGAGCAAATTAAAGCACTGCTTCAACTTCCAATTCCCAAGACTGGTGACTATCCAGTAACAAAAGCTAGGATCAAGAATGGTAGATTACAAATATTTGTATCCCAGAACTCGATCCAAGGGATGTGGCTCTCTCAGGATGAGCATCCATCTCTCTCGAATATGACAGAAAAATTCGAAAAAGATAATTATCGTGTAAGCGGTACTGTACGCAACTTTGTACAGCGCATTACAAACCAGTAAAACACACCAGTACTTCCAACTAATTGTTTTCTGAGCCTTGCCACAATTTACAAATATCACAACTATTGCTTTCATCTCCATATTCATTATCCATTACTCATTCTTTTGTCTGTTTGTTTATGTAAGATTGCTTTGTGTGGATCAACCAACTTTCTGGTGTATACACAAACTGAAAGTGAAATTTAGCGCAAATAATGCGGTCAAATACCATTTATAATGGTTTAATTCGCCAGCAGTGTCATTTTGTTGACACAGCGATTCTAAGTACACTTGTACTTTACTTTTCTTAAATGGAAATCAAATTTCACTAGGTTATTACAACATAAAGTGCTATCACTTCGCACAAAAACTAAAAGGAAGTGGATATCAATTGTCTCATGGACACAATTAGCATTTTTACGCATTCCATGAATTTAAATTTACTATTTGATTGGTAGCATTGTCCAGTTTTTGTTTACACTTTGGCCAGGATTTGTGTTGCCTCAATACAGCGTATTTGAGTACAACAATAGTTGCAGGACCTATATAATTGAGCCCTTTTAGGGAAATTTGCAACAGGCATCGTAAACTTAAGACATAAAATAAACAAAATGCCAATTAAGTAATAGCAGCACACAAATACAAGCCAAACGGCTAGCTGCTACAATGGTTAAGTGGTAACCCACACCATTCAGAAATCCAATTACCTTCAACAAAGGTGATGTAATCCCAAAACCACTCTGCACACCTCAATGTGCTAGCAGATGGCTATTTGGGTTATTAGCTCCGAAACGGGCTTCGCCAACAAGGCAGTTCTCACTTACAGGTGGAGAAATTCCATAGAACTTAGAAATTGTTTTCAAGTTCTGTGTCACCCTTTAATGAAATAACAGGGTAGTCCAAGGTTGTTCACACAACCTCATCTCACATTGTATCATAAAAACTTAAATTCACACCAGACCCTTTTGATGAATGTAGATATAGCATACTTCAAACGAATTCTTTTCAGATTGCCATTTTTACGCAATCTCATTGTTAGCATAGCTCTTAGCACTTTGTACATTGACGTTATAGTATTAGCTGACATCAAAGACAGATCCACTACAAAGACCGTTCCACTACAGAGACAGATCTACGACCTTAACAGTTAAGGATTAATTTATACTTTAATCCACCCCTGACAACACAGCTTAAGACTACCACCTTCATGCGACACAGAATACCACAGCAGTTAAAAGGACAGCAAGTCATCAATCCAACAATTCCACTCTCGATCAGAATGAAGTTCACTACATTCTCTCTCGTGGCTACGCTACTCTACCTGGTTGAAGCTCAACACCCTCCGATGATAGTTCGTCCGAACTTAGGAATAATTTTACTGAAAGAAAGGGACATTTCACTATCTCCAACGACATGGCATCACACCATCGCCATACCCTTCTTTCCAGACCTACCAATGACGACACCATCGGTCTTATGTGAGTCAACCATGATGAACAACACCGACATCTCTATCGCCTGCGATGCCCTTCAAGAGCTCAATGTGATGTACATGGAGCTGAAAGGTAGGCTGACCACCGATATACACACCACCCATACGTCCATCATGGATGTAATGGCCGTAAAAGATCACAGCACGCATCGTCAACGCAGAGGATGGTTTAACCTACTGGGAAATATCGCCAAAAAGTTCATGGGAGTCGCCACTGAAGCTGACATAAAGATACTGCAGGGACACATCGCCCAACTCATGGATATGGTTCGCCGTGACAAGAAAGATCGTATCCACGACGTCAGCAAACTACACTCGTACGAAGTGAAAGCCGACCTACGCATGAACAGACTACAAAAACATCTGGTAAGACTGGACCAAACTTTAATTGACATATCGACTGACATATCGACGCTACAGACGTATGCTCGATTTGCTGAATCTCTGGCTAAACAGGTTAATATTCAGGGCCATCAGATTAATTCCACTATTGCAATCATTAACTGGCTACACCATTATAATCTTAATATTCATACACTAAATCAATTGAGAATATCAGCTGCCTCTCAGCTGGCAGATGTTAATCAACTCATCAAGGGGCGCTTAACTATCAACCTGGTGGACCCCCAGCATCTCCGAGCTATCTTGAACGATATCAATACGGAATTACAAACTAAATCTAAGAATTTATATATTAAGTCAGACGTCAATATTTTCTATAAGCACGACAATATGGTCACCACCTCGCATGATAGCAAATTCTTATATGTGAAAATCAAAATTCCGGTTTCAAGCACCACCACTGAGTTCTCTTTATATAAAATCGATGCGGTGCCAGTACCCACCTCCCAAACTAATGATATATACACCAAACTTTACGGTTTTAACAAGTGGTTTGCTATTTCCACCCAATCTTATTATTTCATAGAAATCCCCGAGGAAGACATATACCTCATCAAAGACGTCTTGAATACCCGTAATTATTTGCCCACAAAAGCACATAATGCATCATGTCCATACTCCTTGTTCATGGGTGACTCCAAGGCAATAATTGCTGTCACAGATTAGTAAATAAGCCTATTATGGGCTTCGAGTTTGTATACACTGTCCCCGCCCAAGGCTATTTAGTATACACCCCGGCGCGAGTTTGGACCTTGCAGTGCCAATACAAAAACCAGTCAAACACCACAACAATGTTCCACAAAGGTCTCTTTAAAATTAATATGCAATGTGGATGTAGACTCACATCACATCTCACAGAAATCATGGCCGATTCCAATAATTGTGCGACCTCCAAGTCAATCACCACCTTCAGTGCCAATTACTTGGTTTATTTTAAACTATACCAAGAATCTATGCCAGTTAACATAACCATCAATGACTTCACAAATGAGCCATACAATTTCCAGTTACCAGCATTAATCCACAGCAAACTGAACTTTACCGACTTAGAACTCAACGACGGACTATCTACAGAAGACCAGACAGACCTTGACAACTTTCACTTCAGTGACTCCAACGACGACCTATCTTGGTCCTTCAACAATTGGAGCAACATGCCTGAAGCCGACACCATCCTAGCGGCAGGATCAATTGTGATTGTCACCATTCAAGTACTAGGGATTATGGCTTTTCTTTACCACCACAGGCAACTCAACAGAATAAACACTGTATTACTCTCATTGGCAACAGCACAGGGAACAAACGCAGCAGATTTCTTTCTGCCCACAACTGTATTACCAACTATAGCAGCCGCTACACCAACCAGCTTCCCAACATGGCGCACGGTAATCATTATAGCTTCGTTTGTCCTATCAGTCATTAACATGCTGATCATCTTGGTCGAGAAGCTAAGTCCATTACTGGAGAAGTGCGAAGCCAATACACGGCTCAACCACTTGGAAACTGATCTCTACTGTGCCATGTACAGTGATCAGCACCAGCTGCATATAAAAGTTGCCACCATTCCACAGGATTTAGCTGCCTTGTCTGTAATTAAGACCCTTGACCCGCACAACGTCACATTCTCCACATATTTATTTTGGACATATGCATCCTTTGACTGGGCACAGCTGGAAATATACGCAGGCAGCAAAAGGATCATCCAACAACAGCATGTCAGTGTCCCTCTATGCCAATATAGGGCATTTTGTAAAATTGCCAGAAACAGGCACACTGTAAAATTCATTCTCATGCAGAGCATGGATTCGCTGGTCATCAGCAGCTGGTCACGCGCCGACACAGTAAGCCAGCAACAGCAACGGCAACAGCAAGCAGTAGTCCTCCGCTACGGGGACTCGCCAACAGCCTCCTACCGACGCACCCCAACAGCACCAGCAACAAACGACACAGTCAGGACACCATTACTGGCCCAACCGGGTACCACCATACCACCTACATCGGCAACGACACAGACAGACCAACTCGCAACATCAACGCCCAGCCTACAACAACAACAGTCGAGTGAATCCTCGAGAGCACCCTCGTTGACACCCCCCACGACCCCAGACGTCCACACTATCGAATACCGATAATTTGACAGATGACCACAGACCTCCCCAGACAACACACCGACGACGACACTCGCCAACTCCTTAGCAAAAAGACAGTTCTAAATAGCACATCACACCACAGTCGCTCTTTTTAGCACCTTTAGAGTTAGTTTTAGGAGTAATTTTGATCAAGAGTTCCGACTCCCTTAGCTAAGCATTGTCACATATCTTTGCGAGTAACCTACACCAGCCAAAATGAATATATCTATTAAGTAATATCATTAATATTTTTTTACTATCGTGTAACTTTTTGTACACTCATGCACCTGGGCTATAGAAAGTTTCTTAAAGGTAAAATATCAAAATTGTTTGTACCACTCTTTAAGGTCACACATCAATCACTTATCACTGTTGAAACACTGCATATACTTATATCTACTGACTGAGTCACTATAGATTTTGCGTCGCTGGCCTTCAGCCAAAATGCCATTATCATCTAAAGGCATATCATGTGTTTAGTTGTCCAGTCATAAGACTGCAGCTGAAGGATCAATCAAATGTGCACAAATAATGAACTATGCAGTTTTAGCAAACAATTTCCAGAAGCCGGACCAATGAAGACCACAACATAACAGTCCAGCCATATCAGCCAGTTAGTTGTCCAGTCATAAGACTGCAGCTGAAGGAACAATCAAATGTGCACAAATAATGAACTATGCAGTTTTAGCAAACAATTTCCAGAAGCCGGACCAATGAAGACCACAACATAACAGTCCAGCCATATCAGCCAGTGATCAACAAAGCATGCGACAACCAGCTGACCATCAACACCACACCATCGCTGAAAGAAGATCATAAGTCGTGTCCCTGGTGATCCAGCCAAATGCTGATCTTCTTTCGTAAGCCGTGTCCAGTCCAGCATCCGCTGAAGCCTGTAAACGACGTGTACATCGGATGGGAAATACCCCACAACATCACCATCGCTGACTGAAGATTATAAGTCGTGTCCCTGGTGATCCAGCCAAATGCTAATCTTCAGTTGTAAGTCGTGTCAGTGCACGTGTCACCATCGCGTGACCACCATTCCACACGCAAGCGCAAAAAGAAGACTGTGCGCACAAGACAGGATGTACTGGACGAAGTCCACAGCAGTATGAAAACATGTAAACAGAGACACTATTGTGCAAAAGCACACACAAATGTTAAATATGTAACTATAAGAGCAAATGTTAAAACAACGGTTAAATATATAACCCTGAAAGCAAATGTTAAAACAAATGTCAAATATGTAACTCTAGAAGCAAATGTTAGAGATAAATTGTCTTAAAATTAGGTAAAAATATTGTTCATTTTACCTTGCTGTATCTAGTTTCATTCACCTAATTTTTACCTTATCAACTAAAGGCATATCATGTATTTAAAATATAGTAAGATCATATCTAATAAGTACAATATATTAATGGTATATTTCAATGAACTATGACCTACTAGTTCAGGAAATATAACTTAAGCAAGCCAGCTTAAAGGCCACTTAAATGTCACTACTTAAGAATGTTAACTTAAATGTACATAAGGGGTTGAGACCATTGTCCACCCCAGGGCACAAGCCAATAGACACAGGCCATGTATATGTGCACTGAAGCAAAATAACCAATAGGAAACTGACCCCTGGAAAGAGGGGCTTTCATATACTGTTGTAACAGTAACTTTAATCAGTTTACTAGCTGGAGCGGAGCTTGAATGTTGTACTGAACATTGTCTTTACATTACCTTGACATTTACATATATGTTGGATTAAAGCCACCCTCTCTTGCAAAGCTACACTCTGTGTTATCTGAGTTATTCATCAACATTAAGACATTACACTAAGCCCATAATACCTAGTTATTAATCGTTCGTCTATCAGCTGACTGACATTTTCTCTGATAAATTTGGTAGTTTATTAATTGCATAATGATATGTGCCTAATATTGCATAATGAATGTTTTGTATCATGTCATAGTTACAATTCATATGTTACACTTAACAATGAAACATACGCACAGACCCACAAGATCAATAAAAGGAAAAAACAAAGCATGCTAAACAATAATCACCATATTACAAGACATGAACTTCGCAGGCATGCAGCATGGAAATTACTAGAAACACGCATCATTACTCGAAGCCCAACAAAAACAAAAACATTGTATTAATGCTTTTTAAACGTAATCAATTTCCTTTTATGAACGTCCGTTTAGATGTTTTTGACAGCATATGTGAAGGCCAAAAAAGCAATTTAGCAAAAGGTTTTTATTGACCATTTTTAGACTGGTTTGACACATACATTGATTGACCAAAACGTTTTTAATACGTTTCAAAGATGTATTTACTAAAGGTTTTCAACATCATCAAATATTATGTTGAGGGAACCATAAAAGGTTAGAACTCAATTGATATTATTCATTAGTTACAACTAATGATGCACTGAACAAAAATATCTAAGAACAGCCTTCTTCCATGATTGCCCCAAGCTGGGTTTGAACTGTATAAATAATTTATTATTTATACAGTACACAGCAAGACACCCAGTCACTTCCACCGCACCAATCCACAACTTTATATGAATTACATTGTAATGTTGTATGACTTGATAAAAGTGGCTTAATTCACTATCCCAGCTTATTAATTTTGTTTGATCATACCAAGACATCACAGATATCACTCTGTCACGTCCGTATGTATTTTTACATGAATCCCTTGTAAAAGAAACATTTCAAGGAGACCCTCCAAAAATATTTGAACACCTGAGTACATAAAACGTTTTTGTGATGTTTTCCAAAAACTGTTTGGTTTTTTTTATGGAAACATTGTAAGAAAGTCCAAATAAAACAATTTCATAAACATTTCTTGGCGGTTTCCCAAGAAACATTCTAAGAATATCCAAGTAAAACAATTTTATAAAGCGTTTGGAAAACGTATTTTATATATTTATATATTTATATATTAAAAGAAGTTTTTTAGTTGTTTGCTGGAAACATTTCAAGAAAGTCCAAATGAAACCATCTTATAAAACGTTTTCCAAATGTTTTTTGGATGGTTCACGGAAAACTTGTGTTTGTTGGGAACCTTGTAGCACTAGACATCACACAGAAAGACATGGATGAATCAAAATCTGGGAAAATATAATCAGAAGAATACATAGAACCCCTGTAACCACTTCAAAAGAAGTTGTATGCATAGAGACAGGATTGCTAGACATTCCAAAATTAATAGAAGAAAACAGACTACGGAAGGCAGAAAGACTATTACAAATAACAAAGACTATCAAAGAGAAAAACATAAAAAGAAAATGGTGGGAGAAAACTACAGAACTCATGAAAAAAACACAAAAACAACACTGACCAACTCCAAGGACCAAAGACAACGATAAATAAAATAATAAAATTCAACACAGCAAAATCATTCCAATTAAAATCATTAAATCAGCAACACAAAAATCAAAATTACAATATCTGTTACAAGGAAACACCAACTGGAACAACTAGAAAAACAGCGTCCACCAAATTCCAAGCCAGAACGTGAATACTTAAAACAAAAACCTAATGCAAAAATGCATTTAATAATGCCCTATGCAGACTGTGTAAAACGCATAAAGAATCACAAGAACATATACTGAAAGCGTGCCAAGTAATACACCAAACCCAATCACAGCACTGCCCAAAATCAGAAAACTCCAACAAATGGAACGGCAGAAACATCATGACAACGACCTGTACAGTTCCCCTACCAAACTGAAAAAGCACACAAAGTGAAATGAAGTGAATGTTTTATGACTGAGCCACATTTTTTGAGAGAGAAAGAGATACGTATGACACCCCCTGACTAATATAATAATAGGCCAAATACAGGTTAAATATATTTATTAAGGCAATAAATATAGTTAATAATCAGTAGGCAATTGCTTCCAGGTGCCGCCGGCTTACCTGTAGGCCAATAGCAGTCATGACATTATAATCCGATTAATTATTCGAACAAAACTGAGGAGCGCTTCCTTTCTATTCATTCACTCTCATTTCTTCACCCATCCACCCACCCCTATTATAAGCATTATTATAAGAATTGATCATTTCTTCTAATATCAATCTAAGAATTTGAATGTCAATTGCAAGTTTTATATCTGATTTAATTACAAAGGTGTGATTCTATTATTCAGTGAGTATCATTATCTCAATTGTGTTGTGAGATTTGGTTCTATAGACTTAAGATAGAGTATGTTGCAATTGCATTCACTGCTTACATGGTTTAAGCATGTTTGGTTTTTTTTCCATGTTATCTCTGTTTAAACTTCAATCATAATATAGGCAGTCTCCATGCCATAAGGTTGTATGGATCATAGTTGTATGAGTAATAAGTTTTAATACTTGTGTTCCAATTATATTACCACACGAGCAACAACTTGAGTTGTGTTGCTAGCTTGTGTTTGGCACTTTGTGTTGTATGTCTGAATGAATATGTATAGCCAATAAATGGTTCATTTGTCCACACTTAGCTTACCTTTTCACATAATGACTCTTTTGGACGTCTGTAATTGGTCATTATATCCTTATTTTACTGTATGAGTGTTAACAAATTCCCAAATTATTGCAATCATTATAAAGATATTATGATATCATCACGATTAGATATATAAAACCATTCGAATATTGGATAAAATAAAATTTGAACAATTTGCAGTGAGGCAAACAGCAGGCAGTTGTGTAATATCTCCTTTTACCAAAATTAGTATACTGAGAAGTTAATAGCAATTTGAATTACACTGCATTCACAATTATTGTGCAAGTGTGTTATTTTTCAATAATTCTAATATTTAACAAGCAATGGTGTCTGCAATGAATCCAAAGCATTACCCCAGGGAAAAAAAATATGAAACTTTAATGTGCATAATTATTATGCACACCAGCTCATCACTTTTCCATTCTAATTTGAACAATTAATGGTAACTTGTTGAATAGCATGACCGTGATGGAATAACATGTATAAAAGCATTCAAAATAATTTCGATAACTTCTACTTTATACTGGAAATATTATAAAAATATTTTGTGACAGCAACCAAATTTCAAAATAAACAATTATATCATACCACTATTACAGTATTGTGGTATCTTTTTCAGTTTAAAGTGGAATTAAGTAATTCTAAGATGTTTCCAGTCCCATCTTTGGGCTAAGAAGTTGAAAGGACCACCTTAAGCCTCATTATGTTTTTGTCTGAAGCAGCGGTATTGACTTTTTGACAATCCAGAAATAGTTTCACAAGAAATTCTTGGAATATACCCATTTCCCTTACTGAACTTCATTAGCAGAGGCAATGTTTGTCTATTTATACTTATGGACACTTCCCCTACAAATCAATTAATCTACTTCATTATGTTTGATTTAGCTTTCATTTATGTAGCATGTCATTAAATAGTCAAATCTTATCAATTTGATTCTTGAAATTGTGTTGAGTGATCACAAAGCCTGGTGGTCAGACTGGATATATGAATATGTGCAGTGAATGAGGGGTCAATAATGCATATAATAAGCATGCCTGGTCTTCTAAAATGCTACAAATAATTGAAAAAATTAGTAACAAGGCTCTTGGGGGAACGTTAGAGTGGCATTTGTAGACAGATTGGATTGATATTTTGTAAATTATTTGTTTATCACACAATATGACAAAATTATGTTACATAATCCGAGTTATATACATTACTGTTTAATATTTGTATTTGTTCTGCTCTTCTGATGTGTATTTTGCAATATTCAATCATTTATTCCAATGTTCATCAAACTTTATTAGTAAGTTCTGATTCACTACACATACCTGCATAATAATTATGCACACCTAAATTTGACCAAATATTCAACAATATTTACAGATCATGTCCATACACCTTCAACAAGTAAATCAAAATGATTTGGCTTCACACTGACACTTTATTGCTAAAATATTCTCAAAATAGTGACTTGAATAATAATAGTGCATGCAGTGTATGTAAATACTGCCAATTGTCCATTTATTCTACTCTAATATCTTATCATCCTTAAACAATTTAATATTATGCCTATTCCATGAAATATATATTGTTCTTGGACAACCAAGCATTGCCAATAGAGACAACTGTTTACTTGCAGGTAATGAGAATGACACACCTTTGCACTTGCCAAGAAAATTGAAGATCAATTCACAAATACGGAATTTAGGCAGGCTAGGTGATTTCGCAACATTGCTCTATAGGTGACGAATGTGAGTCATACGCCGGGACGACATCAAATTGCTATCTGGGTAATACTCCCCTTAGTACCTTGTACAGATTTTTCGAAAGTTACTTTTTGACCAAAATTCATAATTGTCGATATCTATGTCTCAATGCTAATGGGTCTGAAGCTTAGCCAGCTTATATGACCAGATGCCCAAGGCAGACATAATGGTGAGATGATAAGAGTTAGAGCCCACACCATGTTACACATTTATCCCATTGGTAGCATCTTTTACCTGCTCGGTAAAGACACGGAGTACAAGGCATCAGCTGAAATGTAGCTCATGAAGAGTGCCTGGGCCGGGGATCAAACCCGGGACCTTCAGCAGATTTTTTCAATGATATATTGTGAAATATTACATTTCAAATGTTGAGTAGAGCCAGCTAGATTTAAAAGTTCTTTAGAAATTCAAACAGTATCATTGTTCAATTACCTTTGTGATTGCGAAGGTTAGTTTGTCATAGTTCAATAAATGAACATTCTTCTTATTTCCACAGTACAGATTTCATTCTGCAAATTCGCACGCAATGAGGGCCATGCTTGCTTGGCTAGCACAGATTGTGCAATGCATCAACCAATGAGCAACATTCCCAGCCATCCTAGGTGTGACCAGAAGATGGCACACAGTGTGTATATATAATGACATAGGTGTAGGCAACTATCATATGAGCTTGGCATGCTAAAAGAAATTTTGTCAGCTCAAAGGAATATTCAGTTATTCTGCGGAATCTTGTACTGGGAAAAGTTTACTTCCCAATAAAATAATGAAGTGTAATGTACTTCTACTAATAATATTTTCTTTTGAATTTGGAAGTACTTTATTTAAAGATGCAGAAGTCATTAAAATGCCATGGAAGGGCTCCATCGAGCAATGGATTTCCTATCAAATGAAAAATTCCTTGAACACAGGATTTTTAGAGGTACAGACAAACCTACTGTTACTTTGCCTGAACATCTGGAAGATTTGTTTTGAAATAAGCAGTCCACATACTTTACCTGATGAACATAAAAAATCATTATGTGGATCCCTAAGAATAATGGACATTACAACTGTAGATTATTATGAATGGCAACCAAAAGTTCCCGATCATGTGTGTATGAATATAACAGTTGTAGAACTTCCAACAAGTGACCAACTTTTTAATGAATCTTTTAATCTTACAATCACATGTTTAACTCCAAGAAATAGCTCTGAAGAGCAACACAGAATAATTATATCACAAAAATATGAACAATTTAGCATAATATCAAACAGTTCATCAGCTTGTGTTACCTTACATGTTTTGCATGTGTCCATACATTCAAGACTGTTTGTCTTTTTCCAAGCTAAAGAGTGCAATATTATGATAACCAAGGGCATACCAGCACTTCATAATACACTTAAACAATTACAACTCCCAAATAATAAGCCCTTTTCTTACTTTCCTCAAATGGATATAACTGAAAATCAAATATTAGTGAGAACAGATATTGGATCATTTGTTCACATTTATTCAAAGTGCAATCTCATCAAAAAAAATTTTAAATTGTATGATGGACCCTCAATTTGGGCCTCACCAATTAATGTGAAGTGTTCAAGGAATTCTGTAACAAAAGTAACTGCTAGTACCTTTCAAATATACATTTTATTTAGGCACAGGCGTGGTAATAAGGACCCAATTTTTATTACTTATGCAATGCAGTATGACATAGAGAAAGTTAAAATTGTACATGTTCCAAAATTTTACAATTTTTGGCTGTCATGGAATTTTGAAAATGCTTCACTGATTGAATATCAAAGGATAATGTTAACTCATACACCAGAACCAGGTATTATGGACTTTAAGGTGTTTCTGAACCCATCCACTGGGGCACAGGGGTATTTGTGTCAATATGGTGGCTTAGTTGTAAATAGAGAATTTGAACATAATTGGAAAATTAATCAGCTCGGTCCATTCTGCTCTGGAGACTATGCCAAACTGTTAGACAATATGACATTGCCCTCATTTGGCAAACAGCTGGCAGTTGTAATTTATCACTACAGTCTTTCAAATGCACATAGTGGGAAGATAGTTATTTTACAACAAGCATCAACCTGTTTTGGACTCCTTAACCCATGTACTATATGCCATAATAAGTGGAGTTTAGTTTCTAAATCATACACCTCAGGAACCAAAGTCTAATGTGATGCTAGTGACATTCCCCAAATTATACTTACATCAGCATGCTTAATTGTAGCTGTAATCCCTACTGAAGTATTTCCTTGGAATGATATTTGTAACTGGGATGTCTTTTTAATGCCACAATATAATCTTGAATCCCGTAACAAACATCGTTATGTTAAAAGTGCACCCTTGGGTACGTGTAACCAAAGAGTGTTTATGCAGCCGTTTAAATCATACTCTAATGTTAATGGAGATTCATCTGTCCTAGAAAATTCAAATAGACATCTTTCCTCATTTTTAAACTGTACTGTAAAAATCTCATGCCTTTTAAAGTCGATTATATATAGTAACATCAAACTAATTGAAAGCAGTATATGTCAGAAAATTTCCATTAATTCAATAATATTGTCGGGAAATATTCAAGAATTTTCAGGAATATGTTTCAGATTTCACTTTATGCTGAAACCAAATGAACAATATGCTCTTAAAGTTTTCTTTTCTAAGTATAGGGAATCTATTATGGAATACATGAACAGTTTCCTTATCATTTCTTATTTGGAAACGAAGAAACAACATGATGATTATACCAATATCAGGCTAAGTTCACTGAAATTATTTATAAAAGATGAAATACACCATGATGATACACCACTTACGTTCCAGTTCTTAGGCCCACAGTTGCCACTGGTATGGAAGAGTTTCGGTCAGTTTCTCACAATAGTCATTGAAGCTGGGCAATATCTGCCACAAAATATATCCCTGACACTGATAGCAATTGCCATTTATAATCCAGTATCTGTTGTGACCTACATAGGTCATACACCAGTTTTTATGTTCCACAATTGTCCGGAAAATGCGTCACATTTCACTCATGAGGCCTGCTTAAGTGCTCACACGGACTTCTCTGGTACTTGGTATTCTGCCACTTACATTTGTCGACAAAGAGGAGGCTACCCGTGGTCAGTTAACAGTGACAAAGAATGGGAAGAGGTATTGCACACTCCCAAAGTTGTATCACTATTTGATGATGGATATGTGGAGCGAGAACCAATCAATGCAGTCAAATATTTCAGAACCTCTTCAGTGGTTTATCTAGGGCTGAATATTCATGACAAGGTATGTGCAGTACCCGTGTATGTCTTGTCTGTATCAATATTTTTTATGCATATATAGCTGGGCTCTGTAATATAAAAATCATCTCCACTCTATAAGGTGATTTTCAGCCACTCTTTTGTGTGTTGAGTTGAGACTTTGTGCTTTGAACAGGGCAATGATGAAACAAATGATTTTCTCTAATTATTTAGGTGAATTTTTCATTATGATATATCTGATACACTGCTGCACCTTGGTGTTCTTGGTGTTATAGTGCAAATATATATAAGATGCTTTTTACTGCCATTTTACTAACTATGTACACCAGAGCTTTCGCTGCAAAATTACACTGATATCCTGGTTGTTACTTAAGCCCCCCTCTCACATAGCTGGTTTTGCCGTAGTGAAGTCATAATATGACGTAACGGTTACGCAATACAATTCTCGGCTCCAAGCCGACGGCAAACCAGCAATTCTCAGCGATACTCGGCGATACTCGGCGATACTCGGCGATACTTGGCGATACTCGGCGATACTCATTGAGTCAATCCTGGGACTTGGGCCCAAACCGGAATTCTCGGGTCCGGTAGCCAGAAATTCAATGCGTGCATTGAATTCCCATGGCAAAATCGCGGGTATCCAAAAGTTAACAGTTACTCCTACAACTCGGCGGATTACCCCTCAAATTCGTCGAGTCACCCCTGAAGACCGTTGAGTCACTCGATGACTTGGACGGGTTTCCCGTCGCTATTTTTAGGTGTAGTGAACACGACTTTTGTTCAGGGCTAGTACGAGTAACTTGACGAGTAGTAGGAGTAACTCGACGGCTTCTAGGAGTAACCCGCCGAGTTGTAGGAGTAACTCGCCGACTGCTACCAGCGTCAGCATCAGCATCAGCGTAGGCAGGGAGGGAGGTTGTATATACTTTAAAAGACTGCTGCTCCCCTAATATTAGGCCGATTTTCGTCAAATAAAAATGATTTGTAGTTTAGTTCATACTGATTCCATAAGTTTTTTTCGGATCGAAAATAAACCAAATAATAAGCGAGATATTCTATATTATATAATAAGCATATAAATCTATCTGTCTCTCTAAACTATCTATCTACATAATCTACATAATCACATATCTACATATCTATCTATCTATCTATCTAACTATCTACATTAAAGAACAGCGATTAATGTTGGAGGCGTTTTTGACAAGTATATTCTTGTTTTTGCCCAGTATACCTTATTAATTTTCCTCACCTTATCTATATATACTGCCATGCTGCAGGATGCACAAAGGGTGCTGGACTGATGCTTTTCTCTTCGGCATTTTCGAAGTGTGCAGTCAAATAGTTTTGACCATCATATATACAATGTTTGGATGAGCTTTACACAAGCATTTATTGAAATTCTGAATTTCAACTGATTCCTGTTTATTATGCATATTAAAGAGGGAGATTGTCTATAATTTGTTTTGATCATGGATGGAACATGCAATATCAATTTTAATTCCAGTTGGATTATTTTCAGAAACAACAACAAGAACGAAATATTAATAATTTATATAAAATGAAATAAATATCTAAAATGATTACTCTAACTAGAGTATATCTATCTATAGATAGTTTCTATCATTGTTTTATTTTCATTTTTAATTGACTACGATTCAATGAATATTGATAGTAACGTATTATTAGGTGAAGATCTTATACCTATCTGTTATCTACATATCTACATATCTGTACTCTATGAGGTATTACTTACTTTGTTAACAAGAAGATTCTTGTTTGTGCCTAGTATACTCCATTAATTTTTCCCACCTTAACTATCATATAAATTCTACATATTTCCCTGAACAATTCAGTCTTTATTTGACGAAAATCGACTAATATTAGGGGAGCAGCAGCCTTTTAAAGTAAATGTAAAATCAATAAAAAATGAAAATAAAACAATGATAAAATTGTGAGAGCTATCAAAACATAAGTAATTCAATTCAATTAGCCAAATGTAAAGAAGTCCTTCACAAAGGTGAATTGTCATTAGTCAATTGCAATTAACCTGGATTACAGGTTAAATGTCATGTCCTATTCAATTCACAATTAAAAAGAAGCCACTTTAAACATCACACATATCTGAGTGTCAATTGACATTTAGTATAACGGTCATAATGAATTGTATATAGTCCTATTTTTCGTCAAATAAAATTTATATAATAGATAAGGTGAGGAAAATTAATGGAGTATACTAGGCAAAAACAAGAATATTCTTGTAAGAAACATTAATCGCTGTTCTTTAATGTAGATAGTTAGATAGTTAGATATGTAGATAGATAGATGTGTAGATAGATAGATAGATATATATGTAGATATGTAGATATGTAGATATGTAGATAGATAGTTTAGAGAGACAGATAGATGTATATGCTTATTATATAATATAGAATATTTGGTTTATTTTTGATCCGAAAACACTTATGGAATCAGTATGAACTATACTACAATCCAGTTTTTGTTTAACGAAAATCGGACTAATATTAGAGGAGCAGCAGCCTTTGATACAGTCTGGGCGCGGACGTGTGCGGGAGCACCACAGTTTTCCTCCGCCAACCTAGCTGCCTTCTCAGACAAATAACTCGCTTAATATTTGGTATATTTTCGATCCGAAAACACGTATGGAATCAGTATGAACTATCCTTCAATTCAGTTTGATTTGACGAGAATTGGACTTATATAAGGGGAAAAGCAGCCTTTTAAAGTATATACAACCCCCCTCCCTGCCTACGCTGATGCTGACGCTGGTAGGCAGTTGGCGAGTCACCCGTGGAAGTCGGCGGATTACTCCTGAAAGCCGTCTAGTTACTCCTACTACCCGTCGGCATACTTCTAGTGACCCGTAGAACCCTCCGAGTGACCCGTAGAACCCTCCGAGTGATCCGTAGAACCCGGCGAGTCACCCGTAGAACCCGGCGAGTCACCCGTAGAACCCGCCGAGTCACCCGTAGAACCTGCCGAGTCACCGGTAGAACCCTTTTTGCCGCCAGAAGTTGACGCCAACCCGGTGAAAAAAGCTGTTGCATAACCATTATGTAATACTACGGGTTCACTACGGCAAAAACGGCTATGTGGGAGGGGGGCTTTAGAATAGCAGCTGGTATAATTGGTAAAGAGCACTTGAGTACTTCATATAAGGGGTACGAAAAAATAAAAAGAATAGAATTATAAATCTGTTGGGCCTAGCTTAAAAAGCTTCTTCCTATAATTGGTCTCACATGAAAAGTTTGGGCTCATTTAATAGGTGTTAGAACTCCCCCAAGAGCCAAACAGAATATGATTATAGGAGATATAGTCTTTTAACCATTTTTTTTCCTTTTCTCCCAAGCCCTAAAGTCACCTACACAAATTTTTGCTGGTTACTACTCAGCTTCATCAGGTGAAATGAAGATTCTGCTTTTGCTGGTTATTGTGTGATGTGACTGGAAAGGTGTATGTAAATGTTTAGATAGGATAAGATACGATGAGATGATAAAAATGGGCTAATTAGGACAGGCAGGAACCATGGCACTGAGATGATAAATGCAATAGCCAATAACAGATATACATTAAAAAAAAGCTGCACCCCATGTTTATGTTTGTTGCATTACTCATTTCACATTTCTTCTTTCCCAACGCCATTAGGTAACTATGCCTCAAATTGAAGGAGTCATATGCGTTGAGTGACATCTCTATTATTTGTATGACATGTTCCATGGAAAGATGAAGATTCTTATGAAAAACTGTGGCTGTTTATTTTACCATGGCATCTAAATAAGTATAAGTAAAATTGCCTTCAAATTGTGACATTTTCTCAGTATTCTTTTGGCATTTTGGAGCTCGAGGCAACTATGGCGAATAGGGATCTAAAATTTTATCAATGATGTTATTTTATGGCGTACATTTATTCTACAAATATCAATGGGTTTGCTGAAATTTCACATTCTACACCTAAACTTCAAACATTTTTAAGTTTTACAGTTCAATTCCATCCCATTTTTCCATACCACTTTGAAATCATGACTATACTTAATACTGTTTGGTAATCCATGTTTTAGCACCTTGAGACCCTCTGCCAGCGTCATAGACAAGGTGTGATGGATATGAATGAACGTAGTGGTATGCGATGAAAGTAAGTCAATCACTGGGCCTGTTAAATTTAATTTAGCAGAAGTAATTCTTAAAAAACCGCCTTAAACAACCTTGCATGATTAGATTATGTCAAATGCCACGTTGTATTTTTATGAACTCAGAACAACTTTATTTAATCAATAACGTGTGAAAAAAATGTAAATTGATTGGGACCTCTTATATGACAGTTATCTGTCGCTGGCAAGGGGAGCACCCAGGTAATATTTAAAATAGAAAAATTGAAACACAGGCATTCATTAAGGAAAGGAGGAGATAAAAACTACATTGCATATAAACTTAATAATTTAAACACCAAATAAATCTTATGAATAGAAGAATGAGGAAGAGGACGCAATCGAGGAAATGTCATCCCTGTAAAATCATGTCATTTAGCCCTTCTGATGTTTCACTTCAGTGACAGATATAACAATTCCTAAGTGTACAAAATTCACTGTACATATTGAGGAAATGTTTCTTTACATATTGCTTGAAACCATTAAAACTATGAGTTTATAATTATGGGTGGTGTATCATTAAAAGTCTTGGGAATTCTGTATCTCAGGCTATATTTCATGAAAGTATGCTTAATATGGGGTAATTGATAATTATTAGAATGTCGAGTTGACTATCTATGAGAATCGGAGAATTTCTTAAACATGGAATCAGTAAAATATACCGGTAATGAATGTTTCTAGTTTAAAACAGAACTTAAGTTCATGGAGTGCACAGATGTGAGTAGCTTTTAGAAAAGAAAGTTCTTTAATAAGGGTTCTGAGTGGGCATTATATGTTATAATGCGAAAACAAGCTTTTCTGTAACCTTTCCAACTGGACTGCTTTGCAGCCCTACAGAATGATTGATATGAACTGATCTGCATTGTCAAATTCCTTACTCCCTCATTAGGATTCTTGCTCACCCTAATTCGCCAAGATCCTCTCCTATATAGAAGCCTGATCAAGGGTCTTGCATCAAGACTGCCTTTTCCTATATTTACATTCCAGATCAGAAGATGGCAAGATGGAAACCTTGTGACATACCATCGCATTCATAGACACAGTAGGATTGCAGAAATATCATTCAATGCTTCTCAAAAATGGTTCTCTAAAGAACAGCACTCTCAGTTCCAGTACTTATTAACCATCCTACGAGACAATGACCCTAAAATTAGTAGAGGTCTGCAGTGTCTTGCAGCTATACCAGCTACAGAGACATGGATTTTTATGGATTGTTCAAAAGTACTGCATAATGTTTCTTTTCTATGTGAATATCCAAGAATAAATGACTCAAACATTGAATTTCCTATTATACAAATATATAGTACTTCACAGTACTGTGGAAATAACTGGTTCTTTACTGGTCTTTATTGTGTAAGATTACAGACAATGCAAGGACACAATATCAAGCATGTAGACCAACTGATTACAGCCTGTGGTAGAACAGGAGGCACCATATTTTCCTTGAATAGTTCTGAATATATTGTCGAAATAGGTAGATATATGCCACTTTTAGTGAAACCAGGCATCTACTCAATAGTCCTCTCCTACCACAGACATCAAATCTCCACCCGAAACACAGGATTCTATACATATCTGCAGGACATGAAAAATCCAATTATTGAAAAGTTTGGCTTGCCGTTCAGTGTGCCATCCAATGTAAGTTTAAAAGTGATGTGTCATCAGCAATCCATTGACATGAATGACATATGTATGCAAGGATTTACTCCTTGCAAAAGTGGTGAGTGTATTCCTGAGATCTACTTTTGTGATAACTATCCACATTGTTTGGATGCAAGTGATGAGTCTAATTGTATTGACCCATGTGCAGATCCATTACAACAAAGACTGTATTTTAAGTGCAAAGATGCAACTTGCATTGCTGTTTCAAGAATTTGTGATCTCATTCTGGATTGTGTAAATGGTGAAGATGAACAAGAATGTCCGGATACTGACAAGTACATATCAAGTTGGAGTCCACTCTCAATACAGAAACAGAGAAATGAATGCATAACAACCGCGTCTAATATTCTATATTCTGAGATGACTGCATCGTGGGGTGGACATCAGTCATTCATGGATAGCTTAGAGTTACAACACATAGATTTTGACCAGTATCATTGTCCTTTTGGCTCCACAGACTGTTTTCCATTGAAATATTCATGCACTAAGGATAAAGATTTCGAAGGAAATGAATTACCTTGTGAAAATCACTGGGGCATTCGCGATTGTGAACAGTACTTCGCCGAAGGCTTCCCATGCCATGACAAGTACCAATGTACGAGTGAATATGCATGTATTCCACTTCGCTTGGTCTGTAATGGGATTCCAGATTGTGCTGATGGTGATGATGAAGAAAACTGTGCAACATGGACATGTCCAAGAATGTTACGATGCACTAAGGAAAGTATTTGTGTACACCCGAGTGAAATATGTGATGGCATTTTGCATTGTCCACTTTCTGGAGATGACGAAACATTTTGCACAGAATCTGTTTGCCCTTCTGGATGCAAATGTCTTGGTAGAGCTATCTTTTGCACAGAACTATCTGGACTGAATGACAGTTATTTTGCTATTGCTGCATTTAAATTTAATGCAGCTTTAAAACAAGAATGGTCTGTGACTCTCTCGAAAGCATGGTTTATAGATTTGTCAGATTGCAATATAACTATGGCGACAAAATTGAAACAAATTATCATTCCAAATGTAGTTAAATTATTGATCGGGCACAACCCAATAATGGATTTTGCCTCAACAAAACTACAAATGGAAAATCTGAAATTCCTCATTATGCATAATTCTTCACTATATGCAATAAAGGAAGATACATTTAAAGCTTTTCATAAATTGGTGAGACTCAATTTGGCTAACTCAAACATATACGGAATAGAAGCTTGCTCATTCTGTACACTGACATTTCTAAAAACATTAGATCTATCAAACACGCTGATCATGCACCTAACATTGGAAGCATTAGCTGGCCTGGATTCTTTAACAAACCTGATGTTCAGTAGCTCCAAAATAAAAACCGTGTCCAAGACTATGCTGCAAATTCTGTCTCTCAAACACATGCATTCTCAAAATATTATGTTCTGTTGTCTCACAGGTAGTGACACTATCCCATTTTGCCAAGGCATAAGCTTCATAAGCCTACAAGAAATTTGTCCTAACAGTTATCCACAAAACACTTGGATGTTACTTGCATGGATTATTCTGTTGACTACTGTTAATGGCATAACAGCTTTATACATGCTATTCAGCAAGAAGAGATATCATATGTTTCTCCTTTTACAAATCCTAGTTGGCATAAAATTATCATGTATTTTGATGGTATTCCATTTCCACAACCTTAATTCAAGTTATTCGGCTATAATACATTTTGACAGTGCTGAAACAATTATATGCAAAGCTATTGCTTTGGCGATTTATGTCTCACATTATTTCTACCTCCTCTGTAACATATTATTTTTTCTACAACTATTTCTGTCTATTAAATATTCCATGAAAAAAGAGAGACATTTGCAATACAGCCACAGTGTTATTATCTTAGTGGTAGGAACTGGAACTATTTGTAGCTTAGGCCTGTTATTTAATAGGCATGGTATTCCAAATGGAATTTGTTTGATGCAGTTAAGTGATATTGGGAAGGCTTTGATAACAGCAGTAGATGGAATATTGTCACTTTCTGTTATTGTAATAATTTATGCTTTCCAGAGGCAGATTGAAATAACAAGACTGGCGTCTAAGAGAACTCAAAACGAGTCTGAAAAACTGCTGAAAGTGAGAATGTACCTACAAGCATTTGTGACTGCTGCTTCTTTTGTCATGGGTGTACCTTATCAATACAACTTCTCCAAGAGTGGCATGACACATTTATTTTTTCTCTTTTCACATTTGTCCCTGATGCCATTTTTCTTTTCAATTCTGTTTGTGCTATCAGTCAGACACTTTAAAGCAGCAGTGAAAGCCTTGATATGCTAGCACAACAATTTTCCTGGACTAAAAAGTATAATTTTGATGAACAATTTATAGCATAGAATGAGAGATAACCTGCATGACTGCTTGTTGCAGTAAATTTAAGCATTAAGCAAAGACTGTCAACATTTTGCTAATATTACATCACACAGGTTGAACACTGCTAGTAAGTTACATACTGCATGAAACGAAGACGTTATCAATAATAAACAAACAAACTGTTCAGAACAAAGGGGTGTCTTTAAAAAAATTTAGTGTCATTCTTTCTCGCCTTCAAGTTACATAGGTGGTGACGCAAGATATCTGGTGCAGCCAGTCTCTTATTATAAAATGCATTAGCAAAACGTGTATCAAGTCTGGAAATAGCATCATTGGTAGAAGTATCAGGCACATGCAATCTTATGGCTTATGGCAATCTTTTCCAGATATTCTCACTGACTCATGCATTAAAGAAGTGGTGCTCACAAAGCATAATTGCTCATTATCGACTGTACTCCAGGCCAGAAGAGATTTGTGGCATTCGACAATTCCAGGCTTCACCAGAATAGATCAAACACAAACTTTTGACTTGCCTTCTGTAAATTAATGTATTATATAAATATTTATTGTTCTCCTTTACCCTGTTTTTTTTTTTGCGTCACTTTTTAACTTAAAGTTTATGTAAATAAGGATTCCTTTTAAAGGCGTGTTAAATAAATAAATATTTATATATAATTGCATGGTTTGTTTTGCATGGACCCGAGTATTCACCCTGCCAGTCTGTATTTTTCGAAGGGCCGTTAGGCCCGAGGCAAAATGCAGACTGGCAGGGTGAATACTGGAATCAATGCAAAACAAATTATGTTATAATGTATTTATTCTATGTTTAATTCTTTTTTTCTCATCTATATAGGCCTAATTGTAACTATAATTGATATAGGCCTATAATAACATAATCACACAACACCCAATCTGCCTGCTGGTCATGGATTGCAGTTGGTGACGGCTCATATCTCCTAGGGAGATTTTTGGGTTATCAGGGCTGATACATGGCCAAACATAGAATATATATATGAATAGTGATCAACGCAGTGCTGAGAACAATGCACACAGAAGTAGCTCCGTAGCTCTCCCTGTGCCTAGCACTCCATTTTTGCCTGTTTAGCGCTCCCTGCCCAGCTCTCCCTACCAAGTAAAATAAGATCATTCTTCTTACCTTATTATTCCCCATACTGAGCACTCAATAAACCACTGTGTGAAATGAGCAAATATTGAAACCAAGGTAACATTCTATTTTTGGAAAACCGCTTCAGCTAATTAAGAAAACAACCACTGCTTATACTAGGAGGGGACCTAATCCCAATTTTATACATAAACTGGCTTAAAATGTGCCACTTGGTCAAATTTGTTGAAAATTTGAGCAGTGCTACTCCCCTGTAATTTTGCCTTGTAGTTTACAGGAATATATTGCGTATGTACGTACACAGTTCGTTTTCTTTCAACAGACATTCAAGCTAGATGAATGAAATTACTGATTTATATATAAAATTACCTTCAAGATGAATACCATCAAGCCATAGTTTCATTGAGTTTTATATGTGGCCAGTCCATCAATATGCAGTTTATCGCATTGGTATTTTATAGCTTCATCAAATGATTGAAAAATCATCTTATTTGATCAAGGCACACTAAATATGAAATGAATATGTGTAAACTAATGAATCTATCAGGCATTAATTACAGCAAAGAAATGGAACATTGAAAGAAATCAGGACCAAAACATTTGAAATACAATGGAAATAGCATCATCACCCATTTTTTAGTATTGTGACGTCATCACTTGGTCTATTTACATCTTGGATTTCTTATGGCATGAAAAGTTAAATATTAGGTGACGTTTATTTATTTAAATAGAAATAGTGAACCCAGCAAGGTTCTGGTTGGTAGGTAATCAGTATTAAGAAGACAATGAAGTGAAGTGCATTTGATTTTGGCCACTGCCATATTGAATGACAATACAGCTTTAAGAAAAAGGACAATGTGGATTTTTAATCCCTGGATATTTCATAAGCTAATTAAATAAATGCAGGTATAGTAAATGAGGACCCAAGATGACTGAGTGTAGGTTTTATTACATTGCTGGTAATCTGAATGAATAAATAAAAAACAAACATATGTAAGAAACCATATGTGTAAAATTTAAAGAAAGAAAAGGAACTAATCAGGTATGAAATTTGTATGCATATTTCCACATAATCATCAAATGCCATTTCACCAAATTTGACACATTACATCATATATCATATATGCACTTAATCGTGCAATTTTATTTTTGGCATAAGTATTGAGAGTTGAGTATTTGTACTCTTCCAAATATATATATCTATGCAAATATATAAAGGAACTTACAACAACAGGAACACTCTGTACCCAAAGCCAATTATTATAAGCTTTATTCGTATAAAATATACAGTATAAAATTCAAGATTAATAACAAAAACAAAATATTTAAAAACAATGAATACCAAACACAAGTCCTATGACATGAGGAGGATTAACCTACAGTAAAATGTATATTCATTGTGACTAATAATATAATTGTATAATAATCATATAATAGTAACACTAAAATAAATTTCTAATGAATTAATTGACTATTGCTAAATGATATGATAATTTAACACGTGCCTCGACAATGCCACTGAAATGAATGAATGATTTGAAATTGTTATTGCCCACAATTCCACAGGAAATAATTAATATTCATTAATTGGCCAATTACACCAAACTAGAGCATGAGCTGGACATGCGCAAGATTGGTCTCTACTGAGACAAACATTGAAACTGTGATGATATTGGTTTATGCAGAGACAGTTAAAATAAGTGAATAAAAATATATAATACAATAAATGAGAAGTTTACAATAATAAGAGTAATCATGTACAATAAAGTAACATTCTAGGCATAGCATGTAACAATTGTTTTATTTTTCTCTATGTATGCTACTCTCAATCACTGAATTTATTTAAAGCACTAAATATAAAAGAACAAGTTATTGGTTTATCAATGGATTTAAAGAAAGTATTTGATACCATTAATCATCCAACCTTGCTTCGTAAATTAACTCATTATTGTATTCACAATAAAACATTATCTTGGTTTATGAGTTACCAAACAGGCAGGCCCCAAAAAGTTAAATATGGCAATGGTATCTACTAATCTATGAAATGTGGTGTGCCCCAGGGTTCAAATCTAGGTCCACTTCTAGTTTTGCTTTACATTAATAACCTTCCCCATGTAAGTAAATTTTTGACATTTGTACCATTTGCTGATGATACAAATGTATTTTTAAAAGGCAAAATTTTGTGAGAAATGGTAAATAATTTCAATGCAGGACTTTCAGACTGGTTTGCGGCAAATCAGCTTTCTTCAAAGACCGCAAATACAAATTCCATTTATTTGACTAATGATAGAAAATCTAAACAGTTGCTTTAATGAATTAATGTAAATAATATGTGTTAACTTTTTGAGCCATGCTATTGTATCACCAAGAGTTTTCACATGGACTGAATAAAGTATATCTTATTTTATCTTAAATATACTGATCAGAAATTGGTCTGTCTATGTACAATATTTCAATGATAAAGCACTTCTTCTTGAAGCGGCAAAAGTATTTCAAGTATGAATTCTTTTTTCCCATATATATTGACTTAAACAGCAGGAATAATTTTGGTACACTGATGTAACACCACTTTATCCAAAGTTGATTCAGCCATAGAGACAAGAGTAGAAGGAATGAAACTATTTTAGTCACACATAATTCGATAATTTTATGGCTTTGGATATGCCTATGTTTCTTAAAATTTGACGAGTTTAAACCTCACTTTTATTGGCGATTTTATAAATGATGGCATGTCTTTCATCCAATCAGTGTCTCGGAGAGGGAAAGGGGTTCCCTGGCATCTCTTTTATTTCTGCTAGAAAACCCCTTTTAATGCTGTGCATCAAAATATAACAAGTCCTTTCACACATTGAATTTTAGAGGTAAATTCCACTTCACTAGAGGATTATTTTGGCTTTTTCTCCGTGAAAATATGATTATTCTGAGCCAAGATACACACTTATTTAGTCAAAAACTCGCGTTTAAATGAGCAAAAACAGTTGTTGTTAACATTCTCATAGCTTCTATGGAATGACTCTGGCAAAGCTGTCCTTTGGATAGTTGAAAAGATAAAACATCAACAATTCAAACAACATATAACTCATAAGTGCGAATTGGTGTGAAATTTGTTATTTTTAAGGAAAACTGACAGCCCCCTATTGATAATGAAAGCAGAATTCACTGGATTGTTTCATCTTTTTAAGTGTGAATAAGTGTAAATGTCACATAACTCCACAATAAATTACAGCAAATAGTAAAAATTATGGCTAGTATACACGTCAATCCCTGGTTAAAAAAAAATCTGACTTTATGCATGTACAAGGTATGATGCACCTGTCAGTTTTCCTAAACAATAACAAATTTCACACCAATTTGCACTTATGTTTGTTTAATGAGGTGTAAAAAATGGAATGATATCCGCTGAAACTTATTCCAAATTGCTTGTAAATACATCGAGGGCTTTACTATTTTTAAACCAACTGAACAATTCTTACAAATATTAACAACTAAGAACACTAACCTTAACTTTGCTCTTGGTACATTTCTACAGGTAGCATTAAAATTAGACAGTAAAATATAAATGTTTTATATAAATAGTAATTTAATGTCTCCTAGAACTGAGTGGCTGGCGACATATTGACGAAACTGCTTCCATGTGTGTATGAATTTGTACATTTGTATAATTGTAAATATCTACTATTGTATGTCACTTCATATTGTATGTCACTTCATATTGTATGTCAACATTCCCATCTCATATTGTATATCATTTCATATTGTTTACCATGTTGATAACAGTCAAGATTACATCATGTATATATATATATATATATATATATAGATAGATAGATAGATAGATAGATAGATAGATAGATAGATAGATAGATAGATAGATAGATAGATAGACAGATAGGTAGATAGATAGATAAATAGATAGATAGCGATATATATATATATATATATATATATATATATATATATGTATATATTACAGCTTCTATTGTTAAAAGATTGCAAAAAACATGGTACATTACTGAAAATACATATAAACAAGTTATACAGTAATTTTAAAGATGGTATTTACTGTGGTGGAAGTGGGCACATTGCTGTATTCAGGGCAGGTACAGTAAAACAATTTATCATGGTGGCCAAAATATGTTACACTTTTAACAAATAAATGGCTTAATTAATGTAACTGCATGGACACTAATCATGACGTACATCTCAGTTTGACATTGTTGAGATCATAAATTATCAGTGCCTTTAAATGTATGTGCTCAGGAAAATGTAACATATTGTTGACATTTTGCTTATGATCTCTTCATTTCGACTGATCTTTTGTGTCATCATGCCTGAAGCATTTTCATCACAGTGGCACTTAAAGACGCCACATGGTGTATTCTGGCTTTTCAAGCAACTTGTTCATGTTAAATATTGTTAAAATGTAATTCAGATATAACAGGCAATGATGGATCTCTAAAACTTACCTATCTTACTACTAATAAATCATCTTATCTCATCTTACCTCATCTTATCTCATCTTATCTCATCTTATCTCATTGTATCTAATTGTATCTAATTGTATCTAATCGTATCCAACGTATCTAATTGTACCTCATCTTATCCTGTCTTACCTCATCTTACCTCATCTTACCTCATCTTATCTCATCTTATCTCATCTTATCTCATATTATCTCATCTTATCTCATTGTATCTAATTGTATCTAATTGTATCTAATCGTATCCAACGTATCTAATTGTACCTCATCTTATCCTGTCTTACCTCATCTTACCTCGTCTTACCTCATCTTATCACATCTTATCTCATCTTACCTCATCTTATCTCATCTTATCTCATCTTATCTCATTGTATCTAATTGTATCTAATTGTATCCAACGTATCTAATTGTACCTCATCTTATCCTGTCTTACCTCATCTTACCTCATCTTACCTCATCTTACCTCATCTTATCTCATCTTATCTCATTTTATCTCATCTTATCTCATCTTATCTCATCTTACCTCATCTTATCTCATCGTATCTTATCGTATCTTATCATATACATACATATACCTTATGCTAATTTTGCTTTTAGCAGCAATGCTTTTACTGTTAGAGGTCCTATTATATGGAACAGTCTTCCTGGTGATGTTAAATGTTGTGATAACATTAATGTTTTTAAAGCCAAATGTAAAGCCTACTTTATCAATGTTTTGTACTAATCAACTGCATGCCAGTCCTTTTAATTACTTTATGTTTTTATTCTATTTTTACCTCTTTAAATGTCCATTTCTATTTCTGTTTTATCCATCAGGGCCGTATTGTAAAACAGTTTTTATACTGAATATGTTACTCTGTATAAATATATCTTATAAATAAATAAATAAGTATCTTATCTTTCATATCTTATCTTATTGTATCTTATCTAATGAATACTCTCTTTCAGCTTGCCTGTCATTGCATTACGGCATGGACTGTCTTCCCTGCAATTGTTTGAATGATGTTCAATGTAACATGACAACTGGGGTCTGCCCTGGATCCTGTGCTGCTGGATGGATGACATCTGTACCAGGAGGAGTTTGTGACAAGGGTAAACTTAAATCATTGTTATTATATTTATTGTACACTCGTAATGTCATAAATAAGGTATAGTGTTGCAATAAGAAAGAACATAGGAAATGCAGTAAACAGTTGATCTCTTGGTGTGCAAAAAACACTGATTTAAATTTATATTTTCTGATGACCTGCTGCAGAAGACCACTGTATAATATGAAAAGTGGCTGAACTTCTGTAGAGTGGAGTGGGGGTGGAGTATGGCTTTACATCCTATATTTTTCTATAGAGTAATCAGATGTCACTTGATAAAATATAGCAGTGTTTGATGTGCTGCATATATAGTCTGAAATAATTTTCCTTTGATCGTAAGATGCTCTTATGGCAATAAACTTGATGGTGTAAATTGCACCTTCTCGATGGCTCAATTCATTTGTAAATTACAGATGGACATCATTATCCTACACAGAATGAAACCAGAAATAAGCCATTTTATGACTAGCATCGAAAACATATGTTCATTCAGGGTAACAGTGCAGAGCACATATCATGATAATGATCAAAAGTTATAACAGCTAAGCAAATATATTATTAAATAATGCCATTATGAACAAAACTAAAACTGTGTAGTCACCAAATGAATTGAACAGGGTTAAATACAAATATAGTGAAATGTTTCAATGCTTATGGCAACTGTTACAGCCAATAGCACTTACTGCCAAATCAGCTGACCTGGCAGGTTAATTAGTTAATTTGGCAAGAACCATTCATGCCTACCACACTCAGTGCTGCATCCAATGGCGCTTATGGCAAATAAACTAATATCACCATTTTATTTTATAATATCAAATATCACTGAGTGACACTGACAAATATCACTGTCAGTTGCATTGCCTGAAAAATACAGAGAACATGAAAATGAGGCATAGAAAAACATCATGAATGTCATTAGCATCGTGGCTTCGTAGTTCACTTTATTAACCAGCAACTTCAATTTAATCAAGCTTGAAGGAGCTGTGTAATAAATGTATTACGAAGCGACAATATTAATGAGGTTCATGACTTTCTTCTGTGCCTGATGTATAGGCTTATTTGATATTCTAAAATAAATTGGTGATGTTAGTTAATTTGTCGTAAGCACCATTGGATGCAGCAGCATCGTCCTATTGCAAGATCTACTTCTTTTCTATGAAATCTTTACTAGTATGACAGTTATTGCAACATGAATGTTCTTAAACATCAGGAGATATGAAATTTTGGCACTGTTATTTCTTATGTAATTTCAATCACTTTCGCCTAGTTACAAAATCACCAATAAAGATATTGCAAATTAAGAAAATCTAAAAAATTATCCCTAAATGATTATTCTTTCCAAGCTCCTTGAAATCGGCTCATAGTGACATTAATTTTGGAAGTTTGCGATGTCTTCATCCATTGTTTGATGATGTCATGCCATTGTGTGTGATTATTAGTGGCAGCCATTCCAAGAAAAATGGTGGAGCAGAGGTCATTCAATGCAGTATTTTTATTTATTTAACTTAAAGTTTTATGGGATATACAGTACTGAAACTGCACTTCTGCGTGTCCAAAATGATGTCATCCATGCCCTAGGTGAACAGCAAGCCGTACTACTTGTGTTATTAGATCTATCCGCGGCATTTGACACTGTCAACCACATACTGCTAATCACCACCCTTCAACAAATCGGAGTGTGTGGAACTGCTTTGTCGTGGTTCTCATCATATTTGCATCAGCGTCAACAAGTTGTGAAAGTGTCCCCAACATCTGGCTTGCAGAGTGCCCCAGGGCTCCGTCTTGGGGCCCCTGCTGTTTACAATCTACACAGCATCCCTTGGCAGCCTTTTACGATCAGCTGGTTGCCGATACCATCTCTATGCGGATGACACACAAATTTGGGCAGCATGCAAAGCATCAGAGCTTCCCCAGAAATTGAACCACCTGCAAAAGTGTGCATCCTTAATCCAGTCATGGATGATTGACCATCATCTTAAACTAAATGAAGACAAGACTGAGTTCATGATAATTTCATCTGCGTCTGTCGTCCGCACTCTACCATCAGTCCCCCTTTCTATAGGGGGTGCATCCATTCAGTCATCTTCAAGAGCACACAATCTGGGTGTCATCATGGACTCGCATGCATCCATGGAAGCTCATGTTTCAGCAATATGCAAGTCAGCCTACAGTCATATTTTCAGCTTCAACAAGATCAAGAAGCACGTAGACAGAGACTCCATGGAACAATTGGTGCATGCGTTTGTTACCACTCGGCTTGACTACTGCAATGCCCTCTTACTAGGTGTCCCACCTAAGCTTATTACCAAGCTTCAGAGGATTCAGAATGTGGTCGCGAGAATGCTGACTGGCACAGGAAGGAGCGAACACATAACTCCTGTGCTGAAGTCTCTTCACTGGCTCCCAGTCCAGCAACGTGTTAAGTTTAAAGTCCTTGTTCTGACGTATAAGGCAATCCATCAAGAGGCACCTGCCTACCTGAATGAACTCATTCAGGTGCACCATCAAGGAACTTACGTTCAGGCGACCTCATGTTACTAAGCATAAACCTGTATACGAAAAATACTGGGGCCTCTCATAACAAATTTTGCTAATGAACGCCAAAATTATAATTCATAGAGTGAGTTGGCTTGGCTGGATATAAAGCCCATATTTAGCTAACAAATAGAATATTGCTATATTTAGTATTTCTCCACCAGAACACGTGTATCTGAAGATCTAATTCATGGCTGGAATCTGAAGCTGTAGGTTTGCCCAAGGATAGATAATCTTGTGATTAATAAGTTCAAAATATTTTTTACACACGGCATCATCTCGGTAAGTTGTAAATTAAATCCTCACTTTGATGTCTTCTGAAGTGTAACAATCAAAGTTATGATTGATAGGTAATGCAAGAAAAGCAATTAATCAAATATGAGAAATAAAACAGCTTGTATTTAGAGATAAGAGATCAAAGTTCTGGCATTACTGCACCATAATACAACTGTCTTTTTGATAAACTGTTTATTTTCAGACTGCAAATTGTCTCTCAATGTCTCCGATTTTGTCATCACAAAATTTGACAGAAAACAGAATATGGGCGTTTTGGGATACGACATTGCTCAGTTCACCGTTCCACTAATTCGATGTGTTGAGATGTGCCAGGCAGATGTGCGTTGTGGATCATTCAATTATAAAAAAGCCACTCAGGAATGTGAGCTCAAGGCATATTGCAGGCATGACGTATCTCAGATGAATGGTGTCCACTATTTTGAGTGATAGTGAGGCAAAGGCCTAGGGGTAGGGGGCTTGAACACCACCCTCCAGCTCAGCATTTGGGAATTTCGGCAAACTTTGGGGAGTTGAGGGAAGTTTTTTGGGCACTTTAGGTCTGTATCGTACAGAAATAGCTTGCTTCTCTCCAAAATATAGCATATTTCTGTTTAGGTTCATATCATACAAAATAGCCTTTTTCTGTATAACAGAGACCTGAAGTGCCCAAAAACTGTTGCTTTTGCCAAAATGATTTTAATATTACCATGGTGTTTCTCCAAATGTCCTTACATGTTGATGTTTTCTGAAATTTTCCCTTCTTTCACTGGTGCGACTTTTTGTCAAGTCTTCAATGCTGATATATCTGGAAAGTTTTATATATTGGGGAAAGTAAGGAGATCTGGACAGGCAAGAGAATTGGGCCACCCTACCTTCAGCGAAAAGTAATGTTGGTATACATAACTCTGAAATTGGGTCATATGACTCCTATGTGATCATAATAACGAGGATAGATTAGAAATAAATATGTTGTTATAATCAGCACATAATCAGAGTACAATCATGTGAATGACTTGTTGTTCTTGCTATGTGGACAAAAATGTGGCTGTCATTTTTTCTAAACAAATATGGCTGTCATTTCTTCACAGTAACCCTGTCCTAGGCCTCCCTCTGTGAGAAATACAGTAATACATTTTGATGAGGAAATCATAAACCAAATGGCATTAAAAAGTATGCCTAAACACAAGGTTGTACATAGAAAAAAATAGCAATAACATTAATACTAATCTTAAATGATTATGTCACATCATAGTTGATCTAAAATAATGATTTACAATACAAGTTGGTTAAGCCCATGCTCACACTTTCAAAGCTTAAATTATCAAAAGAAAAAATTTGCAGGCAAATTTTCCCTTCATTAAATGATTAGTCAAATGTTTATATGTCCCTACCCCTACGTCTTTTCACTAAAGTAAAGTCTTTTTATCTCATTGTGTTGCAAAAGGAAACTTCGAAACTTTGTAGCACTGGCATGCAACTTGGATTCAAAGAAGGATTGTCATCAAACATCTCAGTTTATTTTTTGTTGTTGGAAACAAATAACTATTACAAATTAAACAAATCTCATGTGTATACTTTATTTCTAGATGTCTTGTTAAAGCGTGATACCTCAGCTCCAATTCTTAGGGTGTTATTACACTTGTATTCAACTCAGAAATTGAAGGTGATATGGGAAAATGTATAGTCTTATCATCTTATATCAACTAATGATGTAAATGGTGTAAAGCAAGGCAGACTTTTATCTCCAATCTTTTTTTCTGTCTACATTGATGGACTACTATACTAATAGACAGTGGACGTGGTTGTTATGTCAATAATGTTAGTGCATTATCATTTGCTGAAGATATCACATTGTTCTAACCCTATTATTATATATCTTTATAATAAAATCACCCTGTATTAATGACGTAATGACGATAACGAGGCTTGTGAACTCGCGTGACGTTTATTGACGAATATGTATTCAAAATACTACAAAAAACCACAAGTGTGGTTCAACTTGAATGAAACAGAAATAAAACATGTATAAGAATCTGATTTTACTTTTACAGTCATTTTAAAGCATTTATCCACAGAAATTAACCAAAATTATGCATACAACATTTGCCCTATGTCATCTTCAAGAACCTCGTGTTTCCAATAATTATTTTACTTAAAACCACTGAAAAACTAACTATCTGTTGCTTAGTAAAATTCCATTCGTCAATGTTCAACCTATCTCTTATTACAAAAAGTTCATTGATCTGCATTCCTATTGTAACATCCTCCTGATTTATGTTATTGTAATATTTCTTAAACAAACAGCTCTTCAGATATTTATAATCCATCAAATATAGATCACTCATCTTAATATCATTCAAATGGCACACATTTCTTATATTCTTCCCCATCACAGATGTGGGATTATGCAGACTCATATTAAACAAATACTCAACCAAAGAATTCGTATGAGTCATACCCTTATTGATGTGCCCCATGACACGTAAATATATAACAATATCAACGTTTTAAAAACGTGTGAATAAAGATGACTAATATAGATATAGCTTGTGTAATGTTTTCTGTTTCTTTCTTTTATTCTGGTGGCCGTGACAATTCAGACAAACTTATTCTTAGAATGTTAAATCATTATGACCTGAATATTTATGAACCAGTCTGTATGCAAAATTGTAACTATACTGCAGTCATACCAAAAATATTCAGACACTTGCAGAATTTCATGCAAATTTGAACCACAGTAAAAGTGATCTAGCTCAGCATGACATTGTATTCTATTGTATCATTGCTATGTAAAAGCCAATACTTCTCTCAGGCTGTGATTTCAATATATTCAGCAATATAGTTTCCAAGTTATATATTGGTGAAAAGTCCAATGCGTCTGAATGATTTTAATTTTGACTGTCATTAATGTTCATGAGCTGATCACATGATACAAGCACGGTACATTTGAATGCAGGTTGAACAGGGTGGGGTTGTATGATGTTATGCTAAAATAAAATGAAAAAAAAGAATGCCTTATTATATACATAAAAGGGACTTGTATGAATATTATTAAAGGATTATTTAATTTATATTTCACACAATTTGTTGTATTTTAGCTGCACCTCCCAAAATGGCAGAGTCCATTGATGTTATGTCTGTCTGTCTTGACAGTGGCATAGCTAGAGCTGTAATCTATTGACAAGCAGGGATATTCGAAAGTCAACATGCAGCCACCTAGTGGGAACAGTATAACTAATGCTGGGCTAGTGCTAGTGGTCTGAACACTGAATTGTACGTACTGTAAATTAGAGACATATGAATGTTACTGTCTGTAAATTGTTTTGTCATATACATTATATTCAATTTACATGACCAATGTATATTTGGGTAAACCTATTTTGTTTATTACTAGCAAACCATTTTTTTATATTTACTGTTACATATTTATAAATTGTAAATGTTTGAGTCTCTGCCTGTCATCAAGCCCTCTGCCGTTTAAAGTGTCACACATGTACGATAAGTTCATATGTTCAAAATAAAGAATTGTCAAACTTAAGAGGAAATTTTTTTTATCTGGCAATGTGTGATATCAGTAAATATGTTATTGTCAATTTGATGAAAGAAAAAAAACCTGTCACTCAGCTGGATTCAAACTGAAGTCACCACACTCAGCAGCAGGGCTCTCTTACCATTCTGCCTGCCATCAAATCTGATGCAGTTATCAAGGTTTGTTTTGGAAGTGTATGCCCTTGTGTTCTATAAATAGCTCGCCTGAGCAGCAGCTAGCAGTGCAGGAGCGATGAGTTTAGCTTTTTTTAATGCAGTAATACTCCATAGTTACAAGTTCAATTATGCCTAAAACTATAAATTAATTGCTGGGTCGAATACATTAAAATAAATGAAGAGGACCCTGATGGGTTCTTCATAGTTGAACAACCAATCAAATCAAAGCGTCTGTAAGACTACCCTGCCTTGGTCCTTGACCTAATCTCTTTCACCCACCAAAGTTAACGTTTGTAATATATACCTGGCATTGCTACAAACCATATCTGTCATAGATATATTATGTCATAGGTCTGGACGCCAGATATAAAAAAAAAGGAAAAAGAAAATGAGATTAGAGCATTACTGGACCTCTATGTCCAGATCTCACTTGGAGCGGTCAGTGTGCAATTATTGTATACCAATCTTGGATAATACTTTTGAAAGCCTTTACTGATCACAAAATACAGGAATAAATCCTTTTTTGAAAGGATATTCTTGTTTATTATTGTTCTTTTTTTTACATGTTTGTCCATCGTTTATTTTTTTTTTTATGTTTGAGACTAAGCCAGTCATAGAACCTTTACTGTCAGTGTATGCTCACAATGTTAGGCTGATTAAAAATGTACAAGTTTCGCAGAACTCTAAAAGTAGCCAAGATGTGTTATTACTAATCAACTAGCCGGTATTTATTCAGTGAGACAAACTGTTTTTGGTTACAAACATTTGACACCTGACATATTAACTAATCGAAGCATCTTGTGAAGCAAACTAAAGTGCATGTTTTCATGACACTTCGCAAAACAGCGTCGTTGTTTTCATAAGCTAGTTCCATAAATGATTAAAAGTGGAAAATGTCATCAGCCATTAACTTGCAAAATATGGGAATGTTCCTTTTTGGGCTGTAGCCAGGGAAAACCTGGAGGGGGAGGGGGAAGGGGAGTTTGGGTAAAGGTTAAGCTTCTGGTGTTCTGAGATACTTGAGTACTTGAGATGGATTATGTGAAAGGGTTTGTTACTACTATGTGGTACTGCATAGCCTCTCTATTTCTGTCCAGAGGCCATGCCCCTAGGCGACGCCCCTATGCCGTGCCCCCAGGCCACACCCCCATGTAGGCCACACCCGCTATGAATACCAATGAAATAGGCCATGCCCCCTATGAATAGTTAAGCCCATCCCCCATAACATAAATACTGATGAGGTAGGCCCCACCCCCTATGAATACTAATGTGTGTGTGTGTGTGATTAGGGCTTTATGTCCTGTATTTCTGCACCAGTTGGGCTAATTAGGACAGGCAGAGACCATGGCAATGAGACAAAGGATGAAACAGCCATCCAACTTAGGCTCGACCGGGAATCGAGCCTGGGACCAAGCGGTTGGAAGCCCAGAGCACTACCCCTGAGCTAGGCCCCCGCCCTACGAATACTAATGAGATAGTCCCCTATGAATAATGGGGTGAGCCCACCCCCTATAGATTCTAATGAGATAGAACCACAACCTATGAATACCAATGAGATAGGTCCACCCCAATTAACAAATCCATTATTCCTTTAAACTATTGTCCAAACCAATACCCTTTAATCCATTATATAAAACGATCCCTTAACCCATTAATCTCTTAATGTCATAATCCTTTAATCTATTGTGTAAACAAATCCATTAATCTTTTGAACTATTAGCCAAACAAATCCCTTAATCTTTAATCCCTTGTAAAAACAAATCCCTTAACCCTTTAACCACTCATGCAAACAAATCCCTTAATCCATTTACTCTTGTTCAAACAAATCCATTAATCCCTCAATCTCCTAAGTCTTTAATCTCTTAATCCTGTAATCGCTTAGTTTCCTGTACCAACATAATTTAGGATTATACATTTCAGCCAATAGTCCTTTAACCTCCTTAACCAATATAATTGGGTATACATCTTAACCAATCCTTGGCCAGTAGAAACTGACCAATCAGAGGGCAGTAAAAGCTGAACCATCAGAATGAAACAAAAAACATTTGTGTGTTCAGCATATGCTGTGTAAACCAAGCAAAGCTGACCTGCTAGTCAATCATATATTCTGCCAATTTGTTAAGTACTTGATCTGGATTATGCAAATGCTTGATCTGAATTTGATAAGTACTTGACCAGAACTGGATTTGGATTTGGCAGGTGCTTAATCTACCCTTTTTATCTTAAGGTCTGAAGGCACCTCTAATAGCTGACAGAGGCAGATGTAATGATGAGCTAATGAAGTTTGGACACCAAGTTAAACATTTACCACATGGATTGGGTCTTTTACTTGTCGTAGCATAGACACCGAGTTCAAGACATCTCCAATTTAACATCTCATCTGAGCAACATCCAGCTGGGATGTTGCTCATGAAGAGTGCCCAGGCTGAGGATTGAACCTGAGACCTTCAGCAGTATGAAATTGGCAGATGCCTTAACAATTATGCCATCCAGCGATTTCAGAGGAAAATTGTTTGGCCCTTATCCGCTTGAAATTGATCTGAAATTAGGCTTAGAGTGAGATTCAGCAGATGTTTAATATGAATTATAAAAAAATTAAAGATGTTCAGCAACAAACAGCAAGCTTGAATGAGTGACACATTAAATTGTCATAAAGCATTCCACAACTCACTGACATTCCATGGGAATTGGTTCTGTCATTCTGACAGAGGAATGATATCCGTTTTTATGAGTTTATTCTGTCAGTGAGAGAAGAGTCAGTGAAGCATGGATTTACTGCTAAATGTTTGCAAAAACAAAAACAGTCCCAACAAGAAATACCGGTGTCAGTTATCGATTGTGCATAATAAATCTTCAAGGCACTTGGTTGTAATAATGTCCTGTGCAGTTGACTGGCATACCTCCTTCAGATATCCAACCAGGTTGTTAACTGTAATAGATATCTTACCCAGGAAATGAAAATATTAATGTCGTCGCTTTCAGATGGTAAACACTGTCAAACTGATTTGAAAATGATGAAGATTATTCTTCTTCTGGCATCGATTGGATCTTGTAAGTACTTCAGTTTATTTCTTTTTGCATTGTCAAATAGATACTTGTAATAATGTATTTTTTACTTATAGTGTGCAAACAGCATTAATAAAACCTAAATAATGAGTCATAAGTGAAAAAAAAAAAATGAACCCAACTAGTGGAATATGAAAAAGTAAAACTGATGCATTTTTTTATCGCATTGTGAGATAACCACATATATATAGATGAATATATAAATAATGATATCGTATTTTCACTATGTTAACTCCTTTGTAAAAACTATAACATACAGCGGACATATCTGAGGAATGACATTTCACTTTCACTATGTTAACTCCTTTGTAAACCTATGACATATAGAGGACATGTCTAATGAATGACATTTTACTTTCACCATGTTAACTCCTGTGTTAACCTATTACATTTAGAGGACATATTTAAGGAATGACATTTTGCTTTCACCATGTTAACTCCTTTGTAAACCTGTAACATATAGAGGACACATCTAAGGAATGGAATTTTATTTGCACTATTTTAACTCAATTGTGAAAACTATGTACAGACGTGGCTAAAGGTTTTCGGACACTAAGATAATAATGGTACAAAGGCCCATTTTTGATCTTGCATTATAGGTTTTATAACCCTTGGCTGTGAATATGACCAAGGGTACAATGATAGCCTGCACCTCTGTCAGTTTGTCTTCTATATTGTCTCTCTGTTTGTGTGTGAACCACGTTATTAGACATGATAACTTCAGGTCTATTAATGCTAAGCTAATGCAAATACAGCTAACACACATAAAGGGAAGAATTTGAATGAGTTAAAAAATCAGTTGATGCATGCACAACATGTGGATAGTGAGGGTCTTCCTTCAACCATCTGTACCTAATACACGCATTGGTGTGACTATTGTACAAATTACTTTTTAGGACAATAAATATAGTATCTAAAGAAAATAATTCAAGCGGAAGTGCAATAAAGTAAAAGCATAGGCTGTGCTACAGCTAAGCCCTCAGCGAATCCCACATAGAACACAAGCATCATTAAAATGTTTGTGCGACAGGCAGGAGGGTGGGCATTACACTTTCATTTCCAGAGCAGAACTCTAACACACACTTTTGAGTGCTGAAATATGACTATAATGCGCTTACCCTAATGACATTTTATGCAGTAACACTCTATATGGCCAAGTGGTGCCTTTTGATAGCCACACAGACATATCTCGGCAATGTTTTACAAAAATTATTTCTTGAGTGTTTATACAGTGTGTGCGATGAACCAAAATGATCGCCACTTGGTCTATATAGCCTGCTACGGCATTTTACACAATGCTAATTAGAGTCCAAGATGTCTTACTTTTTTAACTCTTGAATTTTTTCATTTGTGTATTATATTCTTTTAAGTGTGAAATATTTCAGTGTTCCCATGGTCATTGCAAAGTCTGATTTACAAAGTCTGATCAAGTCTTACTTTATTATTTTAAAAATGAAGCTCATATTAAATCTCATGTTAGTCTACTAAGTCTTACATTGTCTGATTTTGATGCAAATATACTTGGATAATAACATCCCCATTGTAATATTCAGATCATTTGGTAAATATGAATGAATAGAAATTATGAACTTTCTTTAAATACACAAGAACTGCGTTTATTTTATTGCTCAATAGCCAATACCCTAATTTTCTTTTGGATGATGAAATTTAAATTATTGGTGTATATTACTTTATTAGTGGCCTTTTTCATGTGCGCATGATATTATATGATGTCTTACAAAGATCTTACTTCTTATGAAGTTAAACCTGCAGGAACCCTGTAGCAATCCATTCTGTTCTCAGTAAAGCCAAGTGAGCATAAACGGTATTGTGAACCCTCTTCCTGCCATTTTACTCTTCCGTTTCAAAAATGTTATGCACAATAAGGAGTACTCAGTTTGCTAGAATTATCAACACAATAGTATGTTCCCTTAACTAATCTACAACTAAGATTCCATTTCCAAACTAGTCATATATATATCTGAAATTCAGCAACAATGTTATGCCACATAAAGATGTTGGTTAAGGTTTGTATTTACTTGTATTTAAATAAATAAAGTCTGAATGCAAATAACTACAAATATAATTAGAGGTTTATTTTGTATGGAATGATACTCAACACACCCATTTTCATGCCTTCATAAGTCAAAATATTTTCCGCTCACTGATTACTTTTAACTGGCAGCTGAAGGAATAATACATTATCAATGCCATATTCCCCTCAACAGTTGTTGGGTTACTGATTTGCAGTAAATCTATGGCATTTAAATTAGATATATATACTTTTTTATGACTGCAATTCTTCTTACAATAACACTCTTTAAAGATGGAATTACTATGTTAATTGAAGATTTTCAATTTCCAGTGGACACCAGTGTGCCTTACTCATACATTGGATGTTTTTCTGACCTGAGGCATGAATACGTTTTCTTCTGGTGGCCAAAGGCTTTTGAATTGAATGCTGACCAGTGTGGTGCAGTATGTGAAAGTCAGAATTTCAGTTACTTTGGAATGACAGTAAGTTACGTATGATTATTTTGTAAAAATTTTAATTCAAATTGGTTAACTAAGGAGAATCATTGATGTAAATGTTTATATACATAGCAAAATGAGTTTGGTGAAAATTACCTATACAAGTCAATGTCTGAAGCTTATTTACTAAATATTCAGCTAACGTGACCAGCTGCCATAGGCAGACATAATAATGTAGAGATGATAAGGCATGTTGTGGATGGCGGTGGGAGGATTAGGGCTTTACATTGTTTATTTCTGAAAATTAGGACAGGTATTGACCATGTCAATGAGATAAAGGATGAAACATCCATCCGACTTAGTTTCTACTGGGAATTGAAGCCAGGACTCAGTTGAAGCCCAGCGTACTACCGCTGAGCTAGGCCCCCACCCATAATTCTAATCAGTTTATACAACAAAAATTTTTTCAGAAAGAACTACATCGTCACAGAAATATTTCAGTATCAGTTAGTTGTAATTTTAGTGAGAAGGGCAGACACATCAGAAGGCCATAGTTTTATGGATTATAAATTCCATGTCTCACATTGAAATTTTATGACTGGAATTTTAATATTGTATTCACAGATTTTTGCAGAGCAATTTCTGTAGGAAATTTGGATATATATTTACTTGATAATACATTCTATATGGCGCGATTGTAATGTGGCCCAGACAAGGAAAAACTAAATTATGTAAAATAATAAAAATATGTTTGAAAACAAAGAAAATAAAAACATATGCCCCTTTAGCAATATTTTTCAAATTCTCAGTGGTAGTGGCCATGTGTATTTCATGTGTTCACATGCTGTGTTTGCATGTTATTATCCCAGTAATAATTACGTGGAATGGACACTCTGATGCAAAGAACTGAACATGACAAAAACAGAGTTTGACAAATCATTTGCTTTGTTTGGGTGTTTCTGGTTATAGTTGTTGTCTGTTTAATTGTTTATAGTCATGCTTAAATTTTTTTGTTCTCTTAAAATTTTTACAGAATTATTTTCTATATAGTCATTATAAGAGCTTTTGTGGCCATTCAAATGAGGCCAAAGAACATAAGCAATCTATTATGTGCATGGTGTATACACATAGGCCTATTGTATTACATTGTGTGAACAAAAGCAGTAACATAATATTGCATTGGCTTTAACTATCAACAATTAAGCACAACATAATGATCTACATTCAATGCACTAATATAAACAATGGTGACATGAGACTACATAAGAAAAAAATTAAATTCTTGTAGATTTTGGATCCAAAGGATCAAAATAAGTGAAGCAATACATTTTTGTGACCTTATTGCAGGGAGATGAAGGTAGGGATTGTCATTGTGGCACCGGTAATTATGACAGATATGGCACAAATGCTGGATGCACCGATTGCAGTTACAACGGCCAGTTATACACATGTGGAGCCACCAACGTAGACCCTTGGAGATTTATTGCAATTTACAAATTGACATCAGGTGATTTATGCTGGTTATCATTTAATACGTAGCACTGTATTTTTAGCAGTTTAACAGCTCATGTCTGGTGATACCATGAGATCTGCTTTTCATATCACACTGGATGACGTTCATGCATGCCCAAATAAGGAAGCTCAAAACATTGCTGTTTCCAAATAAGGAAAAACCGTGCACAGCTGAAAAAATGCCTGCGCGACTACAGTTGATGTGACAAGGTATTAAATGGCCATCTTTCTTGAAATACCAAACTGATTCATTTCCACAAACACAGGTTTGGTGTTAATCAACACAGTACATTAATTTATGTACAAAACTAATTAAATTTTTGAAAATCAGACAACACTTTTACTGAGTTATGGCTTAGATGTTATGCGAGTTGCTCTGCACCTACCTTGTCTGATCTGTCAAACAGATCAGTGACTCAGGCGGTTTTCCTATAATATTCAATGGCATCTATAAAATATACGGACAATCAAGTCTTACTAGTTACATTTGCATCGTATGCATTTGTGGTTTGATTAACACCAAACCTGTGTTCGTGGAAATGGATCAGTTTGGTATTTCAAGAAAGATGGCCATTTAATACTAATGTTGGCATCAGGCTGCCAGATTGATCGGTATTTATTAATAATGATTATGTACATTTAACAATGAAATTTGGTCAATAAAATCTTGAATCTTGAAATAGAGGGGTAAGATGCAGTCTGGCGGTGTTGGAAGTGGCGGTTTACAGCAAGTAACCATTCTAATATACAGGTGGCTGTTAGGGCACGTTTTGCTGTACAGATATTAATTCATATTCTCACTCAGCTGCTGTGAGCCAATCAGAATGCTTCAATGTCAGCCAACATGGGCATATGTTGGATGACTGAAGGGCATTTTGTATGTCTGCAGTATGTATTGGACAGCTGCTATATGTTTTACAAGCGAGAATATTATTAATATAAACTTATGGAGGATAATGTGTTGTCCAACATACATTTTTGTGGGATAAAGAACATTTTCAAAGGCCAATATATATTTTTTCTGAATCCCATGAAAAACTACATCAATATTGTGCATATTGTATTCCATAGCAAATCCAAGAATACATGAAAGTTTCATTGGATGCTGGTATGCATGGAATCCACCTGATATGGTTGGTATTTCCCACCAAGTTGGATCAGGAACAAAACAGACTGTCTCTCAATGCACCGCAGCTTGTAGACAACAAAATGAATATTATGCTGGAATTATGGTAAGTATGGCAAAGACATTTTGTATGCTGGTAGGTGTCTTTTGTATGTCAGTGATATTGCAGGGGATATAAAAACGACATCTAGGTGTGGATCCAAAAATTTCTGATAAGAGAAAGTTGATGAGGAACATACTCTAATAACATACTTTTCAGAATTTTTTGATCCATTTCTAGACTTTGTTTGTATCCCCTGCAGTTTTGTTGACCCCTGGAACAAGAATAGTCTTATTTTTTTTTTTAAATAGATACCTGGTGTTGTGTGTAGAATGCCAGCAGCACTAGGCCTACAATGCAAACACTTTAATACAGTATGATGGCTACTGCCTCATTGAGACCAGTGTTTGTGCCTTAATTGTATACTCCATTCGTTACTCAGAATTTTACAAATTTATTTATCTATTGTGTAAATATAAATTCTACACATTTTACTGAACAATTCAGTCTTTATTTGACGAAAATCGGACCAATATTAGAAAAGCAGCAGCCTTTTAAAGTATATGAATTTATCCCCCTCCCTGACTACGCTGCTGCTGCGTTGACCCATTCCGAGTGTTCTTTCGCTTAAATATGTCTGGTCTGTCACCGAACATAGTATGATAGTTCTATACTTGATAAAGGCCTAGGCCCAGGTATAAAAATCTGCAAACTGAAACAAATCAACTTTGTCACAGAACAATGGAACCAAATGTTACTGTGGGAGTGACCTAAAATGGCGGCATGATGGACGTGCCACTGCTAAAACCTCAGATTGCTACATGACCTGTGACGATGGTAAACCTTGTGGTGGGGGCCGAAACCTTATAAGTCTCTACAGAGCAGGTATGGAGAAGATAATCTTTTGTAATTATTTCTAGATATTGTTGATGCCTCAATGTTATTGTCCCAGTGATATGCTTAGTCATTACATGTGACCAGCAGAGAGATGAAATAACATTGCCAGAGCTTGTATATACAGAGGACACACAAAAATGTTAAAATCCTAATGCACCACTGCCAGACTACATAAGAAAATCACAATCATGCATTTTCAATTGAAGTTCCGAAATTTTAGAGGGGCCAACTAGTGGCCCTTGGGACTGCTTGCCTAAACTTTAGGTGCCTACTGGTTTGACATAATTATTTAAAACCAAACAATATTAAAAAGCAGTAACAAATCACACTTTTCAACAAATGTATGCAAATGAAGTTAGGTGAGTTTGTGGACAGGATAAGCGGAAGTAAGGTTAGCGGGGAATAAATAGAATGATTGTGGATAGGCAGAAACTGCATGATGTACTTGTAGCCCAATGCACATAATTCATAATCTCATGAAGATCAATTTCAATTTGTTAGCCTGCCTGACAACAGAGTATGGCAATAACTGCCTTCGATGTAATTGCCCGAACAATGTTCCTTGCAACCAAACAACTGGGGTTTGCCCTGAATCCTGTGAAATTGGATGGACGACTCCTAACCCTGATGGACCTTGCTCTGTTGGTAAGATACTTGGTTGCTTAATAGTGGTTTTCTGAGTGATTTTGTTCAATAACTGAGGTGTTTGCTACAAATAATATACTTCATTACTAAGAAAATCAAGTTACTGGTCCAGGTCCACTCACGTTTTATTCTCTCTGTAATTCCAACTATGTTATAAACGTTTGATATAATTCTGCATGGTTTGCATAATCATTCTCATTTAATTAGTAAGTTCAACCGCCTACCATTTATTGGAAAGTAGATCATGGTTCTAAATAAGTTTCATAAAAAATGTGTTAAACACAAGAATAATTTTGTGTTCTATTTCCGCTTCCGTAGCCTTTGTTCTGGAGCTGGTCATCATAGAAATTACCCATAATGCCAACTCTAAATTTAGCAATAGTATGCTAAATAAAATGTTTGTACCAATTCACTTGCATCAAATATGGCTCAGTTGATCTCTATGACTTTTTCACAATTATTTTTAAATATTTCATTTTTCAGAATATAATCTTGGATTATATTTTATGAAAGGTCCCTGCAATGGGAGTTTACCATGGCAGCCATTTTCTAGTCTTGCTCCAATCACAGATGGCACTGTGGACACCTGTTTGGACACATCAACAATTAGCAATGACACCTGGAGGATGTGGTGGAAACTAAAACAGCCAACAAGATTCCTTACCATTTTGGTGACTTACAAGAATGTAACAAGTTGTGGTGGTAATCACATGCCATTCATATCAGTTAAATCAAAAGATTGCAATCAAATTGATTGCACTAAAGGAGTTATGCTGTATCCTAAAGTCATGACTGTAGCTAATCAATGCTCATATATTACTCAGAGTACAGCATATTTCAGTGATTCAGTTTACATTGAATTTCCTGCTAATAATGTTGTCTGCGAAATCTCATTATTCTAGAGAATGGACAGAGAAATTCCATAATAATCAAAAACAGACAAAACATTGCCTTGATCATAAACTCGAAACAGTGACTGAAAAGAAAAACTCCAGAACTGTGATTATGGTTAAAAAGATTTAACTGTATTTCAGTCACGCCTGGGTTGATCCACCCTCATGAGGTAAACTGAATTAATGACCGTAAATAGTAAAAAGTGCAATATTTAAGGTAAAACTTGATATAATGAAGGTCTTATGAAACTGGTAATTTGTATAGATAGATAGATAGATAAATTTTATTTGACCATACAGAGTCAGTTTTGACCCATTCGTCATAAACAAGGTACATAGAAGCACAATACATTGTAAATACAGACATAAAAAATGACACATATTGAATATACTAACTAAATGCTAATTCAAGAACTACTGATCCAAATATTATATATCTCATTTTCTATACTATACTATACTATACTATACTATACTATACTATACTATACTATACTATACTATATTATAATATACTATACTATACTATACTATACTATACTATACTATACTATACTATACTATACTATACTATACTATACTATACTATACTATACTATACTATACTATACTATACTATAGCATCACAGTGAACACATATCATAATACTGAATATCATAATACGGAAAAATTAAAATTAAATAATAATATATGAAATAAATCACAATCTCATAGTAGCTGTAATTTCCTAGCACCAGGTTTACTGCACTATCCAAAATTTTTAACATTTTGCTAAATTACATGAGGGTTATAGGCCTCATTGTCCAATATTTCAAAATGTCAGTTTACCAAATCACATTGGTTAGCACCGAATGATAAATGTCCGCATTGACGTAGTTTCCATATAATAGGTAACTTAAGATAAAATGTCTAGCACATAGTACATAGAATAAACAAAAGAACATAAAACATATAATAAACAAAAGAATAGTGACAGTTACAAAAACATTTACATACATTTTTTCTAATAATAACAATAGTCCATTGTCAGGCAGCATTGCACTGGCCCTGCCTTTAATTGTCCAGGTATGCAACAGGTAGGTTTGAGTTGACCCTGTGAGCTTACCATAACACAAAATACACAATGCCTAAATTTTGTCTAATGTACTAACTTGAATGTTTTGTGGTTGATTCAAATTATTGAGTTGTGTTTTGTCATATAGTGCGACAATAGTTTTAGGTTTAGCTTGTGTATGAGTCTGGTCATGCGTTACTTTCATAATTATTTATAACTCTAATTTTTTACTTTACAGTTTGATCAGGTTTCTCTTGTTAAAACACAGTGACATAAATTTGCCTAGTGAATCAGTAACACATTTTTCTCTACTAGACATGATTTTTATAAATTTATCCTCATGGTTCAGGTTATCTAGTTCTATAATGTGTGGAGATACAGACTGCATTAATAGATATCTTTCATTATTATACAGGGGACATGTTAGAAGAAAATGCTGTTCTGTTTCAATTTCTCTTATGTTGCATAGTCTTTCCACTATAGGTGATTTTGGTTTTGTATAGCGGCCTGTTTCTATCGCAAGGTTATGTGAACTTATTCTAAATTTTGTTAGTGCTAGCGCATGATTTATGTTTGTTGGGGTGGAGAGAAAAGTTTCAAACTGAAAATGATTTTTGAAGAGTTTGTATGTTCTTGGCTTCAGGTTAGTATCTGTGTTATTTATTTGTTGTAAGGTAATTTTAATGAATTCTGTATAGAGGCTTTCTTTAATTAGTTGGTATTGTTTATCTGTGATGCTCTGTTCATCCCACAGATTTGGATGATCTGTTACCGATAAGATATTCCTGAGAGTGGTACACCAATTAGTTGGTCCCAGGTTATTTAAATTAAGTAATGTATTGTAGGCTTGTTTTACTGGATGTCTTGAGTTAAACCTTATTGGTCTTTTCCAATAGTTCACTAATCTACATTTTAACTTAAGGCTATAGGAAATCTTCCAAGTTCACTATATAGGGCTATAGTTGAAGTTGACGTTTTGGTTCTTAAGATGTTTTTCATATATGATAAGTGTATCTTTTCTAGGTTATTTATACTTTTATTCTGAAACCAAACTTCAGAAGTATATTCCATTATTGGACTTATTTGCATGTCATACATTTTAAGGGCAAGGCTGGGTTGCAGTTGTCCTACTGTATTTTTAATATATGCATTTAGTGCATATATTGCGTTGTTAAATTTGTTTGTCAGATTTTTCAGGTTTTGTTTAAATGTCTTTATCATTAGAGATTACAGTTCCTAAGTATTTATACACTGCGTGCCAAATTATTAGGCACCTTAGTTTTTTTAGGCATATCTCCACCAAATAAAGTGCAATCTTAAATTACTTCGGCACATGTATTTCCTATGCTACACCAGTCTCTCTGTGCAACTTTTTCAAAAACCCCCCAAACAGAATCCGAGAAATCCCAAAAATGGTGATTTTGGGGTGGGCCAAATTATTAGGCAGGTTCTGGTTGATGCAGCATAATGGCTATATCAGGCAGTAAAGACAACATTTTTAATGGTATTTGACATGAAATCATTTACAATTGATCATTAAATGTTCACTAGACACAAATAGCAACAAACTGTGGGACATTACATAACAAAAGTAAATCAACAAAGCTGCAAAAAGGGTAAATTCAACAATCAACAAATAGTCACTGCACTGCGCAGAAAATCACTGAAATTAGTGTCCAATATATCCTCCCTTCTTCTCTATGACCTGAAGAAGACGTTTGTCCACTGAGGAGGTCAACTTCTTGATCTCTGTTGGTGTGATTTTATCTGCAGCAGCTAAAACTGCCTCCCAAAGACTGTTGAGTGATGTGTATTGAAGCCCCTCGGTGTAGACTGTCCTTTTTAGCATTGACCACAGGTTCTCTATGGGGTTGATATCTGGTGAAGCAGGGGGCCAAGTCATTAGGCGATCTTCCTCAATGCCCTTCTTTGCCAACCAGGACTTTGTGTATTTCGAGCCATGGGAGGGGGCATTATCCTGCATGAATACCACAGACTTCTTGAATGCTTTTGGTCTTCTGTTGAACCACTTGTTGAAAAAGTTGCCCTGCAGAAAGTTGTAGTAACTCTCAGAGTTGATCTTTATGCCATCTGGTACTCTGTAGGGCCCCACAAGCTTGTTATCAATGATGGCTGCCCAGATCATGATGCCCCCACCACCTTGTTGCCGGCGCAGTCGGACAGGAACATTTTGACCATCCATGATCCATCCACGGGCCCAGCCATCTGGGCCATCCAGGGTTGCCCTCATTTCATCAGTCCAAAGGACCTTAGAAAAGTCAGTTTTCAGGTACCTCTCAGCCCATTCTTGGCGTTTCTGTCTGTGCCTTGAATTCAAGGGTGGGCGACTCTGAGCTTTATGGACCGAACCGAGTTCTCTGAGGATACGGCACCGGGTACTCCTGCTTATCCCAGAAATTCCACTATTCTGGAATAACGTTGAACTTGTTGCCAGGGGATTTCTTGCGGCTTCTCGCTTGATTTGGGATATATCCTTGGCTGTCACTTTTCTTCGTTTAGGCTCCACTCTCTTCTTTCTACCAGCCTCACTGTTTGCTGCAAACTTCTTATTGGTGCGATGGTGTCGATTCAGCATTTTGGCAATTTGACATGTGGTGTTTCCTTCAGAGAGCAACTTTACAATTCTGGCTTTTTCAGGGCCAGTTAGGTCTTTTTTCCGTCCCATGATCTCATCCAAAGCAGAGACCCAATTTTAAAATTTTTCAGTTCTGACTACATTGAGTTTTTTTATTGAACGGTAGATGGATATTTAAAAAACATAGGGTAATTATTGCACCAACATATCCTTGTCAAATTTAAAAAAAATTAGGGAAAGAACTTATTTACGGGGGCCTAATGTAAGAAATATATTGCAACGTATTTCGTAATGCGTCATCATAGCATAAACAGTGACTGGTGAGGTGTCTGTAGATAGGTGAGACAAAGGGCAAATCTATATATACGGAATTGAAAGAAGTCAGGTGTAGACGAATAGCTGGGTCTTATGGCAGTGCTGTTTCAAATTACAAACCAAGTTTTGATAATTATCAATATTGACATCAATGCTTTTATTAGTGAATGTTTTGCATAGATATTGTAAGATATATTGACTTTTTGAATTTTTCCCATTCAAAAGAATCACTGCTAATAAATACTTTTCCTAAAGACAAACTTGGTGTTTTTCTGTTTTTGTTCAATATATATATCATACGGAGCCCACAGCTGGACGTGCCAGTAAAATAATTTATCTTCCTATTCATTTACGATCCTCGCATTCATTTACGAGGCAAAGCTGGGTGCAATATCAGTTGTCGAGGTTCCATAAAAAATAGATTGCATGAGACTTCGGACACTGTGCAATAATTGTTATATTATACAACCTTTTTATTTACACAAATATAAGGGACTGCTTTTGGTGCAACAGAGTGCAGGCCTTTGCAACCTTGATCTAGAGCTAACCTAAAACAGTAAACATTTGTAATCATGTTTTCTACAAAATACATGTTTTTAAAAATCCATGCATATATATATATAGATATATACATATATAATTTAAAGAGTTGTTGACTATACAAAATCACAGCTGTAACATCAAGTAAGCGCAGCAACCACATCATAGATATTAATTTTGCAGAAAAACGAAGGCCCTGGGCCAATTTTACTCGATCGATCATTTTTCACATTCATTATTATTCTATGTTATCTTTTAGTCATTATTTACACATGTATATAGTTATATTGGCAACCCAGGACTGTGTTTAGCCTCAAAGAAGGTATTCATTTCAGTGACAACAAAAGGTATAGTGTTTAATTGAAAGCGGGTGTTTATTAAATTGCCTATTATGCAAAATGTGGCAAATAGAAAATTAAAGGAAGGTATAATGATTTGTTTATATACATATATATGGCTTTTATTGACATTTAATCTTATCAGAAAAGATACATCACGTATAACTATAGCCCAACTCACTAAGTCTATCTAAAGCTACACCTACAGAAGTATGATATACAGGTTCTCATTATTTTATACATAATATGCAAATAGTATAGCTAAAAATTCCAGGTCCCAGTTGCCATAATTATGTTTTCTGGACTGAGTTATTCTCTAAGTAAGATCTACATAAAAGATAAACAAATACTGATCACAATATCAATATTCAATTAAAATGTATATAATTGTACAGAAATACTGACAATAATATCACAATAACATTACAATTACAGTTTACATATTTACAAAAGTACCACACACAAAAATTTTCACTTGTATAAATATTTAGTGTCCATGGTTGCATATGAATATGGCAGAGCATTTTTTTCTTGTGGAGCTGTCAGTATACAGTACAGATACGTCAGTTTTTCGAAAAAAAAAAAAAATATATATATTACTTACGGGTAATATTAGTTAATGTAGTGGACGCCATCTTGGTACTCTTCTGTTATGTTCGCTGACCATTGCTTGACCATGTAATAGCCATAGCTTATCATAGAGCTCGGCCGTTAAGGGATTAGCCGGACTATATAACTTGGTTCCCGCCGATTATAAGCATTCGCTACACTTTTTTTGTTCCCTCCCTCCATATCCCCTTTTTTCCTTATTGATTAATTGTCAATCATATTAGGCATAGGGTGTCATTTTATGAAACAAATATTTAAATTGTACATGATTGTATACTTATCGACTACAATTTAATATTAAAACTTCAATTATATAATTTCAATTGTATAAATTTCAATTATATAAATTTCAATTATATAAATGTTAATTATATTAATATATTATATAATTACTATTACTACAGGGTGTCTACAAGCAACCATTTCTGTATGTCTGTCAGTTGTATCATCTCTGTCTGTGTGTCTTGTCTGTCTTTTTATGTCTGCCTAATAAAGATGGCAATTATGTCCAAACACTGATGAAGTCTTGTCATGTATTAAATAAAATAAAATAAAAGAAAAAAAAAAGAAAAAAAAGGAATAAAAAGAAAAAAAAAAAGAAAAGAAAAAAGAGGAAAGCAAAGCAATAAAACATGTATGATAACAAGCAACAATTTGTTTTCAGGTGGCATTACGATCCTTTGAATGGAACCAGTATATTGGTTATTGATTGAACTATTTATATAAGACTGGATGTGCAATAATGTGTAGGTGCAAGATTGACTGAATTGAGGTGAAATTCACAGATTGTAAGACTTGATCTTTTCTGAGTCACTAAGTAGATCCAATATATATAGTTTCCTTATGTAATTGCCTGATTGACTGCATTTAAATTGAAATTCACAGTGCATGCTAAACATGTCAGTAATGTATGATTACAATGAAAATGATGTGTAAGGAAATACATTTTCCCAGATAAAGCTTTCTAGAAATATTGTATTTATCACATATGCATTATTGGACTAGTGAAGCTTCAATAAAAAGAAAAAAAAACACAAAACAGATTTAACGTCAACCTAATCAGTATTGATGAAATGATAAGGGAAGGGAAAAGAACACAGATTTGTTTCTACACTGGTGTACAGTTATACAGTCGGTTCCAAAAGCTTGCATAGATCTGGACATGGAAGCATATATAGGTCCCAACTATATATGTCAATTGTGAAGACAGTAATTTTGGTAAACATTTTTTTTTGATGACTTCCCACTGGTCACCTTTTTCAAAAACTGAATTATACAGATATGATATAGAAAACAAGTGATTCTCTTTTTTTACACAAGAAAAAAAAAAAAGCCTTGACGCACAACTGTTTGAAGTGACTTGCCTTAGAGGGCTGCACTTTCCACATCTATCTATCTATCAATCTATCTACCTATCTATATACCTATCTACCTATCTACCTATCTATCTATCTGTCTATATATCTGTCTATCTATCTATCTACCTCTATCTATCTATTTATCTATATAATCTATCTATCTATCTATCTATCTTTCTATCTATCTATGTCTATCTATCTGTCTATTTATAATATACTTTTTTTTTAATAAATGGCTTAAATGAATTTACATGGATGCATGGCACAGCATGATGCGAAACATGCACTTCGCTAAACATCAAGGACCAGCGACCAGATTATGTGCATGATTGGCTTGTTTACATGGGCAAAAATCCTGGGGGAGCAGACCATGGAGGGGATACAAACCCTACCCCCCCCCCCCCCACTGGAAAAGGCCAGATAGGTACCATCCTTCCCCTTCCAGAAACTAGTAAAATTATGAAATTTCAATTAAACCCCACCCCTTGCCTACCTTACATGGATGATAAATCAGTGCCTATGCTAGTTTACTCACCCACACTTAATTATTCAATTTATGTTATAGGGCATAGGCTGGCTTATGGTATTAAAGGACTAACAATGAAATTAAAGAATAATATAATGTTCATATATATAAAGGCAAATCTGACAAACACTAGTTCAGAAAAATTGCCTAAGCTAAAAAATATTAATCTATTTCTCTTGCTTAGTGGCTACATAGTTTAGCCAATTATTTTGTATAACTAGGTAAACTAGCACATAATTTCCATAATTAGGTCAGTGGGCTTTGCGGTGATAGCACACAGTGAGTAGAACCGTCAGGATGTCATGCTCCACAAGGAACAAACTTACAAGTTCTATTTGACCTTTTCCTGACATTGGTCATGTCAATTAGAAAACATTATACTCCACTTAGTCTGCTTTCCTGTTGTTCTGAGAGGGATATAACCAACAAAAATGTTGGTTACTCTCCCCTGAGTGCAAACTGAACTTGTCTTGCATAATAAAGGAAGTAAAAACAAATCAATTTTAGTAAATATGCCTTATGTCACATAAGCTAGTTATATCCCTCATAGTTGGGAGTTAATGAACACTGATAGTTATATCTCTCCTATTTGGGATGTTACTATTACTTAATGATTGCAGAAAACTTCCTCAAAGTTTAATAATTTAAACACAGTGAACAGCACAATTTCTAGTTTCCTGCAGGGAACAGAACCATCAGGATGCGAGTGATATCCTGGGAAATCATATTGCTATTTTTATTGATTTGTAAGTAATTTTGTTGTTTTACTTGAAATAGGGAATGACTGAAAGGATTTTTACCCTAGGACTATATAGCTATAATTTCTGATTCTATTGAATCTGATAGAAATTGATAGGCAGTTGGGTGGCCTATAATGGCCAATGTCAGTACATTCCAAATCTTGTCATCTTATCATTTCACGTTTCTTCAAAAATGTAGAAGGCAGATGAGATGCCTTAACCATTACTCCACCCCATTTGTGATACATTTTACCCAATGACTTCATCATTTTCTATTCTATCTTCAAAATGTAAAGTTCCTTATGACCAGAATTTCCCTTTCCCCCATAATATGCTTGTTTGCTTCAATATACGATCAAATTGTAACAACGGCAGCACTTTCAGCATAGGCCACACTACAGAGATGAGCAAATGTTGTATAAATTTAATGCATAATCTAAATTAATGGTAGATTTTAGTTGCTGATCAGATAATATAGGCAATTATATCTATATACCAGTTATATGACAATCCTATGTTTCTTGCATTTATTAGTGTATTCTTAAACAATGTGGCAAGTAAAAATCTTCACCCAAGGGTAAGTGTGTAACATGTTGTGGACTCTAAGCCTCATCATCTCATCAGTATACTGGTCATATAAGCTGACTGAGCTTACGACCAGTAAACATTGTATCATTAATAAACAATTTGAGATCAAAAGCATTAGTTAAGTGACTTGCATGCATATACATCTACAAGAAAAAGTTACTAAAATATTTACAAATTTACAAGTTGCAAATAAAGAATTAGGTCCAGGCCTACAGTTTATTTTTCTGCTTCTTTTGAAGTTGTTTTAAATTAATTTAGCTGCAATGCTTGGGTTATCAACACTTCTGTCCACAGTGTAGTGGCAAAATTCATAATCTAATCAGGGATAATCTGACCTCCTTGATCTTAATAAACTGCTCCTTTGTAAAGAATACTCAAAACCCAAAAACTCAAAATGTATTATTGTTCAAATATTCACATATACAAAGCATTCACAATTTCTCCCAGATAGATCTGGTATATTTGGAGAATCCAAGAATGAGTATATTTACTCCTTTCTAGTTATCTGATAATAAAGGTACATCAGAACTGTCTTATGATTTGACCATAAGTTCATTATTTCATTAAAATGTTGTTGTCTCTTCACCTGGAGTACATACTTGTTGTCTATCTGTTGTCTGGCTGACTATCTGACTGTCTGTGTGTTTGAAATGTATCTGAGAATATACAAATATTAAACATGCTTCATTATTTTCAGTTCGTTTGACGAAAACTGAGATCATCATTTCGAGGAGCAAAAACATAACTATCCATTGTGCTCCGAAACAGATTGTTCTCACACGAATAAAAAAACCAACTCTTGCAAAGAAAATATTGGAGAGATGTAACGCTCATCGCCAATGTCAAGTGAAGAACCCGAAAGAAGAACATGTGGAGCTTACCTACTGGTGCATTAGCAGTATGTAACAAAATATGTAGCAAACAATCATCACCATTATGATAGTTGTCTAATATGAATTGTATACTGATACTTCTGAAGCTCATTTAAAATCATCACATTGATTTAGTTCCTCACATGCAAACAGGGGCAGGTAGAAGATGCCACCCATGGGGTAAATGTGGGTAATATGGTGTACATAAGCAGGTGACTTATTCAATGTTCTATTCTATTCTATTCCATTATATTATATTATATTTTACTATATTGTATTATTTTGCACTATATTGATACTATATAATATTATATCATTTTTATATTTTATCCTGTAAACAGCTAGAACTTGATTTAGAGGGCTCCACTTTCCACATCTTTCCATCTATCTCTCTGACAATCCATCTGTCTATCTATCTATCTATCTATCTATCTTCCTATCTATCTCACTGACAATCCATCTATCTATCTATCTATCTATCTATCTATCTATCTATCTTTCTATCTATCTCTCTGACAATCCATCTGTCTATCCATCCATCTATCTATCTATCTATCCATCTATCTATCTATATATCCATCTCTCTCCCAGATAGTATTCCAAATAGGACAGCGTCGTTTCTATGTCGGCCGCCGTCATTACAACATCATTTTGACATCGCCGAAATCGCGTCAATACGATTTGGAATGTTATCTGTCTGGGCTATCTATCTATCTACCTATCTATCCATCTATCCATCTCAGTGTGCCTCTTGACTAAAGAGCCACTTTCAAAAAGCTGCACCGTAGGTGTGGGGATATTTAACCACTTGATGGTTATAGAGGGGCTTCAGAAAACATAACACATTCTAAAATGCACATTTTTCTACAGAGGGGGAAATGCTGGAAATCAAAGAAAATTCACAGTTTGACTTGGATACAAAGTTGTCTCGTTTTAGTCTTGTCAGTGATAGTTACCATCAAGGGGAATACAAAGATGCATACAATATCAATTGCAGCCTTGAACTATCAAATGACAGACATGATACATCTAAAAATATGGACATCACAATGTATGAGTTTGCTCCCTTTGCGAACTCTTCAGATTTCTGTTTCTACACTGACCATACAAAGACTCATTTGTGCTCAGGCTCCAAGAACTTGCTCGCATCATTTGGACCACTTAGTAGTGAATATGGATGGCGCTTCAGTATGAAGTTGGCAATGTCAGCCCTCCATGTGCCAAAGATCAGATTCTGGATGGACATACATAGTAAGTGATTCTGTTGAAATATTTCCGATAAACCAATTACAATGTAATGCTCTCATATTATTGTGTTCTTTACAAAATAACAGTGTTAATTTTTGTTTTGAAAATGTTGTGAAAATGACGAAAATGTTGAGTTTCATATTAACTGCACTTTTTTTAAATCGAAATTTCTACGGAATATTGAACTTATTTGCTAATTTAAAGTGTTTTGTCACAATTATAATCAGAAACGGTGCAGATAAAGTGATGCTATAGAAAATATTGATATGTCAACATGGTATTAATTTTAGTAATAATGAAAATTGTTAAATCAGCCATTTCTTAAATGTCTGCCTATCAGAAATTACGTATTAATTAAATCATAATATGGGAGTGCTTCTTTGTACATAATACATTTTGTCATCATTTGAAACCATTCTTGTACATTTCTGAGATCATTGTCCTTATTTAATGAAGCTTCAAAGAAATATGGCTCCAAAAGGCTCCAACTTTGAGATGCTCATTTAGAAAAACTAAATACAACTTAAAATTCTGACATAGTTTATCATGGTTTGGGAGGTTAACCTTTGGATGGGTAAAATTTCAAAATATTCTGAGAACCCCATCCAAACCACTCTGCATGTTTTCTGAGAGAGGTCATTAAGTCATAATTTGTTAAGACTGTTCAGGAACTGATTAGTGATTATCTGTAAATTGGGGTCAAGAGCAATGGATTGTAATTCAAAAGCACCCTGCGTATTCATGATATATATAATCTTTATTTACGGAAGATCAGAAAAAAAAAGAAAAAAAGGGGGAATACAACAAGACTATAGTTACAGATGGGTCCAGCCACTGAATTAAAGTATTTACATATAAGTTAACATTAGTTTAGCAGTTTATCCACTCCTTATAAAATCCAATCAGACTCTTTCATACATACAGCTTGTATCATATAATACATATTAACATGTTTGACAAAATACATTCTTTATATAATGTGTAACATATAACTATTTACAGAATGATTTTACTTCAAAATACAGCTAAAAATATATTAATTAATAGGGAAGTATATATGTATATATTTACAGAGATTATCTGACTTCACTTCTAGAAATCACAAAGAGTTTTCATCATGGCAGTTCATGTAGGCAGTTTTAAAGTTCAAGATATATATGACTGTGCAATTTTTGAAGACAGATGAAGGCATTGTTTAAACATCAAATGTTCCTAGGTTTATCAGCACCTCAGGCTCCTTGGATGTCATTATGGCTTTAAATTTTCCCATGTTGTTTAGTGTATTATAGTTACCAATATATTTCCTTGCCATCATATTTAGTTTTTCTTGAAATGAAGAGTAGCTTGGACAGGTCACAAGACAGTGTATTTCATCTTCAACTTCATTCAGATTACATTTTAAACAGGTTCTATCCTCAGATGGTATTTTAGGCTTTTCATGTCTTCCTGTTTCTATACGGAGGTTATGTGAACTGATTCTAAATCTGGCTGATTCTAAATCTATCATTTGATTATTTCAGTCTACCCTATTTACGATTGTTTGTTTCATCTAGAATGCCAATCATATAAAGGTATAAGTAACCATTGTGTTTATCAATAGTAACTTTTAAAACAAACATAATGCTTGTCAAATTTCAGTTGCCTTACTCAAAGGAAATATCTTAGCGCAATAAGAAATAAAGTGCCCTAAAGAACTATAGCATGTTCTCAATCTATACATTAAATTTACTGTCTAATCACATTTATGGCATTGGGATATGTCACTGAAACATAATTTTACCCTGTGAAGCCACTTATTTCATCTATAAACAGATTTATTTTAAAGCTGACGAAAATAGATCATAAAAGCCATGAAAAAGAAAACAAAAACCTAACCAGGCATTTCTTCAATTATCGTTGCTTGATACTGATGACATTTATCATTGTTATAATTTTCTGATCTTTTAATTAGCTTTTTTATTTTTTTATTCCACATAGCTGCATCGATAGATGCTCCCTCCACAGATGCTCCCTCTGGTGTAAATGCAGGTATATGTTGTACTTATACTTTTAGCAAAAACTATTCTTTTCCCTACTGATATAAATTTTTCATGAATTTTTAAGTGTTATTGGAATATTGCAAATCGTAAATTGTATTAAATGACACTGAAATCATACGGAATTTCCATTTACTATATATTGTCTACTCAGCTGCTGCAAGCCGTTCAGAATGCTTGTTATCCTGCATGAGTGCATGTTGGATGACTCGAATGTATGTTGGATGGCTGCAGTGTATGTTATAAAATGAGAGCAGGATATAAGCAGTGGTAGCTTTGTGGATTCGGAAAATTTTAGTTGGTCTGGGCTTTGCCTCGGCCAATATAATTTTCTTCATCCCACTAATGTCATAATGTCATTTTGGTTATGGCTCAGCCATAAAACATACCAGGTCAGCACAACTTGGCCAACATCGCACTATTGCAGGCTACACATGTTATCTACATACCACTTTGTATCAATATATTGTCAACATCAGGCTGACATTGGGAAATAATACTAATATTAATTTTGTGAACATTGCATTGTTTAAACTCTCATTAGAAATATGATGCTTTTCTGCCAAATTTAGTCCCAACATTCTGTGTAATATACCATTGTAATATCCCCAAAACGTTCTACCTTGGATAAATAATTATATAAGTTATGAAATTGCCCGCTTGTTCTTATTTATCCAAAGTTATACATTGATTATTTCAGCTGTCGTCACAATGGCAGCACTACTAGGGTCATTGTCATTTTTCGTGCTTGTGGTACTTGTACTGAAAAGAGACCTACTATGCAGGTATTGGGAAGCTTTCACTAAAGAATATCCTCAAAATATTTATGATGAATGCATTAATTATATATCTAATAATAGGAAAAATATCTTTAGTGGAGTATAATGGTAGCAACATATTGTTTACCATCGGTAATTGGATATCTTTATTACCCAGTGTATGTTTTTAATAAATCAGACATAATAAGGTCAACTGCCTTGGGAAAACCTCCAGCTCGGTGGAAAACCATGATTACACGTACATTGAGCCCAATCTGGCTATTCAGGAACAAACACCAAGGTGAGAAGATGAGATATACTATTTACTCCCTAGATATGGTTGGTAACAAAGACACACATTAATATAAAATAGATACAATTATATGTATTAAATTTATAAAAAGTCACATCAAATTTTCCAGAGCTTTGCAAAATATCCGACGCTCTCAATCTTTCCAAGATTTCTGGAACAAACATTCTGCAAAGACCCTTGCCATTACCTCCAAGGTAAGGTACAAATTCAATTTGATTCAATTCACTTCTTTTCATTCAACCCATAAAAGTTGCTCACTGGGAGGTGATGGGAATGGATGATAGATAGATAGATAGATAGATATGGAGAGTGCAGCCCTCTAAGGCAAGTTTCTGCCTCTATCGAGGGCTGATTGATGAGGTGAGAGAGAGGAGTCCATCCATGTTGCACATTTACCCCATGGGTGGGATCTTTAACTTACCTCAGCATAGACACTTGAGTACAAGGTACCACCAATTTAACATCTCCTCTGAAATGACATCCAGCTAGGATGATGCTCATGTAAGGTGAATGGGCCTGGGATTGAACCAGAGTCCTTCAGAGGAGCAGGCGTGCATCTTGCCACTAGAAGACGAGGATGGCGGAAAAAAGTTGAGCTTTGCTGATATCTTCATGTCCAATAAAACTTGACTTAAATATCAAGATAGCCTTTTACATCAATGCAAAATAGGTGATGTTATGAATGGGGGTCAAAGTAAATGCAATATGTACAGTTTAACCTATGTAACTTTGAATTCTCCTTACATAAATATGGCCGGAAAAGATGTAGATTCTCTTCCAATAGTATGCAACATTGTGATCATTCTTGTATCAATTGCCATACTTTGGAAAATTGATTCTTTTTTCAATCTTTAAAAACGATATAGGAATCAAAACAATGACAGGCAGTGGAAAAGTGCGCTTGAACTGTCACCAATAAATCAAAGATCAGAATTTACTGGATGTAGTATTCAAGATCAGCCATTATCACTGCCACCAAGGTAAGATCTGAAATATTTTTTTCTGAGAAGCAAAATAATTATTATGGTTAATTAGTGTGACAAAAGAGAGATAAAAAAAAAAAACCTGTGAATGCTATAATCTCTTTTGCTACATTCATTCTTATGTAGGACTACTAGCATAGCCATTGCGAGGCATCCTGATGTCATGTGCCCTGAGATTAAATATGCAGAAGATCGAAATAATGGAATTAGTGGAGATGTGAAGTTGAGGCAAGAAAGGGAAGATGAAAGGAGCATTCTTGTTCCTCTTCCTAGTAACATCCTATCTGATGGACGAGATGATGAAGGAAAGTTTAATCCAAGTAGCAATATGGAGATTGAAGAAGGTGCTTCAGGTAATACAGCCTTGAAATAAAAAAAGGTTGTGACACCAATCTAATTTATGTTGTACAATAATATTCCTCACAAATACTGTAATCTATATTGTATCAGAATGAAAGACATTATCGTGCATCTTTCGGAAAGTTCCACCTTATATTTCAATATAATATACCAATAACAATGCTAAGATATTTTCACTGTTTACGCAACAATTATTCAATATTGTCTCATAAAACTTGTCCCAACAAGAGAGTAGGACTCATCGAGCACCCATCAGTAAAGATGCGAGTGTTAATAACGACAGCCTTGGGCGGATTTAATATATTTTGAATGAAGGATAGATATGTCAGTCGTCCACAATCCTTCTTTTAGAATGGTTAGATCTGCCCCTGGCCATCGTTATACCATCTACAACTTTGATGATAGGTGCTTTGCACAAAAGCATTAAAAATATGATACATTTTTCAGAGGCATCAGTTCAAAGAGACTTAGATGAACATGGGTATCTACTCCTACCAACCGATGACATCCATTCAGAGGAAGCAAGTGTGGAGGAGATATCCTTTGCAGAAGACAAAGATGAGCATGGCTACTTAGTGCTACTTCCTGGTGAGCCGAAGAAGTAGATATGGAGAACTGTGTGCAGGGAGTACAAGCATCAATAACAGGACACATTGTTCAAAATGATAAAGAAAAACAACCCACTTATATAATCTAGCCAACCTATATGGTTTTAGAGGACCAAACTGGAGAAAAGTCCCTCAAAATGATTGTCATATTTTCCACAAAAAATATATATAAATAAAAAAAATAGCCAAAAGATTTGACTTGTACTGCCATAAATCAAAGTGTACCCTAAAATAACCTTGCAATTACATTTCTAAAAATATATTGCATGGAGTTCTACCACATAATATGTTGTGGAACACATTTACTCAAGGTGATAGCATGGACCTAACAAAACAAATGATAAATAGGATGATGATGACATAATGATAATAATGATAACAAGAAAAGATCTCTTTAAAAAAGAGATCTGTATCAGAATTGGTTTACATAGTCTAGACATGCAAAAAAAAATTAAAAATGAATTGATCTATTTTGTACAGACTAAAGGGTATTAGTGGCAGGTAACAGATACAAGGTATCATGTCAAAATATTAGAATAAATTGGTATAGTTCATATAAATTGATATCTGTCTTTATTACCGAAGGTGCTATTATTATTATTATTATTATGAACATTTTATTCACACATAAAGTACACTTTGGTAAATATGTATCAGGAATTAAAATGTGTTGTTACATAAACTTTCAATCATAAAGTCAGTTTCCCCAACAGTGAAGCCTGGAAGGAGAAGAGTGTTGTCCCTAAGTTCTATAAGTTCTTCTACCACTGTTGGCACATACGGTTTAAACTTAAACTGGAGACATCTAACAGCACAATGCCAACGTGATGCAAGGAATTTACAGTTATGGTTTATAATTCCATTGTACACAAAACTGTTGTTCAGTATAAGTTGTGTCACTGAATTATTGTTCTTGGAAATATTCCTGAGAAGGTTGTTAAACCTAACACCCAGCTGATCAAGTAAGCTCGCTTTTCTGCACAACGACAGAACAATGTCCGTTTGCGTTGTCATTGGTAGTCCCCATACACGCTTGCAACATTTCCTCCAGGCAGTCTCTAGCTTGATTACACAAGGCTTACTCAAGTCCCAGGCTTGACTGCCATAAAACGAGCAGCATTTGCTTTCAAACAAGTGGTATAAAACTTCCCTTTGGACCTTGAAGTTTGCACATATACTATTAGTACGTCTAAAAAGTTCATTAGATTTGACCCTGATGTCCTCGGCACCTGTCAAAGTTGCAAGAAGGTGATTTCCTAAGTGTTTCCCTTTACTGCTCTGTTGAAATTTTTGACGATGGAGTGACCATCACAACTTTTTAGTGATATTTTGTCGCAATCTTGTGGTATTTTGCATTTAAATGAATTTCGTGGCCAGCAATTCACATTGACATAGATAAATATTGCCTACAGTTATGACTGAACAGATTTTTTCCGAAAATTTTGATTATCCTAAAAATCTTCAATGTTGACAAAAGTGGCTTTTTGAAAATGTCGTATGGGCCTATGGTTGGAAATCAGTGTTTGCATCTACATGGACTGATGGATCGGTCCAATTTAGCATGTGTGTACAAATTAAAGTAAGAATCCATGCTAGATCAGGCTGACGTTGAACCAATATCAGCTTAATTGATATGTCACATTATCTGATAATGTAGTAAACAATACAGATAAGAAAGGAGACCATTTCATTGATCAGTAAAAAATATATTGATATGCTATGCACTAGTGGCTGGTGCAAAGACTGTCTTTAACACCAATACTTTTTAGAATAATAACCTTTTTGCAAACAACAATATTAGCAGGAAATTCAATATATATGAACATAGATTAGTTACAGACATGACTATGGGTCAGAGTAAAACTCCTTCAGGTGGATGCACACCCTGATTTATACTGAGATAAATAACAATGCTTTCTACAATAATGACATCTCGCAAATAATGATATATGTTGGAAATTCAATGTAAATTAAATCACTGAAGTATGCCATATTGCCTGGAGAAATGTATGAACATTGATCATTAACTGACATGACTTTGGGATACAGCAAAACTCCTTTGGGACAATCAGCTCGCTCATTGCAATCATTTGGTTTAACAGATACAACTGGCATGTGAATACCACCACAACTTGTTACATCCTTGTAAGTCACAGTGACTGTTTGGAATCGTACAGAATCATTTAGTTTCTACGACACCCTCCAGGTGTCATTGCTGAGTGTTGACGTATCGAAACAGGTGCCCACAGTGCCATCTGTGATTGGAGCAAGACTGATATCTCCCTGCCAAGTTGAGCTACCGCCACAGGGACTTTTATCGACAAATAGCCCTAATGAAAAAGCTGAAATAAAGGTATTACAATTTTAGATGGTGATCATTAGGGATGTGTACTGGTTCAGAATATTTATTGCAGCCTTGAATTGTGGCAACTCAAATAAACTAACTCAGTAATTCTATTCTATGGCATAAAACTACAAAATTTACAGCAAAGCCAAAGAATATGGCAATCTGCTGGTACCCAAATTTATCAAGTTAATCCCTGCTAAATAAACAAATTCTAACATTCAGCATATCACTGCATATTTTACCGGACTATGCGGTAAAACTTTTCTATACCATGATATTGCAGTATCTTATGGTAGGTTACAGTAAATATAATATGATGCCATTAAAATGGCAGTAGATGGCCCAGCATTGGCATATTTTGGGGGCTCATTGGTAGGGCCATCATGTAAAAACAAAGTCATTTTTGGTAAGGGGCCGTTTGTACAATTTTACGTTGTGATCATCACAACTTAACAGATGCTTGTTCTGTAGATTTTACAGCAAACATTTGTTTGTTGTATTATGGTAGACAAACTTCTAGCCATTGTTTTTACAGCAAAATATCATGCAAGCATGTCACAGTGCAATACTTAAACAACTCTGTTCTATTTCAACATTTCACATAAAAAATAACAACTATCGGTGAAGCAAACAAAATTTGTGTTAAATTTAATTGAACAGATTCAGAATGATCAATCCATTTTTAAAGGAGTCATAATTTGTCTCACCAACAGAACATGTTCCACCAGCGTAAGGAGTCGTCCATTCAGTTGCGCAGGATCCAGGGCAGACCCCGGTAATCGCATTACAAGGAACATTGTTCATGCAATTGCATCTGGAGCAGTTAGTGCCATACTCTGTTGTCAGGCAGGCTAACAAATAGAAATTGAAAGATATTAGTTTATAAAATTTGTGGTTTGATGGTTTGGCTGTAGAGCAAGCAATTTAGGTTTCTTACCATTCGCGCTAAGTATTGTGCGGTGTCATCATACCTGCTCTATACAGACTTATATGATTCAAGTCGCCACCACAAGATTTGCCATCATCACAGGCCAAGTAACAATTTGTAGTGTCGGCAGGATAACGTCCATCATTCTGCCATTGCAAGTCACTATCACAGTAACATTCTGTTCCGTTGTTCTGTGAGAAAATTGCTGCATTTTAATATAATAAGATAACTATAGTATGAGCCAAAATATATGTCCACTTGATTTCTGGTCTTATTTTTAGATATTATATCATTCCATGTCATATAAACCAAATTTCAGAAAGTTGTATTTTTTACACTTAAAACTCATCATATGAGATGTATCTATGAAAAAAATTTCAAAAGTTAAGATAATTTGAAATTTGGGAGAATCATTTTTTGAAAAATATCCAGTTAAGTGATGACTCTCATGACGTCACTGAGAGTTTGTGTGCTGTCCTGTGATTGGCAAGGCTGTTCCCTTTTTCAGGGACAATTTATTTTATGAGGTTCACAACATTGAACCTCATAGTGTGAGCCTCATGGTTTTTCTATAGGATAACACTATATTGCGGAATATATATATTTATATTATATGATGCATCATCACACCTACCCGAATTCCAGCATAGTCTGCACCTTGTTGCTTGCAAGCGACAGTGCATTGAGCAACATTCTGTTTGGTTCCTAATCCAACTCGTTGAGGGCTACCAAGAATATAAGGTGGATTCCCTGCATGCCAGCATCCAATGAAATGCTCATCAATTCTGGGAATGGCTGTGAAACAGATTTTAAAAAAAAAACACAATATGACACAAAAACGTCTCACCTTTCTAACCTATTAAACACTTCTGTGTGTTCACTTATTTTGAATTCTTGTTCAATACTTAGTTTACACAGACCGTTTTGTTTTTGTACCAGATCTTAATCTATAGATTGCCTTAATATCCTAACATATCAGACTACTTAAGAGGCACTTCTAACATCCAAACAAACTTTTGAGAACATATGGTGAAGTTTTGTTTAACTTTCTGTGCATGGCCATGTTAGGAATGACCTTACCAGGCTTTCCTAGCTCAGTTTGGGGAAGTGAACTACTAGACGCTAGTTTCAGCTAATTTTGGCATATAGTCCTAGGTTACCGCATTCAAAATGCATAAATTAATGTTTTACACATAACATAACTGGTTACTATGGAATTTTATTTGAGAACAAAGTGGCTGATCTGCTGTGTAGGGCTCGGGGACCTTGGTTACAAATGCCACCAAGGGGAAGGTTTTTTTTTGTCATAAATATATTTACAGGTCATTTATATCATCTCAAGAGTATATAGTTTTCCTCAACCTATAATATTCCATCACACCAGTCTCGAAAAAATTATTTTTGTTGAAGAGAGCTTGTCTTGTTATTGATGCAATAAGTATCTTCGCAAGCCAGATGCTAATTGCAACTTAAACAAGAGAGATTGCAGGCTTTTATATGCTCCAAAATGTAGTTTAGTTATTACTAAAGATGTTGCTTTGAGTTATCTCTACTCCACCATTTTTTTGGACAGTAATGACTTCACCAGCAATTATATCATTAAACAATAGATGGTGACATCACAAGCTCACTTGAGCAGATATCTAAGTGTTTGGCTGAAGATTATTATTTTGGGGTCATGAATTCTTATGTTCTTCTTTATTCATATGTATTTTTGTTCTATTGATCTTACAACTAGGCAAAATTATTTCGAATTGCACATTAAAATAAAAAATGTTAAAATTTGGTATCACCTGATGCTCGAAACTAAGATATTACTGCAAGTAGCATTGGATAAATAAAACACTGTACCTGATGCCAACTGATAAACTGCAATTAGTCTCCAAGGGTCTCCACCGCTCTGTGCACACTAATAGACCTGACCATTGAAATTGCAATCGTTACAACCTCCGTTGGAACCATATCTGTCATAACCACCTGAGCCACAGTGACAGTCTTTGCCAAACCCTCCCTGAAATCATAGAGGTATATATTTTATTGCTAAATGGCTCTTTTTTCAAGATACAATAATCAGAAGTAGACTATATTGTTTTCAGAACTCAAAATTGTTTATTAAGACTAATTAGAAGTCACTCCGAGGGCTCCCTCTTGATGAAATTTTACAGCAATATTTCAACGTAAATGTAGACTGAAAGATACATTATTATCGTTAATTAAAGATGAATATAATGGTAAAAAATAGATTAAATTTGAAATTATATTATGAATTTTTGTAGTAAAAAAATAATTTCAATTTCGGAGTGTTGTAATTATGACACAAATAACAGTCTTGGATACTGCATTTTGTCGAATATTGTGAAATAAACACATTTTTTAAATATGTAGAAAAATATTTCAAGCTACATGTAAAATAGTTTTTCTTTAATCTGTGAATTACTCTACTTGATAGACATGCTTTTAATGAACATGCGTATGTATAAGTGCATCAAATTTGCATATCATTTATTAACATCAGATTTAGATATTGATTATGTTCTCCACTCAGCTGCTGTGAGTCATTTAGAATGCTTCATTGTCATACAACATGGATGTATGTTGTTCAGCAGCCGAGTATATCAGGCAGAGATTATGTTGGCATTTGATATTTCTTAGTTAATATAAGACAACACTGTCTCTGCCAAATAAAACATTCGTTTTCTGAATTATTTCCAGTTAACAAAGTCTTATTATAAGCATAGGAAACTATCATACAAAAGTAAAGAATTCCATGAGTCAGTATAAGCTGAAGAAATTTACAATTGCTGAACATGCCGGCTGCTTGAAATACCGATACTCTATTATCTCCAATATAAACACAGTGCAAACACACGTGAAAATTCAGCAAATATTCATAAACATTCCTATTTGTGACACTGCCTTTGCTCTGTAAATAACCATCAAACCATAGTTTTAATTTTCAGCCAACTTGTATCATATCGGTGGCATTTTTAGAAGGTTTTTGAGTTCAGCAACTATTTTGCACTGATCATATCATGGTTACCGCAGTTTTTGCACTAATATTTTTTGACTCTACATCAGCGTTGTGCATAATATTTTTGTCATATATTGTCCATTGATTAATTTGCCATCACATCTGCTCTGTTTGATAACCATTTACAGTCACATTGTCTGTACTTTTTCCTGAAATATTACCCAATGTTATCGTAACCAGTTTCTGCCTAGTCTTTTTGCTGCAGGACCAAAGAAGGACCTGACATCAAAACAAGCAGACTTATGGTTTGTCAACATGATATGCATTACTTGGACAACTATTTGTTCTCTATCACTTCAGAAGTGAAAAGAAAACAGAGACAACCAACCAATTACTCATTGCAAAATTAGTAAGAAGTAATCTAGAAGTTTTTGATACAGGAACTGAAATTTTTTATACACTGCTAGCCCCTCGCTCATGGTTGCATGTTATAGTTGTCCACTGTTGTTCACGTAACAGTCATCATATTTGATGAACCACGACACTAAGCAAAACACTGGACATAAACTTTCAACAATGAAGTTTCTTTGGTTGAAAACCTTCCACGACACTTAAATGGGTTTAACCACAAGGCCCTGTTGAAGCTTGTTGAATGTTACAATTACTTGTTACAATATGGACAACTAAACGGTATGTCCCTGTTGGTGCCAAAATTAAAGTTTCAGTGCCTGGGTTCATGGTCAAGAAGGTTTTTCAGAAAATGTGAAATGAATGTTGAATGTTACAATGGGTTTGGACAACTTTCCATGGAGCTGCGATTTAACCTTTGATTTTATAATGAATATATATCCACGGTTACCCAAATTGTATATGCAGAAACATTGTTGTTAATGCTATAAAATATTTTAACATGACCTAAAAATACTGAATTCTTCCTGAGAATGCCTGTCTAAATGTTACTATTAAAGCTCACTTTTGATGTAAAAAGTGTTTGTACCCACGAATGTATTTTATTGAATAGGCACACTGTTGTCAATCCACATGTTAGAAAGTTGTCCACATGCAGTGTTTCAGATTCCTAGCCGTACATTCCTTAGGATCATTGTCATGGCCCATATATGACTATTTCGAACATATAAATGATAATCTTATTTGTATATTAGTTAAGGGAACATGCTATTGTGTTGATTATTCTGGCGAACTGAATACTCCTTATTGTATGTGCATAAAATCTTTGGAACAGAACAATTGAATGGCAAGAAACGGATAGACAATACTTTTTACGCTCACTTAGCTTTACTCTGAACAGAATGGATTGCAATTAATAAGTTAAATATTTGTAAGACATTATAACCCGTTGGAACACTGTAATATTTCAAATTTAACATAATATAACAAACACAATGAAAAGGGTTAAAAAAATAGGACTCTAATTAGCATAATATGTATGTAGGCCAAGTGGAAATTTTTCGGGTCATCGCACACAATATATAAACACTCAAGAATTAATATTTTCCAAATTGAAACGCATATATAGATAACCAGGAAACACTGGAATAAGTTAAAACAACATTTAATTTTCATGAAAAGTATGCCATAATCATTTCAAACATTATTATATTAATATATTGCCAACAATTGGTGACAAATCAACCTGATATATGTACTCTGTAAACAGTCATAAATTTTCACCAAGATGGCAGGCCAACATCAATATCATAATATAGTAATATATATAAACTGTCCAAAATAAGAAACGCAAAGTACAAATCCCCTGTTATAAGAAAAACCAGAAAAAGAATCATGCCATAATTTCTTATACTTGTTAAACACAGGTTGACCTTGCATTGAAAAAAAAATTAAACCTCTGACAGCACTCAACCGTGACCAGACAACCACAACAATGCAACACAGAAAATTGGCTTTATGCAACAACAATCAATCAAATTGACTCCTTAATCAATTCTTAAGGAAGGTTCAGTCCTTAATTGAAAAAGGCCACATCTTTCATTTTCCTGCAATCAGGGATAAAGATGCCACGCCTTTCCAAAATTCACAGAGAAAGGGCATTGGGGTTGATGACAGCTGGTTGGAACCTTTCCAGAATAGCCAGGCACTTCAATGTTGCTGTATCCACCATTAGCAGGCTGAGAGAAAGGTTTAGAGAGACTGGATCATCAGATGACCGTCCTCGCAGTGGTGCTCCAAGGGTAACGACCCCTGCCCAAGACCGCCATATCCGATTGCAGCATCTCAGAGATCGCTTCCGACCTGCTACTCGAACTGCACCCGGAACAGGCTTCATGAATCAGGGCTGTGGGCTCGACGCCCTTGTGTGGGACATATCCTAAACCAGGGTCGAAGAGCAGTACGTAGTCAGTGGGTGGAACAGCGAATGCGATGGCCTGCACAACGCTGGAGATCTGTGCTCTTTACAGATGAGTCAAGATTTTGCTTGTCAGTTGGTGATGGTAGAGTCCGAGCTTGGCGAAGAAAGGGTGAGAGGTATGCCAGATGCTGTGTCCGTCAGCATGACAGATGGGGCGGTGGTAGTGTCATGGTATGGGGTGGTATCCACTTCCATGGAAAGACACAACTGGTGATCATCCAAGGTAACCTTACTGCAATACGTTATGTTGATGAGGTCCTCGAGCCTGCAGCTGTACCCTGTACCCGGCAGCACAACCTTACCCTGCAGCAAGACAATGCCCGTCCACATGCAGCCAGGTACACCCAGAACTTCCTGCAAGATGAGGGTGTGGATGTCATGATTTGGCCTCCCTATTCACCAGATCTGTCACCAATTGAGCACCTGTGGGACCATCTTGACAGGAGGGTGAGAGCACGTGACCCACCACCCCAAACACTCCCAGCATTGCGTCAAGCCCTGCAGGAGGAATGGGACAACTTCCCACAGGAAAAAAAAGGGCGCTTGATCGCATCCATGCGCCGCAGATGCATGGCAGTGCATGCAGCCCAAGGTGGTCACACACGATATTGACCCCTGTTGTGTTTGACAGGCTTTAAATTTGATCAGAATGACATTTTGTGGACAGTTCTTCGATTTTTTAATTGTCAAATGATTGTTGTTATTGTTTATATATACCATGTTATATTTGTGCCTCATTGCTTATTAAAATTAAATTGCAAAATCAATTTTGTGTTTCTTATTTTGGACAATTTACTTTGACCAGATTTGGAACATCTTAGTATGACATTCAATGTGATGGTGATATTGGTTTCTTTGATGACATTTTGGGAGGATATCTTGGTTTGACATTCAATTTGATGACAATATTGGTTCAATAATGACATGATTTGGGAAGATATATTAGTATGACATTCAATTTGATGAGAATATTAGTACAATAGTGACAGGATTAGGGAAGATATCTTGTCTTGACATTCAATAGAAGGTGATATTGGTTCATTGGAAATTTGGGAAGATATCTTGGTAGACATTCAATTTGATAACAATATTGGTTCAACATTGACATGATTTGGTAAGGTATCTTGGGTTGACATTTAATTAAAAGGCATTTCAAAATTAACACAATTTGGGAAATATTAAAAAAAAAAGATATCCACTTACCAATTCCTATAGATAATAATAGAATCAGGAACTTCATTTTTGGCTTCTATGCTGTTCACAGGTATCAGGCTATTCTATTTATGTATGTCACTTAAATCTCTGTCTTTAGCACCTGGTTATGCAAATTGACTTAAATCTTGACCTGCAACATTGAGACAGCAGAAGTGAGACAGTGTGTATTCTGTTTCTCATACACCCTTTTCATGTGGTAATAATGTTGGCATTTTTGCCTCATCATACTCATTGACCTCTCTCTGTACTCATATATAAGTATTGTGGCGTCATCAGTTGATAACGGCCAAGGTGAGGTCACAGAGTACATAAGCAATGGTCAAGTCGTAGTGTGTTACATACATCCTTTTCATGGAGCAGCCATATAAGCATTTTTGCTTAATCGACCTTTCTTTGTGCTAAGATATAAGTATAGGGCTGGCCAGTTCTTGAGCTCTTGTGCTACCCAGTACTCGGAAGTGCTAAAACAATACTTGACATCACCACAGCCCAATTATTGATGATGTCATCTAGTATTGTGCATTGGTGACGTTAAGTATTATATTAGCACTTCTGGGTACAAGGTGACAGTAGACAATGGCCAAGGTTAGGTCACTGAGTGCAGGAAGAATGGTTAAATAATGATGTCATAATATATAAATATGACGTAATTAAAATGAGGTCCATGACACAAAAATTCCAACATGGCTGCCGTGTGTAAAAAAGATGCACAAGTTCAATAAGACTTCACTCAGACTGAATCAGTCATTAGTATATTTGAGTCACTCTCCCATGTTTTTTTGTATGCAGCCATCATGCTCGATGTGTGATGAAAGTGGTGGTTGATGAATTAGTTATATTTCAATGATTTCATGCATATGCCATAAAGCCAATTAAAAATGTCACATTGATTTGCAAGAATCAATAAAATGCATTTATCTTTGCATTTGGAGGTCAATACATGTACTGAATCAAGAAAAGATGAGTAATTTTCTATATATTCTCGAATGTAAATAACATAGCATGACAGATGAGGTCAATATTGTTCCAAAGTTGATCATCCGCGAGTAGATGAAGCATGTTTATTGGGATGGCCAGAAAATCAATAACATTGAAAAGACTGATGGTTCACCTTGATGCTTTTCCATTAGTCTACAAATCACATTTAACTGAAATTAGTAAATCAGACTGCTTCTCAAATAATGAGATACTCTCATAAAAAAACTGGTGAATAACCTTACTTAGGAAATATTGAGTTTCCAGATAGCATCTTAAATTTAGGCTACATCATTACAATGTTGACTGATGCTGGAACAACATCATATTTTATAGAAAGATAGTGAACCCAGCAAGGCTCTGGATGGTTGGGAATCAGTATTCAGAAGAAAACAAAGTGAATGCAATCAATTTGGCCACTGTCATATTGAGTGACAATCCAGCTTTAAGTTAATAGTTTCACAGAAGCGTTTTTATCAACTTAGAAGTTAAGATTTGACTTGTAGCTAACATTGTTAGCCCCATTCTCACCTACAAGAACTGCTACAAATTGTGCACCGAACTATCACAAAGTGGGAAAATGTTCATGCCAGTTCACCAATGTCATCTGAAAATAGGTCAAATTCTTAATTAGCTCAATGTTTGCAATTTTATGATAGTTTATTATGAGATGCACCAAACAGTTAGGACTCTTGACGATCTCTTTACGAATGCCTACGAGTTGTGTCTACAACTTCCTACAAACTCCTAAAATATTCTATGACGTACTTACTTCCATGACGTACATCTGACATATTCCAAGTTTTTTCCATATAGGAATTCAATAACATTTTAAAGTCATAATTATCTTGTCCATGACTATATGAAATGATTGGGTATATGACTCATTAAATATGAGTGAAGAAATGTTTATGCAGGGTGAATAATGCCAAAGGAACCAGCCGTTTTAGAGAAGAAGAAGAGAAAGAAGAAAAAAACAGATATCTTTATACAAATGGGCAAAACACTAAAAATGAAATCATCAGTAAAATAGAGATTCATGAATAATAAAAAAGGGATAAACCTGGCTAAAACATGATAATTATAATCACAATCTGACTTGATTTGAAAATAAACAGTTCACAAAATCAATCAAGCTATCATCACAAAATATACTTACATAATTAGAAAAAGTCTAGACTCATGTCTTAGCAAAAAATATATAAAACAAACAATTCCGATGTAGTCAAATAATTTAATAAGAATGTATTAAATTGTATAAAGGTACAATGTAAAAATATACTTACATAATCAAACAACTGGAAACAATGAAAATTTCATGGTTCCTTCATCGAAAACATGAATTGTTTCATCACAAGTGAAGTGAAAAATGCCACACGCTTAGGTTTTCTGTGGGACTGGTTTGTCAAGCACTAATATCAAAGCATCAATATTAAATAGATCTGTGATAAACATAAATAGGGGTGAAATGCTAAGTCAATGAATTCTTGATGACACAGGCCACCAATGAACAGTCCAGTAATAAGTGGGAAAAAAAGAAGATAAAAAAGATAAAATAAAAGTGTAATTTGAAACAGTCATTTGACGTAGGCTATCAATATTAAAGCGCTACCTTCTCCATTTAATATGGAAGTGACTTAATTTCTTTAGACGCTTCTTTTAGACCTGGCAAACAACAATCCAATTACAATTTGTGTATTTTCGCTTTTTTTTGTTTCGCCAATTTTATATTGTTTATTCAATGCCTATTGGCTTTCGAACGTTCAATATGTAGCGAATAAACTCATGCACATCCTAAGTGTTAGCAATGTTCAGATCAAATGACTCCTGAAACTTACTCTTGATTGTTTTTAACTTCTAAACTTTATCAATGTTCAATACACAACATTTACCTTTTGGTTCTGTCCAGAATGAGGTTAATCCATGCAAAAAATAGCATTGTCTTGTCTGGTCATGTCTTTTCTTCTCTTTTCTTCTCTCTCTTCTCTTCTCTTCTTTTCTCTTCTTTTCTCTTCTCTACAACACTATAATCAAAATGGCCTGATCTGGTTCTACTTTTATGACATATCTAATATGATAAATGTCAGATGTATATCTCTGATATAAATTACACATTTCTATTGACATCTTGCCACTGAAAATAAAATGTTGCTTTTACCTACCACATTCTCATGATTATGTCAATTTCCAAGTCAGTATATTATTGATTAAAAACACTCTGAAATAAATTACTAGAAATTACCTCGATATCAAATCTTGAAAAAGAACAAATATTAAACAATATTTAATCAATCAGGTTTTTAATATATCCTTCCCTTGCATTATCCAAGCCAAAAACCTGTAAGCTGCAATATTAACTGCATTGGTGGGGTAATTTACTTGTCCTAGTTAAGACACCTAGTAAAAAGCACCTTCAATTGAAATAGAACCATGAAGAGTGTCATGGTCAGTTATAGAACACCTTTAAATTATTATGCAACAAATAGTTATGAAATTCAATTTATTAAAAAATTACATTTTACCAAATGTGGAGTTTCAAATGAAAGAATAACAATTGTTTCATATCTCTATATATTAATACATTGTCATAGAACATATGGATGGATCCAGGGGGAGGGGGGTGTTGGGGATGTTTCTTCCCCCCCCTCACCAGCCCTCCTCCCAAAAAAGGGAAAATGTAATGAAAAAGGGGTCAGAAAAAAAAATAATAAAGAATAAGTGTAATAATAAATATATATATATTGATTGAAATTTGGTATATCTGTCATGGTGTTGTGAGAAATAATTTAAGCACTTTTTCTGGAAAATAATTCGAAGACTAAAACACTTAACCTTGCAAACTTTTTCCGAAAATACTTGTAATAAAAAAATAATAATGTCTATGTATTTGCATAGTGACTGTTTCAGAATTGAATTCTCCTCACCGGCGTTTGGCATTGAGTATGGAATCAGAGGTCATTCTGATTTGGTTTCTTGGTATCAGAGTTTGATATCAGTTTTGGTATCAGAGTTTGGCATCAGAGTTTGGTTTGTCAGCAGAGTTTGGTATCACAGTTGAGAGCCGGAGTGGGATTCAAACCCACGTCCTGAATGCCAGTGGTTTAGCAAGCCAGTGCTCTAACCATTAGGCCACAGTGCTCCCATGGCCTAGTTGTGCTTTTTGATAGTGAAGTTGCCATATCTTTGCTATGTTTATTATAAAAACTGTATTCTTCATTTCCAGAGCAGAACATGTGAATAACTACTACTTTATATGTCGATGTTAAGATTTTTTTCTTGTTACATTTGATATGACAAACATCATCACTCTATACCTACTATCTTTTTTTTAAACATAGTTGTGTTTTTTTATATTTAATGATATGATAATATTTGTTTTGGTAGTCACACCAATATATCTCTGCTATGTTTTACAAAATAAGAAATAATTACAGTTTATGTTGCTTTGTTTAAAGCCAGTTCTGACATAACAGGTAAAATTATGGATTACCGGGATGAAATCAAAGGTATAAGGCTCATATCGTGACCATTATGACATAATCCCTTGGAGTATGGAAGCCTTGACTGTGATGATTGCATTTTGGCTATTTGAGGGCAGCAGAGGACATAGCCAAGGTACATACAACCGCCAACATAGCCAAGGTACATAGCCAGCAAAAAGCCGGGGATGGATACACTCAAGTTTATCCTACAGCTACAATGGTCGACGTACGGTATACCTGCAATAGAGTGCCAGTGCAACTACGGCAACAGCGGTAATCATTCTAGATCTCTAAGGAGCATTCTCTCATGGGCAATAGGCACTCCCGATACAGCTACAGTAGAGATTTTGAGGTCTAGGAGGAGTATCTGTTGGCTTCACGTCTTTTTCCATAGAGTTGGTCCCAGCAAGATTCTATAGCTCTATCATTGGTGCCCTAGAGGCATCCGGGAGTCATATGTCATTGCCATAGGGGCTACCGGGACCATCTGTAGCAACCAAAGTGCAGTTGCTACATATGAACTAGGTAAAACAAGCCGGCAGATAGTTCGCGGAAATAAAACAATGATAGTAGCCTCTATAGGTACTCCTCCTGGTAACCTCAAAATCTCTATCTGTATTGGGAGTGTTTATCTCTCATGTGGGAATGCTCCTTGAAGATATGCCACCAATTACTGCCGTTGCAACCAAGCTCTGCTGCAGGTACACTGTACATTGCTCATTGTAGCCACAGGTCAACCTTAAGGGCATTCATCTTAGCCGGCAGTTGCTAGCTCTCTACCTTAGCTATGTGGGTGGGTAGGCCCCGGTAGCCCCTAGTTGTCCCTGATTAGCTGTAATGCAATTGTCAAAGCCGTCAAGGCTTCCATACTTCAGGGATTATATCTTATTTAGGTCACGATACAAGTTTCATACCTTTGATTTCACCCCAGTAATCCATAACTACAGTTGCCACAGTTTTACCTGCTATGTGAGAACTAGGATTTAAACATAACAATTTATATTTTATTTTTCTTATTTTGAAAAACATAGCATGAGATATGTAAATGTGACAACTAAAACTCATAACTGGGTGATATAGAGTAACACTGCTGTATAGAATGTTATTTTCAGTGCATTAGTGCTACATTTCTGTTCTGATAATACAATTTAAACCATTCTAATGCTCTGGCAAGGAAACGAGAAGGCGGTCTCTTGTGAGTGGCTTGAATAGGCCTTTATTGGCAACATACATGAATCAACACACATACAAGAGACATTGCTCTTGTGGAAGCCCCATGCTCCTCAAACACAAGAAATTTGCAAATGTCTCTGAAAACGTACATGTTAGTTATAGAACTTTAACATGAATGAAACTTACATATATTAGTATAAACGTCATGAGCAACAGACATGACTAATACAGTCTCATGGTAAGTTAAACAGTACCAGACTTATCCTAGTCTTATATAACTTAGACAATAATAGTCAGCACAGGACTTATTCTAATGTTATCGCAACTTAGATAATAATACTCACTGTGACAGACTGAAAATATATATACATATGATAAATATGTTATACAAGCAAATATATCGAGAAAAAATGGTGAACCATCTAGAATTAAAATGAACAATTTTGATGGGGTATTGGGAGGGTGGGAACGAAGGAATGAAAGCGAATGACCACTTAGCCCTTGTCCCATAGTTTTATAGGGCTTGGAAAGGGATTAAAATGATATGCCTATGATTGGCCGATATGAGGAGTGCGGCGCCAGGAAAGGTGGGGAGCATTAATGCTTAACTAATTTTATATTAATAAAATATATTTAACACAATATTTAGCATACTTCCATTGGTATAAAAAAAAGCATTATAATGTTGTTAAGATGAAGTTTATAAAGCAGTGCTATAAATTTGATATGATAGGTGCAATATCATATTTTCACCAGACTACACAAGTAGCATATATAATGTTTGTCATGAAACCCCCAAAACAGCACAACAACACTATTTTACACATATTTTGGCAATGTTATAGGCATCTAAACTATTATATAGCTTCGGCAACATCTCTCAAGCCTAGCAAATTACCAACCTTGGAGAGCCAGACCGAATCATTACAGTCAAACATGTTGCAGACCGAAAATGATACAAGTGTTATAGTAGAGCCTTAAACTTCAGATTATCAGTTTTAGTATTCTTTCTTTTTATTGTGGTTTCAAATGGGGTTATATTTACAATAGATTACAAGTCATAGTTAACATCATATAAATGTCTTTCTGTATATAATTGTTGTACCATTTCTATCAAAATAAAGTAACTATCTATCTATCGATCTATCTATCTATCTATCTAGTATATTTAGGAGTAGTAGTGAAGAAGTTCTGTTCCGGAAACGGGAAAACAAATATTTTTATTTTATTTTTGTGCCTTGACATTTAACAAAAAAAATGGCACAACTAGAAATTTAAAAAAAGGCAGTGTGTTTATTAGATAGCGTAAGATATTGGCTATTTAATGGTACCAAATATTGTTGCTTACTGGATAGCTAACTTTCCAGCTACCAGAAATTTGTTGAGCAAATAATAGTTTTGTGGAAAATGACACATAAATATCTTGGAGCTGGGTATTTACAATGGTAGCATAAATTTGGTAGTGTATTTACTAGATAGCCTTATTTATTGGCTATTAAATATTTGGATAGCTAACTATCCAGTTACCAGACATTTGTGGAGGCAAGTTAAATATTTTGTAGAAAATCACACATACAAATCTGGGAGCTGGGTATTTAGAATGGTAGCAGAAATGTTGTAGTGTATTTACTAGATAGCCTAGTCTAATGGCTATGTAATGGTACTAAATATTGGGGTTTACTAGGTAGCTAACTACTCAGCTACCAGAAATTTGTTGAGCAAAGTTAAATTTGTTTGTAGAAAATGACACATAAAAGTCTGGGAGCTGGGTATTTAGAATTGTAGCAGAAATGTTTGGTGTATAGATAGCCTAATCTATTGGCTATTTAATGGTACCAAATCTTGGTGCTTACTGGATAGGTAACTATGCAGTTAAGAAAAATATGTTGAGCAAATTGAAATATTTTGAGTAAGCTTTTCATAAAAATGTGGGAGTTGGGTACATTGAATGATAGTTCAAAGCTGGCAGTCTATTGTTTAGATGGCCTAATGCCTCGGCTATTTAATGGTACCAAATATTGGTGCCTACTATTCCATCAGCTATTCATTGCTGCAAACAATGGTGCATGCTTATTTTATAGCTAACTTTCCACATTTGCCCAGATATTTTACTGGTATCTGACTGGGAACTAGAACTGGGAGCTGAGTCCACTTTACTGGTAGCTGGCTCGTAGCTGACTGGGAACTAGAACTGGGAACAGAGTTCATTTTACTGGTAGTTAACTGGTAGCTGACTGGGAACTGGAATATGGGAACTGACTTCATGGATCTATACCTGTATGATGATTTTCTCCCTCAAGTATTATTTGTGACTGTTCTTTAACTTTTTTTTTTTGCAGTATAGTGCAAATAAACTTTTTAAATAGGAAAAAAAAAACGAAAAATGTCAATGTTTCATCTTGTTAATGTGACAAAATGCAATTAAAATATACAAAAAGTCAATTATTGATACAATTTTAACAACTTTCTCCTGCAATTAAACAGAGTCTTGGCATTGGGTCAAAAGGACCCACTTTGTCCATTCAATATTCAATAAATTTTATTGATGTGTTATGTGAGATCTGTGGCCAGGAAGTGCCCCAATCACAATAACAAAGAAACTGCAATAATAAAATCTAAGGTAATTATTTGGTTCCAATAGGTTTACTAGGAAATTGCTTCATTACTAACAGGCCTACATTGTCTTATACTGTCTTGTCTTTTTGCTACGGGTCTGAAGGCTTAGTCCGCTTCTATGACTAGCGGCAGACAGATGTTATGACAACATGATAAGGCTGATTGGAGTCCACACCAGTTAACACCCATTTACCAATTGGTAGTGTCTTTCACTCGCCTCAGCATATACACCGAGTACAAGGCACCTCCAATTTTAAGGAGTGCCTGGACCAGCATACAACAGTATCTTTGAGGAGCTGGCCTTAGTGATAACAGCTTTTCAAACCTCATATTTAAACAAATGTTCATAACCCATTGGTGTAGGTGTACGATTATTTGTAAAACAAATCTACAAAGAAAAAGGAGACAATTGGCAACAAGAAATTAAATCAATGATATTTTCAGTGAATGAAAACATTTGGCAAGTGTTCGATGACTAGTGTGTGCCGCCATTTTCATGGCATTATTTTTTTCACGTAATCTGTTTTCTTCTTATTTTGGGACATATTTAGTTACAGGTAAAAATTGTTACATGCATACAGCTTTCGCATGCTACCATTTTAAGACAGTGACTTTTCAAAAAAAAAAGTATTAACACTCTGACATTAGGAAAGAGTTTTTTCTTTCTTTCTTTCTTTCTGATTTAAAAAAATATATTAATATTTGATTAATCCACCTATGCACATATCCTACAACACACAAAAACTCCTTGTTATATTTTAATCATGCTTTTCCACTGTGAACTGTGTAGTGCAACTAATCTCAATTGTAATCGTAAAAATGTCATATATAACAATAGACAGAGCATTGCATAGCAGAGAAATTATAATGGTTCTGCCCATGACAAAATGGAAACAAAAAAGAAATTTGAACTGCTACCAAAGACACAACAATTAAGATGCCAGAAGTCTCACTTAAAGTGCCCATGGTAGGGTCACCATGAGCCACTTGGCCACATTTTTTAGAAACAGCATTACTATCTTACAAGCAAAATATACAATCTGTACAATTCCTCATTTTACATAATGCTAAAATATAGTAAGATGTTTACAGTAAGACTGTGTGATTGTCACTTCATACTCAAAGATGGGAACAGCTCTTGTTTCCACCTTGGAGTATGAAGCTCACATACAGTTAACAAAATCTAATATATAAACTAGATCAACCCCAACCAAAGTATATACTAAACATTGCTATTAGCAGAAAACTGGGGACCTCTAGTATCAATCAATCAATCAGTCAATTTTCACAAAATTAAGTATTGATATGTTAGGAAATCAGTCAATCATTTAATCAATCAATAAATCACCAAATTGTCAATAAATTTTCACAATTCGATATGCATGTATAATCTCATTGACCATGTTCTGTTATTGAACATGTACACATGATACCAAAAATACATACTTCCTGAAATAATAAGGAAAACACTCTCATTTAACCGAAAGCACTATTTTCAGAAAACTTACCATGGATTTTCTGTGGATGTGTTTCGACTATATCTTTTCCTTTTTCTTGTTCATTCAGTGTTTTATAAACAGGAAATACTCATAATGTTGCTATAATGTAATTAACTGCATAATAAGCTGAAGGTGTTGCTTTTGTCATTTTGGTCAGTGCTCAAGAAGTGGCAGGTCGAACCATATAATGTATGATTTTCAAAAAATTGGCTTTCTCGGATATGTGCAGTGTATGTGCCCATTGGTATTATCTTTAATTTTGGTACAAAATTGCTCAAGCGCTCGTCATGGCCAATGCTCAATTGACAACTATTGAAGTAATCATGTGTATTAGAGAGGCAACAAACATTAAAGCTAAACACTGCATAGTCTAGAACAGTTCATAGGCTCTCTGTGCATGTTTCCATATCTAAAATAGACCAGATATGCGACTATAATTCAAGCAAAAATTTTTGGATTCCATGTATTTTTTATCACTAATTTAGATAACATTATGACTGTTATTCATTACTGAGTCATTCATATCTTTGCTAACAAGGAAACCTCATCAGTGTGTACATTATTGTGCAGGATTACACTACATACAATATTTCATTTGAGGGAGGTCAACTTTGATTCTGAAAACAAAAATGTTGAATATCATCCTGTTTGTCCTGATGGGGTTCTCCTTTGGGGGTTAGTGAATTTTATCAAAAATTGCACAAGTTGACCTACATCTCAACTGGATGTTTATCGAATGAGACATTAAATTGGAGGTGCATTTTACTTTGTGTCTATGCAGATGAAGTATAGGGCCCTGTCTATGGGGTAAATGTGTGACATGATGTGGACTCCAAGCCTTGTTATCTGATCATTATGTCTGCCTCTGACAGCTGGTCATATAAGATGTCTAAACTTCAGACCTAGTAGCATTGAGATATTGACATTGACTACAGCATGATAGTGTCAATTTATGATCATAATTCACTTCACATCTTTTACTCAAAGTATGCTTTTCCCTACTAGAGTGTACTAACTGTACCCGTGCTAGTGGGTAACCCAAAGATAATCTGTAGCCCTATAAAGATATAGCCACACCTCTTAACACACAATATTTGGTAATTATTACACTACTCAAGAATTCATCAAACCACCAGCAGACAGCTGCTTCAGAACCTAGATCTATTTCATAAAATATGAATATTGCTAATTTCCTTAACTAATACACAATCTGTGATGTATTCAGCTTGTTTCCAGTAGATTTCATGAATGGTAATTGGTTCATCCTTCAATATATGTATAAAATGATGGGTCGTGAAAATACACGTACATATTCATGAACTACTATATAAACATGAAACAGAAACATTCCAAACTGACAAGGAAAACAAATTAATTAATGCACAGTTACCAGGAAAGGCCTGGCAATACTGATTATGTGTCTTTAGGTCAAAGCCCTCCTGGACCCCAAAAAACCTCACAGTTTTCTTGTATTTATGCAATATAGGTCAAAATATAAAGATAGAAAAAGAACTATGCCTGCTACCATAAGTTCGATTTTATGCTATTACACTAGCTATGATTAGAAATTAAAGTTTGCGTGATATTTCATTTCCAGCAGAATTCTAACACTACTGAATAATATAATAACCAATCTTAGTTCCTCATTTAGTGGCTACGAGCTAGTTGTGCCTTCTGATAATCGCATTTTTATTTTATTCTTAGTGGTTTGTGACAATTTTTGTGGAACAGTTGATATCTAAACTACTGCAACAAATCAAATTTTAACTTATCAAGTGACTTTTTTTATCAATCAAACGTAAGCAAAAAACATAGGCTACACTGCAGCTAAACCCTCAGCAAATCCCATATAAATTCAGATTCAGATACATTAATTTTATTTCACATTCATAAAATATATATTATAAATTTAATTTTCAAAAAATTTTACATAATGTGAGGAGACCCCACTAAGAAGGTATCCCTTTGGCTGGGGCCTGCCTAAGCATGAACGTAATAGGCTGGTCGCCTCTACCTATCCCGGATGGCTGATTGGCCAAGAACTGAATTTTCTGATTGGCTGTGCTATTTTTAGACTGGGGATCATGTTCCGGTCTAGGCTTTTCCAATGTTAAAGCCTAGGATGTGCACGCACGCACGCTACCGGGAGGAATCCCTCCCGGCTAATGGCAGCCCCTACCTGCATACTGAGTCAGCTAGTCGCAGCGGGCCAGCGAAGGTATCCCTTGGCTATCATGGGGCCACCTACAGGGATTAAAGATTCATAAAATATTTTTTTATACTATTTCAAAATTAACAGAACAAAAATATAAAAAGTGCTCTTCATAAATGATGACATATACGACAGGTATGTTATGAATATAATGCCACTAATGAGGGTTTAACCTTGAAAAAGAGTTCATTATATGTTGCAATCATACAACATTTAATATACCTCTTAAAATCGTCTTGACTATGCGTATGTAGTTTTTCCTCATAGTTGACAGACATATTATTTAAATTATTCATATACCTATACTTAATACTTTGCTTGGAAAATTCATGATTAACAAATGGCAATCTAAATCTATGTTCTTGTCTTTTTTCATATTTATGATGCTCAGTTGGTGGTAATGACAGAAGATCAATAAAATATTTTGGGGGGAATGTGATTTTTATGTTTATAACAGAATTTAAGGTCATGCAGTGCACAAATGTCATGGAGTTTAAGTAATTTCAGAGACTTAAAAAGTCCATTTGTGTCAATATAGTAATTACTATTTGTAAGAATCCTCACAGCTTTCTTTTGTATAGCACACAGACATCATTAAAATTGTTAAGTGTTCGTCCGACATAAGGGGGCGGGCGTTACACTTTCATTTCCAGAGCAGAACTCTAACACACTCTTTCGTTCCTAGAGCTGAAGTCTAACACTGATGCACTTACCCTAATGACATTGTATGATGGTGCCGTGTGATAGCCACACTGACATATCTTGGCTATGTTTTACAAAATTTGGAAATTTAATTTTTATTGTGTTATTTGTTAATTATATTTTCTTAGATGTGAAATAATATAGTGTTCCTGTGGGTTATTACAAAGTCTGATGAAGTCTTACTTTATTTTTGTAAAAAGCAAGGCCCTTAGACATCCACACTGTAATATCAAGACGATATGGTAAATATGAATGAATAGAAATAATGAACTTTCTTTAAATACAGAAGAACTGTGTTTATTTTATTGCCTAACAGCCAATACCCAGATTGTTTTTTGGATAACGAAATTAAAAATCTTGGTTTATATTATTATTTAGTGGTATTATTTTTCATGTGCGCATGATATTATGATGTCTTACACATATTTTATACCTACACTTGCCCTGGACAGTCAAACAATATTGTTTTTTTTTTGTATGTACTTTATCAGTATTTCTTTATATAACTGCCACAAATGAAGCAAACTGAGCTCTTCTAAATAATTTCATGCATTTGTTAGGTTAGCTCAAGGTGCCCCAAGTCTGACTCAAGGTGCGCCATGGGCGGGTCACCATGAGCCACCTGGCCAAATTTTTTAAAAACAGCATACCCCCATCTTCCATAAAATATACAAGCTAAACAATTCCACATTTTACATAAGATACTAAGGATGCTAAAATATAGTAAGATGTTTACGGTGAGAATGTGTGATTGTCACTTCATACTTCAAGGAGGAAACAGCTCATGGTGCCCAACTCTCACATACAGTCAACAAAATCGAATAGAAACCAGGTCAACCCCTACAAAAGTATGCTAAAAATTATCATAAGTAGAAAAGTATCAATTAATCAGTAACTTTTTACAAAATTAAGTATTAATATGTTAGGAAATCAGTTAATCATTAATCAATCAATGCATCACCAAATCGGTCAAGTAGACACAAGTAGACATGTATGTATAATCTCATTAACCATGTTCGGTTCTTGAACATGTGCACATGATACAAATTATCAGACTATCAGGAAAATGACTTATTACCTGGAACAATAAGGAAAACACTCTCATTTAACCATAAGCACTGTTTTCAGAAAACTTCATCACCATGGATTTTCTGTGTGCGTGTTTTGACTATATCTTCTTTTCCTTTTTCTTGTTCATTCAGTGTTTCATAAAAATGAAATACTGATAATGTTCTCTAATGTTATTAAGACTGAATAATAAGCTGAAGGTGAAGCTTTTGTCTTTTTGGTCAGTTCTCACCAGGTGGCAGGTCAAACAGTAGAATTATTGAAGTACATTAATGCTCAACAGTTCATAGTCTAGGACAATTCAGAAGCTCTCTGTACATGTTATATCTAAAATAGACCAGATATTGAGTGAGCTATCATTCAAGAAGGAATTGTTGGATTCCATGTTTCTGTGTCGCTTAATTTAGATTACATCCTCATTATGACTGTTATTCATTACTGAGTCATTCATATCTTTGTTAACAAGGAAAATTCATCAGTCCGTACATTATTGTCCAGGAGAACACTGCATATGATATATATAGTATTTGAGGGAGGTCAACTTTGATTCCGAAAACAACAATGTTGAATATCATCATGTTTGTCCTAATGGGGTTCTCCTTTGAGGGTACATGAATTGTATCACAAATAGCACAATTTCAATTTCTATTGAAATATCCTATGTTGAACAAACCAAAATGCTAAGGCATCCACCAATTCCACAGACATAATGATGAGATAACTACCTGGTGGCAGCCATGCTAGTGGCTGTATGCCAAAATGTCTGTCTCCAACACCATATTTAAACATATTGTAGACAAATATTCTTATTGTAAAAATGATTATGATTATGGTTGGAATAAATGCATCTCTCTCTCTCACATTGGCCTGGTCTTGGGTTTGATCCGTGGCCCAGGCACATCTCAGTTAGATCTTTATTGAATGAGACGTTAAATTGGAGGTGCCTTGTATTTTGTGTATATGCTGAGACAAGTAAAGGGCCCTGTCCATGGGGTAAATGTGTGACATGATGTGGACTCCAAGCCTTGTTATCTCATCATTATGTCTGCCTCTGACAGCTGGTCAAATAGGCTGTGTGGCCCAGGCTGTCTTAGTATATCTCAGCTAGATGTTAACATGAGACACTATGCTCGTGCAAGGAACAGACCCCTGGCTAAACTTCAGACCAACTACAACATAATCAATCACCAAATCGGTCAATACATTTTCACAATAAGATATGAATGTATAATCTCATCAACTATGTTCTGTTCTTGAAAATTTGCACATGATACCAAATATCAGACTATCAGGAAAAAGACTTATTTCCTGGAACGATAAGGAAAACACTCCCATTTAACCAAAAGCACTGTTTTCAGAAAACTTCATCACCATGGATTTTCTGTGTGCGTATTTTGACAATATCTTTGTTTCCTTTTACTTGTTCATTCAGTGTTTCATGAACAGGAAATATTGATAATGATCTCTAATGGAATTAAGACTGAATAAGAAGCTGAAGGTGATGCTTTTTTCTTTTTGGTCAGTGAACAATATAATGGATGACTTTCAAAAACTTTGCAATCTCGGATATGAGCAATGCATGTGACCATTGGTATTATCTTCAATCTTGGTACAAAAATGCTCAAGCTTCATAGCCAATGCTCAACTATTGAAGTAATTATATGTAATGGAGAGGCAACAAACATTAATCCTAAATATTTCCTAGTCTAGAACAGTTCATAAGCTCTCTGTACATGTTTCCATATCTAAAATAGACCAGATATTGAGCGAGCTATAATTCAAGCAGGAATGTTTGGGTTCATGTTTTTTTATCACTAATTTAGATTACATGTTCATTATCACTGTTGTTCATTACTGAGTCATTCATATCTTTCATAACAAGGAAAACTCTTCAGTCTGTACATTATTGTGCAGGAGTACACTACATGTGATATTATATTTGAGGGAGGTCAACTTCGATTCCGTAAAACAAAAATGTTGATTATCATCCTGTTTGTCCTGATAGGGTTCTCTTTTGGGGGTAAGTGGATTTTATCACAAAATATCACAAAAAGTCCCATGAGCTACATATCAGCTGGATGTTTATCGAATGAGACATTAAATTGGAGGTGACTTGTACTTTGAATCTTTGATGAAGCAAGTAAAGGACCCTGTCCATGGGATAAGTATGTGACATGGTGTGGACTCCAAACATTATCTCATCAGTATGTCTGCCTCTGACAGGTGGCCATATAAGGTGTGTAGCCCAGGCAGTCATCATATATCTCAGCTCATGAGACACTATACTGGGGCAAGGAACAGACATCTGGCTAAACTTCAGACCTAGAGGCATTGAGATATTGACATTGACTACAGCATGATAGCGTCAATTCATGATCATAATTCACTTCACATCTTTTTCTCAAAGTATGCTATTCCCTACTAGAGTGTACTAAATGTACCCGTGCTAGTGGGCAACCCAAAGATAATCTGTAGCTCTATAAAGCCACTATATAGCCACACCTCTTGACACACAATATTTGGTAAACCACCGGGAGACAACTGCATCAGAGCCTCGATCTATTTCATAAAATATGAATATTGCTAATTTCCTTGACCAATACACAATCTGTGATGTATTCAGCTTGTTTCCAGTAGATTTCCTGAATGATAATTGGTTTATCTCTCAATATATGCATAAAATGATGGGACGTGAAAACGCATGTACATATTATTGTACTGCTATAGAAACATGAAGCAGAAACATTCCAAACTATCAAGGAAAACAAATTGATTAGTGCCCAGTTACCAGGAAAAGCTCTGTTAATACTGATTATGCGTCTTAAGGTCAAAGCCCTCCTGGACCCCAAAAAACCTTACACAGTATTCTTGTATTTATGCAATATTGGTCAAAAGAAAAAGAAAGAAAAAGAACTATGCCTGCTACTATAGGTTAGATTTTATGCCATTACACTAGCTATGCTTAGCAAATAAAGCTTGCTTGATATTTCATTTCCTGCAGAAATCTAACACTACTGAATAATATAATGACCAAACTTTGCTGCTCATTTAGTGGTTACAAGCTAGTTGTGCCTTCTGATAATCACATTGTTATTTTATTCTTAGTGCATTGTGACAATTTTGTAGAACATTTGATAATATCTAAACTATTGTAACAAATCAAATTTAAACTAATTTTAAATCAAATGTTAGCAAAAGAAGTCAGTTGTTGGGTTGGCCTACCAGTTATTGACTTTATTGTAGATGACTTAAATTTATGATTTGAAATAACCTGAAAATGTGTATAATCTGAAGTAACTTTTTGACATTTAATGTTATTTTATTTTCCTGTTTTGTTTCAGAACTCAGAAGCTCCCCAATGTTATATTTTGGAGATGAAAATGGCACTCAATACAAGATGTCTGTTAATGGCGGCAGGTACATACCTGTTAGAGGTGATTTTAAGGGAGATTACTATAGCTCACTCACATACGATCCTGTCAAAGATTATCTCTACTTGTCTGGCTGGGGAAACAAAACTAAAGGCATATGGAGATTGTCCCTTTCTTCAAATACCACAATGTTTTCGCAATTGCCAGGTAAGTAACATAAATTGCCTTACTCCTGTTGCACTACTAGCATTGTAGACAATCACATGACATAGCCAAACTTCTTAATATGGCCTTGAGGCCATAGGCCGTATGATCAGGCTGGCAGAATATCACATGACCCACGATTATTGTAGATTTCAATCTCACACATGTGCAATGGCTACCCATGGTGGTTATCTTCAAGTTTTAGTATGAGATTCTCATGACCAACATCATGAGGATCATCTATTCAAGCTCTACCCTGCCAACACAAGCATATTGTGATAATCTTGTCACAACATTATATAATATTGTCACAATATTTTAGATCACATCGTTGCAGTACAAAAGTGTGGACCCTAGAAAAGTGTGCAGCAACATTTCTGATAGTATTCCCAAAAACATCATGAGTAGAACATTCAGATAATTTTTTATAATTAATCCTTCCACTACAATATTGTGAGAATATTTTTACAGCATTGACATGTTTAACTAACATTTTGAGTGACACTGTATTGCATATGGTTACCCCATTAAAAAGTCCACAGTCGAAACATTATTGCACATGTTTCCCTGAAAAATAGCCAAAAGATACTCATGACATTGATGTTATTGTATTGAACAAATACTGTGACTACTTGCAGAATATATTGTCACAAGATTGAAGTGTGGACCCGGATTACTTTGAAGCAATATTTTCTAAATATTTAAGAAAAAATATTTTCACAATATATGACTGAGGTTTAATATATAAAATATAACAGCAACATGGCTGGAATACGGAAAACATCTTTATTTTTAAATGAACATTCGATCAGTATCTGTTAGTTATCAACTTCAACAAAATTGCAATTATAAATGGCAATAGTTGGTGAGCTTTCACAGTGATGTATCTTTCCACATCATGTCTTGTTGTCAGTCAGGCTTATGATTAGGTCAACTTCTACCTCAGTATACACCTCTGAAAATTATAGTAAAGATTACAAACCACATCTTCTCAAATTGAAACCGAATATATATATATATATATATATATATATATATATATATATATATATTACATTTGCAAGACATCAGAGACTGTGTTGTCCATTTATGATGTAGCAAATTGTTTAGGGGCGGAGTGGGTAAAAAAACAAAAATCACATTTCGAAGAAAAATTTATCTTTATATGTTTTCTTCAATGACTTATCCCGGACTACAAAAAAAATACCCATAATTTTGCAGATGTTCCTGGATTTTGTTGCTGAGACTTGAAAACTCTCTCCATGTCAAAATGGCTACCAGATGAATATAATCCCTAGATGGCACTTGTAAATTTAAATTAATATGCTCATAATGTATATAAAAAAAATTGCAGCTATGCTTTTAATGATATTTTTTTAAATATTGCACAGACATCAATACAACATACATATTATCATTACCTGATGTTGTGAAAATATTCTTTGAGCATAACAATAGTGTGGACCTAGAAATAGCAACATCACTAATCATATTATAACAAAACTTTATGGAAATAATGGCAGAACACATTTTCATATGGTGAATAAAATCCTTCTTGCAATGTGTTTAACAACATATTTACAAATATGGCACAGCAGATACTAAGAAACGCCACTTCCATTGTCAACGCCCCTAGTGGACAATAAAATGAATTTGAAAATAGCTCTGTCAAGTCTGTAGTTTTCTCAATTTAACAATTAAAATAAGTTAATAAACCATAAAATGAAGCTAAAGTATTAGATACTTATCTGCACCATTGCATATATATAATCTGTGTTGGGGCTGTGATGTCGCCGGAGCTCTCTAGTGAGTTTTAGTGGAACCAGGCAGCAATGGAAGCGAAGGGAACATGAATTTGAAAATTCTTTCAAAAGGATGTTTCCGCTGGCTCTTTCAGTAACATCTGAGTGTAAGTCGTAAATAGAGCAGTACTCCTGTACATAATGACAAAATAAGGTAGGCTAAAATGTTTATTGAGAAATATGTGTCGTAAATGTCAACTTCCAAGAATTCCTATCAAAGTCGTTCCGACCCTACATTGCATCCAATGCAATGTAGGTCGGTTCTGGCTGGCAGGGAAAGTAATATTGTGCAGTTCAGTTCAGTTTATTGGCCCTTCTTCAGTTTGTACAAATTCAGACATACTATAATGTGTAAAAAGACTGGCAGATGCCTACTGTCGTATTGGCCATTTACCCATAATGCAAAAGTTACAATAAAATAAAAAAATTAATAACATTAAAATAAATAAAAAAATGTTTTAATAAATATTACACATAGAAAAAGAAAAAAGTATTGCAAAATATATAAATAGGACTATGGAATATTAATAAAGAAAAGAAAATACAATCAATTTATTTACACAAAGAAGGAAGTAAAAAAAAAAATCAATGTAGTTATATAAATAATGAAGAAATGTATAGACTTATATACAGAGAGAAGAAGGTGAGAAAGGAAAATTATGGTAATGATGGTGGTAGCACTCCTGGTAGAATAAGTTATGATATGAATTGATGTAAAGCAAAATTTCTTAATTTTCAAAATTACAGTTTTTCATGTCATGCATTTAATTGAACAAATTTGTTATATTTGCACATCTTAATTTTCAAACATCTTTAACTTCACATCAAAGGTTAGATAACCTAAGATGCATCAGCAAGGCAATAAACATTTAAATTAATAATTGCATTGCGTAGTGGAGATCATAAAGATTCTTTGAGTGTTTTCAGTTTGAAAATATACCAAATATTAAGCGAGATACAAATAGGAGAACGCATATAAATTGGTTGTTGAGCGTCATGGCCAATGCCACGATAAGCGCCGCTCATTCCAATCTGTTAAAACGGATTACTAGGAGGAGCAGCATTCCATCGTTTATATAATTCATACTGATTCCATGGGGGTTTTCAGATAAAACATACACCAAATATTAAGCAAAAGAGAGGCCAGAAATAGGAAAACAAAGCAATATATGATTATGGATACCGTAGATTGCACTGTGCAATCAATGACATCCGGGCATGTGCTACATTTTACACTACGTTGTGGTTCTATACACATCAGAGGGATGTGGCTTGGATGACTCTGGCATTTTCATATTAAACTATGCAAATATTTATAATAAATCCAACTCAAATATCTTGCAAATGATCATCAGAACTAGATACAGAAATAAAATAAAATAAAACAGAAATATACAATCTGATCAAGCCACAAACATTGCTTCCCGGCATTGGTCTGTCAATTGCTCAATATTTATTGCATTGTTTAGTTGAAAACAAAAAAGATAGCTTAAAAAATACCTGCACAATAATTCCAAAATCTCTTGTCTCTATCCTAAAATTGGTTCAAAGTTATCAATCGACTTTCTTCATGACGTTGGCAAAGATGTTTGAGAAAATGCTTTTCTATCTTCTCAGGTCCATATGTTGCGTCTTGTTTCTCTATTTTTGAAAAAAATAAAAGTATAGAATGCTACTTAATGAGTGATTAATGTTTGTTGGCTTTCTGTGTAATAAGATTACTTCAAAGTATTGAACTAAGTGACAATCATCATGACATTTGCTATATGGGTTTCAGTCTAATAATAAAGCAAGAACGTTATCCCCACTGATCATAGGTGTATATCTTCTTTTTTTTTTTAAAGAAAATAAAATATCTCCGCAAATTAGCTTAGCTTAAAAATATAAATAAAGGTCAATAATATTCTGAAAAAAATATTACATATTTGACAGTGTGATGAAATCCCAAAGACTACTTTTCTATCCATGGACAATTTACGAAAAAGAAAAACCATGAAGTACATTCTAATTTACCTGTATATTCTCGACCTTCACCATTCATAATTCAAAACCACATCTAAAAACTGAAACAACATGCGCTTTTCATTGAATATGTAATGTTTTTGATTTGTGTAAGTTTTGAGGCACGCAGAAAAATAGAATAAAATAAAATTTAATTGACAATTTAATTGGTCTTGGATAAAAAATGTACATTAAAGAAGCTTCAGTCTATTTGTTTAAAAAAACATCACTATCTATTCTATATATATAAATAACAAGTGAATATAGTAAAGGTTACAATTTAATTCAGTCGAAGTCAAGTCATGGTCATCCAGAAAAACCGACAATTTTTACAAATTGTTTTACAAATACATCTGAATGTAAAATACAATAAGAAAGCAATACCCATAATTAATTAATTAATTAATGTTGATAAATGGATCATATCAAGACATTTATTAATTCAGAGATTCATTGAATTTTTGATTCATTCATCCATTTATTCAACCATCCATTCATTAAAATAGTAACAAATCATAAGTAATGTTGATAAATGGATCACATCAAGAAAATGATTGATTGATTTATTCATTTATTTATCCATCTTTCTATTACTTTATTCATTAAAAAAGCAACAAAGCATTGGTAAACACAATAATTTTCATGAGAGTTGTTGTGACAGTTTACATAAGTAATAACTATTAATGCAAATAACATATAAAGACAAGGAAAGTTCTAAAAAAGAACAAAAAAGTGATTCAAAATAATCGGGCAAAAGGAAATTGTAGAAAGAGAAAAACAAATATGACACAACAAATTGAAAAGTATGCATGATGAATCCATGAAACAGTACTGAAATATAGTGTACACAAGATGATGATGATGATGATACATCATGTATAGACTATGATTTGTATTACAGGCCATTTTTGGGGAGTTGCTGTAGATTACATTTCTGGTCTTCTATATGTAGCTGATCCCCTAAAGGATGAAATTAGACTCTTAGATTTCGAGAAACAAGTCATGCAAACTTTGCTAAGAGGCCTGAATTCACCATGCTCAATAGTCGTGGATCCAGAGAATGGGTAGGTTTTTATATAAAATATACCATGAAATTGTTATTCTTGTTTATATTTCTATCTTGTTTATTTGTATTATATTTTTTTAATTCTACTTCTACAACCAGATGTCTGATACCTTGATTTTCAGGTGGCTCTTTTGGTCTGATGAAGGCTATGGGACAATCACAAGAGCCACAATGGCTGGTGGGCAGAGGAAGGTCTTAGTGTCTGGCATCACAAACAACATTTTTCGTTCAACTTTCCTAGCTCTTGATCAGCCAGGTAAGTTGCAATAGAATAACATGGAATTTGGCAGATCACAAAACTTCATGTTGGATGACACACCATCCAACAATTGCTTATATTTATTTACAAAAGAGAATTCCTCCGTACATTTTACAATATACACCTCTGCAACAATGGGCACCAGCATAATAGTATATTGTACAACATACACTGTAACCATCCAATAAAAACTGGAGCCATCCAATTTACACAGCAGCATTCAACAAAGATTTATTCATTTTTATGATGTTTGCTTTTTTAACCCTCAGGTGGTCGACTCTACTTCAATAATTATAAACTGCATATCATAGAATCCATAGCTTTTAATGGGACCAACCGTCTGAACCATGTGCGTCAATTTTTTTGCTATGGCATTGCAGTGGATGAACAATACGTCTATGTCAAAGGAAGAAGGTAAAGATACTACCAATGGGAACACCAAATAATAGTTTCAATACTCCTCAGTATTTTGCCATGGTGTCCATTGTCTCTAACATAATGCTTATGACCACATCAACATTCATTATATAATCTAAAACAGGGGTCCATTGTATGTTTTAAGTAAAGTAGTATGTCACACTAACAACGGGAGATGTTGTCATTAGCCAAATAGCAAATATCACAAACATGGGTTATAGTCTGACTCACTTTCTGAACTAGTTAGGATGTTATGGGCAAACAACAAAAACAAGCTAGTAAACAATTTAATTGGAAGACATTCGGAAAACCCTACACTATTGGACAGACTAGTTTTTCATAAATTCTAATGTCTGCTGTTTTCTGTAAGAAGTTGTATTTCACTAAAACAATTGGTAAAGCTCAAGATGTGTAGTTTTTTTCCTAAAGTTTCAGTTCTAAAAGTATCATCCATTCCTTTCAACTGACACTCCTGAGCAATTCTTTTGTTAACTGGCAATCCTCCTACATGCAGCCTTTTTTACAGAAATTTTCTTATTTTCATATAAAACTTCAGAAAATCTTCCAAATGTTTGTTTACCTGAAAATTTCTCCTTGCTAACCTTTTCTTGTTTTTAAATGAAGTCCAAACCCATTTTTTTCCTACTTTTGCTGTGTGAATAGGGACACACAATGATACAGTTTGACTGTTATCATCAGAAAACTGTATTTTAAGGTTGGAAAAAGGGCCCAATCACAAAAGTTTCCAGCATTTTGTTTCAATAACAGCCTTTGTGCCATTAACATTCAGATATATATTTGCTCTCTCTCTCTTTTCTTTTCTTTTTACCAAGGAGTGTACACCAGTCTCACCATCGGCATCAGACTGGTATTAAACATTTTGGTAAAAATATAATGATCTATGGTTTTGATGTTTAAATTCCTAAATTACAAATCCAAAAGCTCTGCTTGTGCCGTCACCCAATGTTTTTGCCTGGATGTCAAATTTTAAAGATTCTTGAAAAGTTAAAACCCAAATATTGGCTAACTTTTAAATCATGGTTCGAACCATTAAATTCGTAGTATGTTGCTAATGGTGACTGATTTCAAAAATTAATTATATTAGTTTTACCTGCATTTATATTCAACATCCATTGTTTACACCAATTGGTGCACTTGTTCAACATTAATTTTATATCAACTTCAATTTCTGTGAAAATCTCCAGGTCATTTGCATATGTTATCGACAGTAGCCTATTACCGAAATAAGAAATGTGCAATATAATTAGTGAACTACCCTATACATACACCACAGAACAAAATAAAGTATGACTCATTTTGAGTAAAGAAGAATCAGTGAATTCATTAGACTCCCTCTGAATCGCTCCATCCCTTTCACTAATTTTGAAAACCTTTCGACATTGCAGCTACTGCCATCTGGGGTTGACTTGATGTACTAGTGGTACGTCTGAATTGCAAATAATGTGGAGGTGGGCTCACATCAGGGGTGGGTTACAATACCCTTGTGTAAACTTAAAATTCCACATACAGTATACCAATATTAGAAATGCCACATTTACATAATATTTAATGTTTTAAAATAATTTATTTGACTTTGTACCAATATAATGTTGAATACTAGATGACTCACCGACTGTCCAACTCACAGCCAAAATTTTTGGTTGAATCACTTCTATTTTATGCTCAGCTCACCGTCATTCTGCAGTCAACTCACCACAACCATTTGGTCAACTCACCCCAACCATTAGTTGGCTCAATGCCACCCCAATGGTTGACTCACTGCCACTTTATTGGTTGAATCACCACACCTCTGTATTGAGAAATACTGTGGTTGATTTATTAAAATTGACTCACTGCTAAAATCACTGCTAACTCATTGGGATTTGGTTTTGATAAAGCTGAATGGTACTTGTATACAGTACATGTGTCAATCAAAGCAACAGTATATTCTGCACTGTTGGGTCAATAGCAATTTATGATATGATGGCATGACATCATTTCTGACAGAAGGCCTATTTATGTAATCGACCACTCAAAAATTGCAATTAGTAACTCTTTTATCTTTGATACCAGAACTGTGTTAAAAGAGCATTTTTTAATATTTATAATTTTAAAGAAAATAACGGCAGTGACTTGACCAAAGAAATAGCAAATTAACCAAATTACAAGGCGGTGACTCACCCAAAGCGGTGGTGAGTCAACAATAAGTTACACAAAAGCGGTGGTGACTCAACTAATTTTGGTGAAACAGTGAGTCGTCCTGTTACCATAGTATTAACAAAGAGAAATATTATGTAGTTCATAAAAGTTAAGCCAATACACAATTAAGCCAAATATACTACATCCATAAAAATCATACCTAAGAAGTGAAGACATTGATAATATTAAATTAATTTTAACAGCATTTTTTATGGAATCAAATTTAAATTTAATTTCAAAGGCAGTATATATTTCATGGTTATCTACATGTTAATTACAAAGTTTAACTATATGTCTGATATATAGTTAATTGATAGGATACTTTTGTTAGTGTAAAGTGTGAAATCAATCTTTCTTGAATTGCAGTCAAAAATGACAGGTGAGTGATAGGGGATTCACCATCTCAATTACACCTGGTTCATTGCAATTCCTTTCAGTCATGCATGGCTGAACAATACCATAAACGTGGCTAGTTATTAAAAGTATAAATACATTGCCTGTCACTGATATTGGCGGTCTTTGATAATAACATGCTTTATTCCAATATGATATATCTGTATACATTTTGTTTGTTCATATTTCTATTATCCAGGGGTGTGTATGAAATTTAAAATTCTAAATTTGCTAAATTGTAGTCGACAAAAGGGTAAATTATCATGGGAATAATTTTGTAAATATCTTATGTACAAAGAGTATGGCAAAGATATGACAATTTTAAACATAAAAAAATATATACACACATCTAAAAATGAATATGAAAGTCTTATTACTTAAACATAGTACCAGGGTTTAGGGAATGCAGCATACAACACAATTTGGGAAAGATATATATATATGTTCCATTTTCATCAATAGGCTTGAATTAATGCATAATCAAAGTTTTACTATGATTTAGACAGTTTAAAAGTTATATTTCATGTATGTAAGTGTAAAGTGAAGCAAATAGGTTAAAAAAAAGTCAAATTGTTACAAAAGCATGAAACTGTCAGTACCTTAAAGATGATTGGGCATGACTGACTCAAAGTTATGATACCTTATATTTTAGATGTGCATGCCCCAAGGTTCACATTAAGTGCAACAAATGGTGGGGGTCAAAATTCAAAGTTTTAAGATACAGGTACTTGAATTTACATTAAATTTTATTAATAAATACATAAAAAACCATCATATTCTAACAGCATGCACTCAATCAATGAAAAACATAAAAATACTAGTTGTATTTTAATATATATACTTCTTATGAATGATCATCTCTACAATATTCTGATTATAATCATTTAACAATATGAGTGCTCAATGTTCGATTTTTTTGAATCGGGACCAGTTAAAGACTTCGGGAGAGGCTCCCCTCCAGAATATAATTTTAACCCCATTTTATCCTTAACTAATGCATTTTGAGTTACCACCCTAGATATTGACTGCAGTAAATTATCTGTACTTCAAAGAGTACACTTATAAATGTTTGCAGCAGAAATGATAGAAATTAATTATTATAAATATTTTATCATACATAACATAGCGTAAATCAGCAGCCTAGGAAAGACATATTGTCAGACAGGCACACATAACAAAATAATGTCAAAATTATATATAATTACAAGTAAATTGAGAAATTTCAAAGCATATCAATTATATATTCAGAGATGAATATAGACAATACAACCCTTTCTAACATTAGGTCCAAAATATCAACCAGGTGTCCTCGCCACACCACACTCAATACTTTTAATAGAATCATGTTCTAAAGGCATTTTTTTGGGCGTGGACACCATTGGCATTTGACCTAGTTTCAGAATAGCAGCCATTTTCAAATATATTCAGAAAACTATTTGGAGACGTGGTATATAAGGCACATTATGTTGACTTTGGTCACTATATGTTGTGATTTATATGGAGTGGCTTGTTAAAAATTTCAGAATATTTCAAAATATTTCAGAAATTTCTCTTAGCTGATTTATTGTCTTATTTTTGCTCTAGACATGGTATATTGATAAATGCCATATTGGCATTTTTGCCTCATTGACCACTCTTTGCACTCAGATATAGTATTGTGATGCCATCAAAGGGTGTATAGCCAGTATTTCCCTTTTTCTCTAGGTAACCAAGAGCTATGTAGTTGCTTAGTCATGTATTATTTTCTAGTACATGTATCTCCAAAATGTTTAATTGCAGCGAATGTAGTTATCAATGTACACTCCAGTCATTGAGTAAGTAGTTTGCATAGTTTGTGATCGTCAATTAAATTGTTGACCATACATCCAGAACATAAATTTTATTATTGTGCTCCAACTCAAACAGCTCATCTTTTTGTAATTTTAAATTTTATGAAAATTGATCTTGAAGTCTCTGGAAGTCTAAAAAATTAAAAAGTGTCTAGAATTAGCTTTATTGATAAAAATTTGACCGACCACATACAAACAGGAAATGACCTAATCTAACATTCTCCAAAATAAATTGGGTTTATGTCACTTATTTTGCAAAAGTTGGGTAGCAGAGATTGTGTAAATTAGTGCAATTTTGCTGATTTTTCATGAGACAGTCGACCCTCGTTAATCCAAAAGTTGTTCAGCCGAATCCTGCGTTATTCTAACCAAATTGCATGGGAACAGATCTACACAATGCTAATTTTGTTTCCGAATCCGAACGGTAATTTTGAGCACTGAATGGCCTTTTGCTATTCATAAGCAATTCGTTAATCTGAACATTTAGACCATCGTTCTATTGTTTGTACGAGGCAAGGGGCGCCGATGCATGTCCATAAACCCTATTGAAAGGTTGGTCAAACACAGCAGAATGGTCAAATGAAATTGGCACAACAATGGCCAAGACAAAGCACAGAAAGAGTTTCCACCAATAGCAATTTGTAAGAGTTTGAGCACAAAACACTAATTAACCCCATACAATTTACGCAATTTCAATAAAGACCATGACACTCAACCAGGAAAGGTACCTTTTGATGAGTGGTGACACCTGGATTGCAACTTCGGCCTAATTGATTTTAGGTGACTGAATTTGTATCAATTGAATTGTTAGTCCTGACACTTTATGTACATGTTTTATTTGATATAAAGATTATACTAAGAAAAATAACTTCTGAATCAGTTTGTTACTAGTTAATTTTTTTAAGTTACACTTCAATAGGCAAATTTAAGTAAATAGGGCTTAGGCTATTTGTGATAATGATTAATATCAATTTATGGCAGTTTATAATATATAGTCCACTAGGCCCATGAGACAGATAGATAGGTAGATACACACATCCTTACATAGTCTAGACATCTTGATACGTGGTAATAGGACAAATAACACTAGGGGTCGCCACAAACTTTAGTTCTGAAAACGTCGCTAGGGGGTTGGCAAATTTGGCTATCCGAACATCGCGTTAATCCGAACAAATGCCTTGGGAACATAGGTGTTCTGATTAACAAGGGTTGACTGTATATATGGCCCTGCCACAAATCTTAAAAAATGCATCATATAAATAATTTTTTTGCTTTGAAATTAATTTATTCAATAACTTTAAAAGTAAGAATACTTTCGTTCGCACATTTGAATTCTACACAAAATAAAGTTTTGCTACGTATGTTCAATTTTGTACAAAAAGAGAAAAATAATTGAACATACGTAGCAAAACTTTATTTTGTGTAGAATTCAAATGTGCGAATGAAAGTATTCTAACTTTTAAAGTTATTGAATAAATTAATTTCAAAGCAAAAAAATTATTTATATGATGCATTTTTTAAGATTTGCGTTTCAGTAGCCTGCTTGAGAAACATCTTAATATATACACCCTACAAACATTTTTATATTTGTATGATATTACGTCAATATTAGAAATTCCTCTGCCCAATATTATTTGAGAATATTATATAAGGTTAAAATGTGGACAGTTATCATCTGATTTTGACCTTATCCATAATATTTTCAACTATTAGTTTCATGATATCATCTTAATATTTCCTAAAATATTAGAATTTAAGGTTTACCTAACATTTTCACAATGTTTGATTAATGTTATTCTGACATTAGACAAATATTATATCATAACATTTTCCTAAAGTTTGATCAAGCTTTCACAATTGTCAGTAAATATATTAGTTACTAACATGATGCCGATATTTGCCATAGCAGCTGAAAACATTAGTCAGACCTTATTTATAATATTTTGGATAATGTTTAAAGGAGCTTTTTGGAAAGGTTACATAACATTATTTTCTTATATCAGACTCATATTTTCAAACATATTTTTCAAATTTTTAAATTGCTACTGATATAATGTGTACGATAAATAATATCATAATATTCTGCGACAGATCTCATTATGAACAAATAACAAACAATGCAAATCATTTCTCACACAAAATGTAGTAACATTCAAATGACACAAGATTTAATGACGCTCTTCTTTAATAACATGTAAGAATACATCTTTCCGACAAGCATCAATCTAATAACACATGCATTAAAATCTTATATTTTGCTTATTACATGTAATATAATGTAGTTCGCTGAACCCAGGTTAAAAAAACCTTTTAGTTCAGATCATTGTAGGTAGGTTGGTGATATGTGCATGTGAGGAGTGCGGGTTAAAAACTGTACTTATTTGGGGTCTGACGAAGACTCAGTTTTTCAGTTTTCATGAAATGTATATTTGCAAAAAAGTCATGTCTGCATATAGGGGTTTACATTTTGAAAACCAGTCTCCCCGGGTGTAAGGGCTTAAAATTTGTCATATTTCACTGTACAGGTCAATTTTCTTAAGTACATATAAATATGGTACTGTGTAAGTGCCCTCCTGAACGATGATTATGAAAATTATGTTAGCATATTTACCTTGAAACTTTGATCATTTGGATGGCATGGCAACTTATGTTGAAAAGTAACCCTGCAAATGATAAAATTGGAATTTATATATACGGCTTTCTCAGATGTTTTCAAATTTGCAAATAAATGGAAGATCTACCAAAGAACTCAGAACTCAAAATCAATTTATTCATATCAATATTTACCCTACCTGGAATCTGGATCTTCACTGGTATTGGAGGATTGATCACCATGTAAATCGCAGCACATGAGCCGACATTAATTTTATTTGAAAACTCATATTTATATATTATTTAAAAATGGATTGATCAGCATTGAAATTCAGTATTCAAACACTCTTTGGCAGAAATGACACCTGCACACTGATTGAATTATCATGACATGAGACCATGACATATTTAAATCAATTATGACCAGGTGGTAGAACAATGCCAAGGCTCCACAATCTTTGCTGATCAAACTGCATGATTGATCTCATCAAAGAACTTTGTAATTAAGAAGCATTAATCTTTATGAGTGTCAGCTCATGTGGACATAGGGGTTTTTAATGAAATGATACAAGGCTCGATCATAACATCAATTAGACAAAAGCACATGGATCGACATAATAATTAGTTATCAAAGATTATGTAATGATGTAGAATGTCATACAATAAACCATGTATGCATTTTAGCAGAATGTCTTGCATATGGATCGTAGAAAAGCAAAATATGACAAACATACTGTCACTTAGCAATTTATTATATATAATCAATTGAAAGTGGATTGTATTTAATATGCATATTCATGAAATACAATTCAAATGATAATTTAGAACATTATATTATGTTTTAACTCCCTCAAGTGAGCAATTATCATACTATAAGATATGCTAATGAGTGTTCTGCTTCAGTTAATTTCAAGATATTTGGGTCTATTTGAGGGGGTTATGCAAGGTGCAATGTGATACCATTGCACAGTCTAATGTAGTTTATTGATCTTGTATAGTTTCTATCTAATTCTAGAGTATGCAAAGCTATACATTAGACATGATCAACTCTTATTGACAACATCCTATATTTTGCAAAGATATATTATAAATTGTTAATGTCATAATTCACATGTCACGTTTCTTATCCTTATTATAATACCAAATTAATTTAATCATTTTAGATTATTCATTTTTAAAATTACAGCTACAAATAATTAATATTGTTATATTTTTCAAGACTTTTGGTTCCTAAATGTTTATAAATTATGCAAAATCAGATATATAGATAGATAGATAGAAAGATAGATAGGTAGATAGACAGCTAGATAAATAGATAGATAGATAGATATTGGAAATGAAGATAATTATATGCAATCTGAACAAAGGGTAACTTACCTACATTATGTGCATGTTCACTTTGTAGCATGCCAGTCCTTGCAATGTCTGTCCAAGTTCACCTGTGTATAGGCTGTTAACTGCTGTTGTCTCCAGTGCTGACTGCAGAGTGGAGAGGGGTCCAAGGAGGGAGGGGTTCAATTGCCCAGTCTGTGTCTAATTAGTGCATGTTGACCTGCCTGAAGCAGGGAAGCTACTCATGCTTGGATACATGATAGTAATTTATATATTTTGCTGCTGAGTTATCCAGTAACAATGCATGACATCAGTGTGTGTAACTGTTTCTCTCTCTTTAAAAAAAAAAAAAAAATGTTGAATCTACCCCAGAAAACACATTTAAGTCAATAGTGAAATTACATAAATTATCACAGGAAAGTGTATAACTTGTTCAGTATGATTATGTATTGAAATTAAATAACTTGCATATTATGAAACTTGATGTGAGCAATATACCAGCAACACTTTGAAAATAGAAAGCATTTTACCTTTTGGTGCATAGGCATGCTTCAGTGTCTTTTTGCAAATTTGTTATTAGTGATAAGCTTATTTAGCTAACTAGACTATGTACAACTTAAATATAACTTGTAAAATTGAAATACAGCCACTCCAATAGGAAAAGCTAGGTAATTAAATATGACATTAGAGTTTGGGTAGGGGTGAAGAAGTCAGCAAATGTTTCACAAAGAGGCAACACTACAATCTACTCTGTGGCCAAGTAGGTAGAGGGCTGGCTTGCTGATCATAACTTTGTGGGATTCAATCCTAATACTGGGTTATGCTGATATCCTATTTTTTCCAAAACTATCTTAGTTTATGATTTGCTGATAGGCTATTTTGCACTGATATTATTGCACAGCAAAACCAATTACTAATTTTAGCACAGTCATACATGTGTTAATTATTTTGACAATGTCTATAATAAATGTTCATAAAAAAAGTAAGTGCTCTTTTATTAGTAATTAAACAATTGCATACTCAAGTATGTCATATATCTTATTAGTTTGAAAACGAATTAGCAATAATAAAATAAAAGGGAAACAGTACATGAATTGCAGCTGTGTTGTACTGACATATATTTATCTGAATATCATTGAAGATTATTATAGGAAAACATAATTCCCATCTCGAAGTCAGATATTTCCTCAATTTTAAGTCATTTATTTTTCAGAAAACTGCATAAAGGTTGGATTGACATTAAGGAATAATATTATGGTTGATCAAAATATAAATATTTAAACTATCATGAATATAACATGAATTTCCAAAATGTGGCAAATATTAGACTACATATTTGCGGATATACTTTGATATTATTAAGTCAGTATTAGACTAAATATTTCTTATAATTGTTATGATTATGTCAGTTAGTATATTTTCATGACATATTTCTCAATATTTAGCACATATTTTAATTTAAACTTTTTTGTAATACTTGGTCAGTATTAAATCAACATTAACATAAATATTATTCTGAAGTATTCTGGTAATGTTTTCAATTAACAAGCCTTTAATAATAATTCATAATATCCAATAGATATTTAGTTTAATCTCTTATGTTATCATCATGTTAAAATAACATCAAAAGCAAATGTTTGATATGTTATTTCTCTGATGTTTGAAAATCATATCTGTTTAATAACTACTCCTAATATGCTATGAACATGTCACTACAACATTAAATGTAGTGTTATTTATAGACCTTCTCATAAGATTTAAATATGAGGTGTGTTTGAGCTTTGAGACTAATGTAAAGGCAATATGTTAGTTAATATTTTCACAGATACACCACAGTAACCTTCAAATCATATTTTACTTTGATATAAGAGTCTAACATTAAAATCATCTTGATAATTTACTTTTCCACATTACAGACATATTTGTAGAACCTTAATTGATAATATTTTCTGCTAATGTCGGCATAACCTTCTACAGACATTAGTGAAATGTTATGGCAATCTTAGCAGCACCTTAGACAATAATATTTCCGTGAAATATTTAACTAAGGTCTACCACATATAGTTGGAAATATTTTTGAAATATCATGTTTGCAGGGCATTCGGTAGTTTTTCGGCGCCAGTTTGTTGAGTCAATGGGAATATGGCTGGAGCAAAACGTCACAAAATTGAGGCTGCTGGTATGCTACAAAAGAAATGTACTTTTGAGAGGTTGTCCATTTTATTCAAAGTGAAAGGATGGTGGTGCTGGCTATGGAACTCTTGACCATCAGCTGACAGAGCTAAGGTCATGCTCATCGGACTTTGTCCAACTTAGGTGATAGCAAGAGACAAACTGAACAATGCTTCCATGTTTCAACTAGTAGCAAATACCGATGATTGAAGTACACATGTTGCCTGGTTAACTTTGTACAATAGCATGGAGTGGCCTGTTCATAAGACCTTGCCTGTTTTCAAAATTTATGTAACTATGTACAGCAACAGACTTCCAGAAATTGGGGTCAATTAAAATGTAGTTGAATGGTCATCATTTCTATCCATTCTATTTTCAACAGAAAGATGCCCATCCACATAAATGGTTGTCAAACTGTCTCAGATCCTGTAATTTAACTGCTACTAGAAATTTGTGATGCATTCAACTAGTCATCAACATAATAATGCAACAGGGTGCAGCATAAACACTTGCACCAGCAGCTACTGCTACCTCTTTTGTTATTGCCTTAATTGAAAATAATAATAGTCCTAAACTATCTTTGTAAGTATATTTTCTTTTTTGCTCAAGAATTATAGATAATATGGATCTAAATATAGCACATGCACACTTATCACATCTTCGGGTGATTTTCACCTTGACTTCTGCAATACAAACATCAGATTATGTCACTGATCATACAGATGTGTTACAGACACCTTTCTTGACCTTTGCCACCAAAAATAGGGCATATTGATTCATTTTTAATAAGAAGGTAGAGCATTAACACCTTTAAAGCGGAAAGCGCCATTTTGGATTTTGGTCAATTTCCTGTCTTTTCTGTTTAATTAACTGGCCAACCCTCCTGAAAATCATGTAATTATTTCCAGATTAGTTGTGGATTCAAAAATTCCCTCTGGAATGCCATTATATTTCTCCATTTTAATTTCATGACCTTGCTGAATCAAAACTGGAACGAACCTTCTTATGATCTAATACTATGATATATAAAACACATTGAAGGAGGATTCTGTGCAAATATTATATTTTCTGTTGCTTCAGAAGTGTAGTAACTAGGAAACCATGCAAGCAGATAGAAATTTGACTTCTGTGATGTGTGTCACTCAGAACAAGCCCTGCAGCATGAACCCTCTCAATAATTCAGATACTGATATTGTCTGACATTATAAGATCCAAAATATCACAATGACCAATTGCTTATACCCCTAACTAAATTTGGCAAAACTTTAAAAGACTTCATAAGCATTTGTGTAACCTAGTCCTAGAGCTATCCTGAAAGAAAAGTTTTTAGGCAGCACCCTGTAGACAAACATCTCTACCTGTGTACCTTGGGATGCATGGCACAGAACCTGGATGCCTTACAGGCCAGTGCTCATCCCTTCATCATCAATCTCCTATAACCATCATCAACTGCATCCTCTTTGGAGCTGAAGAACTGAAGAGCTTCTATATTAAGAAGCATGTACATGTATATTGAGAGTAAAAATGTTTTTAATTGCCTAATGCATTGGTAATCTCCGACATGTGGTTGCCAGTGCAATTTTGCATAAAAATTATAAATATATTCATAATATGTATAATATATATAAGGAGGAAAATGTGCTTGGTGCTTGTCACAATTAAGATCCGACTATGGCCTATGTGACAGTTTTCCTTTCAAATGAACTGCCAACTACTAAATGACAATCAATGCGCAGTCATTAGTAGAATTGTCACTTATTACACCTCAACCAGCTGGAGAGATTTTATATATAATAACTTTATAAAGACTCAATGTTTGAGAGGCCCATTGTAATTATAGAAAGAGCTAGATAGTGCAATATAAGCAGGGTGTCAATAATTCGGTCTAAGATAATGTATTAGGATTTTGAAGACTGCAATTGAACTCCTAATGACTGAAGAACGATACCTAGTTAAGAATATAGACAATGATTAGTTCGATCTTATGTTACTAGTTGGCTGAAAATTTACATAACTTTGAAAGACGTGCTTCTATTGTTTACTAAGGCGTTGATCATTCCCTCCCTTGCAGTAATACAAAGCATATGATAGTGTTTATAATAGTACCATGTACAATATTTGAAATTAAAAGAGCTGTACATGTAATCAAACACTGCGCACTCATTTAATGAGACAAAAAAACAATGTGATTATTTCTCAGCAAAACAGAGATAATATGACAAAGTTTTCTTTGTGGAAACCAGCTGTATTTAAACTTTTGTTATTGCATATTGAAACAGAAGGAGATTTTACATAACATAGGCTGAGGAATGAGGAACCATTATACTAGAGAGGGGGTTAACACTTTATGATTAATGTTGAACTGGGTCAATGCTTCCTTATGACGAATGATTGGATTGTGTTGTATTTTCATATTTATGACATTTATGAACTAAAGATCTGTAATGCACAACAGTCTTTGTGAAGACTGTAAATATGTATCTTTGCAGTAGGTCTGTAAAAGAAAGTTGAAATCGTAAACTTTATGTTTTCTCGTTCAGAACTTGTAGACTTTATTTCACATTAGATGTGCCTTCATTAATAGAGTAGCCTTATTGAGTCTATTCATACAATTCTAAACTTTCAAACTGGGTGTAAGTTAATTATGAATTTTCATCGGTATCACCTGACTGCTGTGCAGCATTGTTGCACTAGCCTGTAAACCACTGGAAGCTAGCAGCCACCTGAGCTAAGAGTTGGGCTTCATTGACTCAAAGACACTGTGTAGTATCACAGGCTTTACTGCTAATTGCCTATATATTGTCTGTACATGTATTAGCCTAAGCTTTAACAGTCCTTGGCACTTAAATAACAATAATTCAGTATAAGGTGACATATATAATTGACTACATACTAATACTATATGTAATAAGAGACACAAGGAAATCAGAAGTGAATGTATGAAAGGAAAGTATATATATAAAGCATACATGTACACATGGGCCCTGTTTGAGCTTTCAAAATGCACATGCATGATTAATAAACACATCATGATTATTGGAATTGTCAGATAAATTCAGCCTTAACTTGTACTGCATAATGATACTATATATGTATGTATCAATTTCACTTTGTAATGGATTTCAGGAACATTTGGAGAATTCACAAAACTGCAATTGATGCTTCAACCATGGAGCAACTTGGAGAAACTGCTTCTTGGTTTAATGGTGGCTTGGTGTTAACTGGTTCATCATACCATCAACCAGGTAGGCCTATCCATTAGCTTATTCAGATATATGTTGTGTAAATGTTATCCAAAAAAGTTTTTAAAAAAGATGTATTTTGCAAAAAATAATTAATGTACATTAATTAGTTTCATGTTTTTAACACCAGGTGACATAAATATAAGACATTTTTGTTGTATTGTACAATTTGAATTAATTTGATATATAATTATTAGATCTACAATCTGCTCAACATGAGACTTGGTAGCTTGAGATGTATTGCTTGATGATGTCATAACACTTTGTGTAGTAATTAGCAGTAGTTTGTAATGTCATGACTGCCAGAAAGAACATGGCGGAGCAGAAGTCACTCAATGCACTATTTTAAGTGATGGTTAAACTAAGTCATAAGGGGAGTTCACACTATCACAAATAAAACCTACGTATGACCACGTATGTCAAAAATTGGCTATACCTGCTCACTCGTGGCTCTGTTAATCACGTAAAAATTATTTTCATGATCGTACGTGAGGCAGTCATAGATGCTTGACAGACATCCGCCATATGTCCGTCGCCAAGTATCCATGAAGCATCCGTGAGGCACTCGTAGATCACTCCTAGATCACTCATAGATCGCTCGTAGATCACTCATAGATTGCTCGTAGATTGCTCATAGATGCCGTGCGAGTATATATGGATGGACAGTGGTTACGTATGGTTAAGTATGGCTATGTATGGTCATGTATGGTCATGTACGTACGTAGAACGTACATAGGATGCTCACTGACTGACCCTCAAGGAAGTTATGTAATTAATGTAAACAAAAGCCCGCCAAAGTTTTAAACATTTTAAAATATTGGTCATAATAAACATACCATTTTTGCGGGGACAGCCACAATAATTTCATTAAATGTTTAAGGGTACAAAAGTCTAATTAATAAAATTGACTATGACTCAGTAGTCTCAGTTTGATTATTATCTCAGATTACTTTTAGGGACTAATGCATGTTCTTCTTGATTAATTTTATACTTTTTAAAAAGATTAATATTAACTGATGCATGTTTGTCTAAAAATTGTGGTTGCAAGTATAATTGTATACCTGTTCCCGGGGGATGTCAGTGTGGCTGTTCCCACAAAAATGGTAGGTTTATTTTGACCAATATTTTGAAATGTTATCATGTTTAAAATTGTTTACCCTCTCAATGTATGGTCATGAGTGGTTAAGCACGGACAGGAGTGATCTTCGAATTAGTGCGAGAATATGTAAAATGCTCGGCAGGTGAATCACTTATGGACAAGGATGAGCAAGAGTAAAAAAAAAAAAAGCCATCCGTCGTCATACGTAGGTCTTATTTGTGATAGCGTGAATGCCCCTTTAGGGGGATATGAAAGCCTGGGATCCCTTTTTCTAAGCTGCAATGAGCACTGATCAGGCTTGGGCACATTCTTATTGATTTATTAAAATGAATTTACACATTGGCCTAGGTCTAAATATCCACATTGTGGTGAGTGACGTCCATCGTCGTATACAATGTATAATACTGGTATAATTTGATACTTTTAAAACAAAGTATTATTTTGTTAAACCAATTTTCTCATTCAGGCAGTGCAACTTGAAATGAAGATTACATACAGTTAGGACTTGGATTGATATATCATATTATTTTGGTTAAGCCAATGCCAGTCATCAATCAATTTGTTTGGCATATGTGGTGGCAGACACCTAATAGGTGTATACACCAATATTGAAACTAGGACAATGTTCCAAAGAATAATATTTCATGAAATTATTTGTAATTTGATACATCATCCTTAGTAATAGTGTGTTGAAAATAATGCAGATTCTACATACATGGAATGTTAAATAAACTTATATGCATTTAATCATAAAACAATAACATGATCCACTTGTAATGACAATTATTTCCTGATAGTCATGTTTAAGGGTACAACAGTCTAATTATTAAAATTAACTATGACTCAGTAGTCTCAGTTTGATTATTATCTCAAATTTCTTTCAGGGACTAATGCATGTTCGTCTAAAAACAGTGGTTGCAAGCACAATTGTTTACCTGTTCCTGGGGGACGTCAGTGTGGCTGTCCCCAAAAAAATGGTATGATTATTTTGACCAATACAGTTTTATGTAAATGCCATTTAGAAGTTACAAATGGGCAAGTGAGAAAGAAACTTTCTGGTAATTTCTTGAAATTGGCTAATGCGAGCAGTCACTTTCGTCAATATCCAGATTACTTGTATTTTCTTAGATCGGCTTTACACCTGCGACAGACCAGAAAATCCAGCTAATGGAGAGGTAAAACCAAAAGGCCAAGAAATGAAAGTTGGCACAATCCTCAATTTCACATGTGCAATCGGATATACCATGGTGGTGAGTTGCTTTAACGTATACTTTCTCTTAAAAAAATACGTGTTAATGTCGGTTCACAGGCGCCATTTGATGAAGTACTTTTGAATAGCAGGCAAAACTCTGTAGTTTGGTAGTGACTTGTTTTAATCAGGCCCAAAATTTTATATTTACTATAGTTCTTATATTTAAATTACGAACAGAAGGTTATGTAACCTCAGTGTCCATATATAAACTTATAAATAGTCATATGGTTTAAACAGTCACACTTGCAATAGACTGTTAACAATGGACTATGAATGATGGCCTTATGACCGATGGACTGTGAAAAACTTGCAACTGGATCATGCATCTTGCCATCGGGATGTTTACATTTCATGACGTCAAGCTCATGTTATAAATACTCCTCAGTGTTTAGGTGGGACACAGCTTATTAAGGATTATGATCCTTAACATTAGGACTGGATGCAACTTACGTAGGAGCTTTCGCAAGAAGATTATGGACACAAATTATGAAGATCAGCACCTGGCTGGTTGGTCAGGGACACAATGATCTTCAGCGTTGGTTAGGTCGGCTTGACCCGATGTTGCTGGATTAATAATGTTACTTGATGTTACTGGATACTTAACTAGGCACTTCTCACATCATCTCCACCCAGATTCTTCACACAGGCTTCACATGATAAACCATATGTGTGTAACTTCAAATTGTATAGGCTTTGAGGCAGGCTGTCAACCTAAGTACTATTTTAGACAAACTGGAAAATTAGAATAAAAATCTGATTATTTTTGGTAATATGAATATATACCTAATTAAAACTGATATTCATAGAGATAGTAGTGAATGCCTATCAACACTTATTTCTAATGGCTTTATTCCAGCAATAACTCTCCCTACTTTAATAGACCACATATTTACTCTCAAGTGAAATCTTAAAAATTTAGCTCAAGAACAATCACTACTTAATCACATGTAACAGATAATTTTTATCTTATGTCCTATAAAGAAGTGTACGGAGCCCCTAATAGGACATTGGTTTTTTTTTTTTTACAAATTGAGGGAACGATTTATAAGTCGTGGGAACGATTTATAACTCGAGGGAACGATTTGTAAGTCATGGGAACGATTTATAAGTTGTGGGAACGATTTACAACTTGAGGGAACAATTTCCTTTTGTGGAGTCTATGTGCCAAATGTGATTTGGCCCCTGTGAAAAGTAAGAGCGTCTACGTAGACGTTGAGCCTGTCTTGCTGACACTCCTAGCCTGTCAAGTGCAGACAGAACTAGACGTACATCTTCCTTCTTTACCTTTAGTCCTGCTTCCACACATTTTGTATGCATCCATCGGTAGCCATGAAGCATACCTGATGTTTCAAGCTCAGCATTTATAAAATCGATCACCATGTCTATATCGGTGTATCCACTTCTTCCCTTCAGATCCAAACCTGACAATATTCTTCTTAAATGGCGATCACCTACAATGTATAAATACATCATGGCAAGTTCCTAAAGTCTCTAATATCTCTTTGTGGGTAAGGCCGCACTGAAAATATGTAATGATTATATTGTCCCTATTCATTCTGCAATCTTACAAATCATTGCCTCCACATAAAAATCATTTCCTCAATTTATAAATTGTTCCCTCAATTTACAAATCGTTCCCTCAATTCATAAATTGTTCCCTCAATTTACAAATCGTTCCCTCAATACATAAATCGTTCCCTCAATTTATAATTCGTTCTCTAAATTTGTAAAAAAAAAAAAAAAAACCAATGTCCTATTAGGGGCTCCGCAGAAGTGTAATAAGTATGCAAGATATATCTTATATGGCAATTTCAGTAATGCAAACATTAAAAATGTGCAGTCTGTCTTAGCTAGCCACGACTGGTCCACTGTAACCAATAGTCAAAACACCAACTTCGGCTATAATGATTTTTTTACTTTTCCATGACAAATTTGAACAGTATATGCCACTAATTCCCAGATTTTACAGATACACATAGGAAAGAACCCCGGATAACCAGAAGTATTCCAACTTTTGTGAAACCCATGATAAAATGTATAACAAAATGATGAAATTTCAGAACCCCATGGTTATTTTTCAAATTGCCGCCAGTCCAACCTTGCAAAGAATTAAAAAAATCAGATATTCTTATCATTTTGTGTAGTGTCCCTTAGGGATCAATACTAAGCCCTCTCTTATGTCTGATATACATAAACGATATCAGAAAGTTATTAAAGTAATACATCCAAAACAAACAACATAATATTCCATTGTCGACAAATGCCATACAATCCTGCAAATGTCCAAGTAATTCTCAATGGAATCAGAATGGAAAATTTGCAATCTCTCAGGTTTCTTGGTGTCATCGTACAGGAAAATGTATCTTGGAAGAACCAACCATGTTGATACTATTTGCCAAAAAATCGCAAAAAGTCTACTTTACGGCCGTAAATGCCACAGAATACATTCATCTTCAGTTAGTTCTTGCCTCGCAAAAAGAGTTATCTTTGCTGTATTTCTAATTCCCATTACAACTGTTACAATAACTGGCTCTTCATTAAGTACAAGTTGATAAATATAGAAGGTATTACTATCGATATAAAAAAGACCAATTACACTATTACCATGCTGGCCGATTCTCACTAAGTAATTACCATTCCAATATGAACACAAGACAAGGCCGTAAGTAGGTGAAATATGGAACTCCTTGCCTCTTTCACCTGATATCTTCATGTTAATAAAATTTCACCTGATATCTTCATGTTAATAAAATTTCACCTGATATCTTCATATAAAGCACCATGCAGTGCTTTTCGTGCATACATTCTTTAGATAAAATAAGGTTTCTTCAGTGATTACACTCCTTGATCTTAGACTAAACTTCAGGTGGATGGTAGGTTAGCCAATCCATCCTGGAGCTCAATGGTATCTTATATGTACAATATGAATCATCTTAGGGTGGTCTCTACTTCAGCTACATTGACAAACCATAACTAATATTAATTATCATATCATGACTTGAATGTGACTGTCCCCAACAATTATGATTAAAATGTTCATGATTTTGTTAATGTCCAGTCATATGGAATTATAATGCGTAAATTTCCAGTCATATGGAACTTTGATGTGTTGTTGATGCAAAACAAAGTCAGTTTAGTCAGTCAATTATGGACATTCTTTGCTAGTTAACCTATTTAAAGAAAATTATTTTACTGAAGCTATATTGGAAATAGGACGTGCATTTATTTAGGAAATCTTCTCTTACAAATACAAAAGAAATGGATTTATATTTTTTTAGTTTTGGCATTTTTTCTGGGGTATCAGCTTGTCAGAACAAGAATTGTGTAAACTTAGCACATGAATCTCTTATAATTGCCATTCTGTGATTTATTCTTAGACCTTTAATACCACAAGCCAGTATATACACTATAAGAGAAATTGATAAAATAGTTTAGATGAGTAAATGAGCAAAATATGTACACAATCAAGTTGTTTGGCTTTGAGTTTATGGCGCACAGTGTATTATAATCATTGTATATATTTTTGTTCCAAAGGGATCAGCAACTAGCAACTGCACTGAATGTGGTGATTGGGAGCCAATTGAACCGACGTGCAATGGTAAGTTGACAAGCTGTTCATTTAGATGCAGAAGTAGGTTTGAAAAATTAAGGTGGCCTGATTTGAAGCAATTGGCTGTAAGACAAAATGGTGATGAAATGCGAAATGGTGAAGTCAGGATTTGCAGTTGACTGTCAGTGTTATTGCTTATTATAATATATATATTATTTCATATTGCTTATTGATAAACATTGCTTCTACCAATTTGTAGGGAACAAAAAAATACATAAATCTAATATATCATGCACAGTAAAGATAATAATAATAAGAAGAGACAAGTGAAAAGAGTAAGATGTCATGTACTCATTTAAAAAAAAAGAATAATAGTTTTTTTAAGTAAATTGCCTGTCACTAATAATTCTGTTGAACAATTGTCAAATAATTCACAGAGATTTCCTGTAGACACCCAAGCCCTCTCCTGCATGGCCAGCTACATTTAGAGTCTGGATCTGCATATGTTTACAACAGCAGAATCAGAGCAACCTGCGATGACGGTTACACTCTCCATGGTGACAACCTTCAAGTGTGTGATGCAAATGCAAAATGGTCAGGGATTACTCCCTCATGTCAGCGTAAGCATATTTATTTCATAAATGTATCAGTGAGATGTGGGCCACTTACACATCTATTGTTAAATCTCAATGTAATGTAGCTATTCCATTTGATGATTTGCTATTCATGTCATGACAGCAATTTTATTGTATTTTCCTCTTACTTCTCAATCTGTCAATGATCTCACACATATTATTTTGTATAGGATGACTGAAGGAATATTGACAACAAGATAGTTTATTTTTGTTATGTGAACAACAAATTTTAACTACAGTTGACCGGGTACTTCCTCCGGAGCATTAACTGGGTCAACAACTTTCATTAACAATAGAGGTCTCTCAAGACATGATGAACCCAAGTGGGATGAATTATAGATGGAGCTGGTTGCACCAGGAATGGACACGGCTACATTACTCATATCTTGATCTGATATGTTTCTTAGTAGCTTTCATAAAAAAATGTGTATAGTGTGACATTATAATCAAAGAAAAATACCTCATTCATCATTGCCTATCACTAATAAATCATTCTGTAAAGGATGCCTTAAGGAATATCTCAACTTGATACGATGCATTATAGTGTTCTTGACAGTTCTCTTTAGTGACCAGCATGTGAATGACAAATTTGAACAGCATTTAACTGGGTCACTTACTCTAGAGCATTAACTGGGTCAATTACAACTTTCATTAGCAATAGAGGTCTCTCAAGACATGATGAACCCAATTAAGATAAATTGTAGATGGATGTGGTTGCACCAGGAATGGACTCGGCTACACAACTCATGTCCTGACCTGATATGGTTCACAATAACTTACATATAAAAAATGAATATAAAAAAAAATGTTGTATACTGTGACATTATAATCAAAGAAAAACACCTCATTCAGCATTGCCTATCATTAATAACTCAGTTGATCAATTGTCAAATAATTCAGAGATTTCCTGTGGACACCCAAGCCCTCTCTTACATGGTCAGCTACATTTAGAGTCTGGATCTGCATATGTTTACAACAGCAGAATCAGAGCAACCTGCGATGACGGTTACACTCTCCATGGTGACAACCTTCAAGTGTGTGATGCAAATGCAAAATGGTCAGGGATTACTCCCTTATGTCAGCGTAAGCATATTTATTTCATAAATGTATCAGTGAGATGTGGGCCACTTACACATCTATTGTTAAATCTCAATGTAATGTAGCTATTCCATTTGATGATTTGCTATTCATGTCATGACAGCAATTTTATTGTATTTTCCTCTTACTTCTCAATCTGTCAATGATCTCACACATATTATTTTGTATAGGATGACTGAAGGAATATTGACAACAAGATAGTTTATTTTTGTTATGTGAACAACAAATTTTAACTACAGTTGACCGGGTACTTCCTCCGGAGCATTAACTGGGTCAACAACTTTCATTAACAATAGAGGTCTCTCAAGACATGATGAACCCAAGTGGGATGAATTATAGATGGAGCTGGTTGCACCAGGAATGGACACGGCTACATTACTCATATCTTGATCTGATATGTTTCTCAGTAGCTTTCATAAAAAAATGTGTATAGTGTGACATTATAATCAAAGAAAAATACCTCATTCATCATTGCCTATCACTAATAAATCATTCTGTAAAGGATGCCTTAAGGAATATCTCAACTTGATACGATGCATTATAGTGTTCTTGACAGTTCTCTTTAGTGACCAGCATGTGAATGACAAATTTGAACAGCATTTAACTGGGTCACTTACTCTAGAGCATTAACTGGGTCAATTACAACTTTCATTAGCAATAGAGGTCTCTCAAGACATGATGAACCCAATTAAGATAAATTGTAGATGGATGTGGTTGCACCAGGAATGGACTCGGCTACACAACTCATGTCCTGACCTGATATGGTTCACAATAACTTACATATAAAAAATGAATATAAAAAAAAATGTTGTAAACTGTGACATTATAATCAAAGAAAAACACCTCATTCAGCATTGCCTATCATTAATAACTCAGTTGATCAATTGTCAAATAATTCAGAGATTTCCTGTGGACACCCAAGCCCTCTCTTACATGGTCAGCTACATTTAGAGTCTGGATCTGCATATGTTTACAACAGCAGAATCAGAGCAACCTGCGATGACGGTTACACTCTCCATGGTGACAACCTTCAAGTGTGTGATGCAAATGCAAAATGGTCAGGGATTACTCCCTCATGTCAGCGTAAGCATATTTCTTTCATAAATGTATCAGTGAGATGTGGGCCACTTACACATCTATTGTTAAATCTCAATGTAATGTAGCTATTCCATTTGATGATTTGCTATTCATGTCATGACAGCAATTTTATTGTATTTTCCTCTTACTTCTCAATCTGTCAATGATCTCACACATATTATTTTGTATAGGATGACTGAAGGAATATTGACAACAAGATAGTTTATTTTTGTTATGTGAACAACAAATTTTAACTATAGTTGACCGGGTACTTCCTCCGGAACATTAACTGGGTCAACAACTTTCATTAACAATAGAGGTCTCTCAAGACATGATGAACCCAAGTGGGATGAATTATAGATGGAGCTGGTTGCACCAGGAATGGACACGGCTACATTACTCATATCTTGATCTGATATGTTTCTTAGTAGCTTTCATAAAAAAATGTGTATAGTGTGACATTATAATCAAAGAAAAATACCTCATTCATCATTGCCTATCACTAATAAATCATTCTGTAAAGGATGCCTTAAGGAATATCTCAACTTGATACGATGCATTATAGTGTTCTTGACAGTTCTCTTTAGTGACCAGCATGTGAATGACAAATTTGAACAGCATTTAACTGGGTCACTTACTCTAGAGCATTAACTGGGTCAATTACAACTTTCATTAGCAATAGAGGTCTCTCAAGACATGATGAACCCAATTAAGATAAATTGTAGATGGATGTGGTTGCACCAGGAATGGACTCGGCTACACAACTCATGTCCTGACCTGATATGGTTCACAATAACTTACATATAAAAAATGAACATAAAAAAAAAAGTTGTATACTGTGACATTATAATCAAAGAAAAACACCTCATTCAGCATTGCCTACCATTAATAACTCAGTTGATCAATTGTCAAATAATTCAGAGATTTCCTGTGGACACCCAAGCCCTCTCTTACATGGTCAGCTACATTTAGAGTCTGGATCTGCATATGTTTACAACAGCAGAATCAGAGCAACCTGCGATGACGGTTACACTCTCCATGGTGACAACCTTCAAGTGTGTGATGCAAATGCAAAATGGTCAGGGATTACTCCCTCATGTCAGCGTAAGCATATTTATTTCATAAATGTATCAGTGAGATGTGTGCCACATGCATATCCATTGTTATTTCTCAATGTAATAGCTATTCCATTTGATGATTTGCTATTCATATAATGACAGCAATTTTGTTGTATTTTCCACGCAAGTTGTGGGTCTGGATTAAGTCAGTGGAAGTGGAGTAAATTTTGGGATAACGCTGTTTGATTTCTCAACCTGTCAATGATCATTCTGCATAGGTTGCTTGCCGGAAGGTCTAACGTTCATAGTTTATCTTTGTATTTCAGTCTCTAACTAAATTGTATACGTAGTTTCATATAAACATACATTTACTAGGGATCATGAACAAGTATTATAGCATATTTTTAAATAATGAAAAAGTTTTTTCACTGAAATCTTGTTATTTCCTTCATTTTTGCAGTAATCAAATTTGTTCAAATCTTGTAGCACATGACATGAGAATTGTATAATTTTAATATAATAAGGTTACTATTTACGCCACCTTTGTTTTTATAATATATTTTTACATTATAATAGGTGATCTTTTAGTAACCAAACCAAAATTAGGCTGAAATCATGTCATGAGCACTTGTCCAAAGACTTGAAGAGTTTAATGTTGGTGGCGAATTAAGCTGCCGCAATCTGCAGTAAACTGTATGTATAGTTGGGAAGCAGGCAACCAGCCTACCTATCAGTGGCATTAATAGATGATTCACACATGCATTTGTTTTGCAGAATTAGCAAATATGGGTTTGTTTTAGCTTAACTCACTGTTATGTCAGAAGAATAAGGCATGCTATTAATGTTTGAGAACCAACCAACACTCAGACAAACACGTGCACCCGCTGCAAAGTAATATGGAGTTTTTAGTCTGTAATCGGCATGCTTATATTTGCTTTCTACCAACTTCCCATTTTACACTCAGTCAGCAGGGAGTATAGTGCATGCACAGCTGTTGCAACCAGAGGATCTATTCAGTTCTTCTATGTCATGTTCATATTAGTTGCACAGAGGTTAAAGCAGGACATGGGAGTCACCCTCTATCATAACAATTTACATCATTAAGTTTATTACATGCTGAAACAAAAAATAAGCTTTCCCCTTCTGTATTTCACAAAATTCAAATGCACTGCTAATTAAATCTTTTTCCACACTCTCAAGGATGTTATTATTTGAAAACAGACATTCAGGTGATTGCATTTAGTGAGCCCTGTAACACTGGTCTTACTATTTTTAATTGATTTAGTCTTATGACAAGAAATTTGTCAGTTTTACCAAACAGAGTTTTACCTATCTGTGTAAGCATTTACAATGCTTGTATGTTTTCCTCATCTAGAATTATTTTGAAAGTAAATATGACAATTACAATAGATATATAATTACTAATTATGACACTATGACTAAAATTCTATTTTATTTTGTTGAACCATTTTAAGGATCATTTTCTTTGTTTAGGAGTCATAATTGCAACATCACTTGGAACACCAGTATCAGTGTTACTTATTGTATTGGCTTGTATCTATTGCCGGTGAGTGACTCCTCACTATATTACTTTTGAAAAAACATTTAAGTAACAAAGCAAATGATTACCTGTCTTAAGATAAGACTGTCTAAATAGTGGTGCCATGCCTACTTTTGATTCAAAGAAAAAAAATATGATATTTTAAAAACTTTTTTTGTTTGCCTTTAAGTCATTTGCTTATAAATTATAAATCCTAACGAAAGGGGGATGAACCTACTAAAGATACATAAATAATTTGTATCATCTATGAGAGGCAGTGAAATGATTGGATGGACTATTACATATCAGAATAATAATAGTTAAAAACAAACTAGATATTGGGTGGAACATCTTCGTTCTGATTGATCAGTGCTATTCAATATTGGAACATATAAAATTGATATTAAAAAACCTACACCTTCTTAATTTGCATTGCAGAAAGGGTAAGATCTGTTGCATTTGGAAAATATCAAATAAAGAAGAATACAATGACATTGCTGATGAAAATCTTTATGATTACATTGAACTTGGAGGAGTTTTACAGGCTGTAGAGGCCGCTCAGTAAGTACTAAATAAAAAATAATCTAGAAATTCAATATCGTACAATATGTAAATATGTAATTGAAACTCAGTGTACTTTACCGGTGGCAATGTTGCAAGCCCCTTGCAGGCTGAATAATATAATATGTACTTTCTGACAAATTGTAACACAATGACTTACCTGTCACTTTAAATTAGTGCTATGCTGATGCAAGTAAAAGGTCCCACTCATGGGATAAATGCGTAACATGTGTGGACTCCTCTTATCTCTCTCACCTCATCAATCAACCCTCAATGGCAGCAAGAACATGCCTTAGAGGGCTGCACTTCCCATACAAACAATCAACATGAATAAAGTTCAAATATAAAAATGTCATTCATGATTAAAATTTGGCGCATTTTAAAAATTGCAGAATCATTGACTGTCATGATGATTTATTTATTTATTGAAAATATTTACACAGGGTGTATACAATCAGTTAAACTGTTTTTCATGTGGACCCTGTTAAGAACATCAATATCAATATAAAATAAAAAGATAAAAATAAAAAGATAAAACATAAGCAAAATAATATAAAAGCATAGGATTTACATTAAAATATATACTTTAAGTGCTTTTTTGAAAGAATTAAGATCATAAATGTCCTTCATTTTGTCAGGTAAAGAGTTCCAGTAAATAGCACCACAATAAGCAAATGTTCTTTTGTATAAGTTACAGTTTGGTCTTGGCACATAAACATTCATAGGATGGCTTCGAGTCAACAAGCCAGAGACATCACATTACATTGTAATGCTGTCGCATAAATAATTAGGACAGAGACCATGTATACATTTAAACATTAATACTATTGTAAAATAAGTACATCTTTGTCTAATATTCATCCATTTTAACAATTTTACAATATCTAGTCCCCTGGAATTAATTAAGTCAAAGTTGTTCGAAATAACTCTTGCAGCTTGGTTTTGGAGTCTTTGAATTCTGCCAATATTTTGATCAGTTGTTTGGCCCCAAACACTAATAGCATAGTCTATACATGGCTGTACTGTACTGTTATATACTTTGGCTAATAAATCAGGTGAGACAAAACCTACTAATCTGCGTAATTGTTTAAGCTTGAGAGAAACATTACTGCACAGTTTGTTTACATACATGTTCCAATTGATATGTTTGTCAATCCTCATACCCAAATAATTAGCACAGGTGACATTGTTTAGTTGTTGTCCATTTAAACTAATGCACAAAGAATCAGAAATATATTTCTTTTGGGATGAGATCAAAATAATTTCACTTTTAGAGGCATTCAAAAAAAGGTTATTATCTTTATACCACTCTGACAAATTATGTATACTTTCTTGCAGGGCATTGTTAACATCACCGCAATTTGAACCCTGACAAAATACAGCAATATCATCCGCATTTAAGTTACATATTGCATTACCAACATATTGAGTGAGATCATTAATAAAGATAGTAAACAAAATTGGGCCTAATGCAGAACCCTAGGGCACACCAATATGTAAATTCTTAACATCCGAGATTGCATCTCCGTGGCTCACAACTTGTGAACGATCATCAAGGTAGTTACAAAACCATTTAAGTTCAGTCTCTTGGTGATGATGGTGTATGCATCTTATAACTTGTCACGTTAACAATGATGCACATTCAAGGAGCATCACACACATGTCTTTTTTTTCTGCCTAGTCACATATTGGTTTATTTTATACCACAATTGAGATTTCAAGTGCCGATCGTATGATGTAGTGTTTATTATCAGCAGATGTATCAGATGCTTTTTCTCCATTTATTTTTAGAGTTCCAGATTTGCCAGATAGACCATGCATTGCACAGGAAATTAATGCATCAGGACCTGAAATACACTGCAATTTAGAACCACAACTGCAAGTAGGGGTCAATGATGCCCAAGGAAATATTGATGACAGGGAGTCACACCTTGGGTATGTAACATTATCAACTGCATTTAGCAGTTAAAAGAGTATCTTGATAAACGTAAAGGCTAAATGACCTGAAGTAATTTTTATGAACTATTCTTGCTCGAACCTTGATTTAATGTGATAGACAATCTTAATGTCAGTTCAATTCAGTTCAAACACATGTGTCGGGAATCATATTAGCAATTAAACGTATTGCATTCAAACTGACTGGATTCAGTGAAGTGCGTAGATTGTAGTATTGGTAAATGTGGAGAGATACTCCTTGTTGTTACTATAGTAATAGTCTTTATTGTGGTTAAACATTATATTATAACATGGTTTTGCTATGTGGTCTTGAGTTAAGAATTGACTCCAACAATAAGGTTTAGGAACTACACTACAGCCATGTCGGCGAACCAAACATTATTTGGGGGTTTGCAATATAAATGTGTGCAGGGCATTAAACTGAGAGAGTCAACAGATCAGAACGAAAAGCTGGGCTAGTTTTAATCTATTGAAAATTGACTCTATAAATGAATACTTCAGCTAGTTGCACATGTGGCCCATTAGGCACAGAAATGAATCCGCCACATGTAACCTCTGTTTAGTGAAAATGACATAAGTGTTGATTGTTTATAATGGTCATTGTGTCCTAATCACAAGTGATTAAAATAATATGTCAGATGAGTTAGTTGCACTGAAACAAAGCTCAAATGAGGACGGAGTTGTGACACAAAGTCAACACCAATATTTGACACTTTATCTCATCATATTATTAAAGGGAAGTTGATGAGAGTCTGGACAATCAACTAACTACTGAAGAAACAAATCCAGGTAAAAATCTGGAAATAAATTGTGATGTGCCTGGTGAAGAGAATCATTCAGTAGAGGATAGTGAGGAACCCGTGGCAAGGTGAGTACATTCATAATCTAGTATTTCTTCAATTATTTTGATTACTTTGCAAAAATATTTGAAAGCGACATTATATAACATTGTGAAACATATCATATTTGCTATTCACATGTAGTATTTAAAGAACTACCATTATGACTACAATTTGCTTGACAACAATTAAATGATAATTAAATTTTTGCAGCAATGATGTTCCACAGAATGACCTGGTTGGTGCAACTGCAGAAAGTCCTGAGATAGACACCGACCACAACTACTTAGTGCTAATTGAAGGAGATAAAAAGTCTAGTTGGGAAAGAGTAGATTCCCCTGAACCAACAGAAGATCTGCAAAATAAAAACAATGAGCCAATTGAGTACTCTTACGCTGACATGAGGTATCTGCAAAATATGACACCTGCTGCAACAGACGCGTCAAGCCCGGAAATAGATGATCCAGAGGCTGCCGAATATTCCTATGCTTACATGCAACAATGGAGATTGCAGCTCATTGCAAAAGATAAACAAAGAAATGTTGCAGAGAAAAAGGATAGAGATGTTAGGGGCAACTCATACCTAGAACTTATTGGTGATGATGACAACCATGGATGCAGTGAGCAAGGAGCAGAATTAATTAATATACAGCTGCCTGGAGATGATCAGATTGAATATTCCTATGCCTACATGGGGCCAAAGAGAAAGATAAAGGCAACTGTGAAAGGTAGACCTGAAAGTAGAGGGAACTCTCATTTAGATGGTGGAAGTAAATTCTTCGAACACACTAGCAAGAGCCCAAATATGCAAGGTCATGGAGAAAATGTCAGTCACGAGATGTACTTAGACATGTCATCTGGAGGGAAGAAGAAGGCTGAATGCAGTAAGAAATGCTTGATCAGTGATGAGGACAAACCTGATCTCTGTGTAGAAAATGTAGTCAAACATGGAGCCACAAAATTACATGGTGTGGGTGATGAGACGAGTGATTACGTTAAAGACGATGAAGACACTGCATATGTAAAAATGGCATTGCAAGATATTGATGGAGACAACCATGAAAACAAAGATATCAAAAATGAAGTGGCCTCCAGTTTTAGGGATGAGGCTTGTGGTCAAATGCTGCAAGATGTTATTAAAGATGATACAGGCAATGTGTATATTAACTGGGTACGAAATATAGATGAACCATGTCCCACATTGGGAGATATCATTCAAGATTTGTCCAATGAAACTTTGTAGACATGGCTGCACCAGACACACACCGAACCAAACTTAGTAATATATATTTCATCTGCAATTAAACTGGTGGGGATAACCCGTGTAAATAACCCATATATAACTTATAAATCGACAGTGAATTTGAAATATGCATTGAAAGCACTGGTCTACAGTTACTCTTGTAGGTTATTTTCACTGCAGCCAGTCTGCCTGGTGTGTGACTTCACCAGCATGAAACCAAACTCAGTTATATCTATTTCAACTGGAATTAAGTAGGTCCTGATGTCACTGGGAATATCTAGAAAAAAAAAATTAACATTAATATAGCACTAGCAGTACAATTACACAATTTTATTAGGATGAAAAAAATACAAAACATATTTTTGTTAGTTTGTATATTATTCATTATGTTATGATATTATTGTAATGTATGTGAAATCTGTAGATAAATGCCTACATTATGTTGCTCATTGCAATTATATTAAGTGGTAAACTGGAACTGTTATTACTGTACATATTACTTGGTGTTAGTATATAATGTAAGCATCCAGTCATTTATGTTTGCTCAATAATATTTAAATCATATACAGCATTTTTGTTATTGTGAATTATGAGCAGAATGTTTGTAAGCTAAAACATGTTTTTTGTTGATTCATTAATGTCCTGCCATTTGTGGACCTAGATCACATGATATGAGTAGATATTAAATACAACTGGTATCACTTGATTTGGGTCCTGGTTTGGTAGAAGCCAAAAAGCATAGTTTCGAACTACCATTGCAAAATTTACTAATTATTTTTATTATTATAAGTATGGTCAACTGGTCAATTGTATCTGACAAATAATGTACATTGTAATTTAACTGTAGTATATATTATATGTTGTACTATATATGGGCAAATCTTCTTATTTTGAATATTTTGTTGTTAATTATTCCAATGCCATTTTGAATACATTGACATATTTTATGTCAACTTTTATTTTCATTTACATGTACTATTATTTCCAATCTTGTATATATAGAATTGTGAATTAATTAATTTGATATCAGCCTTCTGTTTTTTTTTAAATATTTACTTGTATCTTTATTTCCATGTAGTCAATGACAAGTGGGAGAAAAATTAATAGAGCCAACAAGGTGCACTTTGACCATAGTACATAAAAAGACCATAAGGTGACATCACTAAATCATTAATGCATGGATGACAAAATAATATGGATGATATCATCTAACAATCTGCTACGGTCTAAGTGACCTCTGGTGGTACTTTTCCTCCCCATTGTCAAGACATATAACAAAATGATATTACCCCCTACACCAAATTTATGATTAACACTATTGATTAAATGCAAAGCAGTCATGTACATTATCATATTATTTATAAGTTGTAAATATGTCTAATAAAATTAAGAATGAGTACATGTGTTGTATTACCAATTGTGATATTAAGCTGGGTTTCAACCTTTGCTTATTCTTCATAGAATACTTTTCCTGTCGTATTTGGCAGAAGTGCTAGTATTTCAGACTTTATTACCATAATCTGCTGTAATGGTTGATTATTATGAAGTCATGAAGTTTGGTGGCTATTTATGAAATAGCTCTCCTTCACAGCAAAATTGGATATATTAACCTAGATAAATCAAGACCATAATGACACCTCTGGGATATTCTATTACTGTAATCTAGTGTTGGAACCTTTTAACACCTGTTGAATGTCTAATTACCAGCTGCCTCTTTGCCAATGTAATGAAAAGGCTGCTGTGTACAGGGATGATTACTATATATTCAATGAGCACCTCAAGTTTTGACCGATCCTTGTAAAAACATCATCCATGAGCAGGACTCTAACCACTTTGCGGTTTCAGACTACCAAAACAATGTATACAACTGAATGTAGCAGTTTAATCAATTAAAAAAAATGTACAGAATGAGAATCTGAAATAATCCTGCATTTCATGTGGGTTTAAACAACTTAAGACAATTTAGCCATTTGAAGTAGAGTCAAGAGTTTTTTTTTTAACCCTTCATCTTGATGGGTAGTGGTTCTGCAGTGATATTGTTCACCACAGTCATACATTTTCGCATGACGTCAGATAGAAACCATCACTGAAATAAACAATGCTCTTTTTTACCTATAGTTTTGACAATTAGTTACTAATTTACTTCTAGATTTCCCACCATATCATATTGCTATTCAAAAACCAAGTAAATATATCTGAAATATGAAATGCTAATTCACAACCAGATTCTCCTTCAATTATTTTTGCAGCAGCTTCGAGTAGTCTCAGCTTTTGGCGAATTTTCATGCTGCCAATTTATCTTTATTGCTGTTTACTCATATTACTTATTAGCTTAAAACATGTTACTATAGATAATTTGTTCATGTGGTTAGCTTAATACTATGATTTTAGCCCATAGCTGTCATTCATTTCCTTTTGTACGGTTATTTAACAAACCTAAATTATTTTTACCAAATATTATCGTTCTTGTCCTTGCTGTCTCCTAAAGAAATATACTTATTTTTTCTAGGACACTACATTATTAATTCACAACCAGATTTTTCATCATATCGGATAGCTATTCAACCAACAACCTTCTAATTAACTGAGCTAAAGAAATAATTCTCTCTAGCTGGGTGTCTAGGAGCTGGGTTATTTGCTATTGGGAGCTTTACTGTATGTAGCTTTAAGTGTTCCTGGTGGAATTGGTCAGAATTAAATATCTGCTACATTTAGACCTTGAAAAGTGCAACAGAATTTATATTCATCGCCAACAAAAAGAGAAGCCAAAACAAGAGTATCAATATAATTATTTTGATTGATCAGAAGGTCCTGATTGAAACCGGCCTCAGCAAATTACCTTCAGGGCATGACCACACTTTTTTTTTTCGGCATCTATGCTGATGCTGTTTATGTCCATATTTTTTTGTTTCGCAGGAATTATCTTGAACCACCGCGACCGCCATGGTTGTTTACCTGGCATGTCCAATGTAATTTACTCCAGAGGGAAGCACAACCGCTGCATCAGCGCAACCTATCAAATAAAACTGGTGGTCTTTTTTTTAGTTAATTAGACTTAAAATAGCATACATTACTTGCATGAAAGGAGCAGCTAACTATGTCAATTACCGATGAAATGCAATTAACCACTGAGATAAGGGGTAAGGAAGAATAGATAGTCATAGACAACTAATTATTGAACACCTGTTTGTATTTTGTGAAATGAAAGAATTCAGTGCTATTGACAAATAACACTACAAAATGTGTATATATATATGATCAAATACACACACTATCATTTTATAGCATAAACCATGGAGCAACTGGTGGCTTGATCTATGCATAATTACATAATAATATTGTAATGGTATTTGCTCATAAGCATGGCAAGTTGACCATGGATGAAGGTTCAATGACCACTAGTCTTGTCCAACAAAAGACCAACAACAAGGTACAATGTAAAGGTTTATTCAAAGCTGAAATAGACCCATAAATGTACAAACAGGTGCAACCTACAACCCAGACAGAGTCAGGTGGAGATACAGAGACTGTCTCAATAGTGTGCTAGTCTCATAACTAGAAAGGACATAGCTGTCACAATCTTACTTGCACAATGCTGTGCTAGTGGCATAAATACAAGGGACATATAGCTGTCACAGTGTGAACAGGGGTTGTGAGATGGCTCACAAGCCTCCAAGTCCAGTATCAAGCCTAAGTGTAGGCTGACAGCAATATTCCCTCAGAGCAGAGACCACCTTGGAGGTCAAAGCCCTGACCAGTGTCCACTAGAGCCCAAGAGAGCTCATGTAGAGGCACTGACCAAGAGTAAGCTTGGTGTTTGAAGGCACTGCATCCCATCTTAAAGGCAGGGTGCTGCCCTCTATGGGGAAACTAGGCCTTCAGGTTAAAGTGCTGCCACCTGTAGGATATGGTGCTGTCCTCTGTAGGCAATGCACAACACAAACAGTCCTGGAATCTCATGCGATACACCCCAAGATCTCCACAATATAAATATCATGATATATTATTATGAATTTTATGAATGATTAATTATAATTTAACCAAATATTTATACCATTAATAAAATATGATTTCATCCAATGTAACCATTATATCCCTAGAGATCACTTGTGGTCAGGTCCTCTTACGAGACCGACCCCCTTATGAGACGGTCGTCAGCCTACAGAAGAGTAGGTCTCTTAAGAGGAGCAGTGCTGAATACCAACAATATTTCTGCATGAATATCCATTCATAATATTCAATCAAGAACTATAAATGATTTTGAAATGTAGCGTATTTTCAGTGGGTTCATTTACTTATGCACAGCATTGCAGGCAAACTAAGAAATCTAACTTCATAGACATTTTTGAATAAAATGTTTCAGTGACACTTTTGTCTATGACTAGAATGACTTACTATCCAAATTATACTGCCTTTTAACTGACAATTTTAGTCAGCTTTAGTAAATGTGATGTAGCATTATTCATAATGAGTACCTTTTAGTCAACTAAAACTACAGTTCAAAACATTAACTGAATACATAGCCTTTTGCTATAGGGAATGTGCCTGACTAAATTAACAATGATGTCTTGATGAAAATAAATCAATAGTCGGCCATTCAATATCCTGCTGAGTCAAATTCTGATCATACAATATTCCTAACCAAATAATATAATTCTGACATTACTATAATTATATATTTATAATGGTCTTGAAACCCCAAAAAGGCACAACTGCAAATTTTAGACAGATTATGACAAGCATGTAGATACAGTAGTTTCGCGTTCAGCTCTGGAAACAAAGAACATATTTTTTACATTTTTACCTAATTTTGTAAAAATAGCTGAAACATGTCAATGATAAAAAACACAACTGGGCCATGAGGACTAATTTAATAACCGACTGTATCAATGTACATAAAAAAGTGTTTGAGTTCGGCTCTAGAAACAAAGTGTGCTGCCCGCCTGCCCCCGCCAGCCTGGCTTATTGACAACTTTTAACTACAATTCCTTCGACAAATGTTTTTTGGCAGGTTATTTAGCTTTCTTGGCAAAAACTAATCACGCTGACCAGAACAGTTACTGGTATTTGTAAACAAACCTTGTGTTATATATGTTTGGTAAGCAAATTGGTCTCACCAGCAAATTACCTTACTGAAATTACAACGTTATAATCAGTGTCGCTGATTCGCGATTTCGGAGTCGTTTATAAAAACTTGAGGTCGGAATGGTTTCAATACTTGCTACAAGCGAAACACCGACACATTAATGTACAGAATGAATTTGGAATTTTGAAAATCGGACGAAAACTAAAGGAGCTGTGTTTTGATTATTGATAAAATGGTAATGTTAGTTTATTTGTAAGCACCATTGAATCCAGCACCTTCCAATCCCTGTAGGTGGCTCCACAATAGCGAATGTTTACCTTCTTAGTGGGGTCTCCTCATATTAGATATAATCTGTCTAAAATGTGCAGTTGTGCCATTTTGGGGTTTCATGACCATGAATAATATATAATTATAGTAATGAGAGAAAAATGTGAAAAATTAATTTTCACAAAATAATGGAAAATCGGAAAAAAAATCCTGAAAATTGTAATGTCTGCTACATTCCTGGCACCCTCCCTGCAAACACGAACAGGTTGTAAAATTCATTCCGCAACATTTGACTAATGTTGTCACAATATTAAAGTGTGGACCCTAAAAAACTTGCCAGGCATGTTTTCAATCAATGTTCCAAAAATGATTGCCAGAACATCTTGAAAACATTCAATATTGCAGAACACTTTGTCACAAGGTGATAACGAGGACTCCCAGAACATTTCAGCAACATTTGAGGTAGTATTCCATTTAAATTATCAATATATGGAGAAAACATTGTCACATCATAAAAGTGTGGACCCATGAAAAACCCTGCAGAAATATTATTAACGATATTATCAAATATGTATACTTGTCAAAATAATTTCACCCTGTGAAATTAATTATAAAATATTGCAGCATGATTCTTCAATCACTTTAGGTTTGTTATTTAATAAATATTAGGTATTTCATTTAATAAATATTTTCCCAACACTCCCTGATAATATGATGAAAACGTTTTGTGCTTGTAGGGCTGGTATTGCATGCAATGAAATTCGTAAGATTTTGAGAATTAAAAGTCATTTATACGTATTTTTCAAAATTTGGTAATTTTTTTGCCATATTCTTTGTATATAAGATTTACAATGAAAAAAATAAAAAACCCATATGTTCCCAAACCTCCACGTCTCAACTGCTGTTAAACGTATGTAATGTTATTAAGCTGTAAAAATGTCACAATCATACCAGCTTTAGAAGTGGTGTGTAATGTTGTGAAATTTGATACTTGTGGTCTTAAAGCAAACCTTTATTGTGACGTGCCACCGTACACAATTTTCTTGACGCCTTTGTAGTTGCAACATACCTGCAGTACACATGGTGGCATTGCCATTTACTTGCATAAAGCTTTTAATTATAGTATATTGCCGGTGGATAGCACTGATTTGTGGGATGGCTTATTTTTGGAAGTTACATCAAGTAATACTGACATACTATCACTTCAAAAGAAATTAATTTTGGGCAATATATATAGACCCCCTAGGAACAATGTTGAAAATATTGAAACTTTCATTTCTGAAACAAGTTTTATGTTTGAACAGCTACAGAGGTTTAGAAATGTGTTAATAGCAGGGGATTTTAATTTGGATCTGTTGAAATTTAAAGAAAACCTTAGCATAAGTAAGTACTTTGAGCATTTATTATCACACAGTTATATTCCAAAGATAAGCTTTCCCACACGCTTGACACACCGACACGGTACTCTAATTGACAATTTCCTAATTAAAATCTCTGATAGTTTCTCTGAGACAACTTCAGGTATTATTCTTAAAGACATTTCTGATCATCTCCCTTATTTCATTTGCCTTGATTATTTAAATTATAACAAAGAGCCTTTCAAATTTGTTAAAGTTGTGTCACATTGCAGTAAAGACTTTCAGAATTATTTGGTTAATACTAATATCATGTACAGACTAGACCAGGATGCATCTGCCAACCCTAATGATAATTATAATATTTTGGGAAACATTCTTAAAACTGGTATGGACAAATATTTTCCTGTTAAAACTTTGAGATTTAATAAGTATAAGCACAAGAAATGCCAGTGGGTTACACATGGTATCTTAATTTCCATAAAGTATAGAGATTCTTTGTACAGTCATTTAAAATCTTTGCCAAGAAATCACCCACAATACAATATTTATAAAATCAATTTACAAACATACAATCGAATTTTAAGAAACAGCATTAGATCAGCAAAAAAGTTATATTACCAGAATTGTTTTGAAAAATTCAAAAATGACATGAAAAACACATGGATAATTATTAAGGATATAATCAACAAATCCAAAGGGAAAAAGGATATTTCGAAATATTTTATTATAAATGGAGAAAAGGTTACTGATTCAAATTTGATTGCTTCTCAGTTTAATAACTTTTTTGCCAATGTAGGCCCATCCCTTGCACAAAAGATTACTCCACCTGTCAATAAAAGTTATAGAAATTATTTGTTTAATGCAATAGAATGTTCTTTTAAGTTTTTGCATGTTGATAAAGAATCAGTTGTTAAAGTAATACAGAATTTGAAGCCAAAGGGCAGTTTTGGCAGTGACCGGATATCTAACAAACTGTTAAAATTAATACAAAATGAAATATCTGATGCCCTAACTTTAATTTTTAATCAATGTGTTTCCCAAAATATCTTTCCTGATGCTTTAAAAGTTGCTAAAGTGATCCCATTGTACAAGAAAAGTGAAGAATATATTTTGGATAATTATAGACCAGTTTCTATTTTACCGAGCATTTCCAAAGTTTATGAAAAATTATTACACAAGCAGATAAATGATTATTTCAACAATAATAAGCTTTTTTATACAAGTCAATACGGGTTTAGGCAGATGCACTCTACTGAACTGGCTGCTCTAGAACTTGTTGATAGAATTCTGTTTGACTTAGATAAAGGTGAAACTCCTATTAGTATATTTTTGGACTTATCGAAGGCATTCGATACTATAGATCATGAGATTTTAATTGGGAAATTACAATATTATGGTTTTCATGAATCAGCCTTAAACCTTGTTAAAAGTTACTTGAATGATCGGTCTCAGTTTGTTGAATTTGGAAATGTTACGTCAGAACGTGCTTACATATCAACTGGTGTCCCTCAGGGATCAGTGCTGGGACCTCTGTTTTTTATTATCTATGCGAATGATATCTGCAAGGCAAGTACCCTATTCAAGCCCATTATCTATGCCGATGATACCACACTCACTGCCACCTTAAGTACCTTCCAACAAGAAAATAACTCTGTCCAAGATGTAATTAATAAGGAATTGTGTAATATTTGTGATTGGATGAAGCTAAATAAATTGTCGCTGAACTGTCGTAAAACAAAGGCTATGCTTTTTCATATGCCACAAAAATCTGTGTTCTACCCAGATCTTGTTCTTGAAAATGGAAATATTGAATTTGTTGAAGAGTTTAATTTTCTTGGAATTCTATTGGATAAGCATATCAGTTGGAAAAATCATATTAATCTAATAACAAAAAAGATCTCTAAAACTGCAGGTATACTTAACAAGTTGAAGCACTTTCTACCCATTGATGTATTATTGAATATTTACAATGCTTTAATTGTCCCCTATTTAAATTATGGTGCATTGCTTTGGCAAAAATGTGCGAATAGGTTACTTGTCTTGCAGAAGAAAGCCATAAGAGCAATTTGTAGTGCCAAGTATAACGCTCATACAGGAATTTTGTTTAAAAGTTTGGGAATTTTAAGGTGTACTGACATATGTGTGCTGCAGTGCTTTAAATTTTGCTATAAACTGGAAAATAAGCTATTGCCTGCTTATTTTACTTGTGGTAATGTATTTGTCAGGCATTCAAGCGTCCATTCTTATATTACCAGAGGATTAGATAACTTTGCACTTCCAAGAGTTAGCCATGATTTTGCAAAGAACAGTCCCAGATATAAGTTAGCAAAGTTTTTTAATGAAATGACAAATGAATTTAAAAGTAAAATACACTCTCATAGCATGCATGGTTTCAAACTGTATGTCAAGAAATCGATAATTAATCAATACATTACTGACTGCAATGATCCTAATTGTTTTTCATGTCGACAGTAATTTGTGTCCAGATAAAGAAACTAAGAAATTTATGCAGTCCTTTTGATATTCATGGAGCTTGGATGCCTGATGGAGTCATTACTACTTGTCAAATACATGTATGGCTAAACTTAATGCCATACTGAGGCATACACATCTACTTACTTGTGACATGTGATCTAACATCTTTTCTTAAATTTTGCACTTCTAGTAGTTCTATCCTTCAACTTGGCCTGCCTTGTTCAAATACCCACCATTTTGTTCATCTGTTGGTTCCTTCGGGATTCTACTTCTCCTTATCATTACACCATTTCCAGCTGATTTCAGATCACTTGTGAAAATATGTCATAAATATCATTTGATTGCATACTATTCTTTTCTTTTGCACCTCTTTGACAAAATAAGAAATATACATATTGATGATTCAATAGTTTCATGTGGTCAAACATGACGTACCAGTGTTCCTGGTGTATGGCTGATGCTCCCTGACCTATATCATGGGTGGCCTCCAAGAAGCGGCAAATTGCCTTGTGGGGGTCTCCCTCCATACTTCATACTTTATCATCCATTTCATTAATGATACACTATAGCAGCAGCAACATTAAGTGTATGTATGGAAAATAAAAGAAATTCTGATTCTGATTCTACCTGCTGTCAGCAATTTTTAGGAACTTTTATTTATACAAACTTCACAAGGTGACCTCTAAAAGGCCAAAATATGTAAACGCTGTCCTTGTGGCATAATACATATAGTATAGAAACTCTGGTCACTGAAATCAAACTTAAACTGTATTAAATTGAACAATCAAGGATCCTTAGGGAGATTAATGACTCTGAGAAGCACCCAAAACTAAGAACATATAAATTATTTAAAACTACTTATTGCTTTGAACCTTATCTAAATCTTAACCTCCCCCAGAGAACATATAATAACATAGCGAGATTTAAACTTAGCTCACATAACCTCAAAATTGAAACCGGAAGACACGAGACCCCCAAAATACCATTAGAAGAAAGAAAATGTAATAAATGTGATAGTAATGACGTAGAAGATGAACTACATTGCCTCTTAATCTGTAACAATCATGCAGGACCAAGAAATCAATTAATCCTAAAAGCAACTAGCCAGATACCAAATTTCCATAACTTAGATAAAACACAACAATTTAAATCATTGATGTCAAATAAAGAACCTGAAATGATATATGCTCTTGGTAATTTCCTAAATAAAGTAATGTAGACTTAAATTTCCACTGGGCTCCTCTGACTTGCCACTTCCTTGACAACTGCCATCATAAATTAGATGAGTCAAAATGCCAGGGTCAGCGCAATGTTGCCTGGTATTTTTCTCTCCCATATTTCATATGAAACCTATATGTAAACTGCAAATTTTAACTTGTATTGTGATATTATTATCAGTATTTTGTATATAATTATGAAAATTTTAATCTTATTTTATGTTGTGATCAGTATTTTTGTTAAATGCCTCACTGGTTGATATGTGATTTATGTTTTATGTAAATCTTACTCTATGTTTTATGTAAATCCTACTGTAAGGATATTATTACCTTGAATTTTTAGCTATATTTAGCATATTATGATTTATGTATAAAATAATGAGAACCTGTTAAGCATATTTCTGTAGACCGGTGTAGCTTTAGTTAGATTTAGTGAGTAGAGCTGTAGTTATATGTGACAAATGTATCTTTTCTGATATGAATCAATGTCAATAAAAGCCATATATATATATATATATAGGTTTTATGTTTCAATGGTACTTGGTCTGAAGCTTAGTCAGCTTATATGACCAGCTGCCAGAGGCAGATGTCATGATGAGAAGATAGGGCGTGGATACCACACTATATCACACATTTACCCCATTAGTGGGGTATTTTACTTGCTTCAGCATAGACACCAAGTACAAGGAAAACATAATCATTTGATCATAATGTCACATCAAAATTATTCTTCCATGTTTTGGCTTTTAAAATCATGTACAGATATCTACTTTTCTGTTGCACAAAGAGGGAATATATATTTTTAAATGACATGGCAGTCACTGATAGCCGTGAACATACATTACTGAATGATGCTATAATATGGCAAAGGAGAGTTCCTACAGATAAATTATTTCCATTTTAAAAAGTATCTTCTTAATTTTTTCCTGTTACTGCTGCAGCTGTGAGCTACTCTGAATGCTTAATTTTCATCCAGTATGGGTATGTTGTACTGCAAAATAGTATATTGGGCAGCTTCAAAGTATGTTGGATGACGGCTGTGTATGTTGGATGGCTGCACATTGTAGTTTGTAAAATGTGGAGAATTTAAGCAATGGTAGTGTGTATAATGGTTTTGTGGGTTTGCCTCAGCCAATATATTTTTTCTTCATCCCACAAAACTCAATGTTGGACTTCTCATCATCCACAATGGTATATATGGTATCATATCAAAACATTACTTAGCAAAAGGGTTCTATCCAGTTGCTACTAGTTGCGGTTAAAACCAAAACAAATCACATCTTATTTCCTGACAAACGGCACTTAGAAAAACAATGTCAATACTCTACCATGTTTGTGCATGTATTTAAAAACCAAATTGATACAAAGATGCATGCCTTATCAATGCACCCTTTTATGGCACCAATGTCAAGAATTCATATTAAAATATTCTAATTTTTACATTGCTGAAAAACAGTTTGCACTGAGTAATTTAACCCTTTAAAAATAACTTAATAGATAAATAAAATATGGGAAATGTATCCCAGCTTGGTACGACATTATCTGATGTCAAGTTGATGTGAAAAAAGGTTCTTAAATGTTCAATATGGAACCTAGGGCTTCCATATGGAACCTGAATTGTTGATAGTTCATGTAAAGGTTCCGAATGGTTCTTAAAGGTTCAATGTGCATTTAGTTGCCTAAAAGTGCAACAACAACAACAACAACAACCAAAACAACAAAAACAACAACAACATGGCATCCAACACCTGCCATGCTAAGTATTCATTAAAGAAAATTAGAAAATGCTATATTTCGCTATCATAAATCTGTATATGTCATGTTGAATGCTACTTTTACAAAGTATACAGTGGATTGCAAAAGTATTCATGCCTCTAGATTTTGCAGGCAGTTATGACAGCTATAAATTTATATAGACAAAAGTGGGACATGAAAGTAACACTAATGTTTTGAAGGTGGTGATTTACCACATGTTGTAAATTTGCAAGCCACTTTGCAACTGTTATGTAATGTTTCGCATGAAATAGCAAATTGTTACATTGTTCCACTGCATTTTCCATCAAATTTTATATGAAGTTTCTGAAATTCATTTTTGAAAAACATTTTACATGAAAAATAATAGACTATTGGCTGACTGGCTGAAAATATGAGGGACTCTGGTAAAATGATAAATTGATATTAAAAGCATCAAAATTACATCTTATTTTTAATAGCCAATCTTTGGTTCTTGTTAACTATTGCAAAATATTCTTAGAATTTTCATTAAAACTTGGGGCTTTAGGGCATGTGAAAAATGTATATACCCCCTGCCCAATGCTGTTACAATGAGAGATATGGTCAGTAAATCGAACTGCAGTTGGACAAATCGGCTGACCCTAACAGCAGACATATTACATATCGTAAAATATGCCCTGAAAGCCTGTTTTAATCGATATCACATATTTTGATGCTAATGGCCTGATGGTCAAGACAACCCCGAATTCCACATTGGCCAGCTTAGATGCAGGTCTCGGGTTTAATTCCTTTATTAAATTAGCTGTGCCTTGCTCTGACTTGACAATGTAAAATCGCCCCCTCTGCATCCGCGCCTGTACTCCAGGTCTATGCTGAAGCAAGTAAAATACCCCATTTCTACGGTAAATGTGTGGCATGGTGTGAACTCCAAGCCTTATCATCTCATCATTATGTCTGCCACTGACAACTCGTCATATAAGCTTCAAACCCAGTAGCATGGGTTTAACCCCTTCCACTTGGCCTTGTACATTCACATTAGAAAATTCAGTGGTCCCCGTAATATATTTTAACCCCCCCTCCTCCGGTTAATGTTTGGCTAGATCCGCCACTGCTGGGTTAGTAACAGCAAATATGTTGTTCGCACTTTCTGATGCTTTCACAGTTTCTAGCTAGGGGCCCTCGAGACTGGAGGGTAGGCCTAATGAACACAGACTGCAGACAGATTCCTAGGTATGTTGTTCTTTTGTAATTTAACAATTCATTACATGCTAAATTTTAGTAACAATTACACTAGATGATTATTATTATAGGCCTACCTAATTTACAAAGCGCCGTATTCAAAGTACATCCGAATCTGCTGTTGTGCACTTTACAATTATGAAATGGTGTATTTACTAAAATTATGAAACACAGATGCTTGGGTTCAGTGAATTTTTAATGATTTCTATGATATTTGGTCTTCACTCAGCTTTGATTACGACCTATGATAAATCTGTATAGGCCTATATATTCTACGATGTAGCACGTTTTGAACTTTTTCCTAGTTTCTTAACCAAATGAGTATCATATCACTTGTTTTTGGTAAGTGATTTAAGAAGTTCTTGAGTTAACAGTTCATTGATCGAAACACTAGATGCTCCAAGTAAATTGTAATGATTTCTTTGGATATCTTTTGGGGTGAAAACTTGTGAAGGTTTTCAACAAATATATGTTGAAGGCCCATCATGTAAAATGCCTAGCAACTCAGCAAAAGCTTAATATCTACTTACATTATTTCATTCCTTTGAAACTGGTGTGATTTGACTGGTAACTATGGTGCTTTTAAATAAAATGCATTATGAATTTTTTCCTTGTGATGCTGCTGTGGGCATCTGGCTATGGCCAGTTGAGTGACACACCCCCACTCTGACCTATAAAATCACTGTTCTCACCCTTTCTTAAGTGAAACAGTGTAATTACTTAAATTGGATTTGCAAGAGTAGCAAAGATCTATGGAAAAGTACATTTTATAGCACGTTCGACAATAAATACAAAGACATAAACTTATATGAACTATACTAATTATTTGTAATATTTTGACATGATACCTTGTCAGCCTCTTTCACCTGCAACTAATACCCTTTAGTCTGTAAAAATAGATCAATTCATTTTTTAATTTTTTTTTTTGCATGCGAGTCTTTTTTTTTAAAGAGAGCTTTTCTTGTTATATTTAGTAACTTGGTAGTTGTTACATTTTTCTGTTTCCAGTGCTTTTGTGAAATGTTCTTGCAGCAAAGTAATATGACTCAGCACATTAAATAATTAGTACCACACATAACTGGGTAAAGCTAATGGCTGTTTAAAAAGTAACTGTTATGGATGACTTGTTATTCTTAAAGTAAAGCACACAACTTGCAGTGTTGTCATCAACAGTTTTGATTTTGATTTCTAGAAATTAAGAAATTTTCGTTTATCATTTCGGTTTGATTTTTGTTTCCTACCTGAACATCTATGTAGCTTTAAAATTAAGTTTAATGAAATGTGAAGACAAAAACGACCCTGAACAATCTAAAGCAAGGAACATGTTCATGTGCTTTTTTTCTCATCATAGCCTAGAAATTGAGAAGTTCCGAAGTTAACTGTTTCACACATAATGGTTTTATTTCAAAACTTGAAATTAAGACATTTTTCACAATTTGTACTAAGTTCTTCAATTTTAAGCTCATCTGTTTGTCTAACAGACAAGTTAAGAGTTCTTCAATTGGAAGAAATAGTTACTCTGGGGGTATGATGGAAGCATGGTAACTTCTATGAGTGAAGCACATAGCACGGGCTGGTGCTGTTATTCAGTTGGGGGTCTGAAAGTTGTATGGTTGTCTTGGGGTAATTCATGTTATAACATTTATCGGTTTGCTGTGGGGTAAAATTCTATAACTTCTGGTTGAGTGATCAGATTTGCTTCAGATTTGGCTTGCACACTCTATGCAGTGTGTTAGCATCATGTTCTAACACTATCGTGTTGCCATGGGGTAATTACCCCATGATAATATCTGTTTAGGTGATCAGATGTTTGCATACTCTACAGGATGTTAGCATCATCTATCTGCATGAATAGATAAACCCAAATTGTGCGTCTATGCATGTGGTCGTTTTGTCTGTACAAAGTTATAATCTCAAATTAATTAAAATTCAATTTGTTTGCACTTATTTTCAGGTCACAGTTGGTGGGCATGAAATAGACAGACCCCTCCATCAGCAGTCGACTCCCATGAACTGACCTAATCAGAAGTTACCGAATCATCCATCCCAAAATCACAAAGTCCTCTGGTCAAGTATACTACAATTACATAAGTGCAATAAAAGTCTCTGTGGCTGGGTGTTGAGTTTGAACATTTTACCCTTTTCAGTTAAATATAATGTCCCATTAAATCTAAAGTCTCCCAAATATGTAAGACAACCTCTTAAACTGAGGTCAACTTGAATTTTGACACAAGGTTATCCATGTTAGTTCTTCTATTCAAGAACGATATTACTCATTTTGAATAAACCCAAGTTTGACAATGTTTATAAAGAGTCTGGAGTAAATGGCACAATTTGAAACACTCATGGCAATATCAGACATCAAATCCTTGGTGGAATTTTTGTTTGAGAAATAATGATTGCAGAGACAATTATACCAAAGAATAAGTAACAGCTCCAGTTTGGTAAATGCCTGTAAATGACAGCAATTCTATATTTTGTTTTTGGTATTCTGTATGGAAGACCCTAAGAGCAGCAGCCAATTAATCTACCAATTAAAATGCAAGATTGAAAGGAAAAAGGTATCAGAAATTAAATCTTAATCTAACAGATATCTCTACACCAGAGAAGGGTGTTTAGCTGGTGATGCTGGGAGAGTGCTAATAGCTGTTGAGGTATGTGATATGAAAAATAGGGAAATATTGTCTTCTTCAGTGTAGGAAGCCATAATTTGTTTAACTACTGGGTTGAGCTGACCAACAATTTGTCCATTTATGTGCGGCACCGAAGTTATAAGAGTTATTCATAAAATTTTCTATAGTTTTCGCAGTCTTCAGTCACTCTAATTGAATTCCTGTGATAAATTTTGTCATTGTGAAGCTGTATTTAATGATAATATTTTAAGACAAATTGAGCATATAGCTTGAGGCACCTGACCCACATGGAGCATACACCATACAAGCCAAATCCCGTGAGTGACACTCGCTACGAGCAATCATATCAAAGGTTGAGCAAGTGGGTAACCTCTGTGTTGGTGTCAAGGTATCTCAACCTTAAGTGCTCGTTTTACAGTTTTTCAGGCTATGAATTGTGAGATTTTTTCACAGAGGTGATCTGTTGTAATGTTTGTTTTTAATATTCACAAAGAATTCAATTGGTTGTGCTTTTTTTTCCCTGAAGTTTACAGAAATATTTACATTTGAATATGACGTGTGCCACCCAGTGTCCGCAAAATCGCATGGACACTGGATTTTACAGATGTATGAATTAAGTATTACAGATTTACTTTTTATGTGACTAATGTAAAAAGATCTACAAAGTAACCAAAACATGGCAACAATACACAATGTAACAAACAATAATGGACCAGACATAAACAATACTCATTATATTGCAGAAGACTAGAGATTTTACCTTTTTTTGGGTATATTTATTTTTAATAATCTTATATTTACCTTAAAGATATCAGTTCAATCCAAAAGTTGGGAATGGCAGAACTCCACTTCTAGAAATGATAAAAATATGCAGTTTATACTAACCCTATGAAATTCTTTCTTGCATAACTGCTTGGTTTTTTTTTTAAATTATTTTTGTAACTACTGGGTTGAGCTGACCAACAATTTGTCCATTTATGTGCTGCACCGAAGTAATAAGAATTATTCATAAAATTTTCTATAGTTTTCGCAGTCTTCAGTCACTCTAATTGAATTCCTGTGATAAATGTTGTCATTGTGAAGCTGTATTTAATGATAATATTTTAAGGCAAATTGAGCATATAGCTTGAGGCACCTGACCCACATGGAGCATACACCATACAAGCCAAATCCCGTGAGTGACACTCGCTACGAGCAATCATATCAAAGGTTGAGCAAGTGGGTAACCTCTGTGTTGGTGTCAAGGTATCTCAACCTTAAGTGCTCGTTTTACAGTTTTTCAGGCTATGAATTGTGAGATTTTTTCACAGAGGTGATCTGTTGTAATGTTTGTTTTTAATATTCACAAAGAATTCAATTGGTTGTGCTTTTTTTCCCCTGAAGTTTACAGAAATATTTACATTTGAATATGACGTGTGCCACCCAGTGTCCGCAAAATCGCATGGACACTGGATTTTACAGATGTATGAATTAAGTATTACAGATTTACTTTTTATGTGACTAATGTAAAAAGATCTACAAAGTAACCAAAACATGGCAACAGTACACAATGTAACAAACAATAATGGACCAGACATAAACAATACTCATTATATTGCAGAAGACTAGAGATTTTACCTTTTTTTGGGTATATTTATTTTTAATAATCATATATTTACCTTAAAGATATCAGTTCAATCCAAAAGTTGGCAATAGCAGAACTCCACTTCTAGAAATGATAAAAGTATGCAGTTTATACTAACCCTATGAAATTCTTTCTTGCATAACTGCTTGGTTTTTTTTTCATTATTTTTGTAACTACTGGGTTGAGCTGACCAACAATATGTCCATTTATGTGCTGCACCGAAGTAATATGAATTATTCATAAAATTTTCTATAGTTTTCGCAGTCTTCAGTCACTCTAATTGGATTCCTGTGATAAATGTTGTCATTGTGAAGCTGTATTTAATGATAATATTTTAAGACAAATTGAGCATATAGCTTGAGGCACCTGACCCACATGGAGCATACACCATACAAGCCAAATCCCGTGAGTGACACTCGCTACGAGCAATCATATCAAAGGTTGAGCAAGTGGGTAACCTCTGTGTTGGTGTCAAGGTATCTCAACCTTAAGTGCTTGTTTTACAGTTTTTCAGGCTATGAATTGTGAGATTTTTTCACAGAGGTGATCTGTTGTAATGTTTGTTTTTAATATTCACAAAGAATTCAATTGGTTGTGCTTTTTTTCCCCAGACATAAACAATACTCATTATATTGCAGAAGACTAGAGATTTTACCTTTTTTTGGTTATATTTATATTTAATAATCATATATTTATTTAAAGATATCAGTTCACTCCAAAAGTTGGCAATAGCAGAAACACCACTTCTAGAAATGATAGAAATATGCAGTTTTATACTTACCCTTTGAAATTCTTTTGTGCATAACTATTCAATTTTCTTTTACTCATTCTTTGCATCCTCTTTATGTTTTAATGTCTCAATGCTGCGGAACTTGTACCTTAGTCATTTTATATGACCAGCTGCCAGAGGCCAATGTAATGATGAGATGATAGGCTTTAGGTTCATACCATGTTACACATCAGCCCTTTGGGTTTTACTTGCCTCAGCCTAAACAGGACACACCAGCCTTAAATTCTTATGCTTTTGTTTAACAATGTTGTATTTTGATGTTTAAGTATATTAACCTGCGTGCGAAAACTAATTGTGAAAATTCAGTCAGAGAAAGCACTCAAATGTCAGAATTGAAATTATTTTTTGTCTAACTATTAAAAAAATATTTCGATTTAAAGAATTTCTAGAAATCTTCGTCTGAAACAGGCGCTATGCAAATTTATATATTTATTATTATTTTGCTTAAACTTGTATGATCACCAGAGTGGTGCCAAAGTTAAAACAAGAACTGAAAATGAACAATTAATTGATATCACTAATTATTAGGGAATACCACATGATTAAAATGACAACTCCTACTATGCTTTAATCCATGTCTGTTTCAGGCAAAGGGGTTATGTAATTGAACTATATCACACTGGTTATGATGATGAAATGGATGTGAACTAATTTAACAGTGTTTGCAACGCCTGGACTTACCACCAAAGGAAACCCAACCTAGTTTAGGCGAGTGTCGTTTGGACAAATACTTAACTTAAAGGCTTCAATGGCTTTGACTGTAACCAATGGCTAACCAATGATGTCATCATAGGTAAAAATTATCTGATTGGGAATTGACCCTTATAGGGTGTTAGCACATCAGGGTGTTTCCTAATGCAGACAATTACTGGTCACATGAAGGAAATTTTCATTCCTTGGACCTTGGGATCGCTCATCGCTGGGACTACTGTAACTTTTTAATCCATAAACTTAATTAACTGTATCTTATTTTCTATGTAGCTTGTCTGTGTAGCAGTAAATATGCATTTGGCAAGCCTCATATTTTGATTGTATCATGTATAATTGTAATTTGAAACAATAATAAACATTCTGCTTTGTACTTATGCAGTCGAGGATGATAAGGAAGATGGAAATGAGACTGGAAACGAGGAAGATGAAGAAATATTTCTTGATGGACATTCTGACTGGTTGTTAGATAGATAAATATGGAAAGTGCAGTCCTCTAAGGCAAGTTCTTGTGAGAGTTGCTTGATGAGGTGTGAGAGAGAGAGAACTTCTTCATGGTCTGAATATTGGAATTGGTCTTGTGGGTTTGTTGTAAGTCTGTTATTTGTTCTTAAACACATCATTGTCACAGATGAGGTATTGCATGTATTTTACATATAATATTAGCAATTTTTATATCCCCAATATTTCGGAACTCATCTTAATGATCAGAGTCTTGGGAGGGACAGGGAGGCACAGTGCACCCTGTAATCCTAGGCACTAATTGGCCTAAAGCAGTGTCATCTTTGATACTGAAGTTAGTCATCAGCACCCATACCACAGAGAAATTGCTAGCTCCTTTAAAGTCATGGAATGTTGTATTAGGCCTTTTCGTAAAAACACTAGCCTAACTACTTCCAGTTGTAACAGCTGCAGTGGAAGCTATGCTATACAGTCAAGTCAAATATTATTCATACAATTTTTAACTCATCTGTTTTTCTAACATACGAGTTATTGTTGTCACTTGGTCAGTGTTGTTGCCTTTGGTGTCGTTGGCGGCGTTAGCACCTTCTGATTATGGCTTTTCATTGAGTTCTTCAATAAAAGAAAGATTCATTCTGGGGATATGATATTTTGATGGCAGCATGATTATATTTATGAATGAAGAATGGAACATAGAATTTTATTCGGGTTTCGGGTTGCCATGGGGAAAAATGCTATTACTTTGCTTTAAATTTGAAGTCAGTGTAACTATTTAAAATTCATAGCTATTCAATCTTCTTCTTCTTCTTCTTCTTCTTTAGTGGAAAATATCTTCATCTGGGGTGAAGTAGCACGACATTCCTAAAATTTGCTAACTATCTACTATTTCATTGAAAATTCTACTCAAGTCTACAACCCATTCTCAGACTGGATACTTCTCATTCTTAAGTTGAAGAGATACATTCAGCCATCAGGTGTAGTTCAACAATACAGTGGTTATTTTCTAATAAAACTATAATTAATTGGAGTCTAGTTATTATTATTATTATGATTCATCATCACTGTAGTGAATCATATTGTTTTTGTTTAGATTTTTATTATTAGGATGATTCGCCATCACTATGGTGAATCATATTGTTTTTGTAATTATTGTTATTGTTAATCTTCGCCACCAAATTTCGATCCTACCGGGAAAAATGAAATACATCAGTACAAATGACCTCTGGTCAAAGGTCAAGGTCACAGTTGACCTAAAATTTACCTATTGAAAACAGCTGTTTCTCCTTTAATTTTGATTCCAGCATGAAGTAGTAAGAATTATCAGGGGCCATTTCAGATGACTTCTGGTGAAAGGACTATACTTTGGTATGGTGAATCATTTCTATCTGTTCCCTTGGAACAGAATGGAGTCTAGTTATTATTATTATGATGATTCACCATCACTAAGGTCAAGGTCACAGGTGACCTCAAATTTACGAATTTAAAACGGCTGTTTCTCCTTTAGTTGTGATCAATGAATTTCCAGCATGAAGTTGTACGAATTGTCAGGGGCCATTTTAGATGACCTCTGGTTTAAAGAACTGCACAACTGTATAGTGAGTCATTTCTATCTGTTCCTCTGGAACAGAATGGAGTCTAATTATTATTATTATGATGATGCACCAGCATTAAAGCCAAGGTCACAGGTGACCTCAAATTTACGAATTGAAAACAGCTGTTTCTCCTTCAGTTGTGGTCAATAAGTTTCCAGCATGAGGTTCTACAAATTGTCAGGGGCCATTTTAGATGACCTCTGGTTAAAGGACTACACTATGGTATGGTGAATCATTTCTATCTGTTCCTCTGGAACAGAATGGAGTCTAATTATTATTATTATCATGATTCACGGTCACAAAGGCCAAGGTCACAGGTGACCTCAAATTTACATATTTAAAATGGCTGTTTCTCCTTTTATTTTGATTCCAGCATAAAGTTTTACGAATTGTCAGGGGCCATTTGGATGACTTCTGGTTAAAGGACTACACTACAGTATGGTGAATCATTTCCATCTGTTCCCTTGGAACAGAATTGAGTCTTATTAGGCTTCACCTAATACCTTAGGTGAAGACTATTGTTTTTGGTATTATTATTATTATTATTATTATTATTCTTATTATTATTATTATTATTATTATTATTTACAGGCAAAATTTTAGAGTTGGGGGACCAAACTTTACCACAAGGTACCCTAGGATGACCTTATTACTTTGACCTAGTTTGAGTGACCTTGACCTATTTTTCAAGGTCACAGGTCACCTTTAGTACAAAATTTTAAGAACTTAAAATTGGCATATCCTCTAAACCAGTGCAGTTAAATACTAATGGTCTTGGATCTTGTGATTAAATGTGTTTTAAAGTGTTTTGACATTACATAATTGTGAATCACTCATGCGGAACATACCGCAATGCAACATGGAGCAGTTTTCAGTGTAGATTCGACTTGGCCAAAACCGGAAGTTGTAAGAAGCCAATGATAGTGCCTAAAGTTGCCCCTCACTTGGGGCCAGTGCTGATAGAACCGTTTAAGTTGATATCTTTAACGGTTTTTGAAATATTGAGTTTTTCACATTTTTGAATTATGAAAAATAGGTACCCATGCTCATTTCACCATGAAATATTGGTTTTAGGTTATAACATGCTATAGTAAACTACCCCAAACATGTACCCAAAACCCCCAAATCAAGTGTCAAATTTGACCTTGAAGGTCATTTTCAAGGTTATTTTGACCTTCGAAATGTGAAAAACAAGCAATTTTCACACCGCCACAAAAATACCTTAGAATTAAGTGTTTGAGCTGAAAGTTTTTGTGTTGGAAGATATTGACCAGTACTATACGGATATGTATTCGCTTTTGACAGAAATTAATATGTTGATTTTTAAAAAATTCATAAACTCGGACAACTGTTTTTTGAGTAAAAAAAATAGTGAAAATGGTCATTTTCACATAGAAATATTCACTTTAGCCAAATGCCAAGCATGGGTGACCCCCTACAATTCACATATGGGCTTTCAGAATCTGCTGTCAATTTTGACATTTGACCTAAATGTCAAGGTCAAATTTAAGGTCAAACAATCTATGAAAGTTGATATTTTGAATTCTTGATTTTTTTTAAGGTAGTAGAAATGTTTGGATTTGGCTGATCTTTGGATATGATGTTGCCCTAATACCCTGCAAACAATCTGAGCAACATGAGTTCTCCAGGTCAAACGGTCAAGGTCACAGATCAGAATTAGTGTCACTACTTTGGCATGGTCATCTGGCTGGGCGGAACCAGTGTCCGCACTTCCATCGGCTCTAGCTCCGGTTCTAATTGAGCTACAGAACTGGCATAGAGATATTTGGAAAGCTCATTTCCTTCTCTTTAAAATGAGATGTAGTATTTGACTGTAGCCCGATCGGTTAAAAAGATCGCCCGACCCTGAATATTTCAAGATCGAAAAAATCCTAAAAAATTTAGCTGAAAGTTTAAGTTTGGATTTTTTTTCCCTAGACAGAATGCTTGGATTGGACCGAAACTCATAGGAGTGTCAACCCATCAGTGTAACAAAATTCATGCAAATATTTGGGTCAAAAGGTCAAACGCTCAAGGTCACAGACCTTGAAATGTACTTTTAACAAAAAAATTCATAACTCCAGTCCTAATTAACCTTTTTTAACTTGGAAAACATTTTTTGATAGTCCATTCCAAGCCCTTTTACTAGGTCATGGCATGATATTGTGGACCTTATGGTTGAGGCATAAATTGACCGAGAATTATATGTGTATGACATGATATAAGTTTTTTTATGCTGATTCATAGTTGGCATCTCGACCTGCCTAATTAAGCTGTGGAATTGAGATGAAGATAACCTTAAAGCTTAAACTTGATGTTTCGGAATATGCTGTCAATTTTCTATGACCTACAATATAACTCTGGCAATAGGTGAAGCCTCGTTGCTGGTCCACCAGTAACAGAAATCTAGTTATTATTATTCTTATTATTATTATTTACAGGCAAAATTTTAGAGTTTGAGGACCAAACTTTACCACAAGGTACCCTAGGATGACCTTATTACTTTGACCTAGTTTGAGTGACCTTGACCTATTTTTCAAGGTCACAGGTCACCTTGAGTACAAAATTTTAAGAACTTAAAATTGGCATATCCTCTAAACCAGTGCAGTTAAATACTAATGGTCTTGGATCTTGTGATTAAATGTGTTTTAAAGTGTTTTGACATTACATAATTGTGAATCACTCATGCGGAACATACCGCAATGCAACATGGAGCAGTTTTCAGTGTAGATTCGACTTGGCCAAAACCGGAAGTTGTAAGAAGCCAATGATAGTGCCTAAAGTTGCCCCTCACTTGGGGCCAGTGCTGATAGAACCGTTTAAGTTGATATCTTTAACGGTTTTTGAAATATTGAGTTTTTCACATTTTTGAATTATGAAAAATAGGTACCCATGCTCATTTCACCATGAAATATTGATTTTAGCTTATAACATGCTATAGTAAACTACCCCAAACATGTACCCAAAACCCCCAAATCAAGTGTCAAATTTGACCTTGAAGGTCATTTTCAAGGTTATTTTGACCTTCGAAATGTGAAAAACAAGCAATTTTCACACCGCCACAAAAATACCTTAGAATTAAGTGTTTGAGCTGAAAGTTTTTGTGTTGGAAGATATTGACCAGTACTATACGGATATGTATTCGCTTTTGACAGAAATTAATATGTTGATTTTTAAAAAATTCATAAACTTGGACAACTGTTTTTTGAGTAAAAAAAATAGTGAAAATGGTCATTTTCACTGGAAATATTCACTTTAGCCAAATGCCAAGCATGGGTGACCCCCTACAATTCACATATGGGCTTTCAGAATCTGCTGTCAATTTTGACATTTGACCTAAATGTCAAGGTCAAATTTAAGGTCAAACAATCTATGAAAGTTGATATTTTGAATTCTTGATTTTTTTTAAGGTAGTAGAAATGTTTGGATTTGGCTGATCTTTGGATATGATGTTGCCCTAATACCCTGCAAACAATCTGAGCAACATGAGTTCTCCAGGTCAAACGGTCAAGGTCACAGATCAGAATTAGTGTCACTACTTTGGCATGATCATCTGGCTGGGCGGAACCAGTGTCCGCACTTCCATCGGCTCTAGCTCCGGTTCTAATTGAGCTACAGAACTGGCATAGAGATATTTGGAAAGCTCATTTCCTCCTCTTTAAAATGAGATGTAGTATGTGATTGTAGCCCGTTCGGTTAAAAAGATCGCCCGACCCTGAAAATTTCAAGATCGAAAAAATCCTAAAAAATTTAGCTGAAAGTTTAAGTTTGGATTTTTTTTCCCTAGACAGAATGCTTGGATTGAACCGAAACTCATAGGAGTGTCAACCCATCAGTGTAACAAAATTCATGCAAAAATTTGGGTCAAAAGGTCAAACGCTCAAGGTCACAGACCTTGAAATGTACTTTTAACAAAAAAATTCATAACTCCAGTCCTAATTAACCTTTTTTAACTTGGAAAACATTTTTTGATAGTCCATTCCAAGCCCTTTTTACTAGATCATGGCATGATATTGTGAACCTTATGGCTGAGGCATAAATTGACCGAGAATTATATGTGTATGACATGATATAAGTTTTCTTATGCTGATTCATAGTTGGCATCTCGACCTGCCTAATTAAGTTGTGGAATTGAGATAAAGATAACCTTAAAGCTTAAACTTGATGTTTCGGAATATGCTGTCAATTTTCTATGACCTACAATATAACTCTGGCAATAGGTGAAGCCTCGTTGCTGGTCCACCAGTAACAGAAATCTAGTTATTATTATTATTATGATTCACCATCACCTAGGCCAAGGTCACAGGTGACCTCATATTGACGATTTTAAGACGGCTGTTTCTCCTTTAGTTGTGATCAATGCGTTTCCAGCATGAAGTTGTATGAATTGTTAGGGGCCATTTTAGATGACTTCTGGTTAAATGACTACACGACGGTATGGTGAATCATTTCTATCTATTCCCTTGGAACAGAGTGGAGTTTGGTTATTATTATTATTATGATTCAGCCTCACTATGGTGAATCACATTGTTTTTGTTTCTCTTATTATTGTTAATCTTCGCAACTAAATTTTGATCCTACCAGGAAAAACGAAATACATCAATACGAATTACCTCTGGTTAAAGGTCAAGGTCACAGGTGACCTCAAATTTACGAATTTAAAACTTCTGTTTCTCCTTTGATTTTGATCAAAGAGTTTCCAGTATGAAGTTTTACGAATTGTCAGGGGCCATTTTGGATGACTTCTGGTTAAAGGACAACATTACGCTTTGGTGAATCATTTCTATCTGTTCCCTTTGAACAGAATGTAGTCTAGTTATTATTATTATTATGATTCACCGTCACTAAATCCAAGGTCACAGGTGACCTCAAATTTACAAATTTAAAACGGCTGTTCTCCTTTTATTTTGATTAATGAGTTTCAAGCATGAAGTTGTAAGAATAGTCAGGGGCGATTTTAGATGACTTCTGGTTAAAGGACTACACTACGGTATGGTGAATCATTTCTATATGTTCCCTTGGAACAGAATGGAGTCTAATTATTGTTATTATTATGATTCACGGTCACTTAGGCCAAGGTCACAGGTGACCTCAAATTTACCTCTTGAAAACGGCTGTTTCTCCTTTAATTTTCATTCCAGCATGAAGTTGTCAGAATTGTCAGGGGCAATTTCAGATGACTTCTGTTGAAAGTTCTACACTTTGGTATGGTGAATCATTTCTATCTGTTCCCTTGGACCAGAATGGAATCTAGTTATTATTATTATTATGATTCACCGTCACTAAAGCCAAGGTCACCAGTGACCTCAAATTTACGAATTTAAAACGGCTGTTCTCCTTTAATTTTGATTAATGAGTTTCCAGCATGAAGTTTTACGAATTGTCAGGGGCCATTTTGGATGACTTCTGGTTAAAGGACTACACTACAGTATGGTGAATCATTTCTACCTGTTCCCTTGGAACAGAATGGAGTCTAATTATTATTAATATTATGATTCACGGTCACTTAGGCCAAGGTCACAGGTGACCTCAAATTTACCTTTTGAAAACGGCTGTTTCTCCTTTTATTTTGATTCCAGCATGAAGTTGTCAGAATTGTCAGGGGTCATTTCAGATGACTTCTGTTGAAAGTACTACACTTTGGTATGGTGAATCATTTCTATCTGTTTCCTTGGACCAGAATGGAATCTAGTTATTATTATTATTATGATTCACCATCACTAAGGCCAAACTCTCAGGTGTCCTGAAATTTACGAAATTTAAAACGGCTGTTTCTCCTTCAGTTGTGGTCAATAAGTTTCCAGCATGAGGTTCTACAAATTGTCAGGGGCCATTTTAGATGACCTCTGGTTAAAGGACTACACTATGGTATGGTGAATCATTTCTATCTGTTCCTCTGGAACAGAATGGAGTCTAATTATTATTATTATCATGATTCACGGTCACAAAGGCCAAGGTCACAGGTGACCTCAAATTTACATATTTAAAATGGCTGTTTCTCCTTTTATTTTGATTCCAGCATAAAGTTTTACGAATTGTCAGGGGCCATTTGGATGACTTCTGGTTAAAGGACTACACTACAGTATGGTGAATCATTTCTATCTGTTCCCTTGGAACAGAATTGAGTCTTATTATTATTATTATTATGATTCACCATCACCTAGGCCAAGGTCACAGGTGACCTCATATTGACGATTTTAAGACGGCTGTTTCTCCTTTAGTTGTGATCAATGCGTTTCCAGCATGAAGTTGTATGAATTGTTAGGGGCCATTTTAGATGACTTCTGGTTAAATGACTACACGACGGTATGGTGAATCATTTCTATCTATTCCCTTGGAACAGAGTGGAGTTTGGTTATTATTATTATTATGATTCAGCCTCACTATGGTGAATCATATTGTTTTTGTTTCTCTTATTATTGTTAATCTTCGCAACTAAATTTTGATCCTACCAGGAAAAACGAAATACATCAATACGAATTACCTCTGGTTAAAGGTCAAGGTCACAGGTGACCTCAAATTTACGAATTTAAAACTTCTGTTTCTCCTTTGATTTTGATCAAAGAGTTTCCAGTATGAAGTTTTACGAATTGTCAGGGGCCATTTTGGATGACTTCTGGTTAAAGGACAACATTACGCTTTGGTGAATCATTTCTATCTGTTCCCTTTGAACAGAATGTAGTCTAGTTATTATTATTATTATGATTCACCGTCACTAAATCCAAGGTCACAGGTGACCTCAAATTTACAAATTTAAAACGGCTGTTCTCCTTTTATTTTGATTAATGAGTTTCAAGCATGAAGTTGTAAGAATAGTCAGGGGCGATTTTAGATGACTTCTGGTTAAAGGAATACACTACGGTATGGTGAATCATTTCTATATGTTCCCTTGGAACAGAATGGAGTCTAATTATTGTTATTATTATGATTCACGGTCACTTAGGCCAAGGTCACAGGTGACCTCAAATTTACCTCTTGAAAACGGCTGTTTCTCCTTTAATTTTCATTCCAGCATGAAGTTGTCAGAATTGTCAGGGGCAATTTCAGATGACTTCTGTTGAAAGTACTACACTTTGGTATGGTGAATCATTTCTATCTGTTCCCTTGGACCAGAATGGAATCTAGTTATTATTATTATTATGATTCACCGTCACTAAAGCCAAGGTCACCAGTGACCTCAAATTTACGAATTTAAAACGGCTGTTCTCCTTTAATTTTGATTAATGAGTTTCCAGCATGAAGTTTTACGAATTGTCAGGGGCCATTTTGGATGACTTCTGGTTAAAGGACTACACTACAGTATGGTGAATCATTTCTACCTGTTCCCTTGGAACAGAATGGAGTCTAATTATTATTAATATTATGATTCACGGTCACTTAGGCCAAGGTCACAGGTGACCTCAAATTTACCTTCTGAAAACGGCTGTTTCTCCTTTTATTTTGATTCCAGCATGAAGTTGTCAGAATTTTCAGGGGTCATTTCAGATGACTTCTGTTGAAAGTACTACACTTTGGTATGGTGAATCATTTCTATCTGTTCCCTTGGACCAGAATGGAATCTAGTTATTATTATTATTATGATTCACCATCACTAAGGCCAAACTCTCAGGTGTCCTGAAATTTACGGAATTTAAAACGGCTGTTTCTTCCTTAATTTTGATCAAAGAGTTTCCAGCATGAAGTTTTACAAATTGTCAGGGGCCATTTTTGATGACTTCTGGTTAAAGGACTACACTACAGTATGGTGAATCATTTCTATCTGTTCCCTTGGAACAGAATGGAGTCTTGTTATTATTATTATTGTGTTTCAGCCTTACTATGGTGAATCATATTGTTTTTGTTTCTCTTATTATTGTTAATCTTCGCCACAAAATTTTGATCCTACCAGGAAAAACGAAATATATCAATACAAATTACCTCTGGTTAAAGGTCAAGGTCACAGGTGACCTCAAATTTACCAATTTAAAACTTCTGTTTCTCCTTTGATTTTGATCAAAGAGTTTCCAGCATGAAGTTTTACGAATTGTCAGGGGCCATTTTTGATGACTTCTGGTTAAAGGACTACACTACGGTATGGTGAATCATTTCTATCTGTTCCCTTGGAACAGAATGGAGTCTAATTATTATTAATATTATGATTCACGGTCACTAAGGCCAAGGTCACAGGTGACCTCAAATATACCTATTGAAAACGGCTGTTTCTCCTTTTATTTTGATTCCAGCATGAAGTTGTCAGAATTGTCAGGGGTCATTTCAGATGACTTCTGTTGAAAGTACTACACTTTGGTATGGTGAATCATTTCTATCTGTTCCCTTGGACCAGAATGGAATCTAGTTATTATTATTATTATGATTCACCGTCACTAAGGCCAAACTCTCAGGTGTCCTGAAATTTACGAAATTTAAAACGGCTGTTTCTTCCTTAATTTTGATCAAAGAGTTTCCAGCATGAAGTTGTACGAATTGTCAGGGGCTATTTCAGATGACTTCTGGTGAAAGGACTACACTTTGGTATGGTGAATCATTTCTATCTGTTCCCTTGGAACAGAATGGAGCCTAGTTATTATTATTATGATGATGCACCATCGCTAAAGCCAAGGTCACAGGTGACCTCAAATTTACAAATTTAAGACGACTTTTTCTCCTTTAGTTGTGATCAATGAGTTTCCAGCATGAAGTTGTTCGAGATGCCAGGGGCCATTTTAGATGACCTCTGGTTAAAGGAATACACTATGGTATGGTGAATCATTTTTATCTGTTCCTCTGGAACAGAATGGAGTCTAATTATTATTATTATAATGATTCACGGTTACTAAGGCCGAGGTCACAGGTGACCTCAAATTTACCGATTTAAAACAGCTGTTTCTCCCTTAATTTTGATCAAAGAGTTTCCAGCATGAAGTTGTACGAATTGTCAGGTGCCATTTAATATGACTTCTGGTGAAGGAACAACATTTGACAATGACAGGATTTCCTCTTCCTTAATCAAGAACGCTTCGAAAGTAAGTGTATATTTTTTCAGCCATTTAACATTGCAGGCCTTGACAGCAAATGACATGGTGGCCCTATTAGTCAGGATTGTTCAAGACAGCAGGTTTACCTGCTCAGGACAGTTTCTATATATTATCTTAGACATTTTATTTTATAAATAATAAAAATAAATAAGGGGCAAGATTAATTGCTATTGCCTGTGCATTGCAGCAATAAACATACACTATGGAGGTATGCATATTAAGATGACTTGGATAAGTTTTACAATTCATCATTAATTGCTGTTGCTCAGGTGGATGCAAGGTGTTCACGACAGTCCTGGCATCAACGAATCAATGCTACAAGTGATAGCTGAAAAACGGAAGGAGCATCCCAGCGAATATGCCAAGTTAATTTGTGTGCATGCTTTTTTTGGCAGAAATTATTTCCAATTTTTTTGTAAGTAATCATTATGGCTATAAAAGTTATGTGGTACATGCTGTATATTGAATTGATTTGTTTTACAGTTATTTGCTGATATAAAATTTTGCAATAGCGTATCATTTTCTATTGTTTTCAGATGTTGTCTTATGCTTGATGCCATGTCTATCAGGAAGCAAATATAGTCTAACCAACACACTCAACAATTCAATGGTTATGTCAGCCTAGGTAATGGAGCAGAAGAAGGGAAAGATGCGTCAGACGCCTTAGTCTTCATGCTGGTTGGTCTCAACAGCAACTGGAAGGCTCCAGTGGCCTTTTTCTTCACTAATGTGGTTACAGCTGAGACACAAAAAGAACTTCTTCGTCATTGCTTTGAATGACTGCATGAACTTGGTCTTGAGGTGCATGCCATTAACATGGATGGTCATGCAACAAATATGGTGATGTGTGTCCTGCTTGGGGATGATCTTGAACCCAGATGCACTAGCTACACGGTGTCTATCAGACCAGTGGAAGGCCAGCAGCATGTCACTTACATTATCCCGGACGTGTGCCATATGATAAAATTGGTGCGTAACATTTGGTATGCGTTCAGAGGCCTCAAGAGTGATAAAGGCATTGTGTCATGGGATCTTGTAAGCAGTTTGCACAAAGCCCAGGAGGATGCTGGCCTCAGGATGGCTAACAGATTGACGGCAAAACATGTTAATTTCTTCCAACAGAAAATGAAAGTAAGCCTAACAGTCCAAGTCCTGTCAAATTCGGTGGCCAAGGCCCTACGTGCCATGAAACTCAATACTCGATTTGAAGATTGCGAGGCAACTGCCAGCTTTCTGGAGGTGAGGATCTTTATGTTGAATCCAGTTATTATTTGATTTTAGATTCAGGGTTCTACTTTGTCAGCTTTAAAAGGAATTTATTTTTTCTTAAAATATTTCATGAATTATATGAATGTCCCATTGTGTTTTTTATTCTTTTGATAAGACTGCCTGCCTCACTTTAGGACTTTGTCCTTTCAATTGCAATACAGCACTGTACTGTGTACACGAAAAGTTTTGAGTAGCATCAGACAATCTGTGCAATGTTGGGGCATCCTACGTGGGACAAGTTAGTTTGGGTCAAGTTATGATTGCAGCTACCTGCATGTCGTTCATACAGCCCTTTAAGGCATTTATTACCTTACAACCAGTGAAGCTTCTGTCCACCAGCCAATCAGTTAAAATGAACCAGACGTGACGGTTGCACAGATCAGATATAATGACCAACCACTGAAGCCAATCACATCAGACTTAGTTATTTTACATTGGAGATGAGCAAAGATTTTTCGTGTACAATATGGCAATATTACCTAGAACTGTCACTTGCTCACAACTAACTCACGCAAGTTGGCAGTTCAGTTGTAACCCATTTTATTTTGCAAGTTTGTGTCAAGTTTGTATTAATGTTCATATTTTTGCTTGTTTGCATTGCATGTATTGCGCAGTTCCTTTTGCATTTTTTTACGCATCAATTATTTTGTTTGCAGTTATCATGATCATACAAGTATCATTGCACGGCTTTAGTTTGACAGTTTTTAAATGCATTTTCAGTAACAGTGAGACAATGCAGCCTAAATTGCAATGTAGCCAGTTAAACGTAAATCTTGCCTCTCTGTGACACTCCTTAAAAATATTGCAAAGAACAAGGGGAAAAAAAAATTAAATCTGAAGTAGGTGATAGTAGTATGTTCCATTCAAAGTGACTAGCAAACATTTTGATAAATGTGTTATGATTCTATTATTTTGCAGAGGGATGTGTGTAAAGGGTCTGGTGATTGCAATTGATTCTATTCTTGGCCTCTCAAAGGGACTCTTGGGAAATCAGGACAAGTTTCTCACTTACAGTTGCTCACAAGACCACCTGGAGCTCTTTTTTAATGCTGTTCGACGAACAGGTGAGGAATTATGTCCATTACACGTTTCAACTGTATTACACAAATCTAAAGTTTTTAGGTTTGTTGCAGTATGCATACACTGTCTACTTTTTTTGCAGCTGGCTGGAACAATAATTCCACAGCGATGGCATTCATGGGCTCATTCAGAAAGATTGTTACTCACTGTGGATGTGGAGCCTTGAAGGTACACTATCCAACAAGCTTAAATTGACTTTAACCTTTAATAATTTGTAAACTAAATATTACATAATTATGAGTGGTAACAAATGCCTTTTGGTTTTTCAGGTTTCAAAACATGGTAACTGCACAGTTGTTGATGACACAGATCTTGTCAGGGGCTCACTGAGCACCTACATTCCACCTATTACAGAAGAAGTCAGAAATGAAGAGAATGAGGAACATGAAATAGTGTGTTCATCAGCTGAAGAATGGATGCATGTTGACCATTGCTGCTATGACAACTGCAGAATGGAGCCTTGACCATTGCTATGACAACTGCAGAATGGAGCCTTTGGTTGAAAATGTCATCGTGTATGTTGCAGATTAAGCTCAGCAAACAAATTCCCAACTCTGATTTTCAGTTACTGTGTTATGCAAGTGTGTTTTGTTTTCTTAATCTCACTATCATTTCAAGTTTGGTGGTAAGGAAACTTATGAAACGTCTGAAATGTATTGAATGCAAGGAAATGGTCGTGACTAATACCCCGTCAGCAAGGTTCCCAGTTATCCTTTCATCTCTTGTTGCACAAACAGAACGGTGGGCTTCTACTACCCTCTGAAGGCTCAATCGAAATTATTCGATCAGCTGAGATCCATGTATGTCGATTCATGGAATCCTCTGATGTCTCAATTTTATTTGTTCTGAGGATTCAAGCAGGTATGACAAACCTATTTAGCCAAGAACAACATGAAAAAGAGATGGCCTCGACAACCACTATCGATGTCTTATCGGAGAATTAGTCAGAATATTTCTTCACCTTAGAATTCATCACCTTGTTCAGCTGCATAATGCACAATCAAAAAACACATTGTTCGGCATAATTTCATGAAAACAATAAAATTAAAAGGACAGTGATGTTGATTCTTGACTGCAGGGACAATATTCCTCTTGATAAGAAAAATTTTCATTTGTTAATTTCCAAATGAGCATAATTATTGCAGTAACCTAATTATTTTCATTCAGCAGGGCAAAATGTTTTTTAGGGGGGCCGGTGAAAGATCATTTTGACGTGACTGTGTTGAGAGGCTGAACTATTGTGAGCCAATCTGGGAGGGGGGGGGCACAGCCTTTGAGTGTAGGAGGGGGGGCACGTAGCCCCCCTCCAGCCCCCCTCCCATAGCTACGCCACTGATCACACCCAGGGACTCAATGTCTGGTATGGGAGGAGGGGTTTTTTTTGGGGGGGGGGGGCAATTACTGATAAAATATTTTTTTAATGGTACCACCATATTCCATCATGGACGATTAGGATAAAGAACCTGTGAATATATAACAATATATTAAGCATGAATATATATATATATATATATATATATATATATTCATGCTTAATTTATTATATATATATATATATATCTTTAATAAGCTGCTGTATAGTTGATCAGTGTTACAATTGGCAACAATAACTTAGATACATAATAAAACGTTTTTAATATAAAGGTTGTATTTGGATTGGGAGAGAAAGAATCCTAGTCTAAGGCAATGGAAGATAACGTTAAGGATGTACCCTGGGAAATTAGCCAACGAAGAGGGTGGGATTTGGGATAATTAATATAGCAGAATTATAGTGATTATAGGGAGTTTGAGCCACTTTAGCAATGACAGTTGAGGCTAAAGTTTGTCCAGTTGTAAAATGGATTTGAATTGCCATTAAAAACCAGGTGCCAAAGCAATGAGGTGAATGATGAAGCAACTTTCCAATATGGACCAGATTTGAACCCAGGATCCAGTGTTTGGCAGCCCAGCATACAACCACTGAGCTAAGCTCCTGCTCAGGCATTTGATAGAACAATTATTATAGTTCACTACAGAGGCCAAATATTAATGTTTGAACATCATCATAAGATGCTGGGCACCTTTATTTGAACCCATCTATTTCATAAAGTATCCCTTTATGTTAATTTATGTTGCAGAATTTCAACAGTACAGCACATATGACCATAAAATATTTGTACATAATCAGTCAGTATAATCTTGTTTATATTTGATAATCACTTTGCTATTCTGATTCTTGCATGATGATATCTAAAAGGCTCTTCAGATCAAATTTCAACTAATCTCAAGTTATTTAATGAGTTTAACTTCTTGTTATGGGCTTAATGTGTAGATGGTTTAAATTTTACAATTTGGAATAACCTAACTATCTCTCATATTCACATTGTCAATGTTTCTATCATCAGATGATTTTTTGGGGATTGCAACTGTGGTCCAATAATACTTGGCAATATTAATTACCGTACCAATGGATGGACCTGCGGGTGCAGATGTCTTCTGATGTTAAAAGTAAGTGCATAAGCCATTCAGAAACCAGCTTACACCATGACCCTGTGACACCCAATCCAGATATGGTACTCGCTCCTAAGGCCTGCTCTGATTGTGCAATAAAGTTATTTTTCATCCAATCAGAAAGGAAATGGATAACCACACATTTCTGAGCCATCGGAGGCAAAATATTGCTATGCCAGCTCCCCAGAGACCTTTGCCTGGATCTATGATGTGAAGAAGATTGTTATTTTACTATAATTTCTATTTTTTTACATTTTATTCAATCATTTCAGAGAATTCGGAAGTACCCCAATGTTCTATCTTTTTGATTGGGATAATGAAAACCTCTACCGTATGTCTGTTCATGGTGGTAGGCATGCACTGGTTAAAGGTGAAATGACCAGTGGAATCACATATGATCCTGTCCGAGGTTATCTCTACTGGGCTGGCCGATCAAATACAAGTGATGGCATATGGCGATTGTCTCTTTCTTCGAATACTTTCATATTCAGGCATTTTCCAGGTAAGTGATAGAAACTGCCTTATTCCAATTGCAATATAAACCATCAGTGTAGATATTCTCCAGACATAACAAAGTTCTTAATAAACTACATGGATGTATTGGCTAAATGTTGATCCAACTTTTGAAGATAAAAATGTGTTTTTTTTGCATGCTTCCTCAATGTAGTAGGGTAGGTATCTTGTCACCGGGGACTACATTATTTTAATCAATAATTTGACTTTTTCAACAGCATATTTCTGATCTCCAATGTTCATAATTCAATATCAATATTTATAATGAGCTACACAGCTTAAACAACTTTTTAATGTGAAATAGAATGAGAGTACAAAACAATGATTGATTGGTTAATATTGACCAGTTGAATTGACCAGTTGATTGTATATAAATATCAATCATTGATTTATCTATTCATATATTCATCCATTCATTTATCCATTTATCTTTTCATCCATTTAATCATTCATTCACTCAGGTGGTCGACTCTACTTCTGTTCTTTCTACCGGCACATCATAGACTCCATTGCTCCTAATGGGACCAACCGTCTGAACCATGTGTAAAAATAGATATTGGTTCACGGGCATTGCCCTGGATGAACAATACATCTATGCCACTGCTAAATTGAAAAGGTAAATGTCTAATGTCTAATGAAAACCAAAGTTTCGTTAAAATCTAAGCCATGCATACTCGACAGAAACTAAGAAGGCTGAAAAAGTTTTGAGATGATGCTGTTCATGTCTTGTGAACTTACATATAACAGAGTAAAATACAAAATAAGTAATAGTATTTGTAAACCCCCTTGAACAATACACATGCAGACATTTTTGCCTAATTGTCCTAATTTTAAGCATATTATATATTATGACATCATTGCTTGACCACTGTTATTGCTGTGACTTCACCTTGCTGATAAATGCTGCTGAATGAAAGAATTGCATATTTGGAGGAACTGTAAAAATACAATTTAATAATATGGAGAAAAAGTCTAGTTTCTTAACTGTCTTCTTATTTTTAATGGGTTTACCTTCCTGTTATTGATTTAATGTATATATTTTAAAATTCAAAGCGTTCAAGATACAAACCATCATGCTCTGTGCAAGAATAAGATGAGCTGTAGTAGTCAACCTATTACTTTAACAGACATTCTTGGAATGATTGTGTGTAGATATCCCTTAGTTCTTATGCAAAACATTAAATTAGCAAAGAAACTGTATCACCATGATGTTTTGATAAATTGAAAATTATACTTGGTCAACTGCAAAATAAAATCATATAGAGATATGATAAATATAAACAATTTTGTGATCCTAAAAATTACTCCTCATAAATTTAACAAATATTCAGACACCAAACAGCATAATTCCTGTTAATGAAGCATTTAGTTACTGTAAAATAACATGTGCTGCAGGTTATGATCTGCATGGTGATGCTGTAAAATCTGAACCTATTTTTATTGATTCACAGCTAAATCCTGTGGAAATCCTGGCAACCTAACAAACGGACAGCTTCAGTTAGTTTCTGGAAGTGACTACATTTTTAGTCGTACTATTGAAGCAACATGTAATGGTGGACACAATCTTGATGGTGACAGAGTCAGACAATGTGGGTCAAATGGAAAGTGGTCAGGAATTGCTCCAAAATGTCTGAGTAAGTTAAGCCGCAGACATAAACATAGAGTTTAATGTCTGCTTAAATTTCAACAAAGCATAAAAAAGTCCCTATTAATTAAGTTTTTGACTGAATTAAGCTTTAAACGGTATCTAATTATTGGTGTCATGGGTGCAATGAAATATATAAATTCATTTGCTGTATACCTTTTTCTCAGTTGTTTCTTGTGGACACCCTGGCAACCTATTGCATAGGAAATGGTATCTGATATATGGGGCTGACTATGTCTACAAGAGTTTAGTCAAAGTAACATGCGATGAAGATTGTTATCTGCACGGTGATAGCTTGAGGTTATGTGAAGCAAATGGGAGATGATCAGGAAGTGTTCCATTTTGTCAGTGTAAGTGGAAATATCTATTTGTTAACTTATGTTATCATAAAAATGATAATAATCACAGCATTGCACCTCAATCTGCAAAACCAATGGAACTGTTGCCGCAAGTAATTCAAATTAGCATTTGTTGATAATTAACAAGGACCTCCTCCTATGGACACCAGGCCCTCTCCTTCAGTTTTATTTGGTGTCTGCAAATATGTAAAGTCATGTGTCCGATAATTATCTTAGATAATACTATTAAGTTACTATCATATAATCCTTACAAATTATGTTCACATGAATTAAAATTCAAAAGGACTGCAAAATATACTGTCTCTTGATGAACTCTTATATTTGTATATATATTTAGAAGGCAGTATCGTGAAACTAAGAAAATTATACGGATTACCGACATTGCAAATTAGAGCACAAAATACCGATATTCAGAAATTTCTGCTTTGTTTTGGTTTCAACAATACATTTGCATCGCTCCTTACAATCTTAATATTGCATTGCAGAAAGAGTAAGATCTTAGGTTTTCGGAATATGTCAAATGAAGAAGAATTCGATGACATTGCTGATGAAAATGTTTATGATTACATTGAACATAGAGGTTGCTCAGTAAGTATTTTAAGGCCAACTTCAATTTGCATTTCTAATATAATATGACATTTCCATTACAATAAATGATGTCAATTGCTTTGTAATCGATATTTCAGAGTTAAGGAGCATGATACTATAATGTCCAACTCTTTTTCTTTCCGCGGAGTCTCATGCTAGTTAAATTTTTACCACAGTTGCGAGTTCCAGTGAGGATCACCTGATGCAGTGCTAACCATCAGTAAATGTATCAGACATTTTTTTCCCATTTTTTAGAGTCCCAGATTTGCCAGATAGGCCATGCATTGCAAAGGAATTGGAAACATCCAGATCTGAAATGCACGAAAATGTAGAAGCACAGCTGCCAGAAGGGGTCAATGATGCCCAAGGAAATGCTGATGAAGGGGGTTCACTGCTTGAGTAGGTAAAATTATTAGCTGCATATTTCACTTAATGACCATTAGACAAGGAAATATTGTCACCCGCTCCCTATTCTGTGTACACGGACACATTTCTGGGTCAACTCCAGAGGACAGTTGCAGGCTGCTGGATTGGTGATAAATTTGTAGGCTTCAATATGCTACACTGATGACCGGACCCTGCTCAGTCCCAGTTATCAAGGTCTGCAAAAGATGATTCACATTTTGGCAAATTATGCTTATCTGTAAATTATGCAGTTCACACCTAAGAAGTCGGTATGTGTGTTATGCACTGTGCCTTCAATACCCCTGAAGGGTGCACCTCTGACATGGTTATCGCACATGAAACACATTGGTAACCTTGTTAAGTCAACCTGAAGAAAAAGAGTTCTAATTCAAAGAGGTAACTTAGTTGACCTGGTCAATGTCCTACTTGCAAACCTCCCTGAGTCCCTGGGGCTATTGATGAAATTTCTATGGATGTTGCTATTGGAAGTTCTATGACAAACACATTTTTCAGTTTAATACAATGTAGAATCAAAGGAATTGGAAACATCCAGATCTGAAATGCACGAAAATGTAGAAGCACAGCTGCCAGAAGGGGTCAATGATGCCCAAGGAAATGCTGATGAAGGGGGTTCACTGCTTGAGTAGGTAAAATTATTAGCTGCATATTTCACTTAATGACCATTAGACAAGGAAATATTGTCACCCGCTCCCTATTGTGTGTACACGGACACATTTCTGGGTCAACTCCAGATGGCAGTTGCAGGCTGCTGGATTGGTGATAAATTTGTAGGCTTCAATATGCTACACTGATGACCGGACCCTGCTCAGTCCCAGTTATCAAGGTCTGCAAAAGATGATTCACATTTTGGCAAATTATGCTTATCTGTAAATTATGCAGTTCACACCTAAGAAGTCTGTATGTGTGTTATGCACTGTGCCTTCAATACCCCTGAAGGGTGCACCTCTGACATGGTTATCGCACATGAAACACATTGGTAACCTTGTTAAGTCAACCTGAAGAAAAAGAGTTCTAGCTCAAAGGGGTAACTTAGTTGACCTGGTCAATGTCCTACTTGCAAACCTCCCTGAGTCCCTGGGGCTATTGATGAAATTTCTATGGATATTGCTATTGGAAGTTCTATGACAAACACATTTTTCAGTTTAATACAATGTAGAATCGATGTGTTAGATGCCTCCAACAGCTTCCATCCAAAACACACTATAAATATTTGCCAATATTTAATAATGTTTTATTTATATTTCTAATTTTTAAGGAACATTGCACCAAATAATGACATGGTTGGAGCAACCCCTGGAAGTCCAGGAAACAAACTCACCGCAATCACATGGAGCAGATTGAAGGAGACAAGAACTCTAGATGCAAAAGACTAGTGACACCTGAATTGCCAGAGGCTCCACAAAATGAAAACAATCGGACAACTGAGTATTCTTACGCCTTTGAGGTATCCTAGAAATATGACACCAGCTGCAAAAAACGTGTCTAGGCCACTTATGGAGAAGGCTTATCCAGAGGCTGCAGAATATTCCTATGGCTACATGCATCAATGGAAATCTTTACCACTCATTGCAAAAGATAAACAAAAATAAATTATAGAGAAAGAGGAAAAGGATACAAGGAATAACTCATACCTTGAACTTGTTGGCAATTATCTCATCCATGGATCCAATGAACCACATGCAGAATTAAATAATGTAGAGCTGCCTGGAGGTGATCAGGTTGACTATTCCTATGCTTACATGGGGCAAAAGAGAAATGTAAAGCTATCTGTGAATGATAGACCAGATTTTAGAGGGAACTCACTTTTAGAGCTCCCTAGAGAAGATGGCAACCATAGTGAACAATCAAAGCATCATAAGGGAAACTCTTGCTTGGAGTTCTTTGTAAAAGAAGAGATCTTTGAGAGACCTGTCAAAGAACCCCATGGAGTATTCTGACGTATGTATGGACAAGAGATTCTTATAGGAAACATATTAGTGTTATAAGTAAACTCTTTGAGCAAATGGGCAGTAATGTGAGCCCCAAAGTGCAAGGCCTTGAAGATGAAGCCAGTATGGATAACATGTACTTAGACATGTCTTCAAGAAAGGAGGCTGGATGTAGTGAGAAACATCACACAGATGAAAAACCTAAACCCTGTGTGAAAGAAGCAAATGCTAACATAACTGTAGCATTAGGCAGCTTTGCAGAATCAAGTGGAAACACGAATAATGTCACAAAAGAGGAAGAAAAGGACAATGACTGTCTAACCACAAAATTACTTGGTGTGGGTGCAGAGAAGAGTGATTATAAAGACAATGACGACAATGTTTATATGAAAATGGCATTGCAGGACATGGATGAATACACCAATGGAAACAAAGCTTTTGAAGATGAAAACGCCGTTTCCGCTTAGACGTGGCCTCTCGTTTTAAGGATGAAGCTTGTGGTGAAATAACGCAAGACATCAGTACAGCTGATAAAGATAATATCTATTTAAACTGGGTACAGGAAAGCATGAGAAATATAATTGAAGATCAGGAAGATGAAACTTACATGGATATGGCTGCATCAGACAAGCATGAAACTAAACTTAGTAACATTTATTCCAGCTGGAATTAAGTTGGCAAAGTTGTAATTAACTTACATCTAGAATTGCCTTTGATCAATAGCTACACATTGACATTGAATTTATTAGAACTAAATGCATTTATTGTTATGTAATTTTGTGAAATCAAGTTTTTTGTATATATTACTTTGATTTGTTTAATTTGATATGTTTATAAACATACATTCAACCAATTATGGGTTCTTAATAATATTTACATCATATATAGTATTTTTGTTATCATTATTTATGTGTATAATGTTTGTAAACTGAAAAGTGTTTTTTTGTTGATTTATTAATGTCCTGGCATGTGTGGACCTAGATATCATGTGATACCAGTATAATATTAATACTGGTATCTGTTAATCCGAGTCCTGCTGTAGCAAAAACCACCAAGCACAGATTTGAAGTTTTTTTACTTTCATTAATGAATATTTTTATTGTCAATTATTTCTATACAAAATTTATGCCAATTACTTTATGTCAATTTTTTTTTTCAGGCAATAATCTTAAGAAACGTGTTCATAGAGAATTGTGAATCACAAAGGCAACATATGCCTATGAACAACAAATAATACAAAATGAGAATATGAAGACAATACTTTGCTTTTCCTGTGGGTTTAAACAACTTAAGATAATTCAGTCATTTAAAGTATAGGCAAGAACTTTAATTTTTACCTTCTTTCCCTTGTAGTGGTTCTGTGTTTACCATAGTCATACACTTGTTTGCATGACGTCACAGAAAAAAGGACTGTAATAAAATAAACTTATTTTTATCAATAGCTTTGACACTAAGTTACTAATTTACTTCCAGGTTCTCTGCCATACTGCTATTCAAAAACCAACTAAACTGAAATAAATATACTTATTTTACCAGGACACTAAATTATTAATTCACAACCAGAATCTCAATCATATCGAATAGCTATTCAAAAATTAAACTTCTAAAAACCAACTGAGCTAAATAAAAATGTCATTTAACCATGTGGTTAGTTCAATGGCATTTTCAAACAACATAAATTCACTATTGCATAAAATAACACATACACAAAAAAGACTTACAGTGAATACAGCAAATGATATGAAAAAAGCAGTCCAAAAAATGTTGTTATCACAATAAAACTGGCCAGGATATTTATGGTACATGAAACCAATGTCTGCCCTGATAATTGGTTGCCCAAAACAGTATAGGCTTAGCTCAGTGGTAGCGTGCTGGACTTCCAACCACTGGGTCCCAGGTTCAATTCCTGGTCGGGCCTATGTTGGATGGCTGTTTCATCCTTTGTCTCATTGCCATGGTCCCTACTTGTCCTAATTAGTCCATCAGGTGCAGAAATACAGGACGTAAAACCCTAATCCACCACCACCACCACTTACAAAATGTATGCCATTTTGAATTAACAGCTGTTAAACCAGAGAAGAATTAAGAAATATTTTGTGAAGATTTTTCTATCTATCTATATCACTTTGGAAGATACCAATTATCATGAGCTTAAACTGTCTTCTGCAGAAGATTTTTCTATCTATCTATATCACTTTGGAAGATACCAATTATCATGAGCTTAAACTGTCTTCTGCAGAAATATCTAATCAATATATTTTTTAATTATTATGATAATTTTTACTTCGACTTTTACTGTCCTTGGTATGCTATTATTGTAATAAGGTGTAGCACAGACAACTTTAAACCAGCCACAATTAGTAGCTTTAAGCAGAATTTTATCAACTGAAATAAAATAAAATAACCAAAAAAGATTATTGATCTGTTGTGTTTTTTTAGCCATCTGTTTCATTATACAATAATATTCATATTTACACACTGAAAACAAAAACAGTTTTACCTCACCATAAACATTGGATTGCACGTGACTATCAATTTAGCCATATAAAACCAAGTTTGGCACGTAATTGAACAAACAAAGAAGATGTGTATAAAAAGTGCTGCGGTTTCTGGGCAGCATCACAACTCACAACTGACCAAAATATAAAGTTATTGAGACAGAAACTGATCAAGATGATGAAACTAACAGCTTTCCTGGTGGTTAGTCTCATGTTGGCTGCGTGGATGCAGGTATGTATTTAAAAAAAATGTTTTACCAACTTTGAAGCGTTTAATTGCAGTTGAGTCAAAACAGTAATTGTAGCATGGTAAATCATCATGTTTGATGGAATTTAAGACTTATAAAATATGCTAAGAATGTAGTAAAACATGTCATAGTTAGAAGGATTTTTGTCAATCGAAAATAGAAGTCCATGCTTCAATTCATACGCCTGAGTAATGTATCAACAGAAACAATTTAACAATTTGTGGCATCATTTAAAATGTATATGGCAAGGTAGTCCAATGAACCAGGCCCAGCGAAAAGACAAACAATTGTTACGTAGAATACCATTTTACCAACTTAATATCTGGATGGCGAGATGACCTTAGGATATCATGTGTGGTGGAATTCTACTTTAATATAATTCAGATGCCTGAAACAATTTTTCTTCTTACAGACTTCTACAGCTGCTCGTCTTGTAAAAAGACATGACCCAAATTCTGTCGAACCAGTTGGTGAACCTGAAGGTATCCAGTCAAGATGAAAAAGACAGGATGACTGCTTTGCTGAATGTGAAAATCTGAACAACGACAAACAACAGCAACAGTTTGCTGAATGCATGAATACCTGCAGAGTTCCAGATCGTAAAAAGAGAAATTTTGACTGGAATTGCATCAGCCAATGTGAATCGATAGGAAATACTCAAGAATTTATTGAGTGCATGACTGGACCATGTTAATTGCAAAATGATTAAAGTAATCTGTTGCATGAAACAGCTAGAATGATAGACATTGCATAATGTATGTCAATCATGGCAAAATAAAAGCATTGCAAAGTTATGTGTCTTTTTTAATAGCATTTACCAGTCAATCTACTGAGTGGCTAAAACAAAAAAAAAGATAACAAATCAATATCATGAAAACTCGAATTCTAACTAATTTGCTCAATGCCTTGTGAAAAGTTTTCCTTGTATTTCAATGATCAAAACTTGGGTTTCCAAAACTATTACATACCTATAATATAACTGCTTTTCGTGAGGCATAATTATAACTAATTTTCTTGCAATTTACATGAGTAGCACAAAGTTTACAAATACCTGTGACATAATTATTACTGCATGGGCTAACTTTGTCATGATGACAATTTAAACTTCTAGAATTTAACATTTTTTGTCACTCAAGGATGTTTTTTTTTACATTCAACCCTAGAGCAGTTTTATGTGCATGCTACTGGGTGTAATAACAATATATATATGAGGCACGCCACGGGAAAAGTGGCTTACGGGTGGTGACGTCATAAATGTGAAACTGGCGGTAAAGTGTCATTAGCATACTCAAAAAATGTGTCACCACTGAGTTAAACGTCAATGGTGATATGGTCCAACAATCCACTGTTATCAAGTACTTGGGAATGTACATCGATCAAACTCTGTCTCTCCAACAGCACATTACTGCCAAGTGTAAGGTCGTAAAGTGGCAGCTCAACGGTATTAAATGCATACGTAACGTTCTCACCCAAGAAGCGTGTGCCACCCTTGTCCTGGGCTTGTAATGTCTCATTTGGACTATTGTAATGCTGTGCTTATCGGAATCCCTAAATGTCACCTGAAGCGAATGCAACATGTGCAGAACATCACAGCACGTTTGGTCCTAAATAAAGACACAAACTCTCATGATAGTTTGAAACAACTTCACTGGCTTCCTGTACATCTTAGAGTGCAGCATAAGGTCTTGACACTACTCTACAAGACTCTTCATGATCAAGCGCCATCTTACATAAAGGAACTCATTCAGGTTGATGAAGCAAGACGACCCGGCCTTCGATCACATAGAGCAAAGAACCTGAAAATCCCAAGAACTACAAGACAGATTTTTGCAGCTCGCTCATTTAGTGCCATGGCCCCCAATTGGTGGAATAATTTACCAACAGATTTAAAGGCAGCAGAAACTCTAGACTTATTTAAAAAAAGACTAAAGACATTTTTATACTGTCAATTTTAAAATAACATCAAGTGATTTTATCGATTTACATATTTTAAATTTATTTTCTCAATTTTAATTTTATTTTGATCTATATTGTACAGCGCTTCTGAAAATTTATTGATTTTAAAATCTAGACAGCGCTATGCGAAATAAAACAATTTACAATTTACAATTTACTCTCAATAGAACTGTGCATAATGCTGCATATGTGTCAGCTTGTCATATCAGAAATATGTCAACTAATGGTCAACACTCGAGTCATATTTCCAGCAATTGTGTTTTATTTGCAGTGTTACCAATTTTCCTGGCTTTTAAAAAAGTAAAGTAGGCCTAACTAATTAATATATTATAGGCCCAAATGGTAAATGTATTGATGAATCTTTCAGAAAAATGTGACATGTTTTGCAAATCTACTAGAATAATTCAGATCCAAATTAAAATAATTAACATTAACATACATAATTGACAGGTTCAGTGAGTGTATCATTTTTGAACTGCATATCTGCTGTTTAAAACAGTTTGAGAAATAATTTCATTTCAACATTGACCTAATTGTAATTATTTGTAATTAATTACAGTGTGCAGTTTCAAATACAATCAGCTGTCAGAAACATAAAGAGCAATTGACAAATCCAATTTGTATAATTACACTGTTTCACTTAAGAAAGAGTGAGAAAAGTGAGTGTGTGTGGCCAGTTTCATTTCTTTATAGGTCAGAGTGTGGGTGTGTCACTCAACTGGCCAATCATAGCCAGATGCCTGCAGTAGAGTGACCACTGCCACACTGACATACAACAACAGCATCACAACTCAAATTCATGATGGATTTTTGTATTAGCCAAAGCACCATAGTTACCATTCAAATCACATTAGTTTTCATAGGAATGAAATAATTTAAGTAGATATGAAGCTTTTGTTGAGTTGCTAGGCATTTTACATGATGGGCCTCCAACAGATATTTGTTGAAAACCTTCACAAGCTTTCTCCCCTCAGACCAAAATGAACCATGCCAATTTCTGGGAAATCAGACTAACATGGATGAGTAAATTGATGTTCGAGGGGGGAACTGTTAGGATTTAATAAATACATTGGTACAATAAAACCAGGCACTTTTGACATATGGTCCTCAATTCAAAGTTGCTTCATTTTATTCAAGGGAGACAAATGTGCCATAGATAGGTTATTTAAGCCATTTTCAAGGATATGAAAATCAGTGATCTGGCCACAGCCTAAATGTACACAAACATCAGTGATGTAACTGGCAATCTTCCCAAGGCCCAGAAGATTGTTTGTAAAACCAATCTTAGTAAGTATCTATATCTCTATGAGTTCTGCTAATTATAGGATATGTTATTGAATTGAGATTCTGTTACAAAAATAGATGAATGTAAAATTATGAATTTGAATATTAGAAAGACATAAACATTTATTGGACAATATAGTGAATAAAGATGTTTGATCCGATCTTTAGCTGATGACATTGCTGCCTAGTTGCCTAGCAGAAGTCATATTTTCCCATAAGAAAATATGAATTTGGTGGGAAATATGACTTTACAGAAAATAACTTTTGAAATACTTAATTCTACATCACAATCTACAGCTTTCTGTGGAGCTACTGTTATCCAGGTTAAGTTAAAGTTATACTACATATTATCATACACTGGATAGATGAGTCTTCATGTTACTCTTCCTTGTAAGGATGTGAAATAATTTACTCTCTAGAATCTTTGCATTCTGGGCTGCATAAAAATGTTATTTTTCATAGTGAGCTCAAGACCTTGTCGATAGTATGTCCAATAATTCTTATGAAGAGAAAATATCAGTATGTCTAGGGGCATGTACAATAATTCTTACAAATAGAAAATATCGGTGTATTTGGGGGCATGTACAATAATTCTTATAAAGAGACATAATCAGTGTATTTGGCAGCATGTACAATAATTCTTACAAAGAGAAAACACCCACCAACAGAAAACCCTAAAAGCCCCATCTCATTTGAATTTACAAAATGTATAAAAGCTAAGCATTGCCAATACAGTACGCCTAAATGACAATATCGAAATGAGAAAATATTCACATCGCAAATATCACAGCCATAGAAGAAAAAGTACTATAAAAAAAAGTTAATAATCATTTTCGTTTACCATGTGTTCATCTAATAGATTAAATAAAATTACAAGAATGGTAAAAATAGTTGTATGAAAAATTGAAATTTAACATTGTATTACAAGTTTAGCTTGGCTCAATAAGGAAACTGGATTCTTTGGATAATTTTGCAGGTGAGAGAAAATATTTTGTGAAGTCAAACTAACCATGAATTTTGGTAATATTTTGAAATTCTGCAAACAATACTACTGTCAATATTTCATGCGCATGTTCAATAATATTATTCAATTCTTCCTTAACCATCTGTTCCTTTTTGTGAAAATATTTGTATTTATTTGCATTAAAATGAAAAACATACTTTATCTGTTCCACAATTTTAATAAATGCATCTGAACATCAGGTTTGATGTATTGTATATTATCGTATCGTAATAAATATTTTAATATGAAAAAAAGTAGAAAATAATAGAACATTTGGAGTGCCACACAATTAAGCAAACAAAGATGTTGAGTATATAAAGTGCCATGGTTTTGAAGTAGCATCACAACTCACAACTAATCAAGATATAAAATTATTTAGGCAGAAACTGATGATTGAGAGATGATGAAACTAACAGCTTTCCTTGTGGTGAGTCTCCTGTTGGCTTCATGGACGCAGTTTTAATTAAAATATTGAAAAATAGAAAATAAAATATGTATTACGATACAATATAATATCATTTAATATATATATGCCAGAAACCGGAAACAGGCAAGAGCAGTTTTGCTACTGAAAAAAAAAATATATATATATAAAGTTTTCTGAAAACAGTGCTTTCGGCTAAATGAGAGTGTTTTCCTTATCGTTCCAGGAAATAAGTCATTTTCCTGAGAGTCTGATATTTGTTATCATGTGCACATGTTCAAGAACAGAACATGGTTAATGAGATTATACATACATATTTTTTTAATTGTGAAAATTTGTTGCCCGATTCGGTGATTTATTGATTGATGAAATGATTGATTTCCTAACATATTCATACTTAATTTTGTGAAAATTGACTGATTGATTGATTGATTGATTAATACCCCAGTTTTCTGCTAATAATAATTTTTAGCATACTTTTGTAGGAGTTGATCTGGTTTATATTCGAATGTGTTGACTGTATGTGAGAGTGGGGCACCACAAGCTGTTTTCACCTTCAAGTTGGAGTATGAAGTGACAATCACACAGTCTTACTGTATAAATCTTACTATATTTTAGCATCCTTAGTATCATATGTAAAATGTGGAATTGTATAGCTTGTATATTTTGTTTGTAAGATGGGGTTATGCTGTTTTTAAAAAATGTGGTCAAGTGGCTCATAGTGACCCAACCATGGGGCACCTTGAGCCATACTTTGGGCACCTTGAGTAAACCAAACAAATGCATGGAATAAGTTAGAAGAGCTTCAGTTTGCTTCATAAGTGGCACAAATATGGTGTGCCAAAGACTCATAGCAAATAGCAATTGATTATGAACCATTAAAAACCCATTCAGGGAATACTACGTTGAGAAATGAAATCATTTATCTCAGGGTGCATGGCTTCTGACAGTTGTTTTAAGAAATACTGATAAAGTCCATACAAAAAACTACATAAATGCAGGATCCAACCTCAATGATTGTCTGACTGTCCAGGGCAAGTGAAGTATGTCTTGGGTATAATTACTAATAAAATACATAAATGTTATTTGTTTGAAAATTACCAAGCTAAAATGAAATCATGTCAAACATGATTATATTGGCTATAATAGATGTATTTATACTAAGGCTTGTCATGTAAATAAAGTTTAATAATTTGAATGTCCAAGGCAAGTGATTTGTGTCATGGGTAAGTGGTAATTGGGGAAAAATTGCATATTTATGAAGTACACTATATGGCATGTTGAATTAAGGCTTATGACATAATTAGGTTTTCATCTTGCAATAGTATACTGCTAACTAGTTAATGTTGTTTGATGGTCATAATGATATACTTCTAACTAGTTAATGTTGTTTCAAGGTCAGGCTCAAGGTGCCCCGTGTAAGCTGGCTCAAGGAGGCCCACATGTGAAATTCCACATAAAATAGAGTATGATACAGGCAAATCTCAATTTGTCTACAATGAGGTCAATCTATGGTATATTTTGCCTTGTTCACATTGACAAGTTGGCCACTGAATTCTAAAAGTAATTAAGATATTAGAAATAAAACAATCTTGTCTTGCTTTATTACTTTGAATTAGTGAAAAGTGTAAGTGTGACCTAATTCTTTATCATCAAACCAACTGGCCTGCAGACCAAAAGAATCAAGGTGCCCAGTGGCTCACTAACATTAGCTGTGTCACTCGAAAACTGTTGTAGTAATAAATGTAACAGTCTACTAGAATCTAAAACATTATAGATTACTGTATTCAATTGTCGCAATTCTGGCAGCATTATACAAGCAGTTATTAACAGGGTTAATTTGTGATAATGTGAGATATCTGTTCAGCAAATATCAGGCTCCTCCAGCTAGGTATGGCTTGGTTTGGTTTGTTATAGCTTCAGTTAGTTGTTTCTTTAGCTCTAGCTAGTTGCAGTTGAACTTTTATAGTAGCACTGAAGCTGTTGTAAGAGCTGAATAAAGCCAATTGTTGCTACATGTTTTTATACTGTTTACAAGAACACAGAAAATGAAAAGAAACTTGCCCCATATTAGTATTTAGGTTGACTCACATAGCTGGATATCATGTCAGAATTATATTCTTGGTTTGTGAATTAATAATGAAGGAATATTGTATTATCAGAATTTGACTCAGCAAGATATTGACTGGCCGACTATTGATTTGTTTTCATCAAGACATCATTGTTAATTTAGTCAGGTACATTCCCTATAGCAAAAGGCTACGTATTCAGTTAATGTTTTGAACTGTAGTTTTAGTTGACTAAAAGGTACTCATTATGAATAATTTTGTACATCACCTTTACTAAAGCTGACTAAAGACAGTATAATATGGATAGTAAGTCATTCTAGTCATAGACAAAAGTGTCACTGAAACATTTTATTCAAAAATGTCTATGAAGTTAGATTTCTTAGTTTGCCTGCAATGCTGTGCATAAGTAAATGAACCCACTGAAAATACGCTACAGTTCAAAATCATTTATAGTTCTTGATTGAATATTATGAATGGATATTCATGCAGAAATATTTTTGGTATTTAGTACTGCTCCTCTTAAGAGACCTACTATTCTGTAGGCTGATGAGGGTCTCATAAGGGGGTCGGTCTCGTAAGAAGACCTGACCACAAGCGATCTCTAGGGATATAATGGTTAAATTGAATGAAATCATATTTTATTTATGGTATAAATATTTGGTTAAATTATAATTAATCATTCATAAAATTCATAATAATATATCATGATATTAATACTATTATCTAACTATGCATAGATCAAGCCACCAGTTGCTCCATTGTTTCTGTTATAAATGATAATGTATTTATTTATTCATATATATATGTATATACACATTTTATAGTGTTATTTGTCAATAGCACTGAATTCTTTCAAGTCACAAAATATGAACAAGTTTTCAATAGCTGGTTGTCTAATACTATCTCTTCTTCCTTATCCCTTATCTCGGTGTTTAATTGCATTTCATCGGTAATTGTCATAGTTAGCTGGTCCTTTCATGCAAGTAATGTGTGCTATTTAAAGTCCGATTAAATTAAAAACGACCTCCAGTTTTATTTGATAGGTGGCGCTGATGCAGCAGTTGTGCTTCCCTGTCGAGTACATTACATTGGACATGCCAGATAAACAACCATGGTGGTCGCCGTCGTTCAAGATGATTCCCGTGAACCAAAAAGAAGATAGATCTTCTGCAAATATAGCAGTCCCTAGTTTCACATTCAGTGTTATATTTTTAGCATACCTAGCAAAACTGGTAAGAACAAAGGTCTGCCTGTTTTACATTGTAAATGAAGTGATGCAAATAAATAAGTTTTTTTTTTGGGTGTTTTTTCTTTTGCAATAGGTCAGAAAAACAATAGATTAAAAACTTATGGTTCCTAATAAATTCATCATTCAAGATGCTTCACTTAAACCACTTATTAGTTTATTCAGATGCCATGCCATTTCAACACAATAGACTCAGACTCAGACTCAGACTCGTTTTATTTCCTATACATACACAAAAAAATGGCATATACAGGTGGAGACACCCCTAAGATAATTTTCAATCGCTACCGGGGTGCCACCAGAATATGTTTTATCCCAGCAGACCCTACCAGACAGATTTCATAGAAGGACCTAATGCAGCCAATTTCCACCAGGGTGAATTTTAGTAATTAAGAACCCTTACAGTGAATTGAAAAAAAAAGACTCAATTTGATCTGCACATTATTCAATTTTACTCCTGTAACCAAAATATGAATATGGACATAAACAGCATCAGCATAGCTGCAGAAAAACAAAGTGTGGTCATGCCCTGAAGGGTAATTTGCTGAGGCCGGTTGCAATCAGGAACTTCTGATCAGTCAAAATATCTATATAGATACTCTTGTTTTGCCTTCTCTTTTTGTTGCCAATGAATACAAATTCAGTCGCACTTTTCAAAGTCTAAATGTAGCAGATCACTAACTCTGACCAATTCCACCAGGAACGCTAAAAACTACATATCATGAAGACTGTGTCTTATTGTCATACAGTTAAGCTCCCAACAGCAATTATCCCACCTCCTAGACACCCAGCTAGAGAGAATTCTTTCTTTAGCTTAGTTAATTAGAAGGTTGTTGGTTGAATAACTATCCGATATGATTAAGAATCTGGATGTGAATTAGTATCCTGGAAAAATTAGTATATTTATTCAGTTGGTTTGAAAGGCAATAAGATATAGTGGATAGTCCAGAAGTAAATAAGTAACTCAGGGTCAAAACTATTGATAAAAAAGAAGCAATGTTTATTTCAGTGATTGTTTCTCTCTGAAGTCAAGTGAAAAATGCATGACTGTAGTAAACAATGTCACTGCAGAACCACTACCCATCAAGATGAAGGGAAAGAAGGGAAAAACAAAAGTTCTTGACTCTACTTGAAATGGCTGAATTGTCTTTAAGTTGTTTAAACCCACATAAAATGCAAGATTATTTCAGATTCTGATTCTGTAATTTTTTATAATTGATTAAACTGCTAAATTCAGTTGTATATTATTTTTCTGGTAGTCTGGAACCTCAAAGTGTTTAGAGTCCTGCACATGGGTGATGTTTTTTACAAAGGAGTGGTCAAAACTTTCCCGTGGTCATTCAGGATAAACCATCCCAGTACACAACAGCCTTGCTATTAGCAATTGGCAAAGGGGCAACTACTACTTAGACATTTGACAGGTGTTGAAAGGTTCTAACACTAGATTATAGTAATAGAATATCCCTTAGGTGTCATTATAGTCTTGATTTATCCATATTTATATATCCTGTTTTGCTGTAAAGGAGAGCTACTTCATCAACAGTCACCAAACTTCATGATTTCATAATAATCAACTATTACAGCAGATTATGGTAATAAAGTCTGTAATACTAGTATTGCATGAAGAAAAAGCAAAGGTTGAAACCCAGCTTTATATCAAAACTGCTAATACAAAGCGTGTACTCATTCTTAAATTTATTAGACATATTTACAACTTATAAATAATATGATAATGTACATCACTGCTTTGCATTTAATCAATAGTGTAAAATTTATTAGACATATTTATAACTTATGAATAATATGATAATGTACATCACTGCTTTGCATTTAATCAATGGTGTAAATCATAACTTCGGTGTAGGAAATTATTTCAAAAATTCATTAATTTTCCATTCTATCATACTTAATATCATTTCATTATATGTCTTTACAATGGGGAGGAAAAGTACCACCAGAGGTCACTAAGACCATAGCAGATTGTTAGATGATATCATCCATATTGTTACGTCATCCATGCAACAATGATTTAGTGATGAAACCCTTATTGTCTTTGTATGTACTATGGTCATAGTACTCCCTGTTGGCTCTATTATTTTTTCACCCCATTGTCATTGACTACATGGAAACAAAGATACAAGTAAATTTAAAAAAAAAACAGAAGGCTGATATCAAATTAATTAATTCACAATTCTCTATAGACAAGATTGAAAATAATATTGCATTGAAATGAAAATAACATATCAAAAATGGCATTATATATATATCCGCTAGGTGGCTTCAGCCGGTCAAGACGTGTTTTTACAGCAGCAGTTTAGCAGGTAAATTTACTGAGTTTTTCTGCCTTTAATCTTCTTGTTTTTGCTCCTTGTCTTTTACAAACCTTTCTTACAATCTTACCGACCTCCCACTCGCAATTTTGATCCCTTTTGATACGTTTTTAACTGCTTTATCTCTGACTCAAACTTTGTTAACTCAAGTCACGTTTTTCAACCTGCTCTAACATCCTCCATTTTCGCTCACTCTGTCCGTCTTTGCTAAAATTTTACTTTTTCACTTCATAACCACCCATCCTCTATTAGCTCTCTTCTCTCAAGTAAATAACTACCTAAACTATCATTTGTGCCGAATTTTTTTGTGTAATTGTGTGTATTTTCTGGTCTGCAGAGATTTAGAGTTTGTCAGTTTGCTCTGACACGTGGTAGCTGTTCGAACTGGTGTGTTGTGACGTCTACTACCATCTTCCAGGTATTTGTCATACTACAAACGAATTTATATTTGCCATTGTTTTGCGAAACAAATTTATATTTGCCATTGTTTCGCCTTATTTAATTGTAATTTTCCTTGCTCTCCGAACTTTTTCAAAAGTGTTGCCTTTACGTAACACAACAATCTTAAGGGCTGCCTCTACGTAGCACTGTCTGACTATCGACCCCTTGCTGTTTTCACCAACCGCTTGTGCTGCCCATATGTAGCATTTTGGGTGTTGCCTATACATAACACTTTTTTCTAAATCTGCTGCCTTTATGCAGTATTGTTGTTGTTTCTGCAACCTGTTTTGGAGCTGCCCCTACATAGCACTTATCTCTTATTCCCTATCAAAAATAACATAATTTTCCATTTCCTGCATTTACCTTTTGACTGAGTGGCAATTATTATTCTACATTTCCCAAACATTTCCATAACAGTGTCTTGCTGTAGTAAATAATTGCCTCAATCTCTCTCTCTCTCTGTCTCAGATATGGCTGAAAACTGGGCTAATGAGCATGCAGTCCTGAATGATGACACCGCACCTGCGGTTATGGCTGATGAAATTGCTGATGATGGTATCAAACCTAAACGGGGCAGAGCAGTTAATGTACTCGATGAGACAACTGATGATGGTAGCGACGAAATCCCAAAGCCGAAAAGAGGTCGAAGGTGTCCGAAAAAAGATGATGATGTTAAAGACACGAACCCAATGCGCCAAGAATTAGATGATCTGAAATCTGAAAACGACAAATTAACCCACCTTATCAGAGCATGCAGCTTAGAGAAAGGAGACTTAGAAAGTGATCTAGAACTGAACCGATAATCACTTTTTGATCGTGAGCAGGATTATAATGATTTACTCGAGCAGTTATCTAAACACGAAATAAACGCTGCAGCAACATCCAAGCCACTCGGTTTAGTTTTTCATGATGATATTACTGAACCAATCGCTCGGAAACTGAGAACAGGTATCAACTGGGTCAAAGTCAATAGGGGCTTATGTGACATTACTAATCTGAATGATTGCGCAAAAGCTGACATTGTGCTGCTACTGACTGGCTCCTCTGAAATCGCAGACGGGTCCTCTGCTTTTCAGTTGCACCAATCTCTAAAGAAACTGATTTCAGAAATAAGTGAGACAACTTCGGTTTATGCCATCAGCCTTCCTCCCAACAACAAAGCTTGTGTGCAAGTTGATTTGTTCAATCACAAGGTAAACAGCATGGCAAGTGACAGCAAATTGGTGAACATTCTGAAACTCCGGTTTTCAGGAGTAAGATCTGACCTTGTAGCTGATAATGGCTTTACCCCGACAGCTCGATGTTTAGAAATCTATGAGGAGGCACTTAGTGCAATCACTGTCCCTTCTACTGTGAAAGATCAAGGTGCTAGCATTAATCCAGAGCCCGACTTTGAAATTACTGCTGTCTTGCCTGTAAAATCTGAAATGGTGGGTCGTATTATTGGCAGAGGTGGGAACATGATAAAAAAAATCACCGCCACTTACAATGTCAAGATGACTTTTGGAAACTGGAACGAAAGGAAAAGCGAAGCGAGAAGAACCAGTCGAGTCTTTTACAGGAGTTATGATCAAGGGCCTCACCAATGATGTTAAGAAGGCGATGGACCGCGTGCATGAAATCACCAAATCTGACTTAAATGATTTTTTCCACCACAGAGACATCCTACGATTCCATCGATTCCATTCTGTACTTATTGCCAAAATAAAAATTTGTCAGCATTTAAATCAAGATCTTTGTTTTCTTTAGGTAATTTCAAATGAAATGTCTCTTTGGATGAGATACATGCTAAAAATGATAAGCAAGCTAAAAATGCACATCTCAAAAACCAACCTGATCTCTCCTCATCTGTATCAAACTCAAAGAATGCTAGTAGCTATCTAAAAATCAGTTTATGGAATGCTCAAAGTTTGAAAAATAAGTCGAATATTGTCATAGATTATAGGGCTGAGCATGATCTTGATGTTTTGTTGTTTACCGAATGTTGGCTTAAACAGAGTGATCACACTGCAATTGGTCTGTTGGAAAATCATGGTGAATACAGATTAATAACCAAACCAAGAGAGGACAGGACAGGTGGGGGCGTTGGGTGCCTGTACAAATCGCATATTAATATCAGCTAATTGGTAACTATGCCAACTAAAACTTTTGAACATCTGGCCCTAAATCTCGACACTGGTGGGCTTATCCTCACCATCTTACTTATATACAGACCTGAGTCAACAAAAATGAACAAATATAAGATGTCTGACTTTTTCGATGAATTTACTGAATTCATTTCACCCTATCACTGTGGTAAAAATGATTTGATTATCACAGGCGACTTTAATATCCAAATGAACAAACCTGATGCAATTAATACGAAAAAGTTTTCAGAAATACTCGATATGTTTTAACTAACTCAGCATATATATGGGCCCACTCACCTTGCTGGCAATACTCTTGACCTCATTATAACCAAAAGCGACAGTAGCATTCCTAAGACCTACTGTGTGGACGAATTGATTTCTGATCACAATTCCATTCTATTTGATCTTAACACTTCAAAACCACGACACAATCAGAAACTAATCAAGCTCAGAAAAACAAGAAACATCATTCTTGATAATCTAAAAAAGGACCTGAAGCATTTACTTTCCGGACAAACTAAAAAGAACAAAAATGGTATAAAAAATCTTGACGATCTTATTTCACTTTATGAAGCATCAGAAAAGGTTTTAAACAAACATGCACCACTGATGGAAAAGACTATCACTCCTAGGAAACCAACACCCTGGAACAATGATGATATAAAAGGGGCAAAAGTTGCTAAGAGAAAAGCTGAAAAGAAATGGCGAAAAAATAAAAATTCAATAAATCTTGCAATCTTTAAAGAAAAAAGGAATCTTAACAATGCATTACTAAATGACCTGAGAGCAAAAGATCTTGCTAATAGCGTTAGAATGAACAAGGGTAATTCCAAGGCACTGTTTAAAATTGTCAATTCTGCCCTGAATCGAAAGCAAGATCTGCCACTCCCCCCAAATACCGACAATCTGGCTCTAGCATCCGAATTCTCAGACTTTTTTGAAAGTAAAATAGATACAATAGGATCAAAACTAGATAATTGTAATGGTGAAACTGTCAATGATACAAATTCCTTTGATGGACAACCTTTGACTAAATTTACCAAAGTGACCATGGAAGATGTTCATAAAATCATAAAAAATATGGCTCCAAAGCACTCCAAATTTGATCCCCTGCCAACCTGGTTAGTCAAAGAATGTCTAGATGAATTCCTGCCAATTATCACAGCAATAGTCAATGATTCTTTGGAGTCCGGATCTATGCCTGACTCACTAAAACATGCAGTTATCAAACCTCTTCTAAAAAAACCAGGCCTTGAGCTTAACAAAAATAATTATAGACCAATATCTAATCTTAAGTTTCTAAGTAAAGTAGTCGAAAGTGCGGTTATTCAACAATTTTCTAAACACCTGGCAAACAATAATCTCCACGATCTCAAGCAGTCAGCTTACAAACCTTTTCACAGCACTGAAACTCTCCTCACAAAAATACACAATGACATTATGACGAATGGCAATAATGGAGAAGCTACTATGCTTGTACTGCTTGACCTATCGGCAGCCTTCGACACAATTGATCACACTATCCTAATAAATAGGCTAGACAATATGTACGGCATCAGAGGTAATGCCCTGAACTGGTTTAAGTCATACATATCTGGCAGATCACAATCTGTCTTGGTAAATGATGTCAAATCTGAAAAGAAAATTCTTAAATATGGAGTCCCCCAAGGTTCCAAACTTGGTCCAGTACTATTCAATTCATACATTAAACCTGTCAGTGAAGTTGCACGGGTACATAGGGTTGACGATCAAAAATATGCCGATGACGAACAGCTAATCCTTGCCTTCAAACCTACCAGCGCTGAAGCAATGAATGCAAAGAGCAGAATGCAGGACTGCATTAAAGATATCAGAGATTTCCTGCATAAAAACAAACTGTGCAATAATGGTGAAAAAACCGAAATAGTCATTTTGGGTTCCAAAATCCAATTGGAAAAATTCCATATACATCAACTTGTGGTGGACGACGTTGAAATAAGCTATGTTAATGATGTTAAAATTCTAGGAGTTACCTTTGATAGACATATGAAACTGGAAAAGCAAATCAACAGAATGTGCCAGTCGGCATATTTCAATATCAGGAACATTTCTCATATCCGGAAGAGTTTGAATAAAGATGACACAAAGACAATTGTCAATGCTCTAGTTACTCCTCATTTAGATTATGGAAATGGCCTTCTCTATGGTGTTGCAGGCAAATATCTGAAAAAACTTCAGGTCGCACAGAATGCAGCTGTGAGGCTCATTGAAAAATTAAACAATCGAGACCATGTTTCACTCAAAAGAAAAGAACTACACTGGCTGCCCATACCTGCAAGAATAAAATATAAAATATTAACTACTACATGGAAAATAATCAACAATAAAGCCCCAAAATACCTATCTGAACTAATTGAACTGAAACCTAATTCACGCACTCTGAGAAGTACCAATACTTAACTTCTAAACATGCAAAATATCAAAATTAACAACAGTTGGGGTACTAGAGGCTTCAGTCGAGCTAGTCCAATCTTGTGGAATAGTCTCGCGGAGGATATCAGACTGCTGGAAAATCTTGACTGCTTTAAGAAACACCTTAAAACACACCTTTTCCATTTATACTATGATTAACAACAGCTCTAAAGCGTCGGTGAGCAAACTTTGTTTGGAACTGACGCTATATAAACTACTACTATTATTATTTATTATTATTAGGGTAATTAACCACAAAATATTCATAAAAAGAAGATTTGCCCATAAATAGTACAAAATAGAATATATACTACAGTGAAATTACAATGCACATTATTAATCAAGATAAAATTGACCAGATGACCATAAGCAGTGAAAATAACTTACACAAGTAACTGTAGTCCGGAGCTTCCTAGAAATATTTCAAATTCACTGTCAATTTATTAGTTATATAATTTACAGGGGTTATTTACATGGGTGATCCCCACCAGTTTAATTGCAGTTGAAATATAAATTACTAAGTGCGGCTTCGTGTGTGTCTGGTGCAGCCATGTCTACAAAGTTTCATTGGACAGATCTCGGATAATATCTCCCAATGTGGGACATGGTTCATCTGTATTTGGTACCCAGTTAATATAGACATTGCCTGCATCATCTTTAATAACATCTTGCAGCATTTGACCACAAGCCTCATCCATTAAACTGGAGGCCACGTCACTTTTTATATCTTTGTTTTCATGGTTGTCTCCATCTATATCTTGCAAAGCCATATTTATATATGCAGTGTCTTCATGATCTTTATCACTTGTCTCAGCACCCACACCAAGTAAGTGGTAAGACAGTCATTGTCTATTTCTTCCTCTTCAGTGACATTTTTTCCACCTGATTCTTTCAAGGTACCTAATGCACAAGTTAATTTTCTACACAGAGATCAGGTTTGTCCTCATCACTGATCAAGCATTTCTTACTGCATTCAGCCTTCTTCTTCCCTCCAGATGACTTGTCTAAGTGCATCTCCTGACTGGCATTTTCTGCATGACCTTGCATAGTTGGGCTCCTGCTAGTGTGTTCGAAGAATTTACCTCCACCATCTAAATGAGAGTTACCTCTAGTTTCAGGTCTACCTTTCATAGTTGCCTTTACCTTTCTCTTTGGCCCCATTTAAGCAAAGGAATATTCAATCTGATAATCTCCAGGCAGCTCTATATTAGTTAATTCTGCTCCTTGCTCACTGGATCCATGGTTGTCATCATCATCAATAAATTATAGGTATGAGTTGCCCCTAACATCTCTATCCTTTTTCTCAGCAACATTTCTTTGTTTATCTATTGCAATGAGCCGCAATTTCCATTGTTGCATGTAAGCATAGGAATATTCGGCAGCATCTGGATCATCTATTTCTGGCCTTGACACGTCTGTTCCAGCAGGTGTAATATTTCGCAGATACCTCATGTCAGCGTAAGAGTACTCAATTGGTGCATTGTTTTTATTTTGTGGTCAGTGTTTATTGCTGCAATAATTGTATTATCATTTAATTTTGGTCAGGCAAATGTAGTCATTATGGTAGTTCTCTAAATACTACATGTGAATAGCAAATATGATAAGTATCACAATGTTATATTATGCCAATATTTTTGCAAAATAATCAAAATGATTGAAGAATTACTAGATTATGAATGTGCTCACTTTGCCACTGGTTCTTCACTATCTTCTACTGAATGATTCTCATCACTAGGCACATCACAATTTATTTCCAGATTTTTACCTGCATTTGTTTCTTCGGTAGTGAATTGATAGTCCAGACTCTCATCAACTTCCATGTAATAATATGATGAGATAAAGTGTCAAATATTGGTGTTAACTTTGTATCACAAATTAGTTCTCATTTCACCTTTGTTTCAGTGTAACTGACTCATCTGACATATTCTTTCGAACATTAAGTCACAATGACCATTATAAACAATCGAAGCTTATGGGTCATTTGCACTAAACAGAGGTCCCATGTGGTGGATTAATTTCTGCAAAAATGTATATCATAAACCCCCCAAATAATTTTGGTAAGCCAAAATGGCTGTAATAGAGTTCTTAAACCTTTACTGTTGGAGTCAATTCTTAACTAAAGACAACATAACAAAACCATGTTATAAAATAGTGTTTAACCATAGTAAAGTCTATCTTGACATACATTTGTAATATACTATTAACATAGCAACAACAAGGAGTATATCTCTACATCTACCAATACTAAAATCCACGCACTTTACTTAATCCATTCAATTTGAATACAATGTGTTAAATTGTTAGAACACAATTCCCAACACATGTGTTTGAACTGAATTTAACTAACATTAAGATTGTCTGACATAAAATCAATGTTAGAGCAAGAATAGTTCATAAAAATTGCTTCACATTATTTAGCCTTATGTTTATCATCATTTAACTGCTAAATGCAGTTGATAATGTTACATACCCAAGGAGTGACTCCCTGTCATCAATATTTCCCCGGGCATGATTAACCCCTTCTGGCAGCTGTGGTTCTAAATTGTGGTGAGTTTCAGGTCCTGATGCATCTATTTCATGTGCAATGCATGGCCTGTCTGGCAAATCTGGAACTCTAATAAAGGTAGAAAAAGCATCTGATACATGTGATGATAATAAACACTGCCATATGTGATCCACACGTGAAATCTCAATTGTGGTGTAATGTAAACCAATAGGAGTCTCTGCAGGTAAAAAAAGACGTGTGTGATGCTCCTTGAATGTGCATCATCGCTAACACTACAAGTAATAAGATGCATGCATCATCATCATGACAGTCAATGATTCTGCTTTTTTCAAAATGTCAGATTCATTACAATATTCAGAAAATTTCCAGTGCATATATTACCGAGCTCCAATTTTTGAATCATGAATGAGTGTTTATATTTTAACTTTAAAATTCATGCTGATTGTTTGTATGGGAAGTGCAGCCCTCCAAGGCAAGTTCTTGCCACTATCGAGGGTTGATTGATGAGGTGAGAGAGAGAGAAGGAAGTTACACATTTACCCAATTAGTGGGATCTTTTACTTGGCTCAGCATAGACACTTATTTAAAGGGGCAGGTAAGTCATGGTGCTTCAATTTCTCAAACTCAGTACATATTATATTACCCAGCCTGCAAGGGCCTTGCAACATTGTCACCGGTAGAGCACAGATTGTGATATGACACTGAGTTTCAATTACATAATTATAAATTTTACAAAATTGAATTTCTTGATTACATGTTAGATGTTTTATTTAGAACTAACCGAGCAGCCTCTACAGCCTGTAAAACTCCTCCAAGTTCAATGTAATCATAAATATTTTCATCAGCAATGACATCGTATTCTGCTTCAGTTGATATTTTCCAAAACAACAGATCTTTCGCTTTCTGCAATGCAAATGCAATGTTGAAATCCAATAAAGTGTAGGATTTTTAGGATCAATGTCTTATGTTCTAATATTGAATAGCACTGATCAATTGGAAAAAGCTTTTCTACCCAATGTCTAGTTTGTTTTAACCATTATTGTTATATGTAATAGTTCATCCAAACATTTCACTGCCTCTTATAGATGATACAAGTTATTTATGTAGGTTCATCCCCCCTCTGTTTGGATTTATAATTCATATGCACATGACTTAATAGCAAATGGAAAATGTTTTCAATATAAGTTTTTTTTTCTTTGAAAGAAAAGTAGGCAAGGCATCACTATTTAGACAGTCTTATCTTGGGACAGTTAATCATTGCTTGAATGTTTCTTCAACAGTGATATAGTGAGGAGTCGTTCACCGGCAATATATACAAGCCAATATGATAAGTAACACTGATACTGGTGTTCCAAGTGACGTTGCACTTATGACTCCTAAACAAAAAAAAATTATTGTAGAAATGGTTCAACAAAATAAATTAAAATTCAAGTCATAGTGTCATAATTAGTATTTGCTGATATGTTAATCAAATAAATATATTTTGATAACAATAAAACTGACAGTCAACTGCAAATCCTGACTTCTTCTCCATTTCACAAGTCATCACCATTTTGTCTTACTACCAATTGGTGATCCAATGCTTCAAATCAGGCCAACTTAATTTCTCAAACCTGTTTCTGCATCTAAATGAACAGCCTGTCAACTTACCATTGCACATCGGTTCAACTGGCTCCCAATCACCACATTCAGTGCAGTTGCTAGTTGATGAACCCTTTGGAACCAAAATATATACACTCATATAATTACACTATGTGCCATCAACTCAAAACCAAACTTGATTGTGTACATATTTTGCTCATTCATAGTTTATATGCTGGCTTGTGGTATTAAAGGTCTCACAATCAAATCACAGAATCATTATTAGATGTTCAGGTGCATAATTTACAAAATTCTTGCCTAAACTCAAAAAATATGAATCCAGTTCTCTTGTATTTGTAAGAGAAGATTTCTTAAATAAATACACAACCTATTTCCTGCATAGTGTTACCAAATTATTTTCTTTAACTAGGACTGACTGAACTGACTTTATTTCACATGACAAAATATCAAAGTTTCGTATCACTGGACATTTACAAAATCATGATAATTTAAATCAAAATTGTTTGGGACAGTCACATTCAAGTTTTAATATAATTAATATTAGTTATGATGTGCTTATGTGGTGGAGATCCCAGAAGCTGAAGCTAAGACCACCCCTGGTGAAAATATAAGATGACTCACATTGTACATATAAGATACCATTGAGCTCCAGGATGGATTGGCAAACCTAATTTCCCACCCCATGGAGAGGATGGGCAGACCTACCATCTGCCTGAAACATAAACTAAGACCAAGGTGTGTTACTACTGAAGAAACCTTAATTATATAAAGAATTTATGCATGAAAAGCAATTAGTTTGACTGCATGGTGCTTTATATGAAGATATCAGGTGAAATTTTACTAACATGAAGATATGACGTGAAATTTTACTAAAGGAGAACAGGGTTTTGTCATAGTTTTTGAATGAGAGATGCAAGTAGTTCCGTATTTCACCTACTTCATCAATTAGACATAGTTTCCCTACTTTAAGTCTTGCCAAAGGGATATGAATATTGTGGCTTTGTCTTGTGTTCACATTGGAATGGTAATTAGTTAGTGAGAATCGGCCAGCATGGTAATAGTGTAATTGATCTTTTTTATATCGATAGTAATATCTTCCATTTTTATCAGGTTGTACTTTATGAAGAGCCAGTTAGTGTGACAGTTGTAATGGGAATTAGAAATACAGCAAAGAAAATTTTTTTTGCGATGCAATAATTCTGATCACACTGGTCTACACTACCTCACGCCAAAATGGAATAAATAATGTGAGATGAAATTAGGGAAATATATAACTGAAGATGAATGTATTCTGGCAGCTGGCATTTAAGGCTGCAAAGTATTCCGGGACTTTTTGCTATTTTTGTGCAAATAGAATCAACTGGTTCTACAAAGATACATTTTCCAGTATGATGACGCCAAGAAACCTGAGAGATTGTACTTTTTTTAGTGTGATTCCATTGAGAATTACTTGTACATTTGCAGGATTTTATGCATTTGTTGATGATGGAATACTACAATTTTTGTTTTGGACGTATTACTTTAATAATTTTTTACATCGTTTATGTATATCAGGCATAAGAGAGGGCCTAGTATTGATCCCTGAGGGACACTACACGAAATGGTCATTGTAACTGTTTTTTTAATTTTTTGCAATGTTGGACTGGCGGTTATTTGATAAATAACTATTGGGTTCTGAAATTTCATCATTTTGTTATACATTTTATCACTGGTTTTCATAGAAGTTAGAATGCCTCTGCCCTCTGGTTATCATGGGTTATTTCCTATATCTAAATCTGTTAAATCTTTGGGAATTAGTGGCACATACTGATCAAATTGGTCATGGAAAAATTGAAATGTATTATAGCCAAAGCTTGGATGAACTAGAGGAGAATTGGACACTTTTAAAGTAATAAACAAGGACCCCTGCTGCTTCCTTAAATACATTGATTCTTTGATGTTCACACTGCGCTTCAGTGAGCACATCCCTCATCAGTGATGCCCTGCATAAGCATCAATTAACTCCCTTAATTTCAAAAGTCAAAGTTTTTGTTTCTTGTTGTACATCTTATACAGTGAATTCCGCATGATCCCAGGATTCTAAAGGTACTTTACCTAATAGTAAGAAAGTTATTGTCAAAAATGTCTCAGTTTTGAAGTACTCCTCAGTAAAATATCTTATGTTAATCTCGCAATAACCCAAGAAGCCGTAAAAAGCCATAGATGAGGCCATATTTGTCTCGAAGCTGAAAATCTTGTCTTCATGATGATGGTTATGTCATATTGTGTTGTAGTGATTGATTCATTCAAGGGGGTTTGTTTCTCGCTTCTGTGATGAGGTCCGGGTGGACCTGTTGACCGCCGGAGGTCAGGCTGTGTTCCTTACAGTGTCATGGAATAAGGAAACACCAGAACCAGTTCAAGTCTTTCTTGCATCACATCATCATATATCAATTTCAGACCACCTCGTACTCTGCTATAAGCTCTCTGCCATGATCTCTCTGCTATGAGCTCTTTCCCCCTTCTCTCTCTCTCTGACTGTTGTTTCTCTCTCTCTGCCTTCCCCCTCTCTGGCTGTTTACTTCATCTTACTTATACTAGCCAAAATGTAACTAATTGTAACTATTCTGGGTTATTTGATGGGATTCTGTGTCATAGTCAATTTAATAAATGCGACGTTGCACCCAGAGGCTTTCTTTTTTCTCAGCCCTGGTGCCCATTTACTGAACAATACTGCTTTGCACATGCCTAGGGCTCTTTCACTGAACTAGACAATCTTGCACAGTCACAGTGTTTATGCACTGAACTAAACTGTCCTGCACAACCCTAGTGTTTTTTCTAAGAACTAAACCCAACTAACTGCCTTGCCCAGTTAATTAATGACAGACAATCTTGCTAGTGACTTTACTATGCCACAATATGTGTCGTAATTTGTTGTACTGAGATACAGACCTTTAAAAATGCCTACTTTTTTGTGGATGTGCCTAGGTGTTTTATGCTATATTTGATAAAACTTCTTTTTTCTGCAGTTCTTAATGATCAATACAGACTGCAACAATGTCCTACTCCTTGTGCATGTCAAGAGTCACTTATGATATCGTTTTTTGACATATAAATGTGAATATGGCTTCATAGTATATTGTTATGATTTGTTACTTATCTGAATATAGAGATGCCTACAGATATAAGAAAGATATGCATGTCAGCCTATATGAAAACATATTTTGCACCCCTTTCCATTGTTTCCCAGTGAAATCAGTGAGGGGGAGTTGTAAAACTTGACTGATATTACAGCATCATCAATTGGTAATTAGGACGGTAGTGAAATGTGGTCCCTCTGCTATGATCTCTCTGCTATGATCTTTCTCTCTCTTGGCCTGTGCCTCTCTCTCTCTGGCGTGTTCCCCTCTACTCTTATTCTCTCTCTGCCTTCCCCCTCTCTGATTCTTGCTGTTTACTTCATCTTGCTTATACTAGCCAAAAAGTAACCAATTGTAGCAATTCTGGGCTATTTAAGGGTTGTTTTGCTTTGTTGCACCGATTGACTTTCCCTCTCCTCAGTCCTGGTGCCCATTTACTGAACAAGACTGCTTTGTACATGCGTAGGGCTTTTTCACTGAACTAAACAATCTTGCACAGCCATAGTGTTTATGCACTGAACTAAACTGTCCTGCTCAGCCCTAGTGTTTTTTCAATGAACTAAACCAACTAACTGCCTAGCCCAGTCCTAGCACACTACATTGTTCTGCTTTCACTTGCAGCAGCTGGTACATGGCACTTTGTTTGATGTCACATAGCCACACTGCAGCTCAGCCACCCTCAGCTGATTTGAAGCCTTCTCAGCCAATGAATGCAACTTCTTCACAAGCTGCAGGTAGTCCACTGAAGTTCAGATGGCCAAACAGAACTTTCATAAATGTTTATCTGACACCAATTTCAATTTGGAATACCTCTTTCAAAAGCACAGAACATGCCTACAACTACGGCAAAGCAATAGAGATGGGGCAACACACCACTGCTGAAGACATCTGGCATGTAAACGCTGGCAGGGAAGCTATGGTGATTGCAGAAACCATATCTACAAATGACCACAGTCAACAACCTCGTTGTTTTAATTGTGGGGAATGATCCCACAATGTAAGCACATGCAGCCACAAGTCACCTCTGCAATGCTACTCCTGTCATGGCTATGGATACTAAATATTGCTCTGCTCCACAAGGTGGAACTACACAGACAACTTCAGTTGTGAGATAGGTCATTGGTCAAGAAGAGACGGTCAGACAGACTTGTCAGATTGAACTTTCAAATTACTTTGACTCACTGATGTTAGTCAGTCTGACTTTTTATCTTGTTCTAATGTTCTTAATCACTCATTATGCAATGATATTTTATCATGTTCTGATGTTTTTATTGATAGCAGTAACTAAGAATCTTTATCAGTGCCAGATTCGCATGTTGAAAATAGTAATGTTGATATAACAACTGAATGTTACCTACATGAAAGCCTAAACAGTGCCAGTCTATAATAAAACCCAACCACAGTGGTGGATCAGCTCAATGAAGCCCATGAGTGAGATATCTGGCGGAGGAACTCACGAGTGGCGAAGGTATCTTTTACAGATATTCCTACACAAACATTGAAGATCAAAGATCTCATTAATATTCATGCTGAACTCAGCAGCCAATCACAGAAGAGAACCAAGCAAACAGACAGACGTCACAACGTCCTCCCATTCACAACTTTGAAGGCTTTTAGCAGAAAAACAAACCTTTGCTAGACTGTATTTTTCATAAAAACATTGGTTGTATTCATGTAAGTAGCAGGATATAGTCGGTGCAGTCTAACTACCCCACCTGCTGGGGGTTTTAAGGAACTACAGATAGGTCTGAAAGGTGGTGCCCCCTAGTGGTGGATAATTAATAATAATAAATGCCACCAGGGGGCTTAAAAGAATTAAGGTTGTGATGGGTGCTGCCACATCTGGTGTTTATTAATATTAATACAATAATCAAGTGCCACCACCGGGATTTGTATGAACTACAGATATGTCTGAAAGGTGGTACCCCCTAGTGGGGGATAATTAATAATTATAAATGTCGCCAGGGGTCCAAAAAAGAATAAAGGTTTTGATGGGTGCTGCCACATCTGGTGCTTATTAATATTAATACAATAATCAAGGGCCACCACTGGGGTTTTGATGAACTAGAGGGGGTACTAAAGGTGCTGTCATCTGGGGGCAAATAATTAATAATAATAAAAATCGCCAGGGGGTTTATTTTTGTGAACTAGGATTGTTGAATGTGCCTCCACCTGTGAGAACATAATTAATATAAATTAAAAAAGGGACACTAGGGGTGTTATTGTAATAATTAGTGCTATGCAAGGTGGTTCCCCCTGTGGGAATATAATTAATATTAAAAAGAAGGAGAAGCTGACCTCCTGTAATGAAAATAGTGAAACTACGGCACTTCTGAACGAGGAAAAACTACGGCACTTTTGAACAAGAAAAGCTACGGCACTTCTGAAAATAAGGCAGGCCTGAATGAAATAATATTATATTCATTAAGGGCATCCGGGGCTCCAAGAATAATAAAATAAATACATTTTTGGAACTCTCAGTTTGAAAGGCTTAATGGTGGAATCAATTATGAAATTGTAATATCTCTAGTGCATTGAAGGTACAGTCCATATTAATGGCATTGATTAAAAAAATTATTAATAAACTTTAATAATGTACTTTAAAGGCAAATTATGACTTGGGTTTTATTAGCATGTTGAGAGCATGTGACAACATTTCTGCTTTATCTGTGGGGTACAAAAGTTTATCAACTCAGTAACCTCTGGAGGCTGGGAGGGGAAAAGGGATTACATTTTTTAAAATGAACAAGCGTCAGCAGTCATATCTAAGTAAGATTTATTACCATCCGGGGTCACCTGCCAGTTTTTCAAGTGAAAATAAAATATGGAAAGTAATTCAACACCGAAAAGACAGGCCTAACGGATTAGCCTTGAAAATATTAAGAGAATGGCTAGAGAGAGAAGATACGCCTTCAGTTTTTAAACAAAGAACTTCTAAATTTAAAAGAGAAAAAATAATTGTTTCATGCATGGATGAACAATGGTCAGCTGATCTACTTGACATGAGTAAAATGAAAACTGAAAATGATGGCATATCTTTTATCCTAGTTATAATAGATTTTTTTTCAAAATTTTCATGGTTACAGCCTATCATCAATAAAAAAGCAGGCACTGTCAAGAAGGCATTTTCAAAAGTTTTATACACTGGGCGTATACCGCAGAGGGTCTGGGTGGATGCTGGGACAGAGTTTCAAAATAAGTTATTAAAGAAATATTTCAAAGAAGAAGACATTCACATGTTTATAGCTAGATCTGAAAGTAAATCAGTTTTCGCTGAAAGGTTGATTAAAACTTTAAAGGTAAAATTATTTAAGTGTATGTACTATAATCAGACATATAGGTATATAAATGTCTTGGCAGCCATAGGTGAATCTTACAACAATTCTTACCACAGTTCTATCAAAATGGCACCGTCAGAGGTCAATGAGTCAAATGAACTAGAGATTTATTTGAGGGATTACCTGCCCTACGTAAATAAAATCAATAGTACCACCAAAAAAAGCTCACTTGAGAAAGGGACTTTAGTAAGACTGTCACGGCCTAAAGAAACATTTTCTAGGGGCTATAAAGAAAAGTTTAGTGAGGAAATTTTTGTTGTGGATTTTGTAATTAATTTTCACCCTAAGAGATATGCAATTGTGGATGGCTTAGGAGAAAAAGTTGAGGGAACTTTTTACAGTAAGGAGTTGCTAATAGTACACCCGGATGAAAATAGAGAATATAAATTAAATGAGATATTGAAATATAGAAAAAATAAAAAAGAAGCTCTGGTTTCATGGTACGGCTACAGCGAAAAGTTTAATTCTTGGATTCCCTCATATCAAATAAAATCTTATAAAAAAAAGTTATGATGAGGGCTAAAGATAAAATGATAATTCTCGTATCTAGTAATGATTCAGTGCAATTTTATCCCTCAAACACAGCTAGTGAATTTACTTACATTTTTAGTACTCCTCTCACTTTAGAAGGAGAGTGGGAATTAAGTTTAAGGGAATATGTATTACTTTAAACAGTCCGGTTATTAATTTAGCAAGAACTAAATTGGTTGATGTTGAATTAAAGCAGGTTACGGGTGTGGTCAGAGGGGGCTTGGAAAGTGCTGTTTTAAAAAGAGTCTTATTTGTCCCTAAGGTTAGAGCAAAAGCTTTGTATGAAATATTTAATCATACTGATTGCGTTGGCCTAAAAACCCCTTATCTGGATAGATTAGATTTTCTTATAAGGCCAGTTATCCCTAAGGTTTTGCCATTAGACCCACTGACTGCCACACACTTAACATTGATCCTACAGAAGCTTAACTAACCAAAAATATGGTTTTCAAAATATACATACCTGACACCGACCAGTGGACAGGGTATTTCATGGACCAGATTAAAAGCAATAAATCAACAAGGCATTACAAAAGGTCAGTGGTAGGAGGGGGAATCGATAATGGGGAGGATTCTGAATATTTGTCTATTGTGGGCAGTTTTAAAAAAGAAAAAAAGCTAGAAGAACCTGCCAAGATAAATTTGACCTCCCCAGCTGAAACAACCATTGTAATGGCCCAACCTGAACTGGCCAATATTAAAGAGACTGCGAAGGATGAAGCTATCATTTCTAAACAGGCAGCCAAAAGGAAATCATCAGTACCTGCTCAGAAGTTCTCAGCCAAGAAAAAAAGAAAAATCAACTCATCTAAAGTTAAGAGAGCTCCTAAACAGAACAACGTTTTTTCGAAACGTAAGAGACGGTAAAATATAGTTATTAAATAGAAATTACAGAAAATATTAATTATGAGTCACGAGGCTGTACCTAATAATTCCATGGTGGGTTTGCCTCCCCAATTAGATTTATTCGAAAGGCCAATTATTCAAAGTGGTGTTGAAAGAGCACTGTTCGTGGAGTACAGATCTTCTAACCAGATAAGTAGCCAAGATGCTCCAGTGTCATTTGTCTTAGGCGGTGACTCAAAACATTAAATTGACCTTAGAAAAACTAAATTGTATGTTAAAGCAAAATTAATTAATTCAGATGGCACCCCTGTTCCAAAGGATGAAAAAGTTTCCACTGTAAACTTGACACTGCATTCGATGTGGAGCCAAATTGATGTAAAAATGTCAGGGCACTCGATGTCTTTGTCGGATAATGCTTATCCTTACACAAGTTACTTTCAAACTTTGCTAAAAACTTCATCAGATGTTAAAATCTCTCAATTGTGCTCTCAATTGTATTATGAAGATGATGGAGATATTGAAAAATGTTCTTTAAATACTGGGGCTGCTAGTAGAATGGCTCTTTTTTCTGAGAGTTCTAGTGTTGAGATGGAAGGGCCTCTTTTGGAAGATATCTGCCAAACAACAAAATACATTTTAAACAACACCCAGATAGAGATTAAACTGTATAGATCTAGGCCTGAATTTATTATTCTTACAGAAACGGAAAAATAATATAAACTCCATATAGAGGACATTTGTTTGAAAGTATGTTTTATTGATGTTAATCTGGGTGTGATAACAGGACATGCTGAAGGGCTAAAAAAATCTAATGCCATTTATCATTTTATTAACGTTCAAATGAAATCTTTTAATGTCGCATCAGGGGCCAGAAGTTTTAACTGGGACAACTTATTTAATACGGAATGCCCTACTAAGGTGTTAGTTGCATTCGTTGAGATTGACAGCTTTAGTGGTAATTTCAAGAAAAATCCTTTCAACCTTCAACACTTTAATTTAAGTGAAATAAAGCTTTGTTGTGATGGGACAAGTGTTGCCTCTAGACCTATGAAGGTCAATTTGATGAACAAGGTTGAGAGGTTGTTACCCCTTTTTTTAAGGCTTCATGAGTGCTTAGGCGGAAACTGTAATACATCATTCGGAACAGGACTAACCATGAAGAACTTTGCTTCAGGACATGCGATTTATTAATTTCCAGCGTATGGGGGAGGGGGCGAGGGTAATTTTATTGAAATTAAAAAAAGTGCTAACATTAGAATACAAGAACATTTTCAAAACCACTAGCCCATGCTGTGACAGCCCTGATTTATGGGGAATTTCCATCCATTGCTGAAATTGAAGGGAGTAGAAATGTTATAGTAAATTAAACTTTAATTAAATATATTTATTTTTTTTTAGAAATAAAAATTAAAGAAAATCATGGAACCACCAATATGCCAAGATAACCTAGGACGTAGTTACATTCCTTTTCAACTCCCTATTTCATTAATTACCTGTGGTAGTGCTTTTTCTGGTAAATCAACTTTTACTGCTCAGCTAATTGATAATAAAAGTAAAATGTTTAGCCCAGAGCCCGTGGAAATAATATACGTCTATTCTACGTGGCAACCTATTTACGACAGCTTGGAAAAAGATATCACAAATATAAAATTTATTAATGCAATACCCTCTAAATCTGAGGTGGAAACAATGACAGCTGATTTACAGCATCGTCTTATGATTATTGATGACCAGATGACTCAGCTGAAAAACTGTCCTGATATAACAGAATATTTCACTGTTTTCACTCATCATAGAAACCTGTCATGTATTTTAGTCTTGCAAAATGCTCTTTATCAAGCTCAGTGCGTCAGAGATATTTCATATAATGTACAAGGAATGATAATTTTTAGAAATTTAAGATCCCCTCAGCAAATAGGAATTTTAGCATCTCAAATGTTCCCAGGAAAAAAGAGAAAATTTTTTTTAGACGCTTATGACAAAGCATGCCTCAGCCGCCAATATGGCTACCTTTATTGTGATATAAACCCCAGAAATGATACAAAGTTTCAGTTGAGAGCTGACATCCTACCGGGCCAAGACACCATCATTTATCTTCTTAAATCATCCTAATGAAAAGGTTTGATAAGTTCGAAAAACTAGTAAATGTTGTAATTGACTCTAACAGCATTTCTAGAAAAGCCATTATTAGAGCTAGTAGTGAAGCTTTTATTAAATTTATTGGAGATATTGCTTTAAACATTCTAAATGAAGTAATACATCTTTCTGTGCATTTTTTAAATAAATTAGATGAACATTTGAAAAATTGGGGCACAAAGAGTTAAGGCTAGAACGAGAAGAAAGTTATGCGTTAAAAATTATAACGCAGTGGCCTTATTACTTAAAGCTTCTTATAACTATCTATTTACTGGTGTAAAAAAAGTCTGAAATATTATGGCTGAGCCTCACATGCTAATTACCAAAGTTCAATACGATAGGCTTTTTCAAAAAGGAGTAGAAAACGGAAAGTCTGTTGAAATTAAAAAAGATTCCTTAAGCGATTTTAGGGAGGAATCAAAAAATGAAAAAACTGGCTTAAAAAAAGATTTAGAAAAATTGAAAAAAGCTTTTGAAAAATTGGCATCTCAAAAGACCCAAGAACCATTTAAAAGCCATAATGGGCAGGATCTCCCTAGTATAAAAAGGTCCTCTTCGGGCTCTGGTGAAGACACTGAAATGCCAAAAAAGAAGAAAAACCGGACCTTTATCAATAAAAAGGAATTAACAGAAAAAATGGCTCCTCCAGGCTACCGAGATAAGCCTATGAAGAAAAGTGGAAAGAAAAAGGAAGTTGCTGGAAAGGAATTAACTGAAAAACTGCCTCCACTAGGCTATCCAGATAAGCCTATGAAGAAAAGTTGGAAAAAAAAGGAAGCTACAGAAAAGAAATGGCAGTCCCTTTAAGCCATCAATCAAATAACTAAAGTTTACAACCTAAATTATCCTGAAAGTGACTTTTCCAAATACCTCATTTCTATTTAAGCAATTCTAATGACAACACGACTTATGTCAACCTCCACTCAGCAGGACACCAGGATTTTGACTATGAACATGACATGAAAAATTCAAATAACCTTGACTCAGGGGGTATTTCTGTAAATCCTCATGCCCCTCAGGTCCACTATGCTGGCAATTGACAGAAGTTTCTCCGGTTGCACCCAAAGCTCTCATCAGAAAACATGAAAAACTACGGGGGAAAATTTATTAATTCGAAAAAGAAAAAAAAAAAAATTGTGTTATTTTGCACCCAAGCTTTATTCAACACCTCGTCCCCCCATTTCTGACCACTTTATTTTTGAAAATCACCCTTTCAGCTTTCTGAATGGCTGGTTTGTTTCACAAGACCCCCCCCCCCCCCCTCCCCCCCTACATAAATATTTCATTTAAAAAGGCCTATCAGGCTCTAAATTGTCACACCGCAACTACCTCAGAACAACTTCAGGGAACAACAAGACTACCTAATCACGTATAGAAGATTGGCTGACATTTCACATCATTATGGGGGAAAAGAAGACCTGTCTGCATAAGCGATGACACGGATGAAGAAGAAGAAATGCCGAGGACTCCTTAGACGAGAAAAGGACTCCTCTACGACATGCCTACCCTCCCAGGGTATTCGGCGCAACCCTCAGGTTCTTCACAATCAGCTTCAGCCTCAGAGGCCTCAGAGACCTCAGCCTCAGGGACCTCCACAAAACCAGCATCCGAAGCTTCAGTCCCCGTGGCTTCGTCATCGGCCTCAGAAAGATCGGCTTCTCTGAAAAATTGTGGAGGCCAAGGAAAGTCATCTCATCAACCAAGCACACCCCGCACTGTTGGTGAACTAGCTGCTGCAGCTATCAAAGCGCCAGGTAAATTAATTTTCTTGTTATAGGCTGTTGTTTATTTGTTATTTCTTTTAAAAATTATCAGTTATATATTTATATATATATTGAGGCATATTGATAAGTTATTTCTGATTAAAAATATTAAAATTCATACTAATAAAGGTGGTTCAGAAGTGCCGTCCTTTTTGGGCCTCGATCAGAACAGCCATGGTTTTTTTATTTGTTATTTAAAATCACCAATTTGGTCTTTAAAAATTAAAATTAAAATAAACTATAAATATGAAACTGATAATATAACAAATATATATATTTTTTTACAGGCAACTTCGTGGATGAATTTGATTTGGGGGAGGAGGAGTTTTTTGACTCCGACTCCATTAAGCCAGCCCCACCGCTCGCCCCTGAGGCACTTTCGAATGTGTGCGGGGAGCTTCTGTTACGACCCAGGCCAGTGATGGCCTTTCAGCTGGGCTACAGGGGGCGATACATTGTGTTGTCTCAATTTGGTGATGCTAGGGGGATTCATATAAGAGAGTTTCACCTTACACCAGACGGCCAGAAATATCCCACGAAGAGAGGTGTGAGGCAGGACGCCATGCAGGCGGCTGCATTAAAATACCACCTAGAAGAAATAAGAAATATTTCATATAACACTAATTAAAATCGAACATATCATTTGGGCAAAAAGGCTGTTTCTTAGCGTGAGCAACGAGTTCGGTGCAACGATAGAATTGAGGCACTTTTTCACCCTCAAGAAAGAAGGAGGAAAGCTTCAGCCAACCAGGAGGGGAGTGAGGCTCACAATCACTGAAATAGAGAGCGTAATCAGGGCGTTTGGGCCTATAGTTCAAAGATGGCCCAAATTAGTCGGAGTGGGAAACCCCTGCTTTATTGACCATGGCCTCCAAGAGGGGCAACAGGAGCTGATGGATTGCCCACATTGCAACCCCGATGAGGTGTCATTGTAATCTGCTAATTATTTAGTTTTTGTGTTTTGTCTATTTTTTTTATAATGTTCATTATGTTATAATCTTATTATGTATTAAGTTGTCTGTCATAAAAGGCTTCTATATATATATCTATATACACACATGTACACGCTCATATATAAATATATATCCGTATATCATTGCTGTTCTTTTTTGGAATAAATGATCAAACTTATAAATCAATTTATTTTCATGCTTATTCCTTCTTAATAGTTCTAGTTGATACGCCAAAGTTAAAGATTTAACAATTTTATCAAGCGTTTTCTCAACGGCCATGGGCTCCACTATCTGGTTCAGAAGTGCCATACTTTTTTTGACTTGAGCGCTCGATCAGAACTGCCGTAGTTTTTTATTTTTTATTTAAATCGCCAAAACATTTTATGAGAGGGTGAGGGTAAGTCATGAGGATGGCAGTGAATAAGAATAAGCATAAGCATAAGAAGACCGAGAAGAAGAAGAAGAATACCACGAAGAAGAAGAACAATTATAAGAAGACGAATCATCTTAATATCTGTTATAAATTCAATTGAAAGTGTACCGTTTAGGGCTACTTTGTAAAATAAATATATTAAGCATTCATATACTGTGGCCTTTAGTATCTAAAGTGTACGTTTTTGGCTAACATAAAATTAAAATGTATAGACTTAAAAAAAACAAAAAATTGAATCTTAATGAAGAAAGACATCAACTAGTTTAATTGGCATTTCTTAAGGTAACTCTAAGGCCAGACTCCCTTAAAGCTCTGCCGATTTTAAATAGATTGTTTTTAAAAACTTGAAGCTTAATTAAGGATGAGATTAACAAGGTTAATTGGCATTTCTTAAGGTAACTTTATTTTAAATCAAAACTCATTAGACGCTTAAAGACAGGACAGTATAACGTTCACTTTCTTCGTTGAGCCAGGGTGCTCGGCCTTAATTCTCTGATGTCTAAATTGGCATTATCTTTTGGAGGATCTTTTGGACAAGAGGACAAACTATCGTTATGAACTAGGCTTTGGTAAAGGCCTTGGACTAAGCCAGGGCTGGAGCCCGTGTCCTCACTGAAGGTAAAGTCAATTATATTCCTCAAGAATGTTGGAGGAGGTGTCTGGTGAGGAGGCGACCCAGGCCAAAGGCCTGGGGAGCGGGCTGGGGGTAGTGCTGCCCCTTCCCCCGCCCCTCCCTCCTCGATACATTGCAATGCCACAATTGAGCCATTTCCAGTGAAAGCCAATCGAACTGTTTAATTTTCGCCACCCTGAACTTTGACAAATCTTGCGGCTGTGGGCGTAATAATCACGCATCATTCCTGGGCTCTTTCCCCTGACAAAGAAAGAAGAGGTGCTGAGGGCAAGGAATGTTGGTGGTGTTGTGAAGGAGGTGTTCCTGAAAATACTGCAGGCGATGAGGCACTCAATTCCCTTGTAGAGAAGCCTGTAGAATGTCTGCCTCCAGGCCTCTCAAGAATGCCTAGGTGAGGAGAACCTCCTCTAGAAGGAGCGGACGCTAGAGGAGTACTTTCAATTGTGTTTACAGAGCTCCTGGAAGTCATTGGAATGTAATCCCCTTCGTCCATGAAGTCCTATTAAAAAAGAAAACAACCGAAGTTCAGAAGTGCAGTATATTTTATCTCGTTCAGAAGTGCCGTATTTTTTATTATTTTTTTAAACTCATCTTGTTAAGTTTTTTTTTTTTTGTAAATAAGTAAAATGTATAAGTTTAATTAATTGTAATTGTTCAACTAGGAAAGTTTATTATATTTAATGGGTTCAGTTAAGCTTTAATATATATGTATATAATTGTTATGATAACTTACATTATTATTATTTAATCTTCTCATCCTAAGCTTGGAAATTATTTTGTAAAAAAATGCAAAAATTCCTGCAGCCACTGCTGAAAGGGAAAAACTAGCTCCAACTGAAATTCCTACTAATGTTCCTTAATCGTCGGTTATAGGGTGTATTTCCAGTTTTACCCTGGGGGTAATATAGTCCTTGACAGCTGGCTGCAACGAAAAAAAAAATATTTTCCTTTTTATTTTTAAAAATAACTCCTATAAAATCTATTTCATAAGCTGTCCATTATATTCACCTTTTTATACGTGACGGATGTTGTGTAATAATAGGCCTTATTCAGGAGGAGGGACACTTCGAAATTCTGTAAATTTACATTAAGACTTATTAAAAAAAATATATAAAAACTTAAGAAGGTAAGGAGTGCAATTTTTGATTATTTATACCTGTGATATACTGTCAGTTGTAGTTAAGCCGTTCCATTTCTGTTGTGTTTCAGTTTCTATTGTTTTTGTTGTTGTTGTTGTTATAACTGTCAATATATTCTGAAATTTAATACAAAAAAATAACAAACTGATAAGACAAATTGTATTACAATTTTTTTTTTTAAGAATAATATCTCAAAAAGAAAAAAGAAAACTTCAGATACATTTTATTCATACCTGCGAGTGCGAGTGGGATGAGCTATAAATATTCATTTGGCAGGTGGCCACTGGGTCCTTTCCTTGTTTTAGTAATGTTATTCCCAAGATGGCCTTAAAGTTGAATACAACAAAAAAAAGATAAGCCATTTTGGAACGGAAGTTTAAAAGAAGAATATTTTAAATAATAATAAATAAATAAACTTACAAGGCATTTTACTGGGTGAATTTGTGCTGGTGTCCAGGTGGGATCCATTAATATTTTAATTGGACAGCCAAATGGACATTTAATAATCATAGCTTTTTCAGAGCAGCCCCTCAGGTCCAATATACACCCGGCTGTCAAAATCACAATGCTTTTGTTCTTAAAACAAAGGGCATTGCTTATAATAATTCTCCTACCAGAACATATCGTTGTGTTGTCGTCTGTATCAACGCATTTTGTATCTACGTGAATGCTATGACAGAAAAAAAAAAAAAATATCACCAGGTAAATGGCTGCCATGTTTGTTCAACTGTCTTTTTTTCTCACCTGTAGTAATATTAACAATAACCACTAGGTGCCTCTGGCTGCAATTCCTTCACAGAAAAAAGGGCCCAAGGGCCCCTTGGGGGGTAATATTTTAACCTATTAATTAAGATGCCTTAGCAGTGATTCACTCATAACGCTAACAGGCTTTCAACTGTTAAGATAGGATATAGGATATAGGATATAGGACATAGGATATAGGAGATAGGAGATAGGAAATAGGATATAGGAGATAGGAGATAGGGGCTTACAAAGTTTAAGCTTATTTTTTTTAATTATTGTATAATTACACTTAAAATGACTTCTCAACCTATGGATGTTTTGGAAAAAGGTCTTACGCCTAATAATGTAACTGTAGAATTATCAATGGGTGTTCCTAATGAAAAGGATGTGCCAGATAGTTTTCTTGAAAAAGCCCCCTCCGGGTTGCTAAAATTATTTGGGAAAAAAGGCCAAAATGAGTTGATAGCATTGCTTCTACTAGTTGTAATATCTATTTCAGGTTTAATAAGTATGCTGAAGGTAGTTTATGGCACTCAGAATTTGGAGAGTTATTCTGCTATGAGCTACCTAAGCCTACATAATTACACAGATATTAACGCCACAGCTAAAGTATTTTAGCTTAGTGCTTAAACAGTTAATTGATTTATTTTTATTTAAATTATACGCACTCAAAGCTACCCTCCCTCAAATATTGTGGATTTTCACATCAAAACAGTGACTGAAAGGTTGACAAATTAAGCTATATCATGTCATTTGAAGTAATATGAGATTTTATAGCAAATATTATTTGTCAACTTACTCGGTGGTTCAACTTACCTTTCCTACTGGCTCAACTTACCCTGTTGATGTTCTTCCATTGAAAGCTGATACTTGAATTCAATAACATTTTGGCCTTCAATTTATTGTTGGTACGTGACGATTGATTGCACAAACAAAATTTTAAGACTATATAAAGGGCCTTGTAGGGAGGCACTGTATATAGCTTGAACAGCCTCACATCGCATGGCTTGAATAAGAAGAAAAGAAGAAGAAGAAGATCCATGATGGGCGACCAATCACTCCAAGATGCTTCAGCCCCCACCAAAAGGCCATCAAATGCTGTTCAGGGCTCTTCAAACCCCTCCAAAAAGGTAAGTTAATTTTGTTAATTATTTATTGCTAAGGGTATTTATGAAAGAAACAAATGACGGACGTTATCAATTGCCTATCATTTCATTTATAGAGTAAAGAAGACGATGACCGAGGTTTTCTTGAGCACCCCCGGATGGGTGTTAACTACGCCCCAGAATTTCTGAATACAAACTTGGTGAGTGCAATTATTTTAGAGAGTTTTAATTTTTAATTTTTCCCATGATAATTAAGACTAAGATGATTGCTTTATGAAAGTAATGAAATCATAATGAATCATAAACAACGGCAGTTCTGAACTGGACAAAAAAAATACGGCAGTTCTGAACTAGCCAAAATTGCGCTTCTGGCTTAAAATTTGTTATTTTTTTAACTTATTATAGTTGAATTATTTTACTTTACCGTGCTAATTGGTGGTTTTAATTTATTAAATTACATCAGTTTGTTAAAAAGAAATGAAAAAATGATTATAAAAAAGCCCTACAGTTTTAAACCAGAAAACTACCTCACTTCTGAACAAGAAAAACTACGGCACTTCTGAACGTCACAAAAAAAATACGGCAGTTCTGAACGAGATTCTGCTGCTGCTGAACGCTTCTGAACATTGTATATTTTTCAATTTTTTTAGGTAAGCTCCAGCAAGCCCAATACAATAGTGAAGAGCAAAACAACCAAAAAATGGAAGAGGGGCGTTGAGGAGAAAACCTACAGAGCAACGTTTAACCAAGAAAAGATGGATGAGATATAATAATTTTTTTGTCATTATTCGCAGGTTATTATATGATTATTTAGTTGATCTGAGGCTAATTTATTTATTTTTTAATTTAGGTGACAAGCTTCTTAATATGAAGATAGACCTGATGGAAATGTTCGATGCAGTGATCAGCATGTCCGCCAGCAATTATGATGCAAAGGACAAGGTACGCATGACCATTTCCCATGCATCCCTCCCCGAAGAAATTTTTATTCATCTGAGGGACGTCTCTAAAATGAATGGGGCCGTGGTTATGGAGCGATTCGAAAAAGTTTTGAACTCCCATAAGGACATGAGTGTGGACGAATCGTTTGAGATTTCCATGGGCCTTATGAAACTCCATAAAGGCAGGGTCGTGGGAAATGGCAAGCAAAAACAAGAGTGGACCGCAGTCTCCTAAGGGACCTGTTAAGGTCAAGGATGAAAGCATCAAATCGTCACAACGTGGAATCAGCAACATCATCCCCAACCGAGGCTGTATCAAAGGCTGTATCAGGGACTGAATCAGCCGCTTCCAGCAGCCCCCCAGCCCTCCGGAACACCAATCGTTCGGTCTACATCTCCTCAGCCAGGTGGATCAGTTAGAAGAACCCACGGACTTCCCAAAAAGGGAGGTAAATGTCTACCTTTGTTTCCTCATTTGAATAGCACTGTATATAGCTCAATTGTTAACAAGAAAGCCATTGTTGAAATTGTTGACTCCATTTTGGGGGGGGGGAAACTGGGGGAAAGAAACAACAAAGTTAAAACAAAATTTATTTCCGATTCGGCAACCTTGGCTAAACTTCAGAACAACTCTAAATATGGTATTTTAAACTTTCATGTTATTATATTATATGATTATTTAGTTGATCTGAGGCTAATTTATTTTTTTTTTTAATTTAGGTGACAAGCTTCTTAATATGAAGATAGACCTGATGGAAATGTTCGATGCAGTGATCAGCATGTCTGCCAGCAATTATGATGCAAAGGACAAGGTACGCATGACCATTTCCCATGCATCCCTCCCCTCTAAATATGGTATTTTAAACTTTCATGTTATTAATGAAGATGTAATGGTGGTAGAATATAACTGTGAGCAAACTTTTGAAGATGACAGCAACACAACAAATGAGATTTTAGCCTCATTAACTACTTGCTATGGGCGCTTAGAGTTATTAAAACATATGAATGTTGTTGGTACCAACCTCCTTTATTGTGACACCGACAGCTTGATCTTTGTGACAAAACCTTACACGGATGATAACTGTGATACAAAATATTCTAATTACCCTCCTTTGGGTGATTGCTCATGGGTTCTGACGAATGAACTAGACCCCGGAGATCACATAACTGAATTTGCCTGTGCAGCCCCAAAATCTTATGCTTTTAGAACATCATCCAAGAAAGAGACAGTTAAGTTCAAAGGTGTGGTAGCAAATTCTTTAAATTCACGCAGAATAAATTTTCAAGCTGTGAAAGATTTATTATTAAATTTTGATTCCTCCGTGACCCTTGATGCCCAAGTACAATTTAAAAGATCAAAATTTGAAGGAATAATTTATAATGCAGATTTAGTTAAAACCTGAGGTGTACTTTTGATAAACGTAAAATTTTACCAAACCTATATACAGTACCCTTCGGCTACAATAATACAACGGCATTAACTTAAAGTAGACTTATTTGTAAAAGACTTTGTGTATATTTAATTATGATATTTATTTAATACTGGCATTTTTATTTTATTATTTTTTACATTGACTGTATAAAGGTGTTTTTATTGAATACCATGTTGTTTATATTACAAATGTTATTAAGAGGTATAGTTCTCAAAAAAATAGTAATGAGGTAACTCTGAACCGCTAAAAAATACGGCAGTTCTGACCGACCGGGAAAACTACGGCAGTTCTGAAAGTGAAATGTGACCACTGTTATTCATAATAATATTCACTCAGAATTATGTTATGATTATTACTTATATTGTGTAAGGTGTAATTATATGTAATTACATGTAATATATGATTGAATATGTAATAATGTTATTAATTATTTGTTATAGGTCTGAAGGACCCAAAACCAAGCCCATGAAGGCCCTATAGGTTGCACATACGACTATAAGGAGGCCTCCTAGCTTTAAGATTATTGTTGATTGTTATAATTATGTTGTTACCATTTATTTAATTATCTATTAAAAAATTTGAAAAAAATATTTATTTACTAAATTACAATATCTTGTGGTTTAGTTATTGATTAAAAAAGAGTGTGGTAAAAGAAATATCTAAAGAATGGCAATAATGAGAATACCTAAGAAAGAAATAGATTAATTGGATATTCTTAGAGGTCATCTCTCACTGCCAGGCTTATATATTAATATTAATAATTAATAAGCCCATACGTGGCAGCACCTTTCACAATCATAGTTCCTTAAAACCCCTGGGAGCATTTTATATTAATTATCTTCCACCCAGGTGGAGGCACCTTGTATATATCGATAGTACCTTAAAAGCCCCTGGTGATTACATATTAATATTAATATTAATGATCCCCTAAGTGGCAGCACCTTTCACAAAAATAATTCCTTAAAACCTCTGCTGGCATTTATTATTATTAATTATCTTCCTCCAGATGGCAGCACCTTTAGACCCCCCTAGTTCAGAAAAAACCCCTGTAGGTGGTGTATGATTAATAAGTCCCTACGTGGCAGCACCTTTCACATAAAAATAATTTAAAAAACCCCTGGAGGCCTTTATTATTACTAATTATTAATTATCTTCCTCCAGATGGCAGCACCTTTAGACTCCCCTAGTTCAGAAAAGCCCCTGTAGGTGGTGTATGATTAATAATCCCCTACGTGGCAGCACCTTTCACACAAAATAATTAAGAAAACCCCTGGAGGCCTTTATTATTACTAATTTTTTCACCACTAGGGGTCACCACCTTTCACACCTATCCGTAGTTCCTTAAAACCCCCAACAGGTGTTCTGCGTTATTTGGTGTGAAAAAAGCTAATATTTAAGTCAGAAATCACACCTCAGTGCGACCAAATTCCTCAGTGACGGCACTGTGCATTTGGTCTCCATGGCAACAATGCTGAATGCCTATCTGTTTGAGTTTAACAGACAGTGCCCTCGGTAAAAACAAATCACCGGTACGAATAAACAACGAATTATTTATATGTAATGTTAGTAGATTTGAAACGGGGAGAGATTCAGTTTCATGCCAGTCTTGATTTGGTCAAAATCGGACAAGAATTGGCGAAAATGTGGCCATGGCATGTTCAATGTTATGGATGTCTGATTGTTTGAGATCAACAGATTGTATTGTCGGAAAAAAATGAGTCACCGGTACAAATCAACTATTTCATTTACCAGTCTTGATTTGGTCAAAATCGGACAAGAATTGGCGAAAATGTGGCCATGGCATGTTCAATGTTATGGATGTCTGATTGTTTGAGATCAACAGATTGTATTGTCGGAAAAAAATGACGGAAACTAAGCTTCAAGCCAATTTTATTTGGTCAAAATCGGTCAAGAATTGACGAAGTAACGGCCATTTTCCAGATTTAATGGGCAAACAGAAAGTGAAAGTGCTTTGAACTGCCGTCTCTTCCAGACATGACCAATGACCTCTACGAATATACTTTTAGTTTTCAAAATTACTTTTAAATAGTAAATTTACTTCGAACCTAGTTTGTGTTCATGAATAGCAGTCTATATGATAGGCGAAGCTGTGATTTTAGTGTGAAATAGAAATGAAAGTGAAACTGATCAACCTAAAGTAGTCCGTCAAATATGTAAATCAGGGATGGTGGAACACAATTTATTATAATTAGGGATGGTGGATCACAAAAAATACCACAAGGGTTGTTCCTAATAGGTTTTCTATGAGCAACACAGCCAAGTGTGGGATATAATCAGCTTTGTCCAATAGCATAATTATCGGAGAGCACGCTGCAAACAAATAGTATTTGGTCACCTCAATCTAAACAGTTTAAGAAATAAGTTCCTGGAAATATATGAAATACTGTCGCATGAATTGACTGATATTCTAGGATTATTATTATTATTTCAGTTCTTCTCAATTCAATGTATCTGACTGCACTATGTACAGAACTGATAGAAATTCACATGGCGGTGGCATTATGTTGTACATTAGGGTGTGGCTGGTCCCACATGAATTCTTAATTCAAGAAATACACAACCTGACTTTTTTTTGCAGGTGAGGCTCATAATAAAGAGTGTTCTACAAAAATTTCATTGAATTTGAATTAGTCTTAGGGGTGGCTGATTGCTTTCAAAGATATTGTAAGAATCTAGACAAATCGAGCCTAAAAAGCAAACGTTCTCAACTTTATTTCATTAAAGCTCCAGCAGAAATAACAACTCAAATCACAATGTTGTTGGTATGTTACTAATTAATATCATTAGTTACTCGAGAATCAAAAACCAGCTTGTTGGATAATCACACTTTTGACGTTTCCTCTGATCTTTACAGTGGTTTCTGTCATTTTCAATGACTTGAAGAATTTGCTGATGACACTGCTCACGTTTTGCAGCTCCATGGAAGTCTGTTGCAAGTTTGACCCCTCTTTCTGCTGTGTCATTTGAAACTTTTAGAGAATCAACAATTTTCTTGCCTTCAGTGTATGTTTCTAGACTGGACCATTCATTTGCTGGTTTTGTTAAAAATTCAGATTTGATTTTTAGTGAAGTTAAAAATTGCCACAAATCTTTACCAACAAGCTCCTCCAGAGTAGTGTCATCTTCTAATACTGGGAAAATGGGTTTTCCAAAACCCTCCCCAAATCTAGATTCATACACAACATCTTTTGGTTGTTGTAGAATGGCATTAGCAAGCAGTTGTTTCTGCTCTGACTGCAAGTTGTTATAGAAGAGTGCCAGTGGCATCAAATCTGGCACAAGATACCATAAGTGCCGTTTAAAGGCCTTTAGTGCTGCTTGTGCTACATTGTTATTGACATCCATGTACCTATTTAGGTTTTTGATTAGAAGCAAGTCATTGCATGGTGCAGCAGCACTTATACTGCAGGTGAACCACCATAAATGTGGACAATGAAGTCAACAAATTGTTTAATTTTTGGAGGTTGATGTCTTGTGTACATCTTATTTGGAGACAATTGCTTGATTTGCTCTTCCAAAAGAGCCATTTTCAGTCCATAGAGCCATTTTCCCATCCATCTTGCCTTACTGGTTGCTCCAGGTTTATTGAGACAAAATCCGTCAGAGAATTCCCCAGTGAGGTACACCAAAGTCAGGTCAAGCAACTCCCTGTAGTCAGCCCTGACCAAATTTTCCAGGCTGCCCTCTTTTGCTTGTGATTTGAGGCTTGTCAAAAGCTCAATGACAGTCTGTCTTTGCTCCAGAAGGAATGCATCCATGGTGGGACAGACAGAAGTGAAATTTGAGAAATCTTGGATTGATAAATCTGAGAAACTGTCGCAAAATCTGACAAAGACAGATATATCTTTGCTTGAAGAGACTTCCACTTTGAGAGCTTCCCATACTCTTGACAACATGATTTCCCCCACATGTTTTCTGCAGGCACACCACAGAAGAGCTCTCCCAAGACACTTTTGTATACAGATGCAGGCAGCTGTAAGATGACCTGTGTAATACAATAAAGAAAACATTTTTAATATAGGTAAACATCAGACATTAACATTAAATATATGTTTCAACACAAGTGAAATACTTCCAGTAAGGAAAATAACATGTGGCATATTTACCTGTATTTGCAGAGGTTGTGTCAAAAACCATTGCAGACACATTCTTGTCACACTTCCAAGATTCCAGCAATGCAATAGTAGAATTAGCAATAAGGTTTCCTGCTGACTCAGATGACTTAGTGGGCAGTGCGGGCACCCCAAGGAGTTTTACACCCCCAACTCCAGAAATCTTGTATTTGTCACCCAGTGTTTCCAAAAGCTTCCCATCCCAGTGTAGAGCAGCTGGGGAAGGAGGTTTCCAGTCGGACTTGATTTTCTCAGAAATATCTTGAACTGTCTGCATGCGATACCTATTGACAAGGACATCACAATTTTCAAGTCAAAACTATTTATTATCAGATTTCACAAATTTAGTAAATACGAAACAGCATTTACCTATAAGCTTGGCTATGATGCAAGTTGAGCTTGGAAGGATCACCCTTGCATGATGTTATCAAAGAATGCATTGTTGCAGAGAGGGCTGTTGGGGAAATATTATTTCTTACAGCCGTGGAAACAAGCTGAGGAGATTTCAAGATGTTAAAAGAGATGGCACCCCAAGGAGTTTTACACCCCCAACTCCAGAAATCTTGTATTTGTCACCCAGTGTTTCCAAAAGCTTCCCATCCCAGTGTAGAGCAGCTGGGGAAGGGGGTTTCCAGTCGGACTTGATTTTCTCAGAAATATCTTGAACTGTCTGCATGCGATACCTATTGACAAGGACATCACAATTTTCAAGTCAAAACTATTTATTATCAGATTTCACAAATTTAGTAAATACGAAACAGCATTTACCTATAAGCTTGGCTATGATGCAAGTTGAGCTTGGAAGGATCACCCTTGCATGATGTTATCAAAGAATGCATTGTTGCAGAGAGGGCTGTTGGGGAAATATTATTTCTTACAGCCGTGGAAACAAGCTGAGGAGATTTCAAGATGTTAAAAGAGATGTGGATGTCCTCTCCTGTTTTTCGACTACGTCTATGTGACTGTTTTGGCTCCGAAGGTTGGAAGTCTTCATCACTTTCATCACTTTCAGTCTCAGTCACTTGTGTGCATGTCTTTTCATTGTCCTTACGTTGCCTTTCTTTTTCAGCACGTCTCAAAGCTTCCTGTTCCCTTTTCTCTTTCCTCATTTTCTTCTGATGCAGAACTTTGTCTACCCCTGACATGCTGGCTTTTCTATCATTCTGCATACTCAGCAAAAACTGCTTGTCTTCTTTATTTTCAATCTTATCCATTGCATCTCTGGGCCAAAATTTCATTGTCTCTGGCATTTTGATTTTAAATTCCTGTATTCTCTCCAGTGGTGTACCTGGCTTTCCCCTTTCACTGATTGGGATTTTTAACAAATCTTTGAATTTGATGTAATAAGCCATAATTTCCTCTACTACTTTATTGGGAGCTTACGCAGGTATTCTTGCTCTTTCATAAAAGCTCAATATAGATTGTGCTGTTCTATTCGCAGCTTCTCTGCACACCTTCTTACTGTAATCTTCTTTTGCAATTTCTTCTTTGTGGGCAATGAATGCTAACAGGACCTGTTTTCTTGTTGGCAGTTTTGACCCTGTGATTGTCTTATCATCTTTTGTGGGTATTGTTCCCAGTATGAAATACCTGGGTCTATGGCCCTTGCCATGCTGAGAAATGATTCCACTGAGAAGCGAGCCCTGTTAGGTATGGAGACAAGGTGTAACTTGAAGTGCTGCTTTGAAGCTTCTAGAGGTGAAGTGGAGCATCGAAAGCTTCTTGCTGTTCTGAGGCAATGTATACTGTATAGTGAGATCATTCCTGACGATCGGTCAGAATAGGAAATTATGCAGTTTCCAGGATGAATTGAAGTGATAAACCACACCAGAATAAATAAAATTGACCTTTTTTGACACCTCATGTCCAAAAATTCAGTTCTGGAAGCTGTTTGTTGAGTGCCACTAAATCATGGCTTTGACCTAGCATAGCTTGGTGTATCTGGTAGTGAAGGTCAATAAACGTAATACTAGGAAACTTTACATCAAATCAGCCACCCCTAGACCATTATGGATTTTTCTGAAACTTTGCATATCTAATGTGGACATGAAACCTTACATGTAAAAAAAGGTTTGGCCGGATCAGAGAATGTTGGGGGAACAGCCACACCCTATTGTACATCAGATCTACCATACCTCATAGATTACGAAAAGATCTGGAGCGTGATGTTGGGTATAGAATTGAATCTATTGTCATAGAAATTAAGTTGAAAAATTAAAAAAATGTTTGTTGTATTGATATACAAACTGCCAAATGTGAGAAATGATGATTTTATCAGTAAACTAGGGTTGATGTAAAACAAATGCTATGTCGAATGTAAAAGTGTCTATATATTGTGTGACGTAAACATCAACTTTAATAATTTTCCAGACAAAGTGTTGTATTTCATAACCCAGTATAACCTCAAGAATATAGTAAAAGAACCAACATGTTATACAAATGTTCAAAATCCATCACTTATTGATGTAATATTGACAAATACTCCACAAAGAATTGTATCTCATCTAAATATATCCATTGGTGTAAGTGACAAAAATGTATGCACCATATGATGGTAAAATGCAAATATCATATCGGTCATTAAAATATTTCAATGAAACATATTTCAATGGTGACCTGCAAATGGTCCCTTTCCATGTCTATAGCATTTTTGATGATACTGATGATGTCTTTTGGTCATATCATTAGTTACTAAATGAAATAGTAGAAATTCTTGCTCTGACAAAGACAAAGTTCCTGAAATAAAATCAGCTACCTTACATGAATGGAAAATTTCGAAACGCTATAAATGTCAAAGTTATGCTGAGCAGAAAATTTATGAAATGTAAGGACCAGCAAAACTTAATTAAGTACAGAAAACCACGCAACTTAGTGACTTCACTTAAGCGTCAATCCATTGTAGAATATTTCAATAAGAGATGTAATGATCAACCAAATAAAAAACAATTTTGGAACACTGTACGTCCGTTCATGTCAAATAGTCAGACCTCAGATAATTGTATTTCACTACTGGAGCAAAACAAAATTGTAACGAAACAAATGGAAGTGTGTAGCATATTCAATGACTACTTTATCAATATAGCAAATGACTTAAGAGAGCCAAATGAAGTTGTTGGCAAATCTGTTAAATCTGTCATATATTTCTATAAGAGTTATCCATCTATAGTAAATATAAAAGCTGAAGGTAAATATAAATTTCAATTTTCTAAAGTCACTTCTAATACAGTGCTTAAAAGTATCAACAAACTGAAAGTTGGTAAAGCCTGTGGCTATGACAGGATTCCTGCACGTATTCTTAAAATAGGTGGTAATGCGCTTAGTGTTTCACTGGCTGTTATAGTCAATAGATGTATTGATGATGAATGTTTTCCTGATCATTGTAAACATGCAGAAGTGTCTCCTGTTTTTAAAAAGAATGATTGTTTATGTAAAGACAACTACAGGCCTGTGAGTGTTCTTACTGCAGAAAGCATTATATGTGACCAACTTATGACTTTCTTCAATGATACTTTGTCTGTTGAGCTTTCTGCCTATAGATGTATGTACAGTACAAATTATGGTATCACTAAATGTGTGGAGGATTGGAAATATGCCATTGATAATATGACGACTGTAGGCTGTGTAGCCATGGAAATTTCAAGAGCTTTTGACTCTATACCACATAATCTTATGCTAGCTAAACTAAATGCATATGGTGTGTTTATGAATTCATGTAATTTAATAAGTTATTTTTCATCTAGGAAACAAAGAGTCAAGTTAAATGGCTGTAACATCTTTGTAAATGATCTTACATCATTATTACAAAATTTTTGGCAGGTAAATAATTATGCTGATGATAATACTTTTTTTTTGTCATAATGATGTTAATGTTGTTCAATTTAATTTAGAAAGAGCTTGTGTACTTGCCATTGACTGATTTAAAAAGAACTATATGAAAGTTAATGCTGAAAAGTTTCAATTTATGATCCCTAGGTAGAAAACATGAAAATCTTACACTGAATGTAAATGGAATTATAATGAATCCAACAAAGAATAATAAGCTGTTGGGTGTCACCATTGACAATGATTTAAGTTTTACTAATCATATTGAGAATATACCTGTTCAAGCAGCCAAGTAAATCAATGTATTATCTTGTTTGTCTCGGGTACTTACTTTGCCATGTAAGATCAGAATCCTAGATGAATTTATTTTATCAAACTTTGGTTACTGTAGCATTGGGCCATCATTGTAAAGTATTAGATGCTTGGAAGTTAGAAAGTTTATTTAAATGTGCTCTAAGATTTGTGTACTTAGATTTTTCCTCAACCTATAAGGAACTTTTAGATTAAGCAAAAAGATCACCTATGTATGTGTATAGACAAATAATTATGATATTAACGGTTTACAAGATTTTGCAAAACAAATGTCCACCAATGTCAAAAGATTTTTTCGCAGTACAAGATATGGCATACAATTTTACAAATGTCAATATCTTAGACAACCAATGTATAAGACTCTAAGACATGGATTTCATTCACTGCTTTACCAAGGTGCTATGCTATGGAACAAGATTCCTGATACCGTTAAGGCTTTGGATTTTAATGGTTTTAAAAGTTATGTTCTTAAGTAGCAACCTGAGTGTCAATGTGGCACTTGCCTTTTATGTACCTTACAGTTTTATTTCATTCATCTTTCATCTGTAAATACTCAATGTTCTGATTTCTTATTGTAGAACACAAGTGCTGTGCACTTCTGTTTTATTGCTGATATTATCCGACTTGAAATAAAATTTTGCTGGGATTGAGCCATTATGAATTAGTGTTGACAGGTATTCCTACTATCTCTATGAATATCAGTTTTAATAACGGATGGATGGATGGATGGGTGGATAGATGAATGGATGGATGGATATATGGATAGATAGATGGATGGATGGATAGATGGATAGATGGATGAATAGATAGATAGATAAATTGGACTCCATGAGGCATGCAGCCACAACAAGAAAAACACCAGGGGTCGCCAAAGTCGTAAGTTCTGTAAATGGCCGCTAGGGGCGCTGCTAAATTTGTTTATCTGAATCCCACATTAATCAGAAAGAATGGATAGGGAACATAGCTGTTCGGATTTACGAGGATCGACTGTATGAAGTCTTGGAGTTTGGTGATTGTTTATGAAGTAGTTCTCCTTCATAGCAAAAGTGAATATATTAACCTGGATAACTCAGCTACAGCCAGGAATAGACTGGAGGACCAACTTATCCTTTACTCGTGCCAGGGTGACTTGTGTCATTTCCTATATGGAAATATTGACTGATTTATTATATTTATTAAAAAGCATAAAAAGATTTAAATTTATTAATGTAGATTAAAGCTTTGTACATTCAATGATTCTGACAGTGTAACAGTTTTAGAGGGTTGTACTTTGTTTAGAAAGTCTCCTTCAGTGTTGTTAACACTTCTTTGTGTTAATCCAGTTTTACATGCAAGCATGGAGCTCTATTCATGTTGTGTTCATGTGACCGGTTCATTTTAATTGGTCAAAAGGGTCAGTTTTTATTGGTCTAAAATAACTTCCTGTAATTTCTGGGATCAACTGAAAAAGGTAGAATATTCTGGTAGCCTGAGAAGGCATTTGATTATTGAAGAGACAACATGGACATTTTGAGTCTCTGATTCTGCAGTCATACTGTTTTATGGCAGAAGCCACATGATTTTGTAAATACCATTTTGTTTTGCTCATAACTATTTTCATATATTGTGAAATATTTTAGTCATGGTTTACATATATTTGTAACTCACTATTGTAGTAGTATATTTGTTTGTGCTTTCAACTATATTTAATTTTTTGGTTGTCAGTTATCTAATTTATTGGATGTCAACCTTGTTTGAATTTAGTGGCTGTCGGCCATATTGGATTTTATTGAGATTGAAGAATTTATCAGTTTATACTTGATTTATTTGCCTTCGTAATATGATTATTCAATTGAAATATTGATATTGATGATAAGTTGAGGTGATGAGAGGGACGTATATAATAATTATGGTGATTATGCTCATATACTTAGTGGATTTATTGGTTTAAATTGTAGATTCACCAGTCAGACCGACACATTTTCATGGATGAACTGTGTGGAAAATTTTATTGGGACCTTTAGTCAAATTTAATTGGGTGACTACAGAACTCTGAGCTCACAACTTGCCTCCTAGTGGTTATCTACTAAGCTAAGATTACATATTCTAGTGAAGGGCATAGGAACTAAATGTATGACTTGTGACGCCCTCTGGTGTATTAACTTGCATGTCTTATAGATAGGGTTTATAACATATATGTATTACAGATTATTATGTTTCACTAGAGTCGATCGTTTTTAATGAAACTTACTGTATGCTAGTTGTTCTGCAGAATAGGGTCAATTCTGTGCAACCAATCTTGTGAAAACAGAGCACTATTGTCCCTTGCACCATCAAATAAAACTTTTCTTAGAATTTCTGATGAGTCATAAGAAACTCATTTTGGATGTTATGGTGAATTCATTGAATAAGCGGCATCGTAGTCAGCCGTGCGCATGCGCGAAAAATGATGACGCGGACATTTGGCGGGATAAACAAACACACGTGGATGGAAGCATTGAACGTATGTGTGAGCAGAAAATATACTAGATCTTCTTTGTTCTGGAAGTTTTCAACTTTTGATACATGTAATCGAAGATGAGGATTTTGGCTTTCACACACATGTAGTGAAGATGAGGATATGTGCCTTCACTCACTGCTCTAAGAGTACATACACTTTCAACAGGTGGCGAAAGCAACTGTGCAGCTAACACAATCAGCGTCATGGGATGTGCTCTTGTGCTGCCCCATTTTCTCTTTTCCCTTTCCCGACTGAAAAAAAAAAACTTGAACAGTCGTTTTGAATGGGCCAGAGCTGTGTATCGTAGGAACACAGCAGGAAAGAACTGGACACCTAGCCCCGATGACAGGATCTGCTCAGATCACTTTGTAGATGGCAAGCCCACTCCTGGTAACCCAAACCCAACCATCAACCTTGGTCACAGAGGTACAACTCAAGTACAGTTTATATATATTATTTATGAAATTGTAAATCAAGTATTGTGTTTTACTAGATTATTTATATTCTCTCTGTTTTTATGCATGTATGTATGGTTGGTGTATTTAGTATATTATTCAAATTTCAGATAATCTACCAGCCTCTAGAAAGCCGCCAAAGGAGAGGTCTCTTTCGCGAAGAGCTAGTGCCACCAAGCAATTGGCTTGTGAGCTCCCTGAGGATGATGGTCCATCAACGGGACACGATCACTGCTACAGTTACCGGTGTAATTGTTCCACAGAATGTGCCTGTGTTGGATGTGCTACTAAGGATGCCACTGTGAAGGAATTACAGTTTCGCTATGATGAGTTGAAAGAAAGCAGTGCAAAGGAAGACCTGGGCCTGTCTACAAAATCAGAGAATGTGAGTGGCAGATATCTAAAATCTGATGAAAAAGTCAACACATACATGGGACTGCCTTCTCTAAGTGCCTTTGATGATCTTGTCCAACTCATCACCCCAGTGGCATCCAATATGCAGTACTGGCGAGGCAGCCAAAAATATATTCCACGACAAGAAATTCTACAGTCCAAGTCTGGGCCAGCAAGAAAACTGTCTGTACGAGAAGAACTGGTGATGGTTTTGATGAAGCTAAAGCTTGAGCTGATAAATGAGTTGAGGGGTGATATGTTTGGTGTTTCCTCATCATCAGTGTCACAGATATTCAATACTTATGCTCGAATGTTGTCGAAAGTAGTGAAACCACTCATCTTTTGGCCTCCTAAAGAAGTAATTCATGAACATCTTCCCAAGGACATGGAGAAGTATCCTAACCTTAGAGTCACAATAGACTGCACTGAAGTATTCATTGAGAGGCCTCGACATCTTGACCTACAAGAACACACATGGTCTGACTATAAAAAGCCCAACACCGTCAAGGTATTGATTGGTATTTCTCCGAATGGTGCCATTACTTTTCTTTCCAAAGCCTGGGGAGGGAGAACTTCGGACAAAAATATTACCTGTGACAGTGGATTTTTGGATCTTTTGGATCATGGAGACTTCGTTATGGCTGACCGAGGATTTCCAATTCAAGAGGACTTGCTGTTGCGTGGTGCAAAGCTTCTTATTCCACCTCCAAGTTCAGGTATGGATCAGATGATACGTTCCCAAGTTCAGAAAACCAAAGCAGTGGCAAACGCCAGGATTCATGTTGAACGTGCCATAGGCCGCATGAAGAGTTACTCAATATTGACTGGAACATTACCAATCTCTTTAGTACCTTTAGTTGATGACATTTTCACGGTTTGTGATGCCCTTTGCAACTTGCATCCCCCTTTAGTCAATTGATTAGACATTTGAGTCCTATTGCAAATTTTTATGAATTAATAACTTTAATTATGGCTTAACTATTACTGTAGATATTATGATTCTGTAGTATGAAACAACAATAACAAATTGATGATAGGTTACACAACTATTGAGTTCTGATAATTATAATTGAATTTTGCTTTGTTAGGCAAATCAGGGCATAGCAATTACATTGTATTGTATGATTCTCTGTTATGATGTTGTAATCTTACTTAATTCTGATAATTGAGTGCATGAAAGTATTCTATTACATTTATGTAACATTAAGCTTCAAAGTGCAGAAATTATTCATGTGAATTTTTCACAATTGTGAACATAGGAATGGATTTTGACAGTTAATATTACGAGACGTAAAGAACTTGTAGTAAGTTAACATAACCTAAATCGTATGTTTGCTGCTAATAGTTCTGGAAAGGCAGGAAAGAGAGATGTGAATAAAAACGTGTTATTCCACTGACATAGAGTTGGCAGGATAAGATGTGTAAGACTTGTGTTGATCTGACATTATAAGAATAAATTCAGTGGAAGGTGGATTGAGTACCTCACCTCATATATCAAGAGTTGAGATGATTTATGTGTGTAACTGCTTTTTGACATCACAAAATATCTCTATAAAATGAGTTCGAAAATGACAGATTAAAAAAAGTGCATTTAAACTTTACATTTCCTTGTCCTTGAGTAGACATGTTGAAAGATTGCTTCTGAGCAATCAGAGACTAAAGTGGTCACCATTCTTGGACCTGACTACGGTATTTCTTGGTCATTGGTTCCGGTGTCAGGTTTATAATACTTACATGTAATTGTGCAATTATATAAATGACACGATAGAAGGATCAAATACAGATGACTGCTTGCAGTACAGTGATTATCACTAGTACTGGGAATGTAATTATCCCTGGTCAAGCTTAGGGACCTGGATAGAACCAGGTGGGATTAATTAATTAGACAATTAATTGTCTCACCATATATATTTTACCTAATTTATGTACACTATTTACATATCAGTATGATTGCCTATGAATGAACAAGATATAACTCCAAATGGACAATAGTATGATTTATATGAATATAATTCACAGAAACATCAAATTTCCAGCAACATTGATTGAATAATGTAACAAATTTAATTACAGATTAGCAGATAGACTTGTGAAATACATAAATGTGCATAGCAGAAACTGTATACCAAAGCCGTCATCAGGTTATCTTTAAGGTTAATCAAACACAATTTTTAGATTTTATAAAGTCAATCATGTGGTTAAAAAAGAATGTGTCACAAGCTGAAACCAGACTCTGCCACCAAGAGTCATCAAACTTGATTCGGACTGTGAGCGATCCTTGTCTGGAGTAGATGAAAAAGTTGCACCACTTTCTGCCTGTGGCACCCATCTGGGTGATGACTTGGCTGTAATAAGGATGCTCTTTCTTCAGAATGTGACGTCCATCCACAGTCACAATGTAAGCAGGTGGCTCTTTACTTGGATCAGCATGAGCCAAGGTTAGCGGACATTTATTTCAAGTAATCCCTGGCCACAGCAGGAACAGTTCACCAAAGCATCAGGGCTGGCACTTATGTACCCATGATGCTGCACAACAAACATGCCACATTCCTGTACCTCTAAATGCTGATGTGCACCCTTGTTCATCTGGTAATATGTGTGCCTGGCTTCTGTTTCCATGGACTGTCCATACTTAATTGCAGGTACATGGCTCAAGTCATTTACTGCTTCAGTGCAGAGCTTCTGCAGCAAATTGAAACAATCCAGTCTCTTAGGGGCACAGCATTCCATGTGGCGTACCTTTGTCAAGACGGAGTGGATGTTCGATGCTGATATGCGTCCAACGTTCTGATTGTACCATTCACTGTTGGAACCTTGACCTCTGGTCAACAGGTGGCGAAAGCAACTGTGCAGCTAACACAATCAGCGTCATGGGATGTGCTCTTGTGCTGCCCCTTTTTCTCTTTTCCCTTTCCCGACTGAAAAAAAAAAACTTGAACAGTCGTTTTGAATGGGCCAGAGCTGTGTATCGTAGGAACACAGCAGGAAAGAACTGGACACCTAGCCCCGATGACAGGATCTGCTCAGATCACTTTGTAGATGGCAAGCCCACTCCTGGTAACCCAAACCAAACCATCAACCTTGGTCACAGAGGTACAACTCAAGTACAGTTTATATATATTATTTATGAAATTGTAAATCAAGTATTGTGTTTTACTAGATTATTTATATTCTCTCTGTTTTTATGCATGTATGTATGGTTGGTGTATTTAGTATATTATTCAAATTTCAGATAATCTACCAGCCTCTAGAAAGCCGCCAAAGGAGAGGTCTCTTTCGCGAAGAGCTAGTGCCACCAAGCAATTGGCTTGTGAGCTCCCTGAGGATGATGGTCCATCAACGGGACACGATCACTGCTACAGTTACCGGTGTAATTGTTCCACAGAATGTGCCTGTGTTGGATGTGCTACTAAGGATGCCACTGTGAAGGAATTACAGTTTCGCTATGATGAGTTGAAAGAAAGCAGTGCAAAGGAAGACCTGGGCCTGTCTACAAAATCAGAGAATGTGAGTGGCAGATATCTAAAATCTGATGAAAAAGTCAACACATACACGGGACTGCCTTCTCTAAGTGCCTTTGATGATCTTGTCCAACTCATCACCCCAGTGGCATCCAATATGCAGTACTGGCGAGGCAGCCAAAAATATATTCCACGACAAGAAATTCTACAGTCCAAGTCTGGGCCAGCAAGAAAACTGTCTGTACGAGAAGAACTGGTGATGGTTTTGATGAAGCTAAGGCTTGAGCTGATAAATGAGTTGAGGGGTGATATGTTTGGTGTTTCCTCATCATCAGTGTCACAGATATTCAATACTTATGCTCGAATGTTGTCGAAAGTAGTGAAACCACTCATCTTTTGGCCTCCTAAAGAAGTAATTCATGAACATCTTCCCAAGGACATGGAGAAGTATCCTAACCTTAGAGTCACAATAGACTGCACTGAAGTATTCATTGAGAGGCCTCGACATCTTGACCTACAAGAACACACATGGTCTGACTATAAAAAGCCCAACACTGTCAAGGTATTGATTGGTATTTCTCCGAATGGTGCCATTACTTTTCTTTCCAAAGCCTGGGGAGGGAGAACTTCGGACAAAAATATTACCTGTGACAGTGGATTTTTGGATCTTTTGGATCATGGAGACTTAGTTATGGCTGACCGAGGATTTCCAATTCAAGAGGACTTGCTGTTGCGTGGTGCAAAGCTTCTTATTCCACCTCCAAGTTCAGGTATGGATCAGATGATACGTTCCCAAGTTCAGAAAACCAAAGCAGTGGCAAACGCCAGGATTCATGTTGAACGTGCCATAGGCCGCATGAAGAGTTACTCAATATTGACTGGAACATTACCAATCTCTTTAGTACCTTTAGTTGATGACATTTTCACGGTTTGTGCTGCCCTTTGCAACTTGCATCCCCCTTTAGTCAATTGATTAGACATTTGAGTCCTATTGCAAATTTTTATGAATTAATAACTTTAATTATGGCTTAACTATTACTGTAGATATTATGATTCTGTAGTATGAAACAACAATAACAAATTGATGATAGGTTACACAACTATTGAGTTCTGATAATTATAATTGAATTTTGCTTTGTTAGGCAAATCAGGGCATAGCAATTACATTGTATTGTATGATTCTCTGTTATGATGTTGTAATCTTACTTAATTCTGATAATTGAGTGCATGAAAGTATTCTATTACATTTATGTAACATTAAGCTTCAAAGTGCAGAAATTATTCATGTGAATTTTTCACAATTGTGAACATAGGAAGGGATTTTGACAGTTAATATTACGAGACGTAAAGAACTTGTAGTAAGTTAACATAACCTAAATCGTATGTTTGCCGCTAATAGTTCTGGAAAGGCAGGAAAGAGAGATGTGAATAAAAACGTGTTATTCCACTGACATAGAGTTGGCAGGATAAGATGTGTAAGACTTGTGTTGATCTGACATTATAAGAATAAATTCAGTGGAAGGTGGATTGAGTACCTCACCTCATATATCAAGAGTTGAGATGATTTATGTGTGTAACTGCTTTTTGACATCACAAAATATCTCTATAAAATGAGTTCGAAAATGACAGATTAAAAAAAGTGCATTTAAACTTTACATTTCCTTGTCCTTGAGTAGACATGTTGAAAGATTGCTTCTGAGCAATCAGAGACTAAAGTGGTCACCATTCTTGGACCTGACTACGGTATTCCTTGGTCATTGGTTCCGGTGTCAGGTTTATAATACTTACATGTAATTGTGCAATTATATAAATGACACGATAGAAGGATCAAATACAGATGACTGCTTGCAGTACAGTGATTATCACTAGTACTGGGAATGTAATTATCCCTGGTCAAGCTTAGGCACCTGGATAGAACCAGGTGGGATTAATTAATTAGACAATTAATTGTCTCACCATATATATTTTACCTAATTTATGTACACTATTTACATATCAGTATGATTGCCTATGAATGAACAAGATATAACTCCAAATGGACAATAGTATGATTTATATGAATATAATTCACAGAAACATCAAATTTCCAGCAACATTGATTGAATAATGTAACAAATTTAATTACAGATTAGCAGATAGACTTGTGAAATACATAAATGTGCATAGCAGAAACTGTATACCAAAGCCGTCATCAGGTTATCTTTAAGGTTAATCAAACACAATTTTTAGATTTTATAAAGTCAATCATGTGGTTAAAAAAGAATGTGTCACAAGCTGAAACCAGACTCTGCCACCAAGAGTCATCAAACTTGATTCGGACTGTGAGCGATCCGTGTCTGGAGTAGATGAAAAAGTTGCACCACTTTCTGCCTGTGGCACCCATCTGGGTGATGACTTGGCTGTAATAAGGATGCTCTTTCTTCAGAATGTGACGTCCATCCACAGTCACAATGTAAGCAGGTGGCTCTTTACTTGGATCAGCATGAGCCAAGGTTAGCGGACATTTATTTCAAGTAATCCCTGGCCACAGCAGGAACAGTTCACCAAAGCATCAGGGCTGGCACTTATGTACCCATGATGCTGCACAACAAACATGCCACATTCCTGTACCTCTAAATGCTGATGTGCACCCTTGTTCATCTGGTAATATGTGTGCCTGGCTTCTGTTTCCATGGACTGTCCATACTTAATTGCAGGTACATGGCTCAAGTCATTTACTGCTTCAGTGCAGAGCTTCTGCAGCAAATTGAAACAATCCAGTCTCTTAGGGGCACAGCGTTCCATGTGGCGTACCTTTGTCAAGACGGAGTGGATGTTCGATGCTGATATGCGTCCAACGTTCTGATTGTACCATTCACTGTTGGAACCTTGACCTCTGGTAAGATGTTCAATTCCCGATACCTGGGTTTCAGAAAATACCCAGGAAGTGCAGCCCTGCTGTATGAGATGTGGAACTGGTGGTGGTAGATTTTCCGAGACTACCTCAACTTCAGAGTAGACATTCACATCATCTTGTGGTGGAGGCAAATGTTGATTAGGGAGGTCGACATATTCAAAAATACATGCGGAAGGGCAGCTGCCATAGAGCGCATTGGTCAGTGTCTGAATGCTTGGCTGTGGAGCTTGGCTTGGCTGGAAGTTCTTTCGTACTGCATTGTTTATAGCAGTTTTGTCACCTGCAAGGAAATAAATCTGAGTAAACTAAATGTTTGCACAAACACTTTTATCTTCTCTGAATGACTGGATCAACAGCATCCACACCTGATTTTAAAGCAGTGACAGACCAAAAAAAAACAACATTGTATTGAGTGCTTAAGCCTTCTTCTTTCATAGGGATAGATCTAACTTTTAATCAATGTACTTGCCCCCTTTTCCATAGTGAGGTTTTCTCCACTCCAGCTCGGAAACTGGTTGCAGGTCCAACATCTTTCCTTTGGCGCCAAATTCGTTCCAGGTACATGGCCTCGATGTACACGACTTGTTGGTGATGCCACTTTTCCAGGCCCAGTCTATCTTAAATAAGACAGCTGCCACCTGGTTACAGGTTGAACCCAGCCTGTAAAAAGAAAACCAAATTATCAATAGACTAAACATTTAAGTATGTTTGTCAATGAAATACAAGCCATATAAATGAAAATATATTGCTACAATTAAGATATGAGTTACTGCTACAGGTTACTTAAGCAGCTAATGGTAATTCATTTACCTCTCTTAGCCTTCCTTGTAGATGCTGAGTAATCAAAGAAACCAGACTGTAAATATTTACCACTGTTGAGACTTGTGTAGTTATGAGTCAATTCATTCTGTGGGACAAACCACAAACAGAAAACAATGAAACATTAACAGAAAACAATGAAACATTAACAGAAAACAATGAAACATTAACAGAAAACAAATAACAAACATTACATAGAAGAAATAAACCCAAACTTAATTTTGAATACAAAAAATTATGATAATATATTATCTTACCCAGCAAAACAAGTGCAGTAGCTGCTCTTAATGGAACCAGTGTACTTCTCAACTGCTATCCAGACTCAGTGTGGGATGTTGCTGATTTTCTGGGATGGGATTGACTTTGACCTCAGCAGACATACAGGAGAGTCATCACCAAGGGGATGATAGAACACCTGGTCTAGCCATTTGCTATCAAAATATGAGTAGGCTTTTCCCTCCTTGTAATCACTTAACAGGCGCTTGGTCAGGGGTGCAGTCTGAAATGCACTGAGGATACAACACATTTTGACTTCTCATAGATATTCAAAACTGCGAACCAATGCACAAGAAATTAAACATGCACAATACTTCTTAAAAAAAATTTGACATCTCACCTGTTCTGACACCCATCCTGACTTCTGATCCATTGGGTCTGAAATGGTGATAGTCTTCTGCCCACACACAAATGTTAGGAGTGAGCTATAGTCCTCTAACCTGGCTGCATCTCTCTGTTCATCAGTGGATTCCAAAGGTCTTCCCTCCTTAAAAAAATTGATGATTGATTAATTTTAATTCTGATAAAAAAAAATTTGCAGTAACAATTCATAAATGTCTGCCTATATCATTACAGACATAATGTATTATATAAATTCACTACCTAGTATTTACTTATAATAAATTAATAACAGTGTGATGAATTAATCCACTATAAATCGAGTTGCACAAATTTTACACCTCCTTGTAATATTAGTAAACAATTTTTTAGGCCGTCCCTACCTTGTATGCAGCGAAGGCCAACGCACACAGCTCATCCTTCTTTGAAGATGTCTTCAGAGCCCGTTTTTTAAGAAAACTCTTCAGTTTAGGCACCTTCCACCATCAAAACACAGTTCTTCTTCCTTTTCACTCATATCGAGCTGTGTAGATAATGTAAGTACGACTATAAAACAGCGGACTTGTGAGCGATAATTGAGGGCTGTAGAATACCTGCCGTCTGCCGTGGTTTGTTTATCCCACGACGCTAGAGGCCCGGATTAACTACAATCTCGCTTATTGCCATCCCTCTTGCAATACTAGTTGCAAACTGATGCTCCATTCAATCTCATACTTCTCTGTTTTTCAGTTTCGTGTTTGTTTGTTACATGTTGATTTGCCTTATGGTGTAAGTGAGTTATTGACAGTAGTGATAGATAAAGATTGGTTTGAGTGATTATGCAATTTATCCGAGGCTTTAGCCGAGGATTAATTGCATATTCACGAAAGTAGTTCCGAGTACTCTATAAACCCCTACTTGCGGGAATTATCACCAGGCGTAAACCTTCCGAATTAACGCCAGGTGGCGCTATTCCGAATTATCGCCAGGTGGCGCTGATGTTCCGAATTATCGCCAGGTGGCGCTATATACGTTGAAGTTGGACACTAGGTGGCGCTGCGTACGAATATTTTGGACACCAGGTGGAGCCGTAATGTTTTTATAAATGGACACCAGGTGGAGCTGCAATGTTTTAAAATTGGACACTAGGTGGTGCTGAAGCATTGGTTATTTTCGGAACCATGTACAGTAATAATGATCTGAGACAAGTCACGCATTGTGCATTACTAATTAATTTAACTACGTCCACATGATAATTTTATAACCTGAGGGTAGTTGTTTGATAGTTAATGTAGTAATGTAGAAATTGCATGATACACATATTATTGTTGTAAAAGCTATATATAGGGCTTCAATTGTACATATCTACTACAAAGGATTTTTTGTATAAACATACATGTAGAAATGTTAGTTGATAACTTTCTTATTTAATAATGGATGATATATCAGTCAAACGGAGTAAGACAGAAGGAGCTAATGCTGATACAAAACCTTACATCATTATTCCTGTGAGACAGAAAATATCTAGAAAGTTTGGCATCGAAGAAGTAACATATAAAACTAAATTTAGTAATGACTTACAAGGTGTACAACTTCTTAATGCTCAGGATGAATTACATAACATGTTCACCGATGTCATGGAATTGGTTAATGAGAAACATCCTAATGGAAATGATAAAGCGAGACTCACTATTAATCACTCAGGATTGGAGAGGGAGGTGTTTATACATTGTCAACCAAAACATAATATTACAGCCGATGTTATAATGGAGAGGTAAGCACACACTGGTATAATACCTTTTTACTATTTCTATAACATTCATCAATTTAACAGGCAGTGTTAAATTTTTCGATATTTTATTTTATAGGATAAATGCAGTTCTCCAGTCAAACAAATCTCTAGATATTGATGACACTTTTGAAGTTAATGTGGGCATCATGAGTGCGGATGATCAAGGAGGTGGCGGAAGCAGAGCCATTGTTGACACTGACCCCTTATCGGATAGTTGCACAATCAAAAAAAAGCATTCAATGGTGTTTATTCCTGTAGTGAAAAATGAATATTTGTGTGCAGGTTGAGCTATTATAACATGTAAAGCTAAAATAGACAACATGAGTAAAGCAAAATTTGCAAAACTTATAAGGAAAGACAGATCCATGAGTAAAGCACGTGATTCGCAACGTAGCTGTGCTATCAGACTTCACAGAAAGGCGGGTGTACCCACAAACAAGCCTGTAAAAGTTAAGGATTTGCATAAGTTCGAGACAGAATTAGACATTCAAATTGTTGTCGTATCAGGGGATACAGGAAATGATGTTATGTATAAAGGTCTAATAACTAGACCACGAAAGATATTTTTATATCTGAAAGATGATCACTATCATAGTATTACAAACATCAATGGGTTTTTTGTTAACAGTAAGATATGCATCCACTGCTTTGAAGTGTACAATAAGAATCGAAAACACGGTTGTGATAGTGTATGTAGAACATGTTGTTCAGAAAATTGTATGTTTGACAACACATCTGATGAATGCATAGACTGTAATATGATGTGTCGTAACACGTTGTGTTACGAAAAACATAAGCAACAAAGACAGTACGACAGAGGTGTTCTAAAAGATGAAGATCAACCTTCTCTCTGTGAACAATACTACAGATGTAAGACATGTTTCGTAATACTGAACACATCAAAAATAGCCAAACATTTACACATATGTGGTGAATGGTTATGTACATGCTGTCACGAGTATGTATTAGGTGACCATTTATGCTTCTATAGGATAAAGAAAGCTAAGGTATCAGCAGGTAAATTTCTATATTATGACTTTGAAACCTGTCAAAATGATATAATTATATGCGACAAAGGTTACAAGAATAAACCTCAGGATGATTGCGATAAGTGTACACCTCTGGCTCTATGCACACCATGTCGTAAATGTGTAAATTGTAAGAGATCATATTGTGGTCTACAGAAACATATACCTAACTTTTTAGTATGCCAAACAGTATGTGATCGTTGTAAGGATAATGAATTTACAGTTTACTCTAAATGTGAGAACTGCGGAGATAGATGTAACATCTGTTCTGTTAAAGACAATTTACATAAACACTTTATAAGAGCACTATGTAACAATGATACATGTGGCAAGAGGGAGAAAATATTCAAGGGACCTGATACTACTGAAGAATTTTGTAAATGGTTACTAACACCTCAACATAAAGATGTCACGGCAATTGCCCACAACTCTAAAGCATTCGATGCTCATTTCATACTCGGCTATTGTGTTGATAATGGTATCTTCCCAGAAGTTATATTTACTGGTACCAAGATTATGCTGATGAACATAAAGCAGGGAGTGAGTATCAGGTTCATAGATAGTTTGAATTTTCTACCTATGCGCTTGAAGGCTTTACCTAAAGCTCTGGGGTTACAAGGAGATCTGAAGAAAGGTGATTTTCCACACTTAGCAAATACATTAGATAACCAAGAATATGTTGGTCCAATGTTTGCGCCATATTATTATGGTGTTGATTTTATGTCTACAGCTGACAGAACAGAGTTCTTCATATGGTACAATGAACATCAAGGTGATACATTTAATTTTCAGAAAGAATTGTTAGAGTACACACGCTCTGACGTAACAATTCTGAGGGAAGCATGCACTAGTTTTAGAAAACTTATAAAGACAGTTACAACAATACAGGATTCTAATACCTCAGGTATAGACCCTTTTGCCCATGCTACCCTAGCGTCATGCGCTATGCAAGTAATAAGACAACTTATGCTCTATGAAGTGCATAATGTAACTTTAACAGATGGTAGAGCAGGAGAAGCTATACTTAGAAGAGATGTATGGCACTTCAATGATGAGATTATTAATAATGATCTGATAGCAGAGTTGTCATTCCTTAGATCACCTATACCTCAAATACCAGCACAGGGTTATGGTAAACATCATAATGATAGCCAAAAGTCAGCTTTATGGTTAGAATGGGTAAGCCACTCAGAAGGTAAACGTATACAACATGCTAGGAATGGTGGTGAGTTTCGTATACCAGGAACAAGATATACAGTCGATGGTATACATATAGACAGTAATACTGTTTATGAATACTTAGGATGTCGTTTCCATGGCCATACCTGTCAGCAAGACAGACAGGCTCGGGATCCGCGTACACGTCAGACTTTGAATGCTCTTTACAGTAGAACCTTAGAACGTCTTCAAGAAATCAGAACACTAGGTTACAATGTTATCTCAATATGGGAGTGCCGCTATGATAAAATAATTCAGACCAACACAATTATGCGTGAATTTATTAATAAGTGCGATACAGTTAGACCTTTAAAAATACGCGATAGCTTCTTTGGCGGAAGAGTTGAACCAACAAAACTCTATTATGATGTGAAGAAGGGGGAGAAGATACGTTTCTATGACGTAACATCGCTCTATCCCCATATTACGATGTCTGGGGTTTACCCTACGTCGCACGCTACAATAATTAAAGACCCGGATGCCTTTGATTATACTCTAGAATCGTATTATGGTCTAGCACAGGTACGAATTGTACCACCAAGAGGTCTATACATACCTGTGCTACCTGTGAGATGCAAAGGTAAACTCAAGTTTCCATTATGTGGTACATGTGCTTCAAAGGAGGCACAGACATATTGCAAATGCAGTGATGCCAAGAGAGCTCTTTTTGGTACATGGACAACACCTGAGTTGAAAGAGGCTATTAAACAAGGTTACACATTGATTCGGATATATGAAGTATATCACTTTCCTAATACAACACAGGATGATGCTTTTGGAAGTGTGTTCACAGAATATGTGAAAATGTTTCTTAAACAGAAACAACAAGCGTCAGGATATCCCCAATGGGTGCAAACAAATGCTGACAAAGATAACTATATATCTTACTATAACAGAGAGCAGGGAATCATGCTTGATAAAGATGCAATTGCACACAACCCGTCACTTAGAACAATTTGTAAACTGTTTCTCAACAGTGTGTGGGGAAAGTTTGTACAGAGACAAAATCTACCCAGATCATTTTATATGAAAAATTTAAAAGAATATACGCAGATGAAAAATGACCCCACAAAATGTATAATGAATTTTCATCTGATTTCAAATGATTATGTTGTGATCGATGTTAAGAATACTGAAACTTTTGAAGAGGAATCAACTTTCACTAATGAAATTATAGGTATTTTTACAACATCATTAGCACGATTGCACCTGTTACAAGTGTTGAACAAAACTGGCCGTAACACACTATATTATGATACTGATTCAGTTATTTTTATAGAGCAAAATGACGAGAAGGTTATGGAAACAGGCGATCTGTTAGGTCAATTAACTGACGAGCTCAAACAGGATACATATATCAAGACTTTCCTATCCACAGGTCCTAAGAGTTACTCCTACAAATTAAACACTGACACTGTTGTACGTAAAATCAAAGGGATTTCATTAAATTACACAAACGCTGCAATCATTGATTTTGACTGCATGAGACAGATAGTGTTCGGTGAAAAGCAATTGGAAAAACTTCCAACTAGTAACCAGATTTCGCGCGTTAAGCATAGAGGCATAGTTTATAACAGGCCTACAAGCAAAACATACAGAAAAGTGTTTGATAAAAGAGTAATTGTTAAAAATACATATCATACAGTACCTTATGGTTACTGACATGTGTAGAATGATTACTGTATAAGCTCATTCGCATTATGATATTAGTCGTCGATATATATATTACAACACGTCATACAAGTGGTTTTGACAGAAATGTACAACTTACAACCCTACAACTGTCTCGAAACTAATATGTATATATAGTTCACCGGTGTATTAAAGGGCGCAAAATACTTTGAATATGTTATATAAATTGTATAAAATATGTATAGAATAGTTTTTGATTACTACATGTAATCTCATATATCTAGTTATTCAGAGCATGGAGACAAGAGTCTACTCTCGTCTCCATGTTCAGAACGATGTCTGAACGTTCTATATTATGAACTCTAGTCAATGACCTACACACAAATGTTCTATATTACGAACTATCTAACACGTGATACGTATAGAATTATACACCAGCATAACAGTTTGAGAATGCTTCTTCTTACTATTACATTTGCTTTATGCATATCAACAGTTACCAATACTGTTATATTATGTGGCTCATATAAGAGCTTACAACGTTTTAATGTATGTGATTGTGCCACGCTTAGTAATGGATTGATTCAAGCCGATTGCACCAAATTGTCATGGCTGCAGCAAATTCCATCATTCTCGTCGCACCTTGTACAACACATAACACTGGTCAATATGTCTGGTACTGTATTCTGTCATACTGTGTTACAGAAGGTTACTGATGTATACAATGCATCAATTGTGTGTCTACCTACCGATACAGGTGAGTCTTATTTATGTATAGTATAACGAATACGAACAGTAATGATGTTATATATATATATATATAATAGTATACATGTAATACGTTTTACATTTTCAGAGACGTCTAAGCATATACTGTACACTACAAGTTTGTACAAGGGTACTTTAGAGACATCGTCTGTATCTAACACAGCAATTTTCAACACGTCTACTGATATAACAATGAAGACTAATACTCCATCGTATGTCAGCAACACCATTAGCACATTCCAGTTCTATGTAGCATGTATAGCACTGACCTACATTACATTCAAGGTATGTTATTTGTTGTGTTGTATTTTCAGGGGAGGACTGGAAATGTTAATAACAGCGGCCCAGATGTATATCTGGGTATATTTAATTTATGTTTATTATTGTGTTAAAACACCACCACCCCACAGGTGAAACCTCCAGGTCTCCCTGTGGCCCCCCTGCTGTATATAGATGTAGATATACACACGGCTAACACTTATCTTTACTCTGCAGGTTATAACAACTGTAATCAAGATGGTGCAATGCTGCAGAAAAAAGAGACCACAATTTTTGCAAAGACTACCAACCATAGGTTCAGCATTGACAGAATCTAGAGAGGAACTTATATAAAATATTACATATATGTAACTTACTGTCTAGATATTTACATTAGCAACATATTATAATATGTAGCTGAACGGTTAATGTATGTAGTAAGTACATTGGTAACATAGCAATAGTATCGTTGTTATAATTTATACACAGTAATATATATGTTAAATTGTAACATATTGCGTGATATGTATCTATATGTCTTAGCATGTATCAAAAAGTAATATATTGAACACTGTGTGTTAGTAGTACAAAATAAATCATTTTTGAGCTACACCTGTTTTTTGCTTATTTTTGTTATATTTTACAGAGTATCTCAAACTATAGCTATTATAAAGTTATATAGCATTCTTATATATTTACCACAGAGTAAAGGTAGTTTTCAACTGTCCTTACAAGACTATGCACTGATGCATATATATCAACAGTTGACACATTGTTCTGTTATTAAATAAAAAACAGCTGCTGTTTTTACTATAATTGTTATGTTATGCATTCATTGCTGTTATATAGGCATTGTAAGCATTGCTAATTAACCCTAAAACGATTGACACTTCTCTGTTAGCTAACTAGAGAGTCACTAGCGGGTTTAATTATGTAATAAAGTAACGGGGTGTAGGGTTTAATTATGTAATAAAATCACGGGGGGGTGCTTCGTTGCATGACGCATTGCTACTTGTTAAAGATTCTATTCAGTTGTTCCGAAATATTTCAAGAGCAAACATGGAGTTAATACAGCGTCTTATCACTCTCACTGTACTTCTCAGTTTCACACGGGTTTATGGATATCGATATATTTGTGCCAATCGATTATGTTTGTGCAAGGTTATTAACAACGGCAAGGATATTAGGGCAGATTGTACAAAAACGCAAACATTGGAACGCGTGCCCATAGAAGAATTTTCTAATATGGAGTATAGCATGCTGTCATTTGTAGACATGACTGGTACTAGATACTGTCACTCGAGCATACCCCTGCCTGTATACGACATATCTGCAAAAATTGTATGTAAAAGAGGGAACGGAAAGAAACCTGCAGCAGTCATCGATCACAAGAATAACCCCACAGAGTATCAGCATGACTATGTGTTTATATCACGGTCATACAGCGCTGCTGTAATCATATCATCGGTATCTGGTGTGTTGTTAATAGTGATAACAACAGGAATCGGCATCTGGCTTCACAAGGTAGATTATTACTGTTTTATATTAAACAAAACTCGTATATCTATCGTCGACAATACGTAATGTATAAGTTGTTACGTGTGATCAGTGGCGTAGCTACGTTTTTAGCAGAGTAGGCTGTTTAAAAAAGGATATCATTATGTCAGTTTTAAACTCTCATATGTATCATTAAGATACATAATTTTTACATACTTTATATGATAGGTAGCGTAGCTATTATATAAATCACGGGACACAATTGTTACGAATCAAACATCTATCAAGTTATTATGATTTATAAGATGGTCATGCAGTTTTTATATTAATATCGCGACTACTATAAAAACGTAGTCCCCTAGCGTAAAATTGACATATTACTCAAACACCTGATATGTTTTAGTTAGACATACGCATAATCATATATAAGTATTGCTTTAACGCTTTTTGTATTTTCATATAGAGAAATCCTACGGCTGGCACTACAATATTGACAGGAGTGGCTAGTATGGCAAGACATGCGCTCACCGGAGCCCTGAGTAAAATGCGCGGAGGAGGCGGCCAATCTACTGATAGCAGGTACAAATAATTGTTGTTGTGTATAGATTCTTGTTGTCTCTCACTCGCACATGCATATATTTGTATGTATATATGTATTACTTTTGTTCTAGCATATGTAATGAATCCCCTGAAACCTCGGATCATGGACTTAAAGACTCTACAGTACAACATTGTACATTGCAAACCCTATCGGCAAATGATGATACCACTGTTAAGGTAGTACAACCGTGTACATCGCAAACCCCATCGACCAATGATGATGATACCCCTGTTAAGTTTAAACTGTCATATTCTGACACGTCTGACGATGAAACACCTGAGGCGTATCACACTAAATTACGTAGCTATATTGGAAAAGTTACCCCTGTGTAAAATGTTACGATATAATGCCTTAACCAGATGCTAATTGTTTTAGCAGTACAGCTATGATATTTGTTACGTCATACATGTATATTGCTGTAGTTTTTTGTTAATAGTTACGAGGAAAACACTATTGTGTAGAGATATATATAAAGCCATAAGTAGTTTTGATTGTTCTTGATAACATATGTTAAATATCTGTTAATTGCTCTTTCTTTAGTGGTATATATGTTGCTTAGCCTATACATTGTACTCTTGTCATGCTATTTTTACCTATGTATAACAATCATATTGTGTAATACTATTGTAATGACATACTTTATATATATCTGCAGTATTTGCGAGTAGTTATGATACTAGTATTATATTGTTGTTATCTATACCATATATAACTCGCTTGACATATGTTTGATAAAACTATATATGTATATTTGCATATCATTTTTAAACAGTATATATTTCTGTATTCTTGTATATTAATATAAAGCCATAAGTAGTTTTGATTGTTCTTGATAACACATGTTATATGTCTGTTAATTGCTCTTTCTTTAGTAGTATACATGTGGCTTAGCTTATACATTGTACTCTTGTCATGCTATTTTTACCTATGTATAACAATCATATTGTGTAATACTATTGTAATGACATACTTTGTATATATATATCTGCAGTATTTGCGAATAGTTATGATACTAGTATTATATTGTTGTTATCTATACCATATATAACTCGCTTGACATATGTTTGATAAAACTATATATGTATATTTGCACATCATTTTTAAACAGTATATATTTCTGTATTCTTGTACATATTATATATTAATAATGACCTACTTTTGATATACTTCTTTTGATACATGCTATATATTAATAAAAATCGTTTAACAGTATATATTGTTTCTATTATGTATTATATGTATAGCTATACATTAATATGTACAATATGTACAGAGATTAATACACGCATCAGTAAATGATATGCCTTAGACAATGTATTATCTGACATACCTACATATACATGTAGACTATGGGTATGATTGTAACAAACGTAGAACAGTAACATTATATAAAACAAAAATATGGTGTCAGAAACGACATCTCCTGTGCAGCATGTGCAACATGAATTAATGAAATGTTAACGGTTTGTAGATCAGCAATAGTTAATGATGTTCCTTCGTTCTTTTGATTGTTACAGTTGTAGTACACCCATCCTTAATTAAATAGAAAGTAGCCCAGGTGTACAGTGGCATTGATGCCATCATACGATAAAACTGGTATGTAGTATACCAAGTTAATGAACATCTGTAGAGGTAGTGATATTGCTAGCTCCTCTTTAAGAACAGTACCCTGTAATTAAATGATACAATATATAACTAATACATACATATATATACATTACCTGTGTATCGGTTAGATTAATGTTAATATTGCCATTTATACACATAACGCCGAGTGTTTTTGAAGTGCTAATAGTGATTCTTGTACGAATACCTCCAATTAATCCAGGAATTGTACTAATAACATCTTCATATAGAACAGTGCTGTAACACTTTTCACCAACATTTTAGTAATAACAACAATCCTTCACAATGTAGCATTATAGCTATCTCACTGGTATTGACCTTATAGATCAATACACCGGCGTAATCTTTTAATATTTCCATAACGTACTGCAAGAGCACCACATATACTTCTTTTATACATGTTATTAATAGTTATGATGTAGTTAATGACTTTGTTGATAAGTGATAAAAATATGATATTGTATACAGTTGTTAGTATATGTGTGTATGGAACACTTTCTCATGAAACAGTTCATGATCTCATACTAGAATTTTAAACTAATGCATGTAGTTAACCAGAAATAAACCATACACATCTTTGTCAAAGTTGGTGTTCTTATTTGTTTTAAATACAAGTGAACAAATTTTTACTCATTAGATAATATAACAATCACAATAATATGTTGTATATATATATATTTATTTAATATATATTTAATACATTGTTAACGTATGTAACACGCATGGATATATATATATATATATATGTCGTATATATTATAACAAGCAAAAATATACAATATTAATAATATATTAAGGTAAAGTCATATATATAGCACACTAAAATAATAAATACATGTATAAGACCTTATATAAAACATATTGTTTATTAATCAGAGGAATTTGTAACTGTAGAAGCTGATGATGTAGTAGGCCTAAGTGAAATGTTGTTTGGACGATGTACAGAGCGGGGTGGAGACGGTTTCGGAGTGCAGTGATTACACTCCTGTACATCATCCTGAGTAGTGTGGGTGTTATAGCACATTGCTAGTTGCGCTAAACCACTCCATCGGCCTTCAAGCTGAGGTAGAACATCTAGTAATTTAGTAAATTCATACTTCGTTAGGTTGATGCCCCTCTGAGTAGGATGCTCAGACGTAATCGATAGATTCCTGAAGAAACTATGGCGTATATCGATTGTGTTTGATGCCTTTCTAGCTCGGCAGTGAACATTTTTTCCTATGTGGAGTTTTAAAATGTTCTGTGAGCACTCATCTATCTCAGGTGAATCATCAAACATATCGCTATCATCAGCAGGGCATTCTATGTCGTCTATCATTACATCGTGTTCCGCTGCATTACCCATAACTTCATCCGACCCATCATCTGATTGATAAGTGTTGTCATCCTGTAATAATGAGTAAGATTTTATGACAATGTTATATATATATATATATATATATATATATTAATAACAGTACTTTATACCAAAATACTTACAACACCTATAAAGGTAGCCAGATTATGCATGTTTGCCAGCAGATCTCGTGTTTGCTGTTTGTCCAGCGTCACACCCTTTTTCGTTGGAATTAGACAATAGTTCTGGTCGTCTAATACGTATACCCTGAGATGCATGGACACCTTGCCTTTGTACCTCTGGAGTGTGAGAAATTTCCTAAAACTGATCTCGCGGTACCATAAAAACTGGCCCTTAATCTGCGTTCCTCCCTGGTTGTAATATTTGCGAGTTATCATGTTGGATGCCATTTTGTAGTACTATCAAGTATTCGTAGAATCCAGATAATGCATAGAGTCAGTATCAGACCTTTTATAGTACTGGGTACATTTGTATGTTTCATTGATATATCCTCACATGCCAACATGTCTTTAAATATCAGTTAATTACTATAGCAATACCAAAATATTGCATGTCTCACGTACATATCCTGAGGTCCTTAAATATATATGTATTGTTCTAGTATGAATGGCTATGATTCATTTTAATTATTACTACTTAAATATATGTCTTTAAATACATGAAAAATTATTACTGTTAGCTCTAGTAACATTTCAATTGAAAACTCTAATCCAATTTGCTTTAAGTTTAGATTTTCTGTCATCTTGTTTAGATGGCTTTTTACTACGTTTGTTACGCGTACTTGTATGATTCTTATTTTTTTTGTCTTTTGTAAATTTTGTTATAAAAGCATCTATATCATTATGTTTAAGACCGGGGGGGTGACCAGTCTCTTTATGAGTTATATCGTCTCTTGAGCGCTGTGTTGTGTTTGTCTTATCATAGTGCGTCGTTACGGATGTTGTGGGTTCAACACTTTCAGTACTGTTGGGGGATTGTATTACTTTGCTATCTTTAATACTTTTGAGTTGTTCTAGCATTCTGTTATATCTGTCTCTCGGTATAACAATATTTTCTTCAGCCATGACCAACAATCGCTACCAGTTTAGGAAGTACACTTTTTATCAATAATGCTATAACATCGGCTTTACCGGTGATTAGATCACGTCGCGTGTTAAGTGTTGCGCGTTTGTCAGCTAAATCTCTAATGACGCGTTTGTACATTTTAAGAGATCTCTTATAGTCGCGTCGTATTGTTACAATACCTGTGAGCATATTTCTAGCTATCTCGACAACAGCCAGAATCTGACTCTTGTTGATATGTGCTAAGATAGCTTTAACTTGATCCTTGCTAAGTAAAGCTACAGCTTTTAAAAAGGTAATATTCTCTTTGATCAGTTTCATGGTTGGGGGAGAAACACAACTGTTTCCTCACCTGGAAATATATTAGAACGTAATTTATATTTTTTGTCAACATTGGGTGATAAATCAATTATTAAATAACCATAGTTCTTTTTAGTAGCACGTTCATAACTGTCCATGAAATACTTCGTTTCACCAGGTAGAACCTGACTTGCTAAAGACGACACCTGACGACCATTTCTATGGTTACGAAAGAGACATATACAGTGAGAATTTCTACTTATTAATCTAGCAGCTTTACTTTCATAAAACATGTCTTGTAAGGTTATAATACACGAAACATTACAATGATGACTAAGAACGCATACTATTTCTGCAACATGAGAACCCTGGAGGCTGTCATTTAAATTACTCATTTGGTCGTCAAGAACTAGTAAACTGTGGCCTCTGTTTATTTCCCAGAGATCTATTAAATATTGTTTTGACGGAATATCTTTCCTAAATTCTATTAAACTACCTAAGATATCTTCTAGGTGGTTAAAATTATCCTGCCATACCGAGTATACATATATTATCTTTACAACTCGAGGTGTAAACATGGTCCTATAGTTTATTAGCAAACGTTTAACAAATTCCGTTTTTCCTGCTTGCGTAGCACCCCGTACTGATATATTCTTTGGTAGTTGAAATGGTATTAAACATGTGTGTTCTGTCATGATGCAGCCGTTATGGCATACAGTAACATACTAACTACACGTCAGTTACACCTCGGTATTTATCAATTTTAACTGTAGCAGGGAACTTTGCGAAAACAATCAGAGTGGTAGGTTCTGCTAAAGCCTCAGCAAATCTTAGACTAATACGTAAATTACCTGTACATTTTAAAGGGAGTATATCCTCGCTGTTAGAAATATATTGAGAATCAGCAACAAATCTGTAGAATGTGTAACCCTGCATATATTCTGTGCGTGAAAGAGGATTGAAATGGTCACCATACTCAATACCACAAAGAGTTTTGTATGCATCTATATATGAGCTTGTTTCAAGTTTTTTGTTATATGAAGGTAGGATGGGGCCTTGACCTAGATCATGACCATCTACAGTAACTTGTATGAAATTGAGAAATGAGTGCTCAAACAAGAAAGGATTTGTAAACAACGTGCCATGATTACTAACGTCTGTTACTAGACCGCAAACCATCTCACATGGTACTCGTCCTGCAAAAGGATCATTAATAGTACACGAAAACTGTCCTTTGCCTAATGTGAATTTTTTAACCTCTGTTTTAATATATGGAAATATTGCTTGTTTGTCATGCATAATTTCGGCGTGAGATACCAATATTTCAGGTATTACTTCTATCATTGAAACGCTTAAGGATGCTTTAGTAATTTGTACTTTGTAACCACCAGCTGTAGTCTCAGGAGCCATTAAACAGAACTCAGGTGTGCTAGGATATAATGTAATACCTAAATTCACACCATTTGGTATGAACTTGTATATTTCTAAAATATCGCAGTACAGATTACCTGACATATCAACCTCATTGGAGTTAGCAAAGAAACTAGATCTTTTTTTTAACCCTTCATTATCCCCTAACTGCCAGTTAGGATCTCCTAATTCTCCAGGTGTATCCTTATAAAACATTCCCATTTGGAGAGTAGTATTTTTCAGCTCATTATTAGTATGTAATAATGCTTTGAAATAAGCTAGATAAGGGTAGGATTCATCTGAATGTGTCAGCACTTTATTCTGTAGTGCTACATCAATACGACTAAACATTGAATGCATAAAATTATTCACTACTCCTACAGAAGCCTGATTTGTGGATGTATTAGCAGCGGTTGAAGTATTAGTCTCAGTATCTGTACTTTCTTCATCTTTTGCTCTTTTCTCTCTACTATTGTTATCTTTCGCTACTGTAACAGGTTCTATACTATTTCCGTTTTGTCTTACAATTTTACAAGTAATATTTAGTCGTGTTCTACGTAAATCTAAATAGTTACTACTATTATTATTAATTTGAAACTGGATAACACCCTGTGTTGAAAAATCATTAATAGGATAAAAAGTTGTTATATGATTATTCTTAATACCTACATTTTGTACAGGTTTCTGAAATATTGCTAATTCTTCTGAGTAACCTATGTATGAATCATCTAGTACTTCCTGGGTCATTATATAACTACTCAAGCATCAAAAACGTCCTTAGTTCTCTGTATAACCTTGTCTACAGTCTTCCTCACTTTCTTTCTCTTTTCTAGGAGACTCTTTCGTGATAATTGTCGTTTACCTGAGGTCTTACTGTTAACGCCGCTCAGTATAGAGTGAGCTGGTTGTGTTTTATGTTCTGTATTTATATCTGCAACTTCAGTTTCTATGTCGTGTAATGCTCTAAGACGTTGCGCTTCTGTAGGATCAATAACTTCCACTTTATCTAACGTTTTAGTAGTTTTTTTTGGTTTATTAACCATTATTATGCGACCACCGTATGCTTTAATACAGCTGTGATTGTTACGCGGGCGTGATGTAGTACTACGATGATTAATTACACCGTCCGCCTGATTTTTGAAGTGTTTCAGTAACACATCATAATCTATACCTCTATTAAGAGAGTAATGCTGTGTCTTGTCAGTCATACTTGTTATGTGTTATATATAATTATTAGTGTTAACTAATCTATTCTATTAATCTGAAATGGAGTGTTCCGTTGACTTTACCTTGTTTGAATGACGGGTTAGCTCCAGAACTATCTGTTAAATATATATCTATAATGTCTAAACTATCTACACTTAATGGTATATAACGAGGGTTATCGAAGTATACTGGTGCACCTCTACTAATTTGATTAAAATACACTCTGTTTAATATAGGCGTAAGGCTAGAATTAAAGGGGCTAGGTTTACATATGGAAGAATTGATACATATATATATAGAATTATATTTATCAAGAGGTCTAGGAAGATCAATATCCAGCAGAGCTACCTCCCATTTACCCTGAGGTAAGAAATTTATCCTACCTGGTAGTTTAACCCTAAATGATGTAGGAGTGTTACCATGGAAATAATTACCACTGTCAACATCTGATGATACATACACAAACATTATTTTTCACCTGTGTACCTTTGTACTGATGTAGAAGGTATGTATGTATTAAACTTGTCAGAATAACCATACCATTTAATTAAACTGAATTTACGTCCTTTAACTTTTTTTGTACTTATAACTCTATCAATTTTATATGTTATATCATTAAGTTCTTGTATAGGTGTTAACATTAGTTCTTCAGTATAAAATGATCCTTTGATTTTGTCACCGTTGAGATCTTGTACTTTATATCTAGGCGGGTGTGATGGTATCCTATTGTAAACTGTAAATAGTTCCTCTGTCCATTTCTCGTGATACCCTCGTGAAAAAGGTCTGACCGCTAAACTCAGTCGTACTATGTTACCTATGCTTAGAGTGAACTTGACTGGTGTTTTAGCCCATCTGTTGAGAATAGGTATATATACTCTTTCATATATAGCATGAGAATTTTCTGTATTAACGTCTGCTGGCGCCATATCGATAGAGCCGTGAATAGTATTATTATAACTCCTCATAACATCATCTAAAATATCTATGTATGTTACTGTTTGTTGTTCATAGAAATACTTAAAAAGTTTATTTTCTAATGTACGATTGAATCGTTCACTATATGAAGCCTTGTGACGCCCATAAGCAATTATATGATTAATACCTTTATCATGTAACATTTTTTGAAAAGGTACACCTGTATATTCACCTCCTTGGTCTGTGCGTAATGATTTACATACTCTATTTGAAGCCTTAACAATATCTGTAAAAGCTGTAGTAACATCCGATGATTTCTTTGATTTAAGAGCCCTTGCCCATGTATAGCGTGAAAAAATATCTATACATATTAAGATATATTTGTAACCCTTATTATATTCTGCTAAATTATCTAATTGAATAATATCGCTATCCCATTGTTCATCAATATGTTCTACTATTATATGTTCAGTTTTGAATAAGTTTTGAGGTGTACTATGAATAAGATGTGTTGTCTGCTCTTTTAACCATTTACTTACTAAGTTTAAGGTTATACCTGCTGGTTTAGACTGTCTCTTTTTTACTTCACTCCATAACTTGCGCATGCCTGAGTAACTGCTGGGTTGTCCTATTGTATAATAAATATCGCTTAAAAACCGATCTATTTCCTTTGATTTAATCATGTTCTAAAACACTCTATGTAGCATACGTCCTACGAATTAATCATGTTCTAAAACACTCTATGTAGCATACGTCCTACAGTGTGAGTCAGTAATATCAAAATGACTATAATAATTATATTAATACAACTGTTACTTTACAGGAATTATGATTTCGAAAGAAGCTCGATTGTCAAATGTATACAAGGTCTGTGAAGTACTGGTTCTCGAATGACTGATATTGTAAGCAAACGTGATATATATAACAAAAGAGATATCTGACATTATATATTAGTTTCATTAGATTATATATTCATACATTATATGTGTGTAACGTTGTCTGTACATTAAGCAGTATACATATTCCATCCGCTTGATGTATAACTTCGTTCTCTCTGAAACACAAAAAAAAAAAAAACTTACTTGCTAATATACAAGTGATATATATTATAAAATATATGTTATATCAGTATATACCAACCTTTACAGCATCATTTTTGGGGGTGATGTGGCAGGGTAGGATTTTCGTATTAAGCACTGCGTCGGCAAACTTCCACATTAACTATTGTTCTGTTTGCAGGATTGTATTTATCAATATCTAAGTTATCGTTATAGTTCTTTAAACAGGTAATAAGATCAGTGTAAGATTCATCGCTTCTTTCTATTTCAATATAATGTTCTTCAGCACACATTAAACATGGTACAATATTATATGCAACCCATGTGAGATTGTACATTTCTTTTGTTGTATTTTTACAATCACCTAGAGCATAAAATTTAACAACCCAATCAGAACAGCGCTTCATACACATGCCTGGTATACCAGAAAGATAATAATCACTAATACACTCGTTTAATGTCTTAAAAACTTTCTCCGAACTGTATAGTAGTGTTAAACATTTAGAATCCTCACAATCAGGGTATGAGTATACATACCATGCTATTGTATATGACATGTTGAACGCTGAGTAGGTATATATGTTACAATAAACTTTGAACTATTTTTATTGAACTATATCATAACGCATTGTGCCTGATGTATCTATTGATAATCATTATATGATCCATCTGCTACATATATGCGTTTAATACAAAACTTGCATCCATAAATACAACAGCGCTACCACTTCACCTGGTGTCAAAATAACACCTAAAATAACCTCTAACAGTGCCACCAAGCAGCCAATCTTCCATTTTTACGTCAGCATAACCTAGTGTCCAATTTTTAAAACATTGCAGCTCAACCTTGTGTCCAAAAATATTCGGTAGCCTAGTGATAATTTCCTCAAGATAAACAGAGCTTCGGCGCCACCTAGTGTCCATTTTTAAAAACATTACGGCGCCACCTGGTGTCCAAAAAAGATATTTGTGCGCTCCACCTGGTGCCCAAAATATTCGTACGCAGCGCCACCTAGCGTCCAACTTCAACGTATATAGCGCCACCTGGAGATAATTCGGAACATCAGCGCCACCTGGCGATAATTCGGAATAGCGCCACCTGGCGTTAATTCGGAAGGTTCACGCCTGGTGATAATTCCCGCAAGTAGGGGTTTATAGAGTACTCGGAACTACTCACGAAAAACAAGGTCATTATCTAACTTGTGCCACTATGTAAGATGTTCATTTGATCATTGTTTTTTGTTTCATTGTTTTACTACAACTAGTAGCCAGTCAAGTGTGACCATATTCTCCCAGGTATATGCAATTGATCCCCCTGGAATCTTGGCCTCTAATTGGATGAAAAAGGCAAACAGTGGTATAATACCTTTTAGCCCACCATCACACACATTTTGATAAATATCAAAATTTATACAATGGTTTATAACTGTATATAGAGACTGGATACCACCTATCCATGTGTTCATGGCTGTTCATTACTACTATCAATGGCACACTTTCAATGCTTTCAGTTTTTGAAAAATCTGTGTCATAAATAGTTTAGAGAAATAATCTCGTTAACTTGATGATTTGAAAATATATCTCTTATCTTCATTAATCGTAATAAATCAGACAAAGCACAGTTTCAAAACAAATGATAAAACTAACACTCTAAAATGATAACCGTCTGTCATTTTACTGAAATTTCATTATTATTTGATAAATAAGTTTTGTAAGGAAATGTCTGAAAGTCAGAGCAAGCAAACATATCATAAATCAAATTGAAAGACTATCGCATTATGAAGTTTGCACCACCACACATATTAAATTAGCACAGACACATTGGTAAATTAGTTAATATAAAAACAATATTTAGGTAGAGGAAAGGAAAGAAAAGAAAAAGATGAATGAACAAAAGGTGATGGATGAAAGGAATTCCTAAAAGGCAACAGGGGTCTGCCACTATAGAGGAGCCACCCATATGATTTGTGGAAACTCCTGCAAACAGATTATCTTAACCTCAATATTTCATATGCAGCCGCAAATACTATGTAATGATAAGGGATATATGGAAAAAGTAAAGTTAGGTATCATTATTTAGTATTGAAGATTAATCTATGCAATCATCTTTTTAATGCATAATTAAACACTCAAAAATATGCCACACTAAACGTGTGCTTCACATATTTTTGTAGGTACTAAATGGTCTTCAATTTCCACCCATCAAATTGACACCCAAATGTCGATTATTACTCTAAACGTGAAGAACCAGAAGTTGCTGACCTTATTTGAGCATAGATGCAGATTGAGTAATGACTGACCTAGTTCATCCAAACTTTTGATGGCAATTAGATAAATGGTTAATGAGATATGCATAAGGCATTAAACATTTTGCATAACTACCTTACAGGTAGATGAAAATACAGCTACTGAGCTAAGACAAATGGTTAGCCAGCACATTCACAGAGGTTCAAGAGGCAGACAAACGCAAGAACAACCAATCATACATAGACTTCCGGAAAACACCAGGGAAGACTACTAACACAGAGGTTAGCCAACCTACATCAGAGGCAAGTGCCAGCAGAGGGCGAGGACCAATAACAGACAAAGATGAAGTCTTTAATATCCTCAGTCACACCGACCCTAGAATAACAAGAAGTCACATAACCGAAATCACTCGGCTTGGCCAGATGCAACACACTAGACAGAAACTAGTTCTTGTCAAATTCGCTTCGTGGGAAACATCAATTCGAAAAGAACCTTGCAAGAAACATCAAGGGTAACCCAAAGATATTCTGACAGTATGTGAACTCAAAAATGAAAGCTAAACATGGCATTCCGGACCTCGAAAATCCTGATGGTTACCCAAATGTACTGACCAAAGATAAGGACAAGGCTGAAGCGCTAGGGAAGTTTTTTGTGTCAGTACTAATTGTCGAGCCAGATGAAGAAGTACCGAGGCTCCCTGCCTTAAACAACATAAATGCACTTAACTCCATAGTCATAACTAGAGATGGTATTGAAGAAGATCTCCAAACTAAAAGTAGGAAAATTGCTAGGCCCTGACAACATATTACCAGGTCTACTTAATGAAGTGGCAGAACAGATTTGTGTCCCACTGTGCTACATCTTCAAGACATCTTTCCATACAGCCAATCTACCTATGGTTTGGAAGACTGGTAACATCAGTGCTCTACACAAGAAAGGAAAAAATAGTCTCTGTGATAACTACAGACCAGTGTGTTTGACAAGTATCATTGGAAAAATGATGGAATCCTTAATAAGAGATGCTATGATGAAATTTATGAATTAAAAAGACCTATATCACAATATGGATTTCTCCCTGGGCGATCCACAGTCCTCCACCTCCTCAATGTATCAGACAGATGGATCGAGGCTCTAGACCATGGACATAACATCAACACCATTTACATGGACTTCAAAAAGGTTTGATTCAGTGCAACATCGCCAAATGATACAGAAACTCCAACAGTTTTCAAAGGTGAATTATTAGATTGGCTAACGGATTTTCTAGTGGGAAGAACCTAAAGAGTGATGATCAGAGATAGTGGTTCAATTCCATTTACAGTTACGAGTGGTATACCGCAAGGATCAGTACTAAGTCCACAGCTTTTCGTCATATATGTCAATGACCTGCCAAATGTACTTTCTTCTGAGATTTTTATGTTCGCCGATGATGTAAAACTATTTTGTGTGCTGGATAGGACAGAAGATGACCTAACCCAAATTCAATCAGACTTAGATAATTTACAAGAATGGTCTGATAAATGGCTCCTGAAATTCCATCTGAGCTAATGCAAATACATATACATAATAGCCCGATGATGCACAACTGGCTATAAGGTATCTAAAAGAAAATACCAGTGGAACACTCATCGACCTTGTAGTGACTACAAAGGAGAAGGATCTTGGCATCATCTTCCAAGACAATCTCCAGTTCGACATTCACATACTATCAATAATAGGAAAGGCATCAAGAAATATGGGCATAATCAGACAAACTTTCCACTATTTGGAACCAGACATCTTCTTACCTCTTTATTTAGAACCAGAAATCTTCTTACCTCTTTATATGTCCTAATTAGCCCAACTGGTGCACAGGACGTAAAGCCCTTATCACTCACACCATTTTACCTCTTTATGTAACATTGGTCAGAAGTCACCTCGAGTACGACCAGAGCATATGGAGTCCTTATACAAGACAAGACATCGGAAAGATTGAGGCAGTACAAAATGCCAAGAAGAGGGTAAATGGTTTTAGAAGTCTAGCCTACTATGAACAACAAAGAAAATTGCGTCTTCCAATCACTGGTCTTCAGACGACAAAGAGGCAACATGATAGAAGTATTCAAGATTATCCGTGGGATATATGACAACAAGACAACACCATTGCTGAAAAGGGATCAAGGTAGAAGAAGAAGACATAAGACATAATTACAAGCTATTCAAAAAGCAGGACAGATAGACTGAATCTTAGAAATTACAGCTTCACCCAGAGAATAGTATACACATGGAACACAGTGCCGGAGAAGGTGGTATCTGCAGACAACGTCAACACATTCAAAAATAGATTGGACCGTCATTGGGCTAATAATCCATGTAAATTTAATCCATTTGACGAATAGTATTGTATATATGAGGGCAGCATTAGCAGCCCACCTGAAATGCGGCCCACCTGTATAGTCATTTGGTTAGTGTGGAGAGTGAGAGTGTGTGGCTCTAACAATGGTTCATTTATGTATATATGTGTAATATAGATGTATATACTTCAAATTGTACATATAAATTGTATATATGACTAATGTGAATTTGATTTTGCAGCCAATGTCATTCATCTTGTTTTTGGTCAGGCAGCATCAGCTGCCTACCTCTGTATATAGCTGCACTTTTTTTGTGCAAATTGAGTTATTGCACACCATTGCTCCAAGTGAGATCTGGACATAGAATCCAGTAATGCTCTAATCTAATCTAATCTATGGATTGGTTCATTGAAATTGAAGTCATGTATAGTCTTAAGCATATAAACATAAACTGTGAGTGTGAATGACCTTGAATCAAAGCTCAAGGTCACAGGTCAGCCTGAAATTTATGATTTAAGAGTCTTGAACACTAGAAAGCACTTTTATTGAAAACAGTACATGAGTCAACATCAAATCAATAGTCACAGTTTTAAAGCAAGTAAGTAACATGTTTTTTTTCGTTCTTTGGGAAATCAGAAGAAATCATTTGGCAAATGAACACCTGCTAAATCTGACTATAGACAAGTTTTTGACTTTGTGAAGTGCCATGTGTGAACAATAAAGCACTTTTTGGAAAATTCAACCAGCACAACTTTCACAACTTTATATCACTAAAGTTTTGTATAAAAAGGACTAGGGATAGCAATTTGAGCAACTTCTGCTGAAGACTCACTAAGAATGCTAGTGACTGCAACACTTGTCTTAACACTTGGGCTTGCCAATGCTCAAAGTTTTGTAGATCCTTTTCAATGCATTGATGGGTAAGTAGAAGAAAAGTATCATATGTGTCTATAGATTTTCATATTGTTCAAATATATCTTGGAAAATGTCAGCTATATTTTCTATAAACGTAGAAAAATATTTACAAATGTCAATATCATTTTAAAGTAATGCCAACAGTTCATTCAATAATTATCATTGATGTATTGTCCATACTTACAATTGGTTTACTACCGTACGTTAATTGCCTGATAAGAAAAAACTGGCTGCATGTTCACTTCTGCATGACAATTTGGCGTAATGCACAACAAGCATTCCATTGAACCATTTCTCATATTCAGACAATAGGTGAGCCACTTTTATTGTATTTTTGCATATTTACATTGTGTTGTATGTTTTATGTCCACAGCTTTGGTGACTGGGGTGTGACTGTTAATTGCCCATCTGGATATGTTGCTACTGGAATATGCAGTTCTGGAGAATATGGAGCATGTAGGGGAGGTGAAGAATTCAGTGCGCTGAGGTGCTGTGCTGTTGTTAGCGCTAAAAGTAAGTCACACATATGTACGTGTATGTACACTATACACAACTTCCAATGCACTATCTATCTATCTATCTATCCATCTATCTATCTATCTATCTATCTATCTGTCTGTCGAGCTGTCTGTCTGTCTGTCGCGTTGTCTGTCTGTCTGTCTGTCTGTCGCGCTGTCTGTCTGTCGCGCTGTCTGTCTGTCTGTCTGTCTGTCTAGCTGTCTGTCTGTCTAAGTTGGTCAAGACTAATGTCTTAGCATAACAACAAATAATAATATACACAACTAGATCTGCTTTTATTGACACAGTTATATCATACACTATACATTTGTCAAAATAACAGATAAAAACATGAATTAAGTCAACTTCTACTCACTATTCCTATATTCAATATATTTACATGGTATGAAAGTTAAATGTATACATTATCAATAGATTATCTACACATCCATGGTCCCAGTTGCTTAATAATAGTATGGTAAAAAGATCCTATTTTCAATGGTTTCAGATCACAATGAGGTATTTCTTGAGCATTAGCTTTGTTTACATACATTGGTTAAATATATATATATATATATATATATATATTACATGTAAACAGTAACACTAAATACATATATTACTGCAGTTAATACTGTTCATTATCACAGTGTTAATATAAATACAACATTTGAATTAGGAAAATATACAACAAGGCATCGTCCAAAGATATGTACATGGATGTAAAAGCACAGAGATCACATTATATACAAGTGACGGTTAATACTGATGCCTCAGTCTTCTGTCATGTTTGGACATTGAACTCCCCCCCCCCCCCCATAAAAAAAATCAACGCCATGAAATATTTGGATGATACGTGTCTGATTTTACATATAATTAATATGTAGATTTCACCATTTATAATCACTTAATAAGGATATAAATCCTCTAAAATGACTCTTTGTAACATGCTTCAAGCAGCACATTATATAATAATGTATAATTGAATATCACAATTTATGTCTGATTTTGAAAACCTAATTTTCATTCATTAGTTTAAGACTTGGACTACTGCTCCTTCGTTTATTTCATTAAATATTTATGATTAATCACCACATTGCATCATAAATGTCAATCCTCAGCAACAGGTATTGATAGGTCTAACTTTCTTAAACCCCATCATTAGGGTAGCAGATCTATATCCAAATTTTTAATCATAAAATAAAATAATTGATTATCAAAGTATATTTTTATATGAGTTCATTTCTATAATATGATGTTCAATGCATACATAATTTATGTAATTAATATGTGGGTAGTGATACAAGATGTCCAGGGCCAGAGATGCGGTCGTTCTGAGTTTTGCGAAAAAAAAAATCATTTCTGGCGTGCGTTGCATGCAATTTGATACTGGATTGTAGTAAAGACATAGCCCATGCCAAAATCAGTACATCTCTCATCGAAATAAACTGTCTCTCAATCTGGAAAATGTTGGCATTTAGGAACTATTTTTGTTGTATAACGCATGTTAAACATATGCCATCGCATATGGTTACTATGCTACACTAGTCTAAGAGCCCTTGATGGCAGATTGTTCGTTATAATTTTTTCTTAGTTTTTTTATCAGATTTTACATATTTTTCTGATACCACATAGGAAATAACACTGGTTTTAACCATTTGAAATTTTATAGTGCAAAATTTTAATCCAATAAGTGGAAAATTCAAAATCAGAAGGAGGGTGAATGTAGGTCCTGTGGCATCATGGCAACTGTGCCTGTGGGTCACATGACTACCACCTAACAACTGTGCTTGCAACTCACAGCGCCTTAGCAACCCACTCACACCAGCATTGCCAGGGCCCATGAATGCAACTCAGAATGAGGCTGGATAGTGGGTCACACGACCTTAAAGAGTATGACCTTTTTAAACTCTGAAAATCAAAGATTTAATCCCGGCCATGATGGTTGGAAAAAAATCGACCAGTCCAACTGTGACTGACATATAGTGCATGTATCAATGTGGGGTGGCCACTGTATTAGACAATGTCTACATAATTATCTTACTCCATTAAACATAGTTACTGCTTTTTTCGATTTTTTTTAACTGCTCTTACCATGCAAGTACATTTAGCCTCAGTTGGTAGAATCGATATGTAAATTTTCCTTGATTTCTTCTACTAAGAACTGCATTGATGAGCTACACTCCTATTTGTTCTACTGCAGTTGCTCTATCCCATGATGAATCATCAGGTAGTTTTGACTCATTGAAAGGTCCATCAGTGTTACCCGAGTTGTCTATCACTAGAGGGCAGGCGGTGTCAGTGTATAGCTGAACCTTGTCTTTAATGACAAGCTTCAGTGAATACAGGATGATCAATTGACATAAATACCACTATGATCAATTGCCATGAATACCACTAGAGTCATCAAAGGAGCTTAAACTTACTTTACAAGTGAATAAAAGTTTACATATCAACTACCAACTGTAACTAACATTTCCATTGGTGAGATTACCTGCCCATTTTTTTTGTGACGATGACTGTGCTTGTCGTCTCCGCTTCACACATCTTTTCTGCAAGGAAGTGAAACAGCTCAGTTTTGTTGCTGGCGTCACGAAGGAAGCTTTGCCAGTTACCTGGTGTCTTACTAGTTCCTGTCACCCTTCTTCTGATTCCTTGCCCCCTTTTCGACCTCGTCTCGGATTTCAGACTTGACTTCTTATACACATCAAAGACTACATCCACCCACTCGTACCTGGCACCATAGGATTCTACCTTTGGGATGATTTCTTCTTTAGCATAGTCATCAAAAGTCTTTGAACTCCGTGGAGGTAAGGCATTGATAAGTGCTGATCCATCAATGATGATTGCATCTCCCTTTGGTTCTCTGTCTGAGATGTTCACTTGCGCTTCAAGAATTTCAACCAGCTGTGACTTCTGACACGTATGAAGCTTGCCGGTGTCACTGAGAGATGCAGGGTGTGACTGATTCTCGTGCTTGAAGAATTCTTGCAAGTTACACTGCCTGTTCTTGCACGAGATGAACAGTCGCGAGAATAACTGACAGTCGTCTTTCAGGACTTTTTCCTTAGAAATTCCCTTAGCCTGCTCTTGTTTGAAGAAAGAAACAAGGTTTTTCTTGAGGGGATTATAGAAAAGACTTTCACCTTCATTCTCTAGCCCGTCCATGCATGATTGGAACTGCTCTTTGCCCCGCCGGTGATGTGTTGCTACCATTTCGGCTCGAGATGGGTCTGCAATGTTCTTTGTGTCTAGCACCAGCAGGTCGGCTGATTCTTCTTGGAATGGATTGCCAATCTCCTGCATCCAGCAGAGAGTGATTCCACATTTTCAAAGAAAGATTTCTGGGCACTCAGTGTCTGCTTGTGATGTCTGCTGCTGTAGGTGGCATCTTTCATACCAGACATGGCCTCGTATCCAGCTACTAGACGACTAACTTCGGGTCCAGCGACCATCCACCTACGAAGTGCTGACGGGTCTTCTGTCAACCCAATTGCTCCTCCGTCACCTTTGATCACTGCATTATTCTGCTCGTGTGCTTGGTCGATCGCCAGAGCAGAATATTCTCTTCTTGACTTGTGGATGACGCAGTTCCCTTTGTGAAACTCCCTGGCCACATCTGGATGTTGTTGCTCACATGATCACGAACTTGTCCTCTCCATATTCGGGCCACTGCCATTGTATTTGTTTTCCCAGAGCATACAACGGTTGGTCAGCAGCAATTACAGGTGTCTGCCTTGGGTTCAGGAAAGCCACTGTATCACGGACCTTCGCCATGGCATGCTTGATCGTTGCAACAGAGTGAGCCTGATCTCGCCACAGAGGCATCATCGCTGAAATGCTCACTTTAAATGGAGAGCTCCTTTTCTGCGTTGCATGGTGGGCTGATCATGTCATGCTGACTGCATCAGCCACATTCTCAGTGAGGAAGACTTCCTCCAACCAAGAATATTCTTCTTTCAAGTGTGAGCAGATCAACTCGGGTGCTGGTAAAAATTGGCTTGCTACTGGAGGAGGATTGGGTTTTTTCGTGATGTATGCTGGTCGAATATTGGTGTATGCTTCTGGAAGCTCTGGGACTTTCTTAACCTTTATTTCTGACTCTAGTTTGAGTGGCTCACGTTCATCGCCAGCATTTTCAGTGCTTGGATGTTGGAAAATGGACACACTTGTACCATGGAATGATGTTTGAGCTGTGGTCGCAGTCGGATTATGATCTATGTTGTCCACTGCTGCAGTTGTGAACAACTGCTTTCTCAAGGCTGGGGGACATATTACTTCATCTTGCACATACTGTGCAACAACTGCTTCTCCTAACTGTGCTGAGATTTGTAGGACTTTGTCGTATGATATGCTGAGCCCATTCTCATGGAGCATTTCAATGATTTGTCTCTTCCTTGTCTTGGCAAACACATACATGCCCATGTAGACTGCAAAAGGCGGCTCACGGTCCTTGGAATGCCTGTGGACATTCGTTCCTTCCTTGTGTTTGGCAAAGCAGTTGTACTGTAAGAGTTGTGATATAGAAAGGTCAGATTTCGATGCTCCATGCTGGAGTGGGGACTTGATGTCTGCACCATGTTCGATCATGCATACAAATTGCAGCAGTGATGGTGGTACAGCCTGTTGTAGGTCTGTGTCGTTAAAGGTGCTGCTGAAATTTGACTTTTGATTGAGCATGTCTCGTTTTATTATTCCAGCAACTTTTGCTAGATGGATCGCTTCACCGTATTTGGATGCTTTTGAGAGGATTGAGCCTACATCATTTTCAAAAGCCAGCAGAACATCTCGTCCTTGGCGATGAGCTTGCAGCTTGGGAATGTGAAAAAGCAACTGGTCCTTGAGTCGAGTAGGATGAACATCAGGCGATTCAACACCAAGCTGCTCCAGCCTCTGCTTGTAAAGCATGGTCAAATTAGTAAGCTTGAAAATGTGTGGATCTCTACTATCACTGGCATTTTTCATCTCAGTAATGTAGGTTACTAGTTTGGAGAAAGCAATTGGATATGCTTCCTTCCAGTGCTCCTGTGCTTTTTCTTGCTCCTGCACCTTTAGGTAGGCTCATTCTCGGTTACACAATGCCACCGAGCAAGCAGGGTGATATTTCACTTCTTGTGCTATGACATCTCCTACACTTAGTTTGGCAAGAAGTTTTCCATCAATAAGTGTATTTGCACATCCGTTTATTCTGTTGTTCACTTGCATTGTCATTGCTTCTCTAAGCTCCCCTCCTTTTTCGCAAAGAAACATTCTTGTATTTTAGCTTCTTGGACCTTTCGTAGGATCTTACTTTTACCGCCCTCATCACTAGTACCTGCAGGGGTTGATCTTTTTTCAGCTCTCTGTAACTTTGTGTTGTTAATTAGAAGCCTACAACTCTCATGATATCGTGCCTTCTTTTGTCTCAAGGTTTTATCTATCCCACCACCTCCGTCAAATCTTGCAGGGTCTAGCTTGATTGGTAGTGCATTCTTTGCCAAGTTCATATATCCATCATCGCCTCTTCTGGCAGGATTGGCCTGGGGAAACTTCAGATCTTCTTTCTTAACCTCTTGACATAGGCAACACTTGGTCCAGTCAGTGTTCCACGATTTTCCAGTAGAACTTGCGTCCATGGTTAGTATGATGTTTAGGATCGAGGGTTTATCCTTTTACCACCCTGTACATGTATAATAGACACTTTCCTGTATGGGATACAACTAGGTTCTTGCACCGTGCCCTACACCTAGTCCGATCGTTCATCCAGTGTCATAAGTCCAGTGCGATCTGTACACCATCCAGATAACTAAAACCCCTTTATCCTTGGCTCGGCTCTCCCGCGCTGGCACGTCCTGTCCATTCAGGTGCGGCTGCCTAACTGATCCGGGGTTGATTAGGTAGCATTTGGGACACTAGTAGGTTGTTGCAGTATGATGCCCTACATAGCTGACACTGAACCCCATGCTGAGTTTCACAGCAGTGATGTCACCAATGTGCCTTGGTAGTGCCCTAGTTTAGCCCGCGAGCCAACGCGGTTTACCAGGGTGTGGCTGATGCCATGCACTAGCATATTCTTGGAGCCATAGATGAAAGTTGGGCCAGTGGTGAGGACCAGTGCCAGTAGTCCATCCAATGGATGTGGCTGACTGCTGAAACAAAGGTACTACCTCTAACACTACACCCCTACACCCCATAGTCATGCAAACGTATGAAAATCCTAAACAAATGAGCAAAGTGGGAAAAATATGTGTTGGCGTGCTTTATAAACAGGAAAATCAACTTCAGCAGGCTTGCAAACATAGGAATTCACGCCTAGATCATGCAAATCAGGCAACTACAAATACTTTTAAGCAAAATGTGAACTTCGGGTGGCTAATTTGGCGGCCATCTTGAAAAATGGCCGCCATCTTGGATATTCAATTGGCCAATCGGGCAGATTTGATTAGTATTACTTGGAGAACAAGTGTGCCAAGTTTGATGCTTGTATCATCCTTTGCACGATTTTTCTGTTATCTCCTAGACTATTAAGCTAACCACATGAACAAATTATCTATAGTAACATGTTATAACTCAAATCCCCTCGAGGGGGCATGGCAGCTGAACACCCAAACATATTTGTACATAATAAACTTTGAATTTTTGAAATTGAAGGAGCAGCTAACAGTAGGACAAATCGGCATTTTCACTATGGGAAAGTTTATTGATTTTATAGAGCTATAGTGAACCTAGCATTGTATCAAGGCCCTGATGGGATTCGATCCGTGTTTTAGACAATGCAACGAATGACAATCCAGCGTTAATTATTGCTGAACCAATCCATAGATTAGATTAGATTAGGGCATTACTTGACTCAGGTCCTATTGGACCTCGATGTCCAGATCTCACTTGGAGCGGTAGGTGTCCAATAACTCAATTTGCATAAAAAAAAGTGTAGCTAGATACAGAGGTAGGCAGCTGGTGTTGCCTGACTATAAACAAGACAACTGACATTGGCTCCAAATAAAATGCACATTAGTCATATTTTGTACAATTTAAAGTATATACATCTAATTTACACATATATACATAAATGAGCCATTGTTAGAGCCACACACTCTCACTCTCCACAATAACCAAATGACCATACAGGTTGGCCGCTAATGCTGCCCTCCCTAGTCATATATACAATACTATTCATCAAATGGTTAAATTTACATGGATTATTAGCCCAATGACAGTCAAATCTATTTTTGAATATGTTGACATTGTCTGCAGATACCACCCTCTCTGGCACTGTGTTCCATGTGTATACTATTCTCTGGGTGAAGCTGTATTTTCTAAGATTTAGTCCATCTGTCCTGCTTTTGAATAGCTTGTAATTATGTCCTCTTCTTCCGCCTTGATCCCTTTTCAGCAATGGTGTTGTCTTGTTGTCAGATATGCCATGGATAATCTTGAATACTTCTATTATTTCGCCTCTTTGTCATCTGAAGTATAGCGATGGAAGACGCAGTTTTCTTAGTTGTTCAGAGTAGGTTAGACTTCTGAAACCGTTTACCCTCTTCGCCTGTTGTTGTAATGCCTCAATCCTTCCGATGTCTTGTCATGTATAATGACTCCATATGCTCTGGCCGTACTCAAGGTGACTTCTGACCAATGTTACATAAGGAGGTAGGAAGATGTCTGGTTCCAAATTGTGGAAAGTTTGTCTGATTATGCCCATATTTCTTGATGCCTTTCCTATTATTTATGCTATTTGAATGTCGAACTGGAGATTGTCTTGGAAGATGATGCCAAGATCCTTCTCCTTTGTAATTTTTAACTGTAGATGTGACAGACTAATCTTGTAAAAAGTTGTGCATTGAAATATTTAAGAATCACTTGTGCAATCTTTATTTCCTCTAAGGTGCTAAATTGTACAATGGAGTGCTTTATATGTGTGCTTTATTATTATTATATATACTATATTGTAGAATAGATTTGTTTTATAGATTAGTTCTATACTTATACTTTCCATACTGTATATTATTGTGCCTAATAGGTCATACAGAAGCTTCGACTTCAGTCATATATTTTGCATTGTACATTGAATGTGACACCATGATTTAAAACGACTTTAAATAAAAAAGTTTACTACTAATACTAGTCACTGCTAGGTTGATGAGTGTTCCACTCTTGTAGATATCTTTTAGGCAGTTGTGCGTCATCACGTTACTATATATATGTATTTTCATAGATTTGCTCAGATGGAATTTCAGGAGCCATGGGCGAACATAAAGATCTCAGAAGAAAGTACATTTGGCAGGTCATTGACATATATGAGGAAAAGCAGTGGACCTAGTACTGAACGTTGCGGTATGCCACTCGTAACTGTAAATGGAGTTGAACCACTATCTCTGGTCATCACTCATAGCCAATCTAATAATTCACCTTTGAAAACATACTGTTTGAGTTTCTGTATCATTCGGCGATGGGGCACTGAATCAAGCCTTTTTGAAGTCAATGGAAATGGTTTCGATGTTATGTCCATGGTCTATGGGGCCTCGGTCCATCTGTCTAATACATTGAGGAGTTGGAGGACTATGGATCGCCCAGGGAGAAATCCATATTTCATTCATAAATTTCATCATAGCATCTTTCATTAAGGATTCCATCATTTTTCCAATGATATTTGTCAAACACACTGGTCTGTAGTTATCACAGAGACTCTTTTTCCCTTTCTTGTGTAGGGCACTGATGTTACCAGTCTTCCAAACAGTAGGTAGATTGGCTGTACAGAGAGATGTCTTGAAGATGTAGCACAGTGGGACACAAATCTGTTCTGTCACTTCCTTAAGTAGACCTGGTGGTAGGTTGTCAGGGCCCGGCAATTTACCTGTTTTTAGTTTGGAGATCTTCTTCAATACCATCTCTCTATTTATGACCATGGAATTAAGTACATTTCTGTTGTTAAAGGCAGGGAGCCTCAGTACTTCTTCATCTGGCTCGACAATTAGTACTGATGCAAAAAACCTCTCTAGCACTTCAGCCTTGTCCTTACCTTCGGTCAGTATGTATCAGGGTTTTATCAAGGTCCGAAATGCGAGGTTTGGCTTTCATTTTTTAGTTCACATACTGCCAAAATATCTTTGGGTTACACTTGATGTTTCTTGCAAGGTTCTTTTTCGAAATTTAAGTTTCAATCTTCGTGTCAGTTTCCTCACTTAATTCCTCAGCCTTGCATATCCTTTCAGTTTGGTCTCATCCGATGTCTCAAGATATATGCCATGCACTGTGTTTTCTTCTTATCGTCCTCAATGTATTTTCATCCACTGGTATAATTCATTTCCTGTTTCAGTCTATTCAAGTTGCCACATATCTGTTTTTGATCCAACAAAACGAGTTTGAGTGATTTCGGTTATCTGACTCCTTGTAATTCCAGGGTTGGTGTGAATGAGAATATTAAAGACTTCATCTTTGTCTGATATTTGTCCTCGACCTCTGCTGGCACTTGCCTCTGATGTAGATTGGCTACCCTCTGTGTTAGTAGTGTTGTCTTCCCAGGTGTTTTCCGGAAGTCTATGTATGATTAGGTTGTTCTTGCGTTTGTCTGCCTCTTGAACCTACGTAATGTGCTGGCTAACCATTTGTCTTAGCTCAGTTCCTGTATTTTAATCTACCTGTAAGGTAGTTATAAAGGGTTAATCTTATTAAGTAATAAGAAATTGTTAATGCCTTATGCATATCTCAGTAACCATTTATCTAATTGCCACCAAAAGTTCAGTTGAACTAGGTCAGCCATGACTCAATCTGCATCTATGGTAAACTAAGGTCAGCAACTTCCGGTTCTTCACATTTAGAGTAATAAATGATTTTTGATCATGAGCTAGTTCACCCCGTTACCCCCTTTTGGTGTCAATTACGTGAAGCACACATTTGTAGCTCTCTTAATTATTGAGTTATTGCAAATTAATTATTGAGTTATTGCAAATTAATATTTTAAAAATTCAAGTAAAATGTGACCTGTTAGCCTGAGAAAGGGGTCAAGGTCGAGCATTTGTTGGATATAGGCAATACTGTGGTATATTTGAGTGTTTAATTATATATTAAAAAGATGATTGCCTAGATTAATCTTGAATACTAAATACTAATACATAATTTTATTTCTTTACTTTTTCTATATAACCCTTATCATCACATAGTATTTGTGGCTGCATATGAAATATTGAGGTTGAAATAATATTTTTGCAGGAGCTTCCGCAAATCCAGTGGGTGGCTCCTCTATAGTGGCAGACCCCTCATACCTTTTAGGAGTCTCCTTTCATCCATCGCCTCCTGTTCATTCATCTCTTTCTTTTCTTTCCTCTACCTACATATAGTTTTTATCTTAACTAATTTACCGATGTGTCTGTAATGCGATAGTCTTTCAAATGGATTTATGATATGCTTACTTGCTCTGACTTTCAAACATTTCCTTACGAAGCTTATTTATCAATAATGAAATTTCAGCAAAATGACAGACGGTTATATTTTTAGAGTGTGAGTTTTATCAGGTGTTTTTAAACCGTGCTTTGTCTGATTTATTAATGGTTAATGAAGATAAGAGATATTTTTCAAATCATGAAGTTACCGAGATTATTTTTCCATATTATTTATGACGCAGATTTTTCAATAACTGAAAGCATTGAAAGAGTGCCATTGATAAGTAGTAATGAATCAGTCACTAACACATTAGGTATTGTGTTGGTATCTCCAACATTTTGTCCCTGGGTGTCACTTTGTCACTTTAATTTGGCAGCCAGTGTACTGTTTGCGTGTTTCACACAATTTTCAAACTCACAGTATTTCACACTGCATGGTTGAATGGTTTCCTGTTAGGCCATTCAAATCATTCAGCAGCCAGCCCTTTTAGAGGCAACATCTCCTTAGCTGTGCTTTTCCTTGAAAATGTGTGCAACTACATAAATGTTAGTTCTTTATTATATTTTTATTTATGAATTGCAGTGATATGGCTCTTGTTTAACTTTATTCAAATTCATATTTATCAGCTTACAATTATGTATTCTTTAGATTTTCAATGTAGTAATTACTGCATTTCATGTTTGTATAACTCCTCAAACTGAAGTCTTTCTGCAACATATCTGATGTTGAGAGAGCGGTATAGTGTGTAATCTACAAATCTGGTGTTTGGCATATCTTGGTAGAGATTGTGAGTTTTATTTTTTTTATATGCGTCATTTATGTTCAATTACTTCAACATTGTTGTAAATACTTCCATGCTTCAGTACTTGACTGTAAATGCCTATAGATAGTCATTATTGATTCAGTATATTGATTATTTATTGAGCTATTTATTATAATTTGCATAACATGTATGTTATATATATGTATATATCATTACTGAACCAAAATACCAGTATAGTTCCAATCTCTACCGTGATATGCCAAATACCAGATTTGCTGATTACACACTATACTGCTCTCTCAACTTCAGATATGTTCAGAAAGACTTCAGTTTGAGGAGATTTATGTAGATGCACACATTTTCAAGGAAAAGCACAGCTAAGCAGATGTTGCTTCTAAAAGTGATGGCTGCTGAATGATTTGAATGGTCTAACAGGAAATAATGAAATTCATGATGAGTACTGTTACCTAATAGAGTGTTTGGATAATGGTCTTTATCTTGTTGTGTATCAGAATGCTGTTGATGAAACATATCAACAAACAATGGCTAAGTTTAGTGCTTACTCAAATGAATTTGAGTCGCAAAAGATTAAACAACATATGACTGTCCAAACAAAGAGACTTGAAGGTATTTGTGATAACTTAAAAACTTTGTTGAGTAATGCTCAATGTGATGTAAATGCTTTGCAATGTTACAAGGTTGAAATGGAATGCATGACTGATGAATTACTGCAACTTATGTCTCAATTTAGTATAATGAAAGTTGCTTGTGCAGACATGCAAGAAAAGGTTAACACACTTGTACTCCATTCTGATGAAATTAGGAGACAGTATAGTCTCAAAGTAAAGTATGGAGTACAGTCAAATTTTGTTGTCTCTCAAGAGACTCCTTGTTTGGGTTCACCTACATACACTGAGTCTAAGCTTGGTGTTGTTTCAAATGTACAAGGTCCTACTGTCAAATTGTCTAGTGTTACAGAGTCACAAATGAGTAGCACCAGTGGTTCACTTTCATCATCAAACCTTCCACTTTGATTGGAAACAATGAGTTCTTTCCGCAAAGTCATTCTTCTTCTACTTACTCCTCTTTCAGTAACAAAAATGCAGAGAGAGTCCACACTGAAATTAATCTTAAAAATACTTCTCTGCCGGAATTCTCTGGTCTTCCCAAAGACTGGCCTGAATTCAAGGCTGTCTGGAAGGAATTAGCTGAGTCCACAATTCAGAATAGATCAGTATTAGATTATGAATTGAAAATATCATTAAAAGGTCAGCTAAAGACAAAGTTCAAAACATCTATATTACTAGGCCTGAAGCTTATGAATGCTTTGGAAAAGATTGTGCGAATATTACAATGATGTTGGGGCAAGTGTGAAAGCTGCACTTGATGGTTTAGATAAATGGAGACCGGTCCGAGAAGACAATTTTAAAGGTTTGGTACACTTCATAGATACTGTCGCATCAACCTTTTCTCAGCTGGAGGAGTCAGGACAGATTGATGTTATTTCCATGTGTGACATTGATAGAATAACGGAACTTCTGCCAAACAATGTCAAAATTATTTGGATTCGCCAATATCATCAACTCGATGATCGTTCAAAACTTAAACCTTTGTCTACTTTCATGCAATTTTTGTTCAGAGAAAGAGCAGCTGGTGCGCAATTAGCTGAGAGTAGCAAGAAAACTTCATCTCAATCAAACTTTGTGCGCAGTGACTCAGAAAAGGCCAAAGGTGAAGGCAACAGATCTACCACATGTGCATTACACAAAGATGGTAAAGTTAAGCACAGCACTGGTGATTGTAGAGACTTTCAAAAGCTATCTTTGGATGACAAATACCTTAGTCTTAAATCTGTACATGCCTGTTTCAATTGTTTTGGATTGCATCACCGAGATAGATACATACAGTATACTGCATAAGTGAGTACACACCCCTTGCAAGGTGGGTTATTCAGCCTCAGCTCACAAAATATTAGAAATACAGGGAATTTGCTGCAACAAAATCTTTGTCTGGCAACATATAACTGTTTCGCAAAGAATGATCACAATTGCTTATATCAACAGTTCATATTATGTAATAGTTTATAATACAGTGAGTGCAAAACTGAGTACACACCAAAAATAACAATTTATCATGTTGCTATTTAACCAGATTAAAGTTTACAGTTTATCAAATACTTAATAAGAGATGTTTGATGAAGCGTTCCACCCAATTAATCTGAATTAAGATACCCTTAAGATGTATAATAGGTCAAATTACCTTAAACAGTCATCTTCAAAGTGCTTTGACAACAATGGCACCACATGGGACTGAGATTTCTTGTCAAATAAGGAAAAGAATAGTCACACTGCATAAGAAGAGGCACAGTTACCAGAAAATAAGCAATGCTTTGGAAATAAGCCGAAACACAGTGGCTAAAGTGATTCAGAGATTCAAGAAAAATGGAGAGGTGCTAAACATGAAGCGGTCAGGTCGTCCCAGGAAGTTGACTCCAAGGGATGAGCGACATCTGGGGAGATCCTTGGAAAAAAAACAGAAAAGCAAGTACTGTGGAGCTTGCAAAAGCTCTTGAAAGTCAAGTTGGGGTGACTATGTCCACTGATACGATAAGGCGCACAGTGCATAGAATGGGACTGTATGGCTACCGACCTCGAAGGAAGCCCTTGCTCCAGCCAAGACACAAGCAGGATCGCATGGCTTCTGCTACAACAAACCAGAGCAAGGATGTAAACTTTTGGAATAAAGTCCTGTGGTCTGATGAGACCAAAATCAACCGGTTTGGGTCTGATGGCATCCAGTGGGTTTGAGTACAATGAAAAGTGCATGGTACCCACAGTGAAACACGGTGGTGGCAGTGTCCTCTTATGGGGTTGTATGAGCTCTGCAGGTGTTGGAGAACTCCATTTCATTGATGGCATTATGGATTATAATATGTATTGCCATATTCTCAAGGAAAAGATGCTACCTTCCCTCCATGCCCTTGGTCGTGGGGCTATATTTCAACAAGACAATGACCCAAAACATACTTTAAAGTTCACCACTGAGTTCCTGACAAAACACAAGGTGAAGAAACTTGATTGGCCTAGCATGTCTCCAGATCTGAACCCAATAGAGCACCTGTGGGGTGTTTTGAAAAGGAAAGTGGAGCAACACAGGCCCAAAAGTATCAATGCCTTGAAAGAGGTCATCCTTGAGGAATGGAGGAAAATTGATGCTTCAGTATGCCTTGAACTTGTCCATTCAATGCCTAGGAGGATTGATGCAGTGCTGAGAAACAAGGGTGGACACACTGAATACTAAGACACTATACTTACCTTTACTTTATGTTACAGTGTACTCATTTTTGCTTTGTCTTTATTTTAAACCATTTATATAATATGAACTGTTGATCTAACCAATTGTGATTATAATTTGTGAAATGGTTTTTTGTTGTTAGATAAAGGTTTTGTTGCAGCAAATTCCTTGTATCTCTTATATTTTCTGAGCTGAGGCTGAAAAACCAACCTTGCAAGAGGTGTGTACTCACTTATGCAGTATACTGTAAGCAAAGTAGCAAGCCTCTGTCACTGAAAACGTAGCGTGCTCAGTGGCAAGCAGTAGTCACTTAGCAAGAGACCCGTGGTCTATGTCTTTGTATGCTATTCATGATGTGTTTGTGAAAAACAGTGGCAAGATCGCTACAATATTCTGTGATAATGGGTCACATACTACATACTTTGTGCCAGAAAACAGGATAGGTACACACTTGGTGTAACTACTATGGGGAATATTGACACTGAGTATGACGCAAGGCTGTACGAAATTTCAGTTCACACAATATCTGGTAAAATAGCTCCAATTATGACCTTTGGTATGAATGAAATCACAGGTCCAGTGTCCAAGCTTGATGAAAATTGCTTATCTGAATTATTTCCAGAATATGACGTTTCATTGTTACAGCGAAAATTCTGAAAAGTTGATATTCTGTTAGGATGCGATCACTTCGTAATACACCCAAAGCATGAGTTGTACAGCGCAGGGGAGCATCTCAGTATAATGCAGGGAGAATTAGGTGTCTGCATACAAGGTCATCACCCTGATCTAAAAGAAAACATGAAATTCTCTTTCAACATGATCAAAACCATTCATGAGTACAGGATCAACACTGCCTGCAATCATGTGCACTTGGACACACATCCTGAATCCTCCAATCCAGCTGCATATTGTAAAATCCCATCCATTAGACTCCAGTTTAATGGCATTGCAAGTCCAAGTTGCTCAACTCCAAGTAAGCAGCATGAGTCCGAGAGACTTGCCAAAGTAGACATTCAACTGAGTTATCCTCTCAGCATAAAACAAGACAAGTTCTTCCAGGTAATAAAGTAACAGTAAGACAGTATATCTTGCTTCCTCAGCTCCAGATGTTGGTCAAGAAGAAACTGATATTTTTATTGGTGCAAGAGTACATGTATTAAAAGACAATTCATGAAGCTTCCCCCCAGCAGGGCTGACAGGGGATTAATAACCAATCACAGCATAGCAAAAGCTATTGCTGCTGACCAATTGCTAGAGCAGACTAAAACGCCCAAGGCAAGTGTAATGAAGAGTATACACAATAATTGTACTTGACATGTATATACATAATTGTACCTGACATGTCTATACAACATTATTCTAATGCAAGCGTAATGAAGAGTGTACATAATAATTGTACCTGACATGTATCACATAATTGTACCTGACATGTATATACAACATTAGCCTAGCCTAAGGCAAGCGTAATGATATCATAATTAATAAGTGGCTGCAAGGGGCTGCACTTTACATCATGTCCTGCGTAAGTCAAGCTATGTTGATGATTTGACTGACTCAGTTTCTGATATTTCCACTGCTTTAAAAGTCACTCGAGAGGTTGAAGTCATGCTTGCAAATGGTGGATTTAAGATAAAGTGTTGGCAATATACAGGTGAGGAAAGTGCCCGCAGCAGTAGTGATGCACCTGTGGAAGTCTCACTTTTGAAGGGAACAGCAGAAAACACCGGAGTACTGGGTGTAACTTGGAATCCTGTCACCGGCCGCATACTGTTTTCTGTCACATTGAATTTCTCTTCTTGACAGGCTCAAGCTTAACTGCAAATGATGTGCCTACCGCAATTCCTGGTGTCCTCACAAGAAGACTTGTATTAGAGCAAGTCCTGTGAATTGTGGACCCACTTGGTTTTTTTGCCCTTTCACTCTGCTCGCCAAAATTTATTTGCTTGAAACCTGGTCCAGAAAACTTGGCTGGAATGATACTTTACCTTCTAATCTGAGAGCAAAGTGGATCGATATTTTCATGTCTTTGTTTTAGGTAGAAAGTCTGAGGTATCCAAGATGTCTTCAACCTGAAAATGCTGTTTGTCAACCTATCAGATGGCAACTTGATGATGGAAAATTCTGGTGTCAACTCATCCTTGCAAAATGCAGAATAGCACCTGTAAGCAAATTATCTACTCCTCAGATGGAATTGAATGCAGCATTGCTCTCAAAGAGAGGAAGGAGAGTGATTGAGACATAAATGAGATTTGATTTGGAAAGAGTTCGCACATCGTTGGCTCAGAAACTGTCCTTTCTATGATAAATAAAACCAGCACAAGATTCAAAGTTTATGAAGGGGTGAGACTTGGTGAGATCCAAGCTGCCACAAATGGGGACATGTAAGACTGGGCATGGATGAGTGGAAAACTCAATACTGCTGACTGGATCACGAGAGGTAGAATACCCAGTGAGTTAAATGAGAATTCTGATTGGTGGAATGGTCCTTCAATTCTTTACAAGCCTGTATATGATTGGGGGTCTTAAGTTTGGGGATGTAGAGACACTGTACTTCCAGGGGAGAAGAAATTGTCAACTGCAGCCGCCACTCATACTGCAACAACGTATTTATCTTCAATCATTGATCACAGCAGGTTTAGCTCCATTAAAAGGGGTTTATTGGGTGATTGCACAAATTCTCAGTGTTTTCAGATTCAAGTCCTTCCGGGGTGGCAGAAGTGTCTCCATTACATCCAGTGTACTGCAAGCAGCAGAACATCTTGTCATCAATGACATGCAAAGCACAATGCAAGCAGAACTGAGAAAGGTGTTGAAGCTGGGTGCTACTGGTCGGAAAGTTTTCAGCTTTGAAGACTTACCAAGATGCTGATGGTTTGTGGAGTATAGGTACTCGCCTTACCCACTTTAATCCCATGACTGCTAATTCTACTCCACAAAGGTTGTTGGCATATGATCATCCTGCAACTCGCTTGATTATGCAAGATGTTCATCAGAGTGGTCATAGGGGTCGCAATGGAACACTGGCTAAATTCAGAGAGAAGTATTGGACTCCAAACGGAAGCAAAATGGCCTGGCAGGCAAAAAATCATTGTCAATTATGCAAACTGAGAAATTGTAAGCTTTTAGAGCAAAGTATGGGTAAATTGCCAGAAGTTAGACTCAAGCCTTCGCCTTCATTCTGTCACACCATGGTGGATTTCTTGGGCCCTTATCGTATCCGAGGTGAGGTTCAGAAAAGAACAAGTGGCAAAGCCTATGATGTCATATTCACAGATCTGACAATGCATGCGGTCCACATTGAACCAGTGTTTGGGTATGATACTAGTTCCTTTTTGATGGCTCTCATTAGATTTGCAAGCTTTAGAGGATGGCCATCAGTGATCTACAGTGATCCTGGTACCCAATTTGTTGCAGCGAACAGTGAACTGAAGAAAGTGTGGTCTGAAGTTGATAAGACAGCAGTGATCAGACAGAGTGCAGAGAACGAATTAAAATGGATCATGGGTCCTGCTGATAGATTCAACAGCTCTCTGTTGCCATGGACTATCTCTAGTCAAGGCTGCTAAAAAAGCAATTACATTTTCAATTCACAATCAACGTTTGTCAGTACCTGAATTCATTACACTATGTGCTGGAATCACTAACATCATTAATGAGAGCCAATAGGCGCAATTCCAAGCAATGATTCAGATATAAATGTTTTAACTCCAAATTGCATGTTGCTTGGTAGAGCCTCAGCCAAAAATCCTGGAGGCTGGCAACCTCAAAGCAACAATCTTTCTGATAGGTACAACCTAGTACAAAGAGTTGCTGATTATTTCTGGGAAAAGTGGACTGAACTATGTGCACCCTCTTTTGTTGTACAGAGAAAGTGGCATACACCTTCCAGGAACTTAAAGCCTGGGGATGTAGTTTTAGTCTCAGACAATAATTCACTTCGGGTTGAATACAAATTGGGGTTGATCAAAGAGGTTTTTCCTGGAGAGGATGGAATTGTCGAAAGGTTTAGGTTTCATACAAAAATTTCAAAATTGGTGAGAAAGTTTTTGAATACAATGGTGTCAGGGATACAGTTGTGACTCGTAGTGTACAGCGTCTTGCTTTACTTGTACTAAATAATTAAAATGTTTAGAGCCTAATCACTGCAACTCTCATCCTCTCGATGTGTTGGTATCTCCAACATTTTGTCACTGGGTGTCACTTTGTCACTTTAATTTGACAGCCAGTGTACTTTTTGTGTGTTTCACACAATTTTCAAACTCACAGTATTTCACACTGTATGGTTGAATGGTTTCTTGTTAGGCCATTCAAATCATTCAGCAGCCATCACTTTTAGAAGCAACATCTGCTTAGCTGTGCTTTTCCTTGAAAATGTTTGCATCTACATAAATGTAAGTTCTTTATTATATTTTTATTTATGAATTGCAGTGATATGGCTCTTGTTTTAGCTTTATTCAAATTCATATTTATCAGCTTACAATTATGTATTCATTAGATTTTCAATGTAGTAATTACTGCATGTCATGTTTGTATAGCTCCTCAAACTGAAGTCTTTCTGCAACATATCTGAAATTTTGATAACACGATATGATATTCTAATTGGATATCATAATGGCCTTAGTGTAGTGCTGCTGGTCTGGGAAACTGAATTCCTCCTATTGAGAATTTTACTTTGACAAGTCTGTAAGAAACTTTTTTTATAAAAATATCTGCAATGATTTTGTTGTACTTTCTTTTGAAATTCATGTTTTTGGAGTATAAAAAGGTCTGTTCCACAATTTGCGTTATTTGTTAATATTTTTTGCTAATATCAAAATATTGCATGGCTCATGAGCACTGTCATCTAGTTGGAATAGGAAGCTAAAATTTTGGCAAAATTAGACCAATGCTAAACCGAACAAAATTAGGGGGTGCCCTGATTTGTTACATGAAGTTCAAATTTTGCCATATGTATGTGGACCACCCTTAGTTACAACATAGCATTGGCATGATATATACATATAAATAATAAATGTTATGCAAATTATAATAAATAACTCAATAAATAATCAATATACTGAAACAATAATGTATGACTATTATGGCACTAAAAAAACAAATAATTATTCAGTTATATCACAGATTATAGGCATTTATAGTCAAGTACTGAAGCATGGAAGTATTTACAACAATGTTGAAGTAATTGAACATAAATCACGCATATCAATGAGAATATAATGTAAAAATAGAACTCACAATCTCTACCAAGATATCCCAAATACCAGATTTGCAGATTACATACTGCTATCAAAACTTCAGATATGTTGCAGAAAGACTTCAGTTTGAGGAGCTATACAAACATGACATGCAGTAATTACTACATTGAAAATCTAATGAATACATAATTGTAAGCTGATAAATATGAATTTGAATAAAGCTAAAACAAGAGCCATATCACTGCAATTCATAAATAAAAATATAATAAAGAACTTCCATTTATGTAGATGCAAACATTTTCAAGGAAACACACAGCTAAGGAGATGTTGCTTCTAAAAGGGCTGGCTGCTGAATGATTTGAATGGCCTAACAGGAAACCATTCAACCATGCAGTGTGACATAATGTGAGTTTGAAAATTGTGTGAGTCACGCAAACAGTACACTGGCTGCCAAATTAAAGTGACAAAGTGACACCCAGTGACAAAATGTTGGAAATACCAACACAATACCTAATGTGTTAGTGGCTGATTCATTACTACTTATCAATGGCACTCTTTCAATGCTTTCAGTTTTTGATAAATCTGCGTCATAAATAATATGGAAAAATAATCTCGGTAACTTCATGATTTGAAAAATATCTCTTATCTTCATTAATCATTAATAAATCAGACAAAGCACGGTTTGAAAACACCTGATAAAACTAACACTCTAAAAAGATAACCATCTGTCATTTTGCTGAAATTTCATTATTGATAAATAAGCTTCGTAAGGAAATGTCTGAAAGTCAGAGCAAGGAAACATATCATAAATCCATTTGAAAGACTATCGCATTTCAGACACATCGGTAAATTAGTTAAGATAAAAACTATATGTAGGTAGAGGAAAGAAAAGAAAGAGATGAATGAACAGGAGGTGATGGATGAAAGGAGACTCCTAAAAGGCATGAGGGGTCTGCCACTATAGAGGAGCCACCCACTGGATTTGTGGAAGCTCCTGCAAAAATATTATTTCAACCTCAATATTTCATATGCAGCCGCAAATACTATGTGATGATAAGGGTTATATAGAAAAAGTAAAGAAATAAAATTATGTATTAGTATTTAGTATTCAAGATTAATCTAGGCAATCATCTTTTTAATATATAATTAAACACTCAAATATACCACAGTATTGCCTATATCCCACAATTGCTCGACCTTGACCCCTTTCTCAAGCTAACAGGTCACATTTTACTTGAATTTTTAAAATATTAATTTGCAATAACTCAATAATTAAGAGAGCTACAAATGTGTGCTTCACGTAATTGACACCAAAAGGGGGTAATGGGGTGAACTAGCTCATGATCAAAAATCAATTATTACTCTAAATGTGAAGAACCGGAAGTTGCTGACCTTAGTTTACCATAGATGCAGATTGAGTCATGGCTGACCTAGTTCAACTGAACTTTTGGTGGCAATTAGATAAATGGTTACTGAGATATGCATAAGGCATTAACAATTTCTTATTACTTAATAAGATTAACCCTTTATAACTACCTTACAGGTAGATTAAAATACAGGAACTGAGCTAAGACAAATGGTTAGCCAGCACATTACGTAGGTTCAAGAGGCAGACAAACGCAAGAACAACCTAATCATACATAGACTTCCGGAAAACACCTGGGAAGACGACACTACTAACACAGAGGGTAGCCAATCTACATCAGAGGCAAGTGCCAGCAGAGGTCGAGGACAAATATCAGACAAAGATGAAGTCTTTAATATTCTCATTCACACCAACCCTGGAATTACAAGGAGTCAGATAACCGAAATCACTCAAACTCGTTTTGTTGGATCAAAAACAGATATGTGGCAACTTGAATAGACTGAAACAGGAAATGAATTATACCAGTGGATGAAAATACATTGAGGACGATAAGAAGAAAACACAGTGCATGGCATATATCTTGAGACATCGGATGAGACCAAACTGAAAGGATATGCAAGGCTGAGGAATTAAGTGAGGAAACTGACACGAAGATTGAAACTTAAATTTCGAAAAAGAACCTTGCAAGAAACATCAAGTGTAACCCAAAGATATTTTGGCAGTATGTGAACTAAAAAATGAAAGCCAAACCTCGCATTTCGGACCTCGAAAAAACCCTGATACATACTGACCGAAGATAAGGACAAGGCTGAAGTGCTAGAGAGGTTTTTTGCATCAGTACTAATTGTCGAGCCAGATGAAGAAGTACTGAGGCTCCCTGCCTTTAACAACAGAAATGTACTTAACTCCATGGTCATAAATAGAGAGATGGTATTGAAGAAGATCTCCAAACTAAAAACAGGTAAATTGCCGGGCCCTGACAACCTACCACCAGGTCTACTTAAGGAAGTGACAGAACAGATTTGTGTCCCACTGTGCTACATCTTCAAGACATCTCTCTGTACAGCACAGAACAGATTTGTGTCCCACTGTGCTACATCTTCAAGACATCTCTCTGTACAGCCAATCTACCTACTGTTTGGAAGACTGGTAACATCAGTGCCCTACATAAGAAAGGGAAAAAGAGTCTCTGTGATAACTACAGACCAGTGTGTTTGACAAATATCATTGGAAAAATGATGGAATCCTTAATGAAAGATGCTATGATGAAATTTATGAATGAAATATGGATTTCTCCCTGGGCGATCCATAGTCCTCCAACTCCTCAATGTATTAGACAGATGGACCGAGGCCCCATAGACCATGGACATAACATCGAAACCATTTCCATTGACTTCAAAAAGGCTTGATTCAGTGCCCCATCGCCGAATGATACAGAAACTCAAACAGTATGTTTTCAAAGGTGAATTATTAGATTGGCTATGAGTGATGACCAGAGATAGTGGTTCAACTCCATTTACAGTTAAGAGTGGCATACCGCAACGTTCAGTACTAGGTCCACTGCTTTTCCTCATATATGTCAATGACCTGCCAAATGTACTTTCTTCTGAGATCTTTATGTTCGCCCATGATGTAAAACTCTTTTGTGTGCTGGACAGGACAGAAGATGACCTTTCCCAAATTCAATCAGGCTTAAATAATTTACAAAAATGGTTTGATAAATGGCTCCTGAAATTCCATCTGAGCAAATCTATGCAAATACATATATATAGTAACGCGATGACGCACAACTGCCTAAAAGATATCTACAAGAGTGGAACACTCATCAACCTAGCAGTGACTAGTATTAGTAGTAAACTTTTTTATTTAAAGTCGTTTTAAATCATGGTGTCACATTCAATGTACAATACAAAATATATGACTGAAGTCGAAGCTTCTGTATGACCTATTAGGCACAATAATATACAGTATGGAAAGTATAAGTATAGAACTAATCTATAAAACAAATCTATTCTACAATATAGTATATATAATAATAATAAAAGCACACATATAAAGCACTCCATTGTACAATTTAGCACCTTAGAGGAAATAAAGATTGCACAAGTGATTCTTAAATATTTCAATGCACAACTTTTTACAAGATTAGTCTGTCACATCTACAGTTAAAAATTACAAAGGAGAAGGATCTTGGCATCATCTTCCAAGACAATCTCCAGTTCGACATTCAAATAGCATAAATAATAGGAAAGGCATCAAGAAATATGGGCATAATCAGACAAACTTTCCACAATTTGGAACCAGACATCTTCCTACCTCCTTATGTAACATTGGTCAGAAGTCACCTTGAGTACGGCCAGAGCATATGGAGTCATTATACATGACAAGACATCGGAAGGATTGAGGCATTACAACAACAGGCGAAGAGGGTAAACGGTTTCAGAAGTCTAACCTACTCTGAACAACTAAGAAAACTGCGTCTTCCATCATTATACTTCAGATGACAAAGAGGCGAAATAATAGAAGTATTCAAGATTATCCATGGCATATCTGACAACAAGACAACACCATTGCTGAAAAGGGATCAAGGCGGAAGAAGAGGACATAATTACAAGCTATTCAAAAGCAGGACAGATGGACTAAATCTTAGAAAATACAGCTTCACCCAGAGAATAGTATACACATGGAACACAGTGCCAGAGAGGGTGGTATCTGCAGACAATGTCAACATATTCAAAAATAGATTTGACTGTCATTGGGCTAATAATCCATGTAAATTTAACCATTTGATGAATAGTATTGTATATATGACTAGGGAGGGCAGCATAAGCGGCCAACCTGTATAGTCATTTGGTTATTGTGGAGAGTGAGAGTGTGTGGCTCTAACAATGGCTCATTTATGTATATATGTGTAATTTAGATGTATATACTTTAAATTGTACAAAATATGACTAATGTGCATTTTATTTGGAGCCAATGTCAGTTGTCTTGTTTATAGTCAGGCAACACCAGCTGCCTACCTCTGTATCTAGCTACTCTTTTTTTTGTGCAAATTGAGTTATTGGACACCTACCGCTCCAAGTGAGATCTGGACATCGAGGTCCAATAGGACCTGAGTCAAGTAATGCTCTAATCTAATCTAATCTATGGATTGGTTCATTGAAATTGAACCATATTTGAGTCATGTATAGCCTTTAAGCATATACAACATAAACTAATAATGTGAATGACCTTGAATCAAAGCTGAAGGTCAAAGGTCAGCCTGAAATTTAAGATATAAAGTTATTGTAACTCACTTCATATTTAAGGTCGAGTCTTGAACAATAGAAAGGTATCGTGGAGAAAACTGTACATGAGTTAAACATACAATTAAACAGTTTTAGAGCAAGCACATAACATATTTTTTTCCGTTGTTTGGGAATTTAGAAGAAATCATTTGGAAAATGAACACCTGCTAAATCGGTATAGACAAGTTTTTGACTTTGTGAAGTGCCATGTGTGAACAATAAAGCACTTTTCGGAAAATTCAACCAGCACAACTTTCACAACTTTTTATCACTAAAGTTTTGTATAAAAAGGACTAGGGATAGCAATTTGAGCAACTTCTGCTGAAGACTCACTAAGAATGCTAGTGACTGCAACACTTGTTTTAACACTTGGGCTTGTCAATGCCCAAAGTGTTGTAGATCCTTTTCAATGCATTGATGGGTAAGTAGAAGAAAAGTATCATATGTGTCTATAGATTTTCATATTGTTCAAATATATCTTGGAAAATGTCAGCTATATTTTCTATAAACGTAGAAAAATATTTACAAATGTCAATATCATTTTAAAGTAATGCCAACAGTTCATTCAATAATTATCATTGATGTATTGTCCATACTTACAATTTGTTTACTATTGTACATTAATTGCCTAATAAGAAAAGCTGGCTGCATATTCACTTCTGCATGACAATTTGTGGCGTAATGAAGAACACTACCAGTTTAATGCACAACAAGCATTGCACTGAACCATTTCTCCCTTTCAGACAATAAGTGAGCCAGTTTTATTGAAGTTTGCATATTTACATTGTGTTGCATGTTTTATGTCCACAGCTTTGGTGACTGGGGTGTGACTATTAATTGCCCATCTGGATATGTTGCTACTGGAATATGCAGTTCTGGAGAATTCGACGCATGTAAGGGAGGTGAAGAATACAGTGCGCTGAGGTGCTGTGCTGTTGTTAGCACTAAAAGTAAGTCTCAAATATGTTCATGTATGTACACTATTCACAACTTATAATGCACTATCTATCTATCTATCTATCTATCTATCTATCTATCTATCTATCTATCTATCTATCTGTCTGTCTGTCTATCTAAGTTGGTAAAGACTAATGTCTTAGCATAAAAACAAATAATAATATACACAACTAGATCTGCCTTTCTATATACATATATGCCTTAATTGACACAGTAATAATTATCATTCATTATAGATTTAACAAAATAACAGATAAAAACATGAATTATGTTAGCTTCTACTAACTATTCCTATATTCAATATATATACATGGTATAAAAGTTAATACATTATCAATAGATTATCTACACATCCATGGTCCCAGTTGCTTAATAATAGTACGGTAAAATGAGTCCTATATTCAATGGTGTCAGATCACAATGAGGTATTTCTTGAGCATTTGTTCTGTTTACATACATTGGTTAAATATATATATATATATATATATATATATATATATATATACATACATATATTACTGCAGTTAAAACTGTTCATTATCACAATGTTAATATAAGTACAGCACATGAATTAGGAAAATGTACAACAAGGCATAGTTCAAAGATATATGAACATGGATGTAAAAGCACAGAGATTACATTATATACAAGTGATGGTTAATACTGGTGTTTCAGTCTTTTGTTAAGTTTGGACATTGAACCCCCCCCCCCTAAAAAATTTCAACGCCGTGAAATATTTGGATGATATGGTGTCTAATTTTACATATAATTATGTAAATTTAACCATTTATAATCATATAATAATATATAAATTCTATAAATGACCCTATTTCTAACATGTGTCAAACAGCACATTATATAATAATGTATAATTGCATATCACAATTTATGTCTAATTTTCATTCATTAGTTTAAGACTTGGACTACTGCCCCTTCATTTATTTCATTATATATTTATGATTAATCACCACATTGCATCATAAATGCCAATCCTCAGCAACAGGTATTGATAAGTCAAACTTTCACAAACTCCACCATTATATCCTAATTTTTAATCATAAAATAAAGTAATTGATTATCGAAGTATATTTTTATATGAGGTCATTTCTATTATATAAAGTTCAATGTATACATAATTTATGTAATTAATATGTGGGTAGGGATATTTGATGTGCAGGGCCAGAGATATGGTCATTTTGAGTATTTCGAAAAAAAGAGTCATTTCTGGCGTCTATTTGATACTGGATGGTAGTAAAGACATAGCCCTTGCCTAAATCACTACATCTCTCATCGAATTTTTTCTTAAATTTGTTATCTGATTTTACAGATATTTGTGATACCATATAATAAATAACAATAGTTTTAACCATTTGAAATTGAATAGCGCAAAATTTTAATCCAATAAGTGGAAAATTCAAAATCAGAAAGAGGGTGAATGTAGGTCCTGTGGCATCATGGCAACTGTGCCTGTGGGTCACATGAGTCCCACCTTACAACTGTGCTTGCAACTCACAGCGCCTTAGCAACCAATGCAACTCAAAATTAGACTGAATGGTAGGTCACACGACCTCAAAGAGTATGGTATTTTTGAACTCTAAAAATCAAAGTTAATCCCGGCCATGATGGACGGAAAAAATACATCAGGCCAATTGTGACGGACGTACAGTGCATGTATTAATGTGGCGTGGCCGCTGTATTAGACAATGTCTACATAATTATCTTACTCCATAAACATAGTTACTGCTTTGTTTGAGTTTTTGATTTTCTTAACTGCTCTTACCATGCAAGCCCCAATTTTTCTTAGAATCAATCTGTAAACTTTCCTTGATTTATGCTACTAAAAACTGCATTGATGAGCCACATTTGTTTTACTGCAGTTGCTCTGTCCCATGATGAATCATAAGGCAGTTGTGACGCATTGAAAGGTCCATCACTGTTACCCAATTTGTCTATCACTAGAGTCTCGTTGTATAGCTGAACCTTGTCTTTAATGACAAGCTTCAGTGAATACAGAATGATCAATTGACATGAATGCCACTATGATCAATTGACATGAATGTCACTATGAGTCATCAAAGAAGCTTAAACTTACTTTACAAGTAACAAAAGTTTACATATCAATTCTGCCAACTGTAACTAACATTTTCATTGGTGATTACCTACCCAGAACAACAGGAAAACTAATATATCTTGGTGTAGCATAACAAGGTTATTCTATTAACTTTGCTCTAATAATATTTAGGAAACTTCTCAAAATTTTCTTTTTTCCTTTATACATTCTAAAATTTAGTTTCATACAAAATCTGCTTTTCTAAATCATTTTTGTTCTGTTCATGTAACACCAGAGTGCCCATTGCTTATCTACTAAACTATTAGTCTCTCATGGTATTTTTTTTTTTTTTTTTTGAATGAATTATCTGGGTGAACTAAATACAATTATACTAACCACTGGTAACACTTATCATTTGACGTTAGCCTAAATACATCTCTGTCTACTGTTTATTTCTTCTACATATATTCCTGGATCCTCAAACCTTATTTTTAACAGATACCTGCGAGCTGCAAGAAGGAATCTATGGTGATTATGTCAGCTGCCCAGATAATGGAGTTGTGACATCACTATGCACTTCTGGCTTGACTTCTGACTGTGGCAATGATGTGTGGACCAGGCTCCTCTGTTGTGATGGTATGTACTGTTAGTTTCATTCGAAAAGACCTGTCAAATTGACCTAGCCAAAGCTGTGATTGCTGGCTACTCAATACAGGATCTAAAAGAGCATATTTATGATATATTACATTAATTTCTTACATTTGCCAATGCCTACACTTTTTTGATAAATGTAAGCTGACTATTAGCTGTAGAAGTGGACAGAAGCAGCTGGCATTAGCATGTTTAGATCACAGTCAGGTATGGACCGCTATAGCTGTCTAGAGTCCTCAGTAATTTACTGAAATGAGTGGACACCTTTGATGCTGTTGAATCCAGCCACTGCTCGGGGAGCAAGTGGGGGGACCTCAGGATGGCCCGGAACTGAGCCACTAAGCATGTAGATGGCCAGTTACTCAGCTGATTTTGGAACAACCACTTGTGGTAAAAACTAGCAAAAACCTACTAGAAATCTGGCTATTTTTGCCCAAATTAGTATGCAGCCCCTAGTGTTTACTTCAGTGACCCTGCCCTGGTGGGGAATGTTAGAACTACTGCAATATATCAAGGGACATGGCCACAACAAGGTACAAACCAGAATAATTGACCAGATAGGCTATAATAATCTCATTATTTCCTTATGTCTTAAATTGCTGGAAACATTAATTGGGAAAAAACTCTGTTCAATGATCCACTTTAGTCAGACATGCACTTGACTGCTGTGTTTTTCTGTCATGCGAGCCGTCAGGTCTAGTTAAATCATTGACCACAGAACCAACAAATGCTCAGCTGCAGGGCATGACCAGCCCAAAATTTGAACCTGTTATAGGTCCTTAAACGGTAAACTCATATGGAAGCCTTCGGCTTCATGAAATATGACAACTTTGTGGAATAAATTCCTGTATTATTAAAATAATTGTGTGATAACTTATATTATAAATTTTAATAGATACTGGACTACAAGTCACAGGAGTATGTGAATGGATCCATGGAAATTATGGACAGCTAGTTACATGCCAGTCAGATGAGGTAAGTATACCAATGAGGAAAGATAGGTCTATATTAACTATTTTACTCCTGCTCAATCTGAAATAGTTGTTTTTATAACAGCAAATGTTCCCGAAATATGCTGCTTATTTGATATGCAGTATAATAACAATACTATTCACTTTGGTCTTTCAGGTGATCACAGGGGCATGCACTTCTGCTAGGGAACCTGCATGTAGTGGTGACGGTATTAGCATTCGCTGCTGTACCTATAACTGATTTAAAGTTACACGTGTGTTAGTTCAATGGCATTTTCAAACAAAGGCAGAAAATATAAATTGACCCCTTGTTCATTAATATCTGCCCATTACATTGATGCAATAAAAAGTAAATAATACACGGAAATACTGCACATGTTTGTCATACATCATACCATTAAATTACACATGCAAAATTACTCGATTAGAGTGAATTGAGGAAATGGACAAAATACTTGCTGTATTACATGTAAGTCTATCCCTAATTCCCCATGTAATTCTATAGAAACTTTGTGTGCGTTTCATAACATAGTTTCATATTACTGTATCAATCCTACTATAAAATTCTCTCTTGAGAGTATTATTTTCATACAAATTGTTCTCGCAAAAAGTTATGCTATTTGAATGATGGATTAAGAAATATCCTTACTTCAAAGATTGAGCTATATATTTATATCTGCTGTGGGAGACACAATAATCAGGAACATAAACTGTGGTATACAGCAGATCTGAACAGCCAAATGTGTCCATTAAGATGCATTATGGCAAATATATATATCATCTACATAATAGTTGTTATGATTTTGAATTGTATTGTCTTATGATATGCATACTTGAATTTTCATACTTTTAACGTAAAATGCTTGTACACAGCCAAACTTACCAAGGATTACTAGCTTCATGCAGATTTTACAAACAGAAATCTGACCAATTGTGGTATTTGGCTATCTGTTTCATTAAACAATAACAATGCATATTTACACACAGAAACAGAGTTTTACCGCATTATGAACTTTGAATTGCACATGACTCTCAATTTAGCCATAACATATGAAAAACCCAGTTTGCCACTTACTTGTACAAACAAAGAAGATGCATATAAAAATTGCTGCGGTTTCTTTGCAGCATCACACCTCACAACTGACCAAGATAGAAAGTTATTGAGACAGAAACTGATCAAGATGATGAAACTAACAGCTTTCCTGGTGGTTTGTCTTGAGTTGGCATGCTCGTATTATTCATGCTCATGGAATCCTAGAAGACTCCTCCAGTGCACACATTCCTTCAGTCCATCTGATTTTTCTGATTAGAAAAGACTTTCCTTTGATGGTGAAGGAAAATTACATCTCTCATGATCTCTGTGCATGCCATGTTATTCTTCTTGTAAACAATAACATGACAAAGAATTACATTCCCTGAGACAAAACCAACATTACATTAGTTCTTTGATAGCCAGGTCTGATATCATTTGTATGAAATTGACACTCTTTAACTTCCATCTATGATGCAGAGGAGATGGGATTTCAGAGTTTGCACCAGGTCACAGCACAAGGACTTGGTATGATGCCCTCAAATTTTGATACTTCACAATTGACCAAGTTAGAGGTAACTTCTCAGTCTCTGGGCTTTCTTAAAGAGATGCCACAAAGTCTTGGCAAGTTCATTCAGAAAGCCATGAAGACAGTAAATTGTAACAACAAATGCCTCTAGACCAAAAAAAGATTCTTCAAAATGTGCATTTGGTTGACTGCATTTTGAAGGAAGGCTCCAATGACATTAGGGTTTCCTTTCATGAGTGTGTTCCATCATGTTAGTTTGCTTTTGTCAGCGTTGACACATTAGACAACATTAGACAGTCAGATCCAATGTAGCGTAGAATCCAGGAAGACTTTACAATATCTGGTCCAACTGCCTCATGGATGGCCTGTATAGAACTCTTAAATTGTCTTTTTCTATCTCTCTAAACTAAGGGTTGACAAAATGATGAAAGGGTTTTCAGATACAGACAGCGCCAAGTTACTTATGGTAATCATATTGAATGATTCAAAGTGTTGTTACCTTCAGTCATTTTTGCAATTCTTTGTTTAGAGTGCAGAACCTGTTACCATATCAGGTACATAAATATGATATGGTGGCGTGGATGATAAGCAGGGCAGTTTTGCAATGTTTTTCCCATTTGACTTCACATTATTTTTTATGGCCACCACCAAAGATTGCATTCCTAGTAGGAAGTGTCTGTCACTTCATAAGTGCAAACATATTATTGCATGCCATATCACTAATTTGTTGCCTTTGTCTGAGAGACTGTCCAACATCTGTCGCATGTGAATAAAGATGACACAATTATCAAAATACAAGATGCGCCACGTCATGTACCATTCAGCAAACCCTGTGCCTGCTATGACCAGTAAAATCTTTTCAGGCATCATCTCGATCCAGTGTAGCACCTAACTGAATCTTCCTCTGCATATTGTCACTTTCTTCAACGGCATCACCCAACTGTTCCCGCATCTAGGGCATGCTTTGTTAAATAATTGAGCTAATGACCTGTTTGATCTATGATTATTATCTAAACTTGGAGGACCTAGCTTAATTATGAGGCTGGCCTGCCTTTGGAGTGGAGACCAAAGGAGCTTAAATATGTACTACGGTACTGAGCACGGTTTCTTACCAAGTTGTTTATGTCATTGTAATTGAAGTTGTTGCATCTCCACCTTTCTGACATATCATAAACAATCAAGTTAATTTCTGATAAGTGTCTTCTTTCATGAGAATTTGCATCAAGATCAGCATTTTACATAAGCACCAAATTCTACAGTTACAATGAAGACAAGGTCAACAGCACAATAAATATTATATATATTACAAGAAAACATGACCAATAACCCATTGATGGAAAATTAACTAGTATATAATAAAACAGCACCAATAATATTGCCCAAACTCATTATTTGTGCAAACTATTCCTTCAGAATGATAATTTTACATATTTTCAATGCATATTTATATTTTTCACACCAAGACCTTTCATTACAAATGAATCATTAATATATTTTATTGATTATTTAACAATGATAAATGCGAAAATCTGCTGCTTGGACAATATTTTATTACTATCGTGTTTGATGCCCTTTTTTAAAAAAAATAGTATTAGTTCAGTCAAACTAGAAAACAAGCGTGGTGACCCACTTTGTTATTGTCTCATATTGATTATTATAAGAAGTTACAATCATGTGAAAAATTATAATAAATTCATATGGCTGGACATATTTCTATTGCAAGATTTGTGGAAAGGTTTTTGAAAAAATTAGACTTTTTGATTTGGCATGCTTTATTTTCCGATCCCCTCAAAGCACTGTTCTTTTATGAATTTCTCTGGAAAAAGGCGAAAAAAATGTCCCTGAAAGTCAATTGTGCACAATAACATCACCTTCTTTAATAGCTAAAGCATAGTAATTAAATTATAAGACTGGATATGAGACAGAATGAGCGGGGAAAAAGCTGACTGAGCAATGAATCATATTATTCTCTCTTTGATCCAAAATTGTTGAAAATTTGTATGTAGTGGTTTAGAACTTGCACATGGCTGTACATAAATTAAAGAATTTTTCTTTTAATTAAAAAAAAACTGACATTGGGTCACCTAATTGACATTGTGTATTTTTCATGAAATAAATTAATATATAAGTTTTATTGTGTGTTATCTCTACTCACCCAGAAGTAAACAGTCAGTTTTTTTTTAAATAGTAACTCCGCAATCGTATATATATACTTTTTATGTCAATACTACACCTGACAGCTCTCATGACATAGAAACAGAATAATTTACATAATCATGAGGCCTCAGACTAGGCCCAGAGGCAATAGAAATGTTTCAGCTAGGCCTGCTGACATTGTATTGTTAAAAAAGTATAAGTGCTAGTATAAGTGCAGTTGCAGATAATCTAAACATGGTAGGATCCAATGTGATCCAATTAGTAGCATTTCCCGCCATTTTGCCGGTCAGTTTCTACATTCTGGTAACATTTGTAACGGTTTTTATTGGGTTCAACTCGTCTGATTTCAGCCTCTGGCTATAGCCATGTAGAATCTGATTGTCTTTATGCTCTGTCCTTGGGTTTCAAGGCAGCAATAATTAACGCTGGATTGTCATTTGTTGCATTGTCTAAAACACGGATCGAATACCATCAGGGCCTTGCTACAATGCTAGGTTCACTATAGCTCTATAAAATCAATAAACTTTCCCATAGTGAAAATGCCGATTTGTCTACTGTTAGCTGCTCCTTCAATTTCAAAAATTCAAAGTTTATTATGTACAAATATGTTTGGGTGTTCAGCTGCCATGCGTTTAAGCATGAAACATTTTAACATCTACATGTTAAGATGCTAAGATGCTGACATTTTAACATCTAGATGTTAAGATGCCAATATGTTAAATGTCACAAGCAGAAATCATATATACCTCCAAATATGGGCTATTGTAATACTTCTTAAGAATATTTGAAATTCAGCAATTACATTATAACACAAAATAGTGTTAAATATTTCTTAGCACGTCAGAGTTTTTTCATATTTTGTTCATAATATGCCTAGTATGTAATGTTTATAAGAAAACAGTCTCTGCCTACTTTATTTCTGTTATAGAATACATGAGGCCCACCTGCAGGAACAACCCTCAGGTTGGCTCTCGCAGAATTATCATCCTTTTTCTCTCCAACCTCTACCTCTGTAACCCACCAAGCCCTCTGCAGAAAACCACCCTGCCATGCCTGAAAACAATGGGATGAGGACTATCCATCTGAAGTTGTGTGTAGACCAATTGTTCTTGACAGTCAATTTTTATACAAACTTTTACTGATAAAAATTATTTTTAGAAAAGTTGTGCAAGTTGTTGCTGGGTTGACTTTTCCGAAAACTGTTTTATTGCTCACACGTGGCACTTCACAACGTCTATAATCAGATATAGCAGGTGTCCATTTGTCGCTAAAACTGAAAAATATGCTATGCGTTTACTCTAAAATTGCGATAATTAATTGGATTGTTAACTCATGTACACTTTTCAATAAAAGTTTTGTCAAATTTATTCTCCAACACGATACCTTTATTCTTGTTATTGGGACGAAACCAGTGAAATGTTAGTTTTCTCCTTTGTAAAAACATTAAAAAAAAGCAAATAAAGTATTAAATATGCCTTACTGGGTACAGCTGTATAAGCTAGTTGCATCCCTCATAGTCAGAAGATAACTGACTATTTTTCTGCTATTAATTCCCCCTGCCTTCAGTGTCATGATTTCATTAAAAAAACACAGGCTGTGCAGCAGCAAACCCTCAGGGAATGGCCACAAGCACCATCAAAAAAGTTCAAAACCTCTTTAACTAATTTATGTAGTTCAGCAACTTTATATTATATATTTGTATGTTATTAATAATAATTAAAAAATTATGCAAACAGTTTTCTGTTTATTTAACTACTAAGAGGGGTAGGTCTGATCCCCCCCCACTTATCCATGCTAATTTTCATCCTCGATGTCCTCTAGCTGACCCCCCCAAAAATCACCAAAAATTTGACCCCACTTGACCTTTCTCTTTGCACCCACGCACTTCCCATGCTAACTTTCATCGAACCCCCCCCCTTGACCCCACTTGACCCCCCACTTGACCCTACTTGACCCTCTTTGATCCCCTGTCCCCATGCTAACTTTCATCGATCCCCATATCTAATTAGCACACGGGGTCACTTCCCATGCTAACTTTCACCTTTGATCCCATGTCTAATTAGCACTCCGGGCACTTCCCATGCTAACTTTCATCGACCCCCCCTTGATCCCACTTGACCCTACTTGTCCTACTTTTGATCCACTGTCTACTTAGCCTATCACCTGGCACTTCCCATACTAACTTTCATTCTCTATGTCCTCTAGCCCCCCCCCATTTGCAACCCCCCTGTCTAATAAGCCACCTCCTCTCTAATAAGCCACTCTAATCTACTCAGATATATAGACAGATAGTCTAGAACAAATATAGATAGGCTAGACAATTCTAGACAGATATAGATAGATATTCTAGGCTAGACAACTAAACACTACAGTCCTCTGACCTAAAATTTGTTACTCACCAGGGGGGAGATCTGCTATTTTTACCCTTGTGACTCACCAGAGGGGAGACCAGTGTTATTTACCCTGGTCAAAGGTCATGACCTCACCAGGTGAGAGCTGTCACCTCGATCCTCTCCTTTGAAGGATGATAGTTTAGCCTAATGCTTACAATTCTACCCCTTTGATCATTGTTGATAGTGAAAATTGACATTATTTCACATGAGTCAGTTTCTAAAAATAAATTACCTATATGCATTACTATTATATACTAGGCTCATTATACTTAAGTATGGATACATCCTACCCCCTGTCTATCCTTTGATGTTATTTGATGGTAACTGATCAAATGTCTCACTACTTCATCTTATGACTCATCTGTTTGGATCTAAAAATACTCTATAACAGCAACATGATCATACATGCTGAACAAAAAATAACTCTGGTCTCTATAAATAAAGAGAGAGAAACATTTTATCATTCAGAAATGGAAAGTTACACAGATAAAATCAGTCTTAAAAAGCTTACTGTTACTTTCAATACTGAGAAAAACATAATTCACCCAATAACTCCTGATGATGAAAGTAGAAATGGCATAATTTGGCAACTTGAAGCTATGAGGAGATTGAATGAAGAAGGAACAAAGGATCATGACCCAAATGAAGAGACTGGTATGAGTCATTCACTGCAGGTCATCTAAGGTCATCAACTGTAGGTCATCTAAGGTCATCAAGTATGCTGCATGTCCAGACTTGTTTGGCCCTCCCATGCATATAGACCAATCAAATTACACACTGATCTAATACTTCATTCCCACTTCTGATTACTATAAAAAGATGATCCATCTTGCCAAATCTTCAATATCAGCATGGCAAAACGATCTTTATTTGATGATAACTCAAGAGTTAAAGCTCCAAGACTTTTACCTTACCATATCAAGGAGATTCAGCATAGAGTTGCCAGGAGATATGGCTATGAAGAAAGGAACTTCAGAGCAACCTTTGATCAGCAATACATGGGTCATAGATTGATAGACATACAACAACAACTTGAGGACATGTTTCAAGATGTAGTTGACAAGGCAACAGAGAGACATGGACCACATTATAAGGCAAGAGTTGTCATACAGCACAATGATCTCAGACAGGATATTGTTATTCATATGAGACCTGAATCCCTCATCACTGGAAAGACCATTATGGACCGCATGGAAAAAGTGCTACAGTCTGATGAGAGTCTCAGTGTTGACAATTCTTTCCATGTTAATTTTGGTATTTTTCATCCTGACAAAGGTGGAGGCAGTCCTATCATCACTATTCCAGAAATACCAAATGATACTACAGGTGTTGCCAGATCCATCATTGTCTGCATGGCCAAACTAAGGAAAGACCCACTTTTTAACAACCTAATCAGAGCAGATAAGGCACACCAACTAGGTGCTAATTCTCAACTGGGAAGAGCAAGGAGAATACTCACCAAGCTACAACTCCCCTGGGACAGATCAATTGAGCTGTCACAATTATTCAAATTTGAAGATCACTTCAATGTTCAAATAATTGTTGTTGATGCTGACTACAACATCTTACACATGAATGAAACCAGAGAAAGCAGAATATTTTTATACCAAGACAATGGCATGCATTCCATAATCAACATTGAAGGACTCCTTCCAAACAGAGAGATCTGTTTTAACTGCAAGATGTTTTACAAGAAGCAGTCTCATCATATTTGTCATTCTCAGAAACAACAAAAAAGACTACTCATCACCAGCACAAATACTCAAGACAAGAACAGTTCTCTGTTTAGAAAGAAATGTATTGTTACCATTCCTGAGCTGCCTAATGATGTTACCTGTGCTGCAAGAGCCATTGTCATATGCATGGCAAAACTTCAAGAAGATCCACAATATCACCATCTCATTGACCACCAAAGAGCTCACCGGCCTGGATCTAATTCACAGCTAAGTAGAGCCCTCCAGCTACTAAAAGAGGTAAATCTACCTGCTAACAGACAAATTGAAATTAGGGAATTTCACAAATTTGAAGACCATCTTGATGTACAGATTGTTGTAATAGACAAAACAGTAGGACATGATATTACATATGCTGGGAACCAGTCCAGGAAGTCCAAAATATTTCTCTACAAGGATGGAGACCATTTTCATGCAATAACAAACATACATGGTTTATTTGCTAGCAAAGAAATCTGCACAGCATGTCTCCAGTTTTATGGGAGAAATTCCACTCATCACTGTTCACAAAGATGCCCCGTATGCAATAGAGAAGAATGTACCTGGGATGGCAAACTCCATTGCAAAGACTGCAACAGACTGTGTCGCAGTCCGCAATGCTACCACACTCACAAGGAAACACAACAATATCAGAAGGGACCCAGGAAGGATCAAGACAAACTCTCCAGATGTGATATGTATTTCAAATGCACAAACTGTAGGAAACTGCTCAACACATTATACCGAAGCAAAGAGGAGCATGTTTGCCATGAATGGCAATGTCAGTGCTGTAGTCTGTTCTTTGTAGGGGAGCACCACTGCTACATGAGATCAGCTGAGGCAAAACCAAGTACAGAGAAGTTCATATTTTTTGATTTTGAAGCAACACAGGATGAGGTCTTTCAATGTCAAGATGGTTACATGCCCACTAAGAGGTCAACTTGTCAGACATGCACTGAAGACTATGTTTGCCCAACATGCCGTAGATGCAGTAATTGTAACCTTTGGTACTGTGGACTCTCTCAACATATACCAAATATGGTCATTGCACAGACTGAATGCTCAGAATGTACCGACCAACAGACACATTGCAACTCCTGTGGTGTACAATGTCACAACCACAGCAAGAGTTCAACCTGCCCCAGCTGCTACAAGAAGGAGGTCATGTTCAAAGGACAAAATACTCTTGAAGACTTTGGAAGCTGGTTATTTCATGAGAGCCACAAAGGTTATACCTCAATGGCCCATTGTGGCAGTAATTATGATTTTGTTTTCCTTCAGCATTATCTGATCAATAATGGTATATTTCCAAAGATCATAAGGAATGGCACCAAGATTCTCTACATGCATGTCCCAGGACTCAGTATGAGATTCATAGACTCCTACCATTTCATGCCAATGGCTCTAAAAAAACTACCAAAGACACTAGGCCTTTCTGTAGCACTAAACAAGGGGGACTTCCCACACAAATTCAATACTAGGGAACACTTCCAGCAGAGGCATTTTGCTAGTTACCCTGAAATGCAATATTATTCCAGGGACATTGAAGCTGACTGGTACAGGAATAGAATAGGACCCTATGACATGCACAAGGACATGGAGGAATACTGCCGGACTGATGTTGAGCTATTTGAGGCTTCTGATATTGCACACATACCATCCAATGGCTATACTGCAAGAAACAACCACAGCTACAAGTCAATCCAGTGGCTAGAATATCTCAGTCATAAAAACAACATATCAATTCAACATGCTAGAAACACTGGGGAGTTCAAGGTAGACAAATATAGAATTGATGGAGCCAGTGAAAGTGGAGTACTCTATGAATTTTATGGTTGCCGTTGGCATGGATGTGCTACTTGTTTTCCTGATAGACATATAAGAGATAGGCCAGGAGGTTCTACCATGCAAGAACTCCATGACAAGACCATGAATAGAGAAGAATTTCTCAAGACCAGAGCCCCCAAGCTGGTGACAATATGGGAATGTCAATTTGACCAGCAGGTCAAGGAATCTCCAGTGATGAATGACTTTGTTTCCAAGCTTGACATACCCCAGAGGCTGGACATTAGATCTTCTTTTTTTGGAGGAAGGGTTATACCAGTATATATCTACCACAAGGTGCAGCCGGGGGAGAAGATCCATTTTTATGACTTCACAAGTCTCTATTCATTCATCAACAAGTACAAGCCTCTACCTGTCCGGCACCCAAAGATAATAACCAGGGACTTTGATTATTCAATGGCATCTTACTTTGGTATAGCCAAGTTGAAGATACTCCCACCGCAATCTCTGTATCATGCTGTTCTACCTTACCGATGCAGAGGAAAACTGACATTTCCTCTCTGTAGGACATGCTGTGACAATGAAAACATCAAACCCTGTCAGTGTACAACAGATGAGAGAGCAATAACAGGGACCTACTGCACACCAGAGATTATGAAAGCAATAGAAAAAGGCTACACTGTTCTCAAGATATATGAAGTATACCACTGGGAACAGACCTCTGACACCCTGTTTAGGGAATATGTGGACACCTTTCTCCGCATCAAGCAGGAATCCTCAGGAAAGCCCAGCTGGGTCAAGACTGATGCTGATATGGAGAGGTATATAGAGCAATACCAGACTGCTGAGGGAATCACTCTTAGAAAAGAGAACATCAAACACAATCCAGGCCTACGGACTGTTGCAAAGCTAGCTCTCAATAGCTTTTGGGGTAAATTTGGTCAGAAACCCAACCAGACCAAGAATCATTATTTCACAGATCCTGTCAAATTTAAAAGAATGATGAATGACCCCACAACAGAGATCATCAACATCCACATGGTCAATGAAGAGTGCCTAATGGTAGAAAGCAAGAGCAGAACAACCTTTGAGCCAGACAACCTGAAATCCAATGATGTGATAGCATCATTCACTACATGCTGGGCCAGACTTGAACTGTACAACCTCATTGACTTCCTTGGCCGCAGAGTTTTATACATGGACACTGATAGTGTTTTGTACACAGCCAAGGAGGGGGACCCTATGCCTCCCCTGGGGGACTTTTTAGGTCAACTCACAGATGAACTACCTCAGGGTCAGTGGATCACTGAATTCATTTCTTCAGGACCAAAATCCTATGCCTACAGACTTACTTATGGTTCAGAATGTGTTAAGTTTAAAGGCCTAACCATCAACTCTTCTAATATACATATTGTCAATTTCCAAAGCATGCAGGATCTGATTAATCAAAAACTGACCATCAAGCTAGCTCCTTACAACCTTTTTACCAGGGATAAAGTTAATGGAGGTATCTTCAACAGAACAACCTACAAGACAGCTCATCTTGTCTTTGACAAAAGGATTTTGCTGGACAATTATATATCTGTACCATTTAGTTATCTTAGCATATAACTTGTTGTTAACATGTCAATTTGGGGGTAACCTCTGTGTATATATATATATATATTTATTGCTTCTAATAAAAATGTTTATCTATAAAACTGTGTCGAGTATCTTTTTTGTGTCATTTCTAAATGGAGTCTCATTCAGTAAACACTGATGACTTGAATATTCAGAGTAAAATAGTTAACAAACACAAGATTATCTACTTTTCTCAAGTGATAGCACTCTACATTGTTATATTAAGCAGCATAGTCAACTTGTCACTCCAGCACCCACTCACCGAGCTGTGGGTCACTCTTTTGTCATCATCAATTTCGGTGTTATTGCCGGCACCATCCTATCGGACACAGGCAAAAGATAGGACAGACAATGGATGATTACTTGAAATCCATTTATTATCAAACCAATAAAGCAGGAAGTTTCACGGGGATAACAAAATTTTGGCAAAGCATCAAAGCTGATGGCAACCCACTCAGATTAAGATTTAAAGATGTCAGGGACTGGCAATCAAAACAGTACTCTTATTCCCTCCACAAACCTACCAAAGAGAAATTCCCAAGGGAAGCCATTTTAGTTGGGGAAATAAATGAAATCTGGGACTCAGATTTAATGGACATGCAAAAATTCAGTAGACAAAATGATGGGGTGAAATATCTGGCCATATTCATTGATCTTTTTTCTCGATATTTAAGAATAGAGCCTATGAAGAGAAAAACTGGGGATGAAATGATAAAAGCCATGAAGAAAGTATTTACTAAAGACAATGCACCAAGGACATTGAGGACTGATCAGGGGTCAGTATACAAAGCAAAACAAGTTCAAGAACTCCTATCATCTTTGGGTATACATCACATCATCACATACAATGTCTACCATGCAAATTATGCAGAGAGAGCCATCAGGACGGTCAAGGGCCGCTTGTTTCGTTTTTTTACCCATCACCAGACCCACCGTTACATTGACAGCCTGGAGTCTCTGGTTCATAGTTACAATGATACCATTCACTCTTCCATCCGTATGCCTCCTTCTAAGGTCACACCTGAAAATCAACAAGAGCTGTATGAGAAAATATATCTGCCAATAGAACTGAAGAGAGAAAACACTCCTGTCTATTACAAGTTTAAAATAGGTGATAAGGTTAGAGTTTCTTATGCAAGAAGACCCTTTGACACAGGTTACGATAAAAAATGGTCTGAGGAATTATTTCTTATCCAGAAACAAGTACGTTCACATCCACCCAGATACAGGCTGATTGACTTACAGCAAGAAGAAATTAAAGGCAGTTTTTACGAACAGGAGCTGCAGATGGCTCATGTTGGGGATGATGACCTATATAAAGTAGAACGTGTACTCAGATACCGCATTAAAGGTGGTAAACGTCAGGGGGTTAGTCAGCTGGCTGGGTTACCCTGCAAAATTCAACAGTTGGGTTGATGCAGATGAAATTAAAAATTATGAATGAGTTTTATGTTATTATCAAAAGCTCTCAGAGTACAGATCTCTTTGAAAATACTCCTGCCAGCTTTAAAGTAAAGTTAAACAGACCTTTGAGACTGAAAGGCAGATGGATGGTGGGGCTTTGTCAATATGACTCTACCATTGTCGATCAAGTCTATGTGTGCAGTAACATATGTACGTCTACCATTGTTGGTTCCAATCAGCTCAATATTTTACGACACATAACCAAAGACACCATAGACTATCAGCCTTTTTACACTGCAGTACCGCAAGACTTGATCGACATAGTCCATATATATTTACTGAATGACCGCACTGAGAAGAAAATACGAGATAATGACGGCCTGACCCGCATCACCCTACACTTTGTATTAAAAGAATGAATTCAAGTCATCTTTAGTCAGTAATACAGAGGACTCAGTCATGAACACATATTACACAACTCAAGCAGACCGCCCCACCCCATTTGTGACAGATGGACTTAGACGTTATTCAGGGATGAATAACCCCCAGTACGTCATTGGTACTCTCTCTGCTAAACAGGATCCTAAACAAGTGAAAGTTGAGCTGACCTCAAATATCAAGAAAACACTAGAACAGGCAAAAGAAGAAATGGTCATGGAAAATGGTGTATCAAAACTAAAGAGAAAGCCATCTGCCAAAAAGGTTTTGAAACGTAGGCAGACTACTGTATATAAAAAGACTGGGACACAAATTAGATCACATCAGAAAAATAAACCAAGCAAGCAACACACGAAACGAGGAAAGAGACAGCATCAAGATATCTTCAGCAATGGCAGTAAAAAGCGCAAGTTTGGCCGAGCTTGATTTGTTTTCCCCGCCGGTTGTGCAGACTGCTGTTGAGAGAGAATACAATACTGATTACCGCCCCATAACACAGCTATCCGATGAGGCTCCTGTGCTTTTTGATATCACTGAGCAGAAGCATTTTATTGATCTATACAACAGCCAGCTTTATGTTAAACTAGAAATTGTTAAAAAAATGGTGCCGCTGTTACTACTGCTAAAAAAGTAATTCCAGTCAACAACATTCTACACAGCATGTGGGAAAAAATCACAGTTACAATTGAAGGTAAAGAAGTCACCACAAGTAACAAAGCCTATCCCTATAAAGCCATGTTCAGTACATTACTAAGTTATCAGAAAGACACCAAGGACAGTCAGCTTCAAGCACAGGGCTACTTTAAAGATGACTCAAATGATATGGACAAGATTACAGAAAATGTTGGAGGGGCCAGAAGATACAAACTATTTCAAAAGTCAAACACTGTTGAGTTACAGGGGCCCCTTTATGAAGATGTGTTCATGCAGAAAAGATACTTACTCAACAATACCCGTTTGACCATCAAATTAGACAGGATGCCGCAAGAATTTATCTTGATGAATCTTGAAACAGCAGTATCTTACAAGCTGACATTGCAGGATGTGGTATTCAAAGCAAGAATGGTTGATCTTGACCCCAGTGTTCAATACTCTATAGCTAGGACACTGGAAACCCAGCCAGCATTGTACCCTTACACTCTTAGGGAGATCAGAGTGGAAAACCTACCTATTGGTTTTACATCAGGGACCCTGGAAAATATCTTTCCCAACCAGCTTCCTTCAAGAATTATTACAGCCCTAGTACCTGCTAAAGCATACAATGGAGATGTGAAACAAAACCCATTCAATTTTAAGCCATTTGATCTAAACAGGATATCACTAACTGTCAATGGTACCACCATAGCAACTTACACTCCAACCTTTGATGATGAGGGCACAGGGGTAGCACCCAGCTACCTAAGTCTTTATGAGGCATTCAAAGAGCTTGGTAATGATTTTTCAAATGACATTAATTTGTCAGACTATAACAGGAGTTATGCATTGTATGCATTTAACATAAAACCTACATTCAGAAGTTCCACTTTGCCTGACCAAGGTCACACCAGACTGTCCATCAGCTTTAAAACTGCACTCAGGGAGGCTGCATGTCTCTTGATACATGCTGAGACACCTGCTCTCATGGAGATATCCAGTACCAGGAATGTCATTCTGAAATAAAAGACAATACACATGGTCAACCCTAACCATTTGACATGGAGAGACCAAACATTGTAGATATCTCTTTTGTAGAAGAACATAGTGATGTGCCAGAATCCTGGAAGACAATGTCACAAGACAAAGTCCTCATACTATTTCCAAGTCCAAGTAACATAATTATTTCTTCACCGACGCAAGGAGGCAAGACCTCGTTTGTCTACCGCTTACTAAAGCATGATTTATTTCAACAGACTCCAAAAAATATCATGTACTGTTACAACAGTACTTGGCAGCAAAAGTTTGACAAGATGCAGGAAGAAATTGATAATATTACATTTCGTCATGGTATGCTAAGTGATGGTGATTTAGAAGACTTTCAAACATCGAGTAATGACCATAAGCTACTAGTCCTAGATGACCTAATGACTGATGCATCCGATGCCGATTCAATACTAAAGCTTTTTACTGTAGGCACCCATCACAATCACTGTACAGTGATTTTGCTAACTCACAACATCTTTGTCAAATCAAAGCATGGTCGAAGTCTAAGTCTCAATACTCAAGTCTTTATCTTAATGGCCAATACCAGAGACATACTGCAGGTGAAGACTCTAGGTAGACAAATTGACATCCCTAAGCTGAGCGATGCATATAGCCTAGCCACACCAAGACCATACACATACTTTATCATAGATTTACACAATCACACTCCACAAAATTTACGGCTCAGGTCACATATTTTTCCTGATGATGATCTAACTACGGTATATAAAGCACAGTAACTGCACAAAACATCTCATTTTCACCATGAGTGCAGTGAAGAAGAATCTGAGCTTCATCAAGCTGTTATTCACTGCCGATGCAGGTCAAAGGACTGTCTTACTCCAAACAATAAGTAGACCTCAATCAGAAGCCCTTCGTCAGATCGTACGTAACATCTTGGAAGGAGGGTTGGTCATTTCTCAACCTGCAGTAAGAGAACTGAAAAGATACAGTGGTGATTTGTGGAAATTAGCAAATAGTAAGGAGAAAGGCAGAAGAGGACTTTGCTTAAAATTAAAAAGGGCCTGGCCCAAAGTACTGAAAGCTGTGTTTCCTCAATTACAGTTACTGGAATGAAGTTTTTTGTTATACCTGTATCAACTTATAATAAATTGAAGTCACAAGTCAAAGATGATATCCAGCCACCCAAGACCTCAGAAGTAATGGAACACATTGAAGAAAAGTCTGAAGGCGGTGAGGATGATTTTATACTTGAATCATTCTCCAAGTCTACAAAAGAAAAAGCATCCAGATTACTAAGTTATCTAAAACGTTACTCATCCATCATATCATGGTCTCCAAATGGCAATGTCAATATTAATACAAAGATTTTACCAAACACAAACATTGTAGATCTTGTCCGTACAGCTGTCAATGGGACCAGAAAAAAACCAGTTGGCTGGATACAGTTTCACCAAGTACTGAAGCACATCAATACTCCCTTGTCTCTAATTTCAACATCTCCTCCAGGTACACCTGCAAAAACATCAAAGTGGCTGATACATTAAGTCCAAAAGAGAGAGGAGAGAGAGGGGGCCCCCCCCCCCCGCCGGCCGCACACCATGGGACCGGACTCAAGCATGGGCGCGAGCGCGTGCCAGAGGCCGGATTCCATTGATCGTTTCAGAACACTTACTACAAGTTGACCTGAAATGACCTCAGCCATGTTGGTCAAGTCATGGATCCTTCTACTGACCAATGACATCACTTTCTTAAAATAGCAAACAAAACAGATTGACCTGAAATGACCTCAGCCATGCAGGTCAAGTCATGGATCCTTCTACTGGCCAATGACATCACTTTCTAAAAATAGCAAACCAATCAGACTGAACTCACCAGCAGCTGAGATGAGTATTTAAGCAGCTGTGATCATCTATTGATCACTATCAAGATGGCTATAGTAAATGATGTGGTCTATTTTGAGGAGGACTTAGGTAGAGGTTACAGAGTTACATACAAGGAATATCATGGCAAAATGCTGCTACATCTAAGAATGTATGAATACTCACTTCCAACCAAAAAAGGAGTCTGTCTTTCTCCAAAGGATGCCAAAGTTCTGATGAATCTATCACCAAGAGTTCTAGCAGCATTGGAGGCTAAAGAAGAACTTGAACTGTTCATAAATGATGACATCAAACTCAGGGTGACAGACTACGGCACACCTGACATTAGATTGTTTTGGGTACCACCTGGTGACATTAAAAAAGTACCTACTAAATGTGGAGTAAATCTGAAGAAAGGAGAATTTGAACAACTATCTAATATAATGAACATTAACAGACACTTTTTTATGTACTGATATGTGAAAATAAACTGATTTAAATATATGAAATGAATTTGTGTTTTTTTTACTTACCTTTGTACAGTGAGTGATAATAGGTCAAAAATTGTTTTCCGGTTTGACATCTATACTGCTGACTCTTGGAGTGGACTGTAGTTGAATCTCTAAATTGTCTGACGATGGTTTAGTGTGTCAACAAGTCATTTGACACTAATTTCGTACTTTGGAGCCATCTCAATGCCAAAACACATGTTCAACCTGTTTCCCCAAAAAGCCTTTAGCAATGTCAAGGTCGTTTGGCACAAATGGTGTAGATGGAGCCACTAGTACCTCACAAATACTCATAGCATCTCAAGCGCCACCTGTACTGATATTTCCCAAGCGTACAGTTTGATCAGTACAGCGATAAATGACACATCATTAGAACCGCAATACAAAGCGTAACTAGCAAATCAAATTTAGTGAAGATCTGACAGGTAGAAACCGGGAAAAGTTTGATTATAGTACAAATTCAATCCAGACAAAATCCCCCTCCCTGTCTATGTTACTGCATGCAATCAAAGGTATATAAAAAAAACATTTAAAAACATTTTTCTCATTTAAAAATTAAATTAATAACTAAATATCACAGCTGTGTTCATGGTCTGCTCTCTTTGGAGGGTTTGGTGGCCTTGAACAAGGCCGAAAAATTAAAAAGATTGATCAGTTTCTTCTTACTGGTACACCAAATATCTGACCAAGTGGTACAAGATGGTCATGAATAAGAGCTCTTCTTAATTCATTCCTCTCCTGAAGAAGCCTGGTCAGTCTTTGTTCCATTTCTTTCTTTGCAATATTTGCAGTAAGTATCACATTTCTTGTTGAAATAGAAACTCTGCTACCATTCTGTTTCCTAATCACAAAGAACTTACTCCTGCAGAATGGACATGCAGGAGCTAGCCTCGGATTGTTAACTCCATTCATAACTGCAGATGTTACATTTCCAATGAAAATGTGCTCAGCACAAGACTGGCATACCTTCATTTCCATGCTATCAGTTGAACAGCATGAATATGTCACCTGTTGTCGGTTTTCACAGCAAATTAAGCACAACATGTTCAGTTGTTGAGATGCTGGTCCCAAGTGATGAAAGTTACCCTGCAAGTGGGTAGGGGGGGGGGGTTTGGGGGGGAAGTGGGTGGGGGGCAGCAGGTGGGGTAGGTGAGAGAGGATTAGTAAGATGAAAGGTCAGTGAGGGGGTACTTGTGGGTGTGACAATGCCTATTTCATTGGCTAAAATATGACTAGGCGTGTGGTTCTCAAGTACAACTATTAGGCCATATTTGTATTTGTTTTTTTTGGGGGGGGGAGGGAGAATTTTGGCAGGTGGGGTAGGTGAGAGAGGATTAGTAAGATGAAAGGTCAGTGGGGGAGGTACTTGTGGGTGTGACAATGTCCATTTCATTGACTAAAATATGACTAGGCGTGTGGTTCTCAAGTACAACTATTAGGCCATATTTGTTTTTGTTTTGTTTTTTTGGGGGGGGGGTAGGGAGAATTTTTTGCTGAAAATGAGATGATAGCTCATTCTCTTTTTTGCAATAACTGAAAATGGCTGGTTTTTCTGAATCCTTTGCCCATCATGTTTCTTCCAGACACATGAAAACAATGGATAATAAGAGTCAGTTCTTTGAATGGATCAGCATGGAAATGGTAATGGAATGGTCCATAGAAGCAGTGCAAGATGGAAAATGGATTGAGACAGATAAAGACAACAAGACTGTCTATTCAAAATGTCTGTATGAGGAGATCGGTTGGTTGAGGCATTCTCGGATCATAACTGATGTAATCAGTGTGGTTACCAACTATCAGGAATTTATTATTACGGCGTACCCTGATCACCAAAGAAAGTTTCATTATTAGGTCTTTTTCAAGACTACCAAAATCACCATCCATAGGCCTTTTTCAAGGCCACCAAATCCTCCAAAGAGAGCAGACCATGAACACATGTTGTTGCTGACACAAAACATCATGTCTTGTGAAACTTATTTTTAATACAGTAGTATCTAATGCACTGAAATTTAGTAAGTATAATGAGGTAGAAATTAAGGTAGTGAGAGTAGACATGTGAATCTTTTAAAACACTATTTTATTAAGAAAAAAAAAAAATATTTATATATATAAATCCCATGTACATTTAAAAACATTTTATCTCATCTTCTTCATTTTTTCTGTGGCATCTTTGGATGCTTGCCTCTGACTCCTTCTCCTTATATCTGAAAGCAGCAGTGTAATAGATTTTAGTTTGGCTGTAAATACTGTGAAGTATAACCATTTGATCATTATTAAACAGTTTTGGTGTTAAAAACTTCACAACTCAAAAGTATCCATTAATGTGTATTATTGACTGATTTTGATGTGATTAAGTATTAGGGATACATATATATAACAAGGTAAACGTAACACTAACCACTCCCATCACTTCCAGTCTCAGATCTATCATCACACACGAGCACAGGTCCCATAGCTCCAAGTACAACTGATAAAAAAAAAGTTTATTATCAGTCATTGTCATAATGAAAACAGAGTGTTACATGAACAGTATTTATATACAGATTTCTGAAGTAGTTTCTTTGAAAAAGCAAAATAAACAAATCTTAATCTGAATCATCAAATGAAATTTGGGACAAAATGTTTATGTTTTATTATCCATAGCAGCATATGCAATAATTTGTCCAATTGACATATATAAGTACTAAATTACCGTTATCATTGGGCTGTACATCTATCAAAGGATTCATGAATAGGGTGTTGTCAAATAGAGGATTGTCAATCGACTGCATGTTAACCAAAGAAATGTCGTCATCAAGTCTCTGATATGCCTGCATCCTATGTCTTCTCCTCACTGAAAAAGGACAACAACAAAGTTACTTTTTGGCTTTTTTTTTTTTTTTTTTCTCATTATTCATATTCACATATCATAGCCCTGAGGTCTACAGTCAGTACTTATTACTTGGTAAATGTATTATATGTAACATCTATATAGTCTCACCTTTACAACAGATGATACAGGCAACCAGGATGCAGAGGACTACACTGCTGCCAGCAATGCATGATATCAGACTGACATTCCTTGTGCTCCACCCTGACGAATGGTGTGTCCCGGACTCTACTGTCATGACAATAGTGGTGGTGGTGACGGTAGTTGATCCACTTCTTCTTGTTGTCGTGCTGGCTGTAGTTGAAGACTTGATCCTCCTTGGTGTATGGGGTCTTTGTCGTGGTGTTGTCAATTTCTCTGATGATGTAGTTTCCGATGATGTAGTTTCCGATGATGTAGTCGCTGCTGATGTTGTCTCTGATGTTGTCTGTGATGTTGTCTGTGATGGCGGCTCCGATGATGTCATAGGTGATGTTTCGGTGCTCTCAGTTGATGCTGCAGGTTTTCCATCTACCAAGTGGACCACATTCTCCTGGTTGAAGATTACTGTAAGTGTAGCCATTTTCATCTCAAGTATGTGCAATACATACTCCTTCAACTCCGTGTCGAAACTGCAAACAAATTTGAGAAATTAGTCATATGAATATATCTGCATTAAAACTTATTTAATATCGATTTTGAACAGGTACAAAGATGAGGTTTTGATTATTTGCTGGCAAATAGCTGTCCATATTTACAGTCTCTGAAATTCTATGAAAGATATATTAGCCCTCCCATACCTAAATGTTTCTATAAAAAACTATTAACCTGTACAGTTACAATTCACTCCTTCCCAATGATAAAGATTTTTGGTGATTACTGACAAAGACTATTATTATAACTAACAAAATCCATTGGCTAAACTTTTTACTGACATTTTTGACAGTCAGAACAGCAACCATCAAATTCTAATTGTTGCAAAAGGCCATTTATCAAAATCATGTGACTATTGCTAAAAATAGGGGGGAAATCATATGGATGTACTGATAGCTGAAATATCAGTATTGATACATTCTCCTTTATCATTTAATCTATCATATTTAATAGATCTGTTTCATTTGGTAATCAACATTTTCTAATTCTTAGATCAAAGTGTCTAGTTATGATAAGGCTATCAATTAAAATATGTTTAAAACCCAACAAATATGTGATCTTTTGTTTTAAATCAGTTAATTACAGTTTTTTAAATGGGGTAAAGGTGTTCATAGCTTTACTTTCATAAATGCAATTGCAAATTACAGAACTCATAAGGTTTATCAATTGCAATACTGTATATCACACAGCATGGACTGGATAAAAGAAACATTGTCTATTGAGTCAGTAAATGCAATTGTAAATCACACAATAAGGTTTATCTTAATTGTAGTATTGACGATCACAAAACATGGACTGGATAAAAAGAAACATTACCAATTGAGTCAGTTAGCTGATAATTGCACTTATAAACACAAAACATTCAAAATAACCAACGGTCTTTGTCTAACTTATATATTTATCAATCATTTGAAAAATGTAAACACTTTAATACATATGGAAATCCTGTCAAAACGGTTTTAACTTGCGTTTTCGTACAGTTTTGGGAGTACAGCTGTAAATGACACACCATGAGAACCGCAATACAAAAGCGCAGCTATCAAACTAAATTTGATGAAGATCCGACAAGTAGAAGCTGAGAAAAACTTGATTATAGTACAAATTTGTAAAATTCCTCTCCCAGCCTACGCTGCCTAGCTACGCGTCAATATAAAAATGGAAACAAACGACCGTCTCTCACCTCGCTGGTAATACCCGTGATTTGAAGTAAATCCTGTCTTATTTCCCTTTGACAACAGTTGTAACATACTTAGGCATGATTGTTCTAACTAATTTGGTGTGTAGTGACACTAAATGTCGGTTAAAAGTCCATTATTAACGCAATCCTATGCCACTACGCTGGACACTTGAAGCCGCTGCTGATGCGCTATTCCACACATGTACAAACGGCGTAAATTTAGTGTCCTAAACACATGCGCTTGCCGGCAACTGTAATCAAATATACGTTGTTCGGCAAGTATCTGTGCCCTAAACTACGGATTAGCAGCTTAAAATGGATAATCATTGTGTTTTCAAGGTATGTAGATATCATAATGATGTTTAACATGTTAGGATTGTCCGACCTGTTGTGTACATTCATATAAAATAAAAGCTACTTACTCAATCTCTGTGACACCATCAATGCTGACGTCCTCGAAATTTTCCAGATCATCGTCGGTACAATAGAGTCTGTCCCTAGTCTCTCGCAGGCAAAAACAATGCTTACAAAAAGCAAGAACTTGAAGGCATCCATACTTGTTGTCAAAATTTGTTGTCAATAATAATAATAATCAGTATCTCTTAAGTCAATGGTATCTACTGTGGAAGTGATGATGGAAATATTGCATAACTTCATTAAGTAGGAAAGCAAAGTAACCCTCAATTCCACTTAGTAGACATGGCACATCCATGTATTGTCTTAGGGTAGTCATGCATGTAACCTGAAACAGGTCTACAGTTCATGTCATCACATAATGAATATAGGGTATAGAGAAACTTGTTATAACTATGATGCAATAAACCCTATATGCTGTATTTAAAAACATTAAGTTCAACTACATGCATTTTAGCTGAGTGTTTTACTAATGTCAAATGACCAAATTATGTTATTCAAACAGTATTAACCCTGTCTGTACTGAGATCAGTGTGGTGATAATCAAAAAACAAAAAGATTTTGTAATTTATTATATTTTATTAAACACCACAGGTAAAACATGAAATATTACAATTAACTTATGAAATACATGTTAAATACAGGTGAACATAATCAAACATACAATGCATATATTTTCATTGCATAAAGATCACATTCTGGTAGATCAGAGTTTTTATAAAAGTCTTCCAAACATTCTTGAAGACTGTAAAAATAATATTCACTTTTTTGCACAATTGCAACATGTTGGTGTTTTTCACAGTCATTGAATGCAAGCAACATCCATTTTAGTCTCATATGACTCCTTTGATGATAGTAATTCAGTAATTTATGAAATGATACTAAAGTGTCTTCACTATCTGAGATGCCAGTCTCAAACTCATCTTGTTCCACATAAAATTTCAGTGACCAAATATCAGGAAGTTGGAAATTAGATTTCCTGATGTTAAAGTCTTGTAGAGATTGATCAATAGTGTGAGATGGAGCACCTTGCTGTTGATGTAAAATAAATTTACACGATTGCCCCTTACAGTGTTCATGGGCAAAAAGTATCCATCTTAATGTAAGCATCTTGGTAATGTCAAAAGTATGAATGTGAGTTGTATTGTCAGGTCAAGGCTTATATAGGGCAATGTGGCTAAAAATAAATGACCTCATGTGACTTATGCATGTCTTTGGGATCAAAAATTTTAGTGTAAAAAATGATCAGATCTGTGTTTTAGAGCTAGAAATCAAAAACTTGAAAATGGGTATCAAAACATTAACTGATATCAAAGGTATAATGAGATGACCTCTGATACTGGGTATCAAATCAGAAAAAAATAGAACCATTATGAGACCAATAAGATTAAAGACTATCATGCTCTTTGATTAATATGCTTCATGACATGTGCAAACACAAACATCTTAAAGTTAAATGTGATGTGCATTTGTGAATATAAAAAAGTAACACTTTGATGTAAAATACTGAATAATGAAGACTTCACATACAAGTGAGCATGTGACTGACAGTAAAACCTGATTATTTACACTAGAGCTTACTTGTCCATTGAAAAGAGATTAAATGATTGGCCAGATCTTTTCTGTTAGCATGTTTGAGTGCTTTCACAAATGAACAAAAGGCTTTTGGACCCCTTCTTTGCAATAGCAACAACAAAAAGCAATTTCTTTCAGAGGTTGGTTTTTCTAAAATTTCTGAGACCATGTCATGACTTAAAATACCATCTTCAAAAAGGGAAGGTAAAACATCTTCACATGGAACTTCTCGTACTAAACTAACAAAATGTTTTTCTAATAGTATCTCTGTGAACTTTAAGCATTTTTTCAGATTAAAATGCAAATGTGAGAATGTGTCTGATGTTGTCAGTAAAAGAGTTAAGGAAAGAATGAGTCATGTCAGACATGTGTCTGTACTTAAATATAATGAGACTAGCATAGAATGAGGTCATGACCTTTGACCAGGGTAAATATGACTGGTCTCCCCTCTGATGAGTCACAAGGGTAAAAATAGAAGATCTCCCCCCTGATGAGTAACAAGGGGGAAATGGCAGCAGCCCTCTGGTGGGGCATTAGGGTAAAATAAATCTAGGGGGGGGGTATGCATTTTAGGTCAGAGGACTGTAGTGTTTAGTTGTCTAGCCTAGAATATCTGTCTATATCTGTCTATAATTGTCTAGCCTATCTATATTTGTTCTAGACTGTCTGTCTATACATCTGAGTAGATTAGAGTGGCTTATTAGAGAGGGGGCTGGCTTATTAGACAGGGGGGGTTGCAAATGGGGGGGGGGCTAGAGGACATAGAGAATGAAAGTTAGTATGGGAAGTGCCAGGTGATGGGCTAATTAGACAGCGGATCAAAGGGGGTCAAGTAAGGTCAAGAAGGATCAAGGGGGGGTCGATGAAAGTTAGCATGGGGACAGGGGATCAAAGGGGTCAAGTAGGGTCAAGTAGGATCAAGGGGGGGTCAATGAAAGTTAGCATGGCAAGTGCCCCGGTGTGCTAATTAGACATGGGATCAAAGGTGAAAGTTAGCATGGGAAGTGCCCCCGTGTGCTAATTAGATATGGGGATCGATGAAAGTTAGCATGGGGACAGGGGATCAAAGAGGGTCAAGTAGGGTCAAGTGGGGGGTCAAGTGGGATCAAGGGGGGGGTCGATGAAAGTTAGCATGGGAAGTGCCTGGGTGCAAATAGAAAGGTCAAGTGGGGTCAAATTTTTGGTGATTTTTGGGGGGGTCAGCTAGAGGACATCGAGGATGAAAATTAGCATGGAAAAGTGGGGGGGGGGGATCAGACCTACCCCTCTTAGTAGTTATTTAATATCACATAAATTCTTGAAAATTCTTCACATACGGAAATCAGGGTTTGTATGGCCCTTATAGTAGGGGCAATGAGGGTTGCGTCATCTGTTTAAGCTACCCCCTACACATTTATTGCCAATGTAAAAACCAACTCCAGATGATCTATGCATTGTAAGTAGTTACTCAAAATAAATTGCAAAGAAGGTGGGTGATTCGACCCTTGTCGTAATCCATTGGAACACCTAAATTCTTTGGAAAAGCTTCTTTCCCAAGAAGTTCTAATTACTTGATTTATAAATCCATCCAAAAGAATGCATATACTTAGGGCAGGGATGTTTTTTTTCTGCAGCAATTTGACCATTTCATCGAACTTAATCCGATCAAAGGCCTTTGATTCATCAAGTAAATTCGCAAAAGACACCATACTTATTGCAAAAACAGTAGTTTTGCTGTGTTGTAGAATAATCTGATTTGTAAGTGAATTGTAAATTTGATGTTCAATTTTCCAGCATAAGCTTCCAATAGTAAAATATCCAACAGCTTAGTCACACTGGAGCTGAGTGCTATGCCTCTAACATGCAGCATGCTAGGCCCATAACTTAGATGAGATCTTTAATGCAACTGGTAATAACATAAGCACTAATTGTGTATGAGTCACTGTTTATATCCTTATGTACCTCGGTTGTAAGTCTATCAAGAACTGTGCTGTTTGAAGGCACTGGATTTTGCAGTTCGTAATATTTTTTCATAAAACACATTACAGATGTCATTGGAGGATGTGGCACCATCAACATCAGGAGGAATCAGCTTTTTCTTGCCCTTGATCTATTTAAGTTCAGTCCAAAGATCCCTTTGTGTATTCAGACTAATTGCCTCAGCTAATTTTGCTCTTTGTAACTCCTTTAGGTCTTTTTTGTGCTGCCTCACAGCTTGGTGACAGGTTAGTGTCCATAATCTTGCACGGAGTCAAAAACAGTCAACTCTTTGAAACTGTCTGCTGTCCCATTGAAAAACCGGATGTGGTCAATCCTGCAGCCACCTGTGGTCATGTTGGGAGCATTGAAGGTTACATCACAAGGTCTTTGGCATGATCCCACATGAAATGCAAATCATTCCTTTGAGCAAAATATGACAGCCAAGGTTAGCTGTCCTGCGTTGCAAGTCTACATTGAGATCACCTTCAATGATCACAAAGTTACAACATTGCTGCTCAATGCTGCAATTCAATTTCTATTTGAGCCATTGACCTGGTGTCTGTTGGGAGATACAAACACAGAATTAACAGTCTGTTTGTTTGTGAGAGTGAGTCTGAAACCACATGCTCGCTAAGATTTGATATATATATGTTCTGTTAGCCACTCACGACATTCGTGAGTGCCAGAAAGGTTCAGTCATCACTTTGTTGAAGCCACATGCTGCTATAACGACCTTGAATAATTTCTTTTGACCTGGTCTTCTACCAATGATCTGTTGAACGTGCCACACCTTGATTTGTCTAGATGAGTACGCTTACGGGTGACAGAGGCAATTTTGCAGTCAGTTTCTTTCAGAATGCGGCACCTTTATTGACGTCTCTGCTGCCAGGGGTCTGGCTTTGATGCTACGGACATCTCACCGATGGATGGTCCTGAATTCTCAACCAATACTTTGGACCATTCTCTTTCGGAACTTTCTGATGAATGAGCTTGTTCTTTCAGTGGATTGCTAAGTACGTACAGGGTCTGAGGGATGGTGCTCCCTTGGTCGCAGGATGTCGAGGGACTCCTTTGCAGACATTCTTTGGCTATCTTGCTTTGCATGATTTGGTGCTCGTTACCATGCATACTATCTTCCAGTCAGGATCCAGTTGATGTTCTTCTCCCCTGGTGCACATTTTGGTACTCTATCAAGATCTATGGCACAAAACGGAGATGGGGTGTTGGCCACAATGTGGACAAGGTCATCCACTTGAGATGCTTTATCTGCTTTGCTGCTGGTTATTCGTGGTCTATTTCCAGTCAGAAGAACATTGCCATCACCATCGTAAACATCCACATATACGTATCCTGGCTGCTACAATTTCTTCAATCGTGTAAAAGTCAGTGACAGCTTTTGCCAGTGCTTCAGGTGTGCGTTTGTTGACATACGTAAAAGCATAGGTCAACAGTTCATTGACAATCAAATTTTTTCACACCACTCGTTTGGATAACTCAGATTCAATGGTCATACTGGCACATCGTCAAGGTGTCAACAACACGGTCATGGGTCATGAGCAAAAAGACCATCTGTTTGCTTAAATTATGTTATAATGCTACAAATTTCACACAATTCTTGTCAAGCAAAGTCTACAATCTGGTATCAATGAATTCCTTTCACATCTTCTGTCATATGAAAATCACAGCTGATGCTCCATGATTTCCAGGATGCATTCAGGAAATAGACAGAGCATACAGAATACTGCTGTTGCTTGCATTGCTCAATCAATCAAGTGTATAGGTGTGAATATTCTGTGAATGTGTTCATAAAATACGATAAGATAAGATAAAACTTTATTTATAGTTGGAGGTATAAAACAAATAGTAGAACATAAGCTATACAGCTTTTAGCCAACTGATAAAATAACAATAACACAGTGAAAGTATATATACAGATGATTAGAATGAGATTACGACTGAACTTTACAATGATCATAAACTATTTTGTTACGTAAAGCATTTTTTCTCAAGTTTCATGTTTTGGCCTTTTGTGAAAGTAGTGTGCGATAGACAAAATTTGTTTTTTTATTTCTTAAGCAGTCCAGTATGAATGAACAGGCTTCATGTGATAAACCATATGCATGTACCTTCGCAATTAATAGGCCAAGAGGCAATTCTTTACAGCAAGATACTGTAAATCTATCCTATGAAATAATACTAAAAAATGTACAGCTGAGATAAAGAAAATGGCAATTTTACTACAGTAATTTATATAGAATCAGTAGATTGCCTTAAAGCAGACTAATGTGTGCCATACTGAATTTCACTGCCTATTCTATGGAAAAATACCGTAAAACAACTCAACGCCGTAACCGAGGCATTTTATGGTAAGATACACTAGATCTCATCTATAGTATGATAGAGAAAAGTTTACTAAAGATAACCCAACATTGTCTCATCATAAGAGCTCATAGACAGTACTTTATGGCAAAGCGTCGTTTTTAAAACTACAAATTTTTTTTTGCAGTGAATGATGGGCAATAAAAATAGCTCTTAAAGAACTAAACTCAAGAAAAAGATTATCAGATAAAAATCACACCAAATTGTCAGAAAACATTTGGCCACAACTGTAGATAAGAATAATATGATGTCAAACTATTTATATTTATTAGAGTTCCTGTACTTGCTGTTGGATAAAAAGACTAATCCAGTTTATTGTAGTGATGCATATAACATATTGCCACATAGTTTATGTCAACAGTGCTGGTTCCTTTGGTGATACTTTAAATTGCCCGTCTGGATATGTTGCTACTGGAATGTGCAGTTCTGGATATGACACACAATGTAGGAATGGGGCTGTATACAGTATTCTCAAGTGCACTATCTATTGTTTCATATATCTTTTTACCCATCTAACCATTTATCCATCAATCCATCTGTCCATCTATCCATTCATAAATACAATGCTTTTAACAGATCCCTGTGAGCTGAAAGAAGAGATCTATGGTGATTATTTGAGCTGCCCAGGTAATGGAGTTGTGACATACTATGTACTTCTGGCTGGGATGGGGACTGTGGCAGAGATGTATTTACCAGACTCCTCTGTTGTGATGGTTTGTATAACTGTTTAAGTTTCATAGCCATATAGGTTTTTGTGAAGCATCTTTGTTATACTTGCAACAACATAAAACATTGTTTGAATTATAATTATGTTTGAAATTACGTTTGGTCATGTGAAGATATGTGCTCCCCTTGTATCGAAATTCCCATATTTTTTCAACTGTTCTAACTTTTTTGGTAGAATTATTATGTATATTGTATAAAACAGCCTGTAAAATCGAACTTAGACGAAGCTGTCATAGCTGGCTACTCATAACCAGGTCTAAAAGTACATATTTATAATATATTCGAATAATTTCCTACATTTAGCAAGGTTTATATAATTGTGAATGTAGGAAAAACTAAAATAATGAAATTTGGCAATAACAGACAAAATCAATATTACTATGATACCCAAGAAATTGAGAATGTTGAGTCCTTTAAATATCTTGGCCATGTGTTAACAAACAAATGTAACTTGCATAAAAAAATGACTGCTTATCTTGTTACACAAGCACAAAAAGCACTTTTTGCTTTGCAAAGTGACACCAAGCACCCTAAAAATGATTGACACATATGTTTTACCAATCCTTGAGAATAAGTGTGAAATATGGAACTATGCTAGCTGAAATCAATGACTCTACACTACAGCCAAAACTTAGAACTTATGAACTCATCAAGACTGATTACAGGCTAGAACCCTACCTTCTACTAAACCTTAGCAGAAAAATGTATAATAAAATAGCCAGATTTAGAGTAAGCTCACATAATTTACGAATTGAAATAGGTAGACATGAAAACCCCATATTGCCAGCAGTTGAGAGATTATGCCTAAAATGCAATATGCATGTAATCGAAGATGAAAAACATTGTCTCATAGTATGCCCACATAACACACTTAGTCGTGAGGACTTCTTTAAAATAGCTAATGATCACTTACAAAATTTTGAGCAACTAAACCAAGAAGACCAATTTAAGACCATCATGAAATCAAAAGAGCCTGAGTTGTTAAAATCCCTTGGAAAATTTCTTGTAAATATTGATGCCTAATGAATGGTTGAGCAATAAACCGTCACCCCCAAACTAGCAGTTGCTGCACTACAAGCATTTTTATACATTGTGATCTATGTGCATTTACACTCATGTACATAACTGTGCATGATGCCTTGTTATATAAACTCCTAATTCAAATGTTGTACTTAAATTAACATTGTGATAATGAACAGTATTAACTGCAGTAATATATGTATTTAGGGTTACTGTATACATGTGATATATGTCTATATATATATATATATATTTTAACAAATGTATGTAAACGAAACTTAATGCTCATATTACCGTGCTATTGTTTAGCAACTGGGACCATGGATGTATAGATAATCCATTGATAATGTATACCTTTAACTTTTATACCATGTATATATATATATTGAATATAGAAATAGTGAGTAGAAGTAGACTTAGTACACGTTTTTATCTGTTATTTTTGACAAATGTATCATGTTTGATATTACTGTGTCAATAAAAGCATATATTTATTTTTTTCTGGTGACAGATGTAAGCCTATTATTAGATATATTAAAAAAAAAGAAAAAAAAAATTAGATTTTTTGAAATCCCAGCTAGTGAGATGATTATACATACAGTTAGTTTCATAAAATAAGGTTGACTCTAGCTGTCTCTCCACTCACTATCTGGGATCTCAAAAAGTTAAATTTTTTTTCTCTTTTTTTTTTCTACCTATTTATATCCAGTTCTCCATTAGAACTCCAATAGTTAGAGGCACAATTAATACCTCTTTATACATCAACCAAGTCAGGTGCATGACATACATGTAGTAGCCAAAATGTACCCCACTCCACTTTTGAAAAAAGTTGTAAATTAAGCTGATATAAATTTCATATCCCTAATTGACATCCTCAAATTCAGAACATATTAAAAAAGAGAAAATGATGCAGATCAAGTACATAATGGCTGCGAAAGATGAGATCAAAAAGAAAAGCTGAATTTCATATAACGCTGCGGGACATACCAGTCAAATGACGGTTTGAGGTCCAACACAAATAAACCACCTTAGAAAAGTTTAATTAACAGTTGCTTTTCTTAATTTTTCATCAATAGGTACTGGAACTTCTAGTGTCAGAAAATTGCAATTGGGACAGGGGCCTTCATGGTCAATTAGTACAATGCTGGCCAGATGAGGAAAATGCATGATCCTATGAAATAGAGATATGATCTAATTTGTGACACTCCTGGTCAAATTGTTGTTTGTTATTATTTTTTTTTGCCTTATACTTTTAAAGCGGCTGGGTGATCTAATGGTTTTGGAATCTGCCAATTCCTCTTCTCTTGGATGCTAAAGGTGCTGCTTTCGATTTTTTTTCTGATATCCGGCCCGGAAATTTAGAGAAATATATGATTTCCTGAAACATGACATGCATGTACACACATGCAGTGGAATTGCACATACACCAAGATTGGCACATGCAGTACAATCGGCACATGCAGCCGCCTTTGGCACATGCAGCCACCAATGACATATGCAGCCACCATTGGAACATTGCACATATGCAACTAGAGTGCATATGCACCTCAGATTGCACATGCAGTTATGCCGGGAATGTCATCTAAATTTGCCAAAAACCTCAACAGCAGTTTGAGTTACACATTGATATCATGTATATGATTAGAACTTGATATAATGCATGTATACACCAACAAGCAAAACTCTTTATTGTGTTTATCGGGAGTTGTAAGAAAAGTTAGCCGCGGTTCAAGAGAAATCCCTGCACGTGAATGTGCACGGGAATTTGAGGAATGTATAGGTGTCCACCCCGTGGTGCTATGATCAACAGATATCCACCAGGTGGCCGACGATTAGAGTGATTACAGGTACTTTTTTCTACCGGAATTTCGCTAGCAATAACTCAGCAATGTGTATACCCAGAAAGACGGGGTTAGTGTCAAAGTAACGGCCTTTTCATGTTGTAAAAGGCAGTGAAAAAATAAAGCCTTTATGACTTGTGATTGCGGGGAAATAAGCGATTTACTATGGACATGTTACGACCACTATTGTTTACTTGTCATTAAACAATTTAGCCTATGTAAGTATTGAGTCAAATCGTATACACGCAATATCATGGACAGCCAATTTGTAGATAACCAACCCGTTCAACACCCTCGGCCCGACCATCTCGTTGGAATATCGTGGTTATACGAACAGCAGAAGAAAATTTCTTTATTTTTTACCAGTTTTAGTGTGACATTTTAAAGTTTTAAATATCCATGATTTATTTTTAAATTTGTGCTTATATTATACTTTTGTGTTCTGAACTAACATTTTCTAATGTATTTTGAGTCTAGTTTAAGAATAAAATAATTTTGTAGTTATCCTTTGCTCTGCCTGTTCACTGTTGATCTTATAAAAAATGTCCACATTTAATTAATGAAAAAAGTATGCAACTCATATAGATTATCGAAATTTTGCTGAAATATAGCAATAACAGTTGTGGAAATATCTATGGCTCAAATTTTAATTCAGTCTTCTCCCTGTGTCACATGTAATCATCAATTAGTGTACAGCCAATTTCCAGCCACAGCTTTCATCACAAAACAACAATTTGAAAATATTATCAGATCCAACCTTACTACAATTTTGGTATTGCCTTTTGACCAAAGGAACATGAATGCGCAGTTTCATTGAAATGTATGCATTTATATCTATAGCACAACTCATGTGAAGTTTTATACCAGTTTATACAGGATTTTTCTTTGAATTTCCGCTATTGTCAGATTTTATACTGGGTAAATGGAAGTTTTTGCTGAGTTTTCATCTGTTCATGAGTTTAGTCATTCGATGTGATATGCAGGTGATTACTTAGTGCCCTGAACTATTCAACAGATTTCAGCAGCATGTATCATCTGTGACAGTGAAATGAGTACAAAAAATAGTATATATATAATATTGGATCAGGTCAAGTATGAAAGGAGATTTTCAAAAGCAAAATTATAGATTTATTAGAACTGTGGCATTTTTCTTTTTGTCTACCATTGGTATGCAATACAGCTGCACCTTTTATATCTATATATAATTCAAATTACAGATTGGTCTATCTTGAAAATACAATGAAAATCTCAAAATCCCAATAATTTCAAGCTGTCACTGAAGCAGAACTACAAAATAATTGTCACACAGACCTGTATCTCACTTCTATTGATGAGACGCATGACCATGTAAGGAATCAACAAAACATTCAATTGAACTAGTGCAAAATCTGATGAAAGTAGAAAATCAACGGAAAAATCCTATAGAAACTTGTGTAAAACTTCACGTGAGTTTGGTTAAAAGGCAATACCAAAAAAAAGTCAGGTTGGATTGGGTAACTTTAGGGCATCAGCCACACCCTACTTTAAGTATAAGACCTTTGTCGTACCTTTGGGCTTCATTGAGCAATAACGTAGTTGGAAGATTTGCAAATTGAGCACCTTTTTTGCTTTCCCTGAGTATTGCGCCAATTTACCTGGTCTACACTAGGTTAAATCTGAGATATACTGTAAGTATTCAAGGATCTCAGTGGACTTAAAATCTTTAAGCCCCGTTCCCACATAGCCGAGTTTCTCGTAGTCAACTCGTAGTAATATGTAACACGCCTCTCGGGCCCAATACGTACTAAACTCTGTGACTACTCCTCGCACTCGGGAGATACTCGGCGAGTAAATAACTTTCTTATCTTTTTGTGTTAATTTGAATCTTATTGTGATATTATGATCATTATAAATTTGTGTATATTTTTGTAAAATTTAAATCTATTATTGATATTGTAATTAGTATTTGTGATTTGATCTGTGATTTTATTTGCTATCTTTAATTTGCTTATACTGGTGCTCCCTGAAGCATCCGCGCCCGGACTGTATTAATGCAGAAAGCTGAGCGCTTCTTTAAAAAGCTACTGTTCCCTTAATATTAGTCAGATTTTCGTCAAATATGATTGAATTGTAGCATAGTTCATACTTATTCCACACGTCTTTTCAGATCGAAAATAGACCAAATATTAAGCGAGATATGCGTCTGAGAATGCAGGTAGGCTGGCGTCGGCGAGTCACTCCTACAACTCGGCGAGTCACCCGCCGAGTCACCCGCAGAACCCGCCGAGTAACTCGGCAAGTAACCCGCCGAGTCACTTTTTCCGCCAGAATTCGTCGCCAACTCCTCGAATTTTGGCCGTTACGTAATACTACGACAAACTCGGCTATGTGGGAACGGGGCTTTAGTCATTGTCGGCAAACAGTAAGCCAAAATATAGTACCCAACTTATTTTCAGAACTCACATTGCAACTTATGTGGGTAATGAGCATTTTTTGTTCTGCTGCGTATCATGGACTATACTTGTACTAGAATGAGGTATTTCTGTCTTGTTTTTTTGCAATTATTTTTTGTATTTTTCAGATTCTATGTGAGCCATGTCACAGTCTCAGTGGCTGTAGGAATATGTAAAGGTAACTTCTATACTTCATGAAAAGATTGTGACACCTAAAAAGTTTTGATTGATTGAATACTTTTATTGTTTGAAGTCACTAGATTCAACCTTGCATACATTAGATTCAAATGAACCACCTGATATAATTTTTAGTCAGCAAAGGGCAGACATTTTTTCTTTCAGATGTTTTATATTCTCCAGATGTCGAGATTCGGAATAAAATAAACACAAAATCATGCAATGAGAATGACAAATCATAGGATCAAAGAGATTACACAAGTAACATGAAACTTAATGGGCTAATCAAGCACACAATGAATTGTAATGCTGCAATGTACAGCTGCCTGTAAATTATCAATATATCGAGCACAGTACACTGTATAGGCAAGTTGGGCAGTGTCAATCATTTATTTTCAGTTCAATAGGGAGACTGAGAATTTTTGTCTTGACAGAAATAAACGAAAAGAAAAAAAGTCTGGCCTTATCATATTGCTAATCCAAAGATATATATTTTAAGAATTGAAAAAGTAATCAATTGACATTTCAAAGTTCTGTTAACTTTTGTTTGAAAATTTGATCGAATCGGCAAACAGAGTTGTAGATGCAAATACGCTTGAATTGTATTGTTAAGTGTGTCACCCAGTTACAATAAGATTTTTAAATTTATATTTTCAGGTATTGCAGTCATGCCATCATGCCATGAGGTACAAGGCTATTATATAAGTTTGTTAAAATGTAAAAATCTAAGATATCTAGGGAAGCACAGTAAATTGTGTGACCCTCATCTATACAGCCAAAAAGGGTTTTAGAATGACACCTGGTAATATGTTGCAATTTTATTTAATTAGGCAATGCTGGAAACTTTAACAAATGTTTTGAGTAGTAACTCAGCTTCAAGCCATTCATTATTAGGTCAAAATCGGTCAAGGATTGGTGAAGTGGTGGCCATGTTCCAGTTTGAATGGCCAAAGTGAAAGCGCTCGCCCAGACATGATCAATATGACCGATGTGGACAACTTTTATTTAAAAAAAAAAACACTTTTATATACTATGTAAAGTGTATAATTGGCGAAGTTATGGTCCCAGTGTAGAAAGTGAAAGTGAAACTGATCAGCCTGAAGTAGTCTGTCCACTATTTAAATTAGGGATATTGTGGATAAAAATGATTTAATATTTATATTAGGTATGGTGGATCACAATTTCTATATTATGGGCTGTTCCCAATGGGTTATATATGAGGAATATAGTCAAGTATGGGATATTAAATATGACAGCCACAAGTCTGACTGGCATCCTTTGTCACAGTTTTCATTTTAATACTATACCAAATGTATACATTTTGCTTTATGTATAATGTTCTTTGAATGTCTTAATAATCAAATTACTCCAGAACTTGTTTTCAGCAATTTATGTACATGTGTACGAGTCTCATGTTGAAGTGAATAAACATAATCTGATTTTAACTGCATGTCTCTGACTCGTGTTGTACAGTAAATCATTTTGTATGCACATGCACCTCTTCGATGCACTTTTAATGTACATGCATGCGCAGGAACCTTTAAATGCATGTGCATGCATACATGCACCTTTTTGTGCATGTGCATTTTTTTCTGCATGTGCATCTTTAGATGCACATGCAAATAAAGATGCACATGCAGGGAAAAATGGCACATGTGCATGTGCATGCCATTTTGAAGGAAATTATATCCTGTTGGAAATTGAGTTGTTATAGATTGACTTACAGCATATTTTCCAGAATTTACTGGTTACTTGATATATTTTAAGTTTTATAACTAAACAAATTGATAATTGATATTGATATTCAGTTTATTTTAAAGGTAATGATCACAAATATGATTTAAAACAAGTACGATAAAAGCATATCATCACCTGAGGGTCCTGCACCAGAAGCTTAAGAAGCTGTTCAATCAGTGCATGCCTGTGAACAGAATATTTTGAAATTGATGTTATGAATTTAAATGGCTACATTTTCATACTACACACATATTAAAGTTATTAAAAAAATTCTCAACTGTTTCATCTTCATTCAATGCAAGTGGCATTTTGTTCCATATGTTGGCATCTATTTAGTTGATCATATGTTAAAAACAAAAATTGGCATAAAATATGTGGTAGAAAACATGGTATAGGAATAATTGACAATAAAATAATCAAATATAAAAGAATTGCCCATAAATTATACAAACTAGAAACATAAACTACAGTTTTATCTTGAATCGCACCAAAACTTTGGAATAGTTTACCTGACAATATAAGACTAGCAAAATATTTTCAGAGTTGACTGATGCTGACCAAGCGCTAGTTAGCAATTTTATTGAAACTAGCACTATACAAATAAACCAGTATTATCATCATTATTATTATAAATTACAGACCAATTGACTAAATAAAATCACAACAAATAATTAATCAATTAATTAATGGAAGTAACAAAGCATTAAACCTGTGCTTGGGACCCAGATCAAGTGATACCTGTATTGTATTTAATATCTACTGGTATCACATGATCTAGGTCCCCACATGGCCGGACCTTAATGAATCAACAAAAATCATTTTCAGTTTACAAACATTCTGCTCATAATTCATGATAACAAAATTACTGTATATGATGTAAGTATTATTGAGCATTCATAATTTGCTGAATGTATGTTTATATAAATATCAAATTAAACAAATCAAAGTTATAGATTTCACTAAGTAACATTTACAATATATAAAAGAAACATAATATATAACATACAAAATAACATTTTATACAGTTTATGTAGTTCTAATGAAATCATTGTGTTGTTACTGTCTAGCTATTGATCCAAGGCAATTATAGATGTAAGTTAATTACATTTTTGCCAAATTGATATTACTAAGTTTGGCTTCATGATTGTCTGATGTAGCCATGTCTACATCAGTTTCATCTGCCTGATCTTCAATGATATCTCTCGCTGTTGGACAAAGACCTTCAATGCTTTCCTGTACCCAGTTTTAATAGATATTATCTTTCTCAGCTGTACCGATGTCTTGCGTTATTTCACCACAAGCTTCATCCTTAAAACTGGAGGCCACTTCTAAGCGGAAACTGTCTTTTTTTTCTTTAAAAGCATTGCTTTCACTGGTGTATTCATCCATGTCTTGCAACATATAAACATTGTCGTCATTGTATTTATATTCACACTTCTCTGCACCCACACCAAGTAATTTTGTGGTTAGACAGTCATTGTCCTTTTCTTCCTCTTTTGTGACATTATTATTGATTCCATTTGATTCTGCAAAGCTGCCTAATGCTACAGTTAGGTTAGCATTCGCTTCTTTCACACAGGGTTCAGGTTAGTCTTCTATGCAATGTTTCTCACTACATCCAGCCACCTTTCTTGAAGACATGCCTAAGTACATGTTATCCATACTGGCTTCATCTTCAAGGCCTTGCACTTTGGGGCTCACATTACTGCCCATTTGCTCAAAGAGTTGACTTATAACACTAATATGTTTCCTATAAGAATCTCTTGTCCATACATACGTCAGAATACTCCATTGGGATTCTTTGACAGGTCTCTCAAAGATCTCTTCTTTTTCAAAGAACTCCAAGCAAGAGTTTCCCGTATGATGCTTTGATTGTTCACTATGGTTGCCATCTTCTCTAGGGAGCTCTAAAAGTGAGTTCCCTCTAAAATCTGGTCTATCATTCACAGATGGCTTTACATTTCTCTTTTGCCCCATGTAAGCATAGGAATAGTCAACCTGATCACCTCCAGGCAGCTCTACATTATTTAATTCTGCATTTGGTTCATTGGATCCATGGATGAGATAATTGCCAACAAGTTCAAGGTATGAGTTATTCCTTGTATCCTTTTCCTCTTTCTCTATAATTTATTTTTGTTTATCTTTTGCAATGAGTGGTAAAGATTTCCATTGATGCATGTAGCCATAGGAATATTCTGCAGCCTCTGGATAATCCTTCTCCATAATTGGCCTTGACACGTTTTTTGCAGCTGGTGTCATATTTCTAGGATACCTCATAGGCATAAGAATACTCAGTTGTCCAATTGTTTTCATTTTGTGGAGCCTCTGGCAATGCAGGTGTCACTAGTCTTTTGCATCTAGAGTTCTTGTCTCCTTCAATTTGCTCCATGTAATTGCGGTGAGTTTGTTTCCTGGACTTCCAGGGGTTGCTCCAACCATGTTAATATTTGGTGCAATGTTCCTTAAAAATTAGAAATATAAATAAAACATTATTAATTATTGGCAAATATTTATAGTGTGTTTTGGATGGAAGCTGTTGGAGGCATCTAACACATCGATTCTACATTGTATTAAACTGAAAAATGTGTTTGTCATAGAACTTTCAATAGCAACAGCCATAGAAATTTCATCAATAGCCCCAGGGACTCAGGGAGGTTTGCAAGTAGGACATTGACCAGGTCAACTAAGTTACCTCTTTGAGCTAGAACTCTTTTTCTTCAGGTTGACTTAACAAGGTTACCAATGTGTTTCATGTGCAATAACCATGTCAGAGGTGCAGCCGTCAGGGGTATTGAAGGCACAGTGTATAACACACATACCGACTTCTTAGGTTTGAACTGCATAATTTACAGATTAGCATAATTTGCCAAAAGGTGAATCATCATTTGCAGACCTTGATAACTGGGACTGAGCAGGGTCCGGTCATCAGTGTAGCATATTGAAGCCTACAAATTTATCACCAATCCAGCAGCCTGCAACTGCCCTCTGGAGTTGACCCAGCAGTTTGTCCGTGTACACACAATAGGGAGCAGGTGACAATATTTCCTTGTCTAATGGTCATTAAGTGAAAGATGCAGCTAATAATTTTACCTACCCAAGCAGTGACCCCCCTTCATCAGCATTTCCTTGGGCATCATTGACCCCCTTCTGGCAGCTGTGCTTCTACATTTTCGTGCATTTCAGATCTGGATGTTTCCAATTCCTTTGCAATGCATGGCCTATCTGGCAAATCTGGGACTCTAAAAAATGGGAAAACGTATCTGATACATTTGCTGATGGCTAGCACTCCATCAGGTGATCGTCACTAGAACTCTCATTTGTGGTACAAAAGTAGCTAACATGAGACTCATCAGAAAAAATAGATTTGAAAAATTATAATATTATGCTCCTTAACTCTGGTCAGACATTCACTTTCGTATGTTTATTTATTGTAATGGAAATGTCATATTCGATTAGCACATGCAAATTGAAGTTGGCATTAAAATACTTACTGAGCAGCCTCTACAACCTGTAAAACTCCCCCAAGTTCAATGTAATCATAAACATAATAAACAATAATTTGGTTAACATTTCATTGATGTCAGGCAAATTATAGTCATTATGGTCGTTCTTTAAATACTAAATGTGAATAGAAAATATTATATGCATCACAATGTTATATTATGGCGTTTTCAAATATTTTTGCAACAAAATTAAAATGATTGAAAAAATATTAAATTATAAATGTTCTCACCTTGCCACTGGATCTTCACTGTCCTCTACTGAATTATTTTCATCAGCAGGCACATCACAATTTATTTCCAGATTTTTACCTGGATTTGTTTCTTCAGTAGTATTGTCCAGACTCTCATCAACTTCCCTTTAATAATATGAGGAGATAAAGTGTAAAATATTGGTGTTAACTATGTGTCGTCACAACTCAGTCCTCATTTGACCTTTGTTTCAGTGCAAATGACTAGTCTGACATATTCTTCCAAACATTTGAGATTAAGACACATAAACAATCAACACTTATGGGTCATTTGCTGGACAGGGGTCACATGTGGTGGATTAATTTCTGCGACTGATGGGCCACACGTGCAACTAGCTGAAGTATAAATATATAGAGTCAATTTTAAACAGCAGTCTCTAAGATTAAAACTAGCCCAGCTTCCCGTTCTGATCTGTTGATTCTCTCAGTTTAATGCCCTGCACACATTTATATTGTAAACCCCAAATAATTTTGGTAAGCCGAAATGGCTGTAATAGAGTTCCTAAACCTTATTGTTGGTGTCAATTCTTAAATCAAGACAGCATAACAAAACCATGTTATAATATAGTGTTTAACCATAGTAAAGACTATATTTTCATACATTTGTATTATACCATTAATATAGCAACAACAAGGAATGTATCTCTTCATCTACCAATGCTACATTCTACCCACTTCTCTGAATCCATTCAGTTTGAATGCAATGTGTTTAATTGTTAATACACTATTCCCGATACATGTGATTTAAACTGAATTGAACTTACATTAAGATTGTCTATCACATGAAATCAATGTCGAGCAAAAAATAGATCATAAAAATTACTTTGGATCATTTATCCTTTACGTTTATCAAGATACTCCTAAACTGCTAAATGCAGTTGATAATGATACATACCCAAGGAGTGACTCCCTGTCATCAATATTTCGCCGGGCACCATTAACCCCTTCTGGCAGCTGTGGTTCTAAATTGCAGTGCATTGCAAATCCTGATGCATCCATATCCTGTGCAATGCATGGCCTGTCTGGCAAATCTGGAACTCTAATAAAAGGAGGAAAAGCATCTGAAACATGTGCTGATAATAAACACTGCATCATGTGATCTGCATGGGAAATCTCAATTGTGGTATATAATAAACCAATATGAGACTCGGCAGGAAAAAAAAGACATGTATGTGATGCCCCTTACATGTGCATCATCATTAACGTGACAAGTGAGATGCATGCATCATCATCATGACAGTCATTGATCCTACAATTTTCAAAATGTCAGATATATTATTAAATAAGAATTGCAAAATCATTGTGGCTGAATCAAAATTTGAAGTTTAATGCTCTTACTATGTTAAAAAATTGTCAGTGTATACATTACTAACAAGAGTGAATTATGGATGACAAATTATCTATTCTGATGAAATGTCACATTTTTAGGTTTTAAGTAGTAATATATATAGAGTTGAATTAACATTTAAATACTTACTCAGCAGCCTCTACAACCTGCAAAACTCCTCCAAGTTCAATGTAATCATAAATATTTTCATCAGCAATGTCATCGTATTATTCTTCATTTGACATTTTCCAAAGGCTACAGAGCTTCCATCTTCTGCAATGCAGTTTTGAAAATTATTGTAATATGCAATAGCACAAAATCAATTAAAAAAGCCAATTTTCCCTTGTCTCTAGTTTCTTTGTTAGAATGATATACAAATTAGGTCTATTTCAGTATATTTACTTACACTTTTTATGCACATGACTTGTTATAGCAACGAGGAAATGCTTTGGAAATACTTTTTTATTTTTGCTTTCAAATCATAAAAAAGGTTAAGGCTTAACTTTTGAGATAGTCTTAATTCTATCTAAGCTAGAGAGGATCCACTCACCGGCAACAAATACAAGCCAATACAATAAACAACACTAACAGTGGTGTTCCTAGTAATGTTGCAATCATGGCTCCTAAAAAAAGAAATTGTATCTTGAAGTGATGCAACAAAGTTAATTAGAGTTTCTCAGTTTCGCAATTAGTAGTTATACAGGTGATGTTTAATTTCCAAATAGTTCTAGATGATAAATACATACAATAATTCAATATGATTACATAGACATGTAACTATTTCAAATTGCATAATTACAAGGGTTCATTAACAGTGCAATGATATTGTGTGAAATACAGTCTGGGAAACCTTAGGTATTTCTAGTATGTATGACCTCTGTATTTTTCTCTTACCCAGGTTGTCTCTATAACAGCCAAATGGCTTTGAGGTCTCCTGATGAGACCAAACTTTTTGTATGTATACTCTCTCACTCTCTATATATCCTGAATATCAGTTGATGAAAATAATCTACCATCTCAGCAAATACATGATTTTGTTTATAGATTTGTTGTGACATGAGGTCCACAATATACAGGAACTGATAACATTCTCCTGAAACCAGGGGTGGTTGGCTAAAATAAGAGATATCACTGAATTGCTACATTAATATTTGTACTCCTAGTGAAAGTACCAGTTGCAACATAGCCTGCTGACCTGATGCTCAAATATGTGCCGATTACAGACTGCATACCCCACGTTCACCTTTGCCTTTACAGGTATGCTGTGCCACGTTACAGGACCATGGCATAGAGGAACTGAATACATCCCCCTAAAACCACCGCTCCTCTAAACCAGTCATAATAGGGGAGGTTGGCTCTAGTTTGAGATATCTCAAGACACTTTATTTCCTGCACAATATCGATGGATTGCTTTGTCTACAGCTGTGAATTTATAATCCTAAATAATGTATGGATTGAAAGCCAACACAATTTTGCTGATTAAAGAATACATACCCATTGATAGGTTATATTCAAGAAAATAGTATGTTTTTGTTTAAATGTTGGTTGGTTCCTATCACATGCTGTATAGGAAACTCAAACATTAATATACCTATTCTTATTTTTCTGTCTTTATAGTGAGTTAAGCTTAATCAGTGATTGAAACAAATATATATTTGCTGATTCTGCAAAATAAACACATGTTTAAATTAAACTTACTTACAAACATAATTCATGCCGGTGAATGAGTCTGAGCTGTAATTACTGTGAGGTGTCGCCAAATAAATGTGTGTGACATTCCATTTTGTCATTCTTCAGATTCCACCGTGCAATTTCGGTTTTCTTTGCTGTATATGATTGGGGGGCATCAAAGCATTGTCAGAATTCATTTGCATACATAGGCAGTTACTTCATGTCCATATTACATAATATTACTATAAAGTTTCAGACTTTATTACTTTTTTTATCAGTCAGCATCTGAACTTCATCCAAATTGTCCAGAAGAATAACAAAAAAAGTACAATATCAATATTACTTTCCACTATGGAAGCATACAAATTTATAAGCAAGGTTTATAATAAAGGTGTCCACTTTTCCTTTAAAAGTATCAATGTTTTAGATAAGATACATTTTTTTGCTGCCAGAGCATTCCCTGATAAATAAATAAACAAATGTGCTAACTTACGATAACATGAAGGACTAATTCCTGACCATTTTGCACTTGCTTCACACTCACGAAGGCTATCACCATGAAGAATGTAACCTTCATCGCAGGTTGCTCTGATCGAACTATTGTAAACAAACTCAGTCCCAGTTTAAAAGTACAACATTATGTTACCACAATTAAATTCTACACACATAAAAGCATTTATTATTTGTTTTAAATTATACTTTTCTATTTGTCACTTTATGGCGCCAGGCCTGGTTGCTTCATGCAAAATAATGGGAAAATGTCATTAATTTGCACATTGCCTGTCACCCCAAAATATGAGATTGAACTTTGAAAAAGATGATGGACATAGAACCATGATTTTAGATTTATAACGTCCTTCTGTGATTTCATGATTAATTTAGGCCAAACATTCATATGGCTTAGAGAACCCAACACAAAGTATAGATACTTTTTGCATATCTGAATCCACCATAGAGCCATTAAGCCAATTGCTGTCATTCTGACACTGGTAATGTCAATTATCTTGAGCTGCTACAATAACCCACCAAACCCTGACAGACATAGTCAGTCCCATGTATCATTTGGTAGTCCACAAGAAACAGTTGTGAATTAGGTATATTATAATTTCTATGCTTTGTTGTACCCATGATGCCCATGATTAAAGAATATTGAAAGATAAATGGATTAGTTTCCTTTATAGGGAACTTACGCAGACATTTAGAAACAGTTTCTGACCAATTCCCGTCTGGCCCACATCGTCTGAAACGTTCACCGTGAAGACTGTAACCATCATCACACATTGCTTCTATGAAACTGTTATAAGTGAAGTCTCTTCCAGATACTGACTGAAACTGACCATTTGTAAGGTTGCCAGGATGTCCGCAGGCAATAACTGTGAATGATTATATTAAAATTAGTTTCAAACAGTACCATTTAGATATGATAAAAACAACATTGAGATTTGATGTAAAATATTTATATACTATTGCAGAAGGTTGTATTGTGTTGACCCGGATTATAGAGACTACAAGTATTTTTGCATCTACTATTATATTGCCAAACCGGCAAAGAGAAAAGTAATTGGTTTTCCTGCTGTAGACTCGGTCAAAAAGGAATCAAATAGTCAACCAACCTTAATTTGTTGATATAATTTTGAATATATTTTATATAACCTGTGAGGCAGATTGCATACATTTGTGAAAATGCTTCATGTCCTTATAATATGTAATGTGATGGTCAATGCCTTACCATTAAAATCATGTTTGGATGTAACAACTGATCGACACTTTCTTACCCCAACACTAAGTCACTTAACCTAATAAAATTTCATGCAGTAATACTATGGATGGCCTACGGGGTGCACCAAAATGAACACCGCACAGTTGGTTAATTGCTTGTCTATCTCTTAATTTAGGTCAACTTAAGTAGGTCAAAAGCAATTATGCTCTAAATTGTTCCTTAAACACATTTCAATAATCACAGTTTTATAATCTACTTGTGTCTGGCTAGAAACAAAGAAGACACAAGCATTGATGAGGACAGAAGGCATGATCACCAAGTGTCAAACACTGGATAAAGTCAAATCCTTTCACGTCAATGAGAAAAATGTCTCCAGAGCTTAAAATTAGCATTAAATCTATGCGCAGAATAATGCAACAAGACCTGAGTCAAGAGCAAGAAAAAAAGTACCATTACTGACAAAGTTGCAGAGAGATGTTAGACTGCAAAGAGCCAAGGCTCTCCTGAATGATGTGAAGCATACTGCATCTAGGAGAACAATCTTCTTCACCAATGAGAAAATATTCACTGTGGATGCTGCCATGAATTGCTGAAATGATAGATGGATAGGGGGCCATCCAAAAACTACAGTGATGAAGTAAAATACAAAAGCAGCACAAAATACCCAGCATCAGTCATGGTGTTTGGCCTTGTGGCATCTGATGGTCAGAAGATGTGCACAGTGTTAATACCTGCAGGTTTGAGGACCAATACGGATGTCTAGTTGGAGATTCTCTCTAATAAAGTCAAGCCATGGGTGCAGTCCCATTATCCTGTAGGGACTTATGTGTCCAGCTCCCACACACACATCAATAAAGAATGCAAGAATGGCTGAAGTCTAACTTGGTGCAGTCTGGACAAAAGAATTGTGGCCCCCAAGGAGGTGTTACCAATATCCAAAGTAAAACGTATTTAGAGATACAGGTATGCAAACCAAGCTTTTAGACTATATGAAACATTTAAATAGTTGTAATATGTTCGTTGTATGACAGTACTATCACTGTCGTGGTGCGAAGGTGCGATGGTGCCAAGGTGCCATGGTGCGAAGGTGCCATGGAGCGAAAGTGTCATGGAGCGAAAGTGTCATGGAGCGAAGATGTTTCCTGGTTTGAAAGTGCCTACTGTTGGGGGCGAAAGTTTCGCACCAGAGAATGTTCTCCAAGGCCACTATACTGTAGGCTTGGCTTGGAAAGATTCTGGTTTAGAATCATTTATCGATATCTGGGTACTTGGTACATACAATATATGTAAAGTTTTTACAATCATTTCCAACTTACCATTACATGTAGTAGCTTCTGGTACCCAATCACCACATTCATAACTTTTTCTAATTTTTGATCCCTAATGTAGTAATGAAAAAAAAAAATTATTAAATCGAATATGTAAATTACAACTGGAAAAGTGAGGTAAAAACAGAACAGGCAAATAAAAAAAAGGATTCTGATGCATACATGACATAAACAAGGTGGACGCATATGTAATTTAATGGCCAAACTTAAATGTAAAAGCAGATTTTGCTTGGAAATGTATGTTAAAGAAACAACCCTAACTGTCAATGAGATCAAGTGTAATAACCTTTTCTATTTTATACATGTCAAAGCTCCAAACAATGAGGCATGGGCTGCGGGAAGATGCTTGTGCTCTTAAGCATAGTGGAGTAGTTTTTAAACTACCATATTGTTCATCAGTGCAGGAACAGGGACAACTTACAAGTCACTTACTGCAATGGTAACACATAGATAGATAGATAGATATACAGTTATACAGTTATCGAAAGTTCAGCCTTCTAAGGCAAGTTCTTAGTTGTTAATTCTTGCTCAAGCAAACTGACTGCACTAAGTCCAGGCAACCCAACCAAACTGATTGCGTTGGTATCTCCAACATTTTTTCACTGGGTGTCACTTTGTCAATTTAATTTGACCGCCAGTGTACTTTTTGTGTGGTTCACACAATTTTCAAACTCACAGTATTTCACACTGCATGGTTGAATGGTTTCCTGTTAGGCCATTCATTAAATGTTCAATGTAGTAATTACTGCACTGCATGTTGCTTGGTAGAGCCTCAACCAAAAATCCTGGAGGCTGGCAACCTCAAAGCAAAAATCTTCCTGATAGTACCTATCAAACAAGAGCCATATCACTGCAATTCACTTTGTAAAAAGATTGCTGATCATTTCTGGGAAAAGTGGACTGAACTTAAAGCCTGGGGATGTAGTTCTAGTCTCAGACAATAATTCACTTCAGGGTGAATAAAAATTGAGGTTGATCTATTTTTCCTGGAGAAAATGGAATTGTTGGAAAAGTTTTGGTTTCATACAAAAATTTCAAAATTGGTGAAAAAGTTTGACTCGTAGTTTACAGCGTCTTGCTTTACTTGTTTAGAGCCTAATCACTGCAACCTTCATCCTCTCGATTTGTTGGTATCTCCAAAATGTTGTGACTGGGTGTCACTTTGTCACTTTAATTTTACAGCCAATGTACTTTTTGTGTGTTTCACACAATTTTCAAACTCACAGTATTTCAAATCACTCAGCAGCCAGCGTTTTTAGAAGCAACATCTGCTTAACTGTGCTTTTCCTTGAAAATGTGTGCATCGACATAAATGTAAGTTCTTTATTATATCTTTATTTATGAATTGCAGTGATATGGCTCTTGTTTGAGCTTTATTCAAATTGATATCTATCAGCTCACAATTATGTATTCATTAGATTTTCAATGTAGTAATTACTGCATGTCATGTTTGTATAGCTCCTCAAACTGAATTCTTTCTGCAACATATCGGAAGTTGAGAGAGCGGTATAGTGTGTAATCTGCAAATCTGGTATTTGGCATATCTTGGAAGAGATTGTGAGTGCTATTTTTATATTTTATTCTCATTTATATCATCATTACTACTAAGAGGGGTAGGTCTGATCCCTCCCTAGTTTCAATGCTAATTTTCATCCTCGATGTCCTCTAGCTGACCCCCCCTAAAATCACCAAAAATTTGACCCCACTTGACCTTTCTCTTTGCACCCAGGCACTTCCCATGCTAACTTTCATCGACCCCCCCGCCGACCCCCCCCCAAAATCACCAAAAATTTGACCCCACTTGACCCCCACTTGACCCTACTTGACCCTCTTTGATCCCATGTCCCCATGCTAACTTTCATCGATCCCCATATCTAATTAGCACACGGGCACTTCCCATGCTAACTTTCACCTTTGATCCCATGTCTAATTAGCACACCGGGGCACTTGCCATGCTAACTTTCATCGACCCCCCCTTGATCCTACTTGACCCTACTTGACCCCTTTGATCCCCTGTCCCCATGCTAACTTTCATCGACCCCCCCCCCCCCTTGATCCCACTTGACCCTACTTGACCCCTTTGATCCGCTGTCTAATTAGCCCATCACCTGGCACTTCCCATACTAACTTTCATTCTCTATGTCCTCTAGCCCCCCCCCCCCCATTTGCAACCCCCCCCCCTGTCTAATAAGCCAGCCCCCTCTCTAATAAGCCACTCTAATCTACTCAGATGTATAGACAGACAGTCTAGAACAAATATAGATAGGCTAGACAATTATAGACAGATATAGACAGATATTCTAGGCTAGACAACTAAACACTACAGTCCTCTGACCTAAAATGCATACCTCCCCCCCTAGATTTATTTTACCCAAATGCCCCACCAGAGGGCTGCTGCCATTCCCCCCCCCCTTGTTACTCATCAGGGGGGGGGAGATCTTCTATTTTTACCCTTGTGACTCACCAGAGGGGAGACCAGTCATATTTACCCTGGCCAAAGGTCATGACCTCATTCTATGCTAGTCTCATTATATTTAAGTACAGCCACATGTCTGACATGACTCATTCTTTCCTTAACTCTTTTACTGACAACATCAGACACATTCTCACATTTGCATTTTAATCTGAAAAAATGCTTAAAGTTCACAGAGATACTATTAGAAAAAATTTTGTTAGTTTAGTACGAGAAGTTCCATGTGAAGATGTTTTACCTTCCCTTTTTGAGGATGGTATTTTAAGTCATGACATGGTCTCAGAAATTTTAGAAAAACCAGCCTCTGAAAGAAATTGCTTTTTGTTGTTGCTATTGCAAAGAAGGGGTCCAAAAGCCTTTTGTTCATTTGTGAAAGCACTCAAACATGCTAACAGAAAAGATCTGGCCAATCATTTAATCTCTTTTCAATAGACAAGTAAGCTCTAGTGTAAATAATCAGGTTTTACTGTCAGTCACATGCTCACTTGTATGTGAAGTCTTCATTATTCAGTATTTTACATCAAAGTGTTACCTTTTTATATTCACAAATGCACATCACATTTAACTTTTAAGATGTTTGTGTTTGAACATGTCATGAAGCATATTAATCAAAGAGCATGATAGTCTTTAATCTTATTGGTCTCATAATGGTTCTATTTTTTTCTGATTTGATACCCAGTATCAGAGGTCATCTCATTATACCTTTGATATCAGTTTATGTTTTGATACCCATTTTCAAGTTTTTGATTTCTAGCTCTAAAACACAGATCTGATCATTTTTTACACTAAAACTTTTTGGATGTTGCTTGCATTCAATGACTGTGAAAAACACCAACATGTTGCAATTGTGCAAAAAAGTGAATATTATTTTTACAGTCTTCAAGAATGTTTGGAAGACTTTTATAAAAACTCTGATCTACCAGAATGTGATCTTTATGCCATGAAAATATATGCATTGTATGTTTGATTATGTTCACCTGTATTTAACATGTATTTCATAAGTTAATTGTAATATTTCATGTTTTACCTGTGGTGTTTAATAAAATATAATAAATTACAAAATCTTTTTGTTTTTTGATTATCACCACACTGATCTCAGTACAGACAGGGTTAATACTGTTTGAATAACATAATTTGGTCATTTGACATTAGTAAAACACTCAGCTAAAATGCATGTAGTTGAACTTAATGTTTTTAAATACAGCATAGAGGGTTTATTGCATCATAGTTATAACAAGTTTCTCTATACCCTATATTCATTATGTGATGACATGAACTGTAGACCTGTTTCAGGTTACATGCATGACTACCCTAAGACAATACATGGATGTGCCATGTCTACTAAGTGGAATTGAGGGTTACTTTGCTTTACTACTTAATGAAGTTCTGCAATATTTCCATCATCACTTCCACAGTAGATACCATTGACTTAAGAGATACTGATTATTATTATTATTGACAACAAATTTTGACAACAAGTATGGATGCCTTCAAGTTCTTGCTTTTTGTAAGCATTGTTTTTGCCTGCGAGAGACTTAGGGACAGACTCTATTGTACCGACGATGATCTGGAAAATTTCGAGGACGTCAGCATTGATGGTGTCACAGAGATTGAGTAAGTAGCTTTTATTTTATATGAATGTACACAACAGGTCGGACAATCCTAACATGTTAAAAACATCATTATGATATCTACATACCTTGAAAACACAATGATTATCCATTTGAAGCTGCTAATCCGTAGTTTAGGGCACAGATACTTGCCGAACAACGTATATTTGATTACAGTTGCCGGCAAGCGCATGTATTTAGGTCACTAAATTTACGCCGTTTGTACATGTATGGAATAGCGCATCAGCAGCGGCTTCAAGCGCCCAGCGTAGTGGCATAGGATTGCGTTAATAATGGACTTTTAACCGACATTTAGTGTCACTACACACCAAATTAGTTAGAACAATCATGCCTAAGTATGTTACAATTGTTGTCAAAGGGAAATAAGACAGGATTTACTTCAAATCACGGGTATTACTAGCGAGGTGAGAGACGGTCGTTTGTTTACATTTTTATATTGACGCGTAGCTAGGCAGCGTAGGCTGGGAGAGGAATTTTACGAATTTGTACTATAGTCAAGTTTTTCTCAGCTTCTACTTGTCGGATCTTCATCAAATTTAGTTTGATAGCTGCGCTTTTGTATTGCGGTTCTAATGGTGTGTCATTTACAGCTGTACTCCCAAAACTGTACGAAAACGCAAGTTAAAACCGTTTTGACAGGATTTCCATATGTATTAAAGTGTTTACATTTTTCAAATGATTGATAAATATATAAGTTAGACAAAGACCGTTGGTTATTTTGAATGTTTTGTGTTTTCTAAGTGCAATTATCAGCAAACTGACTCAATTGGTAATGTTTCTTTTTATCCAGTCCATGTTTTGTGATCGTCAATACTACAATTAAGATAAACCTTATTGTGTGATTTACAATTGCATTTACTGACTCAATAGACAATGTTTCTTTTATCCAGTCCATGCTGTGTGATATGCAGTATTGCAATTGATAAACCTTATGAGTTCTGTAATTTGCAATTGCATTTATGAAAGTAAAGCTATGAACACCTTTACCCCATTTAAAAAACTGTAATTAACTGATTTAAAACAAAAGATCACATATTTGTCGGGTTTTAAACATATTTTAATTGATAGCCTTTATCATAACTAGACACTTTGATCTAAGAATTAGAAAATGTTGATTACCAAATGAATTAAATATGATAGATTGAATGATAAAGGAGAATATATCAATACTGATATTTCAGCTATCAGTACATACATATGATTTCCCCCCTATTTTTAGCAATAGTCACAAGATTTTGATAAATGGCCTTTTGCAACAATTAGAATTTGATGGTTGCTGTTCTGACTGTCAAAAATGTCAGTAAAAAGTTTAGCCAATGGATTTTGTTATTATAATAATAGTCTTTGTCAGTAATCACCAAAAATCTTTATCATTGGGAAGGAGTGAATTGTAACTGTACAGGTTAATAGTTTTTTATAGAAACATTTATGTATGGGAGGGCTAATATATCTTTCATAGAATGTCAGAGACTGTAAATATGGACAGCTATTTGCCAGCAAATAATCAAAACCTCATCTTTGTACCTGTTCAAAATCTATATTAAATAAGTTTTAATGCAGATATATTCATATGACTAATTTCTCAAATTTGTTTGCAGTTTCGACACGGAGTTGAAGGAGTATGTATTGCACATACTTGAGATGAAAATGGCTACACTTACAGTAATCTTCAACCAGGAGAATGTGGTCCACTTGGTAGATGGAAAACCTGCAGCATCAACTGAGAGCACCGAAACATCACCTATGACATCATCGGAGCCGCCATCACAGACAACATCACAGACAACATCAGAGACAACATCAGAGACAACATCAGAGACAACATCAGCAGCGACTACATCATCGGAAACTACATCATCGGAAATTACATCATCAGAGAAATCGACAACACCGCAAAGACCCCATACACCAAGGAGGATCAAGTCTTCAACTACAGCCAGCACGACAACAAGAAGAAGTGGATCAACTACCGTCACCACCACCACTATTGTCACGACAGTAGAGTCCGGGACACACCATTCGTCAGGGTGGAGCACGAGGAATGTCAGTCTGATATCATGCATTGCTGGCAGCAGTGTAGTCCTCTGCATCCTGGTTGCCTGTATCATCTGTTGTAAAGGTGAGACTATATAGATGTTACATATAATACATTTACCAAGTAATAAGTACTGACTGTAGACCTCAGGGCTATAATATGTGAATATGAATAATGAGAAAAAAAAAAGCCAAAAAGTAACTTTGTTGTTGTCCTTTTTCAGTGAGGAGAAGACATAGGATGCAGGTATATCAGAGACTTGATGATGACATTTCTTTGGTCAACATGCAGTCGATTGACAATCCTGACAACACCCTATTCATGAATCCTTTGATAGATGTACAGCCCAATGATAACGGTAATTTAGTACTTATATATGTCAATTGGACAAATTATTGCATATGCTGCTATGGATAATAAAACATTTTGTCCCAAATTTCATTTGATGATTCAGATAAAGATTTGTTTATTTTGCTTTTTCAAAGAAACTACTTCAGAAATCTGTATATAAATACTGTTCATGTAACACTCTGTTTTCATTATGACAATGACTGATAATAAACTTTTTTTTTATCAGTTGTACTTGGAGCTATGGGACCTGTGCTCGTGTGTGATGATAGATCTGAGACTGGAAGTGATGGGAGTGGTTAGTGTTACATTTACCTTGTTATATATATGTATCCCTAATACTTAATCACATCAAAATCAGTCAATAATACACATTAATGGATACTTTTGAGTTGTGAAGTTTTTAACACCAAAACTGTTTAATAATGATCAAATGGTTATATTTCACAGTATTTACAGCCAAACTAAAATCTATTACACTGCTGCTTTCAGATATAAGGAGAAGGAGTCAGAGGCAAGCATCCAAAGATGCCACAGAAAAAATGAAGAAGATGCGATAAAAAATTTTTTTTAATGTACATGGGATTTATATATATATATATATTTTTTTTTTTTCTTAATAAAATAGTGTTTTAAAAGATTCACATGTCTACTCTCACTACCTTAATTTCTACCTCATTATACTTACTAAATTTCAGTGCATTAGATACTACTGTATTAAAAATAAGTTTCACAAGACATGATATTTTGTGTCAGCAACAACATGTGTTCATGGTCTGCTCTCTTTGGAGGATTTGGTGGCCTTGAAAAAGGCCTATGGATGGTGATTTTGATAGTCTTGAAAAAGACCTAATAATGAAACTTTCTTTGGTGATCAGGGTACGCCGTAATAATAAATTCCTGATAGTTGGTAACCACACTGATTACATCAGTTATGATCCGAGAATGCCTCAACCAACCGATCTCCTCATACACACATTTTGAATAGACAGACTTGTTGTCTTTATCTGTCTCAATCCATTTCCCATCTTGCACAGCTTGTATGGACCATTCCATCACCATTTCCATGCTGATCCAATCAAAGAACTGACTCTTATTATCCATTGTGTTCATGTGTCTGGAAGAAACATGATGGGCAAAGGATTCAGAAAAACCAGCCATTTTTAGTTATTGCAAAAAACAGAATGAGCCATCATCTCATTTTTCAGCAAAAAATTCTCCCCTCCCCCCCCCCCCCCAAAACGAAAAAAAAAACAAATATGGCCTAATAGTTGTATTTGAGAACCACACCCCTAGTCATATTTTGGTCAATGAAATAGACATTGTCACACCCACAAGTACCTCCCCCACTGACCTTTCATCTTACTAATCCTCTCTCACCTACCCCACCTGCCGAAATTCTCCCTCCCCCCCCCCCCAAAAAAAAACAAATACAAATATGGCCTAATAGTTGTACTTGAGAACCACACGCCTAGTCATATTTTAGCCAATGAAATAGGCATTGTCACACCCACAAGTACCCCCTCACTGACCTTTCATCTTACTAATCCTCTCTCACCTACCCCACCTGCTGTGCCCCCCACCCACCCCCCCCCCCCCAAAAAAAACCCCTTCCCCCCCACCTACCCACTTGCAGGGTAACTTTCATCACTAGGGACCAGCATCTCAACAACTGAACATGTTGTGCTTAATTTGCTGTGAAAACCGACAACAGGTGACATATTCATGCTGTTCAACTGATAGCATGGAAATGAAGGTATGCCAGTCTTGTGCTGAGCACATTTTCATTGGAAATGTAACATCTGCAGTTATGAATGGAGTTAACAATCCGAGGCTAGCTCCTGCATGTCCATTCTGCAGGAGTAAGTTCTTTGTGATTAGGAAACAGAATGGTAGCAGAGTTTCTATTTCAACAAGAAATGTGATACTTACTGCAAAGATTGCAAAGAAAGAAATGGAACAAATATTGACAGGGCTTCTTCAGGAGAGGAATGAATTAAGAAGAGCTCTTATTCATGACCATCTTGTACCACTTGGTCAGATACTTGGTGTACCAGTAAGAAGAAACTGATCATCTTTTTAATTTTTCGGCCTTTTTCAAGGCCACCAAACCCTCCAAAGAGAGCAGACCATGAACACAGCTGTAATATTTAGTTATTAATTTAATTTTTAAATGAGAAAAATGTTTTTACATGTTTTTTTTTATATATACCTTTGATTGCATGCAATAACATAGACAGGGAGGGGGATTTTGTCTGGACTGAATTTGTACTATAATCAAACTTTTCCCGGTTTCTACCTGTCAGATCTTCACTAAATTTGACTTGCTAGTTACGCTTTGTATTGCGGTTCTAATGATGTGTCATTTATCGCTGTACTGATCAAACTGTACGCTTGGGAAATATCAGTACAGGTGGCGCTTGAGATGCTATGAGTATTTGTGAGGTACTAGTGGCTCCATCTACACCATTTGTGCCAAACGACCTTGACATTGCTAAAGGCTTTTTGAGTGAACAGGCTGAACATGTGTTTTGGCATTGAGATGGCTCCAAAGTACGAAATTAGTGTCAAATGACTTGTTGACACACTAAACCATCGTCAGACAATTTAGCGATTCAACTACAGTCCACTCCAAGAGTCAGCAGTATAGATGTCAAACCGGAAAACAATTTTTGACCTATTATCACTCACTGTACAAAGGTAAGTAAAAAAAACACAAATTCATTTCATATATTTAAATCAGTTTATTTTCACATATCAGTACATAAAAAAGTGTCTGTTAATGTTCATTATATTAGATAGTTGTTCAAATTCTCCTTTCTTCAGATTTACTCCACATTTAGTAGGTACTTTTTCAATGTCACCAGGTGGTACCCAAAACAATCTAATGTCAGCTGTGCCATAGTCTGTCACCCTGAGTTTGATGTCATCATTTATGAACAGTTCAAGTTCTTCTTTAGCCTCCAATGCTGCTAGAACTCTTGGTGATAGATTCATCAGAACTTTGGCATCCTTTGGAGAAAGACAGACTCCTTTTTTGGTTGGAAGTGAGTATTCATACATTCTTAGATGTAGCAGCATTTTGCCATGATATTCCTTGTATGAAACTCTGTAACCTCTACCTAAGTCCTCCTCAAAATAGACCACATCATTTACTATAGCCATCTTGATAGTGATCAATAGATGATCACAGCTGCTTAAATACTCATCTCAGCTGCTGGTGAGTTCAGTCTGATTGGTTTGCTATTTTTAGAAAGTGATGTCATTGGCCAGTAGAAGGATCCATGACTTGACCTGCATGGCTGAGGTCATTTCAGGTCAATCTGTTTTGTTTGCTATTTTAAGAAAGTGATGTCATTGGTCAGTAGAAGGATCCATGACTTGACCAACATGGCTGAGGTCATTTCAGGTCAACTTGTAGTAAGTGTTCTGAAACGATCAATGGAATCCGGCCTCTGGCACGCGCTCGCGCCCGTGCCTGAGTCCGGTCCCATGGTGTGCGGCCGGCGGGGGGGGGCCCCCTCTCTCTCCTCTCTCTTTTGGACTTAATGTATCAGCCACTTTGATGTTTTTGCAGGTGTACCTGGAGGAGATGTTGAAATTAGAGACAAGGGAGTATTGATGTGCTTCAGTACTTGGTGAAACTGTATCCAGCCAACTGGTTTTTTTCTGGTCCCATTGACAGCTGTACGGACAAGATCTACAATGTTTGTGTTTGGTAAAATCTTTGTATTAATATTGACATTGCCATTTGGAGACCATGATATGATGGATGAGTAACGTTTTAGATAACTTAGTAATCTGGATGCTTTTTCTTTTGTAGACTTGGAGAATGATTCAAGTATAAAATCATCCTCACCGCCTTCAGACTTTTCTTCGATGTGTTCCATTACTTCTGAGGTCTTGGGTGGCTGGATATCATCTTTGACTTGTGACTTCAATTTATTATAAGTTGACACAGGTATAACAAAAAACTTCATTCCAGTAACTGTAATTGAGGAAACACAGCTTTCAGTACTTTGGGCCAGGCCCTTTTTAATTTTAAGCAAAGTCCTCTTCTGCCTTTCTCCTTACTATTTGCTAATTTCCGCAAATCACCACTGTATCTTTTCAGTTCTCTCACTGCAGGTTGAGAAATGACCAACCCTCCTTCCAAGATGTTACGTACGATCTGACGAAGGGCTTCTGATTGAGGTCTACTTATTGTTCGGAGTAAGACAGTCCTTTGACCGGCATCGGCAGTGAATAACAGCTTGATGAAGCTCAGATTCTTCTTCACTGCACTCATGGTGAAAATGAGATGTTTTGTGCAGTTACTGTGCTTTATATACCGTAGTTAGATCATCATCAGGAAAAATATGTGACCTGAGCCGTAAATTTTGTGGAGTGTGATTGTGTAAATCTATGATAAAGTATGTGTATGGTCTTGGTGTGGCTAGGCTATATGCATCGCTCAGCTTAGGGATGTCAATTTGTCTACCTAGAGTCTTCACCTGCAGTATGTCTCTGGTATTGGCCATTAAGATAAAGACTTGAGTATTGAGACTTAGACTTCGACCATGCTTTGATTTGACAAAGATGTTGTGAGTTAGCAAAATCACTGTACAGTGATTGTGATGGGTGCCTACAGTAAAAAGCTTTAGTATTGAATCGGCATCGGATGCATCAGTCATTAGGTCATCTAGGACTAGTAGCTTGTGGTCATTACTCGATGTTTGAAAGTCTTCTAAATCACCATCACTTGGCATACCATGATGAAATGTAATATTATCAATTTCTTCCTGCATCTTGTCAAACTTTTGCTGCCAAGTACTGTTGTAACAGTACATGATATTTTTTGGAGTCTGTTGAAATAAATCATGCTTTAGTAAGCGGTAGACAAACGAGGTCTTGCCTCCTTGCGTCGGTGAAGAAATAATTATGTTACTTGGACTTGGAAATAGTATGAGGACTTTGTCTTGTGACATTGTCTTCCAGGATTCTGGCACATCACTATGTTCTTCTGCAAAAGAGATATCTACAATGTTCGGTCTCTCCATGTCAAATGGTTAGGGTTGACCATGTGTATTGTCTTTTATTTCAGAATGACATTCCTGGTACTGGATATCTCCATGAGAGCAGGTGTCTCAGCATGGATCAAGAGACATGCAGCCTCCGTGAGTGCAGTTTTAAAGCTGATGGACAGTCTGGTGTGGCCTTGGTCAGGCAAAGTGGAACTTCTGAATGTAGGTTTTATGTTAAATGCATACAATGCATAACTCCTGCTATAGTCTGACAAATTAATGTCATTTGAAAAATCATTACCAAGCTCTTTGAATGCCTCATAAAGACTTAGGTAGCTGGGTGCTACCCCTGTGCCCTCATCATCAAAGGTTGGAGTGTAAGTTGCTATGGTGGTACCATTGACAGTTAGTGATATCCTGTTTAGATCAAATGGCTTAAAATTGAATGGGTTTTGTTTCACATCTCCATTGTATGCTTTAGCAGGTACTAGGGCTGTAATAATTCTTGAAGGAAGCTGGTTGGGAAAGATATTTTCCAGGGTCCCTGATGTAAAACCAATAGGTAGGTTTTCCACTCTGATCTCCCTACGAGTGTAAGGGTACAATGCTGGCTGGGTTTCCAGTGTCCTAGCTATAGAGTATTGAACACTGGGGTCAAGATCAACCATTCTTGCTTTGAATACCACATCCTGCAATGTCAGCTTATAAGATACTGCTGTTTCAAGATTCATCAAGATAAATTCTTGCGGCATCCTGTCTAATTTGATGGTCAAACGGGTATTGTTGAGTAAGTATCTTTTCTGCATGAACACATCTTCATAGAGGGGCCCCTGTAACTCAACAGTGTTTGACTTTTGAAATAGTTTGTTTCTTCTGGCCCCTCCAACATTTTCTGTAATCTTGTCCATATCCTTTGAGTCATCTTTAAAGTAGCCCTGTGCTTGAAGCTGACTGTCCTTGGTGTCTTTCTGATAACTTAGTAACGTACTGAACATGGCTTTATAGGGATAGGCTTTGTTACTTGTGGTGACTTCTTTACCTTCAATTGTAACTGTGATTTTTTCCCACAGGCTATGTAGAATGTTGTTGACTGGAATTACTTTTTTGGCAGTAGTAACAGCGGCACCATCTTTTTTAACAATTTTTAGTTTAACATAAAGCTGGCTGTTGTATAGATCAATAAAATGCTTCTGCTCAGTGATATCAAAAAGCACAGGAGCCTCATCGGATAGCTGTGTTATGGGGCGGTAATCAGTATTGTATTCTCTCTCAACAGCAGTCTGCACAACCGGCGGGGAAAACAAATCAAGCTCGGCCAAACTTGCGCTTTTTACTGCCATTGCTGAAGATATCTGGATGCTGTCTCTTTCCTCGTTTCGTGTGTTGCTTGCTTGGTTTCTTTTTCTGATGTGATCTAATTTGTGTCCCAGTCTTTTTATATACAGTAGTCTGCCTACGTTTCAAAACCTTTTTGGCAGATGGCTTTCTCTTTAGTTTTGATACACCATTTTCCATGACCATTTCTTCTTTTGCCTGTTCTAGTGTTTTCTTGATATTTGAGGTCAGCTCAACTTTCACTTGTTTAGGATCCTGTTTAGCAGAGAGAGTATCAATGACGTACTGGGGGTTATTCATCCCTGAATAACGTCTAAGTCCATCTGTCACAAATGGGGTGGGGCGGTCTGCTTGAGTTGTGTAATATGTGTTCATGACTGAGTCCTCTGTATTACTGACTAAAGATGACTTGAATTCATTCTTTTAATACAAAGTGTAGGGTGATGCGGGTCAGGCCGTCGTTATCTCGTATTTTCTTCTCAGTGCGGTCATTCAGTAAATATATATGGACTATGTCGATCAAGTCTTGCGGTACTGCAGTGTAAAAAGGCTGATAGTCTATGGTGTCTTTGGTTATGTGTCGTAAAATACTGAGCTGATTGGAACCAACAATGGTAGACGTACATATGTTACTGCACACATAGACTTGATCGACAATGGTAGAGTCGTATTGACAAAGCCCCACCATCCATCTGCCTTTCAGTCTCAAAGGTCTGTTTAACTTTACTTTAAAGCTGGCAGGAGTATTTTCAAAGAGATCTGTACTCTGAGAGCTGTTGATAATAACATAAAACTCATTCATAATTTTTAATTTCATCTGCATCAACCCAACTGTTGAATTTTGCAGGGTAACCCAGCCAGCTGACTAACCCCTGACGTTTACCACCTTTAATGCGGTATCTGAGTACACGTTCTACTTTATATAGGTCATCATCCCCAACATGAGCCATCTGCAGCTCCTGTTCGTAAAAACTGCCTTTAATTTCTTCTTGCTGTAAGTCAATCAGCCTGTATCTGGGTGGATGTGAACGTACTTGTTTGTGGATAAGAAATAATTCCTCAGACCATTTTTTATCGTAACCTGTGTCAAAGGGTCTTCTTGCATAAGAAACTCTAACCTTATCGCCTATTTTAAACTTGTAATAGACAGGAGTGTTTTCTCTCTTCAGTTCTATTGGCAGATATATTTTCTCATACAGCTCTTGTTGATTTTCAGGTGTGACCTTAGAAGGAGGCATACGGATGGAAGAGTGAATGGTATCATTGTAACTATGAACCAGAGACTCCAGGCTGTCAATGTAACGGTGGGTCTGGTGATGGGTAAAATAACGAAACAAGCGGCCCTTGACCGTCCTGATGGCTCTCTCTGCATAATTTGCATGGTAGACATTGTATGTGATGATGTGATGTATACCCAAAGATGATAGGAGTTCTTGAACTTGTTTTGCTTTGTATTCTGACCCCTGATCAGTCCTCAATGTCCTGGGTGCATTGTCTTTAGTAAATACTTTCTTCATGGCTTTTATCATTTCATCCCCAGTTTTTCTCTTCATAGGCTCTATTCTTAAATATCGAGAAAACAGATCAATGAATATGGCCAGATATTTCACCCCATCATTTTGTCTACTGAATTTTTGCATGTCCATTAAATCAGAGTCCCAGATTTCATTTATTTCCCCAACTAAAATGGCTTCCCTTGGGAATTTCTCTTTGGTAGGTTTGTGGAGGGAATAAGAGTACTGTTTTGATTGCCAGTCCCTGACATCTTTAAATCTTAATCTGAGTGGGTTGCCATCAGCTTTGATGCTTTGCCAAAATTTTGTTATCCCCGTGAAACTTCCTGCTTTATTGGTTTGGTAATAAATGGATTTCAAGTAATCATCCATTGTCTGTCCTATCTTTTGCCTGCGTCCGATAGGATGGTGCCGGCAGTAACACCGAAATTGATGATGACAAAAGAGTGACCCACAGCTCGGTGAGTGGGTGCTGGAGTGACAAGTTGACTATGCTGCTTAATATAACAATGTAGAGTGCTATCACTTGAGAAAAGTAGATAATCTTGTGTTTGTTAACTTTTTTACCCTGAATATTCAAGTCATCAGTGTTTACTGAATGAGACTCCATTTAGAAATGACACAAAAAAGGTACTCGACACAGTTTTATAGATAAACATTTTTATTAGAAGCAATAAATATATATATATATATATATATATGCACACACAGAGGTTACCCCCAAATTGACATGTTAACAACAAGTTATATGCTAAGATAACCAAATGGTACAGATACATAATTGTCCAGCAAAATCCTTTTGTCAAAGACAAGATGAGCTGTCTTGTAGGTTGTTCTGTTGAAGATACCTCCATTAACTTTATCCCTGGTAAAAAGGTTGTAAGGAGGTAGCTTGATGGTCAGTTTTTGATTAATCAGATCCTGCATGCTTTGGAAATTGACAATATGTATATTAGAAGAGTTGATGGTTAGGCCTTTAAACTTAACACATTCTGAACCATCAGTAAGTCTGTAGGCATAGGATTTTGGTCCTGAAGAAATGAATTCAGTGATCCACTGACCCTGAGGTAGTTCATCTGTGAGTTGACCTAAAAAGTCCCCCAGGGGAGGCATAGGGTCCCCCTCCTTGGCTGTGTACAAAACACTATCAGTGTCCATGTATAAAACTCTGCGGCCAAGGAAGTCAATGAGGTTGTACAGTTCAAGTCTGGCCCAGCATGTAGTGAATGATGCTATCACATCATTGGATTTCAGGTTGTCTGGCTCAAAGGTTGTTCTGCTCTTGCTTTCTACCATTAGGCACTCTTCATTGACCATGTGGATGTTGATGATCTCTGTTGTGGGGTCATTCATCATTCTTTTAAATTTGACAGGATCTGTGAAATAATGATTCTTGGTCTGGTTGGGTTTCTGACCAAATTTACCCCAAAAGCTATTGAGAGCTAGCTTTGCAACAGTCCGTAGGCCTGGATTGTGTTTGATGTTCTCTTTTATAAGAGTGATTCCCTCAGCAGTCTGGTATTGCTCTATATACCTCTCCATATCAGCATCAGTCTTGACCCAGCTGGGCTTTCCTGAGGATTCCTGCTTGATGCGGAGAAAGGTGTCCACATATTCCCTAAACAGGGTGTCAGAGGTCTGTTCCCAGTGGTATACTTCATATATCTTGAGAACAGTGTAGCCTTTTTCTATTGCTTTCATAATCTCTGGTGTGCAGTAGGTCCCTGTTATTGCTCTCTCATCTGTTGTACACTGACAGGGTTTGATGTTTTCATTGTCACAGCATGTCCTACAGAGAGGAAATGTCAGTTTTCCTCTGCATCGGTAAGGTAGAACAGCATGATACAGAGACTGCGGTGGGAGTATCTTCAACTTGGCTATACCAAAGTAAGATGCCATTGAATAATCAAAGTCCCTGGTTATTATCTTTGGGTGCCGGACAGGTAGAGGCTTGTACTTGTTTATGAATGAATAGAGACTTGTGAAGTCGTAGAAATGGATCTTCTCCCCCGGCTGCACCTTGTGGTAGATAGATACTGGTATAACCCTTCCTCCAAAAAAAGAAGATCTAATGTCCAGCCTCTGGGGTATGTCAAGCTTGGAAACAAAGTCATTCATCACTGGAGATTCCTTGACCTGCTGGTCAAATTGACATTCCCATATTGTCACCAGCTTGGGGGCTCTGGTCTTGAGAAATTCTTCTCTATTCATGGTCTTGTCATGGAGTTCTTGCATGGTAGAACCTCCTGGCCTATCTCTTATATGTCTATCAGGAAAACAAGTAGCACATCCATGCCAACGGCAACCATAAAATTCATAGAGTACTCCACTTTCACTGGCTCCATCAATTCTATATTTGTCTACCTTGAACTCCCCAGTGTTTCTAGCATGTTGAATTGATATGTTGTTTTTATGACTGAGATATTCTAGCCACTGGATTGACTTGTAGCTGTGGTTGTTTCTTGCAGTATAGCCATTGGATGGTATGTGTGCAATATCAGAAGCCTCAAATAGCTTTTCTTTGATTTCTCCTGCTGGCACAGTGTCAGTTCCATTGTGATAATTGCCTCCCTTTTTCTTCAGAGTGACCTTACTGTTATCCTGCAGGGTAGCATCATAATATTCTACCAGGAAGTTTTGTCTGAAGATCTGCATGCAGGTTGATGCAATTGTAACTTCTGAGAAAGGATCAGTGCTTTGCATACCATCATCAGTTTCAACAGAGGTAACATCTTTAATTAGTTTTCTGAATGTCAATGATGCCTTTCTGAGAATCTCAACATCAGTCCGGCAGTATTCCTCCATGTCCTTGTGCATGTCATAGGGTCCTATTCTATTCCTGTACCAGTCAGCTTCAATGTCCCTGGAATAATATTGCATTTCAGGGTAACTAGCAAAATGCCTCTGCTGGAAGTGTTCCCTAGTATTGAATTTGTGTGGGAAGTCCCCCTTGTTTAGTGCTGCAGAAAGGCCTAGTGTCTTTGGTAGTTTTTTTAGAGCCATTGGCATGAAACGGTAGGAGTCTATGAATCTCATACTGAGTCCTGGGACATGCATGTAGAGAATCTTGGTGCCATTCCTTATGATCTTGGGAAATATACCATTATTGATCAGATAATGCTGAAGGAAAACAAAATCATAATTACTGCCACAATGGGCCATTGAGGTATAACCTTTGTGGCTCTCATGAAATAACCAGCGTCCAAAGTCTTCAAGAGTATTTTGTCCTTTGAACATGACCTCCTTCTTGTAGCAGCTGGGGCAGGTTGAACTCTTGCTGTGGTTGTGACATTGTACACCACAGGAGTTGCAATGTGTCTGTTGGTCGGTACATTCTGAGCATTCAGTCTGTGCAATGACCATATTTGGTATATGTTGAGAGAGCCCACAGTACCAAAGGTTACAATTACTGCATCTACGGCATGTTGGGCAAACATAGTCTTCAGTGCATGTCTGACAAGTTGACCTCTTAGTGGGCATGTAACCATCTTGACATTGAAAGACCTCATCCTGTGTTGCTTCAAAATCAAAAAATATGAACTTCTCTGTACTTGGTTTTGCCTCAGCTGATCTCATGTAGCAGTGGTGCTCCCCTACAAAGAACAGACTACAGCACTGACATTGCCATTCATGGCAAACATGCTCCTCTCTGCTTCGGTATAATGTGTTGAGCAGTTTCCTACAGCTTGTGCATTTGAAATACATATCACATCTGGAGAGTTTGTCTTGATCCTTCCTGGGTCCCTTCTGATATTGTTGTGTTTCCTTGTGAGTGTGGTAGCATTGCGGACTGCGACACAGTCTGTTGCAGTCTTTGCAATGGAGTTTGCCATCCCAGGTACATTCTTCTCTATTGCATACAGGGCATCTTTGTGAACAGTGATGAGTGGAATTTCTCCCATAAAACTGGAGACATGCTGTGCAGATTTCTTTGCTAGCAAATAAACCATGTATGTTTGTTATTGCATGAAAATGGTCTCCATCCTTGTAGAGAAATATTTTGGACTTCCTGGACTGGTTCCCTGCATATGTAACATCATGGCCTACTGTTTTGTCTATTACAACAATCTGTACATCAAGATGGTCTTCAAATTTGTGAAATTCCCTAATTTCAATTTGTCTGTTAGCAGGTAGTTTGACCTCTTTTAGTAGCTGGAGGGCTCTACTTAGCTGTGAATTAGATCCAGGCCGGTGAGCTCTTTGGTGGTCAATGAGATGGTGATATTGTGGATCTTCTTGAAGTTTTGCCATGCATATGACAATGGCTCTTGCAGCACAGGTAACATCATTAGGCAGCTCAGGAATGGTTACAATACATTTCTTTCTAAACAGAGAACTGTTCATGTCTTGAGTATTTGTGCTGGTGATGAGTAGTCTTTTTTGTTGTTTCTGAGAATGACAAATATGATGAGACTGCTTCTTGTAAAACATCTTGCAGTTAAAACAGATCTCTCTGTTTGGAAGGAGTCCTTCAATGTTGATTATGGAATGCATGCCATTGTCTTGGTATAGAAATATTCTGTTTTCTCTGGTTTCATTCATGTGTAAGATGTTGTAGTCAGCATCAACAACAATTATTTGAACATTGAAGTGATCTTCAAATTTGAATAATTGTGACAGCTCAATTGATCTGTCCCAGGGGAGTTGTAGCTTGGTGAGTATTCTCCTTGCTCTTCCCAGTTGAGAATTAGCACCTAGTTGGTGTGCCTTATCTGCTCTGATTAGGTTGTTAAAAAGTGGGTCTTTCCTTAGTTTGGCCATGCAGACAATGATGGATCTGGCAACACCTGTAGTATCATTTGGTATTTCTGGAATAGTGATGATAGGACTGCCTCCACCTTTGTCAGGATGAAAAATACCAAAATTAACATGGAAAGAATTGTCAACACTGAGACTCTCATCAGACTGTAGCACTTTTTCCATGCGGTCCATAATGGTCTTTCCAGTGATGAGGGATTCAGGTCTCATATGAATAACAATATCCTGTCTGAGATCATTGTGCTGTATGACAACTCTTGCCTTATCATGTGGTCCATGTCTCTCTGTTGCCTTGTCAACTACATCTTGAAACATGTCCTCAAGTTGTTGTTGTATGTCTATCAATCTATGACCCATGTATTGCTGATCAAAGGTTGCTCTGAAGTTCCTTTCTTCATAGCCATATCTCCTGGCAACTCTATGCTGAATCTCCTTGATATGGTAAGGTAAAAGTCTTGGAGCTTTAACTCTTGAGTTATCATCAAATAAAGATCGTTTTGCCATGCTGATATTGAAGATCTGGCAAGATGGATCATCTTTTTATAGTAATCAGAAGTGGAAATGAAGTATTCTGATTGGATGAGATTAGTGTGTAATTTGATTGGTCTATGGGAGGGTCAAACAAGTCTGGACATGCAGCATACTTGATGACCTTAGATGACCTACAGTGGATGACCTTAGATGACCTGCAGTGAATGACTCATACCAGTCTCTTCATTTGGGTCATGATCCTTTGTTCCTTCTTCATTCAATCTCCTCATAGCTTCAAGTTGCCAAATTATGCCATTTCTACTTTCATCATCAGGAGTTATTGGATGAATTATGTTTTTCTCAGTATTGAAAGTAACAGTAAGCTTTTTAAGACTGATTTTATCTGTGTAACTTTCCATTTCTGAATGATAAAATGTTTCTCTCTCTTTATTTATAGAGACCAGAGTTATTTTTTGTTCAGCATGTATGATCATGTTGCTGTTATAGAGTATTTTTAGATCCAAACAGATGAGTCATAAGATGAAGTAGTGAGAGATTTGATCAGTTACCATCAAATAACATCAAAGGATAGACAGGGGGTAGGATGTATCCATACTTAAGTATAATGAGCCTAGTATATAATAGTAATGCATATAGGTAATTTATTTTTAGAAACTGACTTGTGTGAAATAATGTCAATTTTCACTATCAACAATGATCAAAGGGGTAGAATTGTAAGCATTAGGCTAAACTATCATCCTTCAAAGGAGAGGATCGAGGTGACAGCTCTCACCTGGTGAGGTCATGACCTTTGACCAGGGTAAATAACACTGGTCTCCCCTCTGGTGAGTCACAAGGGTAAAAATAGCAGATCTCCCCCCCTGGTGAGTAACAAATTTTAGGTCAGAGGACTGTAGTGTTTAGTTGTCTAGCCTAGAATATCTATCTATATCTGTCTAGAATTGTCTAGCCTATCTATATTTGTTCTAGACTATCTGTCTATATATCTGAATAGATTAGAGTGGCTTATTAGAGAGGAGGTGGCTTATTAGACAGGGGGGGGGGGGCAAATGGGGGGGGGCTAGAGGACATAGAGAATGAAAGTTAGTATAGGAAGTGCCAGGTGATAGGCTAAGTAGACAGTGGATCAAAAGTAGGTCAAGTAGGGTCAAGTGGGATCAAGGGGGGGTCGATGAAAGTTAGCATGGGAAGTGCCCGGTGTGCTAATTAGACATGGGATCAAAGGTGAAAGTTAGCATGGGAAGTGACCCCGTGTGCTAATTAGATATGGGGATCGATGAAAGTTAGCATGGGGGCAGGGGATCAAAGAGGGTCAAGTAGGGTCAAGTGGGGGGGTCAAGTGGGGTCAAATTTTTGGTGATTTTGGGGGGGTCGGCGGGGGGGTCGATGAAAGTTAGCATGGGAAGTGCCTGGGTGCAAAGAGAAAGGTCAAGTGGGGTCAAATTTTTGGTGATTTTAGGGGGGGTCAGCTAGAGGACATCGAGGATGAAAATTAGCATTGAAACTAGGGAGGGATCAGACCTACCCCTCTTAGTAGTATCATTTGTGTTAAATTACTTCAACATTGTTTTTAAGTACTTCCATGCTTTAGTACTTGACTGTAAATGCCTAAAATCCGCAATATAACTGAATAATTATTTGTTTATTTAGTGCCATAATAATCATACATTATTGTTTCAGTATATTGATTATTTATTGAGCTATTTATTATAATTTGCATATAATTTAAGTTATATATATGTATATATCATTGCTATTGCTATATTGTAACTATTTTAATGTTTCCTGTTTTAGGAGACCTAGGCTATCTAGACTATCTACTGAATAAAGTAATGAAACGTAGCTGAAGAGTCTGTCTGTCTTGAGTACCATCTCCGTGCTGAACCAAAATACCAGCAGACTAAGGTCGTCCAGTACCACGCTCGTCACATACTCGACCTAGCGTGCTGAACCAAAATACCGGTATATGTGATATAAATATATAAAACTTGCTGCAACTCCATCCCATTTAATCTTTAAGACCCTTCCTATTTGAGCAAATCACATTAACACCATAAATTACATGTGAGAAATGTAGTCAGTTTGATTGAATGCTCTATAATTAAAAGAGTTAGAAATGTGCACAGCAAGTTAGCCACAAGGAGCTTTTCGTATTGTCAAAACAATCTGGAAATCTGATGAGCAGTGGAAACTTTCATCCTAGTTTAAAAATCACACAGAATAATATATCAGCAATATTGCAGATATTGTAGTAGTGTTCTATGCATTGCCTACAGAGGGCATTCATGTAGGCTATTAAAAGCTCTGTAGATTTGTAATGTTTTTAACTCAGAAAGAGGCTGAATGGTCTATTGTTGACTCAAAACAGACCAAAAATCTAAGCTTGGGGTTGTTATCTATGTTTCGATATTTTGTCAAACATTTTAAAATTACAACATTTAAGAGATGTGTATTGTTTGACAGTAAATATATGGGCTCCTAGTCCCTCAGGATGACGCCGTCGTCCAGAGTCATTCGCAGGCAGTACACGTTGGCCTCATATCCCGACACCAGTTGCACGGTGTCCGGAAAGTTGCCAGGGTGTTCGTCCTTAATGAGGCATTCTACCACATGGCGATTTATAAAGCCGCGCATGTAAGATTTCAGCAACAGGCGGGCCTCATCAGCATTGCGCGGGGGCGCGTCCTGCCAGGACCTGCAGGCATCAAGCGGTAGGCTGGGTCCACCATCTCGCGGAACCGTTTTCCATATGAAGCGGACATTTTGTAGGCCCCCTGCTTTGTCTACTCCATCTTGTGGCGGAGGCGTTCATCCTCATGGGGCTGCCAGAAGGCCTCCTGCCAGTGTGCATGGAGGGAGGGCCAATCCACTGCGTCTCTGTCAGGTTGCTGTTCGAGAAAATGCACCAGTTCTCTTCTCAGTGCTCCTTGTGCTGAGTGGGCCGCAATGTAGATAGAGAATATGGAATGGTCAAATCAACTTGAGCCAGTCTCGGATTGCCCCAGGGCTGGCGCCATCACAATGTGGGACTCGCCTGGTGAGATTGTCGGCTGTCATTCTGTCACTATTAAAACTGCCAACGTCGTTCCCAGTTGTATTTGGCTCTCCTTTCCGCTTTTCTGTTCTCTGGCCCTTCATCGCAGAGCTGCTGTACAAAATCAGCGGACTGCTGCACATATACGGGAGCGAGAGCAGGGGCGGGAATGGGTGCAGGAGCGGGAGCGGGTGGAGCCATGGCAGTTGTTTGTGTCAGAAAATTGTGAGTTCCTCAGACAGAGTTAGAGCATTAGCTCGGGCTACCGGAACATTAAGTTTCCAGGATGCTGCTGTTATGAGCCAAAAGATCACTGTGAGCTTTTCCTGATACACAGAAGCTCCTTCCATTCAAGACTCCAGGATCACGTCAGGGTCACCAATGTAAAAGTTCTCCCTCTTTGACTCTAACAAGAGCCATATGACAAACTCCTCTGAATGTCTGTGATAAATTCAGACATCCAAAATGACAAGTAAAGTCAGTGAGACAATGACATGTAGCTTTCACAGAGTTTTCCTCTCAGACATTTTGCATAAGTTCCAGGCAAAGTGTATAAGTACAAAACATTGAAAGACAAGATGTATTTGCTTCCTCAGCTCCATTTGTAGCAAAAGGGAAACTAATATTTTTATTCAGACATTGCATTAAGTATTTTTGCCCTTTCCATGGTGTCGACAGCCCCCTAGCTCATCAGTGCATAAAACAATGATCCAAGCATTATGCAATGCTGCAGCAGCAGGCAATTGCCCCAATGAGGTAAGAGCCCAGCAGAGCATAACCAACATGGCTGCCCTCATTCCTAGAGAGACACCTCCGCCAATCTGTTAAGATTGTCAGAATGCCACCCTTAAAGTGGCAGGAATTAGGTCTGCAGAGACAAAAGGGACATATGTGCCACTGCATTGTTCTGTAGATATATTTGCCCAAGCTGACACTGGGAGACAATGGTAGTGTCACCAGATGGCAGGTGGCTTGGCTTAGGGCATTGTTAAGAACAAAGACCTGCATGCCTCAATAGTGAGGCTGCCTTAATGGGTGAAATATTTATGGCTTGCATTAGCAAAGCCTTAACAAGCTCTAGTATATATGTATAGAACTCTGCAATGCAGTGCCGGCTTTTCAGTGACATCCTGGCAATTGTACATTTAAATGTGGTAATTTATCTCTCTCCCATCAGTGCATATAATATAAATACAAGGACATAATATATACAGGTTAATATATACTTGTCTAGAGGAAATTACCAAACTGTCTAATAATTTCAACAAATTGATTATTCACTGAGTGATAAGCTGACTAATTGGTGATGTTAAAAGTGCAATCAAGAACCTTAAAAGGGGTAAAGACCGTGGTAACTTTCACCTGGTGTCTGATCATATAATTATGTCCACAGATAAATTTAAATGCTTATTTGCAATGTTGCTAAATTGTACATTAATTCATGGATACAACTAGTATAACATCCATACCAAAATGTCTAAGATCAAGTATGAACTCCAGTGAAAATTATAGAGGCATTATTTTATGCTCATCTTTGTGTAAGGTTATTGATTATGTGTTTATAGCAACATATATAAGTAAATTTAAGAGTTGTGAACTGCAATTTGCTTTTTGTGAAGGTTATGCACTGTAATGTGCACTGAAATGGTTAAAGAAACAGTTCTATATTATCTGAGCAAAAAGTCGATTGCGTTCTTTTTACATTACTTATTAATCGTAAAATACCAGCTGCTGTAATTTGATGAACTTATGCACAAACTTAGATCAAGTTGTATTGCAAATTTGGTACACACTATGCTGGAGTTACTTTATCATGTCCTAGTCGGCAGGGCTTGGAGAAAATGCAGAAGATATGTGAAGAATTTGGTAATGAGTTCAATGTTACATTCAATGCAAAGAAAACTAAGTGTATACAGTTCCGACACTCTAGCAGATGCAAACCATGTAAACCTGCTGTTTTAAATGGTAATGTTCTATCATGGAATGATAAAGTGTGCCACTTGGGAAACACTTTAAATTCTATGCTTTCTGATGTTGATGATATTGACTTTGTTCAGTCGCAAGAGCTGTTTAAATTGTTTCAAAGATACTGTACTAGTTTCTATGGTTGTACATTGTGGTACTTAAATGGCCATGAAATGAATGATCTCAATGTAGTATGGAATAAGGCAATTAGAAAAATTTAGCGCGTTCCTTATACTACTCACACAAACTTACTGGGTCCCATTTGTGGACAACCATACATTTTTAAACAAATTGTTTGTAGATTTTAAATATTTTCTGAATGTCTTGCAAAAGTGCAACAATTTATTAGTAAATTTCATGGCAAGATATTGTTAATTACTGCGTGTGCCTTGCTATTAATGGGATTAATCACCTGGTGCATATCCAAATTGATTGGTCATGGAGATCTGTGGATCGACAAATGAGCGTTATGTTTATAACTGTATCTATATTTAGCATAAATGTGGCCCAGATCGTCGGTTGAATATTTTGAACGCTGAATGCATCGCTTCCATTGAGTGACCTACTCAATCGCGCGCCGTGACGAACATATTGACCGCTAGAGGGCCACTTTGAAAAAAATTGCTCTGAGATCTAGCAAGACCGCCTGGAGCCGGCCAGAGGAATAGGCCTTACTTTAGGAAGATGAGAGAAATCAAAACTTTATTGGATTTAAATATGGGGTTTTAACCTGTGATATAGATGCAATGTGCAGTATTGCTGTAATTAGAAAAGTAACTGTGATGATAAAAGAATTGATAGACGCCAGAGGCGGTTTTTATACTTTAAACTATTTTACTTCAGATGAGATTTTAAGCCTCATCAAGTCTGTTTGTACTTGTTGATTTCATACATTTTAATTTTTATATTTTTTACCCTCAGCGAACAAAGTTTGAAAAGGGTTTTTACCATCATCAATGTCCGTCCGATGGGCGGACGGACAGGCAGGAGGGAGGGCGGGATGGCAGGTTGGCAGACGAATATAACACTTTTGTTTCCAGAGCAGAACTCTAACACTAATGCACATACCCTTACGAAATTATGTACAGTAATACTCTATATGGCCTAGTGGTGCCATATATAGTCACAATGATATATGTTGCCTACATATTACAAAATTTGGAAAAAGTAGAAAAAAATATTATGTTTTGTTTCCGGAGCAGAACTCTAACACAACTGCTTGAAACTTTGTCATAATATGTCTAAAATAGTGTTGTGGTGCCTTTTGGGGGTCCCATGGCCGTAAATACTATAGACTTTTCAAAATTAGGGCAAAATAGGGAAAATTTCTACTTTTTCAAACCTCAATATAAAGACACTATTTACCTTACATGAATGAAATTGTATCAATAACATATCTAAATTATAGTATTTTCACTTTTTAAATTTCATTTGATATTCATTTCATGCTAATTACAAAATAAAAGAAAATCAGAAAAAAATGCTAAAAATTGTGTTAAATGGTGTTTTCGGAGCATAACTCACCATTAATGCACTGACCCCAACAAGTGATATTCAGCTGTGCATTTTGATAGTCACATTGAAATATCTGAGCTTAGTTTTAAAATATTTTGAGAAAAATGAAAAAAATAAAATAAAATTTCTGTTTCCAGAGCAGGACTCACACACTACTGCACCTACATGCGTACAAAAACTAAGTAAGAATATGTCTAAAATAGTGAAGAGATATATTTTTGGGCTTTCATGACCATTTATGACAGATAATTTTATTTAATTAGGAAAATATGAAAATTTGGACAGGTACTCTTTCAAAACCTCATTTCATTGCCTCTATGATCCTTACATCATTCTTTTTTTGTTCATAATATTGGAAAATCAGGAACAAATGCAAAAAAAGTTGTTGCGTCCTTTATCTTCCTTTGCATTCAATACTTAGCAATGACAGCCGTAAATGTTGTACAATTCATGTGCAATTATTAAATATTTGATCATAGTATTGCCATACCAACCCATTCAATAGTTTTTGTTTATAATAAGCCATTTTATAATAATTATTTGCATGATGATCTATATTACTTTTACTTGACTCCAATACTTATTAATATTTTCTTCATATACACCTTAAAGTGTTCGGTTATAAATACTAATGTAAATGTTATGGATTTAATGCGAATCAGCAACCCAAAAGTTCAGTAACTCAATAATACGGCAATTGATAATATGTAGTTCCTTCAGTTGCCAGCTAAATTTAAACAGTGAGCAAAAAATTTCTTGACTTATAAAGGCATTAAAATGGATTGAGTATTATTCCATATAAAATAATCCTTTAACATTTTGTATTTATTTGTATTTAGACTTTATTTATTTAAATACAAGTAAATAAAAACCTTGAATGTTAATTTTGTATGAAATTATAGCCAACATCTTTATGTGGCATAACATTATTGCTGAATTGCATATATATTCCTTCGGATCATTGCCATAGCCATATTTGACTATTTTGGACATATAAATGATAACCTTAGTTGTAGATTAGTAAAGGGAACATGCTATTGTGTTGATAATTCTAGTGAACTGAATACTCCTTATTGTGCATAAAATCTTTAAAACAGAACAATTAAATGACAATAAAATAATTGAGAATACTTTTTATGCTCAATTGGCTTTACTCTGAACATAATGAATTGCTGTTAAACAGGGTTCCTGCAGGTTTACCTTCGTAAAAACCTAAGATATTTGAAAGACATCATAATATCATGCGCACATGAAAAATAAGACCACTAATATAGTAATATACACCAATATATTTAATTTCATTGTCAGAAAAACAATCGGGCTATTGGCTATTAAGCAATAAAATAAATGCAGTTCTTTTGTATTTAAAGAAAGTTCATCATTTCTATTCATTTATATTTACCACATCTTCTGAATATTACAATGTAGATGTTAATATACAAGCAATATATTTGCATAAAAAAAGGACCATGTAAGACTGAGTGGACAAAAGTTAGACTGAATACGGGCCTTAATTTTTACAAAAATAAAGTAAGACTTTTCCAGAAATTTTTATTAGCCATGGGAACACTGTATTATTTTACACTTGACAGAATATAGTTAACAAATGTAGAAATTCAAGAGTTAAAAAAAAAGGACATCTTGGACTCCAATTAGCATTGCATAACAGGCTATGTAGGCGAAGTGGCAATTCTTTTGGTTCATTGCACACACTATATAAACACTGAAGAAATAATATTTTGGTAAACACAAGGCACCACTAGGCCATGTATAGTGTTACTGTAAAAAAAATGTCATTAGAGCAAGTGCATTAGTGTTAGAGTTCAACTCTAGAAATGAAAGTGCGTGTTGGAGTTCTGCTCTGTAAATGGAAGTGTAATGCCCGCCTCCTGCCCGTCGGACGAACACATAACAATTTTAATGATGCCTGTGTGCTATGTTGGATTCGCTGAGGGTTTAGCTGCAGTGCAGCCTATTTTTTAACTTTCTATTAATGTTTTTATATATATGTGCTCTTATAATCAGTGACTAAAGATTATATATATATAAATATTCTGGTAATTTTTAAGTTACTTGTGAAATATTGTGTTGTACTTCTTAATTCATTCCTGAGGGTTTGTTTCTCGCTTCCATGATGAGGTCCAGGTGGAACTGCATTGATAAATTAAATAATTCAGAGATCTAATCTGCAAGTAGTCTAATTGTTTTTCCATAACTTCTATATTTCATAATGTCATCAAAGTGTAGGCCTGTTTGGAACTAAAGTGCAATTAATTGTATGAGTGTGATTACTCTTGCCAGGGTTTTAATAAGTTTAAATAAATCCTTCAGTTTACAGCATCATTGGTCCACAAATGCACCTAATAATGGTTTAGTATTAAAGTGCAGTCTGAGTACAAACCTTTAAATTTAGATTTTTTTTCTTAGTAATGCATATTCATGAAGTCCAATACATATTAATTGGGATGAACCATTTGTTAGACACTTCACATTATGCAGATAAACTTTATGTGTTCTATTAACCTTTTTTTTAGTTGTGCAATGATTCCACTTAGGCAATTTCAACTTTTAAGAATGTTATATACAGTTGTATATTCTATCTGTAGGAGTTTCAGTGTCCTTTTTGATGGCTCTCTTTAGATTTGCAAGCTTTAGAGGATGGCCATCAGTGATCTACAGTGATCCTGGTACCCAATTTGTTGCAGCAAACAGTGAACTGAAGTAAGTGTGGTCTGAAGTTGATAAGACAGCAGTGATCAGACAGAGTGCAGAGAACAGATTAAAATGGATCATGGGTCCTGCAGATAGTCCATAGCAACAGGGAGCTGTTGAATCTCTAGTCAAGGCTGCTAAGAAAGAAATCACATTTTCAATTCACAATGAACGTTTGTCAGCACCTAATTTCATTACACTATGTGCTGAAATCTCTAACATCATTAATAAGAGACCAATAGGCACAATTCGAAGCAATGATTCTGATATAAATGTTTGACTCCAAAATGCATGTTGCTTGGTAGAGTCTAAGCCAAAAATCCTAGAGCCTGGCACCTTCGAAGCAACAACTTTTCTGATGGGTACCACTTAGTACAAAAAGTTGCTGATCATTTCTGGGATAAGTGGATTGAACTATGTGCACCCTCTCTTGTTGTACAGAGAAAGTGGCATACACCTTCCAGGAACTTAAAAAACATTTACCTATCAATTGGGGTTAATCAAAGGGGTTTTTAAAACAAATAGATATATATTTCAAAATTTCTTGCAATTAATTTGTATTGAATTTTATCTAGTTCTTTCTAATATATATATATATCATAAGTACTTAACCATTTTTAATTTTTTTAAATGTGCAGCCTACAAAACAGTGTCTATTCAGAAAAATGTGACATGTTTTACAAATCTAATGGTATAATTCAGATCCACATTTTAAAAAATATAATCATGTTTCATTTTTTCACATTAACATACATAATTGACAGGTTCAGTGAGTGTAGCATTTTTGAACTGCATATCTGATGTTTCAAACAGTTTGAGAAATAACTTCATTTCAACATTGGCATATTTGCAATTAATCACAGTGTAAAGTTTTAAATGCAATCAGCTTTCAGAAAAATAAAGAGCAATTGACAAATCCAATTTATGTAATTGCACTGTTTCACTTGAGAAAGAGTGAGAGCAGTAAGTGTGTGTAGCTAATTTGACAGTTCCCATGTATCATTCAACTGGTCTGTCAGGTTCAGAGGCCTGCAATGCAGTGACCACTGCTACACTGGCATAACACCAGCAGCATCACAAGCACAAATTCATGACAGATTTTTGTTAAAAGCCAAAGCACCATAATTACCAATTCATATAATTGTCGAAAACCTCCATAAGCTTTCACCCATAAGACCAAAATGAACCATGCCAATTTCCAGGAAATCACACTAACATAGAAGCTGGATGGTAGGTTGGGGGCTGTTAAGCTTTAAAAATACTTTGCAACAATTAACTAAGCATCGGTGATGTCATGGCTAATCTTCACAAAACTGGGTAGAAACTATGTACCCTGTGACTAAATTGCTATTTATTTTCAGTTGGTTAATGCATCATTAGGTTAATTTTAAAACACATTTGTCATAATAACATAACACATCAATAAAATCTATTGAATATTGAATGGACGAAGTGGGTACTTTTTGACCCAATGCCAAGACTCTGTTTAATTGCAGGAGAAAGTTGTTAAAATTGTATCGATAATTGACTATTTGTATATTTTAATTGCATTTTGTCACATTAACAAGATGAAACATTGACATTTTTCTTCGTTTTTTTTTTCCTATTTAAAAAGTTTGTTAACACTATACTGTTAAAGAACAGTCACAAGTAATACTTGAGAGAGAAAATCATCATACAGGTATAGATCCATGAAGTCAGTTCCCATATTCCAGTTCCCAGTCAGCTACCAGTTAACTACCAGTAAAATGAACTCTGTTCCCAGTTCTAGTTCCCAGTCAGCTATGAGCCAGCTACCAGTAAAGTGGACTCAGCTCCCAGTTCTAGTTCCCAGTCAGATACCAGTAAAATATCTGGGCAAATGTGGAAAGTTAGCTATAAAATAAGCATGCACCATTGTTTGCAGCAATGAATAGCTGATGGAATAGTAGGCACCACTATTTGGTACCATTAAATAGCCGAGGCACTAGGCCATCTAAACAATAGACTGAAAAGTTTACACAAAATATTTCAATTTGCTCTACATATTTTTCTTAACTGCATAGTTACCTATCCAGTAAGCACCAATATTTGGTACCATTAAATAGCCAATAGATTAGGCTATCTATACACCATACATTTCTGCTACAATTCTAAATACCCAGCTCCCAGACTTTTATGTGTCATTTTCTACAAACAAATTTAACTTTGCTCAACAAATTTCTGGTAGCTGAGTAGTTAGCTACCTAGTAAACCCCAATATTTGGTACTATTACATGGCCATTAGACTAGGCTATCTAGTAAATACACTACAACATTTCTGCTACCATTCTAAATACCTAGCTCCCAGATTTGTATGTGTGATTTTCTACAAAATATTTAACTTGCCTCCACAAATGTCTGGTAACTGGATAGTTACCTATCCAAATATTTAATAGCCAATAAATTAGGCTATCTAGTAAATACACTAGCAAATTTATGCTACCATTGTAAATACCCAGCTCCAAGATATTTATGTGTCATTTTCCACAAAACTATAATTTTCCTCAACAAATTTCTGGTAGCTGGAAAGTTAGCTATCCAGTAACCAACAATATTTGGTACCATTAAATAGCCAATATCTTACGCTATCTAATAAACACACTGCCTTTTTTTAAATTTCTAGTTGTGCCATTTTTTTGTTAAATGTCCAGGCACAAAATTTGAAAAAAAAAAAAAATTTCCCGTTTCCGGAACAGAACTTCTTCACTACTACTCCTAAATATACTAGATAGATAGATAGATAGATCGATAGATAGATAGTTACTTTATTTTGATAGAAATGGTACAACAATTATATACAGAAAGACATTTATATGATGTTAACTATGAATTGTAATCTATTGTAAATATAACCCCATCAGAAACCACAATAAAAAGAAAGAATACTAATATACTAAAACTGATAATCTGAAGTTTCAGGCTCTACTATAACACTTGTATCCTTTTCGGTCTGCAACATGTTGGACTGTAATGGTTCCTCTGACATATGATTCAGTCTGGCTCTCCAAGGTTGGTAATTTGCTAGGCTTGAGAAATGTTGCCGAAGCTATATAATAGTTTAGATGCCTATAACATAGCCAAAATATGTGTAAAATAGTGTTGTTGTGCTGTTGTGGGGGTTTCATGACCAACATTATATATGCTACTTGTGTAGTCTGGTGAAAATATGATATTGCACCTATCATATCAAATTTATAGCACTGCTTTATAAACTTCATCTTGACAACATTATAATGCTTTTTTTTTATACCAATGGGAGTACACTAAATATTGTGTTAAATTGTATTTTCAGAACAGAAATGTAGCACTAATGCACTGAAAATAACATTCCATACAGCAGTATTACTCTATATCACCCAGTTATGAGTTTTGGTTGTCACATTTACATATCTCATGCTATGTTTTTCAAAATAAGAAAAATAAAATATAAATTGTTATGTTTATATCCTAGTTCTCACATAGTTGGTAAAACTGTGGCAACTGTAGATATGGATTACTGGGGTGAAATCAAAGGTATGAAACTCGTATCGTGACCTAAATAAGATATAATCCCTGAAGTATGGAAGCCTTGACGGCTTTGACGATTGCATTACCGCTAATCAGGGACAACTAGGGGCTACCGGGGCCTACCCACCCACATGGCTAAGGTAGAGAGCTAGCAACTGCCGGCTAAGATGAATGCCCTTAAGGTTGACCTGTGGCTACAATGAGCAACGTACAGTGTACCTGCAGCAGAGCTTGGTTGCAATGGCAGTAATTGGTGGCATATCTTCAAGGAGCATTCCCACATGAGAGATAAACACTCCCAATACAGTTATGATGGAGATTTTGAGGTTACCAGGAGGAGTACCTATAGAGGCTACTATCATTGTTTTATTTCCGCGAACTATCTGCCGGCTTGTTTTACCTAGTCAAGGATAGATCCATTGCAACGGTGAACGAAGCCATCATAACTGGGAGTTCATATGTAGCAACTGCACTTTGGTTGCTACAGATGGTCCCGGTAGCCCCTACGGCAATGACATATGACTCCCGGATGCCTCTAGGGCACCAATGGTAGAGCTATAGAATCTTGCCGGGACCAACTCTATGGTCCTCCTAGACCTCAAAATATCTACTGTAGCTGTATCGGGAGTGCCTATTGCCCATGAGAGAATGCTCCTTAGAGATCTAGAATGATTACCGCCGTTGCCGTAGTTGCAATGGCACTCTATTGCAGGTATACCGTACGTCAACCATTGTAGCTGTAGGATAAACTTGAGTGTATCCATCCCCGGCTTTTTGCTGGCTATGTTCCTTGGCTATGTTGGCGGTTGTATGTACCTTGGCTATGTCCTCTGCTGCCCTCAAATAGCCAAAATGCAATCATCACAGTCAAGGCTTTCATACTCCAAGGGATTATGTCATAATTGTCATGGTATGAGCCTTATACCTTTGATTTCTTCCCGGTAATCCATACTTTTACCTGCTATGTCAGAACTGGTTTTAAACAAAGCAACATAAACTGTAATTATTTCTTATTTTGTAAAACATAGCACAGATATATTGTTGTGACTACCAAAACAAATATTATCATATCATTAAATATAAAAAGGCACAACTAGGTGTCAAAAGCTAATCAAAAAGATATCAATACCATGCAGCAATTTCACACAAAAGAATATTATATATCAAGCAAAATGGCTAAAATATAATCGATACTCGTCAATTACACCTTTACTTTCTAACGTATAATAACATTTTTTTCTAGTGCATTATCTGCAGTCGATAAAGCAGCCTGGCGACATGGTGGTGACAGGAAATATTGGTTTAAAAAAAAGATAGTAGGTATAGAGTGATGATGTTTGTCATATCAAATGTAACAAGAAAAAAATCTTAACATTGACATATAAAAATTCAAGATTCATAATATTTTCTTCATAATAACTTGAAAATAAGTACAATGGTTATTCGATGTTCTGCTCTGGAAATGAAGAATACAGTTTTAATAATAAACATAGCAAAGATATGGCAACGTCAATATCAAAAAGCACAACTAGGCCATGGGAGCACTGTGGCCTAATGGTTAGAGCACTGGCCTGCTAAACCACTGGCATTCAGGACGTGGGTTTGAATCCCACTCCGGCTCTCAACTGTGATACCAAACTCTGCTGACAAACCAAACTCTGATGCCAAACTCTGATACCAAAACTGATATCAAACTCTGATACCAAGATACCAAATCAGAATGACCTCTGATTCCATACTCAATGCCAAACGCCGGTGAGGAGAATTCAATTCTGAAACAGTCACTATGCAAATACATATACATTATTATTTTTTTATTATAAGTATTTTCGGAAAAAGTTTGCAAGGTTAAGTGTTTTAGTCTTCGAATTATTTTCCAGAAAAAGTGCTTAAATTATTTCTCACATCACCATGACAGATATACCAAATTTCAATCAATATATATATATATTTATTCTTACACTTAGTCTTTATTCTTTTTTTTCTGACCCCTTTTTCATTACATTTTCCCTTTTTTGGGAGGAGGGCTGGTGAAGGGGGGACGCATCCCCAACACCCCCCTTCCCCCTGGATCCATCCCTGCGTTCAATGACAATGTATTAATATATAGAGATATGAAACAATTGTTATTCTTTCATTTGAAATTCCACATTTGGTAAAATGTAATTTTTTAATAAAAATTGAATTTCATAACTATTTGTTGCATAATTATTTAAAGGTGTTCTATAACTGACCATGACACTCTTCATGGTTCTATTTCAATTGAAGGTGCTTTTTACTAGGTGTCTTAACTAGGACAAGTAAATTACCCCACCAATGCAGTTAATATTGCAGCTTGCAGGTTTTTGGCTTGGATAATGCAAGGAAAGGATATATTAAAAACCTGATTGATTAAATATTGTTTAATATTTGTTATATTTCAAGATTTGATATCGAGTCATGAGGATGTGGTAGACAAAAGCCACATTTTATTTTCAGTGACAAGATGTCAATGTAAATTTGTAATTTACATAACAAACAGATATGTCATAAAAGTAGAACCAGATCAGGCCATTTTGATTATGGTGTTGTTTACTGTGAGCGAAATATTGTGTAGGTTTGAGATAAGTGTAAGATAATATAATTTAAAAGATAAGATGGGATAAGATAAGATAAGATAAGATATGACAAGACCAAAGAAGATAAGGCAAGACATGACATGACAAGAGACGATGAGATGAGACAGGACGAGAAGAGAAGAGAAGAGAAGAGAAGAGAGAGAAGAAAATTCTGGACAGAACTAAAAAGTAAATGTTGGGTATTGAACATTGATAAAGTTTAGAATTAAAAACAAAGATTGATCGAGAGTAAGTTCCATGAGTCGTTTAATCTGAACATCGCTAACATTTCAGATATGCATGAGTTTATTCGCTGCATATTGAACGCTTGAAAGCCAGTAGGCATTGAATAAACAATATAAAATTGGCGAAAAAAAAAAGAAGCGAAAGTACACAAATTGTAATTGGATTGTTGTTTGCCAAGTCTAAAAGAAGCGTCAAAAGAAATTAAGTCACTTCCATATTTAATGGAGAAGATAACAATTTAATATTGATAGACTACGTCATATGGCTGTTTCAAATTACCCTTTGACTTCATCTTTTTTTTCTTCTTTTTTCTAATTTATTACTGGACTGTTCATTGGTGGCCTGTGTCATCAAGAATTGATTGACTTAGCATTTCACCGCTACCTATGTTTATCACAGATCTATTTAATATTGATGCATGGATATTAGTGTTGGGCAAGCCAGTCCCACACAAAACCTATGTGTGTGGCATTTTTCACTTCACTTGTGATGTTACACTTCATGTGTGCTGACACATTATAGAAGTAGGGACCATGAAATTTTCATTGTTTCCAGTTGTTTGATTATGTAAGTATATTTTTACATTATACCTTTATACAACTTATTACATTCTTATTAAATTATTTGACTACATGGGAAATGTTTATATTATATATTTTGCGAAGACATTTGGCTGTCTAGACTTTCTCTAATTATGTAAGTATATTTTGTATTGTTAGCTTGATTTATTTTGTGAACTGTTTGTTTTCAAATCAAGTCAAATTGCTATTTAGGGGTGATTAGAATTATTATGTTTTAGCCAGGTTTATCCCATCTTTATTATTCATGAATCTCTATTTTACTAACGATTTCATTGCACATTTTTACAAAGATATCTGTTTTCTTCTTTCTCTTCTTATTCTTCTCTAAAACTGCTGTTTCCTTTAACATTTTTCACCCAGCATAAACATTTCTTCATTCATATTTAACGAGTCATATACCCAATCCTTTCATAAAGTCATGGACTAATATAGTTATGACTTTAAAATTTATTGAATTCCTATATAAATGCTCCATGTATGTGATTAAAGGCACTTGCTGAGAAAATCTACCCAAAATGGAAAAAAAATGGAATTTGTCAGATGTTGTAGGATGCAGTAAGTACATCGTAGAATATTTTAGGAGTTTGTAGGAAGTTGTAGGCACAAGTCGTAGGCAATCATAAAGAGATTGTCGAGAGTCCTAACAGTTTAATGTATCTCATGATAAACTATCATAAAATTGCAAATATTGAGCTCATTAAAAATTGGACCTTTTTTCAGATGACATTGGTGAATTGGCAGTAACATTTTCCAACTTCGTGATAGTTTGGCGCAAAATTTGTAGCAGTTCTCGTGGGTGAGAAAGGGGTTAACAATGTTAGCTACAAGTTAAATCTTATCTTCTAAGTTGATAAAAACGCTTCTGTGAAACCATTAACTTAAAGCTGGATTGTCACTCAATATGACAGTGACCAAAATCTATTGCATTCACTTTGTTTTCTTCTTAATACTGATTACCTACAATCCAGAGCCTTGCTGGGTTCACTATCTATTTATAAAATAATGAACTTCACCTAGTATTAAATTTTTCATGCCATCACAAATCGAATATGTAAACAAACCAAGTGATGAAATCACTCTACTGAAACAATAGGGGATGATGCCATTTCCATTGTATTTTCAATATTTTGGTCTTGATTTCTTTCAATGTATCATTTATTTTTGTATTTAATGCATGATAGATTCATTAGCTTACACATATTTTAATGTGCCTTGATCAGATAAGTTGATAATTAATCATTTGAAGAAGTTTTGAAAAATAATAATTTTGACAGACAGTGGAGCTTTAAAATGTGCTGTTTTCTTCATTGTTATTTAAGCTGCTTCTCTGTGACCATTCCAAATTGCCACAATGATGAGAACATGGTAAAAGCATCTTTGGAAAGATTAGAAACATGAAGTTAATTGGTCCATTTTGCACTCCAAGCTTTTTATGATAAAACTGAATACTGAACATTTATAAAGATCCTACTGCAACAAAAATGTGAACTACCTGAGTGACAACCAGCTGGGTGGACATTGTATCATCCCTGGTCATTTCAAAGTTAGCCATGGGTGGTTGTCACTGAGCCAATGACTGACCGATGAGAATTGTTATCTGGGGACCAGCAGTTTCAAAATATGACATGCTAGATCAACATTGACACGGCGTCGGCGATGTTGATATGATATAGCCCAAATTTAAGATGCTATATGGAAACTCAATATTTCCAAAGTAAGGTTATTCACCAATTTTTTTTATAAGAGTACTTAATTATTTGAGAGGCAGAGTGATTTACTGATTTTATTTAAATGTGAGTTTTAGACTAATGGAAAAGCATTAAGGTGAACCATCAATCTTTTCAGTTGTATTGATTTTCTGGCCATCCCAAATAACATAGATAATGCATTTTATAGCTTTTGCAGATCAATGTGATATTTTTAATTAGCTTTATGGTATATGCATTAAAGCAATGATGCAGGTCAGAATTTAAGCCAACTTGCATAACCAGGTGCTGAAGGCAGAGGTTAAAGTGACATATTTTAAATAGAATAGCCTGATACCTGGGGACAACGGTGAAGCCAGTGAAATGCAACAATAAAAATGAAGTTCCTGATTCTACTGTTATCTATAGTAATTGGTAAGTGGATATTTTTTCTAGATTTGTAATATCATACTTTGTCTGCACTCTGGATTAGTTTTATTTACTAAATTTATCGTATAACTTTAAATATTAATACCAATTTAGATCTTTGGTGTAACTTGATGAAAGATGCCATCAGAATCTGTATTTGAAGTCAAAATAATGTCATATGAGGACATCATCCAATTTAGTTCAACATCAAATTAGTAGTGATAACTGTACACAGTTATCACTACTCAAATTAATATTGAATGTCGACTAAAATATCTTCCCAAATTGTGTTAATATTGAACCAATATCGCCTTCAAATTAAATGTCAAGCCAAGATACCTTACCAAATCATGTCAATATTGAACCAATATTCTCATCAAATTGAATGTCATACCAAAATATCTTTCCAAATCATGTCAATATTGAACCAGAATTGTCATCAAATTGAATGTCAAACCAGGATATCCTCCCAAAATGTCAATGAACACTATCGCCATAAATGTGAATGTCATACAAAGATGTTCCAAATCCGGTCAACATTAATTTTGGTCTGCTATCCTGGTGAAAATCTATGGCTGTTTACAAAGTATATGTATTGGGTTGATTTTTCATCATTGATATTTTCACAAATTGTAGGCAATATATTAAACCATAATAATGTTTGAATTGAGTATGGTGTGGCACACTTTTCATGCAACTTGAAATTATGTTTTTACTTATCCCATTTTTTCTGCATATCTGTATACACATTCATGAATGCATATTTTTAATTTCAAGTGGAAGCTGTCCCTTACTTATATGTTGGATGCTTCACTGACAAGAGGCATGGATTGGTTTTCTTCTGGTGGCCAAATGGTCCAAAAAATGCTGATGAATGTGCATTAGCATGTGAAGCACATATATATAGGTTTTATTGACACTTTTTCATATCAGAAAAGATACATATGTCACATGCATCTAGAGCTCTACTCACCAAGTCTATCTAAACAAGTTCTGCAGTGTTTGTAGTACAATGTATGCAGAAAATACAAGCAATGGTGAATAATGTGTTTGGAGCCATTAAGATTGGCATTTGCCATTTCTTAGTTGATATAAGACAATGCCAAATCAAAGATACATTTTCTGAATTATATCCAGTTAATGAGTCTGTAACATTGTGAACTTATGCTCAAAGCTTTATTATAAGCATAGGAAACTATCATTCATAGTAAAGAATGTCGTAAGTCAGTATAAACTGAAGAAACTTGCAATGTAAATTTCTTAAATTTCTTAAATAACCACCAAACCACGGTTTTGATTATCAGCCAACTTGTATCTGCCCAGATTCATATTCTGAAGACATATCAACATCTGTGTTATTCATCACTGCTTACAGCCCCATTTTTAAGCAGGTTTCTGAGTTCAGCAACTATTTTGCACTTATCTACTCACTACAAATTGATATAATCAATTGCTGACACAAATGTAAACTATCATGGTTACGGCAGTTTTGGCACAGCGTTGTGCATAATATTTTAGTCATATATTGTCTATTGATTTATTTGCCGTCACATCTGCTCTGTTTGGTAACAATTTACAGTCACATTATCTGTACTTTTACCTGAGATATTCCCAATGTTATTGTAACCAGTTTCTGCCTAGTATTATTCCTGTTGCAGGACAAGACGGACCCTCGGCTGCGACTTCTAATTAGTCTTAATAAAACAATTCTGAGTTCTTAAAACAACATAGTCTACCTCTGATTATTGTATCTTGAAAAAAGAGCCATTTGGCAATGAAATATATACCTCTATGATTTCAGGGAGGGTTTGGTAAAGATTGTCACTGTGGCTCAGGTGGTTATGGCAGATATGGTTCCAATGGAGGTTGTGGTGATTGCAATTTTAACGGACAGATCTTTAAGTGTGGACAGAGCGGTGGAGACCCTTGGAGACTAATTGCAGTTTATCAGTTGGCATCAGGTAAAGTGTTTTATTCATCCAATGCTACTTGCAGTAATATCTTAGTTTCGAGCATCAGGTGACACCAAATTTTAACATTTTTTATCTTAATGTGCAATTTCGAAATAATTTTGCCTAGTTGTAAGATCTATAGAACAAAAATACATATGAATAAAGAAGAACATATAAGAATTCATGACCCCAAAATAATAATCTTCCGCCAAACACCTAGATATCTGCTCAAGTGAGCTTGTGATGTCACCATCTATTGTTTAATGATATAATGGCTTGTGAAGTCATGATTGTCAAAACAAATGGTGGAGTAGAGATCACTCAAAGCAACATCTTTAGTAATAACTAAACTACATTTTGAAGTATATAAAAGCCTGCAATCTCTCTTGTTTAAGTTGCAATTAGCATCTGGCTTGCGAAGATACTTATTGTATCAATGACAAGACAAGCTCTCTTCAACAAAGATAATTTTTTCCAGACTGGTGTGATGGAATATTATAGGTTGAGGAAAACTATTTACTCTTGAGATGATATAAATGACCTGTGAATATTTTTATGACAAAAAAAAAACCTTCCCCTTGGTGGCATTTGTAACCAAGGTCCCCCAGCCCTACACAGCAGATCAGCCACTTTGTTCTCAAATAAAATTCCATAGTTACCAGTTATGTTATGTGTAAAACATTAATTTATTCATTTTGAATGCAGTAACCTAGGACTATATGCCAAAATTAGCTGAAATTAGCATCTAATAGTGCACTTCCCCAAACTGAGCTAGGAAAGCCTGGTAAGGTCATTCCTAACATGGCCATGCACAGAAAGTTAAACAAAACTTCACCATATGTTCTCAAACGTTTATTTGGATGTTAGAAGTGCCTCTTAAGCAGTCAGATATGTTAAGATATTAAGGCAATTTATAGATTAAGATCTGGTAAAAAAACAAAAAGATATTTGTGTAAACTAAGTATTGAACAAGAATTCAAAATAAGTGTACACCTTTTTTTCGATCCTAAATGGACAAAAATGTTTACAACAATTCAAATCCCAACTTTTGCTTCTTTGTGACCACAACAAACGGCTAAGATGATGACAAAATGGCAAAAAAAAAGTATCATCGGATGTATAGAAAACTTGAAGTGAACACACAGAAGTGTTTAATAGGTTAGAAAGGTGAGACTTGTTTGTGTCATATTGTGTTTTTTTTTTTTAAATCTGTTTCACAGCCACTCCCAGAATTGATGAGCGTTTCATTGGATGCTGGCATGCAGGGGATCCACCTTATATTCTTGGTAGCCCTCAACGAGTTGGATTAGGAACCAAACAGAATGTTGCTCAATGCACTGTCGCTTGCAAGCAACAAGGTGCAGACTATGCTGGAACTCGGGTAGGTGTGATGATGTATCATATAATATAAATATATATATTCCACAATATAGTGTGATCCTATAGAAAAACCATGAGGCTCACACTATGAGGTTCAATGTTGTGAACCTCATAAAATAAATTGTCCCTGAAAAAGGGAACAGCCTTGCCAATCACAGGACAGCACACACAAACTCTCAGTGACGTCATGAGAGTCATCACTTAACTGGATATTTTTCAAAAAATGATTCTCCTAAATTTCAAATTATCTTAACTTTTGAAATTTTTTTTTTTTCATAGATACATCTCATATGATGAGTTTTAAGTGTAAAAAATACTACTTTCTGAAATTTGGTTTATATGACATGGAATGATATAATATGTAAAAATAAGACCAGAAATCAAGTGGACATATATTTTGGCTCATACTATAGTAATCTTATTATATTAAAATGCAGCAATTTTCTCACAGAACAATGGAACAGAATGTTACTGTGGTAGCGACTTGCAATGGGAGAATGATGGACGTTATCCTGCCGACACTACAAATTGCTACTTGACCTGTGATGATGGCAAATCTTGTGGTGGTGACTTGAATCATATAAGTCTGTATAGAGCAGGTATGGAGACATTGCACAATACTTAGCGCGAATGGTAAAAAACCTAAATTGCTTGCTCTAGAGCCAAACCATCAAACCACAAATGTTATAAACATATCTTTCAATTTCTATTTGTTAGCCTGCCTGACAACAGAGTATGGCACTAACTGCTCCATATACAATTGCATGAACAATGTTCCTTGTAATGCGATTACTGGGGTCTGCCCTGGAGCCTGCGCAAATGAATGGACGACTCCTAACGCTGGTGGAACATGTTCTGTTGGTGAGACAAATTATGACTCCTTTAAAAATGGATTGATCATTCTGAATCTGTTCAATTAAATTTAACACAAATTCTGTTTTCTTCACCGATAGTTGTTATTTTTTATGTGAAATGTTGAAATAGAACAGAGTTGTTTAAGTATTACATTGTGACATGCTGACAAACTTTTGCACGATATTTTGCTGTAAAAACAATGGTTAGAAGTTTGTCTACCATAATACAACAAACAAATGTTTGCTGTAAAATCTACAGAACATGCATCTGTTAAGTTGTGATGATCACAACGTTAAATTGTACAAACGGCCCCTTACCAAAAATGACTTTGTTTTTTCATGATGGCCGTACCAATGAGCCCCCAAAATATGCCAATGCTGGGCCATCTAATGCCATTTTAATGGCATCATATTATATTTACTGTAACTTACCATAAGATGCTGCAATATCATGGTATAGAAAAGTTTTACCGCATAGTCCCGTAAAATATGCAGTGATATGCTGAATGTTAGAATTTGTTTATTTAGCAGCAATTTACTTGATAAATTAGGGTACCAGCAGAATGCCATATTTCTTTGGCTTTGCTGTGAATTTTGTAGTTTTATGCCATAGAATAGAATTATTGAGTTAGTTTATTTGAGTTGCCACAATTTAAGGCTGCGATAAATATTCTGAACCAGTACACATCCCTAATGATCACCATCTAAAATTGTAATACCTTTATTTCAGCTTTTTCATTAGGGCTGTTTGTCGATAAAAGTCCCTGTGGCGGTAGCTCAACTTGGCAGGGAGATTTCAGTCTTGCTCCAATCACAGATGGCACTGTGGGCACCTGTTTCGACACGTCAACACTCAGCAATGACACCTGGAGGATGTGGTGGAAACTAAACGATTCTGTACGATTCCAAACAGTTACTGTGACTTACAAGGATGTAACAAGTTGTGGTGGTATTCACATGCCAGTTGTATCTGTTAAACCAAATGATTGCAATGAGCAAGCTGATTGTACCAAAGGAGTTTTGCTGTATCCCAAAGTCATGTCAGTTACTGATCAATGTTCATACATTTCTCCAGGCAATATGGCATACTTCAGTGATTCAATTTACATTGAATTTCCAACATATATCATTATTTGCGAGATGTCATTATTGTAGAAAGCATTGTTATTTATCTCAGTATAAACCAAGATGTGCATCCACCTGAAGGAGTTTTGCTATATCCCAAAGTCATGTCTGTTACTAATCTATTTTCATATATTACTCAAAGTACAGCATATTTCAGTGATTCAGTGTGTATATAAAAAGTATTGGTGTTTATGACAGTCTTTGCACCAGCCACTAGTGCATAGCATATCAATATATGTTTTACTGATCAATTAAATGGTCTCCCTTATTATCTGTATTGTTTACTACATTATCAGATAATGTGACATATCAATTTAGCTGATATTGGTTCAACGTCAGCCTAATCTAGCATGGAAACTGGATTCTTACTTTAATTTGTACACACATGCTAAATTAGACCGATCCATCAGTCCATGTAGATGCAAAGACTGATTTCAAACCATAGGCCCTTACAACATTTTCTAAAAGCCACTTTTGTCAACATTGAAGATTTTAAGGATAATTTTCGGAAAAAATCTGTTTAGTCATAACTGTAGGCAATATTTATCAATGTCAATGTGAATTGCTGGCCACCAAATTCATTTAAATGCAAAATACCACAAGATTGCGACAAAATATCATTAAAAAAGTTGTGATGGTCACGCCATCTTCAAAACTATCAACAGAGCAGTAAATTGGCGGGGATGACGTCAAAGGTCATTCCTCACAAATGAACAAGTTGTGGCATCACAGAACCATGATCTGACAATCCTAACATGTTAAACACATTATATTATCAACTCACATCTACATACCTGGAAAACCCAATGATTATCCATTTGAAGTTGCGAATCCTTAGCATTCCATTGTTTTTACTTGCTCATGACGCAGCGTCGTGGCAGCACATGCATGAATGTAAGAGATTATTTGAATTTGATTTGACATTAAAATTGCTTACATATTGAAATTCACCCACCAACTACATGTAAAAAATATAATAAATGTTTCAAATTATACATAGTTGAAATGAAAAGCAAACAAATTTTGACAAGAACAATTGAGATTTCATTATTACAGATGGCAATGCAGTAACGTGACAGGTGTGCCACTACTTAGGCATTTAATAACCGGAAAATAATGTTTTAAAGCATTTAAATATATTAAGCAGCACTGACATCATATATTTATTTCACTTTGAAGCTTACAAATCAGACTAAATCCTAAAACAAGCCCTGTGTATACCAAAACGCCCTCAGTGCTGTCGAAGTGGTATGAACTCAGTGCATCAGCCATGTCACACATTTCATGCTCTTTTGGCTGCAGAATAATAATAACTATGTTGCAATTAAACTGACCACAGACACATTTAGCATTTTTACTAATATCACAATGTTAAAATTCATGACTGTAATTGATCTTGTTTGAAGTACACTCTAGAAAATAACACTTACCCACACAGCATTCCAAATTGTTTCAACATCGACACGATGTCGGCAATGTTGATGCAATGTTGTCACGGCAGTGGCCAATAAAGAAAAGATGCTGGGTGGATTTGGAATGCTATCTGGGTAAGACCTTTAAGTATGTTTTATTGCCTAATTGGGAAAACTGGCTGCGTGGTCAGTCAAGCAAGATAATTTGTGCAGCAAACACTACTAGTAAGCTAATGCACTAACACTCTGTCACGAAATATATTAATAATAAATGTGGCTTTTTTTACCTGATTGATTTTGTCATTTGTACAAATTTCAATTAAATGCATAAGTTATGGTACAAATCATAAGCATAACATCAACAATACTTTGGATATATTTTCAATAAAAGAAGGTTTAATGTCTTGCAGATCATTTCACGTTTATGCTCATATGAATTATGAAAAGGTAGGACATTTTAGATAGATGGATATATTTGGAAAGTGCAGCACTCAAAGGCAAATTTTTTACGCTACTGAGGGTCGATATAGGAGGTGAGGGTGAGGAGGAATCTATCCATATGATGCACATTTACCACATGGAAGGGGTGTCTTACTTGCCTCAGCATATACACTGAGTGCAAGGGACCACCAATTCAACGTATCATCTGAACAACATCCAGCTGAGATGTTGCTCATGAACTTTCCTGGGCTTGGGATTGAACCCGGAACCTTCAGAAGAGCAGGCAAGCATCCTACCACTAAACCACCCAGCTGCTGGGTGCAGTATTTCTCATAAAAAGTGTTCAATACAGAGTAATCCAGAACCAGCAACAATCCATCCTGGCCGGACAATGACTGTGAATTGTGGTGGAGGCTCAAAGTAAAACATTTATTACAATATGATTTTACAATGCATCAGAGTGTAGGATCAGGGGCTAGCTCAGTAGTAGCATAATAGAGTTCCAACCAGTGAGTCCTGGGTTCAAATCCAGCCCATGTTTGAAGGTTGCTTCAACATTCGCCTCCTAGCCTTGGCACCTACCAGTCCTGATCAGCCCTGTATTTTGCAAAAATATGGGAGGTAATAGCCCGTCTTGCTTACCCACCAAAAGGACAAATTATCATATTTTTCGACACAAGAGGGCTACAGTTATAAAGACACAGCAATACGTTGAATTAGGTTACACTCACAAGAAGAGTTACTCACAACCATAGAGTAGATGCAAAATCCATCAAAAGCATGAAAAGAAAATGTTTATTCTAACATCCGTTGTTTACACTGTAACAAATTTATGTAGTTTTCTCAAAATTTTACTGTTAATTTTACAGCAATATACTGTAAACTTTGTATACATTACGTTACCATAAAACTTTTACGGCAAGATGCCGCATATTTATTCCATAGCATAATACCATAAAGTTTACAGCTGAGGTAAAGAAAATGGCAGTCAACTGTATGTAATTTATTCAGGAGATTGCAGTATAACAGAACAAAATCTAATATTCTATGTAAAGATACCGTAAAACAACTATACGCTATGATACCGCAGCATTTTAAGGTAAGACACAGTAAATCTCATCCATAGCATGATACCGTAAAATTGTATGTAGATAACTCAACTTTGACTAATAATAAGTGCTCATCGACAGTATGTTTTGGTAAAGTGCCATTTTTTATGGACTTCACAGTGACAATCATCACAACTTGATAGATTCATGTGCCATAATTTTATGGCAAGCATGCTTTTGTTCTCCTTTGTGGCAAATCAACTTGCAACTGTAACATTTGCAGCAAAATACTGTGCAAAAATTTGTCAGCAAGATGCCATAAAACTACCAGAATTTTTTTTACAGTGTACATCAGGTCAGTAAATCAATGGCTCATTCCTGAGAAAACGATTCAATTGTTTTGACGTTTTTTGGAGTGTGCACCATTGGCATCATAAGTGTTTTGCATATTTCAAAGATTTTAAAAATTGTCTGGTTAAGGTATGTGTGTTTAAAGCATCATATTCGCAGAGCGTCTGATTTTTAATCTGGACTACTATAATACTAGAGATAGAATTCTTTACACATCACAGGCCAACTATCGCAGCATATTTATGAATGTCTATGGGCATGCGCATGCATAGTGAGTAATAAATGTTGGAAAGAAATTGTATATATTGTAAAATGTTTTTCTTTTTTGTAGCATAAGTGGTTAAGTGACATTCATTTTTTGGGTGACAGAAAATGTTAGATGTTTATTTCATCCTATAGTTTTAAATATATTGGTTTATTAATATAATTTTTTGGATAGTACTAAAATTTATTTCAATCTAATGTATTTTATTATCACCATGTGCATGGACGAGGCAAGGTGCCTATAGAGTCTAAATAAATGATTTATTAATCTTAATCAATGAATCTCTGGCATAACATTGCATAATGGGTAGGTAGGGTAACAATATCTCTAAAGAGCTTCACAGGCAAGCATTCATGTTTATAGTAGAAGTAGAAGTAGTAGTTTATTGTTTATCGTTTGTGGTTAGCAATTCTCCTCCTAAAGACAAAATAGTACATGGCCAATTGTGCCACGTGAATTTTCCATGCTTTTGGATAAATGCACGGAAAGCGCATCGTTTTTTCCTCATTATAATTAGCTAAAAAGTTCTAATGCAAAATGCACTTGGCACATTTGGCCATGTAGTATGGATGGATAGGATGGAAATGGAAAGTGCAGTCCTCTAAGGCAAGTTCTTGCCACTATCGAGGGTTGATTGATGAGGTGAGGGAGAGAAGTCTTTTGATTCCCTCAGCATAGACACTGAGTACAAGGGACCACCAATTTATCATCTCATCCAAACGTTATTCAGTTGAGATGTTGCTCATGAAGGGTGACCAGATCTGGGATTGAACAATTTATTAGCAGATGGATGTGCAACCAATTGCTGCAACATATAAATGGTGGCAGTCTGTGAGGTATTATACTGCGGTTATCTTTGTTGCCATTAAAAGAAACATTATGCATTAAATATGTAAATTAATGTTGATGCATCCCTGTAAATAAAGCCAAGTTCCCACTAACACACTTCTCCGTCAAGAACTACTCCAATGGTTGTCGATTGTCATTCGGGAACTATCTGAGTATGTCTGTTTGGAGCGTAGCTGGGCTGCTCTGGATGGTTTGTGGCCAGTTGGCGCATGCACGTAATGGTCAGGGCACCTCAGCGATTCTTATTGGATCTGGGCACCGTTACAGCTCGCAACATTTCAGAGCAATGCAATAGTGGAACCGGCTTTCATGATGTCACAGTGACGTCATTAGACCCCAAACAACGGCAAATCCGTTTGGTGACAATTCGTGGTCATCTAAGAGGGAACCGGGCTTAAAAGGGAGCAGAAAAGGTAACACAGTAAGAAAACATTCAATAACATTTATTCTGTGAACAAAATTGACAACGGTTCATTACAGAGCATTCACTTGAAATTAATTGTTATTTTGAGTCTGTTATCAAATTTACTGCGTGAATTATATATATACATCATTTATTCATACACTTTGGAGTACAAAGGTATAAGAGCTTACTTGAAGCAATAGTAGGAAATAAATAAATAAAAAAAAATAAAAATAAAAATGTGTTTAGCAAAGTTAAATCATAATGTCTGTTAGAACACAATTCATTAAAAAATATATGAATGTCTTCTTTTGAAAAGCTGTCAGGCATTTGGCCTGACAAAATGTCTTTGACAGCCTGGACTGTTGTCATGTCTTGCAGGTCACATGGATTTGACGTCAGTTTTGTTGTTGCTAGCTTCTGGATCGCTATTCTATAGTCATTGGCGATTCGTCGTAGGTTGCTCCCAATGAGTGATTGAGCGCACAATCTGCCTCGCTCAGCAATCATTCTGACATAGGCATATGCAGATCATGACAATTGTGAAGATTTTATATGTGAATATTTAAACAATAATACACTTTGAGTTTTGAGTTTATGGGTTTTGAGTATTCTTTGCAAAGGAGCAATATATTAAGATCAAAAAGGTCAGCTTATCCCTGATTAGATTTTGAATTTGCCACTACACTGTGCACAGAGGCGTTGTTAACCCAAGCATTGTAGCTAGATTAACTTAAGATAACAAAATAAACAGTAGACCAAGACCTAATTCTTGATTAGTAACTTTTCTTGTAGATGTGTATGTATGCAAATCACTTGAATAATGCTTTTGATCGCAAATAGAGTATTAATGATTCTGGTCTTAAGCTCAGTCAGCTTATATGACCAGTATACTGATGAGATGATATGGCTGGGCGTCCACAACATTTTACACACTTACCTATGGTTGAAGGTTTTTTTCACTTCAATAGGATCAGAAATTATAGCTATATAGTCCTAGGGTAAAAATCCTTTCAGTCATTCCCTATTTCAAGTAAAACAACAAAGCTACTTACACATCAATAAAACTAGGAATACGATTTCCCAGGATATCACTCGAATCCTGATGGTTCTGTTCCCTGCAGGAAACTAGAAATAGTGTTCTTCACAGTGTTTAAATTATTACACTTGAGGAAGTTTTCTGCTATCATTTAGTATAATTAACATTGTTTGTTAACTCACAAATATAAGGGATATAACTTATGTACTTACGTATACTCTATTAGGCATATCTACTAAATTGAGGGGGGAGTTAACTAACATTTTTGTTGGTTATATCCCTCTCAGATCAATAGGAAAACAGTCTAATTGGAGTATAATGTTTTTTTTTAATTGACATGATTTTATTTTACTGATAGCAACATTTCACATCGAACCAACATTGTCAACTTGTCCAATGTCAGGAAAAGGTCAAATAGAACTAGTAAGTTTGTTCCTTGTCTAGCATGATGTGATTGGTCAATTTTTCCTCGCTGTGTGCTATCACCTCAAAGCCCACTTACCTAATTATGGACCTTACGTGCTAGTTTACCTAGTTTAACAAAAATATTGGCAAAACTAGGTAGCCGATAAGCAAGAGAAATTGATTTATTTTTTTATTAGTTAAGGCAATTTTTCTGAACTAGTGTTTGTCAGATTTGCACTTTCTATATATATGAAAATTATATTATTCTGTAATTTCATTGTTAGACCTTTAATACCATAAGCCAGCCTATGCCCTTTAACATAAATTGATTAATTAAGTGTGGGTGAGTACACTAGCATAGGCACTTATTTATCATACATGTAAGGTAGGCGAGGGGTGGGGGTTAATTGAAATTTCATAATTTTACTAGTTTCTAGAAAGTGGAGGATGGTACCTATCTGGCCTTTTCTAGTGGGGGGGGGAGGGGGTTCTATCCCCTCCATAGCCCGCTCCCCCAAGGATTTGTGCCCATGTAAACAAGCCAATCATGCACATAATCTGGTCGTGGTCCTTGATGTTTAGCGAAGTGCATGTTTCGCATCATGCTGTGCCATGCATCTATGTAAATTCATTTAAGCCATTTATTTAAAAAAAAAATTATATTATAAATAGACGGATAGATAGATAGATAGACATAGATAGATTGATAGATAGATTATATAGATAAATAGATAGATAGAGGTAGATAGATAGATAGACAGATATATAGACAGATAGATAGATAGGTAGATAGGTAGATAGGTATATAGATAGGTAGATAGATTAATAGATGGATAGATGTGGAAAGTGCCGCCCTCTAAGGCAAGTCACTTCAAACAGTTGTGCATCAAGCTTCTTTTTTTTTCTTGTGTAAAAAAGGAAAGAATCAATTGTTTTCTATGTCATATCTGTATAATTCAGTTTTGGAAAAAGGTGACCGGTGGGAAGTCATTAAAAAAAAGTTACCAAAATTGCTGTCTACACAAGTACGAAATACAGTTCGGACCTATAGTACGCTTCCATTTCCATAGGCTATGGTTCCCGTAGGTGCGTGTCACTTCAAACAGTTGTAAATCAACTTGTTGTTTTTTTCGTGAAAAACCACAAGGATCAATTTTTTTTATGTCAAAAGAATAGTTACCACACTTGGTGACTAAACAACTAACAAATACAGAAAACTTCCATGACCAGATCTATTCTCTTTAAGAAATAATAACGGTTCTTTGCAACAATAGCCGTTCTAATTTTCACTTATTCTCTCAAAGGTTTTAGCAACCTACTTGCATTTGTATGACTTCACTTTATGACACTTTACTCAAGAGTATGCAAGCTTATGGAACCGACTGTATAACTGTACACCAGTGTAAAAACAAATCTGTGTTTTTATCCCTTCCCTTATCATTTCATCAATACTGATTAGATTGATGTTAAATCTGTTTTGTGTTTTTTTTTCTTTTTATTGAAGCTTCACTAGTCCAATAATGCATATGTGATAAATACAATATTTCTAGAAAGCTTTATCTGGGAAAATTTATTTCCTTACACATAATTTACATTGTAATCATACATTACTGACATGTTTAGCATGCACTGTGAATTTCAATTTAAATGCAGTCAGTCAGGCAATTACATAAGGAAACTAATAGTATATATATTGGATCTACTTAGTGACTCAGAAAAGATCAAGTCTTACAATCTGTGAATTTCAGCTCAGTCAATCTTGCACCTGCACATTATTGCACATCCAGTCTAGTTGAAAAAATAACCAATATAATGGTTCTATTCAAAGGATCATAAAAGATCAAGTCTCGAGATGTGTGCATTTTGATTAAAAAGTAATGCCACCGGAAAACAAAGTTTTGTTATCATACATGTTTTATTGGTTTGCTTTTTTTTTTTTTTTTTTTTTTTCTCTTTTTTTTAAAATATTTTTCTTCTCTTTTTTCCTCGAGAAACTGACATATCTGTGTTATCATTACTGTATTTTGACAGCTACACAGGAAAAAAAGTCTCTTCCATATTCATATGCAACCATGGACACTAAATATTTATACATGTGAACATTTTTTTGTGTGGTACTTTTGTAAATATGTAAATTGTAATTTTAATGTTGTGATATTATTGTCAGTATAACTTTTGTGTACAATTATATACATTTTAATAGAATATTGATATTGTGATCAGTATTTGTTTATCTTTTATGTAGATCTTACTTAGAGAATAACTCAGTCCAGAAAACATATAATTACGGCAACTGGGACCTGGAATTTTTAGCTATATACTATTTGCATATTATGTATAAAATAATGAGAACCTGTATATCATACTTCTGTAGGTGTAGCTTTAGATAGACTTAGTGTGTTGGGCTATAGTTATATGTGACATATGTATCTTTTCCGATAAGATTAAATGTCAATAAAAGCCATATATATGTATATATGCAGCGTAATACAACAGATTACCAATGACAGGACTTGAAAAATATATGCCATGAATCTTTATCAGTTCAATGACGAAAATGCTGTTTACAGTACTTGCCTTTGTAATTCATTTCCATATTTCATGGCTAGCAGAAATCCTAACTTCTGATTGGCTGAGAACCGTACAATATTTCGCTATATTGCACGGTACACTTTAGGTGCCAGAATAGGTATCTTCTAAAATACACAAATCATTATACCTTCCTTTAATTTTCTATTTGCCACATATTGCATAATAGGCAATTTAATAAACACCCGCTTTCAATTAAACACTATACGTTTTGTTGTCACTGAAATGAATACCTCCTTTGAGGTTAAAAACAGTCCTGGGTTGCCAATATAACTATATACATGTGTAAATAATGACTAAAAGATAATATAGAATAATAATGAATGTGAAAACTGATCGATCGAGTAAAATTGGCCCAGGGCCTTCATTTTTCTACACAATTAATATCTATGATGTGGTTGTTGCGCTTACTTGATGTTACAGCTGTGATTTTGTATAGTCAATAACTCTTTAAATTATATATATATATATATATATATATATATGCATGCATTTTTAAAAACATGTATTTTGTAGAAAACTAATGTTACTGTTTTAGGTTAGCACTAGATCAAGGTTGCAAAAGGCCTGCACTCTGTTGCACCAAAAGCAGTCCCTTATATTTGTGTAAATAAAAAGGTCATATAATATAACAATTATTGCACAGTGTCCCAAGTCTCATGCGATATATTTTTTTATGGAACCTCGACAACTGATATTGCACCCAGCTTTGCCTCGAAAATGAATGCGAGGATCGTAAATGAATAGGAAGATAAATTATTTTACTGGCACGTCTTGCTGGGGGCTCTGTATGATATATATATTGAACAAAAAGTCAAAAACACCAAGTTTGTCTTTAGGAAAAGTATTTATTAGCAGTGATTCTTTTTAATGGGAAAAATTCAAATAGTCAATATTCTTTAAAATATCTATGCAAAACATTCACTAATAAAAGCATTGATGTCAATATTGATAATTATCAAAACTTGGTTTGTAATTTGAAACAGCACTGCCATAACACCCAGCTATTCGTCTACACCTGACTTCTTTCAATTCCGTATATATAGATTTGCCCTTTGTCTCACCTATCTACAGACACCTCACCAGTCACTGTTTATGCTATGATGACGCATTGCAAATTACGTTGCAATGTATTTCTTACTATAGGCCCCCGTAAATAAGTTCTTTCCCTAATTTTTATTAAATTTGCTGCAATAATTAACCTATGTTTTTTAAATATCCATCTACCGTTCAATAAAAAAACTCAATGTAGTCAGAACTGAAAAATTTTAATTTGTATGAACATAGTCATACATGTACGTTGTATATTTGGGAGTGACCCAAAGACCACATGCTAAACAACACCGAGCATTATATTATATAATAAAAGGGGAAAACTATTAAACTTAGTCGTAGATATGTACAACAAAGCTAAATGCAAGGTAAAATTGAAAGGCAAAGTAGGCAGTGAGATAGAGAGCAATTTTGGTGTTCTACAAGGAGGAATGATGAGTCCTCGGCTATTTACAGAATTCCTTACTGATTTAAAAGACTATTTTGATACAACATGTGGGGTACAATTAAACAACCAAAACATATGTTACATTTTGTATGCAGACGACATGGTTCTTTGCTCAAACTCTGCATCAGGTTTACAGAAACTAATTGATGGGCTGTATGAATTCTGCAAAAAAGTGGCACCTCATAGTAAGTTTAGCGAAAACCAATGTGATGGCAATAGGAACAAAGAAAAAAGACCACATATTTAAATTTGGGGTAAACAGATAAACATGACAGATAAGTATAAATACTTAGGAACTGTGATCTCTAATGATAAAGACATATTTAAACAAAACCTGAAAAATCTGACAAACAAATTTAACAATGCAATATATGCACTAAATGCATATATTAAAAATACAGTAGGACAACTGCAAACCAGCCTTGCCCTTAAAATGTATGACATGCAAATAAGTCCAATAATGGAATATACTTCTGAAGTTTGGTTTCAGAATCAAAGTATAAATAACCTAGAAAAGATACACTTATCATATATGAAAAACATCTTAAGAACCAAAACGTCAACTTCAACTATAGCCCTATATAGTGAACTTGGAAGATTTCCTATAGCCTTAAGATTGAAATGTAGATTAGTGAACTATTGGAAAAGACTAATAGGGTTTAACTCAAGACATCCAGTAAAACAAGCCTACAATACATTACTTAATTTAAATAACCTGGGACCAACTAACTGGTGTACCACTCTCAGGAATGTCTTATCGGTAACAAATCATCTACATCTGTGGGATGAACAGAGCATCACAGATAAACAATACCAACTAATTAAAGAAAGCCTCTATACAGAATTCATTAAAATTACCTTACAACAAATAAATAACACAGATACTAACCCGAAGCTAAGAACATACAAACTCTTCAAAAATCATTTTCAGTTTGAAACTTTTCTCTCCACCCCAACAAACATAAATCATGCGCTAGCACTAACAAAATTTAGAATAAGTTCACATAACCTTGCAATAGAAACAGGCCGCTATATAAACCAAAAACACCTATAGTGGAAAGACTATGTATACACTGCAACAAATTGAAACAGAACAGCATTTTCTTCTAACATGTCCCCTGTATAATAATGAAATATATCTATTAATGCAGTCTGTATCTCCACACATTATAGAACTAGATAACCTGAACCATGAGGATAAATATATAAAAATCATGTCTAGTAGAGAAAAATGTGTTACCGATTCACTAGGCAAATTTATTTCACTGTGTTTTAACAAGAGAAACCTGATCAAACTATAAAGTAATAAAAAATTAGAGTTATAAATAATTATGAAAGTAACACATGACCAGACTCATACACAAGCTAAACCCAAAACTATTGTCACACTATATAACAAAACACAACTCAATAACTTGAATCAACCACAAAACATTCAAGTTAGTACATTAGACAAAATTTGGGCATTGTGTATTATGTGTTATGGTTAGCTCACAGGGTCAACTCAAACCTACCTGTTGCATACCTGGACAATTAAAGGCAGGGCCAGTGCAATGCTGCCTGACAATGGACTATTGTTATTATTAGAAAAAAATGTATGTAAATGTTTTTGCAACTGTCACTATTATTTTGTTTATTATATGTTTTATGTTCTTGTGTTTATTCTATGTACTATGTGCTAGACATTTTATCTTAAGTTACCTATTATATGGAAACTACATCAATGCGGACATTTATCATTCAGTGCTTACCAATGTGATTTGACAAACTGACATTTTGAAATCTTGGACAATGAGGCCTAAAACCCTACATCTAATTTAGCAAAATGTTAAAAATGTTGGATGGTGCAGTAAACCTGGTGCTAGGCAATATAACAGCTACTATGAGATTGTGATTTATTTCATATATTATTATTTAATTTTAATTTTTCAGTATTATGATATAGAAAATGAGTTATATAATATTTGGATCAGTAGTTCTTGAAGTAGCATTTAGTTAGTATATTCAATATATGTAATTTTTATGTCTGTATTTACAATGTATTGTGCATTCTATGTACCTTGTTTATGACGAATGGGTCAAAACTGACTCCGTATGGTCAAATAAAATTTATTTATCTATCTATCTATACAAATTACCAATTTCATAAAACCTTTATATCAAGTTTTACCTTAAATATTGCACTTTTTACTATTTACGGTCATTAATTTAGTTTAACTCATGAGGGTGGATCAACCGAGGCGTGACTGAAATACAGTTAAATCTTTTTAACCATAATCACAGTTCTGGAGTTTTTCTTTTCAGTCACTGTTTCGAGTTTATGATCAAGGCCATGTTTTGTCTGTTTTTGATTATTATGGAATTTCTCTGTCCATTCTCTAGAATAATGAGATTTCGCAGACAACATTATTAGCAGGAAATTCAATGTAAACTGAATCACTGAAATATGCTGTACTCTGAGTAATATATGTGCATTGATTAGCTACAGTCATGACTTTGGGATACAGCATAACTCCTTTAGTGCAATCAATTTGATTGCAATCATTTGATTTAACTGATATGAGTGGCATGTGATTACCACAACTTGTTACATTCTTGTAAGTCACCAAAATGGTAAGGAATCTTGTTGGCTGTTTTAGTTTCCACCACATCCTCCAGGTGTCATTGCTGATTGTTGATGTGTCTAAACAGGTGTCCACAGCACCATCTGTGATTGGAGCAAGACTAGAATATGGCTGCCATGTTAAACTCCCATTGCAGGGACCTTTCATAAAATATAATCCAAGATTATATTCTGAAAAATGAAATATTTAAAAATAATTGTGAAAAAGTCATAGAGATCAACTGAGTCATAGCCATATTTGATGTGAATTGGTACAAACATTTTATTTATCATACTATTGCTAAATTTAGAGTTGGCATTATGGGTAATTCCTATGATGACCTGCCCCAGAACAAAGCTACGGAAGCGGAAATAGAAGACAAAATTATTCTTGTGCTTAACACATTTTTTACGAAACTTATTTAGAACCATGATCTACTTTCCAATAAATGGTAGGCGGTTGAACTTACTAATTAAACAAGAACGATTATGCAAACCATGCAGGATTATATCAAACGTTTATAACATAGTTGGAATTACAGAGAGAATAAAACGTGAGTGGACCTGGACAAGCAACTTGATTTTCTTAGTAATGAAGTATATTATTTGTAGCAAATACCTCAGTTATTGAACAAAATCACTCAGAAAACCACTATTAAGCAACCAAGTATCTTACCAACAGAGCAAGGTCCATCAGGGTTAGGAGTCGTCCATCCAATTTCACAGGATCCAGGGCAAACCCCAGTTTTTTGGTTGCAAGGAACATTGTTCGGGCAATTACATCGAAGGCAGTTATTGCCATACTCTGTTGTCAGGCAGGCTAACAAATAGAAATTGATCTGCATGAGATTATGAATTATGTGCATTGGGCTACAAGCAGTTTCTGCCTATCCACAATCGTGCTATTTATTCCCCGCTAACCTTACTTCCGCATATCCTGTCCACAAACTCACCTAACTTCATTTTCATACATTTGTTGAAAAGTGTGATTTGTTACTGCTTTTTAATATTGTTTGGTTTTAAATAATTATGTCAAACCAGTATGCACCTAAAGTTTAGGCAAGCAGTCCCAAGGGCCCCTAGTTGGCCCCTCTAAAATTTCAGAACTTCAATTGAAAATGCATGATTGTGATTTTCTTATGTAGTCTGGCAGTGGTGCATTAGGATTTTAACATTTTTGTGTGTCCTCTGTATATACAAGCTCTGGCAAAGTTATGACTAAGCATATCACTGGGATAATAACATTGAGGCATCAACAATATCTAGAAAGAATTACAAAAGATAATCTTCTCTGTACCTGCTCTGTAGAGACTTATAAGGTTTCTGCCCCCACCACAAGGTTTACCATCGTCACAGGTCATGTAGCAATCTGAGGTTTTAGCAGTGGCACGTCCATCATGCTGCCATTTTAGGTCACTCCCACAGTAACATTTGGTTCCATTGTTCTGTGACAAAGTTGATTTGTTTCAGTTTGCAGATTTTTATACCTGGGCCTAGGCCTTTATCAAGTATAGAACTATCATACTATGTTCGGTGACAGACCAGACATATTTAAGCGAACGAACACTCTGAAGGGTCAACGCAGCAGCAGCGTAGGCAGGGAGGGGGATGCATTCATATACTTTAAAAGGCTGCTGCTTTTCTAATATTGGTCTGATTTTCGTCAAATAAAGACTGAATTGTTCAGTAAAATGTGTAGAATTTATATTTACACAATAGATAAATAAATTTGTAAAATTCTGAGTAACGGATGGAGTATACAAGGCACAAACACTAGTCTCAATGGGGCAGTAGCAATCATACCGTATTAAAGTGTTTACATTGTAGGCCTAGTGCTGCTGGCATTCTACACACAAAACCAGGTATCTATTCTTTTTTTTTGAAAAAGAATATTCTTGTTCCAGCGGTCAACAAAACTGCAGGAGATAAAAACAAAGTCTAGAAATGGATCAAAAAATTCTGAAAAGTATGTTATTAGAGTATGTTCCTCATCAACTTTCTCTTTCAGAAAGTTTTGGATCCACACATAGATGTCGTTTTTATATCCCCTGCAATATCACTGACAAACAAAAGACACCTACCAGCATACAAAATGTCTTTGCCATACTTACCATAATTCCAGCATAATATTCATTTTGTTGTCTACAAGCTGTGGTGCATTGAGAGACAGTCTGTTTTGTTCCTGATCCAACTTGGTGGGAAATTCCAACCATATCAGGTGGATTCCATGCATACCAGCATCCAATGAAACTTTCGTGTATTCTTGGATTTGCTATGGAATACAATATGCACAATATTGATGTAGTTTTTTCATGGCCTTTGAAAATGTTCTTTATCCCACAAAAATGTATGTTGGACAACACATTATCCTCCATAAGTTTATATTAATAATATTCTCTTTTGTAAAACATATAGCAGCTGTCCAATACATACTGCAGACATACAAAATGCTCTTCAGCCATCCAACATACGCCCATGTTGGCTGACATTGAAGCATTCTGATTGGCTCACAGCAGCTAAGTGAGAATATGAATTAATATCTGTACAGTAAAATGTGCCCTAACAGCCACCTGTATATTAGAATGGTTACTTGCTGTAAACCGCCACTTCCAACTCCCCCAGACTGCATCTTACCCCTCTATTTCAAGATTCAATATTTTATTGACCAAATTTCATTGTTACATGTAAATAATCATTATTAATAAATACCGATCAATCTGGCAGCCTGATGCCAACATTGGTATTAAATGGCCATCTTTCTTGAAATACCAAACTGATCCATTTCCACGAATACGGGTTTGGTGTTAATCAAACCACAAATGCATACAGTGCAAATGTAACTAGTAAGACTTAATTGTCCGTATATTTTATAGATGCCATTGAATATTATAGGAAAACCGCCTGAGTCACTGATCTGTTTGACAGGTCATACGAGGTAGGTGCGTAGCGATTCGCATTACATCTAAGCCATAACTCAGTAAAAGTTTGGTCTGATTTTCAAAAATTTAATTAGTTTTGTACATAAATGAATGTACTGTTATAATATGCCTTGTCACATCAACTGTAGTCGCGCAGGCATTTTTTTCGGCTGTGCACGGTTTTTCCTTATTTCGAAACAAATGTTTTGAGCTTCCTTATTTGGGCATGCATGAACGTCATTCGGTGTGATATGAAAAGCAGATCTCACGGTATCACCAGACATGAGCTGTTAAACTGCTAAAAAATACAGTGCTACGTATTAAATGATAACCAGCATAAATCACCTGATGTCAATTTGTAAATTGCAATAAATCTCCAAAGGTCTGCGTCGGTAGCTCCACATGTGTATAACTGGCCGTTGTAACTGCAATCGGTGCATCCAGCATTTGTGCCATATCTGTCATAATTACCGGAGCCACAATGACAATCCCTACCTTCTCCTCCCTGCAATAAAGTCACAAAAATGTATTGCTTCACTTATTTTGACCCTTTGGATCCCAAATCTACAAGAATGTGATTTTGTTCTTATGTAGTCTCATGTAACCATTGTTTATATTAGTGCATTGATGTAGATCATTCTGTTGTGCTTAATTGTTGATAGCTAAAGCCAATGCAATATTATGTAACTGCTCTTGTTCACACAATGTAATTATATTGCACACAATGGATTGCTTATGTTCTTTGGCCTCATTTGAATGGCCACAAAAGCTCTTTTAATGACTATATAGAAAATAATTCTGTAAAAATGTTAAGAGAACAAAAAAATTAAAGCATGACTATAAACAATTAAACAGACAACCAAAAACACAAAGCAAATGATTTATCAAACTCTGTTTTTGTCATGTTCAGTTCTTTGCATCAGTGTCCATTCCACGTAATTATTACTGGGATAATAAAAAAATATTGCTAAAGGGGCATATGTTTTTATTTTCTTTGTTTTCAAACATATTTTTATTATTTTACAAAATTTAGTTTTTCCTTGTCTGGGCCACATGACAATCGTGCCATATATAATGTATTATCAAGTAAATATATATTCAAATTACCTACAGAAATTGCTCTGCAAAAATCTGTGAATACAATATTAAAATTCCAGTCATAAAATTTCAATGTGAGACCAGGAATTTATAATCCATAAAACTATGGCCTTCTGATATGTGTCTGCCCTTCTCACTAAAATTACAACTAACTGATGCTGAAATATTTCTGTGACGATGTAGTTCTTTCTGAAAAACCTTTATGTTGTATAAACTGGTTAGAATTAAGGGTGGGGGCCTAGCTCAGTGGTAGTACGCTGGGCTTCAACTGAGTCCTGGCTTCAATTCCCAGTAGAAACTAAGTCGGATGGATGTTTCATCCTTTATCTCATTGACATGGTCAATACCTGTCCTAATTTTCAGAAATAAACAATGTAAAGCCATAATCCTCCCACCGCCATCCACAACATGCCTTATCATCTCTACATTATTATGTCTGCCTATGGCAGCTGGTCACGTTAGCTGAATATTTAGTGAATAAGCTTCAGACATTGACTTGTATAGGTAATTTTCACCAAACTCATTTTGCTATGTATATAAACATTTGCATCAATGATTCTCTTTAGTTAACCAATTTGAAATAAATTTTTTACAAAAAAATCATACGTAACTTACTGTCATTCCAAAGTAACTGAAATTCTGACTTTCACATACTGCACCACACTGGTCAGCATTCAATTCAAAAGCCTTTGGCCACCAGAAGAAAACGTATTCATGCCTCAGGTCAGAAAAACATCCAATGTATGAGTAAGGCACACTGGTGTCCACTGGAAATTGAAAATCTTCAATTAACATAGTAATTCCATCTTTAAAGAGTGTTATTGTGAGAAGAATTGCAGTCATAAAAAAGTATATATATCTAATTTAAATGCCATAGATGTAATGCAAATCAGTAACCCAACAACTGTTGAAGAGAATATGGCAATTGATAATGTATAATTCCTTCAGTTGCCAGTTAAAAGTAATCAGTGTGTGGAAAATATTTTGACTTATGAAGGCATGAAAATGGGTTTGTTGAGTATCATTCCATACAAAATAAACCTCTAATTATGATTCACCATCACTATGGTGAATCATATTGTTTTTGTTAAAATTATTATTATTATTCTTTTCCACCAAATTTTGATCCTACCGCGACGAAATTTGGTGGGTAGGTGGACCTTATTTAGTACTACAATTCTGTAGAACCAAAATGACCTTGACCTATTTTTCAAGGTCACAGGTCATTTTAAGTCGATTTTCACTAAACTTTCTATTAAAATATCTCAAAAAAGGGGGAAGATGCAGCTCTGAAATTTTAGTATGTTTGCTTGTGCTATGAGGTCTTTCAATCTGTGGGTTCATTTTGATGCTCAGTCAAGTGGAAAGAGGTGATCCACATACCCCCCTAAAAGTCAATTGGCATCCGGAATCTCAAGAACCGCATATGGTGGGAAACAGACGAGCACAGATTTATGTTGTGTTATGTCCAATCCAGTGCAGCCGAAACTTCTGTTGGCGATTGGGTGAAGGGTTGCTGAGATATGGGGTGTTTTAGAATTTGCTATTTGCCCCAAAAACTTTAACGCTTAATAACTTTTGACTGGGAGGCCCAAATTGGACCATCTTTGGATCATATATAGTACTTGGATAGGTAAAGGTAACACATCAATATGAATAACCTCGGGTCAAAGGTCAAGGTCACATTTGACCTCAAATTTACAAATTTAAAACGTCTGTATCTCCCTTAATTTTGATCAATGAGTTTCTAGCAAAGTGTCATGACATGATGTCACATAGGGCTTTTAGCGTATTATGTAATATTTGACCTTGATGCGAGTAAAGGTCAAAATTCAAGGTCAAACTTTTCTAAACAAAAATCCCTCAAGACTGTCTGCTAAGAGGTTTAGAGGCATCTCCATGACATCTCAGGTACCTCAGCATAGTAACCACCTATAAATGGGGTAATTACCCCCGAATGGGGTATGCACTATAGCTCAACATCGGATGACCGTATATTCACCAAATCTAGTTTATAAGTTAGAGTAGTTTATAAATTGTTAGGGGCCATTTCAGATGACCTTTGGTTAAAGGTCAAGGTCACAGATGATCTTGACCTCAACTAGAGGTCGCATACACCAAATTTTGAAGTAAAGCTTCTGATGAGGTTATATAGATATTCTGGTATTAGTAACAAGGTACACAACTATCTCTCTCTCTATCTCATCTCTCATCTACTCTACTCATCTACAAAAATGACTACGCTACAGTATGGTGAATCATTTCTATCTGTTCCTTGGAACAGAGTGGAGTCTAGTTATATTTGTATTTATTTGTATTCAGACTTTATTTATAAATACAAGTAAATACAAACCTTAAAGGTTTATTTTGCATGAAATTAAAACCAACATCTTTATGTGGCATAACTTTGTTGCTGAATTTCAGATATATATATGACTAGTTTGGAAATAGAATCTTAGTTGTAGATTATTTAAGGGAACATACTATTGTGTTGATAATTCTAGCAAACTGGGTACTCCTTATTGTGCATAACTTTTTTGAAACGGAACTGTAAAATGGCAGGAAACGGATACACAACACCCTTTATGCTCACTTGGCTTTACTGTGAACAGAATGGATTGCTACAGGGTTCCTGCAGGTTTACCTTCATGAGAAGTAAGATCTTTGTAAGACATCATATAATATCATGCACACATGAAAAAGGCCACTAATAAAGTAATATACACCAATAATTTAAATTTCATCATCCAAAAGAAAATTAGGGTATTGGCTATTGAGCAATAAAATAAACGCAGTTCTTGTGTACTTAAAGAAAGTTCATAATTTCTATTCATTCATATTTACCAAATGGTCTGAATATTACAATGTGGATGTTATTATCCAAGTATATTTGCATCAACATAAAACAATGTAAGACTTAGTGGACAAGCATGAGATTTAATATGAGCTTCATTTTTAAAATAATAAAGTAAGACTTGATCAGACTTTGTAAATCAGACTTTGCAATGACCATGGAAACACTGAAATATTTCACACTTAAAAAAATATAATACACAAATGAAAAAATTCAAGAGTTAAAAAAGTAAGACATCTTGGACTCTAATTAGCATTGTGTAACATGCCGTAACAGGCTATATAGACCAAGTGGCGATCATTTTGGTTCATCGCACACACTGTATAAACACTCAAGAAATAATTTTTGTAAAACATTGCCGAGATATGTCTGTGTGGCTATCAAAAGGCACCACTAGGCCATATAGAGCATAAAATGTCATTAGGGTAAGCACATTATTGTTATAGTTCAGCACTAGAAACGAAAGTGTGTGTTAGAGTTCTGCTCTGGAAATGAAAGTGTAATGCCCACCCTCCTGCCTGTCGCACAAACATTTTAATGATGCTTGTGTTCTATGTGGGATTCGCTGAGGGTTTAGCTGCAGCACAGCCTATGTTTTTACTTTATTACACTTCCGCTTGAATTATTTTCTTTAGATACTATATTTATTGTCCTAAAAAGTAATTTGTACAATAGTCACACTAATGCGTGTATTAGGTACAGATGGTTGAGGGAAGACCCACATTATCCACATGTTGTGCATGCATCAACTGATTTTTTAACTCATTTAAATTCTTCCTTTATGTATGTTAGCTGTATTTCCATGAGCTTAGCATTAATAGACCTGAAGTTATCATGTCTAATAATGTGGTTCACAAACAAACAGAGAGACAATATAGAAGACAAACTGACAGAGGTGCAGGCTATCATTGTACCCTTGGTCATATTCACAGCCAAGGGTTATAAAACCTATAATGCAAGATCAAAAATGTGCCTTTGGGACCATTATTATCTTAGTGTCCGAAAACCTTTAGCCACGTCTGTACATAGTTTTCACAATTGAGTTAAAATAGTGCAAATAAAATGTCATTCCTTAGATATGTCCTCTATATGTTATAGTTTTCACAAAGGAGTTAACATGGTGAACATAAAATGCCATTCCTTAGATATGTCCTCTATGTCATATAGTTTTCACAAAGGAGTTTACAATGTGAAAGTAAAATGTCATTGCTTAGATATGTCTTCTATATCTTATAGTTTTCACGAAGGAGTTAACATAGCAAAAGTAAAATGTCATTCATTAGACATGTCCTCTATATGTCATAGGTTTACAAAGGAATTAACATAGCGAAAATACAATGTCATTCCTTACATATGTCCTCTATATGCCATAGGTTTACAAAGGAGTTAACATAGTGAAAGTAAAATGTCATTCCTTAGATATGTCCGCTTTATGTTATAGTATTCACAAAGGAGTTAACATAGTGAAAATACAATATCATTCTTTATATATTCATCTATATATATGTGGTTATCTCACAATGCGATAAAAAAATGCATCAGTTTTACTTTATCATATTCCACTAGTTGGGTTCATTTATTTTTTTTCACTTATGACTCATTATTTAGGTTTGATTAATGCTGTTTGCACACTATAAGTAAAAAATACATTATTACAAGTATCTATTTGACAATGCAAAAAGAAATAAACTGAAGTACTTACAAGATCCAATCGATGCCAGAAGAATGATAATCTTCATCATTTTCAAATCAGTTTGACAATTTTTACCATCTGAAAGCGACAACATTAATATTTTCATTTCCTGGGTAAGATATCTATTACAGTTAATAACCTGGTTGGATATCTGAAGGAGGTATGCCAGGCAACTGCACAGGACATTGTTACAATCAAGTGCCTTGAAGATTTATTATGCACAATCGATAACTGACACTGGTATTTCTTGTTGGGACTGTTTTTTTTTGCCAAACAATTAGCAGTACATCCATGCTTCACTGACTCTTCTCTCACCGACAGAATACATAAACTCATAAAAACGGATATCATTCCTCTGTCAGAACGAGAGAACCAATTCCCATGGAATGTCAGTGAGTTGTGCAATGCTTTATGACAATTTCTTGTGTCACTCATTCAAGCTTGCTGTTTGTTGCTGAACATCTTTAAATTTTTTATAAGTCATATTAAACATCTGCTGAATCTCACTCTAACCCTAATTTCAGATCAATTTCAAGCAGCTAGAAGGGATAAGGGCCAAGGAATTTTCCTCCGAACTCGCTGGATGGCATAATTGTTATGGCATCTGCCAATTTCATACTGCTGAAGGTCTCAGGTTCAATCCTCAGCCTGGGCACTCTTCATGAGCAACATCCCAGCTGGATGTTGCTCAGATGAGATGTTAAATTGGAGATGTCTTGTACTCTGTGTCTATGCCAAGGCAACTCAAAGACCCAATCCATGGGGTAAATGTTTAACTTGGTGTGGAGTCCGAACTTCATTAGCTCATCATTACATCTGCTTCTGGCAGCTGGTCATATAAGTTGACTAACCTTCAGACACAGTAACACTGAGACATTATATTGCAATTATAGATGCCTTCAGACCTTAAGATAAAAAGGCACCTGCCAAATCCAAATCCAGTTCTGGTCAAGTACTTACCAAATCCAGATCAAGCATTTGCATATTCCAGATCAAGCACTTAGCAAATTGGCATTAAGCACCAGATCAGATCCTTACCAAATCTGCATCAAGTACTTATGTAATCCAGATCAAGTATCTACTAAATCCAGATCTTGTACTTACCAAATCTGCATCAAGCACTTACCAAATCCAGATCAAGTGTTTACTTATACCAGATCAAGCACTTACCAAATCCAGATCAAGTGTTTACTTATACCAGATCAAGTCTTTTAAATCTGCTTCAAGTCCAGAGCAAAACTACTATGTGGTACTGCACATAGGCCCTCTTTATTTATGTACAGATGCCATGGCGCCTAGACCACGCCCCTTATTTAGGCCACGAACCTATGTAGGACACGCCTCCTATGTAGGTCATGCCCCCTATGTAGGTCATGCCCCCTATGAATATTAATGAGCTAGCCATGCCCCCTATAAATACTAATGAGGTAGGCCCACCCCCTATGAATACTCATTCGGTAGGCCCATCCCCTATGAATACTAATGAGATAGGCCAAACACCTATGGATACTAATGAGGTAGGCCCACCCCCTTTGAATAATAATGAGATAGACCACACTCCCTCTGAATACTAATGAGATAGGCAAATCCCAATTAATCCATTGTGTAAATAAATCCATTGATCCTCTGAACTAGGGTCCAAACATATACCTTAGTCCTTTAGTCCATTGTGTTAACCAATCCCTTGACCCATAAATCTGTTAATGTCATAATCCTATAATCCATTGCGTAAACAAATTTATTAATCTTTTTAACTATTAGCCAAACAAATCCCTTAATATTTGAAGTTTTAATTTCTTGTACACACAAATCTCTTAACCCATTACCACTTGTGCAAACAAATCCCTTAATCCTTTAACTCTTGTTCACACAACTCCATTAATCCTTCAGTCGCTTTAATCTTTAATCTCTTAATCCTGTAAACCTTTTAAATTATACAGGTCTGTTGCGTCATTCTGATTGTTCAGTTTTTATTATCCTCTGATTGGTCAGTTTTTTACTGACCACTGATTGGTTGAAATTTATAACCCCAATTATGTTGGTTAAAGAGGTTAAAGGACTATTGGCTGAAATTTATATCTCATTAGTATTCATAGTAGGTGGAGCCTAACTCATTTGTATTCATATGGAGTGTTGCCTACCTCATTATTATTCAATGCGGGTGTGGCCTACCTCATGAGTATTCATAGGAATGTGGCCTACATAGGGGGCATTTCCTAAATAGGGGGCGTGGCCCAAGGAGTGTGGACAGAAATAGAGAGATCCTATGCAGTACCGCAAAGTAGTAGCAAACATTCACATAATCCAGCTCAAGTACTTATCAAATACTGATCAAGTACTTACCAAATCCAGAACTGTCCCCCACTTCGAATTTTGCCAAATATAGCACCTGCTTGCTTACTGAAGTGAACATCACAACACCAGAAGCTTGACCTTTACCCAAAATCCCCTCCCCCCCCCCTCTCCATAGTTTTTCCAGGCTACAGCCCAAAGAGGAACATTCCCATATTTTGCAAGTTAATGGCTGATGACATTTTCCAGTTTTAATAATTTATGGAACTTGCTTATGAAAACAGCGATGCTGTGTTGCGAAGTGTCATGAAAACATGAACTTTAGTTTGCTGCGCAAGATGCTTTGACTAGTTAATATGTCAGGAGTCGAAGTTTTGTGACCAAAAATTGTTTGTCTCACCAAATAAATACAGGCTGATGTATTAGTAATAACAAAAAATCAATCTGTAAACATAAAACCGAATATATTCGTTCATAAAGACTTGAATATAATCTCAATGATATTCTTTAACAGCCACAGAGATGTTCCACTTCAAATGAATGAGGTCACAACAGACCTACATGTAAAAAAACAAACAATAATAAAGAAGATTATCCTTTCAAAAAAGGATTTAATCCGGTATTTTTCAATAAGTAAAAGGTTTTCAAAAGTTTTATTATAGATTGATATACAATAATTGCACACTGACCACTCCAAGTGAGATCTGGACATAGAGGTCCAGTAATGCTCTAATCTAATCTCATCTAATACTCTCATTTTCTTTTCTTCTTTTTTAAGTTTACAATTCTTTATTTTGAACATGAAAATATACATGAAATTTTCGCACATGTATTACACATTAAACCCAGAAGGGCTTGATAACAGGCAGAGAATCAAACATTAACAATTTATAAATATCTAACAGTAGATCAAAAAAAAATAGTTTGTTAGAAATTAACAAAATAGGTTCCTTGCAAACACGACCACTTTTGAATAATGTTAGCACTCACTCATTGGGACAATATTTGACAAAAAATGTTCCAAAGCAGATTGTGTAAATGTTTAGACAACATTCTATAATATAATTTACATGGTTAAACTATTTTGATAATGTTTCCTGATGATATGATTTATAATATTGCCACAAGCATTTCTAGGGTCCACACTTTCATATTGTTACATTATGCTCAAATAATATTCCCACAATATTATTTAACTTTGATAATGTGGATGTTGTAAAAATATCTGCGCCATATTTAAAAAAATATATATTAAACACATTGCAAGAAGCATTTTATTCATCTTATGAAAATGTGTTCTGCCATTATTTCAATAATGTTTTGTTGCTGCAACTATTTCTAGGTCCACACTGTCATAATGTTACATTATGCTCAAATAATATTGTCACAACATCAGGTAAATGATAATAATATATTATGTATGTTGTAATGATGTCTGTGCAATATTTTAAAATATCATTAAAAACATTGCTGCAATGTTTTTATTCACATTATGAAAATATTAATTTAAATTTACAAGCACCATCTGGGATCATATGCATCTGGTAGCCATTTTGATATGTAGAGATTTTTCAAGTCTCAGCAACAAAATCCAGGAACATCTGTGAAATAGGTTGGTAGTTTTATTATTTTTTGTAGCGTTGTCAGTGATAAGTCATTGTAGAAACAAATGAAGATTAATTCCCTTCGAAATGTGATTTTTTTGTTGCCCGGTCAGCCCCTCAAGAATTTGCAACACCATAAATGGATGACAACATAGTCACTGATGTCATAAAAATGTAAATAATATATAGCTTATGCTGAGTTTCAATTAAAATTTTTTTTATATTATTATAATTTTCAGAGGTGTATACTGATGTAGAAGTGGACCTAATCATGAGCCTGGCTGACAACAAGACATGATGTGGAGAGATACATCACTGTGAATGCTCACCAAGTATTGCCATTTATATATTCAGTATTAAAAGAACTAATTGCAGTTTTGTTGATGTTGATAACTGCCAGATATTGCTCATTTGAAAATAAAGATTTCTCTACTTATTCCAGACATGTTGCTGTTATAATTTATATATTAAATCTAAATCATGTTTTAAAATATTGTCAAAATCTTTGTTCTTAATATTTGGAAAATATTGCTTAAAAGGGTTCAGGGTCCACACTTCATTCTTGTGATAATATTTTCTGCAAATAGTCACAGTATTTGTTCAATACACTAATATCGATGTCATCAGTATCTTCTGACTATATTTCAGAGAAACATGTGCAATAATGTTTCTTCTGTGGACACTTTAATGTGTGACAATATGATCTGCAATAACCTCAAAATGTTAGTTAAACATGTCAATGCTGTATAAATATTCTCACAATATTGCATTGGAAGGATTACTTATATAAATAATCTGATTGTTCTAACAATATATTCATAATGTTTTTGGGAATATTATAAGAAATGTTGCCGCACACTTTTCTAGGGTCCACACTTTTATACTGCGACAATGTGATCTACAATATTGTGGCAATATTATACAAATTTTGTGATAAGGTTGTCACAATATGCTTGTGTTTGCAGGGTTTACCCAAATATACATTTGTCATGTAAATTGAATACAATGTACATGACAAAACAATTTACAGACAGTAACAATTATATGTCTTTAATTTAAGGTAAGTAAAATTCAGTGTGCAGACTACCAGCAGAGAAAGAAGCCTAGCATTAGTTCTACTGTTCCCACTAGGTGGCTGCATGTTGACTTTCTAATACAGGCAGACAGCTAGATAGCTAGGCAAACAGACAGGCAGGCAGCGCGACAGACAGCGCGACAGACAGACAGACAGACAGCTAGACAGACAGACAGCTAGGCAGACAGAAAGGCAGGCAGCACGACAGACAGACAGACAAACATAACATCAAAGTACTCTTCTGTTTCGGGAGGTGTAGCTAAAATACAGCAAATTATGTGAAATATAAATTAAATAATCCTTTAATAATGTTCATTCAAGTCCCTTTTATGTATATATATTAAGAGCATACTATATTTTATATTATTTTAGCATATCATCATACAACCCTACCCTGTTCAACCTGCATTGAAATGTACCACACTTGTATCATGTGATTAGCTCATGATCGTTAATTACAGTCAAAATTAAAATCATTCACAAAAGTTTACCATTTTGCTAAAGCCAGATAACATAACACATTACCAGTTAATATTGTTATATATTTAGGTGTCATGGGGCACATCAATAAGGGTATGACTCATAAGAATTATTTGGTTGAGTATTTGTTTAATATGAGTGTGTATAATCCCACATCTGTGATGGGGAAGAATATAAGAAATGTGTGCCATTTGTATGATATTAAGATAAGTGATCTATATTTGATGGATTATAACTATCAGAAGAGCTGTTTGGTAAAGAAATATACAATAGTATAAATCAGGAGGATGTTAGAGTAAGAATGCAGATCAATGAACTTGTTATTAGAGATAGGTTGGACATTGACGAAAGGAATTTTACTAAGCAAGAGGTAGTGTCCATTATAGAGTTTCTTTGCACCAATTGATATCTTGTACAGAGGCAGTGCTATAGTATTTGCAGGGTGTTAGATACGAACCTTTCCACTACAATCTGCTAGGTGGCGCATGAGTGGCGTTGCAACAGATAGTTAGTTTTTCAGTGATTTTAGGTAAAATAATTATTGGAGACACAAGATTCTTGACGGTGACATAGGACAAACGTTGTATGCATAATTTTGGTTAATTTCTGTGGATAAAATGACTGTAAAAGTAAAATCAGACTCTTATACATGTTTTATTTCTGTTTCATTCAAGTTGAACCACACTTGTGGTATTTTGTAGTATTTTGAATACATATTCGTCAATAAACGTCATGCGGGTTCACAAGCCTCGTTATCGTCATTACGTCATTAATACAGGGTGATTTTATTATAAAGATATATAATAATAGGGTTAGAACAATGTGATATCTTCAGCAAATGATAATGCACTAACATTATTGACATAACAACCACGTCCACTGTCTATTAGTATAGTAGTCCATCAATATAGACAGCAAAAAAGATTGGAGATAAAAGTCTGCCTTGCTTTACACCATTAGTTGATATAAGATGATAAGACTATACATTTTCCCATATCACCTTCAATTTCTGAGTTGAATACAAGTGTAATAACACCCTAAGAATTGGAGCTGAGGTATCACGCTTTAACAAGACATCTAGAAATAAAGTATACACATGAGATTTGTTTAATTTGTAATAGTTATTTGTTTCCAACAACAAAAAATAAACTGAGATGTTTGATGACAATCCTTCCTTGAATCCAAGTTGCATGCCAGTGCTACAAAGTTTCGAAGTTTCCTTTCGCAACACAATGAGATAAATAGACTTTACTTTAGTGAAAAGACGTAGGGGTAAGGACATATAAACATTTGACTAATCATTTAATGAAGGGAAAATTTGCCTGCAAATTTTTTCTTTTGATAATTTAAGCTTTGAAAGTGTGAGCATGGGCTTAACCAACTTGTATTGTAAATCATTATTTTAGATCAACTATGATGTGACATAATCATTTAAGATTAGTATTAATGTTATTTCTATTTTTTTCTATGTACAACCTTGTGTTTAGGCATACTTTTTAATGCCATTTGGTTTATGATTTCCTCATCAAAATGTATTACTGTATTTCTCACAGAGGGAGGCCTAGGACAGGGTTACTGTGAAGAAATGACAGCCATATTTGTTTAGAAAAAATGACAGCCACATGTTTGTCCACATAGCAAGAACAACAAGTCATTCACATGATTGTACTCTGATTATAACAACATATTTATTTCTAATCTATCCTCGTTATTATGATCACATAGGAGTCATATGATCCAATTTCAGAGTTATGTATACCAACATTACTTTTCGCTGAAGGTAGGGTGGCCCAGTTCTCCTGCCTGTCCAGATCTCCTTACTTTCCCCAATATATAAAACTTTCCAGATATATCAGCATTGAAGACTTGACAAAAAGTCGCACCAGTGAAAGAAGGGAAAATTTCAGAAAACATCAACATGTAAGGACATTTGGAGAAACACCATGGTAATATTAAAATCATTTTGGCAAAAGCAACAGTTTTTGGGCACTTCAGGTCTCTGTTATACAGAAAAAGGCTATTTTGTATGATATGAACCTAAACAGAAATATGCTATATTTTGCAGAGAAGCAAGCTATTTCAGTACGATACAGACCTAAAGTGCCCAAAAAACTTCCCTCAACTCCCCAAAGTTTGCCGAAATTCCCAAATGCTGAGGTGGAGGGTGGTGTTCAAGCCCCCTACCCCTAGGCCTTTGCCTCACTATCACTCAAAATAGGGGACACCATTCATCTGAGATACGTCATGCCTGCAATATGCCTTGAGCTCACATTCCTGAGTGGCTTTTTTATAATTGAATGATCCACAACGCGCATCTGCCTGGCACATCTCAACACATCGAATTAGTGGAACGGTGAACTGAGCAATGTCGTATCCCAAAACGCCCACATTCTGTTTTCTGTCAAATTTTGTGATGACAAAATCGGAGACATTGAGAGACAATTTGCAGTCTGAAAATAAACAGTTTATCAAAAAGACAGTTGTATTATGGGGCAGTAATGCCAGAACTTTGATCTCTTATCTCTAAATACAAGCTGTTTCATTTCTCATATTTGATTAATTGCTTTTCTTGCATTACCTATCATCATAACTTTGATTGTTTCACTTCAGAAGACATCAAAGTGAGGATTTAATTTACAACTTACCGAGATGATGCCGTGTGTAAAAAATATTTTGAACTTATTAATCACAAGATTATCTATCCTTGGGCAAACCTACAGTTTCAGATTCCAGCCATGAATTAGATCTTCAGATACACGTGTTCTGGTGGAGAAATACTAAATATAGCAATATTCTATTTGTTAGCTAAATATGGGCTTTATATCCAGCCAAGCCAACTCACTCTATGAATTATAATTTTGGCGTTCATTAGCAAAATTTGTTGTGAGAGGCCCCAGTATTTTTCGTATACAGGTTTATGCAAATAAAGGTCTTATCAATATTGAAAGATATTCTGAATGACTTACTGTATTTCAAGACAGAGCATGTTGGTCCTTCATAGATGGGTGCACAAGCTCCTGGGCAGGTTCCGTTGAATCTGTTGCAAACGACCATGTTCTCACAGTGACATCGGCCCATGCAGTTTAGTCCATACCAAGAAGAAGGGCAGGCTGAATATAAGGGGACATGAGTAACTGCTCTTGAACAGGTTACACCATATTTCTTATTGCATAAATAAGTATTTACTAAAGTCTGATGCTCCATAAATCTAAAACCTGAGGTATGCGGGGTCTTTATATAATAAATAATAATAAATTTATTTTATAAAGCGTACATTTATAAATACTCTGAACGCTGAACAATAAATAAAATACATGTATGTATGGAATATTGATCAAAAAGCTAAATAAATTAATGTAAATATACTATATAGAAGTCAGTCATAAAATTGTGTAAATAGAAATGTCTTCAGTTTATTCTTAAATATCGAGAGTGAGGAGGAACATCGGATGACTAGAGGTAGCTGGTTCCACAATCTTGGGGCTGCGACACTGAATGATCTGTTTTGCACTAAAGCTGATCTTGTGAATGGAACACTTAGTAACATGAGGTCGCCTGAACGTAAGTTCCTTGATGGTGTGTGCACCTGAATGAGTTCATTCAGGTAGGCAGGTGCCTCTTGATGGATTGCCTTATACGTCAGAACATGGACTTTAAACTTAACACGTTGCTGGACTGGGAGCCAGTGAAGAGACTTCAGCACAGGAGTTATGTGTTCGCTCCTTCCTGTGCCAGTCAGCATTCTCGCGACCACATTCTGAATCCTCTGAAGCTTGGTAATAAGCTTAGGTGGGACACCTAGTAAGAGGGCATTGCAGTAGTCAAGCCGAGTGGTAACAAACGCATGCACCAATTGTTCCATGGAGTCTCTGTCTACGTGCTTCTTGATCTTGTTGAAGCTGAAAATGTGACTGTAGGCTGACTTGCATATTGCTGAAACATGAGCTTCCATGGATGCATGCGAGTCCATGATGACACCCAGATTGCGTGTCCTTGAAGATGACTGAATGGATGCACCCCCTATAGAAAGGGGGACTGATGGTAGAGTGCGGGCAACAGACGCAGATGAAATTATCATGAACTCAGTCTTGTCTTCATTTAGTTTAAGATGATGGTCAATCATCCATGACTGGATTAAGGATGCACACTTTTGCAGGTGGTTCAATTTCTGAGGAAGCTCTGATGCTTTGCATGCTGCCCAAATTTGTGTGTCATCCGCATAGAGATGGTATCAGCAACCAGCTGATCGTAAAAGGCTGCCAAGGGATGCTGTGTAGATTGTAAACAGCAGGGGCCCCAAGACGGAGCCTGGGGCACTCTGCAAGCCAGATGTTGGGGGCTAGATGTTTCAGTGGATACTTTCACAACTTGTTGACACTGATGCAAATATGATGAGAACCACGACAAGGCAGTTCCACACACTCCAATTTGTTGAAGGGTGGTGATTAGCAGTGTGTGGTTGACAGTGTCAAATGCCGCGGATAGATATAATAACACAAGTAGTACGGCTTGCTGTTCACCTAGGGCATGGATGACATCATTTTGGACACGCAGAAGTGCAGTTTCAGTACTGTATATCCCATAAAACTTTAAGTTAAATTACTAAAAATACTGCATTGAATGACCTCTGCTCCACCATTTTTCTTGGAATGGCTGCCACTAATAATCACACACAATGGCATGACATCATCAAACAATGGATGAAGACATCGCAAACTTCCAAAATTAATGTCACTATGAGCCGATTTCAAGGAGCTTGGAAAGAATAATCATTTAGGGATAATTTTTTAGATTTTCTTAATTTGCAATATCTTTATTGGTGATTTTGTAACTAGGCGAAAGTGATTGAAATTACATAAGAAATAACAGTGCCAAAATTTCATTTCTCCTGATGTTTAAGAACATTCATGTTGCAATAACTGTCATACTTGTAAAGATTTCATAGAAAAGAAGTAGATCTTGCAATAGGACGATGCTGCTGCATCCAATGGTGCTTACGACAAATTAACTAACATCACCAATTTATTTTAGAATATCAAATAAGCCTATACATCAGGCACAGAAGAAAGTCATGAACCTCATTAATATTGTCACTTCGTAATACATTTATTACACAGCTCCTTCAAGTTTGACTAAATTGAAGTTGCTGGTTAATAAAGTGAACTACGAAGCCACGATGCTAATGACATTCATGATGTTTTTCTGTGCCTCATTTTCATGTTCTCTGTATTTTTCAGGCAATGCAACTGACAGTGATATTTGTCAGTGTCACTCAGTGATATTTGATATTATAAAATAAAATGGTGATATTAGTTTATTTGCCATAAGCGCCATTGGATGCAGCACTGAGTGTGGTAGGCATGAATGGTTCTTGCCAAATTAACTAATTAACCTGCCAGGTCAGCTGATTTGGCAGTAAGTGCTATTGGCTGTAACAGTTGCCATAAGCATTGAAACATTTCACTATATTTGTGTTTAACCCTGTTCAATTCATTTGGTGACTACACAGTTTCAGTTTTGTTCATAATGGCATTATTTAATAATATATTTGCTTAGCTGTTATAACTTTTGATCATTATCATGATATGTGCTCTGCACTGTTACCCTGAATGAACATATGTTTTCGATGCTAGTCATAAAATGGCTTATTTCTGGTTTCATTCTGTGTAGGATAATGATGTCCATCTGTAATTTACAAATGAATTGAGCCATCGAGAAGGTGCAATTTACACCATCAAGTTTATTGCCATAAGAGCATCTTACGATCAAAGGACAATTATTTCAGACTATATATGCAGCACATCAAACACTGCTATATTTTATCAAGTGACAACTGATTACTCTATAGAAAAATATAGGATGTAAAGCCATACTCCACCCCCACTCCACTCTACAGAAGTTCAGCCACTTTTCATATTATACAGTGGTCTTCTGCAGCAGGTCATCAGAAAATATAAATTTAAATCAGTGTTTTTTGCACACCAAGAGATCAACTGTTTACTGCATTTCCTATGCTCTTTCTTATTGCAACACTATACCTTATTTATGACATTACGAGTGTACAATAAATATAATAACAATGATTTAAGTTTACCCTTGTCACAAACTCCTCCTGGTACAGATGTCATCCATCCAGCAGCACAGGATCCAGGGCAGACCCCAGTTGTCATGTTACATTGAACATCATTCAAACAATTGCAGGGTAGACAGTCCATGCCGTAATGTGATGACAGGCAGGCTGAAAGAGAGTATTCATCAGATAAGATACAATAAGATAAGTTATGAAAGATAAGATACTTATTTATTGATTTATAAAATATATTTATACAGGGTAACATATACAGTATAAAAACTGTTTTACAATACGGCCCTGATGGATAAAACAGAAATAGAAATGGACATTTAAAGAGGTAAAAATAGAATAAAAACATAAAGTAATTAAAAGGACTGGCATGCAGTTGATTAGTACAAAACATTGATAAAGTAGGCTTTACATTTGGCTTTAAAAACATTAATGTTATCACAACATTTAACATCACCAGGAAGACTATTCCATATAATAGGACCTCTAACAGTAAAAGCATTGCTACTAAAAGCAAAATTAGCATAAGGTATATGTATGTATACGATAAGATACGATAAGATACAATTAGATGCAATGAGATAGGATGAGATAAGATGAGGTAAGATGAGATAAGATGAGATAAAATGAGGTAAGATGAGGTAAGATGAGATAAGATGAGGTAAGATGAGGTAAGATGAGGTAAGACAGGATAAGATGAGGTACAATTAGATACGTTGGATACGATTAGATACAATTAGATACAATGAGATAAGATGAGATAAGATGAGATAATATGAGATAAGATGAGATAAGATGAGATAAGATGAGGTAAGATGAGGTAAGACAGGATAAGATGAGGTACAATTAGATACGTTGGATACGATTAGATACAATTAGATACAATGAGATAATATGAGATAAGATGAGGTAAGATGAGATAAGATGAGATAAAATGAGGTAAGATGAGGTAAGATGAGGTAAGATGAGGTAAGACAGGATAAGATGAGGTACAATTAGATACGTTGGTTACGATTAGATACAATTAGATAAGATGAGATAAGATGAGATAAGATGAGGTAAAATGAGGTAAAATGAGATAAGATGAGATAAGATGAGATAAGATGAGGTAAGATGAGGTAAGATGAAGTAAGACAGGATAAGATGAGGTACAATTAGATACGTTGGATACAATTAGATACAATTAGATACAATGAGATAAGATGAGATAAGAGTAGGTAAGATGAGATATTAAGATGATTTATTGGTAGTAAGATAGGTAAGGTTTAAAGATCCATCATTGCCTGTTACATCTGAATTACATTTTAACAATATTTAACATGAACAAGTTGCTTGAAAAGCCAGAATACACCATGTGGCGTCTTTAAGTGCCACTGTGATGAAAATGCTTCAGGCATGATGACACAAAAGATAAGTCGAAATGAAGAGATCATAAGCAAAATGTCAACAATATGTTACATTTTCCTGAGCACATACATTTAAAGGCACTGACAATTTATGATCTCAACAATGTCAAACTGAGATGTAGGTCATGATTAGTGTACATGCAGTTACATTAATTAAGCCATTTATTTGTTAAAAGTGTAACATATTTTGGCCACCATGATAAATTGTTTTACTGTACCTGCCCTGAATACAGCAATGTGCCCACTTCCACCACAGTGAATACCATCTTCACATAGTTGGGGACAATCACCAGGATTAAGCAATGTACGTCCCTCATATTGCCATTGCAAGTCAGATCCACAATAGCATTCCCTACCACCATCCTGTAATATAACAAAATACAGAAATGTGTCGTTACCAGAGCATTTTCTTACATTTGTTTCAGTAATGACCTGCTGTTACGGTGATGACTTGTCAAATGTACTTTAAAATTACTGTATAACTTGTTTATATGTATTTTCAGTAATGGACCATGTTTTTTGCAATCTTTTTACACAAGAAGCTGTAATATATATATATATATATATATATATATATATTAGTCTTGGCAGATAACGTTTGCTGTCAATATCATGACACATTTTGCTGACATCTTTTATAATTATCAACTTATTAACAGCAATTGTTTACGAAACCTAAATTCACATAACAAGTGTCTTTCCAACCATATATAAGTCATCTACGGTAGCAACATATACTTGTCATACTTTTCAGAAAATTGTCAATATTGTTTGTTCTTGCTGAATGGCATTTGAAAATGAAAGGTAATTTTGAGGGTATTTGGCAATTTTGTACTTTTATTAGGATCTGCTTTGAAAAATTCTATCTTTTAAATTCCATATAGTTATTTTTTCACAATATTTTGTGGCTGTTTTGGTTATGACAAAACTGGCAAAATGTTATTTGTAACTCCAATAAATTGGCAAAAGGATCACTCTTGCTTTGGCTTTATTTATAGGGAATCTTCCCTTTAAACTACCATTTTTGGAATCCAATGTAACTTTGCCAGAAACATCCAAGCTTAAGTCATAAAAACCTCTCTATTGAGGCCATTTGAGGTAGAATACATATATGGGAAAGTGTGTTGAGGGAAGGACATTTTGCTCTATTGCCCATTACTGTAACCAATTTATGACTGTTGATTGACCTCTAAGGCAATGAAATTTCAGCTTAACATTTGAGCCGAAAATGCAGAAATTTCTTTGTTTTTAAATAACTAGTTAACAAGTAATTGCAGCTAGGTGCAATTCCACACTTCTCTATGGTAAAGACGGGCTGGGAGGGTTTTCACATAATTTATGATCAAATGACCCTACCAGTCTTGGGTGAATTGTAGTAATGGCATAAATGCCATAGGCGATATCCGAAAATGTATTAATTTGTACAATGTTACTGAAAAGGATGTTGATGTTATATACGTTCAAGAAACAGAATAACTCAGTTATTTCAAAAAAGGATTTATTATTTAAGATTCTCTAGTAGGGCAAACCTTGCCTAAGTTAAATTCAAGTATGATTAGACCCCCTGATTTTCTTAGATGTACACAGAGAATGCTATTTAAATAGGACCTATTAGAAAGCACTGTGAATTTCAACATTCCAGTACATGAAATGCGAATCATGCAAAAGGCAAATTATACTTATGCAATGTAACTGTGTGTTTGAGTGTTCAAGTTATGCTGGTATTTGATAGATGTACTCACCATTATACCAGCATATGGAGTTCCTCTCTTTTTGCACAATACGGTGCATTCAGTGACGTTAAGCGTTGATCCTTGTCCAACCCTTTCTGGAATTCCAAGAACGTGAGGAGGCGAATTAGCCTTCCAACAACTGATGAATCTTTCGTCCAAGCGAGTTATGTCTGGGCATGAATAATGAAAACTCAGTATGTATTTATTATGTTTATAACAGCCCCTACACGTGGCCAAGGGTAATAAACATTTGATGCACAGCCCAAAGAGCACCATCAGCACCACTGATACACTCAATGACATTGAAATTTGCCACAACATTGAGATTCACCCCCCTCCTAAGACAGTTTATTGCAAGTTCAGAATTTCAATGTCGTGCAAATTTCAATGCGCCGAGTCTGAAAATATTTGGCGCCGACTGTATTTATGCTGTGAGAGTAAATGTAAATTTGAGTCACGATGTGTCTTTGAATTCTCATCTATCTTTATACTCTATTCATTAATATGGAGTAATGTAGTCATAGCCTCCAGAAGACAACTGCAGATAGATGGTGTGTCCTTGAAGCAGGTGGCAAGTTTAAATTGTGGTCTATCTACAGAAGTTAAAAGGGCTCTACAGTCACGGTCAGGAAATTTGGCAGTCAAAATTTCGAAATAAAATTAATCAACAGTCAGCACAGGCGGCTATCTAACTACAACTTTTCTAAATAGGTTAAGTCTCGACAGGGGCTGTTACAGAATGAGGAAAACCTTGCACTCACTGTCAATAACATTGTAAAGTCGCTGACCCCGAGAAACTTACTGATGGCAACTGTAAGTTAAGCTTGTAAAAGCTTGAGCATTTGTTGGGATGATAACATACCTGATATCAGTTTGTAGACAGCTAGCAGTCTCCACATTCCACCTCCTTGACCACAATGAAAATTGGAACACCAGCTGCAATCTCCTGAGGAGCCATATCTATCGAAACCTCCATTGCCGCAATAGCATTCCAAACCATTTCCGCCCTTGAAGTAAGGCAATACGGAGGAAAAATACCTAAAGGTTACTGACTTCAAAGCATATAAGAACAGACAATAAAAATGGTGCACACTTGCTAGGAGAATGTGCTTTGCATGCTAGGGGGAGTAGGGGAAAAGGCAGACTGTTTAATGTCTGAATGACCTCACAAACAAAGAAAAATCAAATAACATTATACTCCACTTGGATGCTTTTCCTATTGTTCTGAGTGGGCAATAAACAACAAAAATGTTAGTTAATTCCAAACTGAACTTGATTCACATAATATATAATAACGGCCTTTAAGCAAAACAAACAAACAAATCAGTATATACGCCTTATGGAGTATAATTTGTCTTTGGAATGTAAGCAACAAACATATTAGTTAACTCCTCCTATTTGGGATATTAATAATAGCAGTTAAACATATCAAACAGTAAAACAAATAGTAAATATGTCTAGTTAAGTTATATTTCTCATTGTCAGGAGTTAACTGATATGTTTGTTGCTTATACAGTGTATCCCTCCATCTTAGTTAACCAACAAAATGTTAGTTAACTCCGTCCTATTCGGGATATAACTATTACATATACTGGCCTCTTATGACATCATTGGAAATTGTAGCATTCGGGTTTTTTTCACCTTCAGAGCTTGGACAGACCTTCAGTGCTTGTTGACTTGAAAATTGTAAATTTTCTTCATACATTTGTTTTGAATTGAAGTCATGTAGTGATGTTGCATTGTAACTTAAATATCAATTGACAGAACTACAGTTAGTTTCATTAAAAACGACCCGTCAAATTGAACCTAGCCAAAGCTGACATAGCTGGCTAATAAGATATTAAATTGATTTCTTATATTTGCCAGTGTTTACACTTTTCTGTTGATAAAAGTAAGCTATCTGCATGTTTAAACCACAGCAACAGCCATCTAGAATTGACCGTTTTTTATGAAACTAACCGATTCGGTAAATATTTTACGGACTTGGCAGTGAGTTTTTTATTATCCACCCAGGGCATTGAGGATTGTGCATATAATGCAATAAATTCCCCCAGAATTCCCAGCGCTTACACATGTGGTCATCAAACTTGGCCAGGTCATCGAAATTTGTCACCCTTGACAATCACAATTACACACCTTGCAATTTCATAACTTGTTACTAAATTAACTTTATACATTGTTTACAATGTTCTGGCACTTTACAGGCATCTAAGAAGTATTTTTTAACAGCTTGTTTAGCCTGGCCAAATTTGATGACCCCGAGCTTCTTGTACCACAGATTACAGATCATGTACTCTTGTAAGTAGGACGCGCTATGCATACTGGGAAACGGAGGCGCATTGTTAACCGAGCTGATTACATCATGGACAGAGAACAATCTGCGACTATTGTGTGACATCATTCTGACTGATTATTACGTCATATGCCATGATATGGACATAGTAGCATTCAGATTTTGGCGATTGTTGACCTCATAAATATGGTAAATATTTAGCTCCATTTGCCCATTATGACAATAAAATAATGTGGAAATGAAGTTTTAATGTGTTGTTCACATGAAATTGGCAAATCTACGCACTTGACTGGAAAATTCTGAATGAATTTGATATTTTATTATCCATCAGGGCTGTTAAAGAACTCCGGCGGGCTATGCAGGCTGGCAAAAGGAGGCACAGCATTTACAATGTGAATTGTAGGGAGTGGCACTTCTTGGTAATATTCTTTGCTTATACATTGAGCAAAGTCATTCTCTGCTCCCTTATGGATGCAGGAAGCAATACATAAACAAGTCAATGATGTCAGAACACAGACAACAATCACCAATGGAAAGACATAATCAATTGTGACGTCACTGGTTATTGTTTTTTCTGGTAAATATTAGCCTCGGGTACTTTTTTTTCAATGTTTTAGTGGGGAGATATGGAAAATAATGATTTTCAAAGGTGCATAATAGACATATTGAAGTTGAGATAAGTTGTAGAAGGATGTGACACGCAATACCAATATGAGCTCACAGAATCTAGACTCTATAAAGATTGTTAATTGTTTGGCCAACATGTAATAAAAGGTTTAAGCCTACTATCTCACTTTTGAAAGAAATTTCAAGAAAAAATAAGTTATAAAATTATAAGAAAAATGGTAGAGAGCACAGAGTCAACATGTATCAAAATTTAGTAAAAATGTAACAGTGTCTACAGAGTCAGTAAAAACGTCCAAAAAAATTAGCTCTTTCACTCGAAGCATAGTCAGAGGGATTTTTATAGTGTTGTGCGGCAGAGTATGGGTTTATGGCAATCCGGTATACCGGATTATGGTTGACAGTTCATCATTATGTTTGGGGATTTCCTCACTGGCTTGGCAGAGAGGATAAGTTTTCCGAGACCGAACAGTCCTCTTCTCGAATGTTATTCAAGAAATGGCTGACCATTCTTCCACTTGAACCGGTTTAATAGGTCATTACAATAAATGAAGGAAGTCAAAGTCAGAAGATAAGATTCCAATAATGTATTCTGATAAGTCCAGCATAGTAATGAAGTGATTACTTGAGTAGCTCAAGACATTGGATATCCAAAGAAAACACAGCAGAACACTGCAATTTAGACTAATCTATCTTAACTTCAGGAAAATGAGCACTTCTGACTTCTGTTCTTGATACTCTTCTGCTACTGCAGTTACTCGTATTGCTATTACTGCAGGACCTAAGCTGCAGGTCTATTTATACCATAGCCCTAGTGGGAAATCAGTGAATTAATGCAAGGAACTGCCCCACCTAGGGAATTTTGATAGAGCCTTTTCATTTAAATTCTGTGACCACTATAAAACTGAATTTACTTGAGTCAGCAAGACAGCAGCATAAAATGAACCAATTCGTAAGATTAATTAATTCAGAATTATACCAATCTAAACAAATCTTGAAAACAACTGTTTCAGACAATATGATGCCATATAAACGTCACTATATGGTGTAAATTTGAATCTTATTGTGCTATTATGATCAGTATTTGTATATTTGTAACATTTTAATCTAATATTGATATTGTTGTCAGTATTCATGATTTATTTTGTGATTTATCCGCTATCTTTTATGTACGTAAACTTATATATTATTTCGCTTAAACACTGAATTTCTAAGAGCAGGACTCTGCCCAGAAAACATTAAATTATGGCAACTGGGACCTTGAACATTAAGCGATATATTATGCATAAAATAATGAGAACTTGTATTTCATACTTCTGTAGGTGTAGTTTTAGATAGACCTAGTGAGTAGAGCTATAGTTATATGTGACATATGTATCTTTTCTGATATGAAAAATTGTCAATAAAAGCTATATATATATATATATAACAGTTGTTTAAGGCAAGCCCATATCACCTCATTCTAAGCTCAGTTGATCAGTGTGAGATCAGTGTGAGATCAGTGTGAGATCAGTGTGAGATCAGTGTGAGATCAGTGTGAGATCAGTGTACGTGAGATCAGTGTACGTGAGATCAGTGTACGTGAGATCAGTGTACGTGAGATCAGTGTGAGATCAGTGTACGTGAGATCAGTGTGAGATCAGTGTACGTGAGATCAGTGTGAGATCAGTGTGAGATCAGTGCTAATGGCTGATGCATCAATGGAGTCTAACTAACCTATTTCACATTTATTTGCAGTATTTCACAGTACATACCCCCATTCCATAGTATCTGTACTTCAGCATCTCGCAATGATTTGAACAGAGCAATGCAGTTGTGCCGCTTGGTCCCCAGGCGAAAAATATCCATTCATGCTGTTAGTCTTTGAAACAGCCGACATATTCATTCACAGCGCCAGTTACTAGAATGAAAATATATGAGATATGAAAATAAATAATGGCAAAATAATTGGAAATATCCATTCATTTGTCGGTCCATGAGACAGCCAACATATTCATTCACAGAGCCATCTACTAGAATGAACATATATGATACGTATATGAACAAACATTATGATAAATAATAATTTGAATATGGGAATATATGCAAGAAGATGTGAAAAACATAATAACATAGGGCTAGTATCAATTAAGTTTGAAATTGAAATGTGCATGCATGCTATACAAAATTTGAAATGCCTCGATGCATAACATTAAATAGAGAAAAACAGAAATTTTAGCACTATTGACACCGATACCCCCCCCCCCCCCCATATCATCAATGCCAAAGAATAATACATGTTCTTTACATTAGTCTGAAGGTTGCAAAAATCTGTAAAATTGAATTTATTGATTTCAAAAGCCAACATTAAACAAAATATAAACACAGAAACTACATGATACAAATACAGCAAAAAAAATGAATACAAATATAAGATTAATGGGGAGACAGCGGGGTTCTTTGGGACATTTTTGACATTTGGTTGAATATCTCAGTGATATCATCTCATATGCAGTTGAGGTCAAACAGGTGATTAAATTCCTAAATTGTTACTCACAAAGAGACAATTTAAATGTATAAGTTCAGTGACCTCCTATTACACTCCAAAGCACACCATTTGATTTTTTTGTAAAGATTGAATTTAACAATAAGATTTTGATCTAATTTTCAATAAACTGTGTCAAAAAATCCCAGTCATAATTTTAAACTTATTGCCATAATAAGCATTATATGAAAATTGACTTTCTGGATGTTTTCATTTAGCAAGCAAAACTCGGATCTTGAACTCGTTGTCTTGAGTCTTTATTTGTTTACTACCAATTTCAAATACCTGTGGAGACACAGCCTCTCCTTGCAATACCACATCAAACCCTCTCTTCTTGAGGTCAAGGCCACTCTAACCGTGCCTCTCAAGTACATCGTTTTGGTTCTCGCCATATTTTGATAATATATAGATATTCAGCATAAATTTGGTAAATTATACAGTCGCCTCACTGTTGCAATGTACCCCGACCTGACTATTCCAATGGTCCCATGCAGTGGTTTTTAAAAGAACCCCCTTTTAACTGTTCCACCTATACTGTGTGAGATTACTATTATGTTCAATCAAATCTCTATGAAAGGCAATTACGAAACATTGATAATTTTTGCTGTACACTATTGTATGAAATGCCAGGGTTCGAATGTTTGAAAGGAAAATTTACTTCAGACTTCAAAAACATGAAATGATCCACCACAGCTGAATGCTTCACTTGATCTTGAAGGCTTCCACAGATAAATTGAAGATATTCTCCTACTTTAGTTTGAGGCCAGCCTTGGATTTCTACAGTTTATTATCCAGATATGGCAGGTGTTCCAATATTCCCCATGCCGCAAAGTCTCCCATACTCCTGATATATTTGAATATTACACGCACAGTCGTATATTATTCTAAACATTGTTCCATGATTCCTAGGGCCAAACTGTTGTATTGTGACAATGTTATCTAAATGTTGTTGCAGCATCTATGGTGCTTATGGCAAATAAGTCAATAACACCATTTCATTTTAGAATATTAAATATCACTGACATATATCATATCATTGACAAATATCACGGCCAGTTATATTGCCTGGCAAATACAACAGAATACGAATACGAAGCACAGATGAACCTCATGAGCGTCTTTAGTGTCATCGTTTCCTGATATATTTTATAAAACAGCACCATCAATTTTCGTCCGATTTTCATAATTCAATGTTTATTATGTACAAAAATGTATTGGTAATTCCATTATGGCTTGAATTTAACCTCTGATCTTATTTTTTCATAAAATTACTCTGAAATCGCGAATCAGTGACGCTCTTCATAACGCTACAATGTCAGTAAGGCATATTTCCAGTCAGACAAATTTGCTTACCAAGCAACTAAACTGACACAACCTGCCAGGTCAGCTTATTTGGCTGTAAGTGCTATTGGTTGTTACAGTAGTACAATAATTGCAATATGTTTGTTATGATTTGTGAAAATGAAACCATCTTTGCAGAATGTAACCCCTCATCTAAAGCTATAAATGACTTACCTTGATGAAGAAACATAAATAAGACTGTAAGTCTTAAAGTATTTTTCATTGTCAAGGAGAACATCGTATGTCACTCACAACTTGACAAATCAAAATGAGTCAGTAGTAAACTAACCACTAATAATAACCTTTGAGAGGTTTAAGACACTTTTGAAACTGCATACAATGCATAATTTAATCAATATGTCACCAGTTTTACTGCCACTTTTCCTGGCTTTATTTTTGAAGTGTCAAAATCAAAACAATCCCTAGATTCACCACTTCATCTTTATTGCAAAGTTTTGACATTTAGAGCTTACCAAGAATAATAAGCAGTTTAAAGCTTGAAATGCAAACTTAACATTGATTTTTTTTTATTGAGAACTAATGATTTGTGTAAGCTCCAGATAGAAAGTGCAATAAAAAAAAATTACATTGATTTTTTTTTTTAGGGGGGGGGGGACTTTTATTATAGAAAGTGCTGTTATTTGACAGGTTGTAAAGGCGATGTTGCTGAATGAATCGTGTTTTATAAACCTTTGCAAAATTTTCTATTATTATATTTAATGACATTCTAGCTTGAAAGGTCTTAGATAAGGGATAGCCAATATGACTGTTACAGTAGAGTATGCATTGCATAGAGTCCTATGTTGGCCACATGGGTTAAAGGTCTTCCCCACAGTGTAACACAAATAGGCTCTCATTTGCCATCAAACTCGCCAAAACATTGTACAGTAATAATCCAACTTCATCAATGTAGTGGTGTCACAATATAAATGTTTAACCCCAGGACATTCATGGCTAAATTATAGGGGGAACCACAAGTATACACTTAAGAACTGGTTGTAATCGGCCTACTATTGTATGTAATATTTTATCATAATTTTTAGCTGTGATATTGCTTTTGCAATATTTAATTAATGATAACAAGGTGTTGTCACCTTTTATTTTACCTATTTACAACTTTATTTACAGTTTTGTGCAATGTTACATATGATTAATATGCAAATAAAGATATAATGATTACAATTGAATAATTAATATTGAAATATATGCACAAGTTCATTCTGGCCTGTAGCTGTCACACCTAAATTTTCTTACTTTGACTTTACTGCCCTGTTTTCGTGGGATTGCAAGTTCACAGGTCAAAATCATGTCAAAATAGGTGTGAGTTTTCTATGTTAAACTGACTGAAGTGAAACTTCCAGATATTGATTTTCACATATTTAGTGCCCATTTGAAGGGTATCAATCAATGACTTTCAAACTTCAGTTTGACATATGGAGTTTGATGAGAAAATAGTCAAAACATAGTAGTTGGGAATGAATAATTACTCAAATAATGCATTGCTATATTATGAATTAAATTTCATCATTTTCACTTTAGACAGTTTAACATCCCCTGAGATATTGGTGTTTAAATGCCGATGTATTGGAAGGTTTAACTGGGGTGCACTCATTACTCCATACCATAAACCCTATTGAGAGAGAATGACCTTTCGTTCTTTGTAGTTTTATGGCCACTAAATAGTTTTGTATTTGTCCATTCTCATCTGAGCTTTGCTCCTAGCTGCTCGCTGACCGTGAATAAGAAATAAAAAAAAAACCAGCAGAAATTATGAGCATGAAAATGTCATTTCATTGGCTGTGAAGTGCAAATCAATATATGACGACAACGCACTTAATGCAAGTGGGCAGAGGAAGTATGCTGTGATGTTGTTGTAACCCCCCCCCCCCCCTGAATATAACCCCCCTAAAAAATAATATAACTATATGCAGATTGACCTCATGTATTTTTTATAATTGTGATAGAAAATGCACACCTATTTTGACATGATTTTGACCTGTGAACTAGCAAACCCACGAAAACAGGGCAGTAAAGTCAAAGTAAGAAAATTTAGGTGTGACAGCTACAGGCCAGAATGAAATTGGGCTATACATGTGCATATATTTCTATATTAATGTGTATAATTATTCAATTGTAATCATTATATCTTTATTTGCATATAAAGCGTTTGTAACATTGCACAAAACTGTAAATAAAATTGTAAATAGGTAAAATAATAGGTGATAACACTTTTTATTATTATTTAAATATTAAAAAAGCAATATCACAGCTGTGAGAAAAAATTTATTATAAAATATTACATACAATAGTAGGCCAAGAACAACCAGTTCCTTAGTGTATACTTGTGGTTCCCTCCTATAAGTTAGATGGATAGATAGGTAGATAGATATTTTTATTTTCATCGAAATTTAAGCATACATGGTTTTTGAGACATTTCATTTTGACACAAATATTTCGATGAGGGGGATGCACACGAGTTTCATTGAAACTATGTTTAATTGTGCATCCCTGCAATATTATTATACTAAATAATTAACAAAAGTTATATATAATAATAAAAATAATTAAAAAATTATCTAAATATAATTTATTACATGTAAATTTAAAAAAGACATAAATGATATAATGATATAGCCATAGATGTCCTGGGGTTAAACATTTCTTGTGACACCACCACATTGATGAAGTGGGATTATTACTGTACAATGTTTTGGCGAGTTTGGTGGCAAATGAGAGCGTGCTTGGTGAATTGTTTGTGCGAAAGAAAATAGTAGCAACGGTGGAAAATGTTTTGAAATGAGTGACAACCATGTCAATACGAAATGTGATTATTGCACAGTGAAAAAAATCAATATGTTATTAAAAGTACTCAAATTTAGAGTTCATAAATGAAAGTAAAACTCATAAAACTGATAAAGCATTAAAGGCCATAATATTATATTATGACATGGCTGAAAGCTCCCAGGGAAGTACATTTCATGGAATCATAACCTTTGTGGTGTAAATACAGTCATGACAGGCCCATGTCGAAACGTTGTTCCTAATATTCTCAATAAAAACAATACTTGTTGATATAGAGGTGCCCTCTATGTCGGTATAGAGTTGCCCTCTATCGGAATTGCATGACAAAATATGTCCAGAGTAATCGTTCCTATTACGCTTATAAAAAGAAAATTCATAATTTTTTTTATCTATTGATATTGATATATTAATGTTTTGCTATGTTTTACATAATATCGTATAAATTCATATATACACATTTTAAAGCTATGTAACTTAGTCGGAAAAAGTGCAGCATAGCTGACCCAGATTAATGACCATATTAAGCGAGCCTCGTTGCCAGGTCTATGACGTAAATATGCTTGAATTCAATGTGTGAAGTCACAAACTCGTCAAGTTGGAGGTGCCTTTATGATGGCGGTTTTCATGATCACGGTAAAAACACAGTTTAATAGGGGGCTGCTGCCCTCAAACCCCCCCCCCCCCCCAACTCTACACCATATGTTATTTTAATTGTGCTAGACACCAAATATGGGCATAAATTTGCATCCGCTATACTGCACTAAACCTCCTTAGTCATTATATGAGTGCAAGAGACTAAGATAATCTTCCATTCTTAGTCCAGATATATATATTAATTTGTATTTTGACAGCAATATTGTAAAATTAAAAGATTAGAAATTCCATTTTGAACAGTGGGGATGGACCGAGGAAAACTAGGAATATATTGCTGAACGGAAAGCCGCTGATGATAACAATTATTTTCTTTAATAACTTCCTTTTGTGATTTGTATTTATGTGTCCTTATATGACAAGATGGCATCTGGCTAATATTCTATACCTTTTGGTCAGTTGGATACAATAAAAAACTTGAAAACTGAGAGGTCATGAATGACAAACTGACCTGATACATAATGCCCGAAAAGGCATATAAATTTTAGACTGCTCCACCGAAATAGTTTCACATCAGGCAACCAAAATCATACATTTACCCTCAGAGCCTAATCTTCTGCTCATTCAAAAATGAACATATTAAGCTTGTACAGAACTTAGAATCACTTATTTCATGTTGCATATATCAACTAAATGCCATCATAGCATATTATACAAGTATTATACAATTTAATGAACATGTAGGCCTAATATGGGGTGATATATTCATGGCATGATATGTCACAGCTGACATGCTCCCAGATTTCATGGGAACTAAATAAAACATTACACATTTTCTTTTAATATTTGGTTTTATTTTCACTTTTTCATACTGTTTTGTCTACTGTACTTGAAAACTGATACCATCATATGGAACAAACCTCTGCTTAAACCTTTTGGTCAATAAAAGAGAGTAAGGGACAAGGGTAGTTTCCATCGGCATGCCATGTCCACAACTAGACATCACAGGGTTAGAAACAACTCCACACAACATGAACTGATAAATCATAAGACAATCATGCTTTAATAGCAAGCCCAGAACTATCAGGGACCCTACAAACGCAGGCATTCACCATCATGACAGCACTTAGCAAGTTTACATACAATATAAGACCAAGGCTACTGATATACAATAAGACCAAGGCTACTGACATACAATAAGACCAAGGCTACTGACATACAATAAGACCAAGGCTACTGACATACAATATGACCTAGGCTATTAACACAGGGTGGTTTAGTGGTAAGATGCTCGCCTGCTCCTCTGAAGGACCCAGGTTCAATTCCAGGCCCAGGCCCCCTTCATGGGCAACATCTCAGATGGATGTCTTTGAGATGAGACGTTAAATTGGTGGTCCCTAGTACTCACGTGTTTATGCTGAGGCAAGTAAAAGATCCCACCCATGAGGTAAAGGTGTGAAATTGGTGGACTCTCTCGCACCTCATCAATCAACCCTTGATAGCAGCAAGATTTGCCTAAAAGGGCTGCACTTATCATATCTTTGTCAAGAACCGTTTACCTCCCTCTGCGCCACTGCCTTCAAGAATTGGGGGGGGGGGGGGAGGACAGTTTCAGTCATAAACATTATGTCACACCTAAAAAAAATGGCAATAATTTTCCTTCTTGCAAAACAATTGCCATAAATTTGTAACTTTCATAAACTGTTAATATTGTTATTATTGTGACCTAAATGTTGTGTAAAACAGCCACTAATTGGCGAGCTAATTGAATACGGACAGGATGTTCTGACTATCATTTTTGGGAATATTACATGAAAACATGACACTGCCAATTTTTTAAGGGTCCACACTTTAATATTGTGACATAAGTCAAATGTTGTGGCATGATTGCCACAACAATCTCTTTGTGTTTGCAGGGGAAATTATTGGCATTTGCCAGAATCTAACTCCCTAGGTAACTAATAGTTATATCTATAGCAAGGAATAGGTCGCGACAGATGTCTCGAGTCATCCATATTTTATGAAACTACCTACCCGCATTAAACAGACTACTAATTTGCTTTGTGTTTCTGTAATTTAAATTAAAGTAATTGAACTATAAGCACAAAGAACTGAATAGGTGTGAAACAATATGATTAACGTTTCAGTGCTTTTCAATTGTATCTTCACATCAGTGTTTGATAGACCGTGAACAGCACCAAAATGACATTTAAAATTAGTTTTGATAAATGAATGGCATGTTATCTGATGGGCTTAACACTAAATGCACTTGTTAACATTAAAGGGCTGAGAGTTAACTCAAATTACTTGCTTCTATAGATATAAATTCTGTAACTTTTGATGATCTGATGCATAACGCGAAACACGATGGCAAGCATAACAAGTTTGTTGCTGCAAATTTCAGCTGTGCTGTTGAACGAGACAGGTGAGATTGATATATATTAAATATTTGCACTCAGGTAACATACTATAGATTGACCAGACATCACCATAAAATCATAAAATTGGTGTGCCAACAACTGTACGGTGGAGAATTGTTTAATAAAAAAAACTGTTGTTCTGGTGACACTTTTCCTCATTTAGAAAACTACTGTTTAAATTCCAGCGCTTGTTCCATGTTCTTATATTGGCAGCAATATTGTACTCATATGTGAGATCGACCGGACATCATCATGACATCGCAGAAGGAATATGCATGCTTACTGTTAAAGCTCTTCTGTAGAGAATTGCTCAATCAAAAAAACAATGGTACTGATATCACTGTTATTCATTCAGAAAACTACTGTTTAATTTCCAGGGCATGCAGTTCCCTATTCTTACATTGGCTGTTATAAGGACATCAGACATGAATGGGTTTTCTTTTGGTGGGCCCCACATCCAATAAATGCGAGAGACTGTGCTGCGGTGTGTGAGTCAAACCGATTTGGATACTTCGGAATGGCGGTAATTGCATCAAAGTTCCTAATTTAAATTTTAAATTTTGGCTAATTAAATTTGGCAACAGGCACCCCTTGTTGACAGCTCAAGTCCAATATAAAATTGTGAGTTCATATGCTTGGATGCAACTAATGACGTCAAAAACAAATAACTACCTTTTTTGTGTTTTATTTGGGGGGGGGGGGGGCGCTATCGCCCTTAAACACCCACTAAGCTACACAAATGTAACACTCATTGTGCTAGAACTAATAAAATATTGTCTAAATCATGGTATATTTTGTAATTGACAGATATGATGTTTAGATTCAAGCGATTTTATTTGATCTTTCGTTATCTACATTCCCCTGCTTTTCCACCTTTTGTTTTGCAAATACTGTGTAAGGCACCAGACAATTGGTTGCTTATTCTTAATCTATCATATATGTATATTGTATAATCAGATTGCAATCTGCTTATTCAGGGCGGATGGGGCAGAGATTGTCATTGTGGTAACAGTGGATATGACAAACATGGAACTATCTTTGGGTGCATAATATGTTTTCATCAATTCCAATTCTTTAACTGTGGACTAACATTAGGGGACACAAGGCTGCTTGCTGTGCACAAGATTACATCAGGTGAGACTTTGGACAAACCCCAATCTAAGGTTCTTTTTTGTGGATTTCAGTAAAGCATTTGATTATATAAATAGAAATGCTCTGTACTACAAACTTCATAAACAGAAAATAGGCAAGAAGATGCTTAATATTATTATTAGCATGTTTGATAGAACACAGTCCAAAGTATATCAACAGAGAATATATGGTGACCCTATAGACAGCATTTTTGGGGTCTTACAAGGGGGAATTTTAAGTCCCAAATTGTTTAATGAATTTATGTCAGATCTTCCTAAATACCTAGACTATGCAGATGATATAGTCCTCATATCTGGCTCTGCTGCTGGATTACAGAATAGCATTGATTCCTTACATAATTTTTGTGCAAAATGGCACCTTATTGTTAACACATCTAAAACTAAAATCATGAAAATTGGGTCTAAATGTACAGTAGACTTTAGATGCAACAACCAAATTATTGAAATTGTTAATTCATACAAATACCTAGGCCATGTCCTGAATTCACATAGAACTCTACATAATAAAATGCCTGAATATCTAGTCAACCAAGCGCAAAAGGCACTCTTTGCACTCCAAAGTAGAATAAAACCCTCCCTTGGCTACATACCCCCATCACTTGCTATTAAGATGTTTGATAGTTATATTTTACCTATCCTTGAATACAATAGCATGTTATGGTGTATGGGTAAACAACACAATGACATGGAGAGTAGTAAGAGGGCTAGTATAAAACGTAGCTTCCAGTGGCCTACGACAGGCGGTGCTAGTGGTACTCATGACGGTGGCCACTAGGTGGAGCTGCAGCTAGTGCGGCTGATATGTATGGACGGCGGGCCACCAAAAGGGTGCCCGAGGGCCTAACCGTACCTCTCTGCATGACCGATGAGTTCGTTGAACGCCGAAGGCCAGCGAGTACAACTGTGTTGAAGGGCCTCAGGGCTGACATGGCCTGTGTGAGCTGTATGGCAGTACTACAAGGGCCTCAGGGCTGACATGGTCTGCGTGAGCTGTATGGCAATATGTTGAACTATTGTTCTTAGACTGACTTCTAAAAGGCTGAACCAGAAATATTCAACCACAGTGACAATAATCTGCGTGATCAATGAGTGTGTAGAATGCCAAGGTTATAGGCTGATCTTCCTACAGTTTACGACAGGAGGTGGAGTCTCCCCAATATATATGTATAACTTACATTAAGAGTGAACCTGATGTTCTAGCCCTGCTTCCATGTATAACCAAGTATGCTACTGAACACCCAGAACACTAAGGGATGTAGCTGATTGCTATGGAGGATGTGAGATATATGTACCACCCAGGTATAAAATGTCCACAGGCCAGAACAACACAGCAGGGTGAATAATACGATAGTCATACGTTACATGTATCAGTTGAGAGCCGACAAGACATAGACGCACAGATAAGCATTGGCCAGTCTAACGTTAACATGTCATATACAATAAGCTGGTATGTTTATTCGTATCCTAATTGTGAGGACCCTAACTGTTTAACACTACTGTACAACTCGGATAATGTATTCACATCCTTAAACGAGTGTATAAGTGATTATTATCGGTCTGGTGTACCGGCTAAATGTATGGAACGATGTTCAGACTGGGTTGTTAAATTCTATGCCTTAGGTGACTGTAAACGTGTGCCAACGCCAACAGAGACATACAATCTCACATGGGTTGCATTTAACGTTGTGCCATGCCTAATGTGTGCCGAGGAGCATTACATAGAAGTGGAAAGGAGTAATAACTCCTTCACTGATCTTATTACTTGTTTAAAGAACTACCAGGATAATCTTACCATCGACAAATATGATCCTGTACATAGAACTATTGTTAATGTTGAAGTTAGTCGTCATAATCATTGAACTAGAGACCAGGATATATACGGTTAGTATAGTTATATATACATATATATATATATATATTTTTATGATTGGTATCTACTGCTTTTATTATATTATGATATATTATGTTGCAGATGATACCATCAGCAGTGCAATCAGAAGGTTTCCTTACCAGACAGCATCAATATCTTATACATTGTACAATAATGGTAATAAAAAAGTATACATTATACAATAATGGTAATAAAATGAGCACAAATCACACACAACAGCTTTGTTATATATATATATATATATATATATATATCTACAGTTGCAAATGAGTATATCACAGAGATATTACATGTACACAGCAGAGCGATTGTTTAGAATGTATTATATAAAAGACTGAAGTAGTCTTCTATCCCATAACTAACATAGTTATTGTTAACATAACAGTTAGTGGTAGTAAGTATATATGTCTAGAACACAGTATATAAAGTTATAATAACGCAGCATTATCTACATGTAGATCATGATACGAACATTTGAGATAGATTTGTTTTCTGAGTGGTATCTATTACACAATAAGTCAACCTAGTAGCTATTAAGGTGTGCACATGCATACGACAGAGCGATTGTTTAGAATGCATTATATAAAGACTGAACTAGCCTTTCTATTCTCCATAACTAGCATAACAGGCAGTGGTAGTAAGGCTATATACCAGTGATACTATTAGCATATATGTCTAGAAAGCAGTATACAGAGTTATAATAACATAGCATTATCTACATATAGATCATGACACGAACATCTGAGGTAGATTTGTTTCTGAGTGGTATCTATTACACAATAGGCCAACCTAGCAGCTATTCAGGTGTAAGAAAATTATGGAATGAAGTAAAGAAGAGAGAACATAAACCTCAAGGTATAACGTTATCAGTTGTGAGCAAGTGACTGAAGGGGCAGACGACGCATATGATACATAGTTCGCCTACAAAACTATTTGATACTGAACATATAATAGTGGAACATATTGATGAACAATGGGACAGTGATATCATTCAGATGGATGACTTAGTTAAGTATAATAGAGGATACAAATATATCTTAGTATGTATAGATATTTTTTCACGTTATGCATGGGCACGACCGCTCAAGTTAAAAACATCAGCAGATGTTACGATAGCGTTTAGAGATATTGTTAAGACATCCGGCAGAGTATGTAAGACTATACGCACTGATCAAGGTGGAGAATATATGGGCACAGCATTTCAAAGAATGTTGCACAGTAAAGGTATTAATCACATAATAGCATATGGCCGTCACAAAGCATCTTACAGTGAACGATTCAATCGCACATTAGAAAATAAGCTGTTCAAGTACTTTTATGAACGACAGACAGCGATGTACATAGATATTCTGGATGATGTCATGTTTAGCTATAATAACACAGTCCATCACTCAATTAACATGGCGCCTGCCACTGTTAATACAACAAATTCCCATGATATATATGAACAAGTGTACATACCCATACTAAACAGATGGGCTGACACACCTGTCAAGTTCACTATAGCTCTAGGAAGTTTGGTTAGATTGAGTTTATACGCTACCCCATTTGCACGAGGTTATCATGAGAAATGGACTGAGGAATTATTCACAGTTTGTAATCAAATTCCATCACACCCTCCTAGATATAAAGTGCAGGATCTCAGTGGTGACATCATCAAGGGGTCTTTCTACACAGAAGAGTTACTATTAGCACCTGTCCAAAACATAGATGATATAATATATAAAATCGACAAGGTTATAAAGACTAAACAGGTTAAAGGTCGCAACCTTAGCCTTGTTAAATGGTATGGTTATTCGGACAAGTTTAACACTTATATACCCACAGCATCCATACAGCAGTACAAAGGCAAACAATAATGTTTGTGTATATATCATCAGATGTTGATAAGGAGAACTACTTTCCTGGTAATACACCAACATCATTCAGGGTTAAACTTCCAGGTAGGGTAACATTCAAACCTCAGGGTCAATGGGAAGTTGCTCTGTTAGACATAGATTTACCTAGACCTATTGATAAGTACCATGCTATATATGTCACTATTAATTCATCCATATGTAAACCTAGCCCTGTCAATGCTATACTGTCACCTATTTTGAATAGGGTATACTTTAACCAAATTAACCGAGGTTCACCAGTGCATTTTGATAACCCTCGCTATATACCTCTATGCGTTGATGGTTTAGACATTATAGATATATATTTAACGGATAACACAGGCATATATCCATCATTCAAACAAGGGAAGGTCAATGGGACACTACACTTCAGACTAATAACGTAGTCAACGTCTGTATAGGTAGTGAATGCATATCTCTTACGTACAGCTATAGTATGACTGATAATACAAAGTATTACTCTTTCAATAAGGGTGTAGATTATGACATTTTATTGAAACATTTCAAAGGTCAAGCTGAAGGTAGGACTGCACCTTATCTTACTAGCTCACATTTTCATTGCAAAAGTGTTTATGCTAATCCACACACACGTCGTATAATTATTGTTAATAAACCAAAAACTAATACTAAGCCTACAAACGATAAAGGCATAAGTACTGGCGATGTTATCGATCCTACAGAGGCACAACGTCGTAGGGCATTACACAATTTAGAAGTCGCAGCTGCCAATATAACTACTGAGCAGAAGACGCATCCTAATCACTCTGTTTTTGAGTAGAGCTAATAGTAAGACATACAGTTGGAGACGTATGTCATATAAGACACATGCGGGTAAGAGGACAAGGTTGAAGAAGACTGTTGATAAGGTTATACAGCGTACAAAGGACGTTTTTGATTAATAGTTGATAACCATGAGTCAGGAGGTGTTAGAGGATGCCTACATAGGTTATTCTGAGGAATTAGCTATTTTCCAGAAACCTATCCAGAATGTAGGTGTCAAGAATACACATGTGACAACGTTCTACCCTGTTAACGACTTCTCAACACAAGGCGTTATTCAGTTCCAAGTGAACAATAATAGCAGTAACTATTTAGATTTACGTAGAACAAAGCTTAATATCACATGTAAAATAGTACGACAGATCGGTGATAAGATTGAGCCTGTCACTGTAACAAGTAGGGAGAAAAGATCTAAAGATACAGAAGAAACAGCTGATACAGCTAACACTGCAGCAACAACAACAACAACAACTGATAACAAGGCGTCTGTTGGTGTTGTTAATAATTTTATGCATTCAATGTTCAGTCGTGTTGATGTGGCCCTACAGAACAAAGTTCTCACCCACTCTGACGAATCATACCCCTATTTAGCTTATTTCAAAGCTTTACTGCACACAAACACAGAGCTGAAAGAAACAACACTGCAAATGGGGATGTTTTACAAAGATACACCGGGTGAATTAGAAGATCCTAACTGGCAGTTAGGTGAAAAGATCAAGCTTTTTTGCTAACTCTCATGAAGTTGATATGTCTGGACATCTGTATTGTGACGTGTTAGACATATATAAGTTCATTCCAAATGGTGTGAGTTTAGGCATAACATTATACCCTAGTACACCTGAGTTTTGTTTAATGGCTCCAGAGGTAACAGTGGGTACCTACAATTACAGATTACTAGAGCTTCTCTGAGTGTGTCAATGATAGAGGTAATTCCTGAAATATTGGTTTCACATGCAGAAATAATGCAGAATAAACCTGCCATTTTCCCCTATGTTAAAACAGAGGTCAAGAAATTTACGCTAGGTAAAGGCCAGTTTTCATGCACAGTTAATGATCCGTTCACAGGTCGTATACCATGCGAACTGGTGTGTGGACTTGTTACAGATGTAGGTAACCATGGTACATTATTCACTAATCCTTTTATGTTTAATCATGCATCACTCAACTTTATTCAGGTCACAGTGGATGGGCAAGATCTAGGCCAAGGTCCTATCATGCCACTATATAAAAGCACATGCGAGACAAGCTCATACATTGATGCATACAAAACTCTTTGCGGTATAGAATATAGTGACCACTTCAATCCTCTCACCCGCAAAGAATATATGAAAGGTTACACGTTTTATAGATTTTTGCTGGCTCACAATGTGATTCTAATAATGATGATGTACTCCCTCTGAAACGTTCAGGCAATTTACGCATTAGTTTAAGGTTTTCTGATGCTTTATCTGAACCAACAACTCTAATCGTGTTTGCAAAGTTCCCTGCCTCAGTTAAGATTGATAAATACCGAGGTGTCACTGATATATAGTTAGTTGATGTGAAGTTGTTACAAGGGAAACATCATGGTGGATCCAGAGAATACGTGTTTAATACCCTTTAAGCTCCCTCAGAATGTATCTGTGCAAGGCTCAACACAAGGCAGGCAAAACAGAATTTGTCAAACGATTACTCCTGAATTACAAGACTATGTTCACACCTCTAGTTAACAAGATTATATATGTATACTCTGTATGGCAGGATAAGTTTGATCACTTGGAAAGTACCTAAGATGATATAATAGAGTTTAGAAAAGATATACCATCAAAAGAGTATTTAACAGGTCTGTGGGAGGAAACCAGAGCACCAAGTTTACTTGTTCTTGATCACCAAATGAGTAATTTAAGCGATAATCGTCAAGGTGCACATGTAGCTGAGATAGTGTGTGTCCTCAGCCATCATTGCCATGTTTCATGCATCATAACGTTGCAGGATATGTTTTACGAAAGTAAAGCTGCTAGATTAATAAGTAGAAATTCGCACTGTATATGTCTATTTCGTAACCATAGAAACGGTAGACAGGTGTCATCATTAGCAAGCCAGATTTTACCTGGTCAAACAAAATATTTCATGGATAGTTACGAACGTGCAACTAGACGTAACTATGGTTATTTAATAATTGATTTATCCCCCAATGTTGATGTTAGATATAAATTACGTTCTAATATCTTTCCAGGTGAGGAGACAGTTGTGTTTTTACCGCAGTCATGAAACTCATTAAAGAGAACATAACGTTCTTAAAGGCTGTAGCATCTCTTAACAAGGACCAAGTTAAAACTCTCTTGTCACATGTAAACAAGAATCAGGTTCTAGTTGTATCAGAAATAGCTAGGAATATATTTAAAGGCGTTGTAACGCTTCCACGCAAGTATAAAAGTTCCCTCAAAGTGTACAAACGCCTCATTAGAGAATTATCTAGCAACGACACAACACTTAGAACTAAACGTTATTTAATATACAGTAAAGCCGACATTGTATCGCTATTGATAAAAAGTGTGCTTTCTAAACTGGTAAAAGTTGTTGGACATGGCTAAGGAGAACGTTGTTATACCTAGAGACAAGTACAACAGAATGTTGGAACAGCTCAAAAATGGTAAAGATGATAAATTAACACAGCCGACCAATAACAATAGTAAGGAGGATAAATTAACACAGTCTGCAGATAACGTTACAGGTATTAAACCTACTGAACACGTAAAACCGCCGCATCATGATACAACAACTGTACATACACCCAGAGCAAGAGATGACATTGTTCTTAAAGATGTCCTCCACCCGCCTGGTATTAAACATAAAGATATTGATATATTCATGCAAAGGCTCGATAAAAAACAAATCTAGACACAATACAAAACTTAAGATTACACAATCTAAATCACCACATACCAGAAAGTCCAGGCTTAAAGCAAACTGGATCAGTATTATTAAGTGATAGTACTGTATTAGTGCTGACAAACAATGGATGGTTATTTGAGGACATAATCAGTAGTACTATGATGTATGATGATGTGTACTTAGTATGCTAAGGACATAATCAGTAGTACTATAATGTAGTTATATATGGATGTGTGATGATATTGTACTTAGTATACGTGTGCGCCATACATATCAGTTAATACAGACAGTTGAACGGAGTATAAAAGACCTAATACATACAAGCAGTTCACACACTTGTTGTACCAGGACTTCTACAAAGTATTATCAGTTCAATACGATGGCAACTAACGCATCAACACACAAATATTACAACCTGGGTGGCACCCAGGTAAAAGGACAGTTCCTCTGGTTCAGAGAGATCAGCTCCAGGAAGTTCTTGTCTCTCCAGAGATACAGGGGGAAGGTTTCTCTACACATTCGTATTTACACCATCGATGACCAAGATTATTGTCTTATCCCCACAAAGAAAGGAGCTATGCTAGATAAACAACAAACGCGAGATCTAATGGCCACAATAAATGATCTTGCTGCGTTCATAGGAGTCGTAAGTAATGTTAACACTATATACATAATACAACACTGAACATAATTAATATGTATGATACTAATATCTCTCATTATCTTACAGGCCACGCCAAACAACAGGACACCCTCCGATGATGATGTTGATGAAACCCTTACATCTGATGTTATGGTTGATGATGATGATGTAGAATGGGGCGTTGACGGTCGAGAGCTGTCTACAGATGATACGGATACGGACGAGTACTCCCAGAATATTTTTAAAGTGCACGTTGGGAAAAACGTCCACTGCAGGGCGAAGAAAGCATCGAATACCGTAGACATACGACACAGTTTCTTCCGTAATATGTCCACCACGTCTGAGCACCCGACCCAGAGGGGGATTAAGCTGACAAAATACAAATTTACCAAGCTTCTGATGTTTCTCCCCCAATTGGAAGCCAAATGGAAGGGCTTGACTGACTTAGCAGCTTGTTACACCACACACGCAACGTCAGAGAACCTCCAAGCATGTCACCACTGTACACCTAAACCCTTGCCACCTAGACCCCTGCACACCCATTCTAGCAATAGCTCACATATGCGAGACCCTCGTGCCACAACTTCGACAACAGTGATAATCGATGGGCAGCCTGTGATCCGATAACTATATTGATAACACCTTAAGCTACTATATTTAGTATCAGTATGTACATGATAGAATATAGCTAGATCATTGTATCTGCATATCACTTATATTAATCAAGATATATATTATTGCAATTACACGCTTCATGTTCTACTATATATTGTTACGATTATAATCGCCGTGTTCTACTGTTAATACTGCACAGATGAGTTATCATATATATACTCCAGATTTACAACACTACATATTATACTATTACACATTACTCTATTATCTTAAGAACTATGCTATATCTATGTTACTATAATAAATATATCTCCATCAATACATTCTGTGTGTTATATCATTCCATTTTATCAGTATAAGTACATTGTTATAACACTAGCGATTATTACTACCATAGGAGTACCGCTCCTAAGGTATGCATATCATGATCTACTTTAATGAGCATAGTTAATACTGGTGAGTAGTAACAACATGCTTGTACTGCCCTCAAGGTATGCATATAACGATCTACTTTTAATGAGTATAGTAAATGTAGTACTCCCCCCAGGTATATATAGAGGAGTTAAACCATGAGTGATTAGATATCATCTTTAGTACTATTGCATAGCTCACTATGGAGATATTAAGGGATTACGCAGATGTATTGATCAATATGGTTAATACAAATGAGATATGTATAATACTACGTTGCGAAGGTTTGCTTAAAGATTCTGATCTACTTCTTATCAGATCTAAAACAACACGATTCAATAAAACGAAGCTTTTGTTAACAACGCTGTATACTGGGAAGGGTTACAAGGGAACAGCATTATTTCTAAAATATTTGCAAAGGGAGTACGAGAATGTTGCTAACACAATTCCAGAGCTTGTAGGTGGTAGCCGTACAAGTCTTGCTATTAATACGGTATTAACACTCAGTGTTATGTGCATAAATGGGGATGTAGTCATTCAGCTGACAGATAATAAGGTAAGTAAATATATATATACTCAGTTATACTACTATTGATATGTATTCTTAGCTTGGTTATAACCTTATTCTCATTTGTTCAGGATGATGTCCTTAAGGAGGAGTTGACAGTATCATTACCCTTGCAACAGTTTGTGAACATGATGTACTATATACCCGCTTTAGCGTTTGACGAAATCGATGCAACTGTACATCTGGGGTGTTTTTACCACTTGGTTAAAGAAGGATGTACAACGGCAGTATGCAGGACTACTAATAGTACTACGAGGGAAGAACAGGTGTCCTTAACTTCTGAGGATTTACAGACTATTAATATGTTGTTAGAACATATTGAACATGCTGTGCCAGAAATGACTCTTCTAACACCTTACTTTTGCTACATATAGTTATAAACTGTAATGACAGATAACTACAACACGGCTACCCCCTCATTCATAATGTTAACCATTAAGTAAACTATTATTTATATACGCAAGAATTTACGATAACACATGACTGTTCATTATAATGTTTAATACATCGTCAACTATTACATGTTACATTAACAATTGAGACTGCATAATAAAGATTACGCACACACAGTTGTTTGTTCATCTCATACATTCATGATATAACCGTTTAACAGAGCACCACTGTGCAACAGTTGCATATTAAGGTTAACAATTAATAATATAGCGTACCACGGTTACAATATATACATTAATAATACTGTTCTTTAAGCACGATTTGTAACAATGCTACATATTAATAGGCTCTTAACTGTACTACAGTTGTAATGTATGCATATATGAAGTTACCAAGTAATCATTACTGCAGTTGTGAAATAATATATGTTTAATAACAGTTCTTCAAGCACAGCTGTGCACGCATATATTTTACCAGCTATCATTACTACAGATGCAAATTAATAAGACAGTTTCTCACTGTTGCTGCTGCAACAGTTGTAATATAACGTTACTAATTAAGCTCTAAAAAGTGTACAATGACAAACATACCTGCCGGAGAGGACATTACATGTGTATCAGAGATGCTAACATATAATACTATAGGTGAAACTACTACTGTTACAATATAATATTATCAGTCTGAGGATGTTAATATATATAGTATCTCATAATAATCAAGTTGATTACAAGTCATCATGTATATATACATATCTGTCAGAGAGATGACCTTACTATAACAGTTAATATTATCACATGTACATATAATACTATGCTATAGGCGAACTACTACTGTTACAGTATAACATTGCCTCATGTTCATATCTGTCTGAGAATGTTCGTACAATAGTATCTCATAATAATCAGGCTGATTAAAAGCCATCATGTACAGTAGATACTTTGAGGCTATTGTATACCTACACAGGTGTACCCTGGCCAGCATAGCCTCGCAACTTAGCTCTGTACGACTGGGGTGATCAGTCATTCTTGGTGTCAGCATAGGTCAGCTTGACCTTAACATCAGTGGCGGATCCAGCAGTCGTTTGACTTGTAAGAGGTGTGGTGTTCGAACTGCAAGCAGTGACATCATGAGTGGTGGGGGCACATTGATGAGCATCGGGGGTACATAGTAGTTCGGTAACTACACTACCAACATGGGTCGAGTCGTCGCATGAACTACAACAAGAGTGAACATCATATAAATAGAGCGATAACACATACGTTGTTTAGCTGCTGTTATCTGTACTGAAAGTAATGCTGTATAGAATATGTGCGGTAGTTCGTTGTCGTTTATCTGTCGCTATATACATGTAGATAGAATACATACAGTAAATTTGTCAATATTACACTATATACCTGCTATTATCCGTATAGATAGTAATATAGCATGAATGTAGCTCCTCCGTGGTGTGAATATACAACGGACCTACTGTACACATGTAGATGGAATACATACAGTAAACTCGTCAATAGCATACAGTGGTCATAATAATACATTATATACTTGCTATTATCCGTATAGATCGTAATATATGGTATGAGTGTAGCTCATCTATGGCACATACTTGTTATTATCCGTATAGATCGTAATATATGGTATGAATGTAGCTCATCTATGGTACGAATATACAACGGACATGCTGTATACATGCAACAGGCTCACAAATGGTATGAATAATATTATAAATGTATACCTGCTGCTATCTGATGTTGCGCTATTCCGACGCAGCCTGTTGCGCGCTCCTGTGAGAGTGTGACGTGCCATGCTGACGACGCCTGTCAGTACTGCTGTACCAGCTACGGGGTCTCTCTGCAGGATAGATAAACAGTACTGTTATTGCAGCAACAATGAATGCATATTACTAGATACTTTAACAGTAGAATAACCCAATCGTGCAGGTTGACAGATATGTATATAATGCACAATCATGAAAGCGTGGCCATATACTTACAGCTGCAACAATGAAGTTGCATATTATCATGTTCTTTAGCAATAGAATAACAACATCATTGACTGTATATAATGTTAAGAATGGATAATCGTAATAAATATCATACTACTACTATATAATGCTGTTAAGAATATAATATAAGTACCAAACTATATATATATATATACAACAATGACATACCTTGTAGATCCAAACACCGACACAAGTTAATATAGCCATTAACAAAACCACGGAGACTGTAGGTATAACAATCTCTAATGTGTTAGAATTGTTAACCACTCTATTACGGTAACCGAGGTTGTGGGTTCCAAGTCCAGGGTTCTGCATCTCCTTGATAGCTGTGCGCGTGCAGACAACCTGCGCCGATACGTCGTGGGTAGGCGGTGTGTGTAAATTGCAATAACGGGTCCCAGTCATGTCTATGAAAGACAGCAGACTGTATTCCATAGACGAGAATTCCTCTGTTGGCACATGATCCAGCGATGGCGTTGTAGTACAATCTGCTCTAATACGGCGACCATCATCCACAACTTTACACAAACATAAGCGGTTCGCGCATATGTAGCGATATCCGTTGGCACCCAATATTAACGCTATTACTGTGAGAAGGTAGAAAGGTGATCTGAGCAAGTTTTCCATGTTTCTCCTCGGACTGTTCAGAACAGAGTGAATAGAACTTCCAAATTGTAAGGGTTCATTATGTAATTACCCTCTGCGATTTTATTATGTAATTAGCACCCCCTTAAGATTCTTTAAACGGGGTGTCAAACATATTAGGTAATTAGCAGGGTGGTGTCAACCACTTAGGTAATATGGGGTTGTTATAAACACTGAGATGCTAACTGTTTAAACAGTACTACAATAGACCATTGTGTGTGTGAAACAATAGTCTAGCTGTCTATCATAGTATATCATGTAGGATTATTGCTAATAATATTTTACCAATCACATATTAGACTAGTAAATTGAGGGGCTGTTATCTGTACTGAAAGTAATGCTGTATAGAATATGTGCGGTAGTTCGTTGTCGTTTATCTGTCGCTATATACATGTAGATAGAATACATACAGTAAATTTGTCAATATTACACTATATACCTGCTATTATCCGTATAGATAGTAATATAGCATGAATGTAGCTCCTCCGTGGTGTGAATATACAACGGACCTACTGTACACATGTAGATGGAATACATACAGTAAACTCGTCAATAGCATACAGTGGTCATAATAGTACATTATATACTTGCTATTATCCGTATAGATCGTAATATATGGTATGAGTGTAGCTCATCTATGGCACATACTTGTTATTATCCGTATAGATCGTAATATATGGTATGAATGTAGCTCATCTATGGTACGAATATACAACGGACATGCTGTATACATGCAACAGGCTCACAAATGGTATGAATAATATTATAAATGTATACCTGCTGCTATCTAATGTTGCGCTATTCCGACGCAGCCTGTTGCGCGCTCCTGTGAGAGTGTGACGTGCCATGCTGACGACGCCTGTCAGTACTGCTGTACCAGCTACGGGGTCTCTCTGCAGGATAGATAAACAGTACTGTTATTGCAGCAACAATGAATGCATATTACTAGATACTTTAACAGTAGAATAACCCAATCGTGCAGGTTGACAGATATGTATATAATGCACAATCATGAAAGCGTGGCCATATACTTACAGCTGCAACAATGAAGTTGCATATTATCATGTTCTTTAGCAATAGAATAACAACATCATAGACTGTATATAATGTTAAGAATGGATAATCGTAATAAAAATCATACTACTACTATATAATGCTGTTAAGAATGTAATATAAGTACCAAACTATATATATATATATACAACAATGACATACCTTGTAGATCCAAACACCGACACAAGTTAATATAGCCATTAACAAAACCACGGAGACTGTAGGTATAACAATCTCTAATGTGTTAGAATTGTTAACCACTCTATTACGGTAACCGAGGTTGTGGGTTCCAAGTCCAGGGTTCTGCATCTCCTTGATAGCTGTGCGCGTGCAGACAACCTGCGCCGATACGTCGTGGGTAGGCGGTGTGTGTAAATTGCAATAACGGGTCCCAGTCATGTCTATGAAAGACAGCAGACTGTATTCCATAGACGAGAATTCCTCTGTTGGCACATGATCCAGTGATGGCGTTGTAGTACAATCTGCTCTAATACGGCGACCATCATCCACAACTTTACACAAACATAAGCGGTTCGCGCATATGTAGCGATATCCGTTGGCACCCAATATTAACGCTATTACTGTGAGAAGGTAGAAAGGTGATCTGAGCAAGTTTTCCATGTTTCTCCTCGGACTGTTCAGAACAGAGTGAATAGAACTTCCAAATTGTAAGGGTTCATTATGTAATTACCCTCTGCGATTTTATTATGTAATTAGCACCCCCTTAAGATTCTTTAAACGGGGTGTCAAACATATTAGGTAATTAGCAGGGTGGTGTCAACCACTTAGGTAATATGGGGTTGTTATAAACACTGAGATGCTAACTGTTTAAACAGTACTACAATAGACCATTGTGTGTGTGAAACAATAGTCTAGCTGTCTATCATAGTATATCATGTAGGATTATTGCTAATAATATTTTACCAATCACATATTAGACTAGTAAATTGAGGGGCTACACTGTAATATAATTATGCGCGTATAGCGCTGAATCCATATGGTACTATGTACTAATACATTGGAATATAAGAGAGGATTAGCATATATACCAACAATGCTGGTATATAACAATAATAGGCAGACTACATATACATTATGATCAAATATACTTTATTATATACTATGTGTAACAATACATGTAATGAGACAATGGGCGAGTGCATTGTTATACGTATGTCAAAATATATAGTACATAGCAATATTCGTCAGACTACATAGATATATTATCATCAAAAACTTGTTATATGCTTGTGTGTAACAAATGCACTTAATGAGACCAGCAGCGAGTGTAATGTACTAATATTAACCAGTACAATTATTCATCAAGTAATACGTGCTAGCATATAGGAACATATAGCTATATGAATATACCGGTAGTGCTTAGTAATAATAGACAGACAACAATATAATTATGATCAAATAAACGTTATATATACTTTGTGTAACAATATATGTGATGAGACATTACAATCATCCATTTTGCCAGTGTTTACATTAAATATAGATGTGATTTTGTATGACTTAGATAACGTATAACAATAGCATTCAGACAACTCATAAACGTTAAATTGGTAGAAACCGTTTGAAGGTGTGATCCATCAGTCAATGTTGTATATGTATATGCACCAAAACGATCCAAAGACGTATAGGATCCATGCAATATAATACCTCTAGTAGTGGTCACGTGTCTAAGGTTAACATATAGAACATTGAAACAACTGGTCTTAAAAGATCATTATATAGAACATTGCAGTACATCATAACTAATATTTATTAGGTGTTAATTTCAACTGTTAGTTGTATACATACATATCAGTAACCGTAAGGTAAGGTGTTGTATGTGTCTCTACCTATAACTCGTTTGTCAAAAACTTTTCTGAATACTTTACTAACAGATCTATTGTACACTATACCTCTGTGTTTAACACAGGATATTTGATTGTTCGGTGGAAGCCTAAGTGATGTCATCCGACCAAATACTATCTGTTTCATACATTCAAAATCTATAATTGTGTCATTTGTGTAGTTAAACGTAATTCCTTTGATTTTCCGTACAATAACATCAGTGTTTAACTTGTAGGAGTAGCTCTTAGGTCCTGTTGATAGAAACGTTTTTATGTAAGTACCTGATTGTAATTCATCTGTTAAGTCTCCTAACAAGTCGCCTGTCTCAACAACTGCTTCACCATTGCGTTCAACAAATATGACCGAGTCTGTGTCATAATATAAAGTGCTGCGCCCTGTTTTATTTAATACTTGCAATAAATGTAGACGAGCCAATGATGTGGTAAATATACCAATAATCTCATTGGTAAACGTTGATTCCTCTTCAAAGGTCTCAGTATTTGTAACATCTACCACGACATAATCCTCAGAGATTAAATGAAAATTCATTATACACTTTGTTGGATCATTCTTCATTTGCCTGTATTCTGTAATAGACTTCATGTAAATAGATTTAGGTAAGTTTTGTCGTTGTACAAATTTCCCCCACACACTGTTGAGAAACAATTTACAGATTGTCCTTAAAGATGGATTGTGTGAAATGGAATCTTTATCAAGCATGATACCTTGTTCCTTATCGTAATACGCAATGTAATGATCTTTATCAGCATCGGTAGTTACCCATTGAGGATAACCTGAAGCCTGTTGCTTCTGTTTAAGAAACATTTTTACATAGTCTGTGAAAATACTACCAAAAACATCATCCTGTGTAGTGGTAGGAAAATGATATACTTCATATATCGTCACTAGTATGTAACCCTGTTTAATAGCCTCTTTTAACTCTGGTGGTGTCCATGTACCAAAAAGAGCTCTTTCAGCATCATTGCATGTACATACAGCCTGTGTTTCACATGAGGAGCATGTACCGCATAAAGGAAACTTCAGTTTACCTTTACATCCAACGGGTAGAACAGGTATGTACAAACCTCGTGGTGGTAGGATTCGTACCTGAGCTAGACCATAATAGGATTGTAGTGTGTAATCAAAAGTAGCTGGATCCTTAAGCACTGTAGCATGACACGTAGGGTAAACTCCACACATCGTGATATAAGGATATAAACTAGTTATGTCATAATAACGTATCCTCTCGCCATCCTGTATCTCATAATATAGAGTTGTGGGTTCAACCCTCCCTCCTGTAAAACTGTCGCGGATTTGCAAAGGTTTTACAGTATCGCATGTGTTAATAAATTGTCTCATGAGCGAGTTAGTTCCAAGGAGTTTATCATAGTGACATTCCCATATTGAGATAATCTTGTAACCTAGTTGTTCGATCTCAGCGAGACGTTCTAAAGTTCTGTCATAGAGCACCTTCAATGTCATACGTGTATGAGGGTCTCGTACTTGTCTGTCTTGTAGACATGTGTGTCCATGGAAACGGCATCCTAGGTATTCATAAACCGTTTTGCTGTCTATATGTATACCATCGACAAAGTACCGTGTTCCAGGTATGCGGAATTCACCGCCATTCCTAGCATGTTGTATAGGTCTACCTTCAGAGTGGCTTATCCATTCTAACCATAATGATGACTTTTGGCTGGCATTATGGTGTTTACCATACCCTTGTGCAGGTATCTGAGGTATAGGTGACTTAACAAACATTGATGTAGCTATAATGTCAGGATTGATGATGTCACCATTAAAATACCATGCATCACGTCTTAGCACTGCTTCCCCTGACCTGCCATCTGTTAAGGTTACATTATGCACTTCATACAACATTAGCTGCCTGATTACCTGCATAGCACAAGATGCCAAGGTAGCATGAGCAAATGGATCTACACCTGGAACACTGGAGTCTGCTATATGTGTAACAGATTGTATAAGCGTTCTAAAATTAGTGCATGCCTCTCTCAAAATTGTAACATCTGAACGTGTATAGTCTAACATTTCTTGCTGGAAATTAAATGTCTTACCACTTTGTTCATTGTACCATGTGAAGAATTATGTTCTATCTGCTGTGGACATAAAATCAACACCATAATAATATCGGTCAAACATTGGCCCAACGTAGTTTTGATTGACTAGAGTGTTTGCTAGGTGAGGAAAGTCACCCTTTTTAAGCTCGCCGCGCAAACCTAATGCTTTAGGTAAGTTCTTTAAACGCATTGGGAGAAAATTCAAGCTATCTATAAATCTGATGTTCACACCTTGCTTTATACTCATCAACATGATCTTAGTCCCAGAGAATATAATTTCAGGGAAGATGCCATTATCAACACAGTATCCGAGTATAAAATGGGCATCAAATGCCTTAGCATTATGAGCTATTACTGTTACACCTTTATGTTGGGGTGTTAACAGCCATTTACAAAATTCGTCTGTTGTATTTGGACCTCTGAATATATTTTCCCTCATACCACATGTGCCATGTTGGCATAGCTCTCTAACAAAGTTTTTTGCTGAAGCGTCTTTAACAGAGCAAATGTTACATCTATCACCGCAGTTAACACACTTGGACTGCGGTGTGAACTCATGATCTTTGCATACATCACACACTGATTGGCAAACCAAAAAGTTAGGAACATGTCTTTGCAATCCACAATATGATCTCTTGCAGTTTATACATTTACGACATGGCGTGCACAGATATGTTGAGGTACACTTATCACAACCATCACGTCGTTTGTTCTTGTAGCCGCGATCACAATTAATGATAGTGTCTTGACATGTTTCGAAATCATAATAAAGAAAACTGCCTGATGACATCTTAGGCTTCTTTATTCTGTAATAGCATAAATGGTTGCCTAGGACGTACTCGCAACAACATGTACAAATCCATTCGCCACATATATGTAACTGTTTGGCTCTTTTTACAGTATCCAATGTTACAAAACATTTTGTACATCTGTAGTACTGATTGCATAGGGATAGTTGATCCTTACCTTTAAGTGCACCTGTGCTATACTGTCGTTGTTCTTTATGTCTCTGATAGCATGAAGTATTACGACATGTCAAGTTGCAATCTGGACAATCTATCGAATTATTGTCAAACATACAATACTCTGAACAGCATGTACTGCACACATTATCACACCCATGTCTGTCATTCTTACTGTGCACTTCTAAACAATGAATGCATATCTTCCTGTTAACATAAAAACCTTTGATTCCAGTGATACTGTGATAATGCTCATCTTTAAGATATATAAATATTTTGCGTGGCCTTGTGATCAAACCTTTATATATCACATCATTTCCTGTATCACCAGAGATAACTATGATTTGGATATCTAACGCTGTCTCAAATTTATGTAGTTCTTTAACTTTAACTGGTCTATTTGTAGGTACATTGGCCTGTCTATGAAGTCTGATGGCACAGCTAGGTTGTGAATCATAGTCTTTACTTAACACTCTATCTTTTCTAATAAGCTTTGCAAACTTAGCTGCTGGTAGGTTATCTAGCTTTGCTTTGCATGTGATAATAGCTCTAGCAGCGCACAAATACTCATTGCGTACTACAGGGATAAATACCATTGAGCGTTTTTTCCTTATAGTACAATTAGTAGATAGCGGATCTGTATCGACGATGGCTCTACTGCATCCTCCCCCTTGATCATCAGCACTCATTATACCGACATTAACTTCGAACGTATCATCGATATTTAGGGATTTGTTTGATTGGAGAACAGTGTTTATTCTGTAAATAATAATAATAATATAACTATTAATACCTGTAATATCTGTGTGTAGAGCTATAATTATATGTACACATTGTGGCTAATATTACTACAGGTAATGTTAATATTACCATAGGTAATACTTATGTTAAAATGATACATTGTAACATATCTCTTACCGTTCCATTATAACACTAGCTGTGATGTTATGTTGTGGTTTGCAGTGTATGAACACCTCCCTCTCTAATCCTGCATGGTTGATTGTGACACGTGCTTTTTCTTCCTTATTTGGATGTTTGTCTTTAACCAGGTCCATGATATCTGTAAACATGTTGTGCAGTTCATCTTGCAGACCGATCAGCTGTTCACCTTGTAAGTCATTGTTGAATTTTGCTTTATATGTTACTTCTTCAATACCGAATTTCCTCGATATTCTTTCCTTCACAGGTTGAATAATGTATGGTTTTGCATCATTACTAGCCCCCTCTGGCTTAATCCTTTTTGCTGGTATGTCAGCCATTAATATGTAGGCTGTTAGGTAACAATAACCATCTGAATATTACTCTTGCAGCATTATCCTTTACATAAAGTGTTGAATAGTTAATTCTTCAACCTTTTATATACACAACAAAAACAATGGTTCTTCACATTGTTACACTTATCACGTACTACTGGTATTCAGCGGGGCTCATCAGTCATGCAGAGAGGTACGGTTAGCCCCTCGGGCACCCTTTTGGTGGCCCGCCGTCCATACATATCAGCCGCACTAGCTGCAGCTCCACCTAGTGGCCACCGTCATGAGTACCACTAGCACCGCCTGTCGTAGGCCACTGGAAGCTACGTTTTATACTAGCCCTCTTACTACTATGGAGAAAGTACAAATTAGATATTTTAAAAGTTTATTAGGTGTTAGAAGACAAACCCCAACCTTAGCTGTGTATGCTGAGACAGGCAGGTTTCCTCTTATGGTTAGACAGAAGATAAATGTGATAAAGTACTGGGGAAGATTAATGTCACTGCCATCCTATGACATCCTAAATAAATGCCTCAAAATTCAAGAATCTCTCTACATTAAGGGTCTGACCAACTGGTACAATAAAACAATACACATCATTAATGAATGTAATATAAATAGTTGGGAAACAAAGGAGCCAGGGACTCTGGTCTCTGAAATCAATCTTAAACTGTATGAAAGTGAACAATTAAGGATCCTTAGCGAGATAAATGACTATGAGAAGCACCCAAAACTAAGAACATACAAATTATTTAAAACTACGTATTGCTTTGAACCTTATCTAAATCTCAACCTCCCCAAGAAAACCTATAATAACATAGCAAGATTTAGACTTAGCTCACATAACCTCAAAATTGAAACCGGAAGACATGAGACCCCTAAAATACCATTAGAAGAAAGAAAATGTAATAACTGTGATAGTAATGAAGGAGAAGATGAACTTCATTGTCTCATAATTTGTAACAATTATGCAGAACCCAGAAATCAATTAATCCTAAAAGCAAATAAACTGATTCCAAATTTCCATAACTTAGATAAAATACATCAATTTAAAGCACTAATGTCAAATAAAGAACCTGAAATGATATATGCTCTTGGTAATTTCCTAAATAAAGTAATGTAGACTTTAATTACAACTGGGCTCCTCCGATATGACACTCCCTGACATGACTGTCAACACAAATTAGAAGAGCCAAATGCCAGGATCAGCGCAATGTTGCCTGGTACTTTTTTTTTTTATACATGTGAACATTCTTATCTTTTTGTGTTAATTTGAATCTTATTGTGATATTATGATCAGTATTTGTGTATATTTTTGTAAAATTTAAATCTAATATTGATATTGTAATCAGTATTTGTGATTTGTTCTGTGATTTTATTTGCTATCTTTTATGTACTTATATATATATATTATTTCGCCTTAATACTGAATGTTTAAGAGCAGGACTCGGTCCAGAAAAAAGCAAATTGTGGCAACTGGGACCTTAAATATTTAGCTGTATATTATTTATAAAATAATGAGAACTTGTACATCAGATTTTTGTAGATGTAGTTTTAGATAGACGTAGTGAGTAGATATGTGACATATGTATCTTTTCTGATATGAAAAAGTGTCAATAAAAGCTATATATATATATTATCTTACCTGTAATGCAGGCTAAAGCTAGGACTTATCCACAAAGCATCCTTTCAGCTTCTTTCAAAGCTTCTTCTGCAACAGACTGAATATGTAACCAGGTCCTGAATACAGATAACAAAAAGCATAATAATGGTCTCTCAGCATCCGAATCAGGACACAGGGCTAATTTGTGAAAAAACTCCAGGTGCACTAGATCCTCGCTTAAAGGCCACTTCTGATGAGAGTTTCAGCATCAATCAACAAAGTCATTATATTGGGATTTAAATGCAAAACATCGGGCACCAATTTGTAATAATGTGACCTGGGTCCTTTGGTAGACCCCCGGTTCGCTACACAAAGTGTGGATTGCGTTTACAAGGACTGTCAGAGCAGGCAAAGATGTGGTCAACTTATAGTGTCAAACTTGTCAGAAACTTCTAACAGCTTAAACTGAGTCTAAACTAGGGAAAACACAATTTGTATGATGTTAAGGCACAGAGATTTATAAACCGTTTAGTTACGATCTTAACTATATACAATACTTACAAGTTGAAGAGTGCTCGTTTTCTAGTACTCTGAATATCGATATTTCAAGAATATTTCCAGAAATGTGCGTGGGTTGTTTAAGGAAGTAACATTGCCAAACACCCAGGTCACGGCCGGGTTACGAGATTGTGCATATTAATTAAGCTGGGGGCAACTCCAGACTACATAATAATAATCATTCATACTAGTACATGCATTAATTCATTAGGTATTTGTGACCAATCAATACTGGAACATTTAAAGGTAGCGAAGTGTTGATATAAATACAATTAGGTAATATAAACAAATAACATTGGCACATCTCGATGAATATTAAAAGACAATATACATTAATCACTCATGTTTGACACACACATATTATAAGGTGGGATCGTTAGGTAGGAACTGGTGTTAAGCTCGTAGTACCGAGTGTAACCACCAGGGGTAAGGTCAAGGTCACAGCAGTGGCTTGTTGACAACAACCACTTGTTTATCAAGTCCACCGTACAAGATTGATCACGAACAGAGCTGAAATTACTTTATCATATGAAACTAATTATATTGTAAATACTATGTGTTTTGCCTATTGCCTGTTGTAGCATTGCTGTTTTTGGGCTCGACAGCTTACTAAAAACTACTTAAAAAGTTATAAGTAGATTATAGCTAATATTTGCAGTGTGATTGCACCTGTATGCATAATCATACCCTGGTCCTGGATTTTTGCTACCAACATGCATTAATTCACACTTTTTACTATTGAAACCTAAGAACCGTTCTTCACCACTGTAATATACTGTGAGTGTATTAAATATTAATGGTCCCTAATAAAATTATTCTCACTAAAACACACATTCTTAAGTGATATGCAGTCAAAGTTTTGAAGAAATGCAAAATCTATAAATAAATCCATGTGTGTGTGTGTGTGATTAGGGCTTTACGTCCTGTATTACTGCACCAGTTGGGCTAATTTGGACAGGCAGAGACCATGGCAATGAGACGAAGGATGAAACAGCGGTAGCAGGTCGATTCGTCACTGCGAGTTTCGTCCCACTGAAAACGGGTCCGTTCGTCACCGTAAGTGCTTTCGTCACTAGAAAGTGCAGTATAATTTTTAAGAGGCCCAACATGCGATCCTTATCAGGTGATTTGCAAATATGTAACAAATACATGTATTGCGTTCCACACTCAAGAACAATATGGCCATAATCCTTCACTTTGTCAGGTGTTGGGGCTTGGAAGATTTCTTCTCTCCTTGGAACAGTTAGAGGCATAAACTGTCCATTAGGTTGTCGAACTTGAACAGCTTCATGTATGGTGCGGTATCCCGCAGAATACAAAAATAATGTTAGATATAACTAAGGAAATAAACCATTAACAAACATCTCTTTAATCTGTACTAAGCAAATAGCTGTATCGTATTGTAACCAGACACCTTACCGGAATGGACCTGTTGCTGTTCACTGTGGCCACTCCAACTTGGAAACACCACTCTGTCCACAAATGAGCCAATATAATCGTCAATCCATTTCCGAATGACTGCAGACGATGACAACAGCACATCCTTTAGTTGCAGATCACTGATGTTGATAAGGAGAGTGGTTGGATAGGACATGTATTTGTGATCATAGACGAGGGCAATTGATAGAAACCAGTGTTTCATGTGCTTGTGATGATCTTGCCTGAAAATACATATTAAAACATTCCATTAGTATTGTATGCATTGTGATTTGCACCAACATAACTATGATGTAATATACTAACTAATAACCATGGCTAGAAAACTCATATGCTATACAATTGTGCACAAATTAGACAGGTACATGCACCATTAAAAAAATTACCAATCAACATGTCATCCAACTGATATATTTGTGTAGTGTATAGTTGAATTGTGAAAAGGATAATATAAATGAAGCATTTTTTCAATTGATGCATTTAATTTTGAACAAATGTGTACCTTCCGTCACCAACTCCCACTGTGAAGTTCATGTTGTCTCCGCACAATCGGAACTGCTTACCTCTTTTAATAACAAACACAAGATCTGACATGAACTGTCCTCCAACTAATTTTACAACATGCATTGTGCTCTCGTATGCCAAGCCGTTGAAGGTCCTGGGCTTCCACGCGGCGAGGGTGGCAACACTTGGGGTGAAGTCCTTTATCCCCAGTGGCTAAAACAGGACAGTGCGCATTGCACAAGCTGCTCCAGCTATCCAACGCAGACAATTATAGATTTTTTACATGCTTCTGGTTTCTACTACCAACTATGGATAATCGATCTTACCCTGGAGAGCCTCTACATAGCCCACTCAGGTGCTGATGAGGCGTTAAACAATAACACACACACACACTCTCGTATGCCAAACACACCCCTAGTGGATTAAGGTGATCATACACCTGCAAAAATGTATTAAGAAAGCATTAAGTGTCTGTATCACAAAATTGTTCCAATTTTATCATATAGATTTGCAAAATATTAATGCATCAAAATAGTACTTGCCTTTTGGTCAACAACACTGTCAAGCAAGCACACAGACACAACCCTCTGCAAGGCACTCAATTCATGGTTACGAGATTGAACAGCGATAGCATAGATCAGGGCAAGGCGTGGGAACAGCTTCTCCAGCTTGTCAGTGTTGACTTGTTGGTCACTTGGCAACATCAAATGGAATAGCAATGACAATAACTCTGGAAACGAATCCATTTCTCGGACAACACCTTCAATTGAAAAAGTCTGTAAACTTTCGCGGTCTTTCTTTGTAAGTATAGAAACATGCCCATGCTGAACATTCCTCATGTAGTCAGGTTTTTTGCTGCAAGTCCAAGACAGACAAATGCATGAATGGCGGCACTTTGTATTCGAGGTATTATCGTCAATTAGAAAGTCATAACCAGAGTCTCCCACAACGGAACCTATTCCAGAACAATATTTCACCTGTATGGCACTTGGAGGACATGCAAAATTTGCAGTAAGTTCTTTGTGCGTGGTGTCTGAGCTGAGGCAAGCAAAAGACCCTGCCATTGAGGTAAATGTGCAACAAGGGTGCACCCCTCCTCTCTCTCTCTCTCTCACCTCATTAACCAACCCTTATGAGCAAGAACTCTATTTATCTTTCTATCCATCCATTGATTTATACTTTTGACTTCAATCAAAGGTGGCCATGAAGAGAAGCTCAAATGTTGTTCAAGTTTTTTCAGAACTGTGATGTATCCTATGTGTCAGAAATTAAGCATTGTATGCAGTATCAAACAGGTCTGTATCACATCAGTAATTCATTTGTAGTATGGCTTTGGAATATCCATAAGCCCTCGAAGGTCCTGGGCCTCCACGCGGCGAGGGTGGAAAAACTTGAGGTGAAGTCCTCTATCCCCAGTGGCTAAAACAGGACAGTGCGCTTGCACAAGCTGCTCCAGCTGTCCAATGCAGACACTTATTGATTTTTTGCATGCTTCTGGCTTCTACTACCAACTATGGATGATCAATCTTACCCTAGAGAGTCTCTACATAGCCCACTCAGGTGCTGATGAGGCGTTAAACAGTAACACTACTAATACTACTACTTGAATATCCATACAAACGGAAAATAGGGACACTTATGTGTACTGTTCCCTGAATGACATAAAATATGATACATGTTCTCACAACACCATCATTAAAAAGTTAGGTACATTTTGAAAGGGAATAGTTTAGAGGAGTATGGAAATATTGATAAATATTGATTAATATTGATTTTGATGAGAAAAATCCATAAAGATGACTACAGCTATCATTTGTGAGAGATTTTGTGCAGAGTACCGTGCCTATGACAGAAATTGTAACTTGTAAAGTGTAATTGCATTGCTCAGACTATGACCAGATCTGCCAGATAAACTCTACATACATTACTTGGATGTGTCTTATGGGATATTTGACAAGTTGCTATTTTCAACGTTACTTAATGTTCTAAGAGGACATTGCTTCAATATCGCAATATCTCAATATCTCAATATCTCAATGTCTCAATGTCTCAATGCTGCTGAAGTGACCCTTAGTCATCTTATATGGCCACCTGCTAGAGACAGATGTGATGATGAGATGATGAGATGATACTTGGATTCCACACCATGTTACACATTTACCTCATGAGTGAGGTGGGGTCTTTTATTTGCCTCAGTATGGACACTGAGTGCAAGGCACTTCCAATTTAATGCTTAATGCAATGGACATCCGAATGCAGCTCATTACAGCCAAATTCATAGAGTTGGAAACCAATTTCATTCATTTGACTAGGAAGCTAACTCCAGATGACGTCATGTGAATGCAGGGCTCTCATTGGCTGAGGGATTGCTTTGACCAATGAGAGGCCTGGGTTCACATGACATCTTCTGGGTTCCGATTCCAAGTCAATGAAATTTGTATGAATTTGCTGTAAGAGTGCCTGCCTGGTGTAATGGCCAATGACTGAATCACTATGCCACCCAGCAAAAATGTAGCCTGGCAGCAGTCCAGTGCTTTTGTGTGGTATTTTGCAACAAGTTGAATAAATATTGCCTGGACAGTACACACGCATCAGTGCCAACTATCACCATTTCACATTATTGAAAATGAGTAATTAACTTTTATCGTTGATGACTAAGTCATTCAGTGATAACGTTAAAAAAAATTTGAGAAGCAGAAGTTAAAATGGCGTTCTGTCCTGTCGAGAGATGGAGCTACGACCACACCGGTCTTGCTATTGTTTAATGACGTCATCCAACTGTAACGTCATCAAATGCACTGATTGACCTTTTGTTGATGACGTCATTGAACAATTGCGAGACCTGTGTGGTCGTAGCTCCATCTCTCGACAGGACAGAACGCCATTGCCTATTCATGGCATGAAGATGATGATTGTGGAAAAATAACAGCATGTCAAGATTAGTAAAAGTGTGTACACTCATTATTTTTCAGCATAAAATAGATTCAGGTAGGTAGGAAGGTTGTGAAACTGCGTGCACATATAATCCCATGAACAAAATATAAACACTGCTTCATTTTGCGAACTCAGACGCAAATGAGGGCCATGCTTGTTTGGCTAGCTACTGCAATGTCACTTCAATGTTTCCTCAGAATGTTGACGTCAATGAGTTGACAATAAGCAATCACCATGGGCCGCATTTGCTAGTATGATAATAGAATAAAAGGCACAGTATTGATGAAAGTTCTTTAAATGGCTTTAAAATTAAGAAATATTGTACAAATATAAAATATTTTACATAAATGAAGTCATCAAGATAAATGGTTCTATTAAGTATAAGTACAATAGTTAAAATAGCAATATCATAACAAAATAGGCAATTGACGTGAAATTCTGCTCTAAGAACAATAATAGACCACCCAATACTTAACACCACCCATCTATACCCTTGTCTTGTTTTACCCACTTCCTAAGACCACCTCACAATTAATACCAGCAACATTTTCAAGTGTGATCTTGATAGACAAGTTCGTAGGATGAAAGTTAAAGGTCAGCATATAAAAATACAAGGAACATAATATGATAGAGTTTATCAATGATTCAATAGTGTGCTTTGTATATAAGATATATTTTACCAAATAGTGGTATGAAGTACAGTAGAAAATAGTACAGATTCACAAAGAAGACGTATGTATGTAAACATGGCCTGTACACGGAGCATTAAATTAGAGTAAATCTTAACAAAATATGATTTACTTACTGTAAGTGTCTTTAAAACAGCAGTAATGTTGGTTTTTCAAAAGTTTGATCTGCGCCAAATTAAGATGAATCAGAATCGGAATTTCTATATTGTCCTTTCGTATACATGAACAAGTAAACAAAAATTAATGCGTAAATATTTTAGGACTGGGGACCACTTTAGGACAAGATTTTGTCGTTATCAAGTGGCCCCCATGGATGAAAGAGGAATGCCTGCATGCACATACCTCTCAGACCTCTCAGATGTAACTGAGCCATTGTATAAATGGTGTTAATTAACTTTAATCTCCTCTCATAATGCTACTGTCAGGCTCTTCCATAAACTGGAGATGCTGCAGCAGTAGCACAACTGTTCTCGTAAAGTTTAGCATCTTCCTCTTCTCGGAGATGTTGGCATAATTCCTGGATGACACTTCGCACATCTGCAATTGTAAATGTGACACGTGATGACAACCTAATTTAGATTAGGATGTTTGTTATTGTTGTCTAAATTGGTGCTTACTGTCAGGGTCTTCATAAATGGCAACTGCCGCAGTAGCAGGGCTGTTCTCTTGAAGATTTGCATCTTTCCTGTTCTTGTAAATGTGGGCTTCCATCCTGGGTGATGATTGCACATGGCTGTCAATTGCAACTGCAATTATAGTACATTTTTTCAAATTGGCTTGTCTGTCAGGAACTGCACTTATTTAGACTACTATTGAAACCTCATAATGCCAGGTGCTTTAATAATTTAACTATTTAATATTGAAATGCTTCAGTTGACATGTGGACAAACAATACATTTATCTTACGGCAATTAAATAGGGTAATATGCTATGACACTACTTGCGGACAACAATTATATTATCTGGTATATTTTATCTTACTCAAATGGAAATCAGGTTTGATGATACTGGGGGACAGCAATCATAAGCATTTTCAGATCAAGATTAAGGGACTAATAGACTAATGTCCAACATCTCTAACAATACTTCTAGCCGAGCTATGTTGATAATATTTCTTCTCAGCACGATATCAACATACCATTGTTGCATTTCCTTGTGCAGCAGATATAAACAGCCATTGCAAGGTTTCCAATTAGACTGCATCCAAGCAGGGCGCCAAGGACTATTGTATCAAATGAGGTTCTTGACTGGCCTGAAATGGTACAATTTCTCATTAGATTGTCATTCAATGGGGAGAAAAGGTACCACAAGAGGTCATTGGTTCTAAGATATCCAGTGTTTATCACTCGGAGGTGATGAACCAAAAGTCATTCACTGCACAGAAAATGCTTGTAAAAGTAGCATGTGAATTTCATTTCAGTAACTTCAACATGGCATGTGAATTTCATTTAATCACGTTCTAAATAGAAAATGCTTGTAACAATAGCATGTGAATTTCATTTGTTCATCAATGTTTCTGTCCAGTTTCTGACCAGTCATCATATTATCATTATTGTTACTATTATTATTCTTAAAATATTTTATTAACTTGATCAATTGTAATCGGTGACTCAGGAGATTTCAGCCTACCTTTAAACGCCTGGGGAGCCTCTCGATAGCGGTCTTAAGACCTTAGAGAGGCCTCCCACACATAGAGAAGAATATTTCTTTACTTGTTTATTTGTCTATTTGTCTATGTATGTTTTAAACAATGTCTGTATATGAAATGTGTGTCTCTTTGTGTAAATAAATGACTTTGTCTGTATTGACACCATAGCAGATAAGCATAGTTTGATGATGTCATCCATATTGTGACGTCATTCATGCAATAATGGTGTAGTGATGGCCTGTTATTGTCTCTTTATGTGATATGGTTGTAGTGCCCTCTGTAGGCTGTTACTTTTTCTCCCCATTGGCTACTGAAATGACAGTTAAACTTTTGCGTACAATGAGAGCACAATAATATCTGCTATTGAAATTATAATTTTCCGCAATTAAGACAACTGGCCCTTAAGGTTATATATCGGGTCATGATGCTGATTTAGGTGTTATACTACAATGGAGTGACATATAAGCCCTGATGGGTCTGGTGGTTTATGTTTCCACGTATGATGTTTGTATTGTTGTAATGTAAAACCACATGTCAATAATGATAAATAAAAAAATTAAAAATATATACCCGCAAATAGCAGATCAAATAAATGCAAATAATGGATAATGGTAGATGAATTGAAAATTCAATCAATATGTCAGTGCGCCAGTAATGCCTGCTAATAAAATAAGCTTTGAAACGTTCTCATAGTAGTTTTTTGAAAGCTGTGCAAGAATAATACAGTGTATTTGAGTAGCATACAAATAAAGAAGAACTCAGATTCATGTGTAATTGCTGAAAATTAATGTTCATCAAATGGTAAAAGATTAATCAACCATCCAAGTAATTATCATATTGATATCCGTCTGTGGTAGAATTTTAATAATGATTTGTATCTGTAAATTTGTAATTATGACAAAAACATATTCCTCTAATGAAAATGGTATGCCCTGAACGCCATTACCTCTAATGTCTAACGTTATTCATTATTGTGCTTTATATTTCTTTATTTTTATAATTTCTTTCAAAAAGGTTGCATTGCTGTTTTATTGATCCAAATGGAATTTCACATAACATGGTAAAAACGTGTTGCTCTATAAGCTGATATACCATGAAAGGTTATATATATGATGCAATACATACGGATTAATGAAGGAATTAATGGATGATAGATGGATAGATAAATAGAAAGATAGATAGTCAGATAGATAGATAGATATACAGATAGACAGATAGATAGACAGATAGATAGATAGATAGTTAGATAGATAGATAGATAGATAGATAGATAGATAGATTGATAGATATATAGATAGATAGATAGATAGACAGATAGAAAGATTAATAGATAGCTAGATAGATAGCTAGATAGACAGCTAGATAGACAAATAGCTAGATAGATAGATAGATAGATAGCTAGAGGGCTAGATAGATAGATAGATAGATAGACAGATAAATAGATAGATAGATAGCTAGATAGAGGGCTAGATTGATAGATAGATAGATAGATAGATATATAGATATATAGATATATAGATATATAGATAGATAGATAGATAGATAGATAGATAGTTAGATAGATTGATAAACTTTATTTTCTGAGGGTAATACCTATTAAGTGTATCAGTAAAAACTTGATACACCGCCAGAAAAGTATGTGCAATAGATTTATAAGTAACTGAGAATATATTATAAAAGCAATTAGTGAAAAATATGTCATTGTAATTACATAATTATATCCAAATTATGTTTCAGGAAGTTTCTTCCCTTGTCTAATTTTATCTAATTCCATGCAAGTACTATGAAACTAATATGAAATCTCACGGATTATGAATGAGGAAACATTGTTCATCCTCTTTATTACATGAATAACTTTTGGTACAGTCTGACCAAAAAAAAAAAACAGAAATGTGTATGATTCAGAGTCTATCTATCTATCTATATATCTATCAATATATATATATCTGGCTAGATAGATAGCTAGATAGCTAGCTAGTATGCAATGATTGTTAAGTTATGGCAAATAACAGAAATACCACTGACATAGACTTTACCTGTAATAACAAGCTGTGTCTCATTTAGTATGGTTCCTGATGCAGTGCTTTCAAAGTAGCAGGCATAGACATGGTCATCAGACACTGTTGTTTGAGGGATTTCCAATGCTCCTGTTGTGCCATCAATTGTAGCTCTGCCTGACAAGTCACCCAAAGAGTTATGGGCTCCATCTGATTTATCATAGAAGGCCACTCTGTTCTGACCTGACATATTTGTCTGGCTTGCTTTGTACCAGTTGAATAGGGTATATCTCTCAATTGTACTTTCCGGATCAGGTACAAAACCAGGGCATTTCAAAATGGCTGCACTCCCTACTTCAACTGTCACAGTTGATGTTAAGCCTACAAATAAAACCTTGGTGATTAGAACACAAATCCAATCAGTTCTAATATATATTTAATTTAATATATCATGATGAAAAATGACAAGACATGTACTGAATCTTACTTTCAGGTCTCCTAATATGAGACAGAAGGGGATTAATCGGGTATAGTGCAGTATAGCGGACCCAAATATATGCCCATATTTGGCGTCCATTAAATATTAAAAAAATACCACGGTTTTTTGCCAAAATTTGTTCTATCGGAGAAGAGGAATAATACTTGCATACCACGGCAGGGGTTTGGGGGCAGCAGCCCCCAATAAAGAAAAAAATAAACGATGTCTTGTCTTGAAAATGAAGAGAATTCAGGGATATGACGTCATAGGCATGACAGAAAGGCTCACTACATAAGGTCATACATTTGGGTCTGCTATACTGTACTTTTTCCGATTAATCATCTAAAAAAGTTGTTTTATTTAAATTAAATTTCTGAAAATATTACATTTTCGACTTCCGGTTTCTCGCAGTCTATGGACAGTAAGCTACAGCAGTTACAAGTATTTAATTTGCTGAAAATAGCATCAGGTATCAACTGCCAATTATTCTTAACAAAACTCCTAACAATGTATTTGAAAAACTAGAGGCACATTGTAACATAAAAAATTGGCTTTGGGACAAATACAAAACTGAGTGTACAGTGGAAGATTGCTATACATGTCAACTAAATGTGTTCTGCATAACACACTATATTTGACACTGTGCTTTTTGACATACAAGGGGCACCCATGCTGGCGTCCTAATTGAGACTAAATGTGGAAATGTTGGTAATTTTGTATCCCACTGTATATGGCTTGCATGGGGATGAAAGTGAGCAATTTGACACTTAGCATGTGTGATTCTAATGCAAGTGAGGCATGTGGTTATTTATTTCAGAAAAAAAAATTGTACAGTGCCAAATTTACAGCAGTATAAGGACAACCAAAATTTTTCAAGGTACTTCAAAAAATGAGATTGTTGTAGTAGATTAAACAAGTTGTAACAGATTTGATACAGTATAATTTAGATAAATTTTTTTACAATTGTCAATCTCAGTAAACATTCATATGGGTCTGACAAAAAAAAAGACAAGTTTTTAAGATATCATTAATGATATGATTAAACTTTTTTTACAAAAGTTTTGGACATAAAATTATCCACATGCACTGATCCTTGATATACAGCTACAGTTGAATGTGTCGTTAGATAGCATCTTAAAATCTTACCTTTCACAGATGTAGCAACCAAGATTATCATCCAAAGCATTTTAGCAGCCCGTTGCCATGTTTCATCCATTGTTGCAATTGTGTAGTGGAACCCATGAGGAAGTATTTTCACTTATTTATAACAAATGCTAATTGAATACTGACTGAACGCATCCACGATTAAACCAGTGTTAAACGCTCACTGAAGAGTAATAAAATTAGGCCACCTTTACAGGCAGGCATTTCATATTGCAGATGACGTGGTCTAGTGGTAAGATGCTCGCCTGCACATTGTAAGGTTGTAGATTCGAGCCCCTGCAATGGGCCCTGGCATAGAGGAACTGGACAGATCCTCTGTAACTAATTGCTCCAGTCAGATGTAAATGGGAAGCTGGCTATGGATAGTAAAGCGAGTGCTTAGCCCCCTGCTTGTAATTCTGTGTATGGGGCTGTATTTCCCCCATACAGGTGAGAAAGGCTCATACTTACATTAATATCACTTCATTAAAGAGTTGTTATTGATACCATTCAGGGACTTCTACGTCATAGGTGGTAAAAAATACCTGCTCAAGTCTGGCCAATTTAATTTTTAGACCACTCATGATTACATTCTTTGAAATGAAAGGTATTTCTTTCATTCCCAAGTGTGCTTAAACTAATGTATATAAACATTAAGAAAAACAAGGAAGCTTTGCACATCACACTTATAGTTCCATTTTTACCATTCATTTGATACATTTTAAATTCTCAAAACATAGGCTGCGCTACAGCTAAACCCTCACCGAATCCCACATAGCACACAGGCATCATCAAAACAGCTAAGTGTTCGTCTGACAGGCAGGAGGGCGGGCGTTTCACTTTCATTTCCAGAGCAGAACTCTGACACACACTTTTGTTTCTAGAGCTGAACTCTAACACTAATGCACTTAACCTAATGAAATGTTATAAAGGAACACTCTATATGGCCTGGTGGTGCCTTGTGATAGCCACACTGAAATACCTTGGCTAAGTGTGTCCGATGAACCTAAACAACTGCCACTTGGCCTACATAGCCTGTTACGCAATGTTTATTGGAGTCTAACCAAGAAACTCTGACTGACCACACGCCGCTGTCAGCTCTTATTCATATTGTGACGTTGTGAGCCGCCATTGGCGGTGATCAGTCAGAGAAACTTACATAGGCTGAGTTCGCCCACCCAAAATTCCGTGTCGGGCGGGTTGTGGGGTATTAGGAATGACTGACAAGGAACAAAAAGAGGTATGACAATAGATTGTTGTTTTGCTGGTTACAATTTGCAGTGATTCACTTTCATTATGTCCAAAATATTGGTGTATGGGCTCCGTAAAGTGCAGTGACAAGGTTCGCGCAAACTCAGCCTATGTAATTGTCTGACTGTTCGCTAGCGCTAAAATATCAGATAGTAAATAAGAGCTAAGCTAACATCTGATTTCTTGGGCTAATTGGAGTCCAAGATGTCCTATTTTTTGAACTCTTGAATTTTTTCATTGTCCATTACATTATGTTAAATGTCAAATAATACAGTGTTCCCATGGGTTATAATGTCTTACAAATATCTTACTTATTAACAGCAATCCATTCTGTTCAGAGTAAAGCCAAGTGAGCATAAAAAGTATTGTCTATCCTTTTCCTGCCATTTAATTGTTCTGTTTCAAAGATTTTATGCACAATAAGGAGTATTCAGCTCACTAGAATTATCAACACAATAGCATGTTCCCCTGCCTAATCTACAACTAACATTATCAATTTATATGTCAAAAGTAGTCATATACGGGCTATGGCAATTTATATGAAATTCAGCAACACAATGTCATGCCACATAAAGATGTTGGGTATAATTTCATACAAAATTAACCTTTAAGGTTTGTATTTACTTGTATTTAAATGAGTCAAGTCTAAATACAAATAAATACAAATCTTAAACATTTATTTTGTATGGAATGATACTCAACACACCCATCTTAATGCTTTATAAGTAAAAATATTTTTTGCTAGCAGTTTACATTTAGGCGGCAACTGAAGGAACTATATGTTATCAATTGCCATATTCCCTCCAACAGTTGCTGAATTGTTGGGTTGGTAATTTGCATTAAATCCATGGCATATAAATTAGTATTTATAACCGAACACTTTGCAGGTTAATAAGTATTTGAGTCAATTGAAAGTAATATAGATCATTATGCAACTAATTATTATGAAATTGCTAATTTTAAACAAAAACAAATGTCAAAATGAAGCTGAAAAGTGAAAGTACTACAATCTAGATATATCATTGGCAAAATGCTACTGATGTAATGATCATAGAGTCATTGATATCAGGGTTTGAAAGAGTACCTGTCCAAATGTTCATATTTTACTTATTTAATAAAATTATATGTCATTAATGCTCATGAAACCCCAAAAATGTATCTCTACACTATTTTAGACATATTCGTATTTAGTTTTGTATGCATGTAGGTGCAGTAGTGTAAGAGTCCTGCTCTGGAAACAGAAATGTTATGTTTTTTTTTGTTGTAATTTTTTCTCTAAATATTTTAAAACACAGCTGAGATATGTTGATAAAGTGTTGTCAGGGTAAGTGCATTCATGCCAGATTTCTGCTCTGGAAACCCAATTTAACTAAATTTTTGGCATTTTATTTCTGATTTTCCATTATTATGTAATCAGCATAAAATGAATATCAAAATGAAGTTTGAAGAGTGAAAACACTATAATTTAGATATCTTGTTGATACAATTTCAATCATGAAGGGTAAATAGTGTCTTTTGTATAGAGGTTTAAAAAAGGAATTTTCCCTATATTGCCCTAACTTTGAAAGTTCTATAGTATTCACGGCCATGGACCCCCAAAATGCACCACTACACTATTTCAGACATAATATGGCAACGTTTAAAGCATGTAGGTGCAGTAGTGTCAGAGTTCTAATCCGGAAATGAAAAATAAGTCTATTTTTTCCAAATTAAAAAAAAATTAAGCCAACATATGACAATGTAACTATCAAAAGGCACCACTAGGCCATACAGAGTAATATGTTAATGCCAAAGCATGATGCCGAAGGCCACTATGTCGCTGAATGCAATGCATATACATAAAATATATAATTATATTTGATATCAATGCATTAAAAGCAAATTTATAGCATTAAATGAAAGGCAGAACATCATAGAATTCATTTCTGAAGAGAAACGGTATCCATTTGCTCTCAAAACTGCAAAATTTGCCATAGGTAGCATTTGACAGTAGACCGATCCATCAGTCCCTACATGTAGATGTAGGGACTGATTCCAAACCATACGTTATTTCAGCCCATAAGGCTTTTTCAAGAAGTCACTTTAGTCAACATTGAAGATTTTAAGAATAATCTAAATTTTCCGACAAAATCTGTAAGGTAATAACTGTAGGCAATATATTTATCTACGTCCATGTGAGTTGCTGGCCACTGAATTCATTTACTTACCACAAAATATCACAAAGATTGCAACAAAATAGAACTAAAAAAGTTGTGATGGTCACGCCGTCCTCAAATATCAACAAACCAGTGAATCGGCGGGAATTACGTCACAGGCCATCCCTCTTAAACAAGTTGTTCCATCACAGAATCTATCCTGACATAACACATCAATAACAGCATCAACAATGTCATATTCACATACCTCGAAAAAGCAATCATTATCGTTAAAAGTTGCGAATCGGCCCCATTCCATGTTGTTAACTTGTTCACGTTCACTGACCACGACGACCAAAGCACATAACTTCATGAAAAGTTGATCAAATTTCTCAAAGTATACATTAAATAAAAGCCAGAAAGTCATAGAATACCTTTGTGAGCAAATACGGTATCCAGTTCCTCTGAAAACGGCAAAATTTGCTGTGTTATGCAGCAATTGCACAGTATGTGTTTGATACTGCTCCAAGCAAGCTAATCACTAATTGGCTGTTGTATTTGGGAAGTACTCATTTCGACCAATCACAGCGCAAAACACAAAGTGTTCAAAATGGCGGTTGTCACTGATAATCACGACGATCTCAGCTACGTTTTGAAAGGAAATTGGTTTATATTGTGCATTTTAGGGACAGAATAACTGTATTTTATGGATGACCGATGTATACATGTTTGACGCCAGTACCATTTGACAGCTGACAGTGACATTATCAAAGCGAACGTTTGCTAACCACGACGACCGGACGACCGAAGTTCGCCATCTTGTGACCGGAAACAGCGAGGGACTCGCGGAGGCAACAAACAACGATTTAAAGAAATGTATTGAACACTGCATGCCAATAATAACTAGATAAATAATGTCATAAAAAACACATGTTACCAAATCTCGTAGGAAAACTTTGTTTGTATACAATTGCGCATGGGTGAGAATTAAATTCCAGAAAAGGCTCAGTCAAAATTATCGTGGTGCTGCCACCTGTCGCTGGTTTCGTAGTGAGTGCTGCCACCTAGCTCCTGCAACCTTGAACATACAGCCTTCGGCTATTACTGTAAAACATTTTGTTAGGGTAAGTGCATAAGTATTAGAGTTCTGCTCCAAAAACTAAAGTGTTATCATAGGGTCATTGATATTAGGGTTTGAAAATGTACCAAATTTTCATATTTTCATTATTATATAAAATTATATGTCATTAATGGTCATGGAACCCCAAAAAGGATTCTCTACACTATTTTAGACATATTCTTACAAAGTTTTGTATCATGTAGGTGCAGTAGTGTGTGAGTTCTGCTCAATATTTTGCAGTTTTTAAGATTTTCCATTATTATATAAACAGCATTAAAAGGAATGGCACAATGAAGTTTGAAAAGTGAAATACTATGGTTATGTAGGGTAAATAGTGTATTTGGTGTGGGGGTTTGAAGAAGTAAATATTTTACCAATGTTACCCTACTTTTGAAAGTTCTCTTGTTTTTATGGTCAGGAGACCACCAAAAGGCACCACTGGACTATTTTAGACATATCATGATAAAATTTAAGCATGTAGATGCAGGAGTGTCAGAGTTCTGCTCTGGAAATGAAAATGTATTTTTTCTTTTCTTTTTTCCCCAATTTTGTAAAACATAAGCTCTGGCAATGAAAGTGTCATACAACATGATCCTGGTTCTTTACATGTATTTTTATATCAGTAAACTTGTTAAACGCAGTGTTTATTGTGGTCTATACTTTTGAAAATCATATTTTCCCAGCTTATCAATTGGAAGTCACAAGCCATAATCTGGTTTCCAGAATTTTTATTCTGCACAGTGACTTTTGGATGAGAATGACATATATATAAAAATCATTCTATCCAAATAGCATCTGATTTGTGCAAAACCGGCACAGTCATCTGAATATTTTGGATAACTGCTACTAATTGTTGTTCAGGAACCTTCAGTTGTTATGATAAGGAATAGAGTCTACCATATAATATAGATTAACAGTTAATGTAAATAGTATCCGGATTCAGGATGCTACTACTATGCTCAAAACGAAACCAATCATGAAATTACCAGGTACTCATCATCCTCAATAGCTATGCTATTCAGATGTGACAATGGATGACACTGGTTAATAATCTTAGCTGTGACCCATTTTGAAGGTGTGGAATACAAGTTTCTTTGGGGAATTGTGTGCACAATACATAACAGAATGAGCTCTGAAAATATTTCTGATTGGGTGAATGATAATAATATTGATAAATACTTTACTGTCATGTTAGCTGGCTTAGGGTCATGTACTGCACTTGGACTTAAGTACCAAGTACTCAGTACTTGTACTTGTACTTAGACTTGAAGTTGTTCAAAATGAAGTACTTGTACTTGGACTTGTACTTGAAGCCGAAGTACTTGCAAGTACCTTTCAAGTACTTCAAGTACTTATTATTTTAAGATGCAGATTTAAGGCAGTTTATTAAATAATTATTGCAACATAGATAATCTATCATGAATATAATTTTGTATTTTGTGCACAAGTGACATGTATGTCCTGACTAATATTACTAGTTTGAGTAAATGGAATTAGGTTTCAACAGACTGAGTAGTAACTTGACAGCAGTTCATTGTTGAATAATTCACTGGTTGCAATTCATATAACACCCTTGGATGGAGGCAGGCTTTTATGCAAAAACCAAATATCATATAGATTATAGATTATAGATCTATTACATATAGAAGTATTAATTTAAACAAATAATTTCTGCAAAAAGTCAAGTTTGCTTTTAAGGCATACCAGTTTAATAATTATTTCAATTGTACATACTGATTTTGTGAAAATCCAATGCTAGCAAATAATTGATGAATTTCAACTTTTTGTTCATTTAACTAACATATGGGTTTATATCTTGTATAGTGAATCATTTTACCCCAATTTGTCCAATTGCTTTTGTGTAGAACAATAGACACAATAGACATAGGGGTAGCTGCTATGTACCCCCATTAGACAAGAAATCAGTGGGGATCATTCCAATTGTCTTAATCCCCATTCATCACCTGTCAGAAATAATGGGGATTCCTTAATTTAATTCATGTGCATATTAGGTACACACTTGTCTTGCAAATATTGATAATTATATAATAATGTAAAGCCAATAGTCTGCATCAAAATCAATGCCATCAAACATATCCAGATTGCTGTCTGACTCTCATGAATGACTTTTTAAAATTAGTCTAGTATTTGGGTCAACTGAGGCAACCTCACTTGTAAAACCACCTTGACATTAAGACCACTAGAGTTTGCACCAAATCAGGCAATGGTGGTGTTAACAAATAATAACTACCAAGAAGCGCCACTCGCTATACTTTACATTGTAAATGCTGTGCCTCCTTTTCCCAGCATGCATAGCGTGCCAGAGTTCTTAAGCGCCCCTAGTGGATAATAAAATTCATTCAGAAATTTTTGGTGAAGTGTGAAGACTTGCTAATTTCACGTGAACAACACATTAAAATGTCATTTCCACATTATTTCATTGTCATAATGGGCGAATGGACTAAATATTTACCATATATATATTTACGAGGTCAACAAATACAATCTGAACACTACCATGTCCGTATCATGGCATGTGACGTCATAATCAGTATGATGTCACACAATAGTCGCCGATTGTTCTCTGTTTATGACTTAATCAGCTGCGCCTCCTTTTCCCTGTAGGCATAGTGCATCCTACTTACAAGAGTGCGGGTTCTTGATACTTATTATTCTTTGGTGTTAATTGCAGGGTTCTACTAAATATGTGCCCAAATACTGATCATTAGAATGCCAATGAACTTACATATCTGTTGATTTGACAAAAAATTCAAACTTTATTTATATATCAATATTATATTATTTTGTGCGAGCTGCAGTGGTCTGAATGTAGAGGTTTTTTAAATCAGTGTTCAGCACACACTGGGCCAAGGGAGAACGGGGTTTACATGAAATTACATCACTCAAAATTCACCCCTTCCGAATCCGCTACTGCTGTCTGACACCAATTGGATCTTGACCAAAAGCCAAGGATGTACTTGTACTTGTACTGAACAAATGTACTTGTACTTGGACTTAAATACTCAGATAAAAAGCTGTACTTGGAGTTGTAGTTGGACTTGATATATTCTCATGTACTTCTACTTGTACTTAAGTACATCGTGTTGTACTTGACCCCCAATCCTGCATGTTATATATGAAACTCATCTTGTGCTGGTTACAGTCATACATCAACAAACATACAAGACACACACATGCACATACTCAGAGATAACAAATAGAACAGACATACACACATGGAAACAGACAAAGACATACATTGACAAACAAGTACAAATACAATGACACATACATACAGACTAGATTGAAGTAGCACAAGCTCATTGATAAGTTTAATATACTTGATGGCACAAGTGATTTACTGCATCTACTGGTTCTGCACTGCACAGATCTTAAACTTCTATCTGATGGAAGAACTTCGTACCTATTGTGGAGGGGGTGTGTTTCATCATCATAGACAACTTCATACTGCTGTAGAACACTTTTTTTTATAAAATAGTGATGTTGGATTTGTGACCCCAATTTTAGAACAGTATTTGATAATTCTAAAAAGTTTTAGTTTAGATACTGCTGTTGCGTTTCCATGCTAACATATCATAGAGAATCCTAACACAGACTGTATGATAGCAGTATAGAACAGATTAACTATGTGTGTGTCAATTGAAGTTTATACATTTAATGTACAAAGTACATTCTTGAGTTAACCTTTTTGTAAAATTTGTCAACATTGCTTGTAAAGTATAAAACGATTATCTATGACAGTGAGGCTTGTTAGTCAAACAGCTAACTTATCAGACATTGTAGCTTTTGAGCCAGTGGGTGTTTGGATTAGAGCTTTACATCCTGTATTTCTGCACCTGATGGGCTTATTAGGATAGGCAGTGACCATGGCAATGAGATGGAGGATAAAACAGCCATTCAGTTTGGGTTCAACCAAACAAATTGAACCCATGACCCAGTGGTTGGAAGCACAGCATGCTACCACTGAGCTAGGCTTCACCTTTGGTTTTTTGGCAAACTAAAGAAATTTTGACTATTTCTAGGACGACTGACTCACATAATATAGTCATTATATTGGTCAACTAACCCTATCCATTCATTTACAAAGTCACCAGTCTCAGTCAATGTCCTCTACGTCATTAGACAAAAATATGTCACTTGAAATGACATTGTCTTAGAGTGACCAACTTGTTAGACAAAACATTTTAGACTCTATCAAGTGGTTAAGGGTTAGACAAAATGATTTTCTAGTATCTTTGTACAGTTAAACTCTGTTCAAGGAAATATATAATATAACAGAAATAGGATATTAGGAAATATGATATTATTAGAAGTGTAAGATTCATTTACAGATGATGTGTTCAGTATGACTCGTTGTCATCATTTTAGAGTGCATAGCATATAATTTGTTACACAGTGAGTTGGGCAAAAAACTGAAAATCACTGAATGAAATGCTCATGTGACATAGTTCATTTCTTTCTTCTGAGAAACTGTCCAAAAGCTATTGTTTGCCAGTGTAACCATTTTTCTGCTAGGCTCTATAATAATAAGGCTCAAATCTCTACTGCTTGAAAAGATTAGAGGTACAATTAATCATCTGTGTGTTACAGCTGTATGTGAGTATTGGTATAGTATAGAATTATTATGTTACAAACATAAAGAAATATTGACATAATTACAAAATGACAAGGTTCAGTTACTGGCTGGTGACAAAATAATTGAAAGAGACAAGTTTAGTATGTATAATGACTAAGGTACTTAAATCGTGAACTTTTGTCAGTCAATGCTTAACCCTGGAAAACTTATTTGGTACTACTTTTCTTTAATCATATGACAAATAACCATTAATAAAAACATTTTTATCAACATGCTTCCAACTAGAATGAAACCTTTTATAAAACAATCAATACAAATATGTCTTATTGACATATTGTAATTATAAAGTTTATGAAACACCTAGTAGGTTTATCTACATGTACATATGGGGAAAGCTGTAAGCAGATTTTGTTTAATATAACCTTGGATGAACTAGAGAAGGATTGGACACTTCGGGACATCAAAGGTTCACACTGCGTTTCGCTACCATCCAAATGACCAATTAATGATGCTGTAATATGACCCAAGTTTTTAACTCCCCCTCACTGGTTCCACTGGGAAACAAAGAGAAAGGATTAGAATATGTATTCATATAGACTGAAATGCATATCTTCACTCTACTGCTAGTATGACATTTTGACTTAATTAATTTCAGAATTTAAAACTTTATATAATAATTTAATACAGAAACAAGATGCACATATAGTGAAAATTAGGCATCTTTAAGGGGCTGTATTTCCGTTCAAAAACTTATGACACATTAGACATAATAACCACCATGCAGACAAGGTGTTTCGTTGTAGGATGGATATGGCTTCATCTTTGGCTCTTTACGACTTTTTAAGTTATGGTCAGATAAACCTTAGGTTATAAACGGAATGCGACTTTTGTGCTAACACGTTGATAATAGGCCTATAAATTCAGGAAAAAACCTACATATTTCTAAAATCGCTGAAAATTCACTGGTGATGGTATGGATGATCCACAAAAAGCACAAACATTTGGACTCCAGGACGAAAGTTGCTTATTGCTGCTGATGCAGGGGTCTCTCTAATGAGGGGTGTGCTCACTGAAGTGCAGTGTGAACATCAAAGAATCAATGTATTTAAGGAAGCAGCAGGGGTCCTTAGGCCAGCTCTGGGTGAATTTGACTCTTCTTATAAATTTCGAAGTGTCCAATCCTTCTCTAGTTCATTCAAGATAGAACTCTAAATTCTCCTCATTCAACATATGGAGGAATTTTTTTTTTGTTTTGCCAATCTGACTTTTCATGTCTGATAAAAACATTTGCAAAATAAATTGCATGATTTTTCCCTTCACATCAGCCTATTTTTCATTCGAACTAGGAAGTAATATTATGATATAGTCATTGTAACAGTTGAAAAAGGAAGAGCAGCCATTTTGACCAGTCCTGGTTTTGTACCCAATCCAGAACTAGAGAGATTGGCAGTATTCACCTGGTTCAAGGCAATTATATGGTATAATATCAGAGTGGCCTTTTATGACAAAAGAGATGGAGTTCAGCACTCAGTTGGTGACTTGTCAGGCAGAGCTATAATTGACAGCACAACCGGAGCATTGGAAATCCCTCAAACAACAGTGTCTGATGACCATGTCTACACCTGCTACTTTCAAAGCACTCCATCAGGAGTCATCCAAAATGAAACATAGCTTGTTATTACAGTATCTAATAGTTGTGTTATAACTGAGGTGTATCAATTATTTAACGAAATTGTAGTGCTGCAATTTTTGAATATAAATAATGAACACATAAGTCTAGGCTATGACTTGGGATGCTATGTTCATAACCATAGTTTATTACTTTATACAGAAAGAACACATAATGCTAGAAATTGAGTTGGGACGACATGTTCATAACTATAGTTCATTATTTTGAATACAACAGTATGCTAATGTTTGGCCTTTTTCATGACACAAATGTATTTAAATATCATGAAACATTTATTCGTATTCCAATATAGTTGTTTGTTGTTATTCCAGCACAATTATGCTGTTGCTTTATCTCTACACTCGAGGTCATCAAATTTGGCCAGGGTCATCGAAATTTGCCACTCTAAATAAATTATTAAAAAACACTTCTAAGATGCTTGACAAAGTGTTAGAGCTAATTGTGATTGTCGGGTTGGCCAATTTTGAGGACCCGGAGTGTTCATGGTCCTCAATCTACTTATGTTATCTGTGAGGTGGGAAGGGCAAAAATAAACATAGAATAACAGTAATAACTCAGGCCTGACTGCCCTCGGTAAATATAGGCTGGCAGGGTGAATAGAGTTAAACAGGTCAATTTGATACAAAACCAACCATGCAATAATATATAATTATTCATATGTTGCAAAAGATGATGGAAACCCACCTAATACAGTGGAATCAGCCCCATACGATGAAGTCCGCATATTGCCACCAGTGATGCATTATCTCAAGGGTATGTATATATCTCAATGCAAGTGATCTAAAGCATATTTGCATTTTTACTTGATGGATTAGTTTATCACCAGGCAGTGCAGGGCAATCCAGGGTAATGCTCCTAATAGAGGTGCAAATTCCTAAAAAAATGTCTGTAATTGCAGATGAAGATGATGGCCATATGGATCATTCACCAAGGAACTATGCCAACATCTCTGAGAAAAGGAAAGATGCTAAGCTTTATGAGAACAGCCCCACTGCCATGCCACATCCTGTTTATGAAGAGCCTGACCGAAAGAACAAAAGCTTTTTATTTTATCAAAAGCTCACATTAAACATTTTATTGTCTCATCGAAGCCTGCCATTTGTAAAAGCTGTTACTAAACACAAGGGTAATGAAGAGACGATAAGTCCATATTTTGATATCTGTCTGCCGAAGAATTTTCTCACATGGTCTTAAATATTTCAGTTAAAGAGATGCCCACTTACCTGGAACTCCACTGAATGCAACAAAGTGTCATTACCACATTTATGAACTGTAATGAAAGCAATATCAGAACTGGTCCCTCATACTTGTACTTATACCTAAACTTTTGGAGCAAGTATATCATTGTGTGAAGAATATATAACATAAATCTGTATCTTAATGTATTTGCATGCTGTTAGATATTTCTCTTGTCTTATTATGAATAAAACAAGATCTATCGACAAACTCTGTATTCTTACATTTTTTTTACTTGAAGGGGCAAAGGTTTATCACATATAAGTAGAACAAAATTTTGTCAAAAGTAAATTAGTTTTTTTCTTGAATGATGTGTGTGTGTAGGGAATTCACATGTAGGGGCAAGATAATAGGAAGATATTTTCCAAGGGGTACAAGATTAAGGCTATCTAGTTAGTACTGTAAATCATTTCCCTGTAGATTTTATGGTAGCTTGATGGCATATTTTCACAGTATCTCGCTGCAAAAAAGTATTGTTTCAAGTTGTTCTACCATGAAAGAGCACATTTGGATGTTTGCTGTCATTATGCAACTGATTAATATGAAATTGCCAATTATAAACAACAACTGTTGAATGGGTTGAGCATGGCAATGCTATGATCAAATAATTTATAGTTGCATGCACATGAATTGTACAAGATTATGGCTTGTATGGGATGCACAGGAATATGAAGGAAGCAACACAATTTTAAGCGTTTTTTTCCTGATTTTCCATTGTGAAAGAAATAAAAAGAAGAAAGAAGGATAAAACAACTGTCAAAATTAAGTTTAAAAGTGAAATTACAACAATCTAGTACCGAAGGGTGCTAGTACTAGTCGGACGGACATTGATGATAACAAAAATCCATTGATGATAACAAAAATTCTTTTTGAACTTCCTTCGCTGAGGGTTAAAAAAGCCTGACAAATTAAGCACACTTTGTCATTGCTATATTCATATATTTTGTTACATTAGAATAACATAGATAGTTATTGATGATACCAAATTAGGGCAGTACTTTTGTTTCCATGGTTCTTTTTTTTTTTAACTTGCCCTGTTTGTTATCTAGTTGGATGTGTTTTATTATAGGGTTATTCCATGTCAGATCAACCAATGGTTCCTATATGATTCTTAGATTTATTACAAATTTTACACAGTTAAACATCATCATATGAAATTGGTCTATGCAAAGTATGAGACATCTATCAGTAACATTACAAAAGTTATGGTCCTTTGAAATTTAAGAAAATCAATCAAATAATCTACATTTGCCATAAGTTCAGTTAGCTTTGACCAATATCTCACATTGAAAAACTTCTCAATGAAAAAAACTTATAATTTTACCAGGGGTCTTTATACATTGGCGATCAACACTTTTGAGGATACATGCAATCGACCCCCTCCGATGACTTTGAATTAAAACTACCTATTTTCCACCCACTTTTGCTTAGTATATTACATGATTTTTATTTTATTTTTATGTTAAGCACTCAATCTGTAGGGGTATTCCCTAGGATAACAGCTATGATTTATAATATTATGTGGGTACAAGTGATCATGAAAGGTCATAGGGCAGTGTACTACATCATCATTTTGTGGGGGAATTCTACGACCTACATTCAGCTTCAGGGGCTCCTGGTGACGTATCCTTATGTGATGTTGCAAGAGGTCCTGAAAGGATTTACAAGTGTTATAAGAGATTAACAACATTAAGCTCCAGTAAAGATTAAACTTTGCAATTTAGTACTGTAGATTTGGCTATATGACAAAACAAATTCATTCATAAAGCAATTCCAGAAACAAACAAAATACTAACGATAACATGATCTGTCAAAGAATATATTTATCATACCATTGAAAGTTGTTAAAAGTAATTTGCCCCTTCAAGTTGCTGCCTTGCAAGTTATAACAAGTCACACTCAGGAACAGTCTCTTTTATATATATATATAGATTTTATTGACATGTAAAATATCATAAATGATACATATGTCATTCAGTTAAAAGATAACATGAAAGAGACATTAATGTAAATACAGAAAGCAATAAAATTTCAATAATCAAGGTTCCAGCCACCAAGTTAACTTATAATACGTGTTTAAAATCCACATACACAATCGAAAAAAATACAAGCCGCTAATAAAAACATTTCACTCTCAAAGTCCAAAACATGACAAGCACATCATAACTAATAAACTAATAAACTAAATTAATAACTGTGTGGATACAGGAGATGGTTTTCTCTACACATCAGCTTGAAGGAGAAACTTTCCTAAACTAATTAATAACTCAGGTTCCTTGTTTGTCATTATTGCTGTAAACTTAGTTATATCATCTAGAGACAAGAAGTTGTTAATAAATTTAGTTGCATTCAAAAAAAGGTTAACACGGTGTTGCTCATTACCAGGACAGACAATCAAACAGTGAATTTCGTCTTCTACAAAGTTTAACGTACACTTTTCACATATTCTATTTGGAGCAGGAATTATTGGTTTATGGTGTCGACCTGTTTCAATCTTCAGGCTATGTGAACTTGTCCTAAATCTAGCTATTTTAGTTGACACTTTGCGAATTTGTTGCAATTCAAGATAAGGTTCTATTCTACAATCAGTTTTAAATAGTTTATATGTCCTAAGTTTTGGTTGTTGTGAACTGTCATTTATTGCATTTATAAGTCGCTCATGTTCGGCTTCATAGGGTCTTAGTTTCACTGTGTTAGAGATATTATCAATGTCAAAGTTTCTGAGGTTACTAATATCATATTCAATGTTGCAGTTATTTAATACATGACACACTTTACTGAACCAGTTATTTCCATTTACTGCATTCACATAAATTTCCTTCTGAAAATTTAAACATTTCTTAAGTAAACTGTCATCAGGTGCTCTTTCCAATCTTATCCAGTAATTCACCATTCTAATTTTCTGTCTCACATGCAATGGGAATCTACCTGTTTCACCATAGACTGCTAAAGATGGTGTTTGTTTTCAAACTCCTAATATGTTTTTAAGATATGCAAGTTGCAAATTTTCTAATTCAGGCATAGATTTTTCACTTGTCCATATTTCACTATTGTACTCCAGGATAGGTAAAATATAGGTATCAAACATTCGAAGAGATAGCATGGGATCGATTTTTCCTAATGCTTGTTTTGAATCACCTTGCAGTGCAAAGAGCGCTTTATGAGCTTGTGTTGAGAGGTATTCCGTCATCTTGCTATGTATTCTATGCTTATTAGTAAGCATATGGCCAAGATATTTGAAGCTGTCAACATTTACTAGTTTTTCCCCATTACAGAAGAAGGTGCTTATTGCTTTGTTACCAATCTGCATCACTTTGGTTTTACTAACATTTACAATAAGGTGCCATTTTTTACAGTAATTATGAAGTGAATTTATACTATTTTGCATGCAATTAGGAGAATCAGCTACAAGTGCGATGTCATCGGCATACAATATATGTGTAAGAGTAAAATCACCTAATGTTATTCCATCTGATTTTTCAAGATGATCGGGTAGATCTGACATAAATTCATTGAATAATTTTGGGCTGAGGATTCCACCTTGTAATACCCCACATTTGCTGTCAATAGAACCACCGGTATTACCACCTTGGTTTACTCTTGCTTTTGCCTTATCATACATACTAATGATAACCTTGAGCATTTTGTCACCAATATTCTGCTGCATCAATTTGTAGTACAAAGCATTTCTATTAATGTAATCGAATGCTTTAGTAAAATCAACAAAGCACAAGTATACAGGTTTTCGCATTGCTTGTTGGTAACTTATAACTGTGTCAAGAACAAAGACACAGTCAGTAGTGCTTGACCCAGGGGTGAACCCAAACTGACAAGGATCATCAAGATTTAGAGCCTCATTTTTAAAGTATAATCTGTTATTTAGGATTGAGTCAAAAATCTTACCCATTACTACATTTACAGTTATTTTTCTATAGTTATCAGGATCTGTGCGGTTACCTTTTTTATGTAAAGCATTAATAAGCCCTTCTGACCACTGAGATGGGTATTCACCTTTATCAAAAATGTGGTTGTATACAGCACAAAATGGTGTTATAAGATTTTCACCAGCATATTTATAGAATTCTGCGGGTATCCCATCAATGCCAGCCGCTTTATTATTTTTGAGTCTCCTGAAATGCAGGGCGACCTCTTCTTCAGTTATTACATTATCACAAATATGAGTAGATAGTTCACTACTGCAGCTATAACCGGAATTTTGCACAGCATTAACTATGTGTGCCATATTTTCAGTGTCAAAATAGTCACGCTCTGGTGGAAGCGATTGTTGTTTAAAGTAGTTATGAAAGGTATCTAAGTCTGGGCAGTTAACTTGGATTTTTCCAACAGATTTTAATTTATTCCAATACTTCCAGCAATCTGCTTGATTTTTACCCATGAGAGTTTGCATTTCCTTTCTATTATTTCCTTGAAATTTTCTTTTTTTCTTTTGAGTTACTCGTTTGTAATATCTGTGCATAATACCATATTGCATTTTATTTTGATCCAGGGCTAAATCATTCTGTTTAGCAAAGTCATTCAAAGATTTTCTGAGATTTTTACACTCACTATCAAACCATTTATTAGTAGGAAAAGTGCTTTTTGCAGATTTAGATTTCTTTTTCTCAAACGTTGGCCGTATTCTATCAGTTAAGTATTGGTATACAGTATCTATGACCACATCTGTATCATAGTCTGACTCAATATCACAGCATAGCTTATACAGTGTGTTCTTGGCATTTTCATTGTCAAAATTAGAGAGGTATTCTTCAGTTTTACTCTTGTCAAATACATACTTGAATGTTCTGTTCTGCCGACTATTTTTAGTCTGTTTATTTATTTTTGGTACTTTGGGAAAGTTAAAAGAAAAGCTAAGTGGAGTATGGTCAGACTCAGTAAGCTTATCATTTATAAAAAACTCATGAAGGCAATTATACGCTGGTTCACTACAAAGCAAATAGTCAACAACACTTTGTCCCATAGGAGTATGACAGGTAAATCGATTGGTTATACTTTCATCAAAGAATCCATTCATTATTCTAATACTGCTTGCCCTACATAAGTTAATGAGATCCTTTCCAAAGGCGTTTACCTTCTTATCTCTACACAGTCTGTGCTTAAGGGACCATTTGTGTTGCATTGTAGTTGCAACACGAGATACAGTGCCTAAGTCAGAGATGAGAGAAGAATTTTTTCCATTTACAGGTTCTTCAAAATCATTCATATCACCTGTACGGCTATTAAAATCACCACAAATAGAAACAAAGGGTGTTCTATCTAGAAAACATGCAAGATCCTCCCTCAATTCATTCAGCACATCCTTTCCATATCTACTATTAAAATAGATCATGCTACCCTCAGGGGGAATATAGGCACCACCAATAATAATTTCATGAGTTGATCCCCTAATTTTCAGCCATATAGCATGTTCACTTGCTTTTTCGATAGCTACAGCTTTTGACTCAAAAATATCTGACTTAATCAATACGGCTATGCCGCCAGATGGCCTCCTAGCTCTAGGGTGTCTGTACTTTCTTTCAAAATGGAAGTAGTGGTACCCTTCCATTTGTGGGTCAAAGGTATCTGATTTCATGGTTTCATACAGGAAGATGACATCATAACAGGTAAACATATTTCTAATCTCCTCTAACTCTAATTTTTGACCAATGCCCTGAATGTTCCATGAAATTATTTTGAGAAAATTATCATTTGAGCCTTTGTTACTGTTCCAAAATCTAGATTTTTCATTGAACATTTGATTCATATCATGAATTAAGTTTATGTCTGAGTGTGTAATTGTATCTACAACAATCTTAGTATTAATGTCAGAACCATCCCCCACATCCACACAGTCATCAACGAAAAGATCTATCACAGGTTCAACATTACTAAAATCAGATGGCATAAAAATATTACAGTCATACATTGCCATTGAGTTTGAAATAGTCATATTTATAGGAGGCAATTGCAGCTGGAACCTATTTATAGACAACAGACAAATATTTACTTATAATCGATATGATATATAACGATATTTAACTCTTCTAAATAGATCTCTTTTTTATTGAAATGTTATATCACTCGCTGTTGATTTAAAGAAGAACGTGCCCATGACCATGACCAGCATTCAATGGAGTCTCTCAGCCTTAAAGAAAATTACCAATGATTTACAGTTTCCCTAGTTTTAAGCATTGCAGTGGGATGTGTTTAGATTATTCTGCTTCAGCTACCTTTTTAGCTCAGCTTATAATGAATATAACATCTAGTCAATTATTGAAACTTAATATTGTTATTTTAATTAACAGGACGAAGGAAAACATTAACAGGTTCAATTGTACCTGTAATAACAAGTTCTGCTTCATTTTTAATGTGTCCTGATGCCGTACACATAAACCAACAGGTGTAGACATGGTCATCAGACAGTCTTGTTTGAGGGATTTTCAATGCTCCTGTTGTGCTGTCAATTAGAGCTCTGCCTTCCAAGTCACCAAATGAGTTCTGGAATCCATCTGCTTTTTCATAAATAGCCACTCTGTTCTGATGTGATACATTTGTTTGCTTTCCCTTGTGCCACATGAATATGGCATATCTGTCTCTCTCTGGATTGGGTACATAACCAGGACATCTCAAAATGGCTATCTTCCCTTCCTGAACTGTCACAGTCAATGCTTGACCTTGATAATAAAAGCAAGACCATTTGTAAACAGGTTTCACATTTTTTCAAGGGAAATGTAATTGTATTTGTCCAAAGATTGTTAAAATTAAGATATTATTGTTCATTTCTTACTTAGTTGTGAAGTACTAAGGTGTTCTTGTTAGGAAGCCAAAAAAGATACGATAAGACAAGTCAATACAAGATAAGACAAGATAGGACAAGTCAAGATAAGATATGACGGACTGTACCAATGCAGATCTGCAATTTAGATGGAATGATGAGTTTAATAAATGCTCAATAAGTTTGCCTGTTAACTGGCTACATCACAAAGTACTGTAAAAAAAGTTACTGGTGTCCAACAAATTTACAAATGAACCACTCTAGTAGTCATGCTATCCTTTCGCACAGCTCATCACATAGTTGCTCAAAAACTCACAAGGTAGGAATGAGTTGCAGGTTTAAGCAACTACTATATGTACGAAGTTATTTTTCCTACACAGCTCCAATGTAACTATAACATCTTACCTGTGATACAGGCTAAAACCAAGACTAATACACAAAGCATCTTTACAGCAGCTTCCAAATTTGTATTCTGCAGCAGCTCACTAAATGTGTAACCAGATCTTCAATAGAGACAACAACAAATGTGATGAATGGTCTCTCATCTTACAAATCAGGATAAAGGACTTTTTTCTTTAAGTCATGCACACTAGATATTTGTTCAAAGTCCACTTGTGATGCAATAGAACTGAAATGAATCTGTAAAAGTTGCTACAATAAATGCCTAAGTAAATCCTTTCACTTTCAGGACCTTATTTTGAAATTTAAAATTTATTTTCATCAATAACGACAATATTAAACAATTGCTGGAAATTTGCTTACAACTTTTCCCAAACCAGCCTTGGTACTCTATGTTTATAATGAATTCCATATAATGTTGAAGAATTGAAGTGTATAGCACCAGACAATTTGTAACATTTTTTAAAGACTTTCCAAAATATATTGGATTTTTTGTATGTTTAAAAGTTGGTGACCTTATTTTTGTCTTATATAAATCCTTTGCATACTGCAGTATTAAAATATCTATTACAGTGATTTGTGTGCAAGTATAAACAGTAAAATATCCAACATGTCACTAAACATATTATAGCAAGTTATAAAAAGAAAAATACACATAAACTGTTTCAGCTCTAGTTCCATTTATACAAGACATAATGAGGAAAAACTTATTAATTTCCCAAAACCCTACATCTCAACTGCTATAATATATACATGAAAGTGAAGATGTGCACTTGATCCTCGCTCAAATCCATATCTAATGTGAGTTAAATAAAATTAATCAGTGATTACATTAGATGCACCAGATGTGTATGTTGTAACATCGCATGTCCAATGTTTGTGTGTACTGTTATTAATTCTCCAGCTACAGTAAGTGCAAGGACATAGTTATAGAAATCTTATTACTGCAAAACCTCAGACTTTTTTTTTATAACTTACATAAGTAGTCTTATATGTCTCAATGCTACAGGATCTGAAGCATTATCAGCTTATATGAGCAGCTGCCAAAGGCAGACGTACTGATGAGATGATCAATCTTGCAGTCCACACCTTGTTACAAATTTACCCGATGGGTGGAGGTATTTTACTTGCCTCAGCATAGACACTGAATGCACAGTACCTCCAATTTAGTGTCTTATGCGATCAAAATCGCTCATTAGGAGTGCATCGAATGAGATATCAAATCGGTGGTACCTTGTAGTGCCATTGCTAGTGTCACTGCTGGGGCATGTAAAAGACTCCATCCATGGGATACATTATAACACGGTGTGGACTGCTAGCATTAACATCTCATCATTACTTCTGTCACTGACATCTATTGTCATGTGAACTGACTAAGCATCAGACCATTAGCATTGAGACAATATGATAATAAGATATATGATCACAGAAGATAGCAGATCGGAGAACCTGCAGGTGTAAACCAGGGATCCATTTCAGGACCTCTATTGTTATATTTAACAGCTGAGTAGGCATTACGAAATCCGTGGTCTTTTGGTTAAGGTGTTTGCTTGCTATCTGAAAGGTTGTCTCACCATGGCAGATTCTCATCAACCATTGCCTCACCCTACCCAATTGCAATGGATACTTGGCATTAGGCTACTACAGTAATGGCACTGATGTGAGCTCTTAAGCCCATGCTGTGTCCAAGGCTGAATACTCCCTAGGGAGTTGAGAAAAACTCTGGATTGGCCTGCCAAGGGTGTTATAAAGTCTATTGAAACTGCTTAAGCGGTGATTCTAGACTTTAATTACATTCATTAGGAATGACTTGATACAGGCCTGTAGCACTTTAAGACCTGTATTTCTAAAGAAAACAAATTTCCCTTGTCATTCCCAATAGAGACACACATATCACATCTGTATATCATGCCTTTTAATGTAACTCCAAGCCATACATAGACAGACAGACAGATAAATTATTTTTATTTAAGCCACTAGCATTTACAATTGGTATTAAAAAACATAATTATATATAAATGTTGGTGGCTAGGGAGACCCTCACTAAGTCAGCTATCACCGACGTTATTGTAAAATTAAGGACTGTAGATTTAGCTGTATGGCAAAAGAAATTCATTCATGAAACAATTCTAGAAACAAAAAAGAAAACAATAACATGATCTGTTAAAGAATATATTGATCAAATCATTTATCAAATCATTGAAAGTTGTTACAAGTGATTTGTCCCTTCAAGTTGTTGCCATGCAGAAGCCTTGACCAAGTTATAACAAGTCACACTCAGGACCAGTCTCTTTTATAGACAATAGACAATAGACAAATATATATTTATAGTCGATATAATATATAATCTTTTAAATAGATCTCTCTTGTTTATTGAAATGTTATAACATTTATCATTCTCTGTTGATTTAAAGAAGAACATGCCCATGGCCATGACCAGCATTCAATGGAGTCTCTCAACCTTAAAGACAAGAAAATGATCAATTAAATACAATTTGCCTAGTCTTAAGCATTGCAGTGGAATGTGTATAGATCTTTCTGCTTCAGCTACCTTTTTAGCTCAGCTTATAATGAATATAACATCTAGTCAATTATTGAAACTTAATATTGTTATTTTAATTAACAGGACGAAGGAAAACATTAACAGGTTCAACTGTACCTGTAATAACAAGTTCTGCTTCATTTTTAATGTCTCCTGATGCCGTAAACATAAACCAACAGGTGTAGACATGGTCATCAGACAGTCTTGTTTGAGGGATTTCCAAAGCTCCTGTTGTGCTGTCAATTAGAGCTCTGCCTTCCAAGTCTCCAAATGATTTTTGGAATTGATCGATTTTTCTCGTAAAAGGCCACTCTGTTCTGATGTGATACATTTGTTTGCTTTGCCTTGTACCACATGAACATTGCATATCTGTCTCTCTCTGGATTGGGTACATAACCAGGACATCTCAAAATGGCTATCTTCCCTTCCTCAACGGTCACAGTCAATGCTTGACCTTGATAATAAAAGAAAGACCATTTGTATACAGGTTTCACATTTTTTCCAAGGAGATGTAATTGTATTTGTCCAAAGATTGTTAAAAGTAAGATTTTTATTCTTCATTTCTTACTTAGCTGTGAAGTACTTAGGTGTTCTTATTATGAAGCCAAAAATGATACGACAAGACAATACAAGGTAAGACAAGATAGGACAAGACAAGATAAGATATGACGGACTGTACCAATGCAGATTGGCAATTTAGATGGAATGATGTGTTTAATAAATGCTGAGCAAGTTTGCCTGTTAACTGGCTACATCACAAAGTGCTGTAAAAAAAGTTACTGGTTTCCAACAAATTTACAAATTTGAGCCAAATAAACCACACTAGTAGTCATGCTAGTCTTTTCGTACAGCTCATCACATAGTTGCTCAAAAGCTCACAAGGTAGGAATGAGTTGCAGGTTTAAGCAACTACTATATATACACACATACTTTTCCCACACAGCTTCAATGTAATTATAATATCTTACCTGTGATACAGGCGAAAACCAAGACTAATACACAAAGCATCTTTACAGCAGCTTCCAAATTTGTATTCTGCGGCAGCTCGCTAAATGTGTAACCAGATCTTCAATAGAGACAACACAAAATGTGATGAATGATCTCTTATCTTACAAATCCGGAAACAGGACTTCTTTCTTTAAGTCATGTGCACTTGATCTTTGCTCAAAGTCCAATTTTGATGCAATATAATTGAAATGAATCTGTTAAAGTTGTCACAATAAATGCCTATGTTAATCGTTTCACTTTCAAGACCTTATTTTGAAATTGATTTTAAACTTATTTTCATCAATAATGACAATATGAACAATTGCTGGAAATTGTGTTGCTTACAACTTTCCCCAAACCAACCTTTGTACTCTATTTTTACAATGAATTCCATATAATTTTGGAGAATCAAAGTGTATATATCTTTCATTTCCCAATACTATGTAATGCACCAGACAATTTGTAACTTTTTTTAAAGACTTTCCAATATATATTGCATTTTTTGTATGTTTAAAAGTTTGATGACCTTATTTTTGTGTGATATAAATCCTTTGTATACAGTAGTATTAAAATATCTATTACAGTGACTTGTGTGAAATCATAAACAGTAAACTATTCACAAACCTTCATTACACAACCAAACCCAACAAGTCACTAAACATATGATAGCAAGTTATTAAAAGAAAAATACATAAACACTTTCAGCTCTAGTTCCTTTTATACAAGACATACTGAGGGGAAACTTCATAATTTCCCAAACCCCTACATCTCAACTGCTATAATATGTACATGACATTTATGATCATCGCTCAAAGTCCACTTCTGATGTGAGTTAAATATAATTAATCAATGATTACATTAGATGCACCAGATGTGTATGTTGTAACATTGCATGTCCAATATTTGTGTGTACTGTTATTAATTATCAAGTTACAGTAAATGCAAGGACATAGTTATAGAAATCTTATTACTGCAAAACCTGAGACCTTACTTTTATAACTTATAACTTACATAAGTTGTCTTAAATGTCTCAATGCTACAGGGTCTGAAGCATAATCAGCTTATATGAGCAGCTGCCAGAGGCAGACGTACTGATGAGATGAAAAATCTTACAGTCCACACCATGTTACACATTTACCCCATCGGTGGGAGTATTTTAGTTGCCTTAGCATAGACACCGAACCCAAGCCACCTCCAATTTAATGTCTCTTGCGATCAACATCAAGCTGAGATGTAGCCATGAACAACGAATGAGATGTTAAATTGGGAATATGCCACATAATTGTGGTCTCCATGAAATGTTTGTATAACACTAGCTGTATGAAAACATATGACCCCAACTGCATGTCTCAGTATTCATTACGAAATCTGTGGTCTATCGGTTAAGGTGTTTGCTTGCTATCTAAAAGGTCGTGAGTGAGAACCCACAATGGCAGATTCTCATCAACCATTGTTTCGCCCTACCCAATTGCAATGGATACTTGGCATTAGGCACCTACTGTGATGGCACTGATGTGAATTCTTAAGTACACGCAGTTAACCCTGTGTTAAGAAAGTCTCTGGATTGGTGTGCCAAGGGTGTTATTGTAAAGTCTATTGAAACTGCTTAAGCAGTGATTCTAGACTATAATTACATTTATTAAGAATGACTTGATAAAGGCCTGTAGCACTTTAAGACCTGTATTTCTTAAGAAAACAAATGTCCCTTGTTATTTCTATACAAGTGTCTTTACAAATATTTCCTACTTTTCTCATAGCATCACATGCACTACATAGAATATTGAGACATATTAAGACATTAATTATAAGCAATTGTGAACATTTAAGCTGGCTTGGTAACATTTTTAAAGCTCAGATACAACAATCTGGCAAAAAAAGCACCATGACGCCATTTATTGTATGTGTCTGAAAATGCTGTATGGTTAATTTTCGATTAATGGACAGTTGTGTTAGTTAATTATAATAATAAAACGTATCAAACACTAACAATTGTTAAATAAAAACATTCTAGGCTGCATTAAAATTATTCTAAAACAGTCTTGAAAAGGCGACACATTTATTTGTATGGGACCACTTCAGGCTACCACACTGCCTCATCAATTGTCATTGCTGAATTCCAGTGTGGATGAAAAATAGTACAAGAAGTCATTGACACCCTAGCAGATGAGTTTTGTTTGATGACATCATCTATTTTGTCATGCCATCCATGCAACAATTAAGTAGTTTTATCTGCAGTGCCAGTGCCCTCTGGTAATCTTTTACCCCATTGAGCAAATTTCAAGTAGTCTCTAACTTAGTTCGGTGTTGCACAAGTATATTCTGCAGATATCGCAACTTGTGTGTCAGCCTGAATGTTGATATCCTGTGCACCTTCATTTTGCTGTTTTTGGAGGTCCTGGATAGATTTAAATGAAAAGAAGTTAATCAAAATTGAATACAACAAATTCAACAGCAAAAAGTAAACAAATACATAAAGAACAAATTGAAATGTAAAGATGTATATGAATTACATACGAAACAATACTAGACTACAAGAGGGCACTGCAATCTAATCAGACAAAGCACACATCCGTTGTACCAAATATGTCTCTAAATGCATGAATGATATCATAACAACAATATTTATTAACTGATATGGCTCATTGGAGCCTGCAGACAGCACCTAATTTTTTACAGATTTGTGTATAATGAATTTTGTAAATTTGTGTCTGAATAACATCTTCCATTATCTCTCCCATTGATAATCAACTTACGCAATGGTTCATAACTATGATTATTGTGCACTGTTTCGTATGAATGGTATTCCTCAGACTGCGACGTCTTTGTAGCATCTGTAAGCAATATCACAATTTAAATGATTAATTACTGTGATAAGGGTACATTTGGAATAAAAACCCCAATATGTTATGATCCCTAGTGAACATTTTTTTTTTTTTAAATGTACCTATTTCCAAGTTATTGTAAAATGAATATCTGATGACAGCAGAATTATTATATACACCATAAAGTAAGATGACTCCCTTTCCCTACACCATATCTAATGGTGTCAGACTTGCAGGAGCTCATGTTCATTTACTGCCATCTATTTCATAAACAGTATTGCTAATAGATAATCTGTAAGTAATGTTAAATTATTTTACTGTTTCATTATGTATTGTTAGAACTGCTGGAACAAACTTCATAGACTTTGCATCAAAATGAAACATACTAGGTTAAGTACAAATCAATTTGATAGTTATGAAATAGAGCTGGCATTTCTCTTGTCACCTTTTATCTGGAAACACTGATAATAACGCAATAGGGCTGGCCGATTGGTGTGTGACCTTGAACCCATAAACACTAATACAATAAATAACAGCACCAATGCGCAATACTAGATGACATCATCAATAATGAAAAAATACCACAAGAGATCACTAACACCGTATATTGGATTTTCACAGAATATTCGCTATATTTACACTAGGTGGCTACGACAGAATACTGTGCTTCTATCGGCTGAAAAAGTTCTCGCATTTGTTTCTGATTGCCTGCAGCAAAGTGCATCTTAGCAGCAGTATTTTTAGTGCCTTTTAATGTATATTTGACATCTTATCAATCAATTGATTTTCGCTTTTCCCTGAGGAAGTTATATTTGTGGAATCAGTTATTTATGAGCTGCTATGTCTGAAAATAAAAAAAGAGTAATAAGAAGAGATGAAAGACTGTCCTGCTAAAATTCAGGGCTGCTCAGTGAAAAGACTCTATTCCGAAGTGAACCCAGTGAACTACTGACACCATCTGACTTATTCCCATCTCAAGGATGGGTCTGTCAAGTTGGAATGGTCAAACAATCAGCTCACAGTAATTTGCCAGACCCAACTTGAGTGTTCTTCACACAGGGAACCAGAGAGGATACTGTATTGTTTTTTCATATGCTATGCCCTCCACGTTGACCTCTTCCCTTATCATGTAATGTATTAGTACTTCCGGGAACAAGGTTATACAGGAAGTGACTAGCCCTACTGGATTTACCTATTCACTTTTCACCGTTACTTACTATCTCCAAGCACCTTCCAATTCTGGTACTGAGTCTGATTTTGATTTTGATATTGGATCTCTGATGATACTGAAATGTGATTTCACAAAATATATAGTCAACAATTATATTTGGCACCTAGAATAAATCCACAGAATGTTTTTAAGATAATCAACTAATTTAGACACATGAAACACTAAAATTAGGATATTACCAGTTGGAATCTCTGCATCATTTTGATACACGGTTGGTGTTTCTGATCTAGAAGAGGCTGAAATAAGTGCAGTATAATGTCATAGCAAATTTAAATGGTAATTGAATACATTTTACATTCTAAAATTAATTAATGTAATAAATTATATTATACATATATATAAAGATTTTATTGACATGTAAAATATCATAAGTGATACATATGTCATTCAGTTAAAAGATAACATGAAAGAGACATTAATGTAAATACAGAAAGCAATAAAATTTCAATAATCAAGGTTCCAGCCACCAAGTTAACTTATAATACGTGTTTAAAATCCACATACACAATAGAAAAAAAATACAGTACCTAAGAAAAACACTAAAATCGCAACAAAATTTAATAAATATTTTCACTACTTACACTGTAGTATCTTTCGGCGAAATAGAAAAATGATCAGGCTGACGATACATCCAAAGAAAACAACAATACCAGTGGTAGTTCCAATAAATGTCACTTTCCAATGACCTGCTAAATAAAATATTTCAGCATGTATAGCTTTCCCTTTCGATACACACTTTATATTTTGTATCATTGTTATATACAGCTTTTCTCTCACAATAACATTTATAGTTTTGCCTCACAAAAGCTCACATTTCCTTATGATTATGATGGAATGGTTTGATTTAAGATAGAGCACTTTGTTTGAGCTTGAGGAATACTTCACTAAAGAATATGATGAACTTCTAAAGGGAATATGATAACTGCAAATTAATGTGATAACTTATTAATGGAATGTGATAACTTTACAAATGAATGAAATAATCTATCAATGAAATGTGGTAACTTTGCAAATGAACGTGGTAACTTATCAAGGGAATATGATAACTTTGCAAATTTATGTGATAACTTATTAATGGAAATGCTGTTTATAGAGTTTGCATATTTGTCATTCTATGACTTGCATAGTATATTTAGTTAAATTTCTTACTTTCTCTGTACCAGCTCACATATGTCTAAGCCTGCTAGTGAAATAAGACAGTTGCATCAATTTTTTTTTTTTTTTTTTTTCTGAACATGCAAGTGGTTAGATTCATTGTTGGAGAATGTCAAAAATTTCACCTGTTGAAGGATGAGTTGTAGTTGAAGGAAGAGTTGTAGTATGGTCTTTAATCGGTTTGGTTGGAGTTCCACTTTTGCTTACTGAAAACTGATTGACTGTAGTTTGTGATGCTTGTAGTTGTCCACACGCAGAATCAACAATGTCTTTTGCACAATTTGCTAGACTAGAGAAATCAGGTGAATTGAAAATCAAATCTTGGCCAGATGCAATTGCATTTAACTCAGCTAAAGTATTATATGTGACAGCTACCACTATAATGAGAGCTTTTTGCCGCAAAAAAAGCTGCTTGGATTGGTACTTTCTCAGGGGAAACATTTGATACACCATCTGTGATGACAACAGCAACATTTTGCACATGTGGTCGGTCACCATTCATCTCTTGCAGAAGGACAGAGTGTGCAACATTGAGACCATCTTGGGTATTGGTTAATGAGTTAGGATAATACAGTTTTTGGATTGCAGACTCCAAGGAAGTAGCATCATCAAATGTGTTCAGGTAAAAGAAGCCAGTACCATTTCCAATTCTTGGATCATCTGGTTGTCTAAAAGCAAGCTCACTAAATACGGTCAAGCCAACACGAGTATCATGTTGCGATATTGTAAAATAACGTGTAAATGTTGCAATAAAGTTCTTCACTTTATCCCAACCTAAAGCATCCACCTCACTTACTGATCCCGAACCATCCACTACAAAAATTAAGTCGATAGGACCTGTGCACTCTGCTGAAAAGAAAAGAAACAAATTAAATATCAAAACTTGTAAATGGAGGTAACCCAAGTGTGATTCCAAGAAGAGTTAACATAAGTTTCTGTGTGTATTGGCACTAGTCACCTGAAGATGCTTGAGTGTTGGAAGCTGCTGATGCAGATTTTGTAGTGTTGGGTCTTATGAAAGACATCAGAACTGTAATTAGTCAGCGCTACTTTTATGCATTTCATGATACATTTTAACTTTTACATTTGTTTCTGTTTTTGTTATCAACAACGTCCATCCGATGGGCGGGCAGATGGGTGGGCAGATGGGCGGGCAGGCGTAACACTTTCGTTTCCGGAGCAGAACTCCAACACTAATGCACTCACCCTAACAAAATTGTGTGTAGTAATACTCTATATGGCCTATTGGTGCCTTTTGATAGTCATAGTGACATATGTTGGCTATGTTTTACAAAATTTGATAGAGTTCTGCTCTAGAAACGAAAGTGTGTGTCTGAGTTCTGCTCTTGAAACGCCCTCCCTCCTGCCTTGCTGACGAACGCTTAACAATTTTAATGATGCCTGTGTGCTCTGTGGGATTCGCTGAGGGCTTAGCTGCAGTGCAGCCTATGTTTAGGTCATGCTGAACCTTTTATATTGTATATGAAATGAGTTTGAGAGAAATACTTAATTCATGCATAAATCGGTACATTGGCTAGACAATGGCAGTAATGGAGTGAAGTAGCCTAGACATTGGTAGCAAACACCCAGCAGTGAAAAAATGCTAACTAACTTTTCTATTTTTGTCAAAAACTAATCAAATAAAATCGTATCTTTTTTCTTAGAAAAGATAAATTGGCTATCCCATAACAAAAATATTACCAGCTGGATGCTTTTTTCAAGACTTTGCATGTGTTTACCTTATCTTTACGTCCGATTGCCAACCCAGCAACTATCTAAAACCAATGACTGCTGTTAACTCAGTGACAGCTAACCTTGCGACACCTAACCTGTCACCATAGTCGTATATCAAACAGTGCAGAAGCCTGGCCCTCACAGTCAACTTTTCTGGTGAAAGCACTGAAAGACGATCATCATATCTCCCTTCATAATGGTCCAATTTTCGTCAAATAAAGACTGAACTGTTCAGAAACATGTGTCGAAAAAGATGTTTCACTGGTGCAAAGAGTAATCAGCAATGCGCAGCTCCTGGGTTGACACTGCAATATCTTTTATATAAACTTCAGTATTATGGTTCGAGAGAAAATGCTTATAAACTAATGAAAAATTATCTAAATGACCGAAAACAATATGTGGAAATAGAAAAATATCAGTCTGATGAATTGCCCATAACAACAGGAGTCCCACAAGGTTCAATTTTAGGTCCCCTCTTATTTATCATTTACATTAATGATCTGTCATTCTCATCAAATATTTTCAAAACAATCAGCTATGCTGATGATACTACACTTTATGTGTCTCTGACTCCTACTAGAAACCCAATTGAAACTAACCAAATAAAATTAGAATTGTCAAACGTCAGTAAATGGCTAGACTTAAACAAATTGTCCTTAAATGTCCCTAAAACTAAATGTATGTTATTCCACACTCAGAAATAAATGGCCAAACCATTGAATATATGCAAGAATTTGATTTCCTTGGCATTCTACTTGACAATAATCTAAAATGGCACGCACATTTGAACAAAATATCCAGAATGATCTCAAAGTCAATAGGGATATTAGGAAAAGTTAAGAATTACCTACCTGTAAATACTATGAGAATACTTTACTTTGCTTTGATAAATTCACATATAGATTATGGAATATTATGCTGACGCCATTGTGCGAACCGTCTATTAACCTCCCAAAAGAAAGCAATGAAATTAATTTCAAAAGTAAATATAATGCTCACTCTTCAAAAAACATAATATATTAACGATTCCTGATATCTATAAATTTTCAAATTATTAAAAAAATACACTGCCAGTTTATTTCTCCAGCACAGAGTTCCTCATTCTCCAACAAACCACTCATCCATATAATACTAGAACTCAAGCATATATCATCCCTAGAATACATCATGTTTTTGCTGAAAAGTGCATACGTCATCAGCTGCCAGGTCTTCTGAACATTACCCCAACATTTATCCTAGATAAAGTCAATACACATAGCGAAACTGGTTATACCTCCCACCTAAAACAATACTTAATAAATATGTACAATAGTGAATGTTACATAGCAAATTGCTATACCTGTAATAACCGACATACCAGCAATATACAGTTATGAGCCCAACTCCCCCTTTTGCAGTCTCTGCTTCTCTCTTTAAGCTCCACCTTTCCACTTATTATGTAAGGTTTTGTAATTTTTTGTTTTCTTGGCAGTAATCTTAACTTGTAGTTTATGATTTAAACAGGGGGTGCCTATGGCAGCGCCTACGCTTAGGCAAAATGGGCATCGCCTGAGCCAATATTTATATAACATTGTCAATATGTTATTGTATTATTATGATTTCTGTCTGTCTGTCTGTCACCTGGTTTGTATTCGGAGCTTTTAGAGTTTTTTTGCTGGGATATCACTGTGTGGTGTCCAGCAAAAATGGATTGTTTTGTCACCAGGTTGGTTTGCATCCAAAATGCCCTATATACCCAGTCTCCATTCAGCGTTGAGATTGGACTCAGTTGTGGCCAATTGAGAGACAGACTCAAATCTCAAGCTGACCCTTCGTTATTTTATCTTTACATCCTTACCATTGCATGTTGTTTATGTCCAGTCACAACAAAGGACAAGTGTCAATAATCCAAGTCATAGATTCATTGTACCAGAATTTTCAAATTTGCTTTCGCTTCGATGACTTTTATGTTTTCTGAAATAGAAGAAAGATGAACACCCTAAATTAAAATTGCAAGCAACCATTTAAACCTCATTCATTCCTACATACACATGTGTGCATTTTAATTTATCATATATTCCATATATAAAATTGGGTTAATTGGTATATAGGGGTGGAAGTCAGCTCATACAGATGCCGAAACTTTTCCTGCCATTGCAAAAATTCTCAAAATTATGGGATTACATGAGCAAATTTAGGAAAGTGCACCTGGAACCCGATACAACACTTAATTTTACACATTTTGCTACCAAAACATCGCCACTAGCATAGATCTATAGGTCTAGGGTTTTTTTTAATAATTACCAATTTTACTAATTTTACCCAAAAATGGCTCGAGGCCTTCTTAAACAAATCATCTTTTTTCAACTTTATTTCATTCTTCAATGACTGTGCTAAAAGATAAACCAAGCGTTATATCATATAAGACACATATTTAATGTTTTCAGGAGGTTAATTATGACAACCTCCCAAGGGGTTCCTAGGGCCTCCAAACAACATTAACGAACTAAAGTTAAACCAGTTGTATAAATGGGTTTAGATCGTCTCGGATAGTGCAGTTTAGACCACCAGGGATAAAACTCAAAATTAAAAAAGTAAATTTTTTTAGTCTCAATAATTTAAAGTCTATGACAAATAATATCTTGATTTAACTTCTGTGAGTCAGTAAAAGTTAGATAATAAATGTCTAAACGTTCTCAAAATTAGTTTCATTTTCCAAATTAAAAACCCCCTACATTAAAAAATATACAGTAAATTTATTTTTAAAATCACTTTTTGGTTTTCTTTCATTTTATCTGGTTTAAAAAAAAAAATAACAATAAACCCACTTTTATCCATGCCCTGGATAAAAACCAGTCTTACCTTGATAAAATTTAGTTGAGAAAAATATATCAGACCCACCAAATCTTTTAATTAATGAAACTTACAAGGAAGAATATATTACATTAAAATAGTAGTTTAACACATAAAAAAAATAAAAATAAACTATATATAGTATCTGTGTACATGTTTTGAATCACATGCGGTGCACTGAACAATCTTATTTATATTAGGCACCTATACTTACACTCTGAAAACAGATTCATTGTGAGCTAATGAATACTCATGTGTAAATGAAGTTCAAATAATTTGATTAGCATGTGATCCTTCAAGAAATTTGGTTAAATTAGATATTGGCTGACCTAACCTGGATGAAATTCACTGAACCATTTTTTCTTGTCAACATATAAATGGAGGTAACTCGAGGGTGATCGCAAGAAGAGTTAGCATGAGTTTCTGTGTGTATTGGTACCAGTCACCTGAAGAGTGCTTGAGTGTTGGAAGCTGCTGATGCAGATTTTGTCTGCATGGGCAGACAGGCGGGCATAACACTTTCGTTTCCGGAGCGAAACTCTAACACCAACTAGAACTTTAGCATTAATGCAATTACCCTAACAAACTTTTATATGTTATTACTTCATATAGCTTTGCTTCTAGATTGTAGCGCTTTCTATTCAGGCTTCGTTTTGACATCTTATTTCATCGTTCTTGTTTTTCATAAAAAATGGAAAATCTGGGAAAAACTCTAAAGATTGTTTAGCTACTTTCATATTCCTTAGCATCGCATACTCAGCAATAACAGCTGTGAATGTTGTACAATTTGTGTGCATACAATTATTAAATATTAGATCATAGTATTGCCATGATCAACCCATTCATCATTCTTTTTTCCAATATTAATTTCATAATAATACGTTGCACTATCTATATTATGTTCACTTGACTCTAATACTTACTATTATTTTTTTGTTCATATGCACATGTAAAGTGTTCGATCATAAATACTAATTTAAATGCCATAGATTTAATGCAAATCAGCAACATTTCAGTACCTGCTGAAGGGAATACGGCCATTGATAATATATAGTTCCTTCAAAAAATTTACCTATTAAGGCATTAAAATGGGTGTGTTGAGCCTATTTACAAACCTTAGAGGTTCATTTTGTTTGAAATTATACCCAACATCTTTATGTGGCATGACATTGTTGCTGAATTTCATATATATTCCTGAGGACATTGCCATAGCCCATATATGACTATTTTGGACATATAAATGATAATCTTAATGGTAGATTAGTTAAGGGAAGATGCTATTTTGTTGGTAATTCTTGCGAACTGAATTCTCCTTGTTGTGCATAAAACCTTTTAAATAAAACAAATGGCAGGAAAAGGCTAGACTATACTTTTTATGCTCACTTGGCTTTACTCTGTGCAGAGCGGATTGCTGTTATTACAGGGTTCCTGCAGGTTTACCTTCATAACAAGTGAAATATTTGTAAGACATTATGAACGCGCACATGAAAAATAGGACCACTTATATGATAATAAACACCAGTATTTTTAATTTCATGCTAAATGCTTGCATTGACATTATGTTTATAATTAAACAACACTCCATACATGCATTTCATAAGTAACAAAGGATAAGTGTTCAAAATAATTGATATTTCCTAATCAATGGTGATTATTTTGCATATATATATTTACATATTCAGAACGAATCCTCTAGAACAACTGTATGCATGTGTTAGCACATCAGCCTGTATTGTATGATTTATAGCCGAAGGCCAGAGGCCGTATGCTGTATGTTCAAGGTTGCAGGAGCTAGGTGGCAGCACTCACTACGAAACCAGCGACAGGTGGCAGCACCACGATAATTTTGACTGAGCCTTTTCTGGAATTTAAATCTCACCCATGCGCAATTGTATACAAACAAAGTTTCTTTAAATCGTTGTCTGTTGCCTCCGCGAGTCCCTCGGCTGTTTACGGTCACAAGATGGCGAACTTCAGTCGTCCGGTCGTCGTGGTTAGCGAACGTTCGCTTTGATAATGTCACTGTCAGCTGTTAGTTAGTTAGTTAGTATTATTGTTTAAAGCCTCATCAGCACCTGAGTTGGCTATGTAGAGGCTCTCTCAGGGAAGATTGATTATCTATAGTTGGTAGTAGAAACCAGAAGCATGTTAAAAATCAATAATTGTCTGCGTTGGATAGCTGGAGCAGCTTGTGCAATGCACACTGTCCTGTTTTAGCCACTGGGGATAGAGGACTTCACACCAAGTGTTTCCACCCTCGCCGCGTGGAGGCCCAGGACCTTCTAGGGCCACTGTCAGCTGTCAAATGGTATGGGCGTCAAACATGTATACATCGGTCATCCATAAAATACAGTTATTCTGTCCCTAAAATGCACAATATAAACCAATTTCCTTACAAAACGTAGCTGAGATCGTCGTGATTATCAGTGACCACCCCAATTTGATTACTTTGTGTTTTGCGCTGTGATTGGTCGAAATGAGTACTTCCAAAATACAACAGCCAATCAGTGATTAGCTTGCTTGGAGCAGTATCAAACACATACTGTGCAATTGCCGCATAACACGGCGAATTTTGCCGTTTTCAGAGGGACTGGATACTGTATTTGCTCACAAAGGTATTCTATGACTTTCTGGCTTTTATCTAATGTATACTTTGAGAAATTTGATCAACTTTTCATGAAGTTATGCGCTCCGGTCGTCATGGTCAGTGAACGTTCGCTTTCATAAGGTCAGCTGTCAAATGGGATAGCTGGTCGATTCTTCACTGCGCGTTTCGTCCCACTGAAAATGGCCAATAACGCCAATTTATTTATGTAAAGGGCTCCGGGGGAAATCATTTCATAGGCCTAGTCATAATGAAATTGCAATCAGTACGGGAGAATTGCAATTAAACCCTCACACCTTTAATTGAATTACTATGTGTATTAATTGTTTCAATTTCTTCTTTTATTCCATTCTATTGGAGTTTACAAAAATATTTGAATCATCTTTGTTTGTGTATATTACTTAATGTTATAAATACCTATCATCTTAAAAAAAAATCTGATTTTGATTTTCGGTGTTCTAGACTGTAAACCCAGAAATTCCAAATCGAACTTTTAAGCTTTTTTAGTACTAGTCCTATTTGTCCATTTTTTTTCATTTGTTGGAAAATAAATTATAATTTATAAATTATTATTATTATGGTAAAATATATTTTGATAAGTTTGATTGGTAATATCAGTTATAATATTTTTGTAGTTTTTTTTATGATCCTCACTTAATAATGCGACAATATATGTTCTTCAAACATTGACATGATGATAGCAAAAAAACAATATTTAAAAAAAAGTTTTGCTGATATTTGATATCATCTGTAGGAAATATTACCTCAAATAGTTTTTTAAGTCCATGTTATCACCTGACAAAATGCATTTGTTTCCAGACTTCACATGAAAATTGCTCCTTAGATATCTAAACTTGATATTATATATATATAGGACTATATAGCAAACTATGATGTTATCATTTCTTTTGATTGAAAAATTATTAGCAGTATAGGATATAACTTAACACTCAAAAAGGAAAATAACAGTGATCTTGTTACTCCAAAACCGTCAGTAATGCGTTATGTAATGCATTAAGAGAAAGGATTGATCGATTTTTTTTTATTGAAATAAGATGTCAATCCCTATCTATGTTTTTAAGCATAGGTTATTGTGATCTTACATGTCATTAAAATACATTCATTCATGCACCTCATATACAAGTTTACAACTGAGTGTTACCTACATGAATATCACAAAACTGACTGGTAATAACCCATGCATAACAATATACAGTAACCCATAGGGTGAATGCCCCCCAGTAAAAGAAATTTGCTTACTAATTGATATTAAATTAATGATATCAAATTGATTAATTGATATTAAATAATGATATTAAATTAATTAATTGATATTAAATTGATGTTCCCAATTCCTTAATGTTTAGCGAAGATATATTATTTTTTCTTTTGCTTTACATTGCTTTAATTATATATGTTGCCTATTAGTAATTTAGTAATTACCTAAGGCAATAAAATATTATAGTATTATTCTGATAATATTTATCTATATATATATCTATATCTATAAAAATGTATATGCGTAATAATGAAATTTAAATCAAAATTTAACAAAACCACAATGAATTGTTATACCTTTCCTTATTAATCATTGGTGTATAACCAATGATGCATAATAATTCACAAAAAATTTACAGAACCACAATGCATTGTTATACTTTTTCTTTCTCAGGCTTTTTATTTACTTTTTGTTTTAGATTCTACTAAGTACTTATTAATTCTTGGCGCATTGATGAATCGACTAGAAGCCGTCAAATGGTACCTACGGCAAATTTTGCAGTTTGAGAGCAAATGGATACCGTTTCTCTTCAGAAATCAATTCTATGACGTTCTGCCTTTTATTTAATGCTATAAATTTGCTTTTAATGCATTGATATCAAATATAATTATATATTTTATGTATATGCATTGCATTCAGCGACATAGTGGCCTTCGGCATCATGCTTTGGCATTAACATATTATACCTATGTTACCACTATATGTGATCTGATGCTTGTTGATGAGATGAAATATAATTGCTAATATGATATTATCTGTAGTCATCCGTGTAAAAAGCATTCACTTGGTGGCTAAAACCATTGCTAAATTTTTTCTTTTTTTTTTAAAATGAAGTTTTTAATATATTTATGTTTTGCAAAATTTCCTGTGAATTTTTCATGTTGGGCATAAGACGGTCAATTAAATTATATATATGTTGTGACTTCCTGCTTCACAAAATGGAAGTATTCCAAGGCATGGTTTGTTATATGAATAGCAAGTATACAAATGACAGAATATTTAGGTGTTTTTATATGCTTTAAAATAAGAAACAATGTCCATCAAAACTTCTACCTGCAGCAATGTTCATCATTACATATCGAATTAGCATAATTCTTGCATTACTCAATACCAATTGTTTGAAAATTGCCTCACTTGTTAAATTTTCTTAAACACTACCTTCTTATTAGATATCATCGAAACACCTACTTTTCTATTTAATGCATTGTACTACCTACTTATTAAGTTCTTTGTAATACCTTCCTATTTAATTCATAGCACTACCTACTTATTAAGTTCATAGTATTACCTCCTTATTAAATTCATTGTTCTACCTACTTATTAAATTTGTTGTTCTACTTTCTTATTAAATTCATAGTACTACCTACTTATTAAATTCATGGTAATACCTACTTATTAAATCTATACACTGTTACGAGTTCCGTAGTTGTCTTGCAATGCAACCAAAGTTTCTATGGTAAAATGATGTTGATTTGCATGTGGCCTGCCATAAATCATAAAATTATTTTGAAATTAACGAGAAAGTTTCTTTAAGAAACAGGTAAGTGGTTGGGCTGGGCTAACTGGAAGTGCGATGAAGGGAGATGGTTAACCTTGCCTATGTAGTGGAGGGGTTTTTGGACTACAAACAGCTCTGCTAAATCAATAACTATTGCCAATGTTAAGACTAAGCCAATAAATTCACTGCTTGACTCAACCTACCTTAATACTTGAGTATTAAGTTATGTTGTTGTGGACAAACTTACTAGTAAAAATATTTTGCATTCCATCAAATCCCAATCACTAACCTTCAAAACAATTAGAATAAATTGCTCATGTGTTATTATTGTCATCTCTTGACAATCAGAAAATGAACAATTTATTCTAACTCACCTGCATTGAAGTCACCACAGAATGATAGTATTCAAATAAAGTGTAAGGGAACTTACCAGGAAGAAGACGTTCAAAATAGAACAGTAAAAAGGTCACCAGGTGAAATGCATATTTATAACATATATATATATATAGAATTTTATTGGCCACAGAACATCAAAAAGATACATGTGTCATAAAAAAGTAAAATACAAGGATAAAAATAAAAATATACATAGGTATGTAACGATAAAGTAAAATAAAAGAACAATCTACATGAACATAATTTAGTTACATATTAAAAACATCTATATGATGATTATGGACAACTATGATCATATGAATAAAACAAGGCACCATCAGGGCTATTAGCAGGAATCAATGCACCATAGAAGATTAATACTAAGTACAAATGAGCAGCAGTGGGTATTTACATATGAACAGATTGTATATCCAGTTACATTGTCTATTTTAGGAACTATATATAATAATAATTATAGTAAAAAAAATTACATAAGCATACCAATATATGAACAAATCCTTATTTGGAGCAACAATAAATGAAACTAGAATTGATATAGCCGGCAATATCAGATGTATAAATTCCCCCGATCCCTGGAGTTTCAGACTCCTGACTATCTCTTGGATCATAATGAAGGTATGACCAATAGAAAGAGGTTAATTTGTACCAACATTTTGACACCAACTGCAAATGAATAGGCCTGGTAGAAACCGAGTTTCACTTGTTGTAGGTAAAATATGTTTGTTTATGAACAAAATATGAAAAATTAATCCAACCCACCTGCATTGAAGTCACCATGGACTGAAAGTAATTTACTTTTTGAAGTAATGGAACCAACCAGGAAGAATATATATATAGCAATAAAGTAGAAGTTTAGCAGGTAAAAAACTAATATATAGTATGTGTGCATGTCTAGAGTCACCTGGGGTGCACTGAACCATTTCACTAATATTAGGCACCTATCTTACGCTCTGAAAACTAATTCAATGTGAGGTATTGAATGCTCGTGTCACAGTCTGTGAACAAAGTTCAAATAATTTCATCAAAATGTGATCTTTCAAGAAATTTTGTTAAATCTACTTAGATATTGAGTGGCCCAACCTGGATGAAATGCACTGAACCATTTTTCCTGATGAGAAAAATGGAGAGCCACACAGTAAACAATTAATTAGCTCGTATAAAACCCCAATCAAAGTCACAAACTAAAGAAGGCAGCGTAATCTTTTTATATCTGAAGTATCAGATGAATCCACCAGATGTCGACACCAAGTTAAATGAGATATTTTGTGAGTTAAAGTTCTTGCTGATAATATTTACATACATTACTTGAATGTGTTTTGTTGGAATATTTTTTTTTAATTTGAAGCTTATAACTAGTCAACTTATATATACACCTGCTAGAGGAAGAGATATATATTGATGAGATGACAATGCTTGGAGTTCACACCGAATTACACATTTGGCCAGTGGTTCAGTGGTTGGGGACTTTTACTTGCCCAAGCATAGACACCGAGTACAAGGCACCTCCATTATATTGTCACATGCAATGGACATCCAGTTAGGATGTAGCTCATGATGACTTCACAATGCCTTGACCAATGTTTTGAACTAAGTGAGTTCAATATTTGCAATTGCTGTATTTATTATATCTATTATATATGTAATAAAGAAATGCCATGCAAGGTGTTGATGAAAGTTATTTATTATTATAAAATAAAGCAAATTATTAGGAAAAATATACAATTGTTTCATGGTTTAAATTTACACAATGAAGGTAAGACAAAAATACTTGTATAATTGGAATAATAGCACAAAATATATTATATATCATATTCATGATTCACAATCAGTCAATGACTGCTTTTGTCACACAAGAAGAGATCAGTGTGAATGTATGACAACAACAAAAAACAAAAGGAAAGAGGGACTCAGTGTTATTTTGCCATATGAATATCTCATTATTCAGATCATCTCACAATCCATATCAATTATTGGCCGACTATATCCTTCTTATTGTATTATACCTGTTAAAATCGACCTGCTATTGAGGCCACCAAAAGTATTACGTTCATAACAAACAAACTAGAGCCTATCGTCGCTGAATCCAGAAGGTGGTGTTGCTGTTTTATAAATGACTAATTACTGATAGTAATATATAATTCAGTGAAGGCAAGAATTGAAAATACAAATTTAAGTTTAAAATACAATGCAACAAACAATTTTTTTTTTTAAGTTTTACCTAATAAATTTGATTTTTTATTGTATTTCATGACAGGTTAGGGCTGGACATCGTTTGATCCTTAACGATTCAATATAATCGCGATAAATTTGTAACGATACATGATATTTATCACAATAATTCTGAACAAGCTTCATATAGATGTGTGCAAAAGAGAAAAAATAAATTTAATGTGCCTCTTTTAGCTGTGAATGAGAACTACAGTCTAACTGAGTTTTAAGAAACATTTAATATGATAATAGTAAATAAATCGGAATCAACAATTATCCCAGCCTAGCTTATGAAAAACACTCTGCTCCCTGGTCGGGAGTCAACCCAGTGGACGCCTGGGGTGCCCAGTAGGCATCTTCACACTGATTGAGTATTTCTCATACTACAGCTCAAAAACAGCCTCAAACAGTGAAAACTAAGTTGGAATACATCAATAACACACTAACGTGACTTTAGAATCACTTTTCTTGCATGACAAAGCCTTGTAAAGTTCAAAAAATTGCTCTAAAGTCAACCGGAAGTTGTCGGCGAAATGTAAACAAACAACCTCTCGAGTTTGTGTTCAGTAGGCCTAGTTCTTAAATTCGCTACCAGGGGCACTGAGGTGGGTTGCATACAACTTTTATAAGGCCAAGAGCCACAAAAGCAGCGAAATGCCGCAAAAATAGCCCTAGTTAAGCAATTTTTAGCAAACTACTGATATCTTTCTCAAAAAACGAGCCGAATATTTTTAATCTATATATTTTAAAGTATACTGAGCCCTATGTGACACTGTTCAGCTTGATATCCACTGAGCCTTTCATTTGAAAATTTTCCTGAATGTTCCACTCTCTCACATATATATACTATAGATACTGGAGAAAATTACAAGTTGTGTTGTGTACAATTATGTGCAGTTTAATAGATTCCAAAATAGATTTATATGTAAACATACACCGTACCCAGAGAATATTGATTGCATATATGTAAAACGTGATTTACTTTTTGTGTATTTATAACATTAATAATGTTGGTTATTCTAAACTTCGCTCTTTGCAAAAATACCAGAATTGTCATGTGGATAAAATTTTTCTTTACCTAAGGATCACAAGCGAAACTTTGAGTTTAAAGTTAACAAAATACAAGTATGCATAATATTAATTAAATTGACATTGCATAATGGTTGCAAGCATAGTTGGCATCATTAGTATTCAGTGGAGTTCCAAGTAAGTAGGGACGTCTTTGTCTGGAAGTCAAACAAATTTATTTTGAAATTTTTAAATTACCAAGGCAAAAAGTCTGCATAATACAAAATTGCATTTTCGTGACAAATTTGTATTTTAAAAAGGCAAAAGAACAGGTGAGGAGCCACAATGCCATAAGGACAACAACAAGCCAAAATTGTAGAACTTCTATATATCATCACTCAGTAATACTCAGGAATCTTTGGCTTTCCATTCTTGATGAACCTGCATAATAAGAATTGACAACAGCAATTCTTGCTCTGGGTCTGATGTTACTTAGAAAAACATATACCGATTCAAACATGACTCACTATTTTACATTTGAATGATTTTCTCAAGTTTCGTAAGACTTGAAATTTTAGTGACCACCACAATGAATTACGCACAGAATTATACCATGGAATTTAGGTGCACAAAATATCAAAAGAACCTAAGAGGATAATGTAAGGACCGTTTTTTTAATCTGACAATATATATAGCAATAATATGCTGATTAAACATAAAGCTATGTACGCTTACATTCCAGCTCTTCATAAATGGCAGGTGCAGCAGCAGCAGGATTGTTCTCATAAGGCATAGCATCTTTCCTGTTCTCGTACAAGTTGGGATCATTCCCAGGTGATGGTAGCATGTAGCCTGCATCTGCAATTACACATTGACTTGTTGTTGCTTACAAGAGACACAAGTATCATTTTTGTTTGGTTATTTTCTATTGTTTTACTATGCTGATTAAACATAAAGCTATGTATGCTTACATTCCAGCTCTTCATAAATGGCAGGTGCAGCAGCAGCAGGATTGTTTTCATCAGGCATAGCATCTTTCCTGTTCTCGTACAAGTTGGGATCATTCCCAGGTGATGGTAGCATGTAGCCTGCATCTGCAATTACACATTGACTTGTTGTTGCTTACAAGGGACACAAGTATCATTTTTGTTTGGTTATTTTCTAAAAATGAAAGAAATGTCACGGTGGAGTAGCAGCTAGGTGGCCTATAAAATGGTAAAGGTATTCATCAATTCAATATATTGGCCAGCTCTGCTGAAGGTCCTAGGATCCGGGCACACTTCATGAGATCATGAGATCAGTGAAGTAGGCTACCCGAACCTAGCTACCCAACAGCTACCTGAAGATGTACAGTTAGCTACCCAAACCTAACTACCTGACAGCTACCTGGCAGCTACCCAAAGATTTACGTAATTTTGAGTAATATACATGGAAAGTTCAGGTAGCTGCCGGGTAGCTATCGGGTAGCTGGGCTCAGGTAGCCAACTTTATATCTTCGGGTAGCTGCCAGGTGGCTGTTAGGTAGCTGGGTTAGGGTAGCTAACTTTACATCTTTGGGTAGCTGCCGGGTAGCTGTCGGGTAGCTTGGTTCGGGTAGCCAACTTCACTGATCTCTCTTCGTGAGCTAAATCCAAATGCATAAGGCATTAAATTGGATTTGCATTGAACTTGGCGTCTATGCTGAGGCAAGACCCCACCTATGGGGTGAATTTGTAATATGATGTCGACTCATCCCATCATTATGTCTGCCTCTGGTCATATAGGATGGCTGAGCTTCAGAACCAGTAGCATTGAAACAAAGACATAGACAGAGCATGACTATACCCATTGTTCTTGGTCTACGGAGAATTCTTCAAGCACGCAGTTGCATCAGATTTTAGATTGTTTGGAGGAAGTGCACAATGCAAAATGAAAAGGTGTGGCAATTTTAGTTTTGTCACACAATGTTTAAACAAGTTCTATGAGAGTTGTCAGTCACATCAAGATATCGCCCCAGGAAAAGCATAAAGGTCCTTCAGGAAAGATATCTCATCTGATGTGTGGATGACATGTCATGATATTTTCATACTTACTGTCAGTCTCTTCGTAACTGGCAGGTGCAGCAACTGCAGGCCTGTGCTGCTGAAGCGTAGCTTCTTTCCTCTTTACAGAGACATTGGCACTTTTCTTGAAGGACGGTTGCACGTTGCCATCAGCTGCATCTGCTATTAAATAGGAAAATATTGTGAGTTATCACATGTTTATTTTGAGAATACGGGAATTTATTCCACACATTTGTCATATTTAATGAAGCCCTACGTCTCTCTTTTCACGCATAAAATGATTGAAAAGAATAAATGTGACAACCAGACCTTTGAATCTGTGTGCAAAAAAAGCAACTGAAAAAAGGACAGCATAAACAAACTTGATTATCTCATTAGTTGCAGACTGTCTCAGAGAAATGATCTACCACCGTTGACATCTGTGATTTTGTAGGGAACAAATCAGGTGAGCTGAATTCTCCCTCAACTTACTACTTATTTCTCAGATATTTATATTAATTATTGTAAATTAAACTAAATGTTTGTGCAAAAGTGGGCATGTAATGGTAAAAAATATATTAGTAGTATTTGTTATCACTATAACATTACCTATATTGATAATGTTTCTATTCAGCACAATTTCAACATACCATTGTTGCATTTCCATCGGCAGTAGAAACACCCAGCCATTGCAAGGCTTCCAACAAGACTGAATGCAAGCAGGGCACCAAGAATTATCCACACATATGGCTGGCCTGAAATGGTTCATGTCTTTACTATATTGTCATTCTGTTACACATGAAAATGACAGTTGAACATCTGCATGCAATGAGAACACATACATACCCTTGATGTGAACTGCAATAGGTGCTGAAGGTGCACTCTCACCAACAACATTTCCAGCAATATACTCAAACATGAGAATCTCTGCACTTCCTATGACTTTATATATCCATGTCTTTTCAGTTGTGTTTCCAAGCTCAGTTCCATTTTCAAACTGCCATTTGTACCAATTGACGATCCTATCATCCTGCCCAGCGTCACATTTTAACATGATTTCAGAATTCACTGTCACTGCTTTCTGGTTCACTTGTATCTGAGGTTGGACTGGTGGCTTGACTGTCGAGAAAAATACATATTTACACACCAGAGTAATAGTGAATTACGTTAACAAATCCAAATATAAGGATATTCATTATTATGAAAAAATTATATATATATGTAAGTACATACATATAACATTAACAGTCACTTTTTCTGAGCTGATGATAGCATTTACTGCCATGATATAGTGACATTGAAGCTTGCTTCCATAATCGCCACGATTTGCTATCATAGTGTATTCTACGGACACTGCAGAAGTCAAGCCATCCCTATTTGTTGCATTTTTGTACTGTCCTTGAAGTTGATTCTGATTTGTAGCAAATTTCCAGAACATTTCTTTTGGAGGAGGTCTTACTCTTGATGCGCTGCATTTGAATGTGACTGATCTTCCCTCTCTGATGAAATCAGGCGGATTAGCTGTTACTTTGAGATCACTTTCAGATGGAGTCACTGCAAAACAAACATATACAGTGGTGTACAAAAATATCTAATCAGCTGTGCAAAATCAGCATGTCCTGCATGGCATTATAATAAGATCAAATGGATTTGTGATATATTTTGATATTCCCCACGAGTGAACAGATTCTGAAGCCAATCTGTCCACGAGTGAGGGAATATCAAAATATATCATATCCATTCAGACCTTATTTACATTCCACAATTTTCTTTCATATCTTCAGTCAGTTTTGCTAGCTGAACATTGCTCATTGTCATGAAGTATAAAAACACTCATGAATATCAATTATTGTATATCAAACAGCCAGATCACTGCATGACGTTACAAAACTGCAATGTAAGGTCATCACCTCAAAACTCTAAGCTATTTTAAGATTAATAAAGCAATTTATTACTGATATTTACAAACCAGTTGTTGAATACTTCCTATTGGATTTTGGTGTTATGGTAGATATGAAAACAAAATGATTTGTTGACAGTTTAGTCCATTTGTTTTGCCAAAGAGACAACGCTCCTATGGCGTTGCACTTAGCAACACAGATACACAATAGTTTGTATCTGTGGATTATGAACTGCCGATTGACTTCCCGTCACATTTTGGACTCTAGAATCATTAATTCTGGTCTGATATTAAAATTCAAAATTTTACAGAGAGCTGAACATGTCATCCCTTACGGGTACTTGATTTTGACTATTTCTTTGAAGCGACGCCGCTAGTTCGAACAGCGAAGTGCTTGGCAGAAATAGTGACGTTTTGTGGTAACGTCACAATCTGTGTATGCTAGATATCAACCAATCAGATCACAGAAGTCGCCAGACCAAACTTGAGTGTTTCTTCACTCAGGGAACCAGAGAGATAAGTGGATCCACAGGGGGAGCTGTATGCAGGTACAACACCTTTGTGACATCATCAATGCACTCAATGACCTGATTGTATGATTACGTCATCAAACAAAGGTCTCCTAATCATGGCAAGAAATATATTTGACAGTTTCATCAAGAAATAGTTGCAAATAAAGAATGTGAACCCCAGATAGCATGCATACGGCCCAGCATTGTTTCTATGTCAGCCACTATCGGAACAACATTGCCGACATTGCGCCGATTTGGAATACTATCTGGGCTAACCCAGATAGCATTCCAATTCGGGCCTGCATCGTTTCTATATCATTTTAACGTTGCCAAAAACGTGCTGACATCAAAACGATTTGGCATGCTATCTGGGAAGGTGATGATTATTTAGCCAAAAGTGGTAGATCAGAGCATAAACCTCATGCCAAATGAATCACGTTGCAAATCTGATGATCTAATTCCCCTGATTCATCGGAAGATGATGGATCACACCAGGATCAACCCAAACTCTACCAGCTATCATAACAAGAATGGGGGAAAATGAGACAAAGTCCAAGCAGCATCAGCCCAAACTCTACAAAAAAGCATTCACAAAGGTCCTCTTTAGCCGATCTGATGTCTTTTGACATCTTCACAGATGGATTACCTTGTCTTACCCTTGAGGTCACAGAGGTCAAATTCTACCTGAACTTTGTGCCCTCCACAGAGGTATATTCTTGCTAGGATTGTGCAGCTAGCTTTGTGGTCCCATGTTTTAAAAAGATTAGAAGGTTCGGGTCTGTCAGGCCCAGGACGCACTTAGTTTTTGTGAAATGAGGAAGCACTGGGAGAGTTAATGCAACTCTACAGTGACTATGTAACATTGACAAAAATAAGTACAATGTGCATGAAATCCATGCTGGAAGAGCATGATAATGTTCAAAATTTTTGGGAAGACTTTCAAACACAATTTCTAAAAAGATGAGGGATGAATATTCTTCTAAAGTATTACTATCAGATTGGAAAACAGATTTTATGCTTGGATCTCTTGTGACATGGTCAAAATATTCTTTACCAAGGATATATGAAGAATAAAAGCCAAACAAAATGGAATGAATACAAAAAAACTGAGAAATAATATTACGACTCGAGTTAGAAAAGCAAAGAATGATTATGTAGCAGACATGCAATGCCTAGGCCTAATCTTGACAGTTAAACATCATTCTTTCATTTCATACTAATTTATGCATATCACTTCACAGTTTTTCACAAGCACACCTTTTCTATTTCCTGAGTGGCTTAACCATTCTCATTTCCTCATAAAATATCATTGAGGCAACTTCGGCTGAATACATTATTTGATTCTAATCTGCATCATTTGCATTAGCATTTCATACCATTTGAATTCAGCCAACAATAGATTATGTCATTACAGTATGGGACTTGCTGTGGTCAACTGAGGTTGAGGCAAACTGCACTCAAAATTCTCGGCTCAAAAACATTGAAATGCATTGGTATCATTACAGGCATTCATCATGACAGCACTTAGCAAGTTAGCATACAATAAGACCAAGGACAGCTTTTACTCCCTGTGCGCAACTGCCTTCAAGGATGGGCCTAGATTCTGTCAAAAACATCACATTGCACTTCAAAATGGCAATATTATACACAGAACTAATTTTCCTTGTTATTTTAGGTGACAACTTCAATTTTTTATGGTTATTTACCACTTCTTTTTAAATAATTCCTTTGCTTGTACGCTGGGAATGTTCAATTCTCAACTCTTGTGGTAACTAACTTGCACATTTCACCATCTATACACATGATGGTGCTTCCTGATTGGCCAATATCTCCCAAGCACTGTGTGCTGTCAGCTTTAAGCTAATTAAGTAATGCAAACAAAACTAATTAATATGCAATTTCACTGTCGACATTCAATGACATAAGCGGGCCAATGGCCTATTAGGTAACTTTGTTTGTATTTAAGTCTAAACTGGTAAACTAGCAAAATAATTGCCATCAGGCTCAGGGCATTTCCTAATATATTCAGCTACATTCTGATTGGCTGCTGCAAATGACATAGCCGCCTCTTGAGATGAGAAGCCAATTAAGACAGTCAGTAGCCTTGGTATTAGTTAAAGTGTAAGTGCTGTCATCACTAAGCAATGTCATACTGGCAAAAGCCTGTGGTATCATGCATGTTTTGCTGTCAAGTGATAGTAGGTTCTACATTTCATTGGTTGCTTTAAGAATATCCCAGGGAATTGAAGGTACTTCTGTGCGGTCTGAGCGATGGTAGGACGCAAATATGACATCAGTCTAATAATTCAAAGTATCTCACACTTATTACAGATATAGGTTAAAAATTATGTTAAAAATGGACTTACTGATAACGCCAGTCATCAGAATTTGCAGCTAAATTCTTATAGTCTTCACACAGGTAAGATAATAATTCTGTCACCCACTGAAAAGAAACCATACTTCAGTGTACCCCCTCCCCCTCCCCATTTTGACAGTGCAGTTTACAACAACCCTAGTTGACCACAACAAGTATGGGGCCAAACCACAACATCTGTTACCTGTAGAACCTGCAATTAATACCCTCTAATGTTTACAAAATAAAATATCACGCAATTTCATACTTCATATAGACTATTTCAACCAATTCAGGTACAGGTCTCTTTTTTAAAGAGAGCTTTACTTGTTGCAAATATACAGTTACAAGTCATTTTAAACACAACGGCAGAAAACTTTAACTAAGTTCAAAGATTACAAAATCCAGAGTATTGAATAACTTTTGACTACATAAATGCAAAAGGAATAAACTTAGATTGCCTTTGTTGCTTGATTGTGTGTGTATTTGTGATAAGATGGGTGAATAAATGCTATTCCGACTCAGTGGCACTCCTGACCTATATAGTTACAACAATTATTGTGACACATGTATTAGATACTGACATAGATTTTACCTGCAATAACAAGCCCTGTTTCACTTTGGATGTCTCCTGATGCAGTGTTCTGAAAGCTGCAGGTATAGACATGATCATCAGACACTCTTGTTTGAGAGATTTCAAATGCTCCTGTTGTGCCATCAATTGTAGCTCTGTTTGACAAGTCACCTGCTGAGTTCTGGACATTATCTGTTTTGTCATACAAGGCCACTCTGCTCTGATCTGATCTATTTGACTGGCTTGCCTTGAACCAGCTGAATACTGCATATCTGTCTTGTTCTGGATTGGGTACAAAACCAGGACAGGTCAAAATGGCTGCTTTCCCTTCCTCAACTGTCACAGTAGATGTCAAACCTGCATAATTAATGTGAAACTAAACTTAAACCACAGGAAATAATTGGGTATGCATACATTAATTACTTTAATAATTCCTAGTCATATAATAATCAGAGCATGAAATGTTAACATTTTTATATTGAATAAATTCCCACCCAGACAACAAAACTAATCGCAGGGAGGGTGCTGAGAGTATTTGTCACATATAACTGGCCTGAAATCATTGGTTTCATGTCTTCAGTTGATTGTCCTTCTATAAAATACTGAAATGACAGTTAAACTTCTGTGTATAATGAGAACACATACATACCCTTGATGTGAACTGCAATATTTGCTGAAGGTGCACACTCACCTGCAGCATTTGCAGTTACACACTCAAGCTGGATAATCCCTTCTCGGTCTTGGGCTTTAAATGTCCATGTCTTGTCAGTTGTGTTTCCAAGCACAGTTCCATTTGCAAACTGCCATTTGTACCAATTGACGATCCCATCATCCTGCCCAGCGTCACATGTTAACATGATTTCAGAATTCACTGTCACTGCTTTCTGGTTCACTTGTATCTGAGGTTGGACTGATGGCTTGACTGTCGAGAAAAATACATATTTACTGGTGTAATAGTAAATTACTTTAACAAATCCAAATAATTAAGGATATTCTGAAGCCAATCTGTCTACGAGCGAGCGAATATCAAAATATATCATATCCATTCAGACCTTATTTACATACCACGATTTTCTTTCGTATCTTCGGTCTGTTTTGCTAGCTGAACATTGCTCATTGTCATGAAGTATAGAAACTATCATGAATATCAATTTTTGTATATCAACCAGCCAGATCACTGCATGACGTTACAAACTGCAATGTAAGGTCATCACCTCAAAACTCTCAGCTATTTTAAGATTAATAAAGCAATTTATTACTGATATTTACAAACCAGTTGTTGATTTTTTCCTATTGGAATTTGGTGTTATGGTAGATATTGAAAGAAAATGATTTATTGATTTGTTTTACTGAAGAGACAACGCTCCTATGGCGTTGCACTTAGCAACACAGATACACAATTGTTTCTATCTGTGGATTATGAACTGCCAATTGACTTCCCGTCACATTTTGCACTCTAGAATCATTAATTCTGGTCTGATAATAAAATTCTAAAATTTACAGAGAACATGTCATCTCTTACGGGTACTTGATTCCGACTATTTCTTTGAAGCGACGCAGCTAGTTCGAACAGCGAAGTGCTTGGCAGAAATAGTGACGTTTTGTGGTTGGCTTGCCATACATATAAGTGCATGGAATGTATCTAGCACTTAGACCTGTGTTACACATGTAGTTGAAAAATGGATTATCGTATTTATCTTGGGGAATCAAGGAAGTCTAAACATCAGGACCATCATGCAGTGGTTATACATTCAACTACATTACACTCAACCCTCCCAGTGCTTTCTGAGGTCAAGGAGGCTCAGCTTGTGTTTTGTGCTGATGTAACTGGGCTTCTGTTACTACCAGTATCTCATGGTTTTATGTATTCCTTGAGAAAGGTATACAGTTGGTATCAGCCTGTCAAACCTAGACAACTTTGACTATATGATGCTACCTGCAATAAACAAAACTGTCTGACTATAGCTGGCTACTCTAAGCCAGATCGAAAAGTACATATTTATGATATATAGATAACTTTCTTACACTTACCAAGGTTTATAGGAGTAGACAGAATTTAGCCAATTATAGCTACAATCAGGAATAGATTGCTGCAACTGTATAGAGTCTACTGTATTTGATGAAACTAACTGTATCTTAACAATTTCTAACTTTTTGAAGCCCAGAGATAAACTGTGATGATTGGCTGACTCGTTCCCGTTTCAAATAAGGAGACAGGTCAAGTTTGTGAATCAGAAGGTGACGTCACAATCTGTGTATGCCGGTCCTCAACACCTTTGTGACATCATCAATGCACTCAATGACCTGATTGTACGATTACGTCATCAAACAAAGGTCTCCTTATCATGGCAAGAAATATATTTGACAGTTTCAAAAAGAAATAGTTGCAAATAAAGAATGTTAACTCCAGATATCAAATCGGCCCAGCATTGTTTCTATGTCAGCCACTATCGGAACAACATTGCCGACATTGCGCCGATTTGGAATGCTATCTGGGCTAACCCAGATAGCATTCCAATTCGGGCCTGCATCGTTTCTATATCATTTTAACGTTGCCAAAAACGTGCTGACATCAAAACGATTTGGCATGCTATCTGGGAAGGTGATGATTATTTAGCCAAAAGTGGTAGATCAGAGCATAAACCTCATGCCAAATGAATCACATTGCAAATCTGATGATCTAATTCCCCTGATTCATCGGAAGATGATGGATCACACCAGGATCAACCCAAACTCTACCAGCTATTATAACAAGAATGGGGGAAAATGAGACAAAGTCCAAGCAGCATAGTGAGACGAAGTGAGGTGAGAGAAGAGCTAAAGCAGGTGGTGAGAATGATAGCCAGCTGATGAGCAATGGATGCCATGTCATCCAGTGATGGTCTGATGTACGTGCTGTATGCATGCGAACGCCTGTGGCCAAGTCACTGGATGACTGTTACAGGCAAGTTTGCTGGGGCTACATCTGTGGCAGATCCAGCTCGCAGTGAATGGGGGGTGAATGACTGTGGATCAAGGCCTAGGCGAGAGCAAACTGCTTTGATCCTGGCAGATAAGGTCCTATGAGTCAATGGTGGACCGGGTTGATGTAAAAATAATGGGGCCGAATCTGAAAATTGCCGTATGTGGAGATAAAACTGCATGGTGCAATGAGCACAAACATCTGCTCTGGTACATCCCACTATGATGCTAAAGCCTTTTAGCGACATTTTGGATGACTTTACTCGGAGAGAAAGGTATGGCACGTGAAATTATATATATATATATGAAGCGAGCAGAGGAGGAGAAACCGAAGGGTTGTAACAGTACTCCCCTGCTCTTAAACAAGCAAACTATCCTAGAGCCATAGCAGCAAAAATCATAAGATTATCAAATGAGTAGGAAAGAGACGACTGTATAAGGGCCGATAAAGAGTAAGAGACTGGAAAAGCCCGGCGTGGCTCTGGATGGCTCCACTCAAGTGATCTGAGTGCCCACTTGACTCTGACAGTGTAAATCACTGGAGGTGGGTGGCCTTGTGATATAAGCCAAGCCCTTACTCCTGACAAATATAAATTAATGGTTAGAACTAGCAAAGTTAGAGAGTCAAGACACACAATAAAATGAAATGCATTATGCTCATCAAACGTAAGAGGATATATAGAATATAATAGACAACATCTGATATACCTTGAAACAGCAGTAGAATACGAGTGCCTTGAATTAAAGGCTGGACCTGTAGACACGAGGTCGTGCACTCGCTGGTCCAATTCTGCTAAAGAAAGCACTAAATTGGCTGAATTGAAATAGGGGAACAATGGCTGGCCATATTTGGTCAGATACAGATAAACCCCAAACTGTAGGATTTGCCCTCTACTGAGCTGATCAGCTCCAATGTTGTCTGTGGTAGAAATATAAACAATAGTGACCAACAGACTGTGACACTCTACTACTAGGCACCGATATCTAACCAACTCCATCAGCTCCTGGACAGCTGTGTAGAGTTTGTTTAAAATGCCACAAACTGCCAAGTTATCGATGTGAACGATGATTTTGGCACCTGCTAAATTTGGCCCCAGGATGCGATAGCCTTTATGGCTGCATGGAGTTTGCGCCAGCTTATTAACATGGCTGCGAGGGATTCGCACTGTCCCTTGTAAAGAAGGGGTGAACCACTCGCCACCACATAGTGCTCCAAAACCTATATTGCCGGCTTCTGTATAAATATTTACAATATGACCCATAGACCAGTCAACATTATGCAAGCAAGTGCCATTGTGACTAACTAGACAGTTATGCCACCAGAGTATGTCTGCTCTTGCTTGCCTGGAGAGACGCACTCTGTAGTGCAAACGTTTGGGATTTTTTTGAGAGGGCTATGAGCCTGCCGAGAACGGCTGTGCCGGTCCGGACTACTTGAGCAGCAAAGGCCAATTTACCTATTAGGCTTAACAATGACCTTTTTTTTTGTCTAACCAACCAGCCAAGATCCCTTTGATCTCGACTACTCTATCCTCAGATATTCATAACTCACCTGAGTGAGAATCAATAATAATCCCAAAGAATTCTACAACCCTGGCAGAGGGGGGTGACCTTAGACGGCTGGACAGTGAATCCAGATTCTCTACAAGTAGTTAAGGTAACCTGGAGACTGCTGGTGCAGCCGACCTCGGAACCATCTATTATCAAAAATTCATCGACGTAATGCACAATGCGTTTGGTGGCGCCTTCGTACCACATGAATTCCTGCGGTGCCTGGGCAAACTAATCAAACAACGCAGGAGCTGACCTTAAATCAAAGTTAAGCACCTTAGAGAAATATGTGTAGACTGGTTCACTATCCATTGCCCACTGGAAACCCAACATATGCCAGTCATTAGGATGGACAGGCACATGCTTGTAGGCATCTTTAAGATCAATTTTTGCCATGAAGGCTCCATTACATTCCTTACAAAATTGGGCAGCGTCTTCGACTGATGAATAATGCAGAGAATATTCAACAGAATCTATATTGCCGTTTACTGAACCCATTTCTGGAAACGAAAGGTCATGTATGACTCAGAACCTTAGACTTGTCTCTCTTGAGAAAAGCCCCTAGAGGAGAAAGTATGAAATTGGTATATGGGGGCTCAGCAAAAGGGCCGTATAACCAGCCCATATGTAAATCGGTCATAATGACCTCTGAAACTGCAGGACTATGGTAGACTGCAGGCCAATTGGGAGAGGATACTGTAATGGTTGCAGGTGACCTACCTATGCAAACTCCACTGCAGAGCTGCTCATACAAACTAGTTGCCTCTTGTTCTGAATATACTAAGGGCAACATCCTCTGCCAGTAGGACTTTATGAGAAAACTTGCTGGCCTAGTTTTTTTACTTTCTGCATTTTGTGAAATGCTTGAACACTTCTTGACCTCCACAGCCCATACACACGTGACTTCTTTTACACTTTCTACTGGGTTTACACATAATCCCTGCTGGAAGAGAAGGCAGGTTTCGCTAGACTGATCTGATTTTTTGGCCTGGGGCAGATCTCCTGTCTGCCCAGTGCCACAAAAGGGGAACTTGCTAGTAGCATGGTCGACTGCAGAACATTTAGTACAGCGGTTTACACTGCGAATGGCATTAGCATCGAATGTAGTAACAAAGAGCTCTTGATTAAGCCTGGCAAATTCGAATGATCTCCTCCTACCAAAAATTTGGCGGTGCCTTATGTCATAAGTTATGAAATACAAGGAAAAAACTAGGAATTTTGATTGGCAGTACCTACACCTCTAATAATAGGCGCGGTTGTGTGGGGAAGAAGTGAACCGAATGAATATGAATGATGAGCGGTTGATTATATAGTAGAGGGGGGGGGTGAAGATTATACGGCTGGCTGGCCAAGGCCATGATTGGTTGCTTGAGAGCGCTGATGCACATAGAGGAAGCGGAATGTGAGAATGCTTTATTTATATTAATTACATTTATTACCCTGCTAATAAATTATATTTAACTCAATAAAGACAAGACGTGGATAGTGGTTTAGGCGTGGATAATATCCGCCATTTTATTTGGCGAAAATCGTATTTAACACACACTGACATGAAATAGATAACTGAGATGCTCTTATGGAAAACTGCCACAGGCATACCCAAGAGCATCAGTTGCAGCTAAAATCTTCATAGACTATGAGCAACTGCTATTATAGTTTTTAATGAGGATGAAGTGCTGTTGCAGTGCAGTGGTGACTTTGTGGGCCTGAGGCAAGCTTAGCTGCCAGGCCGGCCGACTGAGTGTCCGAAGGCCTTATGTAGACTTTATATGCATCAGAGCGCCATCTACCTATACGCTTAATGACTGCCTCCAGTAGTTAAAGTGCGGCTGCGTCTGTGGCGACACCGGCCCACAATGAATGCGGGGCGATGGAAGAAGCATTGAATACTGCTAATGCGAACATCCATTTCATATAGCTAGATAGTGGCTTGTGAGACAAGGGCCTGCCATCTTGGAAGAGAAACAGCGGCTGGTTGGGTGAACCGACTCTATACCTTTGATATGCTTTAAGTGAGCAGAAAGCACGTACTCGGGTGCCAGAGCAACCTACTACAGCTACAAACCCCTTAACCGCATTCTAAGATGTCGGTACATTAATAGTAAAAAACTGGGAATGGTGAAACACAAGAGACTTGCAGCAAAGCGGAGAAATTCCGGCCTCGGATGCACAGTACTCCGCGAACCTGAGACAGGCAAAATAAGCAAGTGTAATGGCGCTAATTAACATCAGCATATCATAATTATGAGTTGGGCAACACTGAGAGTAGCTTCTCTAGCATGTTGTATGAAACAGGCAAGGCCTGAGATGGAGGTGCCCCCTGGCGCTCAACTGACTTAAGTGCCCACTTAACACGTGGCGAATAAATTTCTGGTGGTGAACACCCCGTAGTTATGAGCCATGCCCTTACACCAGATATATAAACTCTAATGGTGCTAATAGAAAACGGCCGAGATGCCAGATGCGCTATGAACCGCAATACAGTATCTTCTCGAAAATCAAGGGGATCAAACATATACATGTGACAGAATTGAATATATATTGAGTTGGAAGCAAGACCGGCAAGCAACAACAAGGCGACCCTTGTGTCCAAATCTGAAATCCAGAAGCACAAAATCAACTGCTACTTCCAAAATATTTAACCTCAGCGGGCCAGATGCGAGCTTAGCACCGCTTCAGTGCCCTGCAACAAAATTTGTCTAGTTTGCCCCTGCTGAGCATATCGGCATCGAAATTATCATCAGTGGCAATACTACTGTGGTGGCTATACTATAGGCTTCAATCGTTAGACACCAGAATCCCACAAACTCCATGATATCTGATGCCGGAGTATAGTATTTATTCAGTATACCGCATACTGCAGATTTGTCAATATGAAAGATAACTCGCTGACCTGAAAGCTCGGGCGCCCAGGTTGCGATTGCTTAGCTGCAGCATGCATCTCACGCCAATCGATGGAATGAGATTTAAGCGGCAGTGTCTCTCCGGTGTAGGACATGGCAAACCAGATGTCACTGAAAACGGCTTCGTAGCCATAATCGCTGGCATCAGTGAATACATAGTGCACTACTCCTACTGACCAGTCACTCTCATACATAAATGCCCCATTGTGAGATTCTATGCATTTATCTCACCAATCGATGTCAAACATTGCCTCAGTAGACAACCTGTGCTTAGGCCTTTTAGCCAGGCCAATTAGCCTGCTGCAACGCGTGCTGCAAAGGCAAGCTTGCTTATTAGACTCTGAAGATCCCTCGTGGATCCGACCCTCCTACCACGCCAAGTAGCGATGACCTCCCTAAACTCCAGGACACGACTCTGTGATGTGCACCAATCGGCCTTCTCTGCATCAATGATTATGCCAAAAAACTCAGTACAGTTTGCAGGTTCAGTGACCTTGTTAGCCTGCACACAGACAGGTACGTAACATTACTTTCAGATTATAGTCACAGAGTTCACGTGATGGTGCCACTATCAGAAAGTCATCAACATATCTAACAATCTCTGCACAAGCTCCTACCAGCTGCATAAACTCAAGCAGTGCTGCAGCGAATATATCGAAAAGAGCAGGAGCAGACCTTAAGCCAAAATTCAATACCTTGGAAAAATACAAACAAGAGTCCCAGCTTAGTCCTAGCAAGTACCAATCAGCTGGATGGACCCCTATATGCTTATATGCCTCACGAAGATCCATATATGGCGATGAAAACTTAGAACAATAGCGAACTGCGTCGTCTACTGATGCATAATGGAGTGAATAATCCTCTGGATCGATATCAGAGTTTACAGATCAAGGATATGACAAATTGTGAATCAACCTAATCTAGGAATCGTCACGCTTCATGAATGCCCCAAGCGGGGATACGACATAATGAATATAAGGTGAGGTGGTAAATGGACCATAAAGCCTACCAGCTGCAGCATCAGCCTGAATGACCTCTGCGACCTTAGAAGCAAATACAGTGGCTGAAGGCCAGTTAGGCGAAACTATCGTATCAGTGGCGGCTGGTCGACCTATCCAAACCCCCTCCACCAATTGGACTATAACAGACTTGGCCCTGTCAACAGGATACACTTCATATAAATTGCTATACCAATACTCATTATTGAGGTAAGCTACTGGTACTAGTTCTGATCCTTGAGCATTTGACGCAGACAACAGAACCGTCGGATCCTCCGCAGCAAATACACTTATGGACTCGCCTGCAGGCAGTACCGGCCCTGCATCGACCATATTCAGCAGGTTTCGCCTGCTTGGGGAACTCCCTGGTGAGGCGACTGACCTGTGCTACCTGCACTACCTGTACTACCTGGGTTCTTGCTATATTTGGAAAGGTCGCCACTTGCCTGCCTGGGGGCCCGAAGGGGCAATAAGACCCGTTGTGGTCGTTAGACACCCAGCGGACACATCGATTAATGCTCCTAAGCACTGCAACATCAAATGTGAGAACATACAACTCCTGGGTGAGCCACGAGAAATTAAAGGATCTACGGCTCCCCAGATTCTGCCTATGCCGAGTATCATAAGTAATAACAAATAGGAGCCTAAATGATGAAACATGGTAATGAGGAATGCACAATATAGGGCCAAGTATTAAACCCAAAATAACTACATGCAAAAGCTGGTAAGCACCCCAGGCTTCTAGCCACTTAAATGAGTTTCCTATAGCCTTTCTGCTATGTTGATAGTTGAAGTTAAGGACTCCTTTATCGTCCACAGAGCACTTAATATCATTCTGCTCATAAACATTGTTTTTAACAAAATCAACCAATTCGACAAACTCACAACTTAGGGCTGCTTCTTTAGCTTTTTGGGAGACGTGTTCTGTGCCTGGAAAGCGGCTGTACGTGAAATGTTCATAAATACTTTGTTTTGACTGCACTGGCGCTTCTCCGGCTGACGTCTTGATCTCGGACGCGAGTGTAACGGTCGTCATGCATGGCTGGGCGGCATGAGCCTCGAGGGTAGTCGGATGGCAGCTGTTACTGATGCCCTGGGCCGACTGATGCCCTTGAACTGTAACGGTAAGACGATCGTTTCTGACAGCGTCAAAACTCAGAGTTTCCTCGAATCTCCTGGGAAGATCTGAGCTGACGTCTGGACCCAAATGTGAGTCCGCGAATGGGACTGACTTGCTGCTGGGCACTGGCACCGGCACTAGGTATTTACGCCTACATTCTGGACTGACCTAGTACCCTCAGCTATTTCAAGTGCGATGAACGATAGCGTCAGAGATGAAGAAGAAGAAGTGTGTTGATCCGGCGAAGAAGTGAAGTGAATGAATATGAATGATGAGCGCTTGATTATATAGTAGTATGATGCGCATAGAGGAAGCGGAAGGTGAGAATGCTTTATTTATATTAATTACATATATTACCCTGCTAATAAATTATATTTAATTATGATTTATGAATAATTAAGCATAAGAAAAGTGATTTTTCTACGAAAGTAGATGACTTCAAAAGCATGATTGTGACATTAATTTGTTTGTTAGTGTTTGATCTAATGACCTGTAGCGCCACCTGTGGGAAATAATCAGCATTGTATTTTTCATGCAGAGGGATCACCTAGTGAGAATTTGTGTCGGATTCAGTTCTACAGTTCCCTCATTTATCTGCAAAATTGGCTTGGGGATGAAGTTGTGCAGATAAGTGAGGGTTGACTGTATTTAATAAATTATTATCATACCAGAACAAATTGTAATACAGTGCCTTGCAAAAGTACTGGCACTCCTTAGATTTTCCAGCAAATATGTCAGCTACAATTATGCACAGGACATATTCTATATGTGATAATTTACAGTGAGAAGTAAAGTTCAAAGCTGATGTGCAGCTGATATATGTTATGTTACATAACTTATCCCATATGTATATGATTACATAGTGATGCTACTGTTTACATATAAATGTATATACTAATAATTATGTATACACCATTTTATTTGCTGTTAATTGTATTGTTGAGTTATTTAATAAATGAGTATCCCATCAAAATAAGTAGCTGTAATATTTATCTTTGTTATATTCAGTTGAAGACAACTTAATGAGAATTTCCTGAACACATTACAGATTTTTTGTACTTTTTTTTTTTTTTTTTCGATGCTGCACTTACAAAATGTTGGAGGCTCTAACATAAATAAAAAAGAATAACAATGATAAATGCTTTCTGTTTGCTGTCTAACAACAAAAAATAGGTAAGTAATTTTTAAATTTTAGACTAATAATCAAGGACCCAGAGATGACAACAGAAATCATAGATTTTGGGTCTTTTTTCAATCCCAATACAGCCATTCAGCCTCTTTCTGAAGCTGGAAACGTCACAAATCGTCTGTAGCTGAATTCAATTTAGTGTGCTAAGTATTACTTTAAGTGAGGTTTGGACACCCTTGAAAGTTAGGAGTGAAAAAGTGAAACACTCGCGGGAATATCCCTTATCTTAAAGGAAATCTTAAGGTTAAGTGTGAAAACGCTCTTCAGAATTTTAGTGAAATGGCCCCCTAAAGGTGAGAATGCTTTATTTATATTACATTTATTACCCTGCTAATAAATTATATTTAATTATGATTTATGAATAAAAACATTACTCTATTTGAGTTAACATATTCGCAAATATAGCTTAAATGTCAGTTTATCTGCCTATTGTCACTCACCATCCTAAGCTGTGTTCAAATGTACATCATTTGCCGTATCATTTCGGGGTTTCCATCATTGCAGCTTCACCCCTAGGTACCAGACTTCAGGAAAAAAAACTTGAAGAAAAAACTGAACAGAATTATGCCATCATGACTTTAATTGCTTTGATCACTACATGGCAACATTTATATATTCCATGAACAGTTTGACCCATCTGTATGATATCATGGTAGATTTATTCTCATGTCCTTAGATGTATTATATATTTAGGTTTATAGGAAATTATTGTATATTAATCAATGATACATTAAATAGTAAAATACACAAAAATTAACTGCATTATGTGTACCTCCCCCTAAAACGGAATTAGATAATATTATAATCATTATCATAATTTGTAGTCAGTTATTAGTAGAACAGGATGCTAAGCTACATGTAACAATAATATATGGTAAAGTGGTGGTTATTTTATTGAAAGAACCCTAGTTTTAACATGTACCTTAAGCCAACTTGTAACCACAGTAAGACATATTGCAAAATTTGCCAGCAAATTATCGTAAAAACTACAAACAAATTTTTACATTGTATCTGTTTAGTTTGTTTCAGACTATAAAATACATGTAATACATACCTGGAGTGATACAGCCAGAAACAGAAGCACAAAGAAAGAATAAGTCTTCTTTGTATACATCGAAGATCTGAATGTTGTTCAGTAGACTGACAATAGAGACTATAGCTTTCAGTTTTATATTACAGAGCATAGGCATAATTAGGCAGAGCCTGTTTATTTATTTTGCAGATCCTTTGAAAATAGTTTTGAATAAAAATAAAGCTATTTCATTTCTCAAACCTCCTTACCAAACACAGCAGCAATTGTGATGTCACAATTAAAGGTGTACCGGTCAAGGAATTAACCGAACTGATACCGATACTGCTCCCAAGTATCGGTCGATACCGATACTGATACTGATACCTACGCTAGCTGTCATCATTTATCTCACCCCAACCATCTTCTCTCCCCCCCTTTAGTTTATATGACCGTACATGCAGGAGATGCCAGACCGCTTGATTGCCAACTGTTTAGCCAGTATGAACTCAATTAAATTTAAATGATACAAGTTAACAGAAAATTTGATATGTACAATCAAGTTGCTTCACCTTAATTTTACTTTTATCTGTACTCTTTACCCTCAGAATAAAGATTTTAGACTAAAATTTATTGAAGCAGTCATTAATGCAGAATCCACTTCACTTAATTAAAATTTTAAATATACTGAAACGTTTAAAAAAAATGTAAAGCCACTTTAGTGGCTTTACATTTTTTTGGATTCTGCATTACTGACTGCTTCAATACATTTTAGTCTAAAATCTTTATTCTGAGGGTTAAGAGTTATACCTAAAAGTCGCTGTTCCCCGAATCGAACTCTCGTGTGTGTTTGACACGCATCACAGCTTGTGCTACTCTTGTCTTCTTCAAAGGATGATGAACAGTCTGTCTCTACATTGTATACTAAGTACTATGACATTCTTCACTAGGCAGATTTCGCCATATGAGATGAGAGATAATCTTAAGCTAGTCAAGCCTGTTTAAAACACTATGCAATATGGTTTCAGATCTATATATCAAGGTGCTTTGATTTGGAATTATTTACCTGTTGAACTAAACAAGTAGATGAATTAGCTTAGAAAGTTGTAATTGTGGAGCATGTGTGAGCTGTCTGCAAAATAATTTGTGATCATTGTTTAGTTAAGTCATAATCTCATTCTAATCATCTGTATAAATATCTTCTTTCATTGTTATTGTTATTTTTACCAGTCGGCTAAAAGCTATATAGCTTATGTTTTATTGTTTTGTCTTGCACCTCCGACTATAAATAAAGTTTTATCTTATCTTATCTTACATCAAAACCCCAGAACTGCACTTGCATTATGAATAGAAATTGAGTAATTTACCTTTCTATTAATACAGACAAATGAAATGGTGAAATTACTCAATGTATCATAATTGCCCAATTTCTCAAAGTAGGTACGGTACGCCTGCTTTGCTTTAAAAGTTTTGATAAACAAACTATACAATAACTTAATGGAATCTTTGTGAGATTAAGCAATACATATTGTGATGCAATTGCGTTCTGATTACTATTATTATCATAAATGTAATGTAAACCTGAACATTTTCTTCTTTTTTCAAAGCTTTTTATTTTGAACTTAATGCACATATATTGTAAATTATATTTATAACAACATTGTAAAAACAAAAAATGTTCTTATTCCAAAGCTTAATGCCCTCAAATATAAATAGGTCAATGATAAAGAATGAGTGTAAGTATAACTAAATTACTAACTGTACATGTACATGGAAAAATATATACATGTAATATAACTACAAGATATAAAGTTCACGATCTGCTATAGCCAATACAGTGATGAATACATATTAAAAAGTGCAATGTGTCAGTGCAAGATAAGTTCTTATGAATTGCCAATTCCATTTTGGCCAGCTCTGATGAAGGTTCCGGGTTCAATTCTCTGGGACGGGCACTTTTCATGAGCTACATCACAGCTGGATGTCATTCGGAGACGTTAAATTGGTGGTCCCTTAATTTAACTTGGTGTCTATGCTGAGGCAGGTAAAAGGGTGTATTCCTCCTCACCTCATCAATCAACCATTGCTAACGATAAGAACTTGCCTTAAAGGGCTGCACTTTCCATATCTATCTATCTATCTATCTATCTAACTATCTATCTATATATATATATATATATATATATATATATATATATATATATATATATCTAGTACAGTGAGAGGTATACTCTGTTCAATTGTGATCAATTCAAGTGTACTACTCATATAGTTACACATACAGTGTGTTGCAGAGGGAGTTTGCATATAAATATATCAACTATAATTCTACAACGGACAAAAATGGCAGATGCAAGCATCACAATTTTCATGGATATTTATCATATTTTGCATGTTTTAAAGCCACATTGCAACTGCTTTGTGATGTCAAACAACTTTTGCAAATGCAGACATATAAACGTGTCATTTTAGGGTAGCAACATATTCAAGTAAATTGTGTATATTAGTTTCGTAACTTGCTTGGGAGTCACTCGCAGAGCGTTCTACGTAGATTCTATGTACGTTTTTACGTACATTCTACGTACGTTCTACGTACGTTCTACTTGCATCCATAATCACACGTAGCCATACATAGCCATATGTAGCCATGCACTCGTAAAACACTCGGCGATCAGCTGTAATCATACACACAAAAGTAATAATAGCCCTAAATTATCTTTATGATATAGTTTATTGCTTCCTCAGGAATGATAGATAATATTGATCTAATTATAGCACATGCAAACTCATCAGTTCAGGTCAATGTCCCTCTGGAATGCCATTTTATTTCTCTGTTGCAATTTGATGACCTTGCTGAATCAAACTGGAACCAACCTTTATATCATCTAATATCATAATATATATGCACATATAAAAAACACTGAAGGAAGATTCTGTGCAAATATCATATTTTTTGTGGCTTCAGAGGTGTAGTAACTAGGAAATCTCTAAGTTGTAAACTTTTCTGCAACTAGAGACATCATGCAAGCGGACAGAAATCTGACTTCTGTGATATGTGACACTTAGAACAAGCTCTACAGCATGCCCCTCTCAATAATTCAGACACTGATATTGTCTGACATTATAAGATCAAAAATATCACAATGACCAATTGCCTATACCCCTGACTGAATGTGGCAAAACTTTAAAAGACCTCATAAGCATTCGAGTAAACTTGAGCTATCCCTAAGGTGGAGATGTGTGGTGCAAGTTTTTAGGCCGCACCCTGTAAACAGATTTTGTGTGTTTTGATTCATCTAATTATTGTCAAAAAGTCAGGTTATGGCCTAAATTCAGGATTATGAGACAACACCATTATTCTGTTGTAAAGTCATGCAGTCATCTAAGGGTTTGTAACAGAACATTATACCTATCATAAAGTTGATATTGCATGATGTTTTACCAATTCACTCAATATAGTGAACACCGGGGCTAGAAGTCAGTTTATGCCTGCAGTAAGCTTTCAGTTCACATGTTTTTGTCGATTTTTCATAGTTAAATGATCCGCAAAGAGAATCTTTCTGACATGTTTCGACACATCGACTGAGAGGAGCAGTGAACTGAGCGATGTCGTATCCCAGGATGGCCATGTTGGGTTTCCTCTGAAGGCGAGTGTAGGATATGTTGGAGATGTTTTTCGAGAGGTCACACACTGAAAGTAGATCACGGAAACAGCATTGAATCTTTGTCATCAAGGCAGAATGTTGAGAACAAGTCATCATAATCACATAATGTCAAACCATGCGGTAAAAAACTAATTGTTTCATTCAGGCTGACAGGGATTCTGAAGGGCTGACAACCATTATTTGGGGTCAAACTGAGAAGGGCTCATGTTTGAACAGAATCAGATCCACTGGCCTGTTCAGTGTATAGCTTAAGTGACAGGTTGCCATAGTAACTCATAGGGCCATGAACGCGTAAACACCACCTACCCTCATCTTTACTTTAATTAGCTTTTTATCGTGGATAGGCAATACAATGCTCAACTAGGTATCTAAACATTGTAATATGGGGAACACACCCGATCCTTTACTTTCAGTGTTTTGTTGTTGAGACATGCAAAACATCTAGAAAGGGCATCCAGAGGTAGCCGTGCTTGGTTTGCTCTTTTTGGAACATATCGAAAAAGTTTAAGTCTGGTTGTTCTGGACACATTTTGTGCTAGTTGCACTCAGAGTCCATGTGTGGGGGTAATTTTAGTGCACCACTCAGGAGCTTTAGACCAATAGTACTGAGACAATAAAATGCAGTACAATACATAAATATATATATATAGATTTTATTGACATGTAAAATATCATAAGTGATACATATGTCATTCAGTTAAAGATAACATGAAAGAGACATTAATGTAAATACAGAAAGCAATAAAATTTCAATAATCAAGGTTCCAGCCACCAAGTTAACTATTAATACGTGTTTAAAATCCACATACACAATAAACAAAAAATACATGCCGCTAATAAAAACATTTCACTCTTAAAGTCCAAAACATGACAAGCACATCATAACTAATAAACTAATAAACTAAATTAATAACTGTGTGGATACAGGAGATGGTTTTCTCTACACATCGGCTTGAAGGAGAAACTTTCCTAAACTATTTAATAACTCAGGTTCCTTGTTTGTCATTATTGCTGTAATCTTAGTTATATCATCTAGAGACAAGAAGTTGTTAATAAATTTAGTTGCATTAAAAAAAAGGTTAACACGGTGTTGCTCATTACCAGGACAGAGTATCAACAGTGAATTTCATCTTCTACAAAGTTTAACGTACACTTTTCACATATTCTATTTGGTGCGGGAATTATTGGTTTATGGTGTCGACCTGTTTCAATCTTCAGGCTATGTGAACTTGTCCTAAATCTAGCTATTTTAGTTAACACTTTGCGAATTTGTTGCAATTCAAGATAAGGTTCTATTCTACAATCAGTTTTAAATAGTTTATATGTCCTAAGTTTTGGTTGTTGTGAACTGTCATTTATTGCATTTATAAGTCGCTCATGTTCGGCTTCATACAGTGACACCAAGAATTATTCAGACACTTCCAGAAGTTGATGCAATTATTTTTGCAGAATAAGAATGATTTAGGTTAAAGTGGCATCAAATTTACAGGTAACATTCAAATCTAAATGTCAGTAGCTGAGGTTTCTATGCATTCTTCATGGTTTATAAGTTATTGAACATTTTATATTTGTGAAAAGCCCTGAGCGTCTGAATAACTTTTGGTTTGACTGTACATGCAAAGCAATTCAATACAAAACTGACATACCCTCAAGTAGGTCAGAGCAGGTAGGTCCACCATAGGTTGGCGCACAGACACCTGGGCAAGTTCCATTGAATTTATCGCAGGAGACCATGTTCTCACAGTGACATCGGCCCATGCAATTTACTCCGAAGTAACTAGTGGGACATTCTGCAAAAGCTAATATCAGAAAAACCATTTCTTCTTTCATTGCATCTATTTGTGAGTGAATGTGTTCACAAAGTGACATCAAATTTGTTGTTATTGAGTCTGTTGAAAATGCCTTAGATCAGCCTATTTCAATAAACATTCTTATGTACAATTGAATCTGTAGTGAACATGTATTATCACGTCATCACTAACACTATACCCACTAAATGATGATTGATTAAGTCCAACAACCTATGAAACGTGCATCGGTGGTAGGACTGCCTGTAATAAGATAAATGTTATATTAAGATAAAATGTATTTTTTTGACTTGTAGGTCCCTTGTGGGCTGAGCACTTTAATGTGCAAGTCAATAGGGGGCCTCACTCAGCAATAACGCACTGGGCTTCCAGCCGTTGTGTCCAGGGTTCAATTCCAAGTTGAGCCTAAGTTAGATGGCTGTTTCATCCATCATTTCAGTTCTATGATCCCTGCCTGTCCTAATTAGCCCATCAAGTGCAGAAATATAGGACATAAACCCTAATTACCCATTCACTTTCTATAACTTTTTATTGATGAAAATATCTAACAAACTTAATATGGAGTTGTCCAATGTTCCCTCTATGTAATTTTTTTTATGTAATCCAAGAGATCATTGCAAAAACATTTGGGTCAAATAAATTCATTTCATTGACATTCTCATCAACTAATCTACAACTAAGATTATCATTTCCATTTCAAAAATAGTCAAATATGGCCCATGGCAATGCTTCTAAAGGAATATATATGAAAATCAGTAAGAGTGTTACACCACCTAAAGATGTTTCCTTTAAAATAAACCTGTAAGGTTTGTATTTATTTATATTTAAATAAATAAGTATGGATTGCATGGAATGATACTCAACACACCCATTTTGTATATATGTATATAAATTTTGGCAACTTAAAATAACAAATTCCGTCAATCTATTCTGTGGCAAAATACTATAAAATTTACAGCAAAGCCAAAGAAAATTGCATTCTACCGTGAATCAAGTAAATGGCTGCTGAATACACAAATTCCAACATGCAGCATATCACTGCATATTTTACGGGACTATGATGTAAAACTTCTCTACACAATGATACTGCAGTATCTTATGGTAAGATACAGTAAATATCAACTATAATATGATACTCTAAAAATGGCGGGAGATGGCACAGCATTGGTGTATTTTGGGGGCTCATCGGTAGGGCCATCACGAAAGTACAATAATAACTTATGGTAAGGGGCCATTTGCATGATTTTACGTAGTACAAACCTTAACAACCAACTTCTAACCATAATTTTTGCAGCAAAAATATTACGCAAAATTTTGTCAGCAAGATGCCGTAAAAACTACAGGACATTTTATTACGATCTGAAACTTAAACAACTCTGTTCAATTTCAACATTTCATGTAAAAGATAACAATTATCGATGATGCAAAAAAAACGTGTGCTGCATGTAATGGAACAGAAACAGAATTGTCAATCCATTTATAAAGGGGTCATAATTTTGTCTCACCAACAGAACATGTTCCACCAGGGTTAGGGGTTGTCCATTCAGTTGCGCAGGATCCAGGACAGACCCCAGTAATTGCATTACAGGGCACATTGTTCATGCAATTGCATCGAGAGCAATTAGTACCATACTCAGTTGCCAGGCAGGCTAACAAATAAAAATTGATATATATAAGTTTATTAAATTTGTGGATTAATGGTTTGCCTGTAGACTAGCAATTTAGGTTTTTTCATCATTACCGCTTAGTATTGTGTGATGTCTTCATACCTGCTCTATACAGACTTATATGATTGATGTTGCCACCGCAAGATTTGCCATCATCACACGCCTTGTAGCAATTTGTAGTGTCGGCAGGAGTACGTCCATCATACTTCCATAGCAAGTCACTACCACAGTAACATTCTGTTCCATTGTTCTGTGAGAAAATTTCTGCATTTTAATATCATTTGATTACTATAGTGTAAGCCAAAATATATGTCCACTTGATTGTTGGTCTTTTTTTTACATATATCATTCCATGTCACATCAAACAAATTTCAGAAAGTGCACGCATATCCATCTCAGATTTATTCTTTATGTTATACACTTAAACCTCATCATATGAGATGAATCTATGAAAAGTTTGAAATGCCCATCACAAAAATTTCAAAAGTTATGATAATTTGGGAGATAACTGCATAGGTGCAACAGGACAGAACATTGCACTAAATGTTACATAAAATTCATGATCCAAAAGACCTTGGAGACCAGCTTTTTAAATTATTGTTAAAACCGTTAAAATAATTATTACATACAAAGGTTTTCCTGGACCATGGCAGTTGGTTCCAGATGTGTGGGCCTTGGTATTTTATGGAAAGAAATCCATACGTTTGTGTTTTTATAACATGGTCTACAGAGGGTATGTGTGTGTCTAAGGTTATGAGTCACTTCATAAAATTTGTAAAAACAGGAGTCTATTGTAAGTGCCATGCCTTGCACGACTTTATAAACAAGTTCCATAAATATTCTCAGGTGCTGCACATAGCGTGAACCTTACTAGGAGTCCAGGATTCACATAACATTGTCTGGAGTTTAGCTTCCAAGACTATGGGATTTGTTTCCACGTCACAGAATTTGGCGGTAATTAGTGTCAGTGTAACATGCAGATGATATCATTAGCCAAAACATCTGTCTGTGAATCTGTAATGTTATAGCTATAGAGCTTAATTGTGTTCTAATAATATGGTTCTTGGAATGAGTAAGTCCAAGTTCAATCATTTTATTCTCCACTATATTTAACAAAATTATACATAATCAACATAAAAATAAAAATAATTCAGTGGAGGAGAACCCTCTTAGGCATTTAGGTGCCGCTATCGAGGGACCACCTATAGTAAAAAGTAAATGTTTTATTTGCCATAAAATAAAAAGTTTAGCAGATCTGAAAGGTACTGCAAAGTAGACTACTGCTTCACTGGAAAGGATCCCTCACATGAAATCAGTACTAGCTATTTGTAACATATATAATAAATAGTTAAGGATTAGGATATACTGGTTGGAGTTAGGTAGATACTTTTAACAGTTTCTTTCACAGACATAACAGGTTGGTAGCGAGCAATGATCTGAATATGAGTTGATGGTTATTTTCTTAATATATTTCTTAAAGCCATCAAAACTATGTGTGAAAATTTTATCTCTTATATTTAAACTCATGCTATTAAAAAGTTGTGGGTATCGGTATGTTATACTACACTTAGCAAATTCATGTCTAATCTGGGGTGGTCTATACATAAGATTTTGTCTAGTTGGGTAATTTTGATTGGTAATTTTGAGAGACTGCAAGAGGGTCATAAAATAAACTGGAAGGTTGCCATTTTCTGCTCTATAGCTAAATTTATAGTCATGCAGCGCACATAGGTCATCAAATTCGAGCAGATTTAAAGCTTTAAAAAGTCCACTGGTGTGAGCATTATGTTTACTCCTTGTCATATGTCTAATGACTTTTTGTGGTAATTTAGAAATTTTTTTACCTTTCCCGCCCCAAATTAGTAAGCCATAGTTTATATAGGATAGTATTAGTGAGTTATAAATGTTCAGAATTGCATTGATGGGGATAAAGTTTTTCAACTTATTTATAATGTCCAAGGTCCTACTTATATTTTTACCAATGATATCTATGTGCTTACCCCATTTCAATTTAGAGTCAATCACTATGCCAAGGAGATTAAAGCTCTCGACAAACTCTATAGTATGGTTTTCCATTTTTAAGTGGGGTTTACAATTCCCTTTGGGCAGTATGAAAAACAATTTATTTTTTATGTTTAGCCAGTTGCTAACTTTACTTAGCTCATTATTTACACTTGGATTTTAAATCTGTTTCACCAAAGGAGTTTAGTGTTGCCATCAGAGTGGAATCATTGGCATAGATGACTGGATAGAACCAGTCTGTGGCATGGACCAGGTCATTAATATATCTAATGAAAAGAAGGGGTCCTAGAATGGACCCCTGAGGGGCTCCTACTGTTAAGCTCATTAGATCAGAGGATATATCTTCAAGCTTGACATAGTGCAGTCTGTTTGACAGGTAGCTTTTCATAAAATCTAGAGACTCATTTCGAAAACCATAAAGTTTCAATTTATATAATAGGATATCATGGTTAAGTGTGTCAAAGGCCTTCAATAAGTCTAAATATACATTTAAAGGTGTTATTGTTTGTCCATAGATGTTATAATTCTTTCAACTACCTCAAGGACTGCAAATATGGTCGAGTGGCAACTCCTTAAATCATACTGGCTTTGATAAAAAAAATTTGACTTCATAAAGTATTCATAGATTTGAGCATGCATACTTTTTTCCAAGACCTTTTAAACACTTGGAAGAATTGAGATCTGCCTTTAATTTTCAAATTAAAAAAATTCATTTTTCTTGAGTATTGGAAGAACTTTAGCTATTTTGAGCTTATTCGGAAAAGTGTCAGCTTGAATACATTTATTGAACAGTAACGTTATTGGGTGAGCTAATTCTAGTTTGCAATGTTTTAATAGTTTAGTAGATAACCAGTCAATGCCACAGCTGCTCTTTGTTGTAAGTTGTCTATTGTTTGAATAATTACTGGTTCAGTTACAGGATTAAAGAGAAACGTTTCATGAGCAGGATTCTTCAAAAATTTTCTAAAAGTATCATGACCACTGTTTCTTATAGAAAAGGCAAATTTTGGTCAGATTTCCACAAAAATATTTGTTAAATTGTTGTGCTATAATCTAAGGGGCAGTTTCAAAGTTGTCATTTATCAAAAATTGCTTTGGAAATGCATTAGTTACCTTCTTTTTGTTTATTATTTCATTGATCAGACTCCAGGTTTTCTTTATATTGTTTTTATAGTTGTCAAAATATTTAGCATAGAAGGATTTCTTTGCTAAACGAATGGATTGTTTTAAGATTTTGTTATAAGAATTCAGATTGTTTTTAAGTACTAAATATCTAGGGTTTTCTCTGGTGTTCTTCAGGGTGGGATCATAAGTCCAAAATTCCTTAATTTGCACTTGTCAGATATGTGTGAATATCTAGATCAGACATGTGGAGTGACGATTAATAGTACTACTTACACACATTTGAACAATGCCGATGATCTTGTGTTGATATCAGAAATTCAAGATGGTATGCAAACACTCCTAAAAAATCTATAAGCCTATTGTAGGAAGTGGCATTTGATAACCAATTCTCAAAAAAGTAAAGTTATGATCTTCCATACAAATGAGCGATATAATTCTTGTAAAAACTACAACTTTAGTGTTGGAAATGAAGATTTAGAAGTAGTTGATTCATACAAATATTCAGGACATGTTCTGTGTAATTCAAAAAATGTACACAAAACAATATGAACACCTAGCAATTCAAGAGAAAGCAATGTATGCACTTGAGGAGAAGACAAAGTCCATGAAAATGATTGACACCCATATATTGTTAATACTTGAATATAATAGTGAAAGATGGCTCCCAGAAAAATAAATTGTCACCCTCGAAAAGGTACAAATGAAATTTCTCAAGAATGTTATAGCTATTTTAGCAGACACTGACTGGTTTCCACTGATCGTCAGACAACAGGCTTCAGCATTAAGCTTTCTAAATAGACTCAAGTCTAACACATGTCCCTCCAAAACAAATGACTGTGTCCCTGTATGAACAGATCCATGCCAAGATGTTGAATGAGATCAATGATAGCGTACATAACCCCACTAAAAACTCATAAAACATTCAAGAAAGATATTAAAATAGAACCCAATTTGAATCATGACTTTCCCAAATCAATTTATTGTAATATAGCATGTTTCAGGCTGAGCTCTCACAACTTAGATATTGAATTAGGCAGGCACAAACACCCTTATGCACCTGCTGAGGAAAGAATCTTTGAAAAATGCAATCATGATCAAGTTGAAGATGAATTTAATGAAATTCATATATATAATTCTATGAAACATCGTCACACCAACCCGAATTCCAGCATAGACTGCACCTTGTTGCTTACATGCACCAGCGCATTGAGATACATTCTGTTTGGTTCCTAATCCAACTTGTTGAGGGCTACCAACCATATAAGGTGGATTCCATGCATACCAGCATCCAATGAAACGCTCATCAATTCTGGGAATGGCTGTGAAATAGATTTAAAAGAAAAACGATATGTCACAATAAAGTCCAAACTTTCTAAGCTATAAAAAACCTCTGTATACAAATTCACTTCAAGTTTCATATCTATCTAATGATAATATTTTTCTTTTTGCCATTTTGTCATCATTATAGCCATTGCTATGGTCACAAAGAAGCAGCTAAAAATACAATGGTGAATATAGCTAACTTCAAGTTATCTTTTTCTTAGAATTGTTTTTATTAGCTAGTAAGTTGGGATTTGAATTGTCGTAAATGTTTCTTTCGTTTTATGACCGAAAAAAGGTGTAAAATTATTTTGAATCCTAGTTTAATACACAGTCGACACAGTTTCTTTTCTTGTTTTGTTTTTTACCAAATATCAATCTATAAGATCCCTTAATATATCAACATATGTGACTGCTTGACGGGAACTACTTACATCCAAATAAACTTGTGAGCACATATTTACAAGTTTCATCATCACTTTTTGTGCATGGTCATATTAAAAATGACCATGTCAGACTGTCCTAGCTCAGTTTGGGGAAGCTATTAGAGCATAGTTTCAGCTAATTTTGGCATATAGTCCTTGGTTACCACATTCAAAATGCATAAATTAATGTTTTACACACAATGAACTGGTAACTATGGAATTTACTTTAAAACAAAGTGGCTGATCTGCTGTGTAGGGCTGGGGGACCTTGGTCACAATGCCACCAAGGGGAAGGTTTGTTTTTTGTAAAAAATATATTTACAGGTCATTTATATCATCTCAAGAGTATATAGTTTTCCTCAACCTACTATTTTCCATCACACAAGTCTGGAAAAAGGTCTCTTTGTTAAAGAGAGCTTTTCTTGTTATTGATGCAATAAGTATATTCCCAAGCCAGATGCCAATTGCAACTTAAACAAGAGAGATTCCAGGCTTTATATGCTCTAAAATGTAGTTTCGTTATCACTAAAGATGTTTCTTATAAGTAGGCAAAATTAATTCGAATTGCACAATCGAATAAAAAATGTTAAAATGTAGTGTGACCTGATGCTCGAAACTAGGATTTTACATTGGACAAATAAACCACTTTACCTGATGTCAACTGATAAACTGCAATTAGTCTCCAAGGGTCTCCACTGCTCTGTGCACACCTATAGGTTTGACCGTTGAAATTGCAATCGCTACAACCTCCATTGGAACCATATCTGTCATAACCACCTGAGCCACAGTGACAGTCATTACCAAACCCTCCCTGAAATCATAGAGGTATATATTTTATTGCAAACAAGCTCTTTTTTCAAGATACAATAATCAGAAGTAGACTATACTGTTTTCAGAACTCAGAAGTGCTTTTTGAAGACAAGTCTTCAGGAAGGTCCCTCTAGAACTATTTAGAAGTCGCTGTTGAGGGTTCCCTCTTGAGGACAGTTTACCTCAATTTTGCGACTTAAATTATGACTGGAAAATACTGTACTATCATTGAATATGAATCGTTGTGGTGAAAAATAGGTTAAATTTGGAATGTTTTTATGAATTTTAATAAAAAAAATAATTTAAATTTGGAATGTTGTAATTTTAACACACATAACAGCCTTGGATATTGCATGTTGTTGAATATTGTGAAATAAACCAATTTTTGTTTAATAAGAAGGAAAAACTTCGTAAATATTTGTAAAATGTTTTTTGTTTTATCTGTGACAGTGTGTTAAAAATCACTTATTCAATAAATCCTCATTTTTGGACAAATGTTACTAATATACTCTACTTGATAGATATGCTTTATATGAGCATGTAGTAGTAAAGTATATTATGAATTTTTGTAGTAAAAAAAATAATTTCAATTGGAGTGTTGTAAGTTTGACACACATAACAGTCTTGGATATTGCATGTTGTTGAATATTGTGAAATAAACAATTCTTTTTAATATAAAGAAAAATCTTTCAAACTAACTTTGAAATATTTCTTTTTTTTATCTGTGATATACTCTACTTGATAGACATGCTTTTAATGAACATGTTGTAGTAAGTAGTAGAATTACAACAAAGGTGCAAGTTAGATGTGTTGGTGTTGAGTGAGACGAAACTGGATGCTTCCTTCAGTAAAGTAATGTTAAATATTGAGGGTTACAATTGCATGAGACAAGATAAGAGATCAAACAGCGGGGGGCTGTTAGTATACATAAACAAGGATATACCGTTTTCTGAAGGCAAAATCAAAGTTTGTAATAATGAGATAGAATGTATGTCAGTTGAGTTGAATATATTAGATCAGAAGGTAATGCTGTTATGTATGTACAAAAACCCAAGAACAGATCCAGTCATTTTCAAACTATTTTTTCAAGAGACTTTTGAATTGGTATCTGAGGCATATGAAAATATAATTGTCATTGGGGACCTAAACTTCAATATGTTTCAAGACAACATGCTGTCTAGTATTATCCCATCATTTAGTCTGACAAACATCATAAAAGATGCCACATGCTACAAATCAAGTCAACCAACACTTATAGATGTCATGCTGGTGACAAAACGAAGAAAGGTTTTGCATAGTTTCTCTGAAAACACATATATTAGTGATTTTCACAATTTAATAGGAGGAGTTCTGAGACTACATAAACCTGCCCCAAAAACGAGAAAGTGTCAGTAAGGAATTTGGCTGAGATAGATTATGAAACTGTATTGTCAGAATTATCAAATATTGATCTTTCACAGGCCGTTATGGGCAGCACAGACGCAAATTGTGCATATGAAATGATGCATGAACATCTTTGCAGATTACTTGATAAGCATGCACCCAAGAAACAAAAGACAATAAAGAAAAATGATTTCCGTTGTATGTCCAAAGAACTCAGGAAAGCAATGTTATACAGAAACAGATTAAGAAACAAATACCACAAATTCCGATCAAATCATTATTTGTCCCTTTACAAAGTACAAAGGAATCATGTCAATGCTATTAAATGAAAGGAAATATGCAAATACTTTGAAGAAAAATGTAAATTAGGGACAAGAAACAAAGACTTTTGAATGCTATAAAACCTTTGTTCTCTAAGTCTAGAACTAAGTCTGAAAGTATCCCAATACGGGAAAATGGTGAAATTGTGACAGATGAGCAAAAGGTCTGTAGCATATTTAACACATTCTTTCAAAGTATAGGGTCGGATATTGGAATTCCAGAAAACAATGAAAAACCACTTTGTGATATTATAAGTGAGTATTCCAACCATGAGAGTGTAAAGTGCATTAAAGAACAGATAAAAGGAAACTCTCATACAAATAATTTCACATTAAGATTTGTCACAGAAAGGGAAACAATAAATGTCATGAAATCTCTATCATCAAAGAAGGCCGCAGGTTATGATGATATCCCTGCTCAATTCATCAAAAAGTTAGGTAGTGCACTGGTGAAGCCACTTACACAGTTAATAAATAGATGCATATTAGAAAATACATTTCCAGTCCAAATGAAGAAAGCAAACATTACACCGCTGTATAAAAAGAAGGACAAGCTCAACAAAGATAACTACAGATCAGTTAATCTATTGCCAATACTATCAAAAATTATGGAAAAGGTTCTGTATAAACAAATATAAGAGTATATGAATACATTGTTTCACATGTACTTATCAGGTTTCAGGAAAGGTCATAGCTGTCAAGATTTACTAGTTAGATTTACAGAAGATATTAGACAATCTCTTGATAGGGGGCAAATGTTAGGAGTAATTGCAATTGATCTTTCAAAGGCCTTTGATTGTATGGCAAATGGGCTTCTTTTAGCTAAATTGTCTGCATATGGATTTGATTTGAATTCCTGTGAACTTATGAAATCTTACATAATGCATAGGCAACAACGAGTGAAAATAGGAGAAACACTATCTATCTGGGTTTATAACATTAAAGGTGTTCCACAAGGTTCCATTTTAGGACCACTTTTATTCAATATATTTATCAATGATTTTCTATTTCTTAAACTCAACAGTAATATCTATAATTACGCAGATGATAACACCTTCTGCTGTACAGACAATGATGTAGTAGTTCTAAAAGAAAAATTACACAAGGATTGCATAACTGCCATGAAATGGTTTGAATCAAACAGAATGAAAGCAAATGCCAGTAAATTTCAGTTAATGTTCTGAGTAGAAATACTAATCTAAGCAATAACTCTCTTATTGTATGTGAAACTGAGATTAGAGCATCCACATCAATAAATATACTTGGAGTACAGTTGGATATGAATTTGAAATTCAGTTCACATATTGATGAGGTATGTAAGCAGACAGGAAAACAGATAAATGCTTTGAAAATAACTATCTTGACAAAGAGACAAAAAAGATTATATACAACAGCTACATTAGCAGCAATTTTAACTCTTGCTCAGTGGTCTGGATGTCTTCAAACAAAACCAATATTGACAAACTAGAAAGAACAAACAAACGTGCACTTAGATTTGTCACAAATAAAGGCCAATTAAGTTAAGAAGAAATCTGTAATCCAGAAATGCAACTTAGTGTATATTTAAGATGTACTAAAAATGCTGCTATATTACTATATAAAGTTAAAAAAGATATGGCACCACAATATGTCTCTGATATATTTAATGCGCAAAACTCACAGTATGAAATGAGAGACAATGAAAGAATGTCACTTCCACATTTCAATACAGTCACATACGGGAAGAATAGTTTTAGGTATCATGGGGCAAAACTTTGGAATAACATTCCAGTGGAGATCAAAAGAAGCGTCTCACTCAACACCTTTAAAACAGCTATCACTAAATGGCTACTAAACCGTGAAACTGCAATTTAAGTACTCAATTGTTAATTTTATCAATCTGTTGGTCAAAAAGGGAATAGCATTTCAATCAATCTATTTTACCTTCAGGTGCAGGATCGGAAGATGAATATCAAACTACGGAAATTTATACCAACAAGGATACATCATATGAACCTGACATGACATCACATATTTGACGGACTCTTTGATTTGAAGACTTTTCTTACTTTTTGATTTTATTTATTTACCTCCATTTTTATATATATATATTTTTTTATTATTATTATTATTTTTTTTTTTTGATTTTTTTTGTCGTACAGAAGTTTGTAACTTTGATTACCATGTAATCTGACCATATACGACTTTAAATAAATTATACATACATACAAGTATATGTGCATCAGATTTGCATATTATTATTAGCATCAGATTTAGATATCGTTTATGTCCTCCACTCAGCTTCTGTGAGTCATTAAGAATGCGTCATTGTCATTCAACATGGATGTATGTTGTACAGCAGCTGAGTATATCAGGCAGCTGCTAAGTATGTTGGACAACTGCAAGGGTTGTAGCGCAATGTATTTGGAAAATACAAGCAATGGTGGATGATGTGTTTTGTGGCATTAAGAAAAATTATGTTGGCCTTTGCTATTTCTTAGCTAATATGATTTTTCTTTATCCTGCAAAAAAACCTTGTGGGACTCCTCACTATCCATAATAACTGTTATAACGCTTGATGGTCTTTACACTTACCCCCATTCCAAAGTGACTGAATTTCTGTGCTTCACATGCTATTGCACATCCATCAGCATTTTTTGGACCATTTGGCCACCAGAAGAAAACCCATTCATGCCTCTTGTCAGTGAAGCATCCAACATACGAGTAAGGGACAGCATCCACTTGAAATTTAAAATATGCATTCATGAAAGCGTATACAGATATGCAGAAACACTGGGATAAGTGAAAACATCATTTCAAGTTGCATGAAAAGTGTGCCACACCATACTCAATTCAAACATTATTATGGTTTAATATATTGCCTACAATTTGTGAAAATATCAATGATGAAAAATCAACCCAATTCATGTACTTCGTAAACAGCCATAGATTTTCACCAATATAGCAGACCAAAATTAATATCAGGCGATGTTGACCGGATTTGGAACATCTTAGTATGACAATCACTTTTATAGCGATAGTGTTCATTGACATTTTGGGAGGATATCCTGGTTTGACATTCAATTTGATGACAATTCTGGTTCAATATTGACATGATTTGGAAAGATATTTTGGTATGACATTCAATTTGATGAGAATATTGGTTCAACATTGACATGATTTGGTAAGGTATCTTGGCTTGAAATTTAATTTGAAGGCGATATTGGTTCCATATTAACACAATTTTATATTTTAATTGACATTCAATATTAATTTGATGTTGACCTAAATTGGATGATGTCCTCACATGACATTAATTTTGATTTCAAATACAGATTTTGATGGCATCTTTCTTCAAGTTACACCAAAGATCTAAATTGGTATTAATATTTGAAGTTATATGATAAATTTGGTAAATAAAACTAATCAAGAGTGCAGACAAAGTATGATGTTAAATCTAGAAAAGATGTCCACTTACCAATTCCTATAGATAACAGTAGAATCAGGAACTTCATTTTTAGTGTAGCATTTCACTGGCTTCACCGCTGTCCCCAGGTATCAGGCTATTCTATTTAAATATGCCACTTTAATCTCTGCCTGTAGCACCTGGTTGTGCAAGTTGGCCTAAATTCTGACCTGCAACATTGAGACAGCAGAAGTGAGACAGTGTGTATTCTGTTTCTCATACACCCTATTCATGTGGCAACAATGTTGGCATTTTTGCGTCATGGACCTCTCTTTGTACTCATATTTAAGTATTTTGACGTCATTAGTTGACAATGGCCAAGGTGAGGTCACAGAGTACATGAACAATGGTCAAGTATGACATAATACATTACTTACATCCTTTTCATGGAGCAGCCATATACTTTGTACAAAGACATAAGTATGGGCTGGCCAGTTCTTGTGCTACCTATCACTCGGAAGTGCTAAGACAATGCTTGACGTCACTGTAGCCCAATTATTGATGATGTCATCTAGTATTGTGCATTGGTGACGCAAAGTATTGCATTAGTACTTTCGGGTACAAGGTGACAGTAGACAATGGCCAAGGTGAGGTCACTGAGTGCAAGAACAATGGTTACATAATGAGGTCATAATATATAATATATGACATAATTAAAATGAGACCCATGACACAAAAATGCCAACATGGCTGCCGTGTGAAAAAGATTCCTACCAGAAGGTTGGTCAGAACGACAAATTGATAAAATCACTCATTGGTATATTTGAGTCATTCTCTCATGGTTTTTTGGTTTTTTTCTCCATGCTCAATGTGTGATGAAAGTGGTGGTTGATGAACTAGTTATACTTCAATGCTGTAATGCATATACTATAAAGCTAATTAAAAATGTCACATTGATCTGCATTATCTATGCATTTGTAGGGCAATACATGTACTGAATCAAGAAAGAATTTGTTATTTTCATGTGTTCTCAAATGTAAATAACATCGCATGACAGATGAGGTCAATATTGTTCCAATATTGATCATCGGCACCCGTCATTTGGTTGATGTTGAGTAGATGAAGCATGTTAATTGGGATGGCCAGAAAATCAATACAACTGAAAAGATTGATGGTTCATCTTAATGCTTTTCCATTAGTCTACAACTCGCATTTAAATAAAAAACCGGTAAATCACTCTGCCTCTCAAATAATTAAGTACCCTTTTAAAAAAATTGGTTAATAACCTTACTTTGGAAATATTGAGTTTCCCGATAGCATTTTAAATTTGGCCTATATCATTACAATGTTGACTGATGCTGGAACAACATCATATCAACATCACCAATGCCGTGTCAATGTTGATCTAGCATGTAATATTTTGAAACAGCTGGTCCCCAGATAACAATTCTCATCGGTCAGTCATTGGCTCAGTGACAACCACCCATGGCTAACTTTGAAACGAGGATGATACAATGTCCGCCCAGCTGCTAGTCACTCAGGTAGTTCACATTTTTGTTGCAGTAGGATCTTTATAAATGTTCACTATTCAGTTTTATTATAAAAAGCTTGGAGTGCAAAATGAACAGGAATGTTACTTCTAAGCAAAATTTAATCTTTCATACAGGTTTGCAGGTCCTTTAAACATGTTTAATTAAATAATATCTCTCTATAATTACACCCATATCAAAGGTACTATCATTGGCTTTCATTTGATATGTTAATTAATGCTTTATCTGTCTTCAAACAAAGTTATGTCATAAAAATGGCAGAGACACTGCTATAGAATTGTCAGGGCAAAATTAATTATGAATGTTAAGAAGGTGAAATGTGCAATGAATATTAAAAAAAAATGGGTGTCGCTCACCATGTGCTACTCCTATTTTACCAAATATAGTTATGGCTTTTGAAGATTTGTTTCCCGAGAGCACTATGATTTAATTATTAAAATTTAAAGTAGAGAAATTTTCATTTCTGATAGAGCCATGATTTTATTACTTGAATTGAATTGAGCACCATGATTTTATTATTTGAATTAAAAGTATAGATGTTATCCCACCTGGTGATATGAATATAATTGGGAGAATATCTCGATGAGAAATATTCAAGAGTCAAGTTGACCATTTTTAGTGTAGGACTGATAAAAGATAGGACTTTGTTAAACAGGTCAAATATTTTACTACTCTGGTAATTTGATCAAAATCGATGACCTGCAAATGTTTGTTTTCCATTTTGGGTCGTTTTCTCAGCATGCTTCTAATCACATATGGGGGCTTTGATATCAGAATGCAATAACATTTTTAATTCATAATTATCTTAGTCCATCACTATAAGAAAGGATTGGCTATAGAGAAGAAGAAGAAAAAGAACAGAAATCATTATAAACAAATTTGCAAAACAAGATGTTTCATGAATAAAGAGCTCAATCATTGAATCCTTTAGTAAATAGAGATTCATGAATAATAAAGAAGGGATAAACCTGACTAGAACTTTATTATATTCCCCCATAAATAAATATTTTACTTAATTTGAAAATAAACAGTTCACAAAACAAATCAAGCTAACAATACAAAATATACTTACATAATTAGAAAAGGTCTAGACTCAGCCAAATGTCTCAGCAAAAAATATATAAAATAAACATTTCCGATGTAGTCAAATAATTGAATGAGAATGTATTAAATTGTATAAAGGTACAATGTAAAAATATACTTACACAATCAAACAGCTGGAAACAATGAAAATTTCATGGTTCCTATGTTGGCACACATGAAGTGTTTCATCACAAGTGAAGTAAAAAATGCCACACGCATAGGTTTTTGTGTGGGACTGGTTTTCCCAACACAAATATCCATGTATCAATATTAAATAGATCTGTGATACACATAGGCAGAGGTGAAATGCTAAGGCAATCAATTCTTGATGACACAGACCGCCAATGAACAGTCCAGAATTAAGTGAGGAAAAAAAAAGATGAAATAAAAATGTTAGTTGAAATGGTCATATGACGTAGGCTATCAATATTCAAACGAATGTTTTTTTTTCTAATGTGACTTACTGCAATTAAAATTTACCAATAATCATTTATTGATAAAATTTTAAGAACTTTCATCTGCATTTAAACGGAGTCCTGGCATTCGGCCAAAAAGTGCATTTTGTCCATTTAATATTCAATCAATTTTATTGATATGCTATGTGAGATGGCCAGAAAGGGCAATAATTGCAATGGGACAAAAAACGCAATAAAAAAAAGTCATAGATTTTCTATTTTTCTTTTTACGTGACAACATGAGCCCATGACAACAGTTTTTAGAATCATCCTAGGTGACCGATAGATGTAGAAATTGTAACATGTTCCTATGTGTTGTATGAAAGAAATACAGCCCCTGTACACATTGATGTTATTTTTAGGATTTGATTATTATTCATGTTCAATTATTGAGATAATCTTGAGATTGATTAATTAAACTATTTCTATACATTTTCTACTTATATTTATTTATTTCATTGCAGACCTACAAATGTATGGCACAGAAAAAAACACACATAGCAATTTCTAATGTACGACATCAGACAGCAGGTTATATTTGGAAGTCTTATCAGCCAGGGTGGTTTGAAATTATATTAATTGAATTTTGCTGTAATTCATGTATACTACATGTCAATAATGATTGAATAAACAATTCTAATCTAAAAGGCCCTGGTGTGTATATTATTAAATTGAAAATAATTACACTGATATTCTACCATGTTGTACATTCAATAATAAGCACTTAATAATTAATTACTATTTCATATTTTTTGCCAAATAGAAGGCAATTTCCCATGTTTATGGAACATGTGTTAACTTATTGATTCACTTTTGCTCTGACTGTGGTCATGCAACATCACAGAAAATTACAGCCAAATTGTTTGCGATTACCGTCCTCACAAATCGATCTTCACACACTCAGCTGTCATGTTCTTCGCGCCATTTTGCATGCGCTGGTGCAGAACTAAATATCATAAGACCTAACCCTCAGTGCACCTGGTGGAATGTGTAAGAATTAGTGGACTGCTACCTGGAGCCCAAATGATATAGCGTGATGGGTGGTAGATATTGATGGGTAAAGCCTAGACATTTGTAATCTGATCTCAATTAGCAACAATTTTGATACAAGATAGGCCCAGTTAGGTGATGCTTTATTGAACATGACACTTGTGACATCTATTGGCCTGATATGTTGTCAATATTTATGACAGTAGTTCAAAAAACAGGGATCTGGAAAGGAGATAGTCCTAGATAGGTGATGCTATATAGACATGATGATGGGAGGTCAATATTTATGGTATGATTTCAATTAACAAGGGTCTAGATAGGTGATAGGCCTAGATAGGCAGTGATGCTGTGTAAGACATGATAGTTGTGACATCTATAGGCCTACTGGGTGGTAATGTAAGTTGTAATGTAAGTTGTATTGTAAATTTTGGTGACTGCCTAAAAATGGAATTCTTAGGATTTCAAAGTTTTGAAAGCAGACTTATCCCAGTGAAGAATTTGAACTCACAATGAGCTCACAGAAACTCAAAAGTGTAACCTGGCAGTGGTCATTAATATTTAGTTTTTTTATCTAAATACACAAATTTATTAGTAGATAAAATCTAAATTAAAACAAACATAAATTTAAGTTTTATTTGTGTTTCACATTCTTCAAGTAATATCAAAGCATTTCCAATTGCATTCAATTCAAGTAATATCACAATGTTGTTTCTTTATTCTTTCTTTATTATTTCAAGTAATATCACAAAGCATTTCTAATTGCATTCAATTCTTTCTCTATTCCTTTATCCATGGTCTTTATTATTTCAAGTAATATCACAAAGCATTACCAATTGCATTCAATTCTTTCTCTATTCCTTTATCAATGGAAACCGATTCCTTTCATTCTAGATTGCACTTAAAAAAGCAGAAGGCCGAAACAACTCAATTAAACGGCCAAGCCGTCTCGTTTTTGAAGTCGATTCGGCTCCCATACAAAAATATAGGAGGCCGAATCAACTTCGCTAAAAGGCCGAATCGACTTCGCTGAAAAGCCGAACCGACTTGTTTTTGGCGAGGCCGAACAGGCTCAAGGCCGAAATGACCTGCTACCGTTATTCTTAATAATATTGACTCAGAATTATGTTATGCTTATTACTTATATTGTATAAGATGTGATATTATGTAATATATAACTGAATATGTAATAATGTTATTAATTATTTGTTATAGGTCTGAAGGACCCAAAACCAAGACCATCAAGTCCCTATAGGTTGCACATCCAACTATAAGGCCGACTCCTAGCTTTAAGATTATTATTGATTGTTATAATGTGCCGCTTGACTTATGTTGTTACCATTTATTTAATTATCTATTAAACATTTTTGAATAAAACATTAATTTACTAAATTACAATATCTTGTCGTTTAGTTATTGATAAAAAAAGAGTGTCTTAAAAGAAATATCTAAAGAATGGCAATAATGAGAATATCTAAGAAAGAAATAGATTAATGGGATATTCTTAGGGGCAGCTCTCAACTGCCAGGCTTGTATATTAATATTAATAATTAATATTAATAATTAATAAGCCCCTACGTGGCAGCACCTCTCACAATCATAGTTCCTTAAAACACCTGGGGGGGGGAGCATTTTTATATAAATTATCATCCCCCAGGTGGAGGCACCTTGTATATATCGATAGTCCCTTAAAAGCCCCTGGTGATTACATATTAATATTAATATTAATAATCCCCTACGTGGCAGCACCTTTCACAAAAATAATTCCTTAAAACCCCTGGTGGCATTTATTATTATTAATTATCTTCCTCCAGATGGCAGCACCTTTAGACCCCCCTAGTTCATAAAAACCCCTGTAGGTGGTGTATGATTAATAAGCCCCTACGTGGCAGCACCTTTCACAAAATAATTATTTAAAACCCCCGGGAGGCCTTTATTATTATTAATTATTTCCCCGCCAGATGGCGGCAACTTTCAGACCTCCCCTCTAGTTCCTAAAAACCCCCGGTAGGTGGTGTCTGATGACTGCACCGATATAATCCTACTACTCACCTGGCTAAAACATAATAATTCTAATCCCCCATAAATAACAATTTGACGTGGTTTGAAAATAAACAGTTCACAAAATAAATTAAGCTAGTAATATGAAATATACTTACATAATTAGAGAAATTCTAGACTCATCCAAATGTCTTAGTAAAAATAAAATCAAGATAAACATTTCTGACGTAGTCAAATATAATGAGAATATAATCATTTGCATAAAGGTACCATGTACAAATATACTTACATAATCAAACACTTTGAAACAATGAAAATGTCATGGTTCCTACATCTACAATATGTTGGCACACATGAAGTTTTGCATCACGTGAAGTTTAAAATGCCACACGCATAGGTTTTTGTTGGACTGGCTTGGCCAACACTACATCCACGCATCGGTATTGAATAGATCTGTGATATGCATAGGTAGCGGTGAAATGCTAAGTCAGTGAATTCTTCATGACACAGACTGCCAATGAACAGTCCAGAAATAAGTGCGGAAAAAAGATAAAATAAAAATGTTAGTTGAAATGGTCATATGACGTAGGCTATCAATATACAAATGCAATGTTTTTCATTTAATACGGAAGTGACTTAATTTCTTCAGACAATTTTTTTTGAGTGATGTAAACAGTTTGCATTAATTGTTTTTTTTTTTGGCATTTTTTATCATTATTCATTTCCAATTGCCTTTTAAGCATTCAATATGTAGCAATTAACTTATGTCCCATCCTAAGTGTAAAAATTCTTCACCTGAATTTAGTCGATCTCAAACTTTGTAACTTCTAAACTTTGAATGTTCAATACACTATCTATTATTTAATTACGGTGAGCTTTTTGTCCAGTCCAGAATGTGACAGGTTAATCCATGCACAAAACATGCATGTTTCGTCTTGCTAATGTGACAAACTGCAATTAAAATTTACAAAAAATCAATTATTGATAACATTTTAAGAACTTTCTCCTGCATTTAAACGGAGTCTCGGCATTCAGCCAAAAAGTGCACATTTAATATTCAATCAATTGTATTGATATGCCATGTGAGGTGGTCAGAAAGGGCAAGAATTGCAATGGAAAAAGATGCAATAAAAAAAAGTCATATATTTTCTTTTGACGTGACAATATTATCATCTTTATTCATACACAAGGTATACAATGAATATTATTAAATATAAATTACACTACTAGTTCAAGCAGAGATCATTAATAAGTGTAACTATTTCATTATTGTCCAACACACAGTCTGATACATTGTCTCTTACATCACATAACTCAATCAAAGTTCTTGCATTGATTTGCTGTTGCAATTTGCAGTCATTATAGCATTTTGTCTTAGAGATCAAGGATACACTAGACATTTCAGAGGTTGAGAGCTGAACATCGCAATTGAGCAGCAGGCGGCAATAGTTCATGTTTCTAGCCAGCAGGGAATTTGGCATTTGCAGAGCTAGTTGAAAAATGTAACAGATACATGATGCTCCTGCTTTTAATGTATTTGCCACAAATTTCAGGAAACGACTGACAAACATATGCCTGTCACAGAGGCCAGGATATAATCCCCTCAGGATGGTACAATGAGCTCTATTTGGTAATCTCCATATCTGTCTTAGAGCCTTGCGCCAGTCAACCTGCAGTTTATCCAAACATTAATGAAAAGGCAGCAATAAACATCCATAAAACGAAGCACAGTATTTATGGAACAGCTCAGCTTTGACACTATTGTCCAACACACAGTCTGATACATTGTCTCTTACATCACATAACTCAATCAAAGTTCTTGCATTGATTTGCTGTTGCAATTTGCAGTCATTATAGCATTTTGTCTTAGAGATCAAGGATACACTAGACATTTCAGAGGTTGAGAGCTGAACATCGCAATTGAGCAGCAGGCGGCAATAGTTCATGTTTCTAGCCAGCAGGGAATTTGGCATTTGCAGAGCTAGTTGAAAAATGTAACAGATACATGATGCTCCTGCTTTTAATGTATTTGCCACAAATTTCAGGAAACGACTGACAAACATATGCCTGTCACAGAGGCCAGGATGTAATCCCCTCAGGATGGTACAATGAGCTCCATATCTGTCTTAGAGCCTTGCGCCAGTCAACCTGCAGTTTATCCAAACATTAATGAAAAGGCAGCAATAAACATCCATAAAACGAAGCACAGTATTTATGGAACAGCTCAGCTTTGACACTTGAAGCCAATCCACCAAATTTGCTCTTGAACATATTATACTGCCTATAAAAAGAAGCAATAACCCCATCGGTATTGTGTCCTTTGAGGTTGCTAAGAAGTCTATGACCAACATGAACTATTGATGCACATTCCTTCAATTCAACATTGCAGAAATTAATAGTTGTTTCACCTACATTGCGATTTCTTCGGAACACACAATACTGACTCATTGTGCTGCTTTCTCCGATCCATTGAAAGTTGAATCATAGTCCCTGGAAAATTCTTCACAGATTTTGGCCATAGCACTCAAACCTGTTGCTGTCGGAGAAAACAACACAATGTCATCTGCGTAAGCAAGGACCCCTGTAAAGTGTGGTCCGATATAGCATCCAAAGGTTTGACTGTCTTAAGCGCAGCAATAAAACATCCAAATAAATTGTAAAGAGGACTGGGGATAAAACCCCCCCATGTCTGACGCCCTTAGTTACTGAAAAGTCAGCTGATAAACAGTTTTGCCAATTTACTCGAAGCTTCTGATTGGTATAAAGTCGATGCAAAAGTCTGATATAGAGCATATTCATGCCTTTGTTTAACAGTATACCAAAAAGCTTGCTGTAATTTACCTGGACAAAGGCCTTACTTGCATCTAACAGCAGGCTGTAGACTTGACTCTTCTTTTGTGTAAAATGTTCACATATTTTAAGTAAAGTAAAAGTACATGGTGTTGTGGAGCTGTGCTCCTTGAAACCAAACTGCAGTTTATATGTCTTCATGTATTCTGCATCATCTCTAAGTATCAATAAATCCAGTAATTTCAAAACACAGCCACTCAGTGTTATTGCCCTGTATTTGTCAGAAACAGTTGTTAATCCTCTAACCTTAGGCAGTGGAAACATTGTGCCAATCAACAGATCATTGGGAACATAACTGTGCACAATGATCATCTTGAACAATAGGGCTATGAAGACAAAGAGTTTGTTTGATATATGTAGCAAACAGTCAGAAACAATACCCTCATTGCCATCATGCTTACCAGCTTTCAGTTTATTCACTAGTTTATGAATACTACTCACTGATAAGCATTCACAGTCTGTACATATGAACTACAACAAGTCTCTGTTTATGTTATTATTGATTTCACATTCACTGTGATCATATGGAACGCTGGTATAAATCTGCTTGAATTTATCATGGAACAAATTAGTAATGGCTTGGGGATTGTCTGCATTGTCAATCCTGATAGGCACAGTCTTTGATGCTCTCTGAAAGCTTTTGGCTTCCCTTCCAAAAGTTACAATTGTCTTTTTTAGTGAGAGCCTCTGCCATTCTCCTGGACTGTATCTGGGAACTTTCTTTCTTACAAAAGCGTACTGCATAATGATAGTCTTTCCTTGACTGCCGCATGTTTGAGGCCAAGTCACCTTGACAGGGCCTCCCTGCATTTTTCCATAAATTGTGAAAATGCAAGGCAATTTCATGCTTTGTGCGCACAAATTCATTCCATCCAGGAATTCTTTTGACTACATTTAATCCAGTTTTAGGAATACAATCCTTTGCAGCTGCAAGACAAGCATGTATAATGTCATTATAGAAAGATTCTATATTAGGCACATGTGTTTGGCATTTGACATCCGTGCAGTGTAAAGTATCATCAGGAATTTAAACATTGTCAAGGTGTATATCCAATTTATGCTTGTAATTTTGAATGTCTAATGCACTTGCTTTGTACCATGCACTGCGATGACAACATGAGCCCATGACAACACTTTTTAAAAGTGTAACCTGACAGTGGTCTCACAGTGAGATCACAGAGTTGAGGTCACAGTGTAAGTTTTCTGTGAGCTAACTGTGATCTGATCATGTAATTCATATATATTTGTGGATATGAATTACATTGTAATGTGTGAATTGATAAATGGCTTCACTATCCAAGCTTAGTCACCTTGTTTAATTATACCAAGATGAAGGGACCTAGTTTCTAAGTGACTAAGTAGGGGTTAGGGTGTAGGTCTGTTAGGCTTAGTCAAGAAAAGTAGGTTGCACATTAAATTGAAAATTTGATTTTATTGATATTTATTGCAACAGAACTTCAGCAATGTAAACAAGGACAAAATCTACTTTAATTGAGATTATAATTACTTGTTGACATCATTTCAAATCTTTGTGAAATTTGATTATTCACAGAAATATCCCAAATTTCATTATCAGGTGTTCTTGATATTACGTTGAACTGTAACTATAATGAGCATGAAAAAAGAAATAAACATAATAACACATAGATGGATAAATAGATAGATAGTTAGATGGATAGATGGATAGATAGATAGATAGATAAATATGGAAAAGCCTGCTGGTGTGGGCTGCAGTTGCATCGGATGGGACCAAGTCTCCTTTGGTTTTCATTGAAGGGGGCGTAAAGGTGAACAGCCAAGTTTATCTTCAAATAATTGACGGAAAGGTGTTACTTTGGGTCAAGATGGTATAACGGGTCACACATCCAATGTCACCCAGGCATGACACAAGAAACATTTCAGTGGCTTCTGGCACAAGAACATGTGGCCTCCTTCAAGCCCAGACATCAATCTAATGGACTTTGCCATCTGGTCCATTTTGGAGGGTGAAGTTTCAAAGAACTACAACAATGTTGCAGCTCTGAAGCAAGCATTTGTCAAGTCCTGGTCCAATTTGGATGAAGAAAGAGTGTGGCACTCGTGCGAGTCAGCCTATCGTCTAAAGGTCATAATCAAAGCAAAAGATGGTCATATGGAATAATGACTGATTGTAGGGACATAGAACTATATCATAATATTATACTTTTTAATATAAACTTATAGTCTGTTTATTGAATAAAATCAGTCTGCAAATTGTAAAGCTTCGTTTGATGCTCCAGGACAAAAGTGGGGCAGCCACTATTATCACTAAGTTTTGTATGGATAATTATTTTCAGCAAAATGTTTTTTAGTAGTGTAGATGGTGCTTTTTGACATTGTGTGATAGCTTTTATTTCTGTTGAGAGTGGGGAAACTTTTAATGAGTTCAAAGATTGTCCATTTTTACTTTTTTGAAGGTCACAGGGGTCAAAATCCTTCAGAACTTCTTCCAGCCAAACATGTGGACAATGAGCTCTTAGGCGTAAATGTTGTGCAAACTTTTGGCCATGGCTGTAGATATGAGAGCTATATCATTTTCTGTTAAGTTCATGAGCAGCCAGATGGTTCCTAGCCAGCCTGATCAACCCGGCTGGTGCACTCTTTCAAAGTTTTCGTAGAAGAGGTGACTACACCTTGACAAAGAAGCAAGGGTAACTGGAAGAGCTGTATTAACATTTTAATTTGAAAACAAAAACTGAAGGTGTAGCTCTTTGTGATGATTTTGTGTTTTCATGGTATAAACAGTTCAATGTCTGATCAATATTATTCATGTGAGATCGTTCGTGGTAGTACTTGCTGCCATTTCACTAACACCATTACTAGCATCTACTCAGGTGCAACCCACTGGCAGATCCAGGGGGGCATAGGGGCCATGCCCCCCCATGTACTAGTCTACTTCCCCCCCCCATGGTAGAGGCCGGGCTGGATCCGCTAGTGGTTCAACCATGTATGCCTATTAGAGCAAAAAAGATGTCTTTGATATTGTCTATAAGTAATTCATAACAACTATAAATTTTGCAATGAATAGAGAACAGAATAAAGTTATCTCTCTCAAAAAAAAACTAAAAAGATAAAAAAAAGTCCATTCCCAACACAATCAATTCACCAAGGCATCTTCCACTTTACCCTGAAAAATAATGAAATATTAATGAAGTGTAAATTGCAGAATGTTCATAACTTCACAATGTTTAACAGACCATTTGGTGTAAATTGAGCACACTCGATCTCTTATCTTCATTTCAACTTACCCAATTGAAATTTCAACAGTCTGAATATAGTTTGTAAATTAAAAATTCAACTATTTTACAAGATTCATAATTAAATGTTGATGGACAATTTGTTTTAGTTAATTGGTTTCATTGCAGTTAATGCTATACGATTTATTGCTTATAATATGGATATGTAGGAATCAGTAATTCAATCAATTCATCAATCAAGCAAATCTAATTAGTCCATTAATCCATTAAGCACTGATTGATCAGTCATGTGTTAAAAGAAAAAACAAAACAATCGACTCATCAGCCAGTCACATTCTATATGTCTCATATCCCAATCGTGTGGGTTGTCCTTCAAAACCAATATAATTGGAGGATCGCAGTTCTTCCAAAGTTTAATCCAGTATGGATCGAGTGTAGCATCTCTTTTGTGGTGCCAGATGATGTATTTCAAAAATTCCACTAATTTCACATTTGGCAAAGCGCGATACTTCAAAATGATTCAATGGCCAACTCTGGAAAAAATATAATTAAGATTTTGATTATTGTTGTTTTTTAACTGTTTTTCATTATTTGTGGGTCTAGTTTCAATATGCAGTACTCCAATGATTGACTGTTCAAAATATTCCCAATTACATTATCTGTCTGTTCAATTCCATAGAATATCACATTCTCTCTCCTTGACTACCTGTTGCAACCATACTTTCGTTGTAAATGCTTGTTTGTGTGTGTAACTTTGTGTGTGTTGCTTTGTGTGTGTTACTTTAATTATATCACACTTTACAAACACTCCCTACCAGTGTCGTAGAGAGTGTCCCTGTAGTTGCATGCCCTACAGTGGAAACACTATACAGTTAGCTTCATAAAAAAAATGACCTGAAACTGTCTGGCTATAGCTGACTACACCAAGCAGGATCTAAAAGTAAATATTTAGATACATTTCTTACATTTACCAAGGTTTATATTTTTTCAGTGGTAGGGGGAAGCCTGCTATTTGCTAGGAGTAGACAAAAGCAACTGGCTTTAGCCAGTTATAGCTACAGCCAGGAATAGGTGGCTACAGCTGTCTAGAGTCAACCGTGTTTATGAAACAAACTTTATGTGCATTAGGTGACAGTTATTTAGTGACCCTGAAGCTTCCTGGGTGAATCAAAGAAATATCAGCCCTACATATTTTACTCAAAAGTCTTCTTTTACACAGATCACTGTGGTGGTGAGGTAGTGTCAATCATAAATGCGTATTTAATAAAATTGTTAACATACTTGTGTTGGAATTTCTGTCTCACAGGTCGTATCGTTCGAACTTGTCACGAAAAGCTGACAAGATTCTGTAGAATGGATCCCTTACAAAGAAGAAATTGTAATAATTCTTCATATTTTCTGCTCTAATCTTGGCATCTCTAATTGTACCCAATGGATAAATGCCGAAACGCTCAATGACTCCAGGTACATGAACATATCGCGAAGGATTATTCTTTACCTTACAAGCTTTTTTGTAGTGGTCAACCATCTTTGAAGTTGCATTATCTGGAAAAAGAATGAGTCTCTTTGTCAGTGGTTTAGAAATAGATTCTAAGCAATTTCACTCAGAATCCACCAGGATTCAACGGGTGCCTATTTGTGCTATATGCTCCATCTGTTGGTAATGTTAAATCCTCTAACAACCCTCATGATATCAAAAATATCAGTGTCTGCTGATGCAGTTATGTGTAATCATCAGGCATTGCTTAATACCAACCAATAACTAGCCAATCAGTGTTAAGGATCACCAACCGATCAGTCCATTGCCTAAAATACTCAAAGTTTATTTTGTGATGGCATGCACTAGATCAAATTTCATTTTTACTAGTGAGGGCACGATTCACCGATTTTAATCGATTATCATCGGCAAAACAAAGTACATGCCGATAATTGATGCTAGTGTTGAAAAATCAAGCAGCAATAGTGATAGTCTGTGCTGCCACCTATGAGAAAAGAAAAGCCATTAAAGTTTGAACGTTGAGGAGTTAATGTTCTTCTTTGCATTTGTTCTCAGTCCATGGAAAAATAAAATCGATTTAAAATCGCTTATCGCATCGAACAGCTTACTGCTTAATCGATGTCAGTTTTGAGACCAATTTGCCATCACTAATTGTCACCATCTCTGGTGAAATTATTGCTGCTATTCAGATAACACTTAGAAAATATTCAGAATTTTTGTTTCCTACCTGATGTTTCCACGAGGGCTGCTTTCAAACTGGTACTTGCTACTTTAGCTGCTGTGCAGAAGATGAGTTTTCTATGATCATCCACCAGGAGGCGTGAGAGTGTAAGTTTTGACACTTGCTCCCCTTGCTGGCAATGTTTTTAATGGCTTCTTTTCGTCCTCTTTGATGAAAGAGTGCTTCTGGTGTGATGTTTTTGATTTTCAAAAGGTCATTTGAACCATTGAACACTTTTGGGCTGGATTTCAATAAACAAAAATTTCCTGGATCAAGAAATGTTCAGTTGTCAAAATGCAATAATATTAACTAGTGTTACCACTTTTTGTGTCAGGTATATGAGATACACTAGGGTGTGGCAGGTTCCCTTACTTTGTCGGATTCAGCCAAACTTCTTTTTATATGTGAGGTTATATGTGCATAGTAAAAGTTTCAGAAAATTCTGATAAGGTTTAAGTGTAGCAGTTTTTTAAATGAAGTTTACTATGTATTTTAATAGAGCGATTATATAAAAAAACCATGAAGTGAAGTTATTCTTTAAAATGATTCTGTCATGAAATGTCTAACAAACCCTCCCCCAAGCAATCCTCACATTGTCATTGTATTAGTTATTGTGAACAGTACTTATATATCAATAATGTGGTACAGTATGAGCCGTAAATCAGTTTTTTGCCAGTGTATTGGTCCTACTACTTCAGCCCAGACTGAGGACATTGCTTGACTGTGCTAGCTGTGACACTGGCATAAAACGTGAATTTGTGATGAAATTAAAAATTATACCTCATTGAAAACCTGTGCCGTGATTAAACTAACATGTTAGGGGTAATCTTGCCATATAGAGACAACTTGTCAATTCTTTTATCTTTCATACTAATGCATTTTGTCTTTTGAATGGGAGAAAAATCAATCATGGCGGCCATGCATCTCTTTCTGCGTTGGTCACATAAACAGTTTACCTAAATTTTAGGTCGTGATGGGTCACGGTTAACACTATTATGGGAACTAAATTTACACTAGAATGATGGTCGACCATATCGCCAATAAAAAAAAATTAATATATATATATATATGTATATATGTATATATGTATATATGTTTAGTAATTTGTATCATTTAAAGAGTTTTTTTCCTCATCCTACAAAACTTTTGTTATGCATCTACTAATAAGGCACAAGTCTGATACAGCTCTCTTTTTTAAAGAGATATTTTCTTGTTGTTTATTCAATAAGTATGTTCCCAAGCCTGATGCACACTGCAACTTAAGCAAGCCAACTGTACTTTCTACTATGCTTATTGTTATTCAAATATCATGAATTTCTTTATGCCACTGCATATTTAAATATATTTGGCATGTATGTGTACAAATCAAACTAAGAATCCAGATTTCATGCCAGATCAGACTGACGTTGAACCAATCGTACCGCCAGCTTAATTTATATGTAACATTATCTAATAATACAGTAAACAATAAAAAGAGAACATAAGACTGGTCAGTACAAAATTTAATGATATGGTATGCACTAGTGGCTGGTGCTAAGACTGTCATAAGCACCCATCTCAAAAAATATCAGCAGGAATGCATTAATAGTAGAGAATCATGTCAGGTGGATGCACATCCTGGTTTATATTGAGAAAAGTAACAATGCTTTCTACAATAATGACATCTCGCAAATAATAATATTGGCTGGAAATTCAATGTAAATTGAATCAATGAAGTATGCCATATTGCCCGGAGAAAAGTATGAACATTGATCAGGTACAGACATGACTTTGGGATACAGCAAAACTCCTTTAGTGCAGTCAGCTTGCTCATTGCAATCATGCCGTTTAACTGACACAACTGGCATGTGAATGCCACCACAACTTGTTGTATCCTTGTAAATCACAGAAACTGTTTGGAATCGTGCAGAATCGTTTAATTTCCACCACATCCTCCAGGTGTCATTGCTGATTGTTGATGTGTCAAAACAGGTGTCCACAGTGCCATCTGTGATTGGAGCAAGACGGAAATCTCCCTGCCAAGTTAAGCTACCACCACAGGGACTTTTATCCACAAATAGCCCTAATGGAAAAGCTGAAATAAAGGTATATTACAATTTTAGATGTGAAGCTTGACATGACCACATGATAATCATTAAGGATGTGTACTGATTCACAGAATATTGATTGCACCCATAAATTTGGCAATTTAAAATAACAAATTCCGTGAATCTATTCTATGGCAAAATACTATAAAATTAACAGCAAAGTCAAAGAACATGGCATTCTACCGGTACCATAATTTATCAAGTAAATTGCTGCTAAATACACAAATTCCACCATGCAGCATATCACCGCATTTTTTACGGGACTATGCTGTAAAACTTCTCTACACCATGATACTGCAGCATCTTATGGTAAGTTACAGTAAATATCAACTATAATATGATACCATAAAAATGGCGAGAGATGGGTGTATTTTGGGGGCTCATTGGTAGGGCCATCATGAAAGTACAATAGTAACTTATGGTAAGGGGCCGTTTGTATGATTTTACATGGTACACAACTTAACAACCACCTTCTAACCATAATTTTTGCAGCAAAATATTACGCAAAATGTTGTCAGCAAGATGCCGTAAAAGGTACAAGACATTTTAATACAGTGTGATACTTAAACAACTCGGTTCTTTTCAACAATTCATATAAAAGATAACAGTTATCGGTGATGCAAACAAAATGTGTGCTGCATGTAATGGAACAGAAACAGAATTGTCAATCCATTTATCAAGGGGTCATCATTTTGTCTCACCAACAGAACATGTTCCAACAGCTTTAGGAGTCGTCCATTCAGTTGCGCAGGCTCCTGGACAGACCCCAGTTGCATTACAGGGAACATTGTTCATGCAATTGCATCTAGAGCAGTTAGTACCATACTCTGTTGTCAGGCAAGCTAACAAATAGAAATTGAAAGATATAAGTTTATAACATCTGTAGTTTGATGGTTTGGCTGTAGAGCAAGCAATTTAGGTTTTCTACCATTCGCTCTAAGTATTGTGTGATGTCTTCATACCTGCTCTATACAGACTTATATGATTGAAGTCGCCACCACAAGATTTGCCATCATCACAGGCCAAGTAGCATTTTGTAGTGTCGGCAGGATAACGTCCATCAGTCTCCCATTGCAAGTCGCTACCACAGTAACATTCTGTTCCATTGTTCTGTGAGAAAATTGCTGCATTTTAATATCATAAGATTACTATAGTATGAGCCAAAATATATGTCCACTTGATTGTTGGTTTTATTTTTACATATGTCATGAGGGTCATTCATTTCATGTCACATCAAACAAATTTCAGAAAGTGCCCTCGTATCCATCTCAGATTTATTCTTTATGTTATACACTTAAACCTCATCATATGAAAGGTATCTATGAAAAACTAAAAATGCCTATCACAAATATTTCAAAAGTTAATAATTTGAATCTTGGGAGCATCATTCAAAAATCATATTTTGCTTTATTTTTGAATTATCATATTTTCTAAATGGCAAGAGACACAGAATTAAAATTGCTGTCCCTCTATGAACAGATCCATGCCAAGATGTTGAATGAGATCAATGATAGCATGCATAACCGCAAACTAAAAACTCATAAAACATTCAAGAAAGATATTAAAATAGAACCCTATTTGAATCATGACCTTCCTAAATCAATTTATTGTAATATATCACATTTCAGGCTGAGCTCTCGCAACTTGAATATTGAATTAGGTTAGGACACAAACGCCCTTATGTACCTGCTGAGAAAATAATCTGTGAAAAATGCAATCTTACTCAAGTTGAAGATGAAATAATGAAATGCATATATATATATTCTATGAAACATCGTCACACCTACCCGAATTCCAGCATAGTCTGCACCTTGTTGCTTGCATGCACCAGCGCATTGAGATACATTCTGTTTGGTTCCTAATCCAACTTGTTGAGGGCTACCAACCATATAAGGTGGATTCCATGCATGCCAGCATCCGATGTAACGTTCGTCAATACTTTCATCTGCTATTTACGAGAATAGGGACATTAATGTAATTATTTTACTGTTCCTGTTATTACTTACCCTGATTAATCTATCCTCACTAGCAGCAAGAGCTTCTATCTACCTATCTATCTTTTTCTATCTTTATCTATACCTATATCTATCCTATCTATCGACTCATCTCATCTATAAGAATTCATTGGAGACACACTTTAATGTCTGTGCCCTATTAGCCATCTGTTTAGACTGATTACCTCCAACCAAGTGCAAATATAATGAAGCCTTTCATATTATATTTAGTCTCGCATTAAATGCAGCTTTACTAATAATTCTACAATTGTTATTTATTTTTATCTAATATTTGGTAGATGTTGTGAGCATTCTCTCAAAATTTGAGGCAAATATATTATGCCATTTTTATTTTTTACAGAATGGTTGTGAAATAGATTTAAAAGAAAGGCGATATGTCACAATAAAGTCCCAACTTTCTAAGGTATAAAAAACCTCTGTATACAAATTCACTTCAAGTTTCATATCTATCCAATGATAATATTTTTCTTTTTGCCACTTTGTCATCATTATAGCCATTTGTTATGGTCACAAAGAAGCAGCTAAAAATACAATGGTGAATATAGCTAACTTCAAGTTATTTCTTTCTTAGAATTGTTTTTATTAGCTAGTAAGTTGGGATTTGAATTGTCGTAAATGTTTCTTCCGTTTTATGACTGAAAAAAGGTGTACAATTATTTTGAATCCTAGTTTAATACTCAGTTGACACAGTTTCTTTTCTTGTTTTTTTTTTGTACCAAATATAAATCTATAGAATGCCTTAATCTATCAACATATGTGACTGCTTGACGGGAACTACTTATATCCAAATAAACTTGTGAGCACATATTTACAAGTTTCATCATCACTTTTTGTGCATGGTCATAATAAAAAATGACCATATCAGGCTGTCCTAGCTCAGTTTGGGGAAGTGACCACTTAGACCATAGTTTCAGCTAATTTTGGCTAATTGTCATTGGTTACAACAATTAAAATGAATAAATTAATGTTTTACACATAATTGATCCGATAACAATGGAATTTTTAAGAAAAAAATGGCTGATTTGCTGTGTAGGGCTGGGGGACCTTGGTTACAAATGCCACCAAGGGGAAGGTTTTTTTTTGTCCTTGATATTTTTACAGGTCATTTATATCATCTCAAGATTATATTCTATCACACAAGTCTGGAAAAAAGTCTCTTTGTTAAAGAGAGCTTTTCTTGTTATTGATGCAATAAGTATATTCCCAAGCCAGATGCTAATTGCAACTTAAACAAGAGAGATTCCAGACTTTATATGCTCTAAAATGTAGTTTCGTTATCACTAAAGATATTTCTTATAAGTAGGCAAAATTAATTCGAAATTGCACAATCGAATAAAAAATGTTAAAATTTAGTGTGACCTGATGCTCGAAACTAGGATTTTACATTGGACAAATAAACCACTTTACCTGATGTCAACTGATAAACTGCAATTAGTCTCCAAGGGTCTTCACTGCTCTGTGCACACCTATAGGTTTGACCATTAAAATTGCAATCGCTACAACCTCCATTGGAACCATATCTGTCATAACCACCTGAGCCACAGTGACAGTCTTTACCAAACCCTCCCTGAAATCATAGAGGTATATATTTGATTGCCAAATAGCTCTTTTTTTCAAGATACAATAATCAGAAGTAGACTACATTGTTTTCAGAACTCAGAATAGCTTTTTGAAGACAAGTCTTCAGGAAGGTCCCTCTATAACTAGTTAGTAGTCACTGTTGAGGGTTCCCTCTTGAGGACAGTTTACCTCAATATTGCGACTTAAATTATGACTGGAAGATACTGTACTATCATTGAATATGAATTGTTGTGGTGAAAAATAGGTTAAATTTGGAATGTTTTTATGAATTTTAATAAAAAAATAATCTAAATTTGGAATGTTGTAATTTCGGCACACATAACAGCCTTGGATATTGCATGTTGTTTAATATTGTGAAATAAACAAATTTTTGTTTAATAAGAAGGAAAAACTTCGTAAATATTTGTTAAATGTTTTTTTGTTTCATCTGTGACAGTGTGTTAAAAATCACTTCTTCAATAAATCCTCATTTTTGGACAAATTTTACTAATATACTCTACTTGATATATATGCTTTATATGAGCATGAAGTAGTAAGTATAAGTGCCCTATATGTGCATATCATTATTATCTCAGTTACTGATTTAAATATAGTTGATGTTCTCCACTTATTCAGAATGCTTCATTGTCATATGGATGTATGTTTTACAGCAGCCGAGTATAATCAGGTGCTTTTTTTTCAAGATACAATAATGAGAAGAAGACGATATTGTTTTCAGAACTCATTTCAGGAATGTCCCTCTAAGACTAATTAGAAGTCGCTGTCCAGGGCCCCCTCTTGAGGACATTTTACAGCAATATTGCAACTTAAATGTAGACTGAAAGATACCATAAATATTATTATCATTAATTGAAGATGAATAGTTGTGGTAAAAAAAAATATTTAATTTAATTATGAATTTTTGTGGTAAAAAAATTATTTAAATTTGTAATTTTGTAATTTTGACACACATAACGGTCTTGGATATTGCATGTTGTTGAATATTGTGAAATAAACAAATTTTTTATTAATATGAAGAAATTATTTGTAACTACGTGTAAAATGTTTTTTCTTTTATCTGTAATATACTCTACTTGATAGACATGCTTTTAATGAACATGTAGTAGTAAGTATATGTGCATCAAATTTGCATATCATTATTAACATCAGATTTAGATATCGTTTATGTCCTCCACTCAGCTTCTGTGAGTCATTAAGAATGCGTCATTGTCATTCAACATGGATGTATGTTGTACAGCAGCCGAGTACATCAGGTAGCTGCTGAGTATGTTGGACAGCTGCAGGGTTTGTAGCGCAATGTATGCGAATAATACAAGCAATGGTGGATTATGTTTTTTGCGGCATTAAGGAAAATTATGTTTGCCTTTGCTATATATGATTTTTCGTTACCCTGCAAAAATCCTTGTGGGACTCCTCACCATCCATTATAACTGTTATAACGCTTGATGGTCCTTACACTTACCCCCATTCCAAAGTGACTGAATTTCTCTGCTTCACATGTTATTGCACATTCATCAGCATTTTTTAGACCATTTGGCCACCAGAAGAAAACCCATTCATGCCTCTTGTCAGTGAAGCATCCAACATACGAGTAAGGGACAGCATCCACTGGAAATTTAAAATATGCATTCCTGAAAGCGTATACAGATATGCAGAAACACTGGGATAAGTGAAAACATCATTTCAAGTTGCATGAAAAGTGTGCCACACCATACTCAATTCAAACATTATTATGGTTTAATATATTGCCTACAATTTGTGAAAATATCAATGATGAAAAACCAATCCAATACATACACTTTGTATACAGCCATAGATTTTCACCAAGATAGCAGACCAAAATTAATATCAGGCGATGTTGACCGGATTTGGAACATTTTAGTATGACATTCACTTTTATGGCGATAGTGTTCATTAACATTTTGGGAGGATATCCTGGTTTGACATTCAATTTGATGACAATTCTGATTCAATATTGACATGATTTGGAAAGATATTTTGGCTTGGCATTTAATTTGAAGGCGATATTGGTTCAATATTAACACAATTTGAGAAGATATCTTAATTGACATTCAATATTAATTTGATGTTGACCTAAATTGGATGATGTCCTCACATGACATTAATTTTGATTTCAAATACAGATTTTGATGGCATCTTTCTTCAAGTTACACCAAAGATCTAAATTGGTATTAATATTTGAAGTTATACGATAAATTTAGTAAATAAAACTAATCCAGAGTGCAGACAAAGTATGATATTACAAATCTAGAAAGTAGATCCCCTTACCAATTCCTATTGATAACAGTAGAATCAGGAACTTCATTTTTAGCGTAGCATTTCACTGGCTTCACCGCTGTCCCCAGGTATCAGGCTATTCTATTTAAATATGTCACTTTAATCTCTGTCTGTAGCACCTGGTTGTGCAAGTTGGCTTAAATTCTGACCTGCAACATTGAGACAGCAGAAGTGAGACAGTGTGTATTCTGTTTCTCATACACCCTATTCATGTGGCAACAATGTTGGCATTTTTGCCTCATGGACCTCTCTTTGTACTCATATTTAAGTATTTTGACGTCATCAGTTGACAATGGCCAAGGTGAGGTCACAGAGTACATGAACAATGGTCAAGTATGACATAATTTATTACTTACATCCTTTTCATGGAGCAGCCATATACTTTGTACTAAGACATAAGTATGGGCTGGCCAGTTCTTGTGCTACCTATCACTCGGAAGTGCTAAGACAATGCTTGACGTCACTGTAGCCCAATTATTGATGATGTCATCTAGTATTGTGCATTGGTGACAATGGCCAAGGTGAGGTCACTGAGTGTAAGAACAATGGTTAAATAATGAGGTCATAATATATAATATATGACATAATTAAAATGAGGTCCATGACACAAAAATGCCAACATGGCTGCCGTGTGAAAAAGATTCCTACCAGAAGGTTGGTCACAACGACAAATTGATAAAATCACTCATTGGTATATTTGAGTCATTCTCTCATGGTTTTTTGGTTTTTTTCTCCATGCTCAATGTGTGATGAAAGTGGTGGTTGATGAACTAGTTATACTTCAATGCTGTAATGCATATACTATAAAGCTAATTAAAAATGTCACATTGATCTGCATTATCTATGCATTTGTAGGGCAATACATGTACTGAATCAAGAAAAAATTTGTTATTTTCATGTGTTCTCAAATGTAAATAACATCGCATGACAGATGAGGACAATATTGTTCCAATATTGATCATCGGCACCCGTCATTTGGTTGATGTTGAGTAGATGAAGCATGTTAATTGGGATGGCCAGAAAATCAATACAACTGAAAAGATTGATGGTTCATCTTAATGCTTTTCCATTAGTCTACAACTCGCATTTAAATAAAAAACCGGTAAATCACTCTGCCTCTCAAATAATTAAGTACCCTTTTAAAAAAATTGGTTAATAACCTTACTTTGGAAATATTGAGTTTCCTGATAGCATTTTAAATTTGGGCTATATCATTACAATGTTGACTGATGCTGGAACAACATCATATCAACATCACCAATGCCGCGTCAATGTTGATCTAGCATGTAATATTTTGAAACAGCTGGTCCCCAGATAACAATTCTCATCGGTCAGTCATTGGCTCAGTGACAACCACCCATGGCTAACTTTGAAACGAGGATGATACAATGTCCGCCCAGCTGCCAGTCACTCAGGTAGTTCACATTTTTGTTGCAGTAGGATGTTTATAAATGTTCACTATTCAGTTTTATCATAAAAAGCTTGGAGTGCAAAATGAACAGGAATGTTACTTCTAAGCAAAATTTAATCTTTCATACAGGTTTGCAGGTCCTTTAAACATGTTTAATTAAATAATATCTCTCTATAATTACACCCATATCAAAGGTACTATCATTGGCTTTCATTTGATATGTTAATTAATGCTTTATCTGTCTTCAAACAAAGTTATGTCATAAAAATGGCAGAGACACTGCTATAGAATTGTTAGGGCAAAATTAATTATGAATGTTAAGAAGGTGAAATGTGCAATGAATATTAAAAAAAAATGGGTGTCGCTCACCATGTGCTACTCCTATTTTACCAAATATAGTTATGGCTTTTGAAGATTTGTTTCCCGAGAGCACTATGATTTAATTATTAAAATTTAAAGTAGAGAAATTTTCATTTCTGATAGAGCCATGATTTTATTACTTGAATTGAATTGAGCACCATGATTTTATTATTTGAATTAAAAGTATAGATGTTATCCCACCTGGTGATATGAATAAATTGGGAGAATATCTCGATGAGAAATATTCAAGAGTCAAGTTGACCATTTTTAGTGTAGGACTGATAAAAGATAGGACTTTGTGAAACAGGTCAAATATTTTACTACTCTGGTAATTTGATCAAAATCGATGACCTGCAAATGTTTTTTTTTCCATTTTGGGTTGTTTTCTCAGCTTCTAATCACATATGGGGGATTTGATATCAGAATTCAATAACATTTTTAATTCATAAGTATTATAGTCCATGACTATAAGAAAGGATTGGCTATGTTTATAGAGAAGAAGAAAAAGAACAGAAATAATTATAAATAAATTTGCAAAACAAGATGTTCCATGAATAAAGAGCTCAATCATTGAATCCATCAGTAAAATAGAGATTCATGAATAATAAAGAAGGGATAAACCTGACTAGAACCTAATTGTAATCCCCCATAAATAAATATTTTATTTAATTTGAAAATAAACAGTTCACAAAACAAATTAAGCTAACAATACAAAATATACTTACATAATGTCTTAGCAAAAAATATATAAAATAAACATTTCCGATGTAGTCAAATAATTGAATGAGAATGTATTAAATTGTATAAAGGTACAATGTCAAAATATACTTACACAATCAAACAGCTGGAAACAATGACAATTTCATGGTTCCTATGTTGGCACACATGAAGTGTTTCATCAAAAGTGAAGTGAAAAATGCCACACGCAAATGTTTGGTGTGGGACTGGCTTGCCCAACACAAATATCCATGCATCAATATTAAATAGATCTGTGATCAAAATAGGTAGAGGTGAAATGCTAAGTCAATGAATTCTTGATGACACGCCATCAATGAACATATGGGGTAGATTATCAATAGTAAAACATCCATCTTTTTTTTCCATTTAATATGGAAGTGACGTAATTTTTTTAGTTTTTTTTAGACTTGGCAGCAATCCAATTACAATTTGTTTCCTTTTGCAATTTCCCTCTAAGAGTGATGTAAACAGTTTGCAGGCATGTTTTTTTTAGCCAATTTTATATTGTGTATTCATTGCCTATTGCCTTTCAAGCTTTTTTTTTTTTGACCAATAAACTTATTTTTCAACCTAAGTGTTACCATTTTTTTCAGATCAAACAACTCACCTGATATTAATTAATCAAACTTTGTTTGTAACCTCTAAACTTTATACATGTTAAATACACAACATTTACTTTTTTGTTCTGTCCAGAATGTGACAGGTTAATCCTTGCAAAAAAATGCATTATCTGATCTTATCTTGTCTAATCTTGTCTAGTCTTGTCTTGTCTTATTATGTCTTTTATTTTATTTTCTTCTCTTCTCTTCCCTGGTCTTGCCATATCTTGTCTTGTCATATCTTGTCTTATCTTGTCTTATCTTGTCTTATCTTATCTTATCTTATCTTATCTTATCTTATCTTATCTTATCTTATCTTGTCATATCTTGTCTAGTCTTGTCTTTTATTATGTCTTTTATTTTATTTTCTTCTCTTCTCTCCTAGGTCTTGCCATATATTGTCTTATCTTGTCATATCTTGTCATATCTTGTCTTATCTTGTCTTATCTTGTCTTATCTTGTCTTATCTTATCTTATCTTATCTTTTTTTACATTATATTATCTTACAATTATCTCTTTATAGTCTACAAATCTACACAATATTTCACTCACAGTAAACAACACTATATTCAAAATGGCCTGATCTGGTTCTACTTTTATGACATATGTAATATGATAAATGTCAGATGTATATCTCTAGTATAAATAATAAAATATTACACATTTCTATTGACGTCTTGTCACTGACAATAAAACGTGGCATTTACCTACCACATTCTCATGACGATATCAATTTCCAAGACAGTATATTATTGATTAAAAACATTCTGAAGTGTCTGACTCGAAATTACCTCATTATCAAATCTTGAAAAGAAAAAAATATCAATAAAAGTTGCATGTTTACCATTCCTGTCAGTAATTATTCACTGAACTGACAATGTGAAATATCTACTTGTTGAACGTTAGAAATAAAATATTGATTGCATTACTATAAGTTTATAATAAGACAGAAAGAAGAAGTAGGATACTTTAATCAATCAGGTTTTTATTATATCCTTGCATTATCCCAGCCAAAAACTTGTAACCTGGCACATTCACTACATTGGTGGGGTAATTTACTTGTCTTAGCAGAGACACTGAGTGAAAGGCACGTCCAATTTAAATCAATAACCATGAAATGTAACTAATAAAACGTGCCTTGGTCGGTTATAGAACTACTTTAACTTATTATGCAAATAGTTATAAAATTCAGTGCTTATTAAATATTCAAAATTTACCAATTCTGGAGCTTTAATAGTGAAATAATAAGAGAAATGTTCATATCATAATGCTTGTGTTGCTGAAACTATTTTATAATGTTGCTGTTATTGCTGCATTATGATTTTTATATAAGGTGTAATGAGTGTCTTATCTATAATGCTTGGGTTGCAGAGAGTGCAATAGTACATTCATGGAAATAACTTGTGTGCAATATTACAGTCAAACAAATGTTGAGTTTCAGATGCCGAAGCGCAAACGACAAGCACAGCTCCCAACAGAGGAGATGAATGCAAGCACAATGTGAACAAGGAAGAGTAAGCAAGCAACTAGCCAGCAAAGTGATGGGTCTGAGCAGACAGAGTCTCAGCCAAGCGCATCTGTGTTGACCGTCATCATGGATAGACTGGATCGAATGGAGGCCAGAATGGAAAACCAATCTACTCCAGCAGGAGGAGCCCCATCTGGACTGGCTGGTGGTGAGCATTCGGGTAGTCTGCTCATTGGTCAGCTTTCGTCGGGGCATCAGGCACGTGGTCAGATATCTCCGGGTTTTTCTCTGGTTGGGGATCCTGCTCTGCTGGCCCTTGGAACTGGCCAACCAACATCTTCCATGACAACACATGACACAGGTACAGGTATGCAAAGCTTACTGCTAAGTATGCCTCAGCCAGCTGCATCACAAGCCTTTGGACAAAACCTTTGTGTGAGGGTGGACCCAAAAATCAAGGCCAAGATATGGCCCAATGAGTATGTAGATTTTGCAATGCTTTTGTCTGGTTCTTCAAATACCTGGCAAAGTTCACTGGCCGATGACAACAAAAATGACCAAGCTGTGATAGTCAACAAACAGAAGCCTAAGGCTCTCACTTTCACTCAGTGGCTGTCAGCATTAGCCATATATGCTTCGGTCATTGGTGAGAGACAGCTACAGGATGCCGTGCAGCTGTGGACTTATCAGCAAAACATTCTGGACATGCACAGCAATTTTCCCAATTCCGTGGCTTGGCGGGTGTATGATGAAGAATTTAGAGGACAACGTGCCATCGCCCCTTACCTACATCCCTGGCATATTACCAACTGGCATTATTATAACAAAGCGGTCATGTCCAATCTAGGCAATCAAGTGCACAAGGAACAAAAACCAGCTGGCCAGTGTTATGACTACAACAACCAGGGTTATTGTTCCAGAAGCAAATGTTTTTATTCACACACCTGCATTGGTTGCAATGGTAAGCATGGCAAAGTTTATTGCTTCAAGAATAAACAAGGCCAAACCCAGAAGCGGCCCTTTCGTGGCTCCCAAAACCACCAAGATGGAAGCAAGCAGAAGCCAGCAGACAATAACAGCAACCAAGCTAAGTCAGCCAAGCCAGGTTCGTGCTGATCGTTTGGCGTACTGGTTGGAGAACTATGATCCTGAGGCCTTTCTTGAGTTGGTTGAAGGTTTTCAAGCAGGCTTTATGGTACACTTTCAAGGCAAAATTAAGGAAACTGTGTCTAAAAACTTACCATCAGCCCTGGCCCTGCCACATATTGTTTCTTCAACAATCCACAGCCTCCTAAAAGAGGGAAAAGTGCTGGCCCATTTGATTCTGTTCCTCTTGATAATTATGTTGCATCCCCACTGGGACTAGTTCCAAAACACACCCCAGGGGAGTGGAGATTGATACATCACCTTTCTTTCCCTCACGGAATGTAAATGATGGCATACCGGGCTACTATTCAAGGGTGACATACGAAGATCTGGATCATGCTCTTGCAATCATAGCAAAGATTGGACAGGGCGCCTATATGGCAAAATCAGATGTCAAATCAGCTTTTTATAATTTGCCAATTAATATACAGGATTATAATCTTTTGGGCTTTACATGACAAGGAAAATTTTATTACTTTACAGTTGCTGCTATGGGGTGTTCTAGTAGCTGTCGCTCATTTGAATTCCTGAGCTCTGCACTACAGTGGGTGTTGCAATATCATTTCCAATTACCTCACGTATCACATATTCTGGATGATTTTATGTTTTTCCACAAGGATAAAGAACAATGTCGGTTAGCACTAGCAAGCTTTCATGCACTTGCAAAGGATGTAAATTTGCCCATAAACAACGAAAAGACAGTGTATCCATCGACCTGGGCAATTTTACATGGCATAGAAGTCTATACACTAACAATGCAAGCTCGACTACCCATGGAAAAACTGACAAAAGCACGTGAACTTCTGCAGCCATTGGCACGCAGAGGGACAGTAACACTACGTGAGTTGCAACAAGTGATAGGAACTCTTAATTTTGCTTGTAGAGTAGTCGCACCAGGTAGAGCATTTTTGAGGAGACTTATAGATTTAACTGTAGGTCTTACAAGACCAAATCATCATAGGAACATCACAAGAGAGGCACGGAAGGATGTCAATGCTTGGTTAATGTTCCTGCAACAGTTCAATGAAGTTTCTATCATTCCGCAACCATCTTGGGCTGATTCTAAAACATTACGCCTCTTTACAGACTCAAGCAACTTGGGCTTCGCGGCTGTATTCAAGAACCAGTGGTTCCAAGGGAGGTGGCCACAGGACTGGACAATTACACATGGTGGCAAAAATATTGCCCTCCTTGAGCTGGTTCCCATAGTTCTTGCGATTCAGCACTGGGCTAAGTTGCTATCTGGGAAAAGGATTCTTCTTATGTGTGACAATGAAGCACTAGTTTACATTATTAATAAACAGTCTACAAAACAACCTGAAATTATGACACTTGTTTGGCAGCTGGTTGTGGCATGTATGTTACATAACATTTTGACTCGCGCAAAGCATATTCCTGGTGTTAAAAATGTGATTGCTGACCGTCTGTCCCGCCTTCAGAATGCTTCAGCATTCCAGGCAGCTCCATCGCTTCAACAAGAGCCCACAATCCTGTCGCCTCTCCTGCTGCCTTGGAACAAACTGCATTGACTTTATTAAGGGCAGCTTTGGCTCCATCAACATGACGGAACTACACCCTATCATGGAATCGTTTCAAAAACTTTGCTGCTGGCATTTCAAACTGCCATGCCGGCCAGTACATCAACTGTATTTTCTTTTATTTCTCATCTGTATTCTCAGAACTTGGCCCCGGTTACAATAATTTCCACTGTGTCGGCAGTGGCTTATATGCACAAAATTAGCAATTGTTACGATCCAACCTCAGCATTTGTGGTAAAGAAAATTTTGCATGGTGCCAACAAATTAGGGGCTGTGCCTCATAAAAGGCTCCCTATTACGAAAGACATTTTGCTTCTTTTATATAGATCTACCCAGTTTACATGTAACAGTCACTATTCAAATGTATTGTTTCACACTATGTATGTAACAGCATTTTTCGCGTTTTTGCAAGTGGGTGAAATGACTGGTTCCACTTGTAATGTTTTACAGTTTGATCAAATTGTTTTTAAAGATGATCAATATTCTATAATTTTTAAGAATTTTAAGCACCATATGGGTCAATCGGTAACAATGGTTGTTAAGGCTTCAGCCTTCCCTTGCCCTGTTCAAACTTTAAAGGAGTACTTTTCATTGAGAGGTTCTTCTCCAGGCCCACTTTTTGTTTATCCTCCTTCCCATGGCATAACAAGAGATGCCTTTGTGCAAAAATTCAATAACTCTTTGTTGTGGGCTGGCCTTAGCGACCAGCAATATAAGTCGCATAGTTTTCGCATTGGGGCTGCTACCCACGCAGCTGCCCTTGGCTATGCCGACTCCCAGATACAAGCAATGGGTAGGTGGAAGTCTGCCGCATTTCGTGGATACATTCGTCTGCCAACTGTTTCCATGTGACGGTTATGGTATTTTTCAACTTTTACAGGAGTCTGCGATGCTTGGGAGTGGGTGGCGAATTTAAATTTGCGGTGGTTTTTGGATTCCCACCCCATTTATCTAATGTTATGATTGTATTAAAATATTGGTGCACATGCACCCCTTTTACAAACAGTCACTTGTTTATTGTCATTGATAAATCATAGCTCGCTTCGTAGACTCTTGAACAGGTCAATGTTACTTTTATTTTTCTAGAGCTGACCTGAGCAATTATACAAAATATATTAATGCATTGTCAAGAATCAATTAAAAATGCTGTAGGCCTATATGATCAATATATATATGTGTGTTTAGAATAATGTAATTATTTTCAAGTTATTATGATTAAAAAGGTTTTGAATCTTGAATTTTACATGTCGATGTATATAATTTCTTTTTTATTACTTTCTTTTATGGACATTCAGTGGCATAGTGAGACTATAAACTACACAATGGACCATGATCAACATAAACACTGTAGATATTATCTTTCCAATGTATAGATTTTTGCGTTAATCCCCCCGTCCCAATATTCCCTGTCACCATCATGTCGCCAGGCTGCTTTGTCAACTGCAGAAAATGCACTAGAAAAAGTGCAGGAAATTTTGTGTTATTTTTAAAAGGTGTCATTGTAAGTTAGAAAGTCAAGGTGCAATTTACGAGTATTGATTTTATTTTTGCCATTTTGCTCCATTCATTGTTTGAAAACAGTAAACAAATCTCAAAATAAAAATATATTTTTTGTGTGAAATTGCTGCATGGTATTGATATCTTTTTGACTGACCTTTACAACATGACAGGAGCAAGACATCAGCCTTATCATCTCATCATTATGTCTGCCTGGTGTGGTCATACAATCTGACTAAGCTTCAGACCCAGTAGCTTTGAGACCTTCGATTGAGAACTTAGACCTTTCATTTTAGCAAATAAGTTATCTTAAGTGGTAGAGTTTGACATATTTTGGACTAGGAACATAGTTATGTGATATTGAATTATAAAATATGATTGACAGATGGACAAACCTTAGATAATGCTGGCTATTTCAATATTTTTGTTCTTCCTACAACTTTATAGCCTCAAATTGTTTGAGAAAAAGATCTAAAATTGTGAGCGCAACTTTGACCAGTTTTCTTTAACATCTGTATTGAATTAATTGCCATGCATATGTTTTTGTTTTTGTTTACTAAAGTATCATTTGTGACTGTTCATTCACAATCTTTTTATTTACAGTGTAGTGTAATGACTTTCATCTTGATTATGTGACAAACTGCAATTAAAATGTACAAATAATCAATGATTTATTACATTTTAACAACTTTCTCCTGCAATTAAACCGAGTCTTGGCATTCAGTCAAAAAGTGCCCGCTTTGCCCACTTGATATTCAATAGATTTTATTGATATGTTATGTGAGATATATTGATTGATAGATTGGTTGATTGATTGATTGATTGATTGGCTATGCAAATATAAATTATATTAAAAGGTGAATGTAACGTTTAATATTTATCAATATTGAACAAACATTTCAGATTTCTGCTTAAATAGTATGTGTCCTCTCTTCTCCAGCTTCTATGGAGAGTTTCTGTCCCCCATTCTTAATTGATACCAATATCATGTACATGATAAGATGTGGCTATCAGCTGCTACTGGAGGGGGTGACAAGAGGTAGGGTGTGAAATCCCTGAGAGGTGAAGGGAGGGGGTTGAACACCCAGCATCAAGTGGTGATTTAGATCTTTATCACTGCGGCATAAAAACTTGCACAAGCTACCTCTTTTGTTATTGCCTCAATTGACAGGGATCACATGCAGCTGCAATCATATACACCAAAGTAATAAAAGTCCTAAATTATATATTTTCTTGTTTCCTCAAGAATTATAGATAATATGAATCAAAATATAGCACATACACATTTATCACATTTATCACACATTTATCACCTTCGGGTGATTTTCACCTCGGCTTTTGCAATATAAGCATTAGATTATGTCATTGATCATACAGATGTGTTACAGACACCTTTCTTGACCTTTGCCACCAAAAATAGGGCAAATAGATTCATTTTTAATAAGAAGGTAGAGCATTTACACCTTTGAGGCGGAAAGTGTCATTTTGGATTTTGGTCAATTTTCTGACTTTTCTGTTTAATTAAGTTGCCAATCCTCCTGAAAATCATGTGATTGTTTACAGATTACTTGTAGATTCAAGAAGTCCCTCTGGAATGCCATTATATTTCTAAATTTTACTTTCATGACTGTGCTGAATCAAAACTGGAAACAACCTTCTTATCAACTAATACCATGATATATATATATGTGCATATAACAAAGCATTCTGTGCAAATATTATATTTTCTGTGGCTTCAGAGGTGTAGTAACTAGGAAATCTCTAATTTGTAAACTTTCTGCAACTAGTGACACCATGCAAGCAGACCGAAATTTGACTTCTGTGATGTGTGTCACTCAGAATAAGCCTTGCAGCATGAACCCTCTCAATAATTCAGATACTGATATTGTCTGACATTATAAGATCAAAAATATCACAATGACCAATTGCTTATACCCCTAACTAAATGTGGCAAAACTTTGAAAGACTTCATAAGCATTTGAGTAACCTGGAGCAATTCCGAAAGTGGAGATACCCGGTGCAAGTTTTTAGGCCGCACCCTGTATAATAATAGATTTAAGCTAGATAATAAGTTACTTGGCTTACCTTAATAATCATGGTACATCAAGCCCAATGAAATAGTACACATTTAATGGCAACTTAGCCCTTGGTGCCAATGTGTTAAATGCACCAAATACAAATAGCAGGGAGGCAAACTAGAGCCACCTGGTGGTTAATAGGAGCCATCTTGTGATAAAACACTGAGGAGTGTTTAATATAGTTTGAGAAATAATTTCTTTTCAACATTGGCCTATTTGTAATTACTTGAAATTAATTACAGTGTACAGCTTCAAATGCAATCAGCAATATGTGTAATTACACTGCTGCACAGTGAGTGTGTGTGGCCAGTTTCATTCATTGTATAGGTCAGAGTGTGGATGTGTCACTCAACTGGCCAATCATAGCCAGATGCATGCAATGGAGTGACCACTGCCACACTGACATACAACAGCAGCATCACAAGCACAGATTCATGATGGAATTTTGTTAAGATAAGTCCATTGTTGTTTGAGGGTGGAACTGTTAAGATTTAATAAATCCCTTGGTACAATAAAACCAGGCACTTTTGACATATGGTGCTCAATTCAAAGTTGCTTCATTTTATTCAAGGAAGACACAAATGTGCCATAGTTAAGTTATTTAAGGCATTTTCAAGGATGTGAAGATCAGTGATCTGGCCAAAGCTTAAATGTACACAAACATCAGTGATGTCACTGGCAATCTTCACAAGGCTCAGAAGATTATTTGTAAAACCAATCTTAGTAAGTATCTATATCTCTATGAGTTCTGCTTATTATAGGATATGTTATGGATTCAGATTCTGATACTAGGTAGGTAGGTAGTGTTATTGTTTAACGCCTCATCAGCACCTGAGTGGGCCATGTAGAGGCTCTCTTGGGTAAGATTGATCATCCATAGTTGGTAGTAGAAACCAGAAGCATGCAAAAAATCAATAAGTGTCTGCGTTGGATAGCTGGAGCAGCTTGTGCAATGCGCACTGTCCTGTTTTAGCCACTGGGGATAGAGGACTTCACCCCAAGTGTTTCCACTCTCGCCGCATGGAGGCCCAGGACCTTCGAGGGCCAGATTCTGATACAAAAAATGCAATATATGATCAATATATTTAATTTTGTATCTAGGTTTAAAGACATTAGAACTGGATTAGTCAACCTTTTAAACATAACTAAAAATAAATTATAAATATACTTTATTAACCTTTGTTCCTCATGATTTATTAATCTATGTGTTCCTGTTTTGATTAAAATTGTACTAATAATGCTTGTTCATTGTAACACCATGCTACTAAATTGTAGATAAGCATGAATAAACTTATTAATCAGGAAAGCGTGCACTACTTTTTGTATTAACCACACTCTTTTTTGTCTTTTTTATTTTGTTGTATTTTATGGTGTATGTACAGTCATTTATTACTTAAGATTAAATTTAATGCAGTTTGAACATTAGGTTAGAAATGCATCGATTGTATTGGTACCTATTTGGCAATAGAATGAACGAAGGTACTTACAAGATCCATTGGATGCCAGAATGATGAAGACCTGAATCATATTCAAATCAGAAGTTTGACAGTTGTCTACCATCTGAAATCAATATTTTGATTTCCCTGGCTATTTCACAGTCAACAGGCTACCAGATTACTGAAGACTTTGTTCCAGACAACTACAGAAACATGTTACAACAAAATGCCTTGAATATTTAATTAGTATGCACAATCAATACTAACTGACAGTTACTGCAAAGGCTGTCAAATAATAAAAACACAAACTCAAAGAGTCATAAACTTCAAACATAAGTAATCACTCTGTCAGAATGATCGAACCAATTTAAATGGAACTTGCCCGCAAAGCTGTATGAAATTTTTTTTTTGTGACTTTATGACATTCAAGCTTGCTGTTTCTTGATTAGTCTTTAAATATTTAACACACACATAACCTTTCTGTGGTATCTCACTCTAATACTGTATGACATCAGCCATAAATAGCCACTGTCCATCCGTATATACTCACCATTCACGAGTGATCTACAAGCAATATGCGAGCGATCTATGAGTAATCTACGAGCATCTATGAGTGATCTACAAGTGCCTGATGGATGCCTGACGAAAGCTGGTGACAGACGGTCGACGACCTTTTAAAGAACGTTCGGCGCTCGTTTTGCAGACGTCCGGCGAGCGATCTACGATTGCCCCACGTATGCTCGCAGAAATAAGTTATTTGTGATTAAAAGAGCCACGAGTGAGCATGCATAGTCAATTTTTGACGTACCTGGTCATACGTAGGTCTTATACATGATAGTGTTAATGCCCCTTAAGCTAAAATATTAGCGCTCACAGTGTGCCACCCTGCAAGGGGGGGGGGGTGGTGATACATCATAAGAAATAATACTGCTGGGATAAATACAAAACAGAGTGTTAAGCTAAATGGAAGCAAAAAGTACTCAGATGAAAGGGACAGGCAAGCAATTATACCGATCCCCAGCCTGGGTATTCATCCTGAGCTAAATCCCATCATTAGATGTTAAATTGGACCTGCCTTGTACTCTGTGTCTATATTTACTTAATCCAGATTAAATACTTACCTGCACCAAACTTATACTATACAGATCAAGTACTTACCTGATACAGATCTCGTAATTCCCAAATCTGTATCAATTACTTACAAAATTCAGAGCAAGTACTTAATTACCAAATGCAGTTCATATACTGACACGTAAATACGATAAAGTGGAAGTAGTATGTGGTGTGCGCTGATGTCAGAGCAGCGCCTCTGGTGGTAATTTTGGAACTATATATAAACCCCTAGCGGAAAGTTTAGGTACTACAGACGTAAAAGCCCTCTGGTGTTAAATTTGGAACTAGGTAATTAAACCCCTGGCTGAAATTTTGGTACTACAGACGTAAAAGCCCTCTCGTGTTAAATTTGGAACTAGGGAATTAAACCCCCCTGGCTGAAATTTTGGTACTACAAACGTAAAGCCCTCTAGTGCTAAATCGTGCACTAGGGACGTAAAAATCGCTCTAAGGTTAACAGTATATGAAATAAGTACAAAATCAAGATACAGTTTGAGAATTTTATTATAAAGACATTAGTAACATTTATTATCAAACACAAGTGAGATAGTATAAAACATATATTTTCAAGAATTACATTGAAAGACATACAATTGTACAAAACATTTTCTGCAGACTATACTGGTGTTCATGTTAATGATGTAAGATTACATAAATATAGATAACACAAATTCAAAATAAAAGCATTATATCTTCCTATTCTACAAAGCCAAAAGGTATGGTATCTAGGGATGGTAAAATTTGTCTTTTATCAAATGTACATGTGAGTTTTTTTACCAGAGATGTATTGTAGATTATGCCGCCATATTTACATCTTTTAAACTGAGTTTGAGGTGTCAATGTAACAGTTTTGTTAAAATCCATGACTAGTTCTTTTACAGAATCAAAATTAATTATTTGTGAATTTAAAAAATTAACTTTCACACCTTTAAACTTCACACTTTCATGGCCATCAGTTGTCCTGTATGAATATGATTTAGGTCCAGCACATGCAAAATCTGTTATGTAAGTACCTAATTCTAATTCATTAGTAAGGTCACCTAAACAATCACCCAACGGAGGGTAATTATCATAAACTTTGTGACCATTTGAATCAAGAGTGGGTTGAGTTACAAAAATTATGCTATCTGTGTCACAATAAAGAATTCGTCTTCCTACAAAATCCATATGCTTTAAAAGCTCTAATCTAGCATAACAAGTTGTCAGTGAAGCCAAAATTTCATTAGTAACATTACTCTCTTCTTCAAAAGTTGTGTCACAGTTATATTCAGCAACCATGACATCTTCATTAACAACATGAACATTCTGAATGCAATATTTTGAGTTATTCTGTAATTTTGCAAGTGATAAAGTGTCAGAAATAAACTGTGTTTTTAACTTGTTGTTTTTTTCGCCAAGTTTACCCCAGAAGGAATTAAGGAATATTTTTGCTATACTTCTCAAAGCAGGGTTGACTTGTATTTTGTCTTTATCTAAAGCAACCCCCACTTTTTCTCTGTATTCCTTTACAAATTTGTTTTTATCAGACTCACTTTCCACCCATTGAGGATAGCCACTTGCTTCAGTTTTTATTTTGATAAATAAATTAACTTGCTCTGTGAACAACCCACCTTTCATAGTTTCACTATCATATTGAGATGTCTCTGGATAATGGTAAACTTCATATATTTTCATGATGACATAACCTTTGTCAATTGCTGCCATTATTTCTGGAGTGCAATAAACACCTTTAATAGCCCTTTCTTCATTGGAATGTTCACAAATTTCTGGGGGTATATCTAATTTTGCACAAGCAGCACAAAGTGGAAATGTTAACTTACCAGTCACTCTGAGGGGTAGTACAGGTATGTACAGATCTTTAGGTGGTAATATTTTGACATGGGCAATGCCAAAATAACTCTGCATACTGTAGTCAAAATCTCTACATATAATTTCAGGGTGGCCTACAACTAACTTGGAATGTTTATTTAGAAATGGATACATTGAACAGACGTCAATATAATGGATTTCCTCATCTTCTTTACATGAATGATGAAGACTGAAACACTCTGTGCGCCCCCCAAAGAACGAAGATCTGATTGACAATCGTTCAGGTACATCTAACTCTTGGATAAACTTTTGTAACTCTTCATCCTGTTTTACAATCTTATCAAATTCACATTCCCACATTATTATCAAATTATACCCCATTGCTTTTAAATCATTTTCTTTCCTTTTTGTGTTTTTATGTAAGTCCTCCATGGAAAAACCTGTTCTAGGATCTTTCAGTTTTCTGTCCTTTATACAATAGCATCCATGATACCTGCAACCATTAAATTCGTAACAGACATTGTTAGTTTTATCATAGCCATCTAGTAGATAAGTGGATGAACCACATCGCACTGGATGTTCACCCCTGTTTCTAGCATGTACAATTTCTCTACCAAGTTTTTTAGCTTCCCACTCCAGCCATAAAATAGACTTATAGGAGTGATTACTGTTTCTGACATAGCCTTGGGCAGGCACTTGTGCAATAGATGAGGAAACAAACTTTCTTTCTATTATATCACCTGGTGAGATAGGCTCTTCACCTAAATACCATTTACCAGTTTTAAAAAGAGCTTTACCACCCCTGCCATCACATAATGTTACATCATAGTATTCTTCAATAAAATTAACTCGAAAAATCTGCATACATGCAGAGGCAATTGTCACATGGGCAAACACATCTACTACGCCTAATACATCGCCGTCATCACTTTTGATGGTAGTTATTTCAGTGATGATATCTCGAAATTTCAAGCAAGCCAACCTTAAAATGGTGACATCAAGCTTACAATAAGATAGCAGTTCTTTCTGAAAATTGAACACTTTTCCACTTTGTTTTTTGTGCCATTCAATGAATGTTTCACGTTCTTTAACTGGCATTGCATTCACGTTATACATGGCAAGAGTAGGAAAAGTTCCACAGTAATCTTGATATTCTTTTGTATTCATGAGATGGGGAAAGTCCCCCTTAGCAAGTTCATGTACATCACCATCAAGCTCACTTTCAGGTCGTAATGAAAATGCATTTGGAAGCTTTTTTAAGCTCATTCCCATAAAGTTTATACTATCAATAAACTTCAGATTTATGCCATCTTTTATTTCCATACACATTATTTTAGATCCCGCGTAAATGCATTGAGGTTTTATTCTGGCTTCACTGACACAAAAGTTAAAAATAAATGAAAAATCAAAGCCTTTTCCATTATGTGCTAAAGCTGTGTAATTTTTATGTAAAGGTGATATTAGCCATGTGCAAAAGTCATAAACTGTGTCAGGGCCCTTAAAAACCAATTCTCGTTCACCACACCAACTAACATCGCAATCAACTGTACTGTCATCCTTTTGTGATCTTGACTTTTGACACTGCATACAAAGGTTACCACATTTACTGCAATTAGGCTTTTCTTTAAGAGTTTCATCTTTACAGGAATCGCAGGCTGTTTGACATACAACCATGTTAGGAATATGATAATTTCTATTGCAATTAGGTGTCCTACAATTGACACAGATTCTGCAAGAGGGGCATTCATATTCATCAGTACACTTACTGCAATCACCTTGGCCGCTATGACCTCTTTTAACATAACCATATTCACATTGAAAGACATCATCCTGCATTGTTTCAAAGTCAAAAAATACAAATTTACCTGATGATAGTTTAATTTTTTTCCTTCTGAGGTAACATAAATGATCTTGATATACATATTCTGAACAATAAAGACATTTGTATTGACCGCAGACATGATCCACAATGCTTTGTTCTTTTGTTAAGATAACTTTTCCACACTCTTTACATTTGTACCTTGTTTCACATAGTGTTTTTTCAGATTTTGTTAACCTCTTGTGGGAATCAAAGCAGGACATGTTTCTACAAGTCATGTTACAGTCTTCACAGGTAATAGTTTCACCAAAATTACACTCATGTCTTTTACAAACAATGCAATTGCTTTTTTGGCCTTCTAGGCAAGGGTGGGATTTATCTTTCACATTGTACACCTCAAAACACTGCATGCAAAGGTTACTTTTAGGAAACATGGCTCTGTGATTGACTACAGCATGAAAATGGTCATCAGTATGATACAGAAATATCACCTTGTCATATTCACTACCTGAAACTTCTGAAACTACAGGCGTATTTGATTCGTCTGCAAATTGAATTACAGCTATTTTTACCTTTAGCACAGATTCAAAAGCAGCCAACTCTGAAATTGTCAGGGGTTCATCAGTGGGAAGTCCAGCCCTTTCTTGTAGTTCTAATGCTTTGGTCTTCAGCGTCTGTGGACCATTGGAACATTGTCTGTTCTTCCTGATCAAATTGAGAAAGTCATTTCGTCTCATATTTTCAAGCTTAGCCATACAAACAACAATACTTTTTGCTGCACAGATAAATTCATTGTCTTCACAAATTATTTCCACAATGGCTTTTTTGTTTACAATAGAACTATATAATGTTTTGTTCAAATGAGGAAATAGAGGGAGAGTCCTACCACTTCTCTTTGTAGGACTGCCTCCTTTAAATAACCTCATGAGGCCAACTGATATCTCAAAGGACTCGTCAACAGTCATATCTTGGTGGGAGTTAAGCACTTTTTCAAATCTTTCCATCACTGTTCTTCCTGTTAGGTTAGAAACATCTCTCATGTGTACAAATATTTCTTCTGGCATCTCAGAGTGGGCTATAGTAAGTCTAGCCTTGTCTTTCCCATCATAATTAGTTGAAACGATGTTAATGACCTCATCAAACATACGCACTAGGTCTTCTTTAATATCTAATAGCCTGGCTCCTGTTGTAAAATAATGCATACAATTGTAAAAACAATACTCAAAGTCCCAATAACTCATAATACAAAGTTAAAGTAATATAACATACAATTATTGAAAAATACCTGTTTTTTCAGCGCTGAAATTGGCTCTGTAGGTTTTTTCTTCCACACCTCGTTTCCATGTTTTTGTAATTCTACTCTGTACAATGGAATAGGGCTTGCTTTCTGCCACCTTAAAATGAAGAGTAAATATCCAACAAACATGTCACTAAATAAAATATGTGTATTTTATAAACTACCATCAGCGCTTATCTCTTACTACTTAAATTTTGCCTATAATAAGGAATGTAAAATCATACTATTTTGTTTTGGTTCATAAATAAATTTAAAATGGAAGTATAATATTCAGAAGTGTATTCAAATAACATCCCTTAAGTAAACTTACCAAGTTTGTGTTTAGTAGACTTTGATTATACGGGTTTTTTTGCTGCGGTTCAAGTCTAGGGTGTTTTAAAAATGATCCTATATTGTCTCCCTACAATAACAAAAATTAATACTTATAAGTAAAATACAAGTTTTTCAACAGTGAATTAATTTTGCACAATTAAAATAGAAACCGTACAACTTACAGTATTTCCAACAGATGTCTCAGAGTCGTTGCCATCCTCAAGCGCCCTCTTCTGGCTGCTTGGTGTATTTAAGTTGTTTGATGCCATTGTCGTTGTTTTTTTTGTTTTTTGTGCACTATAATAATGTTATTTACTCTGTCGTTGGTACATTATAAGGAAGTTATTTATCCAACATCTGAATATAATCCTTAAAGCTCCATTTGCAAACGGTGCAAAGCTTTTGTGTCAATCTTTAACCAAATTGTCCCAGTGTTGTCTACCAGTATATGGGAGGTCTCTCATCAAGACAAGTAACAAACTGCTACACTTTTTCACTGCAGTTTATTTATATGCTAAACAAAGCCCCTATAAATTGTTAAATGGGAAGGGTAGGGGTATTCAACCTGATGATTCACCATTTAAAGCTGCTAAACAATTCTGAGTTAGGAAAGTTGTTAAACTGTAGGGAGGGTATATATGTGAGATGCAATGCAAGACATATAATTAATAAAATACCTTTATAGTACCATTTAGTATAGAAAAATTTGTTAAAGAGTTTAGTGCCTCTAAACGAGGGTGATAATCAAATCTTTCATTGTTATATGTAGGTTTTAACATCCCAATTAGCCCTGAAACAGATATTATGGTAAGCAATAGCAGCGTTATAAATTTATGACTTTGTTTATTGCCTAATTTGACTGGTAATAAAGGTCTTTTACCCAGAGACTGTGCAATTATATCATTTTCCATTTTTCTGTTTGGTAAATCTATAGTGACAAATGTAGGATTGCAACCGTCTTCAATTCTTTCACTCTGACCATCTGTAGACCTCATTTTGATTCTTCAGTACAAAAAGAAACACACTTCTCTCATGTATTTCTAACTGCGAAATGGCAAGAGATCCTTTAGTCACTAATATTTAATTAAAGTCAAGAAAAATCCGGTAGGTGGCTTCTGATATGAATAAATCACACAGTGACATCTGGTGGCTGTAAATAAGTTAAATCATGCATGACGGCTTAATTACCTGGAGGGGAGTTCTTTCAATACAAGAAAAGAAGTAATGAAGGTCTTTGCATTGCACATTGCGGCTTTATTTGCAATTTTTTCTATACATGGAAATTGCTCGAAATTTAAATGTGTCAAGACAAGCGACACTTCTACTATATGCTCTGGAATGAGGATAGTTATTTCACCTGCATTTTGTGGAATAGATGCAACAATAATCGTTTTAACACGAAAAGGAATAGTTGACATGACAGGCTGCACAGAAACAACGATTACTGTGAAATATCCCTTTGGTTGTCCTATAATAATTTTGAAAAGGATTAGCTGGAAACCTTTAGAAATATATCCAGATGAATGTAAGGTGAGTTATCTTAATAATTAACACAGTTATAAATTGTAATACAAATTATTTCATACAATTATTTAGTTATATATTTTTCTCGTTAACAGAAACTGTTTGTCACCCGAAATTTAAATTTCAAAAATGCTACATCGATATCTACTACAACAGAGTTAAATTTCAAAAATGCTACATTGACATCTACTACATCAGAGGTAAATATTAATTAAAATGTGCATTTATTCAAACTTAATCCTATTATCTTAAATCTAGGTACACTAAAGCTTAAATAAAACAACATTATAGAGATTATTATACAACAGGCTTATAGGGCAACTGTAAACTTCACAGTTATATTCGAGGCTATGTTCTATTCTTTTTTAAAAAAAGCCTAGACACATTAGGGCTGTTGCCAAATTATAGACTCATATATTTCTAAAATTACTGCATATAATGCGTAACACAAGTATTTTTTCTTACAGGATTTTGCATCTCAGAGTGTTGAGGAAAATGATTACACCACAGCAAACCTTTCTGACAGTGACAGTAATAACAATGCACAGTCCAATGCGCATAGTACTGTTGTTGGTACTGTAGTGAGTAATGTACCAGACAATGTTGACAGTGTGTTGACAAGTTCTATATCTAGTACTTTACCTACTACTGTTGCCAGTACTTTACCTAGGACTGTCGCTAATACTGCGCTAAGCACTATATTGCATACTATATCTAGTACACAACCTAGCAGTCTAGGTAGTACTCTCTTTAGAAATCTACATGTTACTCTAACTAGTACTATGCAGCCTAATGTAGCTATTTCTTCGCGTTCTACTATACAGAGTAATACTGGAAAGGTTACTGGACAAATGAGCCCCCCAGACCACAACTGCAATGCGCATAGTTTCTAGTCAGATGGCAATCTTTAATTATACCCCCAAGATATCAACTAAATTGGTAAGTATTTATAGTAATGCTTATTTACATCAAACAAGTATTTATCTTTATATTAACATTGCTGTTTTGGATTTTCCATCTTTAATTTCTTTTACAGGAAAATCCCGATGATGATAAGCCCAAAATTAAAATTAGTATTGAGCCCTCAGAAAACCTAGAAGGTGAAATTGTTGGAATTTCCATTGGAGGCAGTTTGTCAATATCGTTTGTTTCTGCAGGGATTTTTGCCTCGCTATATAAATTATTTAAATTGTTTAAAAAACGTCGTCAAAATGATGTAAGTATATTTCTTATTTTTAAATTAAATATAATGCAATTCTTAATTATTTAATATTCTAAATCATAATATAATACAACCCTAAAGTTATTGTTATTTTAAAATTATAATAAACGCATTACTTAAATTATTCTTATTTTAAAATTATAGTAAACACGTTACTTAAATTATGCCTATTTTAAAATTATAATTCCAAGCATTACTTAAATTAATTTAATAACAGTACAATTATATTGTTATATATACTTCAATACAGGTATACTCTTCACAAGACCAGTACATCCCGATGACGGAAATTGAGTCAGCTAGCCCTGAAGAATTGGAAACTTTCTTGTATCAAACTTCGCCAGTAATATGTTCACCCATTCTTCACAATTTTCCAGAACACGTGTTTAGTTCATTAACAGCCTCATCTCCGGCAGTTTTTTCATCATCAATCTGTACCGACGACGGTTATACGAGGGCACAAGTTCACGCGCCCTCTGCTCCGCCTATGTCCATTGCAAACGATAGTGTGACATTAAGAAATGACATTGTAACACCGACAGCTTTAAGGGTATTTGCACAACATGATACAGTAAATAATAGAGTTTGTTTGACCTTTGGTCAAAGTCAGTCAAATAGAGGTTCACTGTGTTGCCGAGACCCAGACTTACCCCGCAGTCCGGGTCATTCTCGAAGTGCGGATGAAATGCGCGATGTAGACTTATGTGCTCCTTACGACGAAATTGTGGAAGACCCTAGATTTCACCGCATGAGGCTTAGAGCAAGCACTCATATTCAACGAAGACTGAATGTTGATACTACAACTCCTCTATGTAGAAAATAATTATCTGTGAAATAAACTCCATTTTTAGACAGCTCTGTAATTTACACATGTGAACACTGCTGTTTCAAAAGTTGTTCTGATATTAAAGACTAACTTAAATTTAAGGATGTCTACTTAATTCATTATTGCCAGACAAAACAAATGCGCATGTTGATTGTCTGACTCTTCGGTATATTGTAAACATACTTAACAGACATTGTTAAGCATAATGACTTAATTGTATTCTTAAATCTACACCTGGTATTTTAAATGCAATTAAGTTGTGATCTTGTTATTGTATCACATGGGAATTATATAGGACGTTTCTGAACATTTTAAGTTGAGCATTTAAAGTGAATAATACTACTACACATTTATATTTCAAAAGTGTTCAGAGTTGAAGCATTTTAAAATTCTAATGCATTTCAGTTATAGTAAGTGTCGCTAACACTACCACTTAGTATTTCTAAAAGTGTACTTATTCTGCTCATTTCAGGGATATATTTATCAAACTCACAATTAATCTCATATCACGTTTGTCTTCTTCTTCTTCTTCATCTTTTTCTTATTATATTGCAAAGTCAATCACTCTTTCAAAATATATTTATATATAAAAATATATCACCACCGTTCCCAACACAGGTAAAAGGCCATGTTTTAGATCAGAACATTTTATTACGTAAATGAATACATTTTAAACATCACAACAGTATCATTTTAATGTATGACTGAAAACATGTAAATCTCCGCCAGGATAAATAATAGACTTCATAACGTAATCTACTGAATTATTACTCTAGCATATATATTCTGTCACAATTATATAAGTGACATGAATTATTACTCTAGCATATATATTCTGTGACAATTATATAAGTGACAGTAAGTGTGATTATATAAGAAATTCAAGGTTGCATAGAGGACATTCCATGTACTAATTAAACAAGTAAAACTCAGCCAAGATAAAGAATAGGCTTCATAACCTACTCTTATAACGATTACTCAAGTAATATCTTCTATTATTGATACACACACTATGTAACATTAAATTAAATAAGATATTCAGGGTTACAGTGAGGGCATTCCATGTACTCTGTTTGACCTTGACATCTCATGTGTCGAACAAAGCACGGTTCATCAATGGCATCAAATTCAGGCCATACTTCAGCAAATCTCGGAAGAGCCCAAATGATGGCTTCAATTTCTATGACGGATAATTTGATACCACGCCTGGTCGGCTGTAGTCTATTATCCTCATTAGCTAGAGTGAAAAAGTGCCTCAAATCTGCACTGGCACCAAAATCGTTGTTAACATTGATAAACAAATGCTTCCCAAAGTGATAGGTCCTACCAGGCCTCATGCTATACATAATGTTTCTAATTTCTGGGAGGTGATACCGTAAATCTGCGACTTGCATAGGTGTCATCCTAACACCTCTTTTCGTGGGAAACTTTGCCCCACTTGCCGTATTCTGGAACTCACGGATATGCAGCCCCATTGTTTCGCCGAAAGAAGAAAGAACGATGTAGCGACCCCTATAGCCCAGGGGAAAAGCTAATATTGCACGAGGCCTTAGAAGTAGGATATTGCTGACTTCACTGAGCACCATTGGCTCGAGAGGAGGCGCCTCCGGAATAGCGTCACATACTGTATTTGCTGGAACGTCTTCATCGATTTCATCAGCAAAATTTCCTATAAATACAATTATATCACATAATTATTATAAACTAACCATTAAATATACATATGTACTAACGAATTATTTAATAATTTATGTATGTATATTATATTATTTAATACTTTACATCAATCACCGGTGTTCAGTGTTGAAATAATGTACAGTTGTACATAATTAAATATTTAGCGCTGTACATAATTCACAAGCGTTCACCGTATTAAATAATGTATGGTCATACATCGCTAAATATATAATTCCACGCAACAGGGAGGGATGTATACTTTTAAAAGTGCGTCAATTAATATCATTGTGAGAAAGAAGTAATTTAAGCATAACAACAAATGAGTGAAAAAACAAAAGAACTTACCTGGTGACACAAGAGCAGCAGATGCTAATGATGAGGCTGAATTGCCCTTTGGTTTAGGTTCGAACCCAGGTCTCTCTTTCTCCGGGAGCGGTCCACCGCATGCTCCAGACGAAGTAGAAGCTTCTGCCTCTTCTTCAGGTCCATTTGAGTTCCTGTCCATTTTGTGTTTTTTAACTGGAGCTGAAGTTGCCTCAGACGCACTTTCTTCGCTCTCGTCCAATACAATAGTTTCGATTGGTGCCTTGGACTTGCCCTTGCCTCTCATTGTTGTAAAATTCAGAAGAAGAAGTTCACTTGTGTTTTACAATAGTGCTGGCCATTTCTTTTAACAGAAGACCTTGTGACGTATTTTGGAGGCAGTACCATGACGTTATAATCCAACAACCACTCAGATTCATTCTAACTAAACTTCTAGCCAATCGCAAACAATTTACCCCCCAAAACAATGAAGCATCTTTGTCCTAACTTTACTAACAGGCATACCATGGATTGTAAGAGCTATTAAAATTATACTACCTACTGCGTTGTGGGAAATGTTGTATGTTTATACAGATAGCCAAGTTTTTATATCTGTCTCTTTTTGTCTTGATGTATTCTTAGCAGCTTTAGTTTGTGCTTGTCTGATACCAGGTGGTACTAACTTAGCAGCTATTTCCTTTTTGGTAATTTTCTTAGTTTTTGAAGTAGCCACTTTGGTTTTACGTTTTTTGGAGTCAGGATTACTGTCTTTGTCTGAACGCGGATTATTACGTTTTCTAGAAGGTTGTTTTACTGATTTGAGACTTGCAGTTTGTGTCTTTAATTCTTCAACACTTTTTAGTAGATTTTTAAATTCGTTTTCAAGATCTTTGTTTTCCGTTTTAACAGATTCTTTTTTATTATAGCTACTGGTCGCATTACTAGGTTTGCTATTTTTACTTAAATCCCTTTCACTCCGGGAAGATTTATCTGGCCTGCTTATGTTATCGGTAGTGTTGCCCTGTAAATTCGCCCCCCTCTGAACCTGACCATCCATTGCATTGTCATAGTCTTTAAGTCTCTGTAATAATCTATTATATTCATCAGTAGATATCATAACATGCGCCTGGGCCATATTTACTGCGTATATAAATAATTGTAAGATGCTTTTAGTAATACTGAAACAATTTGACTATATCTGGTGCATAAAATCCGTCTCTTTCTAGACTTCAATCTTCTAGAACCTATTTTTCTAACAATGCTTGAATGTTTATTTAATTTATCTAAATAATATACAGTGAGCGGTATTATTTCATATAAAATATTTAAGGATATATCGCCTATGAATTTGATAAACTGCTCAGGAGATGTTTTAATAATAGCTTTTACAGCTTTATCATCAGAGGTAGTTATAACCTTTACCAAATCGAAAAATTTGTCAAAATCTTTCATTAGGCTGCTTTAGGTAAAAATATTATGGTGTCTTGACCTGGTAGGATGTCAGTTCTCAACTGATACTTCATATCATTTCTTGGGTTTATATCACAATATAGATAACCAAACTGCCTGTCAAGGCATGCCTGTTTATAGGCGTCTAAAAAATATTTTCTTTTTTTTCCAGGAAACATTTGAGTGGCTAAAATTCCAACCTGTTGGGGAGACCTAAGATTTCTAAATATAATCATACCTTGAACATTGTATGATATGTCCCTTACACACTGGGCTTGATATAATGCATTCTGCAATACTAAAATACATGAAAGATTTCTGTGGTGACTGAAGACAGTAAAATACTCTGTAATGTCAGGACATGATGAAAGTTGAGTCATTTGATCGTCAAGTATCATCATTCTATGTTCTAAATCTTCAGTCATTTGTACAACTTCAGATTTTGTTGGAATTCTATTCATAAATTTTATATTTGGTACCGTCCTTTCTAGCCTATAATACAACGGCTGCCACGCAGAATAAACAAATATTATTTCTTGTGGCTCAGGTGTAAACATTTTACTTTTGTTGTCCAATAAAGCTGCTATAAATGTAGATTTTCCAGAGTTTGATGATCCGCATACTGTTAATGAAATGGGTGATTCAAAAGGTATATAACAATGACCTTGATCATCCTGTTGTATTATAGGACCCATGGTTTCCTTTCAGCTATTTCTAAAATAAAATAAATAGTAGTTATGAGTCATCTCACTTAATTTACTATTACATTCCTACTACCCTCAATTTCAGCCACAGATGGAAACTCCCCATAAATAACGATAGTTACTGCTTGTGTTAAAGCATTTGCAAATGTGCCCTGTATTCTAACATTAGCACTCTTTTTAACTTCCATAAAACTTCCTTCACCTCCCGCCCCGTACACTGGAAACGAGTAAATAGAATGACCCTTAGAAAACATTTCCATTGTTAAACCTGTACCAAATGTTGAGTTGCAATGACCACCCAGACATTCATGCAATCTAAGATAAGGTGTCACTACCTCGCGACCCTCATCATCAAAGTTAAACTTCATTGGTCTTGAAGGTACACTTGTGCCATCGCAACAAAGCTCTATCTCGTTCAATTTAAAATGTTGCAGGTTAAAAGGGTTTTTCTTAAAATTGCCACTGAAACTATCACTTTCAACAAAAGCTACTAGAACTTTGGTAGGACACTCTGTGTTGAATAAGTTTTCAAAACAGAATTGTCTACTTCCTGTACTGACATTAAAAGACTTCATTTGAACTCTGACAAAGGGATAAATTGCATTAGATTTCTCAAGTGCCTTTGCATGCCCTGTAATAACACCTGGATTAACATCCACATAACACGCTTTAAGGCAAATGTCTTCTATGTGTAATTTATATTTATTTTCAGTTTCAGTTAAAATTATAAATTCAGGTCTTGATCTGAACAGTTTTAGTTCTACTTGCGTATTATTCAAAATATACCGTGATGTTTGGCATATGTCTTCTAAAATAGGACCCTCCATTTCCACACTAGCACTTTCGGCAAAGAGTTTCATCCTGCTAGCGGCCCCTGTATTTAATGCACATTTTTCCATATTGCCGTCATCACTATAATACATCTGTGCGCATAACTGTGAATCCTTAACATCACTTGACGATTTTAATAGCGTTTGTATATAGCTTTTATATGCATAGGCATTGTCTGATAAAGATAAAGAATGACCTGATATTTTGATATCAATTTGATTCCACATTGAATGCAGAGTCAGATTAGTTGTGGTTACCTTTTCATCTTTTGGCACAGCTGTGCCATCTTCTCTTGTCACTTTAGCTTTAACATACAATTTTGTTTTTCTGAGGTCAAGGTAATGTTTAGAGTCACCCCCCAAAACAAATGATACTGGTGCCTCTTGTGAACTAATCTGTGAAGTAGGTCTATACTCTATTATGATATTTCTTTCAATACCGTTTTGAATAATGGGCGGTTGAAATAAATCTAGCTGAGGTGTAACACCCATCATTGCATTATCAGGCACACTGTCACGACTCATTATGATATCTATGATAATATTAATAACTTAACAGAGACTTAAGTAAAATGATAATTACTGTTTATGTAATATAGTATATTATACTATATTTTATGACTTATTCCCGTGACGTGAAAATACGTCTTTGTAAGAATTAACCTGGTTGTTATTCCTTTTTTTCTTAATATCCCTTTTGTTGGCAGAGCTAGATGACTTCCTCTTGAGTGATCTTTTCGAACTGCCTATATTCGTCTGTATTTCATCTTTAATATTAACTAGTTCAGATTTGGCCATTTCAACTGTAGCTGAAGCTGGTGACGTCATGGTTAATGTAATTGGATCTTCTGGCAAATTCTTCTTTTTGAAACTACCTACCACAGATAAGGATTCTGAGTCCTCTCCATGGTCTATGCCTCCACTAACTATAGACTGCCCTGAATTTTTTTTTCTTTGTTCATTTCCTTTTACTTGGTTCATAAAATAATCCTCCCACTGCTCTATGTTTAACTTGTAAGTTTTGAAAATCATTATTACTGTACTTAGTTTTCTCGGACTTTTTGCAGAATGAGTGTTAAGTGTGCAGATGCCTGGTTATCAAATGACAAATTGTTTGGTTGAACTGGGGTTATAACAAAGTCCAGGCGATCCAGATCAGGTGACCTCAGCTTAACTGTGTCTAAATAGCCTGACAGAGAGTAAATTGACGTACAATCTTTTCTAGGATTGCAGATAGCTCTTTTTATGACCATGCTTTCAATACCCTGTCTTATGTTACCACTGGCCTGTTCTAAACTAATGTCAAGTATAATTGGATCCATAGATTGTACTGCAGTACTTAGAGTGACAGTTATATCTCGTAATCCAACTTCCCACTTTCCCTCTAAAATAAAAGGTGCACTCAAAACGTATGTGAAACGTTGCTGATTGTTCGTGGGAAAAAATATTTTGGAATCTTCACTAGACACGTATATTATGCGTTTAGTTACCTCCATTAGATATATTAATTTAAAAATAATGTATTCACTTGTACCTTTTTATATTACTTGATGGTATCCAAGAGTTAAATTTGCTAGAATAACCGTACCATGAAACTAGAGCTTGCCTTTTATTATTTCTATATTTTATTATCTTATCTATTTTATACGATCTATTATCGTCAGGATGTACTAGTGCCAATTCATGTGCATAAAAACTGCCCTTAAGTTTTTCGCCTAAACCGTCTTCAACTGTGTATCTGGGATGTGGATAATATAACGTAATTAATTTTAAATATTTCTTCAGTAAAACTTTCTCTGAAGGAACGAGTAAATTTACCTTTAGCATGAGATAGTCTGACCAAATCTCCTTTGGCAAATGATGGTTTCTTCACCGTGACACTGTTTTTATTTACAGTCGGCATGTAATGCGTGGTGTAAATATCAAGTTCATTTGCACTGTTTACGGCCATTGGAGCCATTTTGATTGAATTGTGATATGAATTGTTGTATGAATACACTATATCACTTAAAACATCGATATACTTGTAAGTTTGTTTGTGATACATATATTTATACATTTTCAACTTTAACGTTTTAATCAGACGTTCCGCAAAGACTGACTTACTTTCTGACCTAGCTATGAACATGTGAACGTCTTTTTCCTTGAAATATACTTTCAGTAAGTTATTTTGAAATTCGCTTCCAGCGTCTACCCAAATTCTTTGTGGGATACGCCCCTGGTCGAAAACCCTAGTGAAACCTTTTTTAACTGTTTCAGCTTTTTTATTAATAAGTGGCTCTGCCCAGCAAAAATTTGGAAAAGATGTCAACTATAACTAATATAAAAGTTACATTGTCATTTTCTTTTTTTAGTTTACTTGTATCCATTAGGTCAGCAGACCATTGTTCATCTCTACAAGAGACAATTATTTTTTCTCTTTTAAACTTAGAACCTCGAGATTTATACACAGATGGTGTGTCTTGAAGTTGCAACCATTGTTCAACAATTTTTAATGTTAAACCTTTGGGTTTGTCACGCCTTGACCGGATAAACCTCCAAATTTTATCCCTGCTTGTAAAACTTCCTGGAGACTGCGGTTGGTAATAAATCTTTTCAAGATAGGAAATAAATACCTTATCCATTTGTTACATATACCTTGGCTGCCGGTATCATTGATAAGACTGAACTAGTTACTAGCTCGAAGCGACTAAAGAAATCAGTTAGCGGTCATATCACGTGATACATGCATAAGTGACGTAATAACAATTTTTTAAAGTATCTGAATACATTTATTGTCAAACTTTACAGCATGTTATTGATATAGTTTGTATAATGATTAGTTTACAAGCTCCATAATAACTTCATATTTAATTCCTGGATTAAATCTATCGAATTGTGAATTCCAAAAATTTACCAAGCCGTCTCTTATAGTTAAGAAAGTTTCTGTACTAGAAGTAATTTCTTCCCAGTGGTCTCGATAACAACATTTGTCTACAAGATACAGTCTCCATTTCATTTTCACATCTTCGGGTCGTCCATTGTGTCGAACAAAGCCTGATGGATGGGACATTGCAGGGTGACCATTTTTAGGGTTTTTTCCGAGTTTAGTAGTTTTTACACCATTCTTGGACTCGATCTCTTCCTCGCCTTCCGTGTCCGTATCTGATTCCGCTTCCGATTCTTCTTCCACATTATTTATAATGTACTTTACACTGTAGCTGAGAAATTGACTTGACAATGCTGTAATCATCCCATTAACGGCGTAAATATCATAATTCCTTTGACATTTTTCCAGTGTGTTAAAAGACCTGCTTTTGAAAAGTATTACATAATGCAGTTCATTTCCACAGAGCTTCTGTCCTATTATCGCCCAATGTATTAAAATCATGATAGCGCTTGTTCACGACAGATGTCCAAGTGAAACTGAATTGTCATGATATTTTTCGTTTATATATTAAATCATTTAGACTGTACAGTAGGTCGCACAGTGCCATAAAAATGATGTGGCAGGTTAGAATCATGACTGTACTGATTCCCATCAGATGTCCAAGTGAAACTGAATTATCATGATATATATAAACATAATGTGAAAGATTGAGTGTGAATGACTCAATTCTCAGTGGAATGCGCAGTGTTACATCCATCTCGCCATATCGTGAATTAAACATATTAACCTGTATTTGTCAATAGTTTGAGTAAGCCAGCAAGATGTAGGGTCAGTTTCCACTTCTTGCTTGATTATTTCATCAATATTTTCTTCAACTGTAACGTATCGTGCTAATACAGAGCTCAGTAATAGAAAGGATTTACATTGGCATCCTGTATAATGGTCTAATGTAGGGCAATTCATTTGAAGATAGCTCTCCAGATCCTTCAGTATACTGTAATATCTTCTTGCTATGTCACTGTGCTTCATTTCGGATTCAAGTTGATATTCTAAAAAATCCATGTTATCCTCCATGTCTTGAAATTCAGTTGATGTGCTGTCAAGAAATTGGCATATCAAAAAGAATTTTTTGCTATTAGATATCATCCAACAGTCATTTCTATCTTCATCAATTTGGATGCCAATCAGATCATTAACAATTTGACCTTGGTGTATAATAGATCTGAGATCGCTGTGTAGTATGATATCCTTGCATCCACACGTCATATCTTTGTGGCTTAAGTAATCATGGCTAATTGATAGCGTCTGTTTGAGGCACCATAGAAGTTCGCAATAACTTCTTGCTAACAAAAGTTTATCGGGATCTTCTTTTTCCATTTCACAGGTAATAAAGCAAGTTTGAGAAGACATATGAAGTTTTAACAACCTTTCAGGTGCTCCGTAATAAAGTTGCTTGCTTGCCATTTTTATATTTATAAGAATAGCTAAATGACTAAAGCCCCTTGCTTAGTACTAATGTGTATACTAATCCATATACTATATTTGCAATCTTATATTAAACGAACCGTTATCCCATTGGTTAACTTAGCTTACACGTGATTGGCTACAAGTCACAACCAATTATAAATATGCATCTGTTAAATATTGAAATTCAGCATGTGGCAGAATCATCTGTACCCCCCTTAGTTCCAATTTTACCCCTAGGAGGGGGGGGGGGGGCAGAACCCTAGTTCCAAAATTTACCAATAGGCACAGAGCCTCTAGTTTCACAATTTACCTCTAGGGGCAGAGTTATTAGTTCCAAAATGCACCATCAGGGGTTTACATCCTTAGTTCCAAAATTTCCACCAGGGGTTTATATCCCTAGTTCCAAAATTTCCACCAGGGGATTACATCCCTAGTTCCAAAATTACCACTAGAGGCGCTGCTCTGACATCAGCGCGCACCACATACTACTAGTGGAACATTTACATAATTGCCAAATCTGGAGGGTGATGACATTTGCACTTCCCACCACCTAATGAAAATAATTTGTGAAAACAGTGATGGTGTTTCGCAGAAGTGTCAAATAAACATGCACTTTACAGCCATGACCAAAGTTTTTGGAACCTTTAAAACTCTTTATTTTGGTCTAGTGTGTTGCTTTATGGCACTTTTTCTTGAATTAGTTTCTTCAGGGATCATATTTGCTGTCCTGAAAACACATTTGCACTTCAATCATACCAAAATATTAATGAGATTTTGGATGGTTGTTTAGAGGGAAGAGCTTAATCTTCCTACATGTTTTGCCGGCGGGAGCTGAGTGAAGAACCACAAGGTTCTGGATGAGTTTGTCCCTTGTGACGCATATTACCTGTGGTTCGATGAGCCTTGCATCAATGGATCTGAAGTTATCATGTCAATAAATGTGGAAGATTAACAGATGGAGAGACAAAAGGGAGGGTTAAACTGACGAACATGCAGGTCATCGTAATACCCTAGTCCATATACATACCCTAGTCCATATACATGGCCAAGTGTTATAAAAAGTACATGCAAAATTTAAAAAATGCACCCTCAGTCACAATCTATTGCAAGTGTCCGAGAAATTATGGCCATGGCTGTATTGCGTTGCAAGAGATGCTTCCACTATGTCATTCATGTTTTTATGTGTTTGTTTCTGTTATTGTCATTTGTATAAGTATCTTGTATCTTATTACTTATTCTCTGTTAATAATTATATATATTTTTTCACATACTCAATAGCAATGGACTTTTTCATATTGAACACAGCTAGATTTTTATTTTTCATACTTATTCTAAATGTCTAATTTGATGGAACTGTCTTACACTTTATTCCCTTATTATGTGCATCTGAACAATGAACTATGGAATATCATTTGTGGAGGGTCACACAAAGACAACCTGTACAAAAGTCCCAAATTATACATTGTGTATATACTGTATAATATTATAGAATTGGAAATTATCTTATCTTATGTCAGGAGTCAATTGGATGGAACATATGTTCTAGCTGATGCCTTATCAATGAATTTGACAGATGCATTATCATATTTTCGCTCTTTTTAGTGTTCCGTGAAACATGTTATAATTATGTTGATGTGAAATATTTAAAAGGTCAACTGTTCTAGAATGCCGAGGATACAATGATTACCTGTCAGATATGAATTCCTGCAAATGGACTGATTTATGAGTTGCCATAAAGACACCTGTCTGGTAAATATTTATAGAACTTTTTGTATCAGAATCTCAATCCATTACATCTCGTATAATTAGCAGAACTCATAGAGATATAGAATCTTACTAAGATAGGTTTTACAAATAATCTTCTGAGCCATGTGAAGATTGCTAGTGACATCACTGATGTTTGTGTACAGATCACTCATCTGCACATCCTTCAAAATGGCTTAAATAACTTAACTATGGCACATTTGTCTTCCTTGAATAAAATGAAGCAACTTTGAATTGAGGACCATATGTCAAAAGTGCCTGGTTTTTTTAACCAAGTTGTTTATTAAATCTTAACAGTTGCCCCCTCAAACATCGATGGACTCATCCATGTTAGTCTGATTTCCCGGAAATTGGCATGGTTCATTTTGGTCTTAAGGGTGAAAGCTTGTGAAGGTTTTCAAAAAATATCTGTTGGAGGCCCATCATGTAAAATGCCTAGCAACTCAACAAAAGCTTAATATCTACTTACATTATTTCATTCCTATGAAAACTAATGTGATTTGAACTTTGAATTGAGGACCATTTGTCAAAAGTGCCTGGTTTTATTGTACCTAGGTATTTATTAAATCTTAACAGTTCCCCCCTCAAACATCAATGGACATTATTTCATTCCTATGAAAATTGATGTGATTTGAAGGGTAACTATGGTGCTTTGGCTGTTAACAAAAATCCACAATGAATGTGTGCTTGTGATGCTGCTGTTGTATATCAGTGTGGCAGTGGTCACTTCATTGCAGGCATCTGGCTATGATTGGCCAGTTGAGTGACACACCCTCACTCTGACCGAATAAAACTGGCCACACACACTCACTCTTCTTCCTCTTTCTTAAGTGAAACAGTGTAATTACACAAATTGCATTTGTCAATTGCTCTATATGTTTCTGATAGCTGATTGCATTTGAAACTGTACACTGTAATTTCTCATACGACATCAATCTGGGTTTATAGCGGAACCACTTTTGATTTTGCAAATGGTTGATTTGCAGACAGGTGTGGGTAGCTAGGCAAGAGTAGCGAGGATATATGTAAAAATGCATTTTATAGCATGTTCAGCAATAAAGACAAAGACATAAATTTATATGAACTATACTAATTGATTGTAATATTTTGACATGAAACCTTGTCAGTATAATTATGTTACCTGCATAATACCCTTTAGTCTGTACAAAATAGTTCAATTTTATTTTATTTTTTTGCATGTCTAGAATACGTTAACCAATTCTGATACAGTCCTCTTTTTAAAGAGAGCTTTTCTTGTTAGTGCTGTTCCTCGAATTCCATAATGCTGCAATTTATTAAGTTAAATTTGGTGTTTAAGGGAAAGCCAAGGAAAAGTCTAAAAAAATTCCCATGCTATCAAGTCTGTTTTGAAAATGTTTAATAATGGTTTTTCAAAATTGGTTTAAAAACATTATTGGTAATTCAGTGGAGTAATTTTCTCGAAAGCCATATTGTGAAGTAAAAAAGAGACCAAATACCCAAATATTCTGCAGTGAATTGCTTTTTCTGTTATTTTCGAGAATGCAGGTAATAGTAAAATGGGTCTGTAGTTTTTTATTTCACCAATATCCTTGCTCTTGTATATGGGTATCGCTTAAGCTAATTTCATGTTATCCGGTACTATGCCGGTTTCGAATGGAAGGTTTATTATTTAAGTAATAATTATGCAGTTTGATTGCTTTATCAGTTTACAGCTTATTTCAAACCCTGTGCTAAGATTCCCATGGTCATGTAACAAAACTGCAAATAATTATATCTAATTCTCAATAGAATTAACTGATGTAGGGCTTCAGTTGAGTCTGTCTCCAGTCAGATATGGCTAGATATGGATAGGTTTGGCTTGTTGCTGGTTCTGAATAACTCTGTATTGAACACCTTTTTACGAGAAATACTGCACCCAGCAGCTGGGTGGTCTAGTGGTAGGATGCTTGCCTGCTCCTCTGAAGGTTCCGGGTTCAATCCCAAGCCCAGGAAAGTTCATGAGCAACATCTCAGCTGGATGTTGTTCAGATGATACGTTGAATTGGTGGTCCCTTGCACTCAGTGTATATGCTGAGGCAAGTAAGAGACCCCTTCCATGTGGTAAATGTGCATCATATGGGTAGATTCCTCCTCTCCCTCACCTCCTAAATCAACCCTCAATAGCGGCCATAACTTGCCTTAGAGGGCTGCACTTTCCATATCTATCTATCTATCTATCTATCAGTTACAATATCTTGTTTAAAAAAAAATGTCCTACATTTTCTTTTCGTAGATGTTATGCTTATGATTTTTACCATAACTTATGCATTTAATTGAAATGGGCATATCAAGTATTATGTTACTGAACAAAGAAAAAGGAATGACTGTGTCTATATGTACAAATGACAAAATCATTCGGGTAAAAAGGTCACATTTATTATTAACATATTTCGTGACAGAGTGTTGTGCATTAGCTTACTAGTAGTGTTTGTTGCATCACAAATTATCTTGCTTGATTGACCATGCAGGTTGGTTTCCAATATCATTTTACTTCTGCAGCCATCAGAGCATGAAATGTGTGACATGGCTGACTTGTCAGATTTAATGATGTTGATTCCGAATATATGTTGATTACTACAGGTGTTCCTCAGGGATCGATTCTTGGCCCTTTGTTGTTTTTCAGTTGTTTCCATCCAGTGATATATGCTGATGACACAACTTTAGCCTGCATAAGCTGCTTTGGAACTGAAAATTATATCATAGAAGAAAATATTAATAATAAGTTACAAAATGTGATTGCTTGGTTAAAGTTAAACAAACTATCACTGAATATAAAAAAAACTAAAGCAATGATATTTCACACTTCTCAACGGAATGTTGACTCACCAAACTTTAAAATAGATACTCAGCCAATAGAATATGTAGGTATACATTTTGATAAGCATCTCACTTGGAACTCTCATATTGATGTCATAAACAGAAATTATCAAGAATTTCCGGAATTACAAACAAGGTGAAACATGTTTTGCCACAAGTTACTCCATTAACATCATACAATACTTTAGCTTTGCCACACCTGAATTATGGAGTGTTACTATGAGGGATGCAAAGCAGAAAAGTTGGAAAGGTTACAGAAAAAATTAGTTTGAAACCTTACAAACAGCAAATACAATGCACATTTCTGAACCTTTATTGAAGAAACTTTCCCTACTTAAGCCAACCGCATCTGTGCATTGCATAAACTGAAATTATGTTATTTACAGGAGCAGGATTGTTACCTTGTTATTTTGGTAACCATATGTTTAAAAAATTCTCCAGACATAACACACAACGTTCTAGTTGCCGTGTATTAAACATGACTCTATGAAAATTGGTCTTCATAGAATTCCAAACACTTATAATAATACACCTTCGATTTTACTAATAAAATTCATACCCATAGCCTATATGGATTTAAGAAATATATAAAGAGGGTTTTCATCAATTCATATGACACGGCTTGCCATGTACAAAACTGTTGCATTTGTCTTAATTAAGCTTTTTATTTTTTGGGTGTTCTATCTTGTTCCCTCTGGGATTCCCCTTTGCCCCTCCTTAAAGTTCTCTTTTTGTTATTATCGGTTCACTTTGGGATTCTTCTTTTATTATTTTCCTCTTGTATGTGGAATTAATTTTAGTCTTTGTCATGCTTAAATAAACTTCCTGAATACATATACCTACATCCTTCAGTTCTGGGGTGTGGGGATCATTGAGGCTCTGTACCTTCAAATTGACGATGGAGTGACCATCACAACATTTTATTGATATTTTGTCGCAATCTTGTGGTATTTTGCATTTAAATGAATTTGGTGGCCAGCAATTCACATTGACATAGATAAATATTGCCTACAGTTATGACTGAACAGATTTTTTCCGAAAATTTTGATTATCCTTAAAATCTTCAATGTTGACTAAAGTGGCTTTTAGAAAATGTCGTATGGGCCTATGGTTTCAAATCAGTCTTTGCATCTACATGGACTGATGGATCGGTCTAATTTAGCATGTGTGTAAAAATTAAAGTAAGAATCCAGTTTCCATGCTAGATCAGGCTGACGTTGAACCAATATCAGCTAAATTGATATGTCACATTATCTGATAATGTAGTAAACAATACAGATAATAAAGGAGACCATTTCATTGATCAGTAAAAAATATATTGATATGCTATGCACTAGTGGCTGGTGCAAAGACTGTCATAAACACCAATACTTTCTAGAATAATGACATTTCGCAAACAACAATATTAGCAGGAAATTCAATATACCTTGAATCACTGAATAATGCTGTACTTTGAGTAATATATGAACATAGATTAGTTACAGACATAACTTTGGGATATAGCAAAACTCCTTCAGGTGGATGCACATCCTGGTTTATTTTGAGAAAAATAACAATGCTTTCTACAATAATGACACCTCACAAATAATGATATTTGTTTGAAATTCAATGTAAATTGAATCACTGAAGCATGCCATACTGCCTGGAGAAATGTATGAACATTGATCAGTTACAGACATGACTTTGGGATACAGCAAAACTCCTTTAGTGCAATCAGCTCGCTCATTGCAATCAATTGGTTTAACAGAAACAACTGGCATGTGAATACCACCACAACTTGTTGCATCCTTGTAAGTCACAGAAACTGTTTGGAATCCTGCAGAATCATTTAGTTTCCACCACATCCTCCAGGTGTCTTGCTGATTGTTGACGTGTTGAAACAGGTGTCCACAGTGCCATCTGTGATTGGAGCAAGACTGAAATCTTCCTGCCAAGTTAAGCTACCACCACAGGGACTTTTATCGACAAATAGCCCTAATGGAAAAGCTGAAATAAAGGTATATTACAATTTTAGACGTGAAGCTTGACATGACCACATGATAATCATTAAGGATGTGTATTAATTCACAGAAAATTGATTGCACACGTAACTTTTGGCAACTTAAAATAACAAATTCCTTGAATCTTTTCTATGGCAAAATACTAAAATTTACAACAAAGCCAACGAAAATGGCAAACTTCTAACCACAATTTTTGCAGCAAAAGCAACATGCAAAAGTTTATCAGCAAGATGCCGTAAAAACTACAGGACATTTTGTTACAGTGTAATACTTAAACAATTCTGTTCTATTTCAACATTTCATATAAAAATAACAACTATCGGTGGTGCAAACAACATTTATGTTAAATGTAATTAAACAGATACAGAATTATCAATCCATTTATAAAGGGGTCATCATTTTGTCTCATCAAGAGAACATGTTCCACCAGCATTAGGAGTTGTCCATTCAGTTGCGCAGGATCCAGGACAGACCCCAGTAATTGCATTACAGGGAACATTGTTCATGCAATTGCATCCAGAGCAGTTAGTGCCATACCCTGTTGTCAGGCAGGCTAACAAATAGAAATTGACTGAGATAAGTTTGAAGTTTTGGCTGTAGAGCAAGCAATTTAGGATTTCTACCATTCACGCTAAGTGTGTGATGTCTTCATACCTGCTCTATACAGACTTATATGATTGAAGTCGCCATCGCAAGATTGGCCATCATCACAGGCCAAGTAGCAATTTGTATTGTCGGCAGGATAACGTCCATCATTCTCCCATTGCAAGTCGCTACCACAGTAACATTCTGTTCCATTGTTCTGTGAGAAAATTGCTGCATTTTAATATTATGAGATTACCATAGTATGAGCCAAAATATATGTCCACTTGATTGTTGGTCATATTTTTTACATATATCAATCCATGTCACATCAACCAAATTTCAGGAAGTGCCCATGACCATCTCAGATTGATATGGTATTTTATACACTTAAACCTCATCATATGAGATGTATCTATGAAAAATTTGAAATGCCTATCACAAAAAATTCAAAAAGTTAAGATAATTTGAAATTTGGGAAAATCGTTTAAAAAAACTTATTTTGAGTTTTTTTCGAATTAGCATATTTTCTAAATGGCGAGAGACACAGGATTACAATTGCTGTTGTCAATTCTTCTCATGTAGGTTTATCATGAATTAAAGACATAAGATCCCTACTAATGGTATGTGGTCCTACAGAAATTGTCAAAAATGGGTAATTATTGAACTAATATCAATATTTTGAACCTTTACCATACAGCTGAGAATGTCTCAAATTGCTTGATATTTATCCCAGTGGATCTCAACAATATACATATTAACAGGATGTAAAATTAGGCTGATATTATGTTTGTTTCAAGAGTTATGCACCAGTGAATTAAAAAAAGACAAGTTGATTTTCACATTTTGGGCATCTTATATGTACATGTAGGATAGGTAGTACAAATATGAAATAGACATTGTTAAAAAATAATTCACTTCTCCGTTAATTTCATACCAGTAACATTTAAGATAAGACAAGATAAGAAGATAATATAATATAAGATAAGATAAGACAAATTTGTTTACAGTCGGACAGGAATAAAACAGTAGACATACTGTAAGTAAATATTTTGCCAACATGAAATGAGAATAAGAAATATACAATAAGGAGTGAGATGACAAATAAAATTAGTTGAATAAAGTTAAATAAAAACCATTGATAAAGCATATAAAACCATAGCATGATTGCATTGGCATAAAGGGACAGACTGTAAAAACTTGCAGGACTTAATAAACAAGTTCCATAAAAATTCTCAAGTGCTGCACATAAGAGTGAACTTCACTAGGAGTCCTGGATTCACATGACATTGCCTGTAGTTTAGCTTCCCAGACTATATAAAAGATGCATAAATATAAGCACCTGTGAGCAGAAATCATTTCTGAAACAGGCCCTAAACTAATTTATATATTCATTTATTTATCATTATATGATTTGTTTCCACATCATAGAATTTGGCAGCAATAAGTTACTGATATAGTGTGTCAGTGCAACATGTAGATGTTATCATTAGCCAAAAGAACTGTCTGTGATGCGAATGCTGTTATTGGTGCTAGTCTAAATGTCATAGCAAAATAGCTTATTGGGTTAATCATATGGTCCTTGGAATGAGTAAAAGTATCTTGAAGCATATGCTTCTAGCCAAATATATAGGTAGCATTCCAGTAGCGCAATAAATTCAGGAACTAAAATATTCACTCGATGGTTTCTTATTATTGGACGGTTTTAGCCTCCATAAGATTTTTTATGCATTTAAAATTGTTTTTATGTACAGCTTAACGTGGTTTTATTAATGTTGATTGTATGCTTTTTATTTAACAGTGATATAACATCAATGTATATGTTTTTAACATTGTTTGTCAAGTGGGTTCTCCAGCCTAACCTCATCTGAGTCATGTCACCATTTCAAAACAACAACATCATGATTCAGCAAGGAAAGAGTCTTCACTATGAATCACTTCTGGCCTTAAACATTTAGAGTTTTTGGACATATTAGTATATCTAGACATTATCTGATGAAATATTTTTTGGATTTGATAATTACTTAGGACCGAAAAGTGTATTAAAGACCTGTTATTACCCAGAAACTATATGAACTGGGCCATTGTCACTGCTGAACTGACGCTTCAGCAAATTTTCATTGATGATTTTCTGTAGTTTTTGAAGAATATCCAGTTAAGTGATGGGAATAAAGACCAGTTTTCATAGAGGCATGTTTAATACTAGGCAACTGATATCTATTTGAACGTTGTGTGTTATGTCTGGAGAATTTTTTAAACATATGGTTACTGAAATAATAAGGAAACAATCCATGCTCAGTAAATAACAGAATTTCAGTTAATGCAATGCACAGATGCGGGTGGCTTTTGTAGGGAAAGTTTCTTCAATAAAGGTTCAGAATGTGTATTGTATTTGCTGTTTGTAAGGTTTCAAACTAATTTTTTCTTTAACCTTTCTAACTTTTCTGCTTTGCATCCCTATAGTAATACTCGATAATTCAGGTGTGGCAAAGCTAAAGTATTGTAGGATGTTGATAGAGTAACTTGTGGCAAAAAATGTTTCACCTTGTTTTTAATTCCGGCAGTTCTTGATAATTTATGTTTTATGACATCTATACGAGAGTTCCAAGTGAGATGCTTATCAAAATGTATACCTACATATTCTAGTGGCTGAGTATCTATTTTTAAGTTTGGCGAGTCAACATTCCGTTGAGAAGTGTGAAATATCATTGATTTAGTTTTTTTAGGAATCTGATATAGTTTGTTTAACTTTAACCAAGTGATCACATTTTGTAACTTATTATTAATAACAACTGAAAAACAACAAAGAATTGATCCCTGAGGAAAACCTGTAGTAATCAACATATATTCGGAATCAACATTAAACCTGACAAGTTGTCTACGATTTTTCAGGTAACTTCTCATTTAATTTAGTGAAACAAAATTAAAGCCATACAAATTTAATTTAGAAAGTAATATTTTGTGAAGTAAACAGTCAAAAGCTTTGGAAAGGTCAAGATTTATGTTCATAGGAATGTGTTTCTGATCCATATGATTTGATCTATTACTTCAAGTGCACCGAGTTTCAGTGCATCAGCCATGTCACACATTTCATGCTCTGTTGGCTGCAGAAGTAAAAATTATGTTGGAAACCAACCTCAGACACATTAGCATTTTACTTGTTTACTAATGAGTGTTTTATTCCCAATTGGGAATACTTACTGCGTGCTCAGTCAAGCAAGATAATTTGTGATGCAATAAACACTACTTGTAAGCTAATGCACAACACTCTGTCACAAAATATATTAATAATAAATGTGGCTTTTTTTACCCGATTGATTTTGTCATTTGTACATATGGACACAGTCAGTACTTTTTCTTTGTTCAGTAACATAAAATATGCCCATTTCAATTAAATGCATACGTAAGGGTACAAATCAAAAGCATAACATCTAAAAAATAAAAACATATGATTTAAGAAAATGTAGGACTTTTTTTTAGACAAGATATTGCAACAGATAGATTGATAGATAGATAGATATGGAAAGTGCAGCCCTCAAAGGCAAGTTCTGGCCACTATTAAGGGTTGATTTAGGAGGTGAGGGAAAGGAGGAATTTACCCATATGATGCACATTTACCACATGAAAGGGGTCTTACTTTCCTCAGCATAGACACTGAGTGCAAGGGACCACCAATTCATCGTATCATCTGAACAACATCCAGCTGAGATGTATGTTGCTCATGAACTTTCCTTGGCTTGGGACCTTCAGAGGAGCGGGCAAGCATCCTACCACTAGACCACCCAGCTGCTGGGTGCAGTATTTCTCGTAAAGAAAAGTGTTCAGTACAGAGTAATCCAGAACCAGCATCAAGCCAAACCTAGCCAAACCTATCCATATCTAGCCATATCTGCAGTTTTGTTACATAATCATAAGAGACTTAACACAGTGTATGAAATAAGCTGTAAACTGATAAAGCAATCAAACTGCATAATTATTACTTAAATAATAAACCTTCCACTAGAAACAGGATAAGTACCGGATAACATGAAATTAACTAAAGCCAAACCCATATACAAGAGCAAGGATGAAATTAAAAACTATAGAACCATTTTACTCTTTACTGCATTCTGGAAAATAGCAATTCACTGCAGAATATTAGGTATCTTTTTTACTTCACAATATGGCTTTCAAAAAAAATCACTCCACTGAATTACCAATAAACCAATTGTGAGATACCATTATTAAACATTTTCAAAACAAACTCTATACCATAGGAATTTGTTTAGACTTTTCCTTGGCTTTCCCATACACCCTCCAAGAACAAAGGTTACCTAATAAACTGCAACATTATGGAATTCGTGGAACAGAACTAAAATGTTTCTATAATTATTTAACAGACAGATGTAAGACAGTAAATATGGATCACTTTTATTCTGAAAAGTGTATATTATTACTTGTGGTCATATATTCATTGATTGCTAAGAATGTTTTTGTTTCGAAATGAAGACAGTTATTGTCAGCATTTCAGTATCACTGTTTAATATATGAGGCAACCAAAACTCCTGGGGGTTATAATGTCTCATTGTTGTATGATGCAGCATGTTGTGGCCTCCAACTTATTATATATATTATCTCATCAGTTGATTTTTATGGCAACTCATAAATCAGTCCATTTGCAAGAATTCATTTCTGACAGGTAATCTTTATATCCTCGGCATACTAGAACAGTTGACCTTAAACATTTTGCAGCAACATAAATATAAAATGTTTCATGGAACACTAAAATGAAGAGCAAAAAAATGATAATGCATCTGTCACCTTCATTGATCAGGCATCAGCTAAATTTATCTAGAATTTTGCTTGTATTTATATGTGACACAGACTGTTTTCTCAATATAAATCATCCAATTTGATGCCTGACATAAGATAGGATAATTGTATTTTTGTACAGGCTGTCATTGTGCGACCCTCTACAAAATATATTCCATAGTTCATTATTCTGATGCACCTAATAAGCAATAAAGTGAAAAACAACTCCATCAAATTAGTCATTTAGAAAAAGAGTAACAAATACAAATGTAGCTGTATTCAATATGAAAATATCCGTTGCTATTGAGCATGTGAAAAAAAAAACATTCACAAGAAACATCTTAGAGAATGAGTAATAAGATACAAGAAGTTTTATGCAAGTGACAGAAACAAAAAGAAACAGAAAAAAAGTACATAAAAACATGAATGACATAATACCTAATGGAAGCATCTCTTGCAACACAGTACAGCCATGACCATAATTTCTAAAACAGTTTACCCCTCCCTTGTGTCTCTACACCTGTAGATAACTTCAGATCCATTGATGCAAGGCTCCTCGTACAGGTAATATGTGTCACAAGGGACAAACTCATCCAGAACCTTGTGACTCTTTACTTAACTCCCGCCAGCAAAACATGGGTAAAAATAAAGCTTTTCCCTCTAAACAACCATCCAAAACCTCATTTATATATTGGTATGATTGAAGTGCAAATGTGTTTTGAGGACAGCAAATATGATCCCTAAAGAAATTAATTCAAGAAAAAGTGCCATAAAGCAACAAACTAGACCAAAATAAGGAGTCTTTAAGGTTCCGAAAAAACTTGGTCATGCTTGTAAAGTGCATGTTTATTTGACACTTCTGCAAAACACAATACTGTTTTCACAAATTATTTGCATGAAGTGGTGAGAAGTGCAATGGCCATCACCCTCCAGACTTGCCAATTATGAGAATGTTCCAATTTATCATGTTTACATGTCAGTATATGAACTGCATTTGGTAATTAAGTACTTAATCTGAATTTTTTTAAGTAATTCATACAGATCTGGGAATTTCGAGATCTGCATCAGGTAAGTACTTGATCTGTATAGTGTAAGTACTTGGTGCAGGTATTTGATCTGGATTAGGTAAATATAGACACAGTGTACAAGGCACGTCCAATATAACATCTAATGATGGGATTTAGCTCAGGATGAATACCCAGGCTGGGGATTGGTAAAATTGCTTGGCTGTCCCTTTCATCTGAGTAATTTTTGTTTCCATTATTCTTAAAAGTCTGTTTTGTATTTATCCCAACTATTAATTTCTTATGATGTTTCACCATCCCCCCTCCCAACAGGGTGGCACAATGTTAGCGCTAATATTTTAGCTTAAGGGGCATTCACACTATCACGTATAAGACCTAGGTTTGACCAAGTGCGTCAAAAATTGGCTGTGGGTGCTCAGTCTTGGCTTTGTTAATCACAAATAACTGCTTTCTGCGAGCAAACATGCGGAAATCGTAGATCCCTCACCAGACTTCTGCAAAACAGTCGCTGTATGGCTACTTATGTCATGTATGGTAACATATGGTTACGTAATCATGTAGAACGTACGTACGTAGGATACTCGCCATCTGACCCCCAAGCAAGTTACGTAATAAATGTAAACAATTCACTCAAAGAGCGTCCACCAAATTAGCGCCAGTATACGTAAAAGATGAGCATGAGTAAAAAAGAATTCCCCTCCTTCATCATACTTAAGTCTTATCCGCAATAGTATGAACTCCCCTTTAGGATTGTTTCTCGACAGCTGAGTTGTAAGTTGTTTGTCATCTGCATGTATATCGCCATGTATAAATGTTTGGATGTTAGTATGAATGGTCAAATAAAATAGTAAATCAATCTATAATCAATTAATATTTGTCTCATGGCTTAAAATTGATCTCAATAAGTATTAATGTGAGATACCACAGAAGTGTTAATGTGTTAAATATTTAAAGACTAATTAAGAAAAATTAAGCTTGCATGTTGTGAAGTCCCACAACAAATTGTCATACAGCTTTGTGGGCAAGTTCCATGGAAATTGGTTCAATCATTCTGACAGGGTGATTACTTAAGTTTGATGAGCATGTGAATTTTGCATAAATTGAAGTTGAAGTTTATGACTCTTTGAGTTTGTGTATTAATTATTTGTTAGCCTTTCCAGTAAATGTCAGTAAGTATTGACTGTGCATGCTAAATATTCAAGGCATTTTGTTGTAACATGTTTCTGTAGTTGTCTGGAACAAAGCCTTCAGTAATCTGAAAGCCTGCTGACTGTGAAATAGCCAAGGAAATGAAAATATTGATTTCAGATGGTAGACAAACTTCTGATTTGAATATGATTCAGGTCTTCATCCTACTGGCATCCATTGGATCACGTTAGTACCTTTGTTCATTCTATTGCCAAATGTTCAAACTGCATTAAATTGAATGTTAAGTAATAATAAGTTACTGTACACCATAAAATATAACAAATACAAAAGGAAAAAAAGACCAAAAAAGAGTGTGGTTGATATGAAAAGTAGAGCACACTTTCCTGATTAATTTATTTATTCATGCTTATCTACAATTCAGTAGCATGGTGTTAAAATGAACAAGCATATTAGTACAATTCAAATCAAAACAGGAAAAAGTAGCATAATAAATCATGAGGAACAAAGGTAAATAAAAGATATAATTTCTTCTTAGTTATGTTTAAAGGGTCAACTAATCCAGTTCTAATGTCTTAAGACCTGATAAAAACTAGATATATTGATCATATATTTTGCAATTTTTTTTATCATAATCTCAATCCATAACATATCCTATAATTAGCAGAACTCATAGAGATATAGATACTTACTAAGATTGGTTTTACAAGTAATCTTCTGAGCCTTGTGATATTGCCAGTGACATCCCTGATGTTTGTGTACATTTAAGCTGTGGCCAGATCACTGATCTTCACATTCTTGGGGTGAAAACTTGAGAAGTTTTCAACAGATATCTGGTGGTGGCCCATCATGTAAAATGCCCAGCAACTCAACAAAAGCTTAACATCTACTTACATTGTTTCATTGTTGAAAACTTATGTAATTTGAATGGTAAACTATGGTACTTTGGCTGTTAAAAAAAGTCCATCATGAATGTGTGCTGTTTTAAACAGCAGATATGCAGTTCAAAAATACTACAATCACTGAACCTGTCAATTATGCATGTTAATGCGAAAAAAAGGAAACATGATTATATTTTGAATTGTTATATTAGATTTACAAAACATGTCACATTTTTCTGAAACACCCTTTTTTTTGGCTGCAAATTACAGAATACTAGAATATTAGGTTTATAACAAAAATAACTAGGAAAATTTCTATGCAACTTTCTTTTTATAATTACTAATTCTATAGATGGCGCAAGTGGCCGGATTTGCAGACAATTGTGGGTAGCTAGGCAAGAGTAGCGAGGATCTATGTAAAAGTACATTTTATAGCACGTTAGGCAATAAAGACAAAGACATACATTTATATAAACTGTGCTAATTTATTGTAATTTGATGCCTTGTCAGTATCTGTTACCTGCAACTAATACCCTTTAGTCTGTAAAAATAGATCAATACATTTTTTTTTTTTTGCATGTCTAGACTACGTAAACCAATTCTGATACAGGTCTCTTTTTTAAAGAATGTTTTTCTTGATACAACATCTGTTGCAAAAATTACCTTTCTTCTGAGCTAATTGCGAATTTTTAATTTTAAGTGGACGCAACTGTGCCTTATTCATATGTTGGATGTTTCAATGACATGTACCATGAATGGGTTTTCTTTTGGTGGCCAAATGATTATACTATGAATGCTGACCAGTGTGCAACAATATGTAACAGACAGAATTTCAGTCACTTTGGAATGACAGTAAGTTATTCACACTTTTCTCATTATTATAAATTGAATACCTTGAAAAAAGATAAGTTCAAATTGATTTAGTAGAAAGCATCATGTATACTTAGAAGCACCAGTTCATTTGTAGCAAAACTAAATTTGCATAGAAATGAGGTAAACTCGGCCACATTGAACTCCGCAACATTAAGATTTGCCACTCACCAACAAATAACTACACACCTTGCAATGTCATAATTTGACATAGAACTAACTTTTAAAATAATTATTATTGACAATGTTTGAAGACTTTTAAAGCCATCCCAGGGCCAGACTTGTTTTTGATAGTTTATTTAGAGTGTCAACTTTTGATGGCATGGCAAAAATCCATGTTGCTGAGTGTAAGTGTGACAAGCGTTTGTTATACCCTTTTCGCATGGCAGCCATGTTGGTAATTTTGCCTCATTAACCATGTTTTGGTTACATCATATAATATGACATCATTACATCTCCATCATTCTTGCACTCTGTGACCTCACCATGACTATTGTCAATTGACAACGTCACAATACTATATCTGAGTGCAAAGAAAGGTCAATGAGGCAGAAACGACAACATGGCTACAGTGGGGTGAAAATATTATCAGATCCAACCTAACTTTTTATTGGTATTGCCTTTTGACCAAAGGAACATGCTTGTGCAGTTTCATTGAAATTGATGCATTTCTACCTAATGTGAAGTTTTACACTACTTCATATAGGATTTTTCATTGAATTTCTACTATTGTCAGTCTTTATTAGAACTGTAGCATTTTTCTTCACATTTACCATTGGCATGGAATACAGCTGCACCTTTTTTTTTATATATATATTTTTTTTAAATTACAGATTTGTCTATATTGAAAAAAAATTTAAAATCTCGGAATCCCAATAATTTCAAGCTATCAGTGGAGCAAGACTACAAAATAGTTGTCATAGACCTGTATCTCACTTCTATTGACTATGTAAAGAATCAGCAAAAAAATCAATTTATCTTGTGCCAAATCTGACGAAAGTGGAAAATCAATGGAAACATCTTATATAAACTAGTGTAAAAGTTCATGTGAGTTGTGATATAGGTAGAAATGCATCAATTTCAATGAAACTGCACATGCCTGTTCCTTTGATTAAACGGCAATATCAAAACAAAGTAAGGTTGGATTGGGTAACTTTCGGGGCACCAGCATCACCCGGGGCTACAGTGCCTACTCTGTGAAGGAGTGCTATACTGGGTCTGATGCTTAGTCAACTTATATGTATATAACATACAATTATTCTTTCTTAATGACAAAATATGGGTACAATTTTTGTGAATTGTTTAGGGAATACTTGGCATAGATTGTTACAATTATTCTTTCTTAATGACAAAATATGGGTGCAATTTTTGTGAATTGCTTAGGGAATACATGACATAGATTGTTACAATTATTCTTTCTTAATGACAAAATATGGGTGCAATTTTTGTGAATTGTTTAGGGAATACATGGCATAGATTGTTACAATTATTCTTTCTTAATGACAAAATATGGGTGCAATTTTTGTGACTTTCTTTAGGGAAAATATGGCATAGATTGTCATTGTGGCTCGGGTGGTTATGATAAATACGGCTCGAGTGATGGATGCTCCAATTGCAATTACAATGGCCAGTTGTACACGTGTGGCATTGCCCGACCTGAACATTGGGGATTAATCGCAGTTTACAAGTTGACATCAGGTAATATGTGTTGTTTATCATAGGAGATTATTTTACTAATTAAGTTGATATATAGTACTCTTAATCTGTGTTAATCATTTGCATAATAAATTAATATATTCTCTGATCATCTAGTAACAGCCAATCAGATTGCTTCATCATCATCCAGCATGGGTGAACACTGATAATGATATTTTTGGTCTTTTTATATACTTCAACTGAAATACAGTCAGATAGGTTTACACATGAAAGGAGATATGATAAAAGGTGTACAATCTGATCAATATTAAATATACAATGTATAATGTAATGTGTACTATTGATGTGGTGTAGTTAGTAGTAACAATTTATTTCACTCATTACATTGAAGTACAGGTACATCTTGAGATGAATAAGAAGAATACATAAGTAAATTAGATAGAATTACAATCGCACAAACTTATAGTTAATTTTACACCCAAAGAAAATTCAAATAGATCAGACGACATGTTATTACATCTATTATCATGTGAAACTATCATCACACATCGTGACATTACATAGATGTTTAAAATCAATTATACATCATGTTTGAAATCAATTATACATCATGATCTGACATAAATTACTCATAACAGCATGTAGATGCATAAAATCAATAAAGTAAAATAAACAGGAGTATCAATGAATCGAGTAGTCCAAATCTTTGAACAGTCGTGAGTGACAATGTAGCAATTTCAAATACCAAACTGGCTAAAGTGACAAGTATAAAGTTCAACTCCTGTGTCTCCTTTGGCTGTTGTGGAGGACATGACAAATTAGAAGCTTTTGAACGTACATTTTCTGTAACATTGAGCTAAATTACTTAAAGCAATAATCAAGCGTGCTTATGCAATATATTTATAAACAATATCAAACCATGAACAACTACAATTTTCAGAGTTGAGTTGTTTGAGCTCAACCTATACTAATTGAAAAAATTATATATAAAATCTACATATATTACCAAAAAATTATAGCTATTGGTAGAGTCATCCTTGTGTGTGTAAATAAATTGGTGCGGGAATCCAAAATGTGAGAAATATTGGAAAGGTAAAAAAAACAACAATGCTGCACTCCTCTCACAGTTTTCCATTGATTCATCTTAGTATATTACATAGTATATTTGGCATTGCTTGATGCAGTCAAACCTGTGTTAAATGGTCATCAAAGGGAATGGATCAGTTTGGTTGCTCAAGACAGGTGGCCATTCAATAGAGAGATAAACAGTGAATGTACAAACTGGGTAAACTGAAAGTGCAAAAAAAATTAAGCCATAGTGTGATTTGTCCCAAGCATTAGATTTTTGGTTTTTAATCCTTCCTAAAAAAAGGTCCCGACCTCCTCAATAACTGAATTACTTAAAGGGCCCCTTCTAATACCCTAAAACGTATCACAGTATTGTGCTGATTGGGTATTTAACACAAGTACAATTGTGGCTCAATAGTGTAATAGTTTTTTTTTGTGGAGTTTATTGGTTGGGAAAGAAAAAAATTGGAGGATTGAAAGTTCAGCAGAATGCTTGGGAAACCAAATTTCTCTAATCCATAGGCTTTCGCAATCCTGAAAACATATAATATCATAATTCTGTGCTGTTTAATAAATTCGTAAAAAAATTCACTAATGAATGGAACATAACGTTCTGGTCAAAATAAGCTTCACACTGATCAATGAATGCAAGTGATATAGGGAAAAAGCTCAATTATAATTTGTTTTACAGACACTGTTATTGCTATATTACAGCATAATTTCAGGAAAATATTTTATAGTTTCCTAGAATATTTTCTTGGCTAATACATTTAAAGTGGCAATTTTCTATATGTTTAGTACTGCAAAAAATAACTGCATAATCCTTTTAGTTTTCTTAACTAAATGTAAATTAGAAAATGTTAGTTTGGAAAATAAAATTATTAGGGCATATCATTGAAACTAATCATTGATATTTAACCAACTTGAAAATGTCACACTAAAAATGTTGTTCTGTGGCTCATTTTGTCATAAATGAAAATGGCATAATATATTGCCTCAAATTTTCATAAAAAAGTGTACAAAAATCTACCAAATATAAAATGAAAATAAATAACAATTGTATAATTATTAGTAAAGCTGCATTAAATGCGAGACTAAATATAATATATAAGATATAGGAGGTAATCAGTCTATACAGATGGCCAATAGGACAGGTGTAGGTGCACAGAGAATTCTTGTAGATGATAGATGTAGGTATAGACATAGATAGAAATAGATAGATAGGTAGATAGAAGTTCTTGCTGCTAGTGTAAACTGATTAATCAGGGTGAGTAATTATAGGAATTGTAAAATAACTACATTAATGTCCCTATTCTCGTTAATAGCAGATCAAAGTATTGACGACCGTTTCATTGGATGCTGGTATGCATGGAATCCACCTGATATGGTTGGTATTTCCCACCAAGTTGGATCAGGAACAAAACAGAATGTCTCTCAATGTACAATAGCATGCAAGCAACAAGGTTCAGCCTATGCTGGAATTATGGTAAGATAAGATACAGCCATGTTCAAAAGTTTTCGGACATATTAAAATACAATAAGTTTGGTCTGGTTTTTGGCTTTACATTATTTTCTTTACGGATCATATTTACGGTCCTGAAAATCATACGAATTAACTTTAACACAGAACAATGGAACAGGCTGTTACTGTGGCAACGACCTACAATGGCTGCATGGTGGACGTGCCACTGCTGGCACTTCTGCTTGCTACATGACCTGCGGTGATGGTAAACCTTGTGGTGGGGGAAATAATCACATCAGTCTCTACAGGTCAGGTATGGAAAGGAAAAGTTTATGTTGTATTTCTTTTTTTGATATTGTTGCCTTACCATCTAACACCATAATATATATGTTAATTTTACTAGGTGCTCAAAGATACATATATTTATTAGTTCATTACCTGGTGCTTTATAGTTATTTATGTTTTTATTATCGCGTTTTAGAAAAATTTCATGCCTTTATTTTATTATATTTTCTTTATTTTATATGTGTATATTATTATTTTCTTCTCTTCCTTTGCTTTATTTTTATTTTTTATGACACATGTATCTGCACTGATATTGCGTAGTCAGTAAAATAATATATATATATATGCACGTATAAAAAGCACTGAAGGAGAATTTTGTGCAAATACTTTATTTTCTGTGGCTTCAGAGGTGTAGTAACTAGGAAATCTCTAATTTTTAAACTTTCCTGCAACTGAAACAACAGGCGGAAAAAAAAAAATGTATCACTCAAAACAAGCCCTGCAGCCTGCACCTTCTCAAAAATTCAGACACTAATATGATCTGACATTATAAGATCAAAAATATCACAATGACCAATTGCTTATACCTAAATATGGCAAAACTTTAAAAGACCTCATAAGCATTTAAGTAACCTAGAGCTATCCCGAAAGAGGAGATGCCTGATAAGGTTTTAGGTGGCACCCTGTATATGACCAGCAGAGATGGGCAATGACCATATTATTTGCACTGAGCGTGTTTGACTAATTCCATCTGTTTGTCCCTTTTATTTGTTTGCCTGTCTGTCAGTCCTTTAGATTTATTGATGCTAAACTCATGAAATTCTGGGGAATATACCTCAGGGTAAGATAAGCATTTGAGGACCCTAGAGCTATCCCGAAAGAGGAGATGCCTGGTATACAGGTGGCACCCTGTATATGACCAGCAGAGATAGGCAATGACCATATTATTTGTACGGAGCATGTTTGACTAATTCTATCTGTTTGTCCCTTTTATTTGTCTGCCTGTCTGTCAGTCCTTTAGATTTATTGATGCTAAACTCATACAATTCTTGGGAATATACCTCAGGGAAAGATAGGTCAGTTTAATTCAAAAACCTCCAGAACGTTGTGGTCATTCATTCTACTTCCACCAGCCTACAATGTGGACAATACAGCTCTTCCTTCGGATCAACCAGTTACAACATAACCTGTATACTGGTTTAGCTGTATGGCACACATGCATTTACTGTCCACACAATTTGTGGCTCAAGAAAAAGTGTAAAAATCCAGACCTAAATCACGTAGTGCCCAAATGAAACAAATGGTCATAGCTGTATGTTTATACAAATTTAATCAGATTACTGTAACCCAATGGTCATATTTTGAATGGGTCATATATATTACTTATGAAAACTTATTACAAAGTCTTATGAATGAAAGTTTTTCAAATACTCTATGCTAAAAAATCACCATTAAATCTTTAAAAAAGAACCTAAATGACCTAGTACTGAGGAACATGAACTCATTTATGCACTAGCGTATCTTCAATCTAATATTATGTAAATTTATTTCGTCAATTTTGTTATAAGGCTGCCACACAGGCAGGTATGGCGGTTCCTGCTCTCAATGCAATTGCATGAACAATGTTCCCTGTAATGACATTACTGGGGTCTGCCCTGGATCCTGTGCAATTGGATGGACGACTCCTAACCCTGATGGACCTTGCTCTGTTGGTAAGATACTTGGTTAATATATTCACTTTCTGGATGATTTTGTAATAACTAAGATTTTGCTCCAAGTAGGAAAACCACAATAAACAGTGTTAATTTATTAGTCTACCAAGATTTGTTTTCAACAATATTATAATGCAAAACTAAATGTTATATACCATCCAATGAATATGGCTATATATATATATATATGTATATATACATATATTTATTTAAATATATAGCCATATTCATTAATATTTATTTAAATATATAGCCATATTCATCTTAAAATAATTGTGAATAAGCCACCAAGATAAACTGAGTCATTGGCCATATATATATATATATATATATATGGCCAATGACTCAGTTTATCTGCGTGGCTTATTCACAATTATGTTAAGATATTTAATTTTTCAGAATATTATCTTGGATTGTATTTCAACAAAAGTCCTGGCAATGGAAGCATATTGTGGCAGCCATATTCAAGTCTTTCTCCAATCACAGATGGCACTGTGGACACCTGCCTAGACACGTCAACAATCAGCAATGACACCTGGAGGATGTGGTGGAAACTGAATAAAACAATGCGATTCCAAACAGTTTCTGTGACCTACAAGGATGTAACAAGTTGTGGTGGTAATCACATGCCAGTTGTATCTGTGAAACTGCATGATTACAATGAGCGAGCTGATTGCACTGAAGGAGTTTTGATGTATCCCAAAGTCATGTCGGTTACCAATCAATGTTCATACATTACTCAAACTACTGCATATTTCAGTGATTCAGTGTATATGATATTTCCTGCTAATATTGTTGTTTGCGAAATGTCATTATTCTAGAAAATGAACAATGAAACAGTGAAACTAAAAAATTACAAGCGCCTAAAATATCATTGATTATGAGTAATTACAAGCACCTAAAATGTCCTTGATTACGAATAATTACAACCACCTAAAATGTCCTTGATTATGAATAATTACAACCAACTAAAATGTCCTTGATCATAAATAATTACAACCATCTAAAATATCCTTGATTATAAATAATTACAATCGCCTAAAATGTCTTTGAATATAAATAATTACAACCACCTAAAATGTCTTTGATTGAGGGTGCAGGCTGCTGGGCTTGTTTTGAGTGACACAGTTTCTTTCCACTTGTATGTTGTTTTAGTTGCAGGAAAGTTTACAAATTAGAGATTTCCTACACCTCTGAAGCCACAGAAAATAAAGTATTTGCACAGAATCCTCCTTCAGTGTTTTTTATATGTGCATATATATTATGGTATTAGATGATAAGGCAACAATATCAGACAAGAAATACAACATAAACTTTTCCATGCCTGCTCTGTAGAGACTGATGTGATTTTGGCCACTGTCATTTTGACAGACAGTGTACCTTTAACAAGGAACTTATGTAAAAGATCTTAAGTATCACTTAAAAAAAATGTAATTACTGTAAAAGTAAGGGTTGTGACCAGTGTCCACCCCAGAGCACAGGTCAATAGAACAATGCTCTGTGCGTTCAGTCAAGGGGTAATGGCCAATAAGGAAAAGACCCCTGGCAACTAAAATGGCAATTTTTAGTGGTGCAGATTTACAATTTTTTTAGGGGGGATGAAATCTCTTAGAACCACAAAATCATAAAATGTACATTAAAATATTGAGAAAATATAAAATTCTAGGAGGGGGATGTATCGCCTTCATCCCCACCCAAAGATTTGGGATCAAGGCAACTTTCATAGGGAAATTTATAAAAAAATAATTTCATTCTTACTTTATTTCTAGGAGTGACGCGTAGCCTCAATTCTGGCGTAGTGTTAAATTGTGCCTGGACGTCAATCTGGTCACCATGGTAATTGGCAAAATTTTTTAACTGAAATAAGAAAAGAAGAAAATTAATCGCACTGATCAATTTATATACAAGAGTATTGTGAAGACCTGTATTAATTAAAAACATGCAAATATAACAATCAAATTAATTCATTTCGACTGGTGGAAGAGCATGGTTTGTCTTCATAAAATTATTTAGAGGAAAAAAGTTACTTAAATTCAGCATTACCAGGTGATAATGTGGATTGAAAAACAATGTTCATTTCCGTTATTTTGTTGGAAACAATTGAGTTGGTTGGTCAGTTTATTTTGGGTCTATTTCTTCCCTAAGATTCAAGGTAAACAAGCAACAGGGTTTCACTTGTTCAACAACCGTGAAATGCTTTGAAAAAATTCAGGTTGGGATTAGTGAAATCGGGTCAGTCGGAAATAATTTATTTGTTAGAAAAATTTTAACTTTTTCCAACCGCAAATAATTTTCTTGCCTTGGGGTTTTCAATTTCAACCCACTTATTACTCTTTACACCAGATTATAACCATTTCTCTTATTTGCAATATCTTGGACAGAAAGACAGATTTTTATTCGATTGAATTTGCTATCGACCAAATGCACATCGAAAAAGACTCTTAACGGATTTATAAAACTCGAAAAAAAGTCACAGCATGCCTCACAAAATTTCAACTCATTCTTAATATTAAGACCTGACAAAGACAAGTCAACTTTCCAAATAATAATCACATAATCCACAAAAAATAATAACTCTTCCTTTAATTGTACCCCCCTACATAACATTACAAATAACTCATAAAAACAATATTATCACAAATTGCATGCCTAACAACGTAATCATCCAACAATGTAGAATATAAAGTTTAAAATACAATAAAATGATTTAGACCTGTAAACTACCAAATCAAAACCGTCTTAAAATAACTACAACTGAACCTTAAATATTCTATAAGACAGAAAAGAGAACCGACCAATAAAATAATCTATCAAAAAAGATAATTAATGAGACTGATAATTCAATAATGACCACAACAACAATTTAGCAAATTAATCGTATTCCTACATTGAACATACAAACCTGAACCATTAACTGGAAAAGTTATAAATATACAGAATAAGAATTACATTTATATTCTGATTAATGAACCTTCTAATTAATATAATGTTTATCGTCAGAAAAAAAAACCGGGTTAACGATAGAAAAATTAATTTATATATATATATAAAAAATAATATAGAACAAACATGAAACTGAGACTTAAAACAGACCCACCCAAATAGAATGAACATAATTTATTAATTATCTAATTCACACTCAAGTTTTCAAACAATTAATTAATATACAAGCCATTGCTTTAATAGTAAGGGCAACAGCTCCACCTGGATATGCTATCATTAGAATTACAGTTTTAAGCACTTATACAGAATGTTCAATCGGATTCTTTGGATATTTAGAACTACCCGAAGCTGACACAAGATTATTTTACAGTTTCTATGATTACTTACCCTGATTAATCAATCCTCACTAGCAGCAAGAACTTCTATCTACCAATCTATTTATTTCTATCTATATCAATACCTACATCTATCTATATATCTATCTGTCTATCCATCTCATCTACAAGAATTTTCTGTGCACCTACACCTGCCCTATTGGCCACCTGTATAGACTGATCACCTCTGGCCTAGTGCAAAAATAATGAAGCCTTTAATATTATATTTAGTCATGCATTTAATGCAGCTTTACTAATAATTATACAATTGTTATTTATTTCTATCTTATATTTGGTAGATATTGTATGGTTTTTTTTTTTTAATTTGAGGCAATATATTATGCCGTTTCCATTTATAACAAACTGAGCGACAGAAAAACGTTTTAAGTGTGACATTTTCAAGTTGGATAAATATCAATGATTGGTTTCAATGATATTCACTAATAATTTAATTTTCCAAACTAACATTTTCTCATTTTCATTTAGTTAAGAAAACTAAAAGGATTTCGCAGTTATTTTTTGGGTTATCTCCTTTCACTGAACATATAGAAAATTGCCACTTTAAATGTATTAGCCAAGAAGCTATTCCAGAAAACTATGACATATTTTCCCTATATCACTTGCATTCATATATCAGTGTGACGCTCATTTTGACCCGAACGTTATGTTCATTCATAAGTGAATTAATTTTACAAATTTATTGACCTTTTAGATAAAATATAACTGCACAGAATTATGATATTATATGTTTTCAGGATTGCGAGAGCCTATGGATTGGAGAAAATTGGTTTCCCAAACATTCTGCTAAACTTTAAATCATCAAATGTTTTCTGCCCCAGATTATAAACTAAACATAAGAAAAAGCAATTAAATTACTGAGCCACAAGTGTACTTTTGTTATATACCCAATCAGCACAATAATGTAATACGTTTTATGGTATTAGAAGGGGCACTTTACGTGATTCAGTTATTGAGGAGGTTGGGACTTTTTAGGAAGGATTAGCTATTAAGAAAACCACAAATCTAATGTTGGGACAAATCACACTTTGGCTTAATTATTTTTGCACTAGGCCGTGCGGTAAACCGGAAGTGGCTTTCCCAGGTTGTACATTCACTGTTTATCCCTCTATTGAATGGCCACCTGTCTTCAGTTCATAATAATAAGAAAAGTGTTCATAACTTACTGCTATTCCAAAGTAACTGAAATTCTGACTGTTACATATTGGTGCACACTGGTCAGCATTTATAGTACAAGCATTTATAGTACAAGCATTTGGCCACCGAAAGAAAACCCATCCATAGTGCATGTCATTGAAACATCCGACATATGCATAAGGCAGAGTTGCATCCACTTAAAAATGAAAATTCTTAAATAGCTTACAATAACGGTCATTTTTTGACCCATAACTCAGTCAATAGTGAAGTATCATAATTCGAGGGCATCATACCAAGTCCTTGTGCTGTGACCTTTGTGCAAACTCTGAAATCCCATCTCCCCTCCTGCATAACAGATGGAAGTTAAAGAGTGTCAATTTCATACCAGTGATATCAGACCTAACACCAGCTGTTGATGCTGTTAAAGAACTAATGTAATGTTGGTGTTGTGTCAAGAAATAAAGTTATTTGTCATGTTACTGTTTACAAGAAGAACAAAATGACATGCATAGAGATCATGAGAGATGTAGTTTTCCTTCGCCAGCAAAGGAAATTATTTTTGAATCAGAAGAATCAGATGGACGGAAGGAATGTGTCCACTTGTGTTGCTTCACAAGACCAGTGTGAAACTGACATGATCATATTTGAGTTTTCTAGGATTCTATGAGTCTGAACCATGCAAAGGTAAGGAAGAGAATATTTTCGCCTGCGGCGTTTTTTAATTTACAATATGTAGCTCCAAAAAAAAATAATTGTTTAAATCCATGCTGGCAACACGAGACAAACCACCTGTAAAGCTGCTAGTTTCATGATCTTGATCAGTTTCTGTCTCAATAACTATTTATCTTGATCAGTTGTGAGTTGTGATGCTACGCAGAAACCAAAGCACTATTTATACATATCTTCCTTGTTTGTTAAATTAAGTGGCAAACTGGGTTTTCTAAATTTTATGGCTAAATTGATAGTCATGTTGTAAAAAGCACTAGGCTTTTGCCTCAGCCTTAAAACTAAATTAATTGTACACTATATTAATTGTACACTATGTGTTTCTTTTATTTCTATTCTATGTGTTTGAAATTTATGTTTATATGTGTCAAACTTTATGTGCATTATTTTAGTGCATTATTTGTGTCTATATATTTTTAGTATTTTATAGTTGCCTGTAGAATTCCTTCTCATATTGTATGAATGTAAATATGTAGACTTAGCAAATGTATATGTTTAAGTTAAGGCATTTAAAGTTAAGATTTGAATGTAATTTATTCACTGGAGGGGTTTCCAAAGGAACAAAGGGAATTCAGACAATGGCCACTGGGTTGGCTGGACAATGGCAACTTGGACAATGGTCACTGGGGTGGCTGGACAATGGCTGTGGCTGACCAGGTGGGCAGTAGGGTACTTTGGATACTAAATTTAGATTCAGGTACAATGGGGTCCCTTTGGTCAAAAGGGATTTGGAAAGAATGGAGTGGCATCCTTTTGCTCCCTTTAATTAAACCCCAAATTTCAATGTCATTGAGTGTATCAGTGGTGCCTATGGTGCTCTTTGGGCCGTGCATCAAATGTTTATTACCCTTGGCCACGTGTATGGGCTGTTATAAACAAAATAAATACATACTGTATTTTCATTATTCATGCCCAGACATAACTCGCTTGGACGAAAGATTCATCAGTTGTTGGAAGGCTAATTCGCCTCCTCACGTTCTTTGAATTCCAGAAAGGGTGGGACAAGGATCAACGCTTAACGTCACTGAATGCACCGTATTGTGCAAAAAGAGAAGAACTCCATATGCTGGTATAATGGTGAGTACATTTATCAAATACCAGCATAACTTGAACATTCAAACAACACAGTTACATTGCATAAGTTTAATATGCCTTTTGCATGATTCGCATTTCATGTACTGGAATGTTGAAATTCACAGTGCTTTCTAATAGGTCCTATTTAAATAGCATTCTCTGTGTACATCTAAGAAAATCAGGGGGTCTAATCATACTTGAATTTAACTTAGGCAAGGTTTGCCCTACTAGAGAATCTTAAATAATAAAAAAATTTTTGAAATAACTGAGTTCTTCTGTTTCTTGAACGTATATAACATCAAAATCCTTTTCAGTAACATTGTACAAATTAATACATTTTTGGATTTCACCCAAGACTGGTAGGGTCATTCAATCAAAAATTATGTGAAAACCCTCCCAGCCCGTCTTTACCATACATAGAGAAGTGTGGAATTGCACCTAGCTGCAATTACTTGTTAACTAGTTATTTAAAAACATAGAAATTTCTGCATTTTCGGCTCAAATGTTAAGCTGAAATTTCATTGCCTTAGAGGTCACTCAACAGTCATAAATTGGTTACAGTAATGGGCAATAGAGCAAAATGTCCTTCCCTCAACACACTTTCCCATATATGTATTCTACCTCAAATGGCCTCAATAGAGAGGTTTTAAAAATAAGACTTAAGCTTGGATGTTTCAGCCATTAATCCCCAGATGTTGACCACAATTCTGATAATATCAGAAAACAACATGGAAAATAAATAATTGGCAATTATGACCTTGAAAATGCTGAAAATTAAATCTCTGAAGATATTTTAGATTCTTACCTATTTGTTCACTGCCAAATGCAATGTAATTACATTGGATTCCAAAAATGGTAGTTTAAAGGGAAGATTCCCTATAAATAAAGCCAAAGCAAGAGTGATCCATTTGCCAATTTATTGGTGTTACAGATGACATTTTGCCATTTTTGTCAGATCCTAATAAAAGTACAAAATTGCCAAAAACCCTCAAAATTACCTTTTATTTTCAAATGCCATTCGGCAAGAACAAACAATATTGACAATTTTCTGAAAAGTATGACAAGTATATGTTGCTACTGTAGATGACTTATATATGGTTGGAAAGACACTTGTTATGTGAATTTAGGTATCGTAAAAAATTGTTGTTAATAAGTTGATAATTATAAAAGATGTCAGCAAAATGTGTCATGATTTTTACAGCAAACGTTATCTGCCAAGATTAATATATATATATATATATATATATATATATTTATATATATATATATATAGCTTAGTGTTTAGTATTGTTATTGAACCTGAATTGCTGTGCTAAAACTATTTTTTGGTGCTTTTTTAAACAGTATTATTACTATTATTTGTTTAGTTCCGGGTCCTTTAGAGTTTCTTAGACAGACTATGTAGTGTTGATTAGTATTAGTCATAATATAGCTCTACTTATCTAATTATTTTAACTGTTGATCCATGTATTTCTATTATCTTTTTATTTTTGGCCATTTATTATCTTGTCATGCTGACACATGTATCAATTTGATATTTAGCTGTCAATAAATCCCTATATGTATACATATATATAGGTAATTATATTATTGCAAAGGAAAGGGCTTATCATTCTTACATTTCCATTATATATTATGCAGTTTGGTAATGTTTACCACACTGAAATTTATAATAATTAAGAAATGAAAAAATAAATTTCATTAAATTTGCATGTATACTGTTTCAATCACAATTAAAGCTGGTGACTTTTTCTTTTTACATTGTATATGATTTACTTTATTTCCGAATTTTAATGATCAAGATTTTAAATTATTAAAACCTTCTATTATCTTTGAATTTAGCTGGAAATACGATGGAAATGGCATCATCACCAATTTTTGAGTATTGTGACGTTATACAGGCAAGGTCATGGCAACAACTGTGTATAATCACCCTCTCAGTGCCAAAGTGAGGTATGTGACGGTCATTTAGGAGGTGATTTGTGGTAATAAACAAGATAACGTGAAATTTCACAGATCTTTTAAACATCATCTGAGACACTGACTGAACCTTTGAATGTGCCGGGTTTCCACTCCTTCTACTCTTGTCTTCATGATTCAGCCTATGCAATCTGAGATGACATTTTATAATGAAGTAGGCAAAATCTTGCTAGACCTCTATTTATGGCCAATTTCCTAACTTGGAAGTTAATCTCATAATCTTGGAATTTAAACACAAGAGGATGTCACATGAGTGCAGCACTCTCAATAGGCTGGACTACCTTAACCAATAAGAATCCTGGATTCACATGACGTCCTCTGGATCCAAGGTATAGCTTCTAAGTCTATGAGATTTGTTTCTAATACTGTGAAATTGAATGTAATCATGCTGTTAACTAAAAACAGAAAGCCTAACACTTGTCCAATGCGTATCCAATGTCAACGATATCAGACCAATGTCCAGCAAATGCAATAACTGAAAATTGAGTATTATCAGTTCTCTTCACATGTATGGTGCCGTTTTCAGCTGAAATTCTTCCTAAATTTGGGTAGTGGAGCATTTCGCAAGTTGAGCCCCTGCAATTTATTAAAAAAACAACAGATATTAATTATACAATTCACATACTTTTTGTAGAAAGCAATTTAATTGTCGATGGCTGTTTTTGCTAATCATATTACCACTATTATTATGAAATTAACATGCATATTATGGTCAACACTAGGCCAATTAGAAAGTGATGAGCCCTGCTGCAGGAAATTATCATCCTTCGCCCGAAGTAGATACATAAATCCTTACCACGATTGATTGTGATATAATTGAAATGGACAACAAATGCCAAAGGATGAGTGCTAGATGACATTACAGTTTCTTAGCTTCTCCAGTATTAAACTGACTTGCCATAGGCCTATTCCCTTGATATCATCCTTTTGTTGAAAGCACAACCCTTGATGTCACGAGAATAATCCACAGTATTGTTGCCGTAATGAATTTATCATAAGTATAATGTAGCACTTTGATCATTTAATTGCATTGCATTGATTGTACATGGTAGTTGCTCAGTTACCCACAATGTGTCAGAGTAATCTCCCTAGGTGGCTCTGTATCTCATATGTTAATCCCTTCAAACTGCTGGTGGTCACTGAACCACAGGCAGCCAAGGTGCCAACAGCTCTTTTTAGTGTTGTTCCATAGTTTATGCATTTTCCATTTCATCATGTAAGTAATACTTCACTAATGAGCATATGAACTATGAATATTGTTCACTATATTATGGAGGAGCCAGCTATAATATTGAATGCACACATGAATTATTATATTCTTTATTAAGCCACTGTGTAACTTAATATGTTGATGGGCAATTTAGCGGATATTATTAGGCAACTTTGTTTAGTTACTTTATTCAATTTTGGTTAAGTAATCGTGCTTATAACAATGTATAAGCAACTTGTGACTTTGATTTGTTTCTGCACATTGGTAGGTGGCCTAATGTCATGGGCTTCATACCTTGTGCAGTTGGTTGGATCAAATGTTCATTCACTAAACACCCAAATATGGTATGTTGATTTAGTATTCATTGGTTCAATTTGTTTAAATATGGGTACAATTCGATTTGAAGCAAATTAGGCTGCAAACTTAATTATGTGTACGATTTTCAGGTGTTTTGAGATTTGGAATGACATAAGGATGCCTTTAATATCCTTGAGGTCGAATAAATCAATTCAATTCTATACGGTCTTGGAGTGTTATTATCATTCGGTTACAAATGGCGCAGTTGACAAGATCTCAATTCCCTTCGTCTCCGAGAATCTTCAACAGTCTTCAAGACTCGACCCCAATGAGTTGTTCAAGACTCTTCCTCTACAGCAGGGACTAGGCAGGTCATAGTCAGCAAAGAGTGATGTTAAGAGACATTTAACATACAGTTGTAGCTGTTCATGAACAATATTTTCATTTGAATTGACTGTAATTGATACCAGTGTCATAACACTTAAATTTTAAGCCCTATGTGTTAAGAAGATTAGTAAAACAACTTGTTGCATGGCTTAAGCCTCTAGGCTTAAGTACTTACTGTCTTAAGGGCTCATTGTGTTAAGCCACTGACAATACTTTTCCCGAAGTGTTAAAAGTGGCATTTATTTTTGTTGAGTTCACTTGACATTGAGAACTGTAAGAATTCATATCCAAGTGCCCTGAATTTGCATTCTGTTTGCTGAATTGGGTTACTCCCCTTTAGTTATAACATATTGATTCCAACCAATAATTCTCTTACTTTATTACGATTACCCAACAATATGGCTAATGTGGCTGAAGGGCTATCAGCTGAACAAAACAGGAGGCCATGCATCTCTTGAAGCCTACTCTGGGGGAAGGTGGGGCAAGTGGGTCAGGTCAGAATTTTGATGACCAAAGGGTCCCAAAGTTGCAAATATTTTCTGGTGTAGAAAAGGGTCAGATGTTCCATACAGACTATGGAAATTTGAAATTCACTATTTGCAAAAACATACGTACCCAGAAGAGGTTATCCAAACAGCTATCCACAGATCGGTAAGGGGAATGGCTGCTAGTAAATTGTGTCATCTGGGGGAAAAAGCTACCTCAACAGAAATTCTTGAAAAGATTGTTAATATGTTTGGTAACGTGCAGATGAACAGACAATATTTTGCAAATTTCATTCTGCTAAACAGGAAATGCAGGAAAATATCACAGCTTGGCGTTGCAGGCTTGAGGGACTTGACTTTTTGAAAATTGTAAGAGTCTGAAAAGTGATCAGAAAATGAAAATGCTCAGATCTAAATTCTGGGATGGCCTAAAAGATGAAGGCATCAAAAATGCCATTCGACATCGTTACGACAATGATGAAGACTTTGGTCAATTATTGGCAGCTGCAAGGGCTTTGGAAAAGCCAACAAGGGGTAAGGCATCAGAAGTTAAAGCTTCAGATACAAAGTGTCTTGAGAAAAAGATCCAAATTGCTCAGTGAATTAAAAGCTAAGGTTGAGAAATATGAAGGTTCTGTAGCGCAGCATTCTTCTGCACAGCGTTTTAGCAATCCTCGAAGAGTTGTGGGTAAAACTAGAACAGGTCCCTGTTAGAGGACAGACTGAGGGCCTTGCTGATTCTTGCTCTACAAATCTTAATAAGGGTACATTAGTTGTGGTCAAAGTGAAAATGAAGGAAAATGGTGGTCTTCCAGTTAAGACCTTGTTAGATACCGGTTCTCAAATTTCCACCATTAGTAAGTCCTTGCATGAAACTTTGTTGGGGGTGGAACTTCAGAATATATCCACCCTGGAAATAATTGCTGGTGGGGGCCATACCTTGCCTTATTTAGGATTAGTGACCCTTGACCTGGTTCTTCCAATGGATGTGGGTTACTTTGAACTTACAGCTTTGTTTTTGGTTGTTGAAGACTTTGCAGCCAATGCTCAAGTACCAAAGTTATTAGGCAGCAATGTTCTCCATTGTTGCCATGATGTGTGCAGAAGCCAACTGAAGGAAGGTTGGGAGCAGTCTATGCCTAAAGGTTGGCAATTTGCATTTTCGTCTTGGGCATTAGCTGATGTTAGTGGTCAAGTAGACACTGTGGTAAAATGTCAATCGAGAATTCCTGTGCCTCCCAGAGGTACAACAGATTTCAATGTTTAGGAATCAATCCACAGGAAGGCGAGGCAATCATGCTGAGCGATGATGACTTGTCCCTTCCAGGTGGTATAATAATGACTCCAATTGTTGCTTCCGGCGTACTCTCAATAACTTGTGTGATAAATCAGTGGTTATCACAAGGAACTGCTGTTTGCCATGTGGAGTCGGTAAAGTTGATGACTCAGGTAAGTCATTCGGCACCAACGATTGATGCAGAATTCTTGAACTTATTTCATTTAACAAAAACTGAAGAAACATGTAAAGATGATACTCAGTTTCAGAAGGTTAGGCAACTGTTGTGTGAGCACAAAGATGCCTTCTCTTTGAATGAATATGATATTGGTAAAGCTAAAGATCCTACGCATGAAATTCACCTGACTGATCATCGCCCTTTTAAAGACAGGTACCGAAGGATTCCACCTTCAATGTTGCAGGAGGTTAGGGATCACATTTCTATGATGCTTGACGCTGGTGTAATTCGACCAAGCCAAAGTCTGTATGCATCACCAGTGGTCCTAGTCCACAAGAAATCAGGAAAGATTCGCTTGTGGTGGACTATAGGCGACCTAATAGTGTCAGCATCAAGGATTCATATGGGCTGCCGAGAGCAGACGATATGTTCAATCGGCTGGCCGGCGCTTGCTGGTTCACCACTCTCGATTAAAAAAGTGGATACTGGCAGATTGAGATGGAGCCAAAGCACAAGCACTTACCGCCTTTACCGTAGGTCCACTTGGTTTCTATGAATTTGAAAGGATGCCATTTGGCTTGGCCAATTCAGGCTCGAGTTTCCATAGAATGATGGAAATATGTATGGGAAATGATTATCTAGAAATGTGCTCGTTGTATCTGGATGATATTATCATTTTTATTAAGTCGTTTGATGAACATGTACAGCACATTGGCAAAGTCCTCAACAGATTAAAGGAGTATGGGTTGAAGGTAAACCCAGACAAATGTGCATTTTTGCAGGCACAAGCCAAATTTCTAGGTCACATCGTTTCAGTAGATGGGCTACAGTGAGTGCAGTGGTGGAATGGAAAGTTCCTGAAGATCGGCGAGAATTAAGACATTTCCTGGGGTTTGCGGGATATAATAGAAGATTTATCCCGAACTTTGCATCAATTTCTGCTCCGCTTCATATGTCGCTGAGAGGGGAATAGGTTTCCAAGGGGATTAAAGGTAAGAAAAGTAAGTCCTGTAATGTGTTGTAGCGCTTAATTCATTCATGAGGGGTTGTTTCTCGCTTCCGTGGTGAGGCCCGGGTGGACCTGTTGACCGCCGGAAGTCAGGCTGTGTCCCTTGCAGTGTCACTGAATAAGGGAACACCAGAACCAGTTTGAGTCTTTCTTCACATCACAGACATAATCCATACATCACTTACAGACCACTTCTTATTCCTATCTGCTATGATCTCTCTGCTATGATCTTTTCCCCCTTCTTGACCTTCCCCCTCTCTGATTCTTGCTGTTTACTTCATCTTACTTGTGCTAGCCAAAATGTAACCAATTGTAACGATTCTGGGTTATTTAAGGGGTTTTTGCGTCGTAGTCAATTTAGTAAATACGACGTTGCACCAAGTGGCTTTCCTTCTCCTCAGCCCTGGTGCCCATTTACTGAACAAGACTGCTTTGCACATGCCTAGGGCTCTTTTACTGAACTAACGCAATCTTTCACAACCCTAGTGTTCTTGCACTAAACTAAACCCAACTAACTGCCTTGCCCAGTTAATTCACGATAGACAATCTTGCTAGTGACATGACTATGCCACAGTGTTTCCTTGCTTGTACCAATGTAAATCTATCTATGAACATCTTGAAGCTTTTGTATTTGTGGCATCTGGCCATGATTGGCCAGTTGAGTGACACACCCACACTCAGACCTATAAAATCACTGTTCTCACTCTTTCTTAAGTGAAACAGTGTAATTACACAATTGGATTTGTCAATTGCTCTTTATGTTTCTGATAGCTGATTGTATTTGAAACTGTACACTGTAATTCATTACAAGTAATTACAAATAGGCCAGTGTTGAAATAAAAATTTTCTCAAACTGTTTTAAACTTGATATGCAGTTCAAAAATGCTATACTTACTGAACCTGTCAATTATGTATGTTGATGTGAAAAAAATAAACATGATTATATATTTTTTAATTTGGATCTGAATTATTCTATCGATTTGCAAAACATGTCACATTTTTCTCAAAGACTGTTTATTTTGGCTTCAAATTAAAGAATACTAAAAGTATTTAGGTATATTAAAAAAAGAGCTATACAAAAATTCTATGCTACTTAATAGCAGGAAAGTTTGAAATATATATAATTTTTTCTTCATAGTATGACTAACAAGCAAAGGTCTCGTTTTATAATTACTAATACTATAGATGGTGCAAGTGGTTGATTTGCACACAGTTGTGGATAGCTAGGCAAGAGTAGCAAGGATCTATGGAAAAGTACATTTTATAGCACGTTCGGCAATAAATACAAAGACATAAATTTATATGAACTATGCTAATTGATTGTAATATTTTGACATGATACCTTGTCAGTATCTGTTACTTGCAACTAATACCCTTTAGTCTGTAAAAATACATCAATTCATTTTATTTATTCTTTGCAAGTCTAGACTACGTTAACCAATTCTGATACAGGTCTCTTTTTTAAAGAGAGCTTTTCTTGTTAACAATATGGTATGATCTAATGTGTCAAAAGCCTTTGAAAGATTCATGTATATATTTATAGACTGTTTCTTTTTATCTATATCTAAAACAATTCTACCCAACAGTTCAAGAGTAGCAAATTCTGTTGAGTGTAAGGTACGAAATCCATATTGGCGGGTATGAAATGATTTTGAAGTAGTAAAGTATTGATAGATTTGGTATGGAAATGTCAGAGGTACCGACAAAGTTCAACTCAGCTTGTCAATAGTTATGAATGTACAGGTGCAGGGATGGAATTCTGTACTAGAATGAAATATGGTTAAGTACACCATCTTTCAAAATTATGAGACCAATTTAGCATATCCATACAGCATTTTGTCAAAATGGTCCTATATAGATACCTTTTTTTAAAGTAAGAAACTGCAACTTTGTATTGTTTTATTCCATTGATAATTCATCAATCACATTAATTTTTTTTAACCAAGATCGTATAACTTGGTGAATGATCATGTGACATGTAGCATGTAAGAGCAAGGAATTGAGCTCCTGGGATTAAACCATATTTGTTCTGGGGAATATGACATGTTATTATCCTAAAAATCTATTTAGAGCTGCATAAAGACCCAGGGAAGATGTTGAGAACACTTTTGGTTACTGGAAACTAATGAAAATTGTGAAATTCGACTTTTGAAATATTACATATTTCATACATTAAACTGTATTTTGCCACGCTTGACTGATAACCATTGCTGTTACCTGAATGCACACACGTCTCAAAGCATTGTCACATATCACAGATTACCATTCAAAAGAACTCCACAGAGACACATGGAACACCTACTAGACAAAAGAATGCAGACTACAACGCTGGGTGGTCTAGTGGTAAGACGCTCGCCTGCTCCTCTGAAGGACCCGGGTTCAATCCCGCTCTCGGGCACCCTTCATGAATTATATCCCAGTTGGATGTCGTTCAGATGAGACATTAAATTGGCAGTCCCTTGAACTTAGTGTCTATGCTGAGGCAGGGAAAGGATCCTACCCATGGAGTAAATGTGTAATATGGCTGGACTCCTCTCTCTCTCTTCTCATCAATCAACCTCAGTAGCAGAAAGAGCCTGCCGTAGAGGGCTGCACTTTCAATATCTATCTATCTATCTATCTATCTTTCTATCTATCTGAATCCCTGGCCCAGAAAATCGAAGCAAATGAATCCAGGCTACCTGAATTATTCATGAACCTTGTAAGTACTGACTTGAACTCACTTAAAAAATCACTACGCACTTTAGGGACTGACAATTTGAAACTAATACAACAAGTAAATGCTCTAGAAAATAGATTACAAGTATCAGAAGGGCTCCTTACCCAAGCAAAGAAAATAGTAAATCTGTAAGAAGAAACAATTATGGATATCCGAGTCCAAGCAAGGTCCACGCGAGATAACCTGATATTTCAAGGTATTGATGATCCTGAAATAAAAGTTGGAATGACACTGAAACTAAACATCGAAAATTTCTGAAAAATTAAGGCTGCCTCAAGTAAATGACATTCCAATTGAATGCACTCGCCGAATGGGCCCTAAAATACCAGATAAACCTAGACAAATTATTGCCAAATTCACCATGGTAGCCTAAAAAAGCAGCATTGTATCTCATTTAAAAAATCTAAAAGGCAAAAGACAATACAATGTGCAAGAGGAGTGAGTTCCCTCCTAAGATAAATGAGAGAAGAAAGTGACTGTGGAGAACATGCAAAGAAACCAAGGCTAACCTTTGGCATAAAGTTAAATGGTCTTTTGACAAACTTATTATCAATGAGCAAGTCATAACTGCTAAAGATGACCAACAGGAACTTGTCCCAAACCCTGACTGCAAAGATGTTGAGATAGTTCGTGTACCTCCTGAACTACTGGATCAATGTCAATGTTAAAACAAATGTCTGGATTGCTAAATATATCGCAGAGTTCATCACAGTGATTTAAATTAGCAAAGTCATGGTATTGGAGTATTAAAATTCTGTAAATTATACCACAAAAATCTGAAAGGTTACCTCCCAAATAACTTTATAAACGAATTACAGCCCATAAATGCTATATCATGAAACACAACAACAGGGACTAGCATACAATCAAAACGCACCAAACAAACAATGAATAATAAAATCTCAACTGCCTGGAATCAACTCTCCAAATCACTACACACTCTCTCACCTTTCCACTCATACATTCACCAAAAATCTGAAACTGCTTTCCCTTCAGTGTGTGACAAATCCAATTGTCGCTAATCAAAATAAAATATCATCTTCACCATATCGGCATTACCATCTCTTCAATTACATATTTTTGTACTGTGTCAGAATTAGCTAAACCCAGAAGCCATTTATTTTGACCCTAATATATATATATATATATATATATATATATATATCTTTAATCAAACACAAAAGAGGTATACATTGAATTAAAAACATTATTATTATGTTAGGTCAGGATAAGTTTAGATGGTACATAGAAAGTAAATAAATTGCATGATGTCACTTCTCTTCCAATTGTCCAACACATTTTCTCTCATTTCTTTTATAGCACCAATTATGCACAGGTCTTAATTAGTGCAGGCAAAACGTTGGAGTTCTTGAATGCTGGTGGCAGACAATACAGAACCACTGTTAGATTTATTTTCTTGGCTAATAAAACATAAATGTGTAGACATCATACTGTCTGCTCGATTTATGGCTGGCTCAATACGAAAATGGCTGGCCTAGCCGGCTGAACCATAATACATAATGGCTGATAATGGCTCATGAACTGGCTGAGACTTTAATTGGTGGTATGGTGAAATAAGAAATAGGTAATTGACAGAGCTAAAAAATATATAAATGCTTGTAAAAAAGACATGTTTGCAGTAGCATGTGGTACACCACGATGTAGTACTGCATGTCAAAGAATTAACTTGGTCTTTTACATATTAAGCTGCAAACAAAGTGCTTTACAACGCCCTTGGCAGATGAAAAAGTGTTGTCACTTGAACAATTTATAGCTTTCCAGCTTTTTCACTTCCTTTCAATCGTAAAAATATTTTCAGTTTATAAGTGTCTTTAGCCCATGAAATTTCATACTAGCCCAAATCAACTGACCATCACCTTTAATATGTTCTACTGGTTTGTAATTATTTGATTATTGCCATAAACAATAATAATGTCTACTATTTATCATAGAAAGCTTGGAGAAAGCACAAAATGACAGAAGTGTTAGAAATATGTCAAACCCCCAACTTTCTAACCCATAAAAACACCTCTAAGTACCAAATGCCTTCGACTTTCCTTTCTTCCCAATGATAATATTTTGCCCCCTTCGGTAGAGACGTATCATAAATTACAAGGGATAATATAGTAAACTTAAAGTTAAGTGCTGGGGTTTGACTTTTTGCGTCAACATTTCTGTGCATTTTATGCTGCTGTAAAATGGGGGATATTTATTTTGAATCCCATTATGACACAGCATGAATAGAATAACTGAACTTATATTAATTGGCATGGGTCAAAAAATCGAGAAGGGCAAAATTTGACAATGAGAATGAACGTCAAAAAAGCTAAATGTTCTAATTTCACCAAGTTAAAACTAAGCCCATAATACCTAGTTAATAATCGTTCGTCTATCAGCTGACTGACATTTTCTCTGATACATTTGGTAGTTTATTAATTGCATAATGATATGTGCCTAATATTGCATAATGAATGTTTTGTATCAAGTCATAGTTACAATTCATATGTTACACTTAACAATGAAACATACGCACAGACCCACAAGATCAATAAAAGGAAAAAACAAAGCATGCTAAACAATAATCACCATATTACAAGACATGAACTTCGCAGGCATGCAGCATGGAAATTACTAGAAACACGCATCATTACTCGAAGCCCAACAAAAACAAAAATATTGTATTAATGCTTTTTAAACGTAATAAATTTCCTTTTATGAATGTCCTTTTAGACGTTTTTGACAGCATATGTGGGGGCCAAAAAAGCAATTTAGCAGAAGGTTTTTATTGACCATTTTTAGACTGGTTTGACACATACATTGATTGACCAAAACGTTTTTAATATGTTTCAAAGATGTATTTACTAAAGGTTTTCAACATCATCAAATATTATGTTGAGGGAACCATAAAAGGTTAGAACTCAATTGATATCATTCATTAGTTACAACTAATGATGCACTGAACAAAAATATCTAAGAACAGCCTTCTTCCATGATTGCCCCAAGCTGGGTTTGAACTGTATAAATAATTTATTATTTATACAGTACACAGCAAGACACCCAGACACTTCCACCGCACCAATTCACAACTATATATGAATTACATTGTAATGTTGTATGACTTGATAAAAGTGGCTTAATTCACTATCCCAGCTTATTAATTTTGTTTGATCATACCAAGACATCACAGATATCACTCTGTCACGTCCGTATGTATTTTTACATAAATCCCTTGTAAAAGAAACATTTCAAGGAGACCCTCCAAAAATATTTGAACACCTGAGTACATAAAACCTTTTTGTGATGTTTTCCAATCACTGTTTGGTTTTTTTTATGGAAACATTGTAAGAAAGTCCAAATAAAACAATTTCATAAACATTTCTTGGCGGTTTCCCAAGAAACATTCTAAGAATATCCAAGTAAAACAATCTTATAAAGCGTTTGGAAAACGTATTTTGGCCATTTGCTGGAAACATTTTAGGAAAGTCAAAATAAAACAATTTTATAAAATGCTTAAAAGAAGTTTTTTAGTTGTTTGCTGGAAACATTTCAAGAAAGTCCAAATGAAACCATCTTATAAAACGTTTTCCAAATGTTTTTTGGATGGTTCACGGAAAACTTGTGTTTGTTGGGAACCTTGTAGCACTAGACATCACACAGAAAGACCTGGATGAATCAAAATCTGGGAAAATATAATCAGAAGAATACTTAGAACCCCTGTAACCACTTCAAGAGAAGTTGTATGCATAGAGACAGGATTGCTAGACATTCCAACATTAATAGAAGAAAACAGACTACGGAAGGCAGAAAGACTATTACAAATAACAAAGACTATCAAAGAGAAAAACATTAAAAAAAAATGGTGGGAGAAAACTACAGAACTCATGAAAAAAACACAAAAACAACACTGACCAACTCCAAGGACCAAAGACAACGATGAATAAAATAATAAAATTGAACACAGCAAAATCATTCCAATTAAAATCACTAAATCAGCAACACAAAAATCAAAATTACAATATCTGTTACAAGGAAACACCAACTGGAACAACTAGAAAAACAGCGTCCACCAAATTCCAAGCCAGAACGTGAATACTTAAAACAAAAACCTACAGCAAAAATGCATTCAATAATACCCTATGCAGACTGTGTGAAACGCATAAAGAATCACAAGAACATATACTGAAAGCGTGCCAAGTAATACACCAAACCCAATCACAGCACTGCCCAAAATCAGAAAACTCCAACAAATGAAACGGCAGAAACATCATGACAACGACCTGTACAGTTCCCCTACCAAACTGAAAAAGCACACAAAGTGAAATGAAGTGAATGTTTTATGACTGAGCCACATTTTTTGAGAGAGAAAGAGATACATATGACACCCCCTGACTAATATAATAATAGGCCAAATACAGGTTAAATATATTTATTAAGGCAATAAATATAGTTAATAATCAGTAGGCAATTGCTTCCAGGTGCTGCCGGCTTACCTGTAGGCCAATAGCAGTCATGACATTATAATCCGATTAATTATTCGAACAAAACTGAGGAGCGCTTCCTTTCTATTCATTCACTCTCATTTCTTCACCCATCCACCCATCCCTATTATAAGCATTATTATAAGAATTGATCATTTCTTCTAATATCAATCTAAAAATTTGAATGTCAATTGCAAGTTTTATATCTGATTTAATTACAAAGGTGTGATTCTATTATTCAGTGAGTATCATTATCTCAATTGTGTTGTGAGATTTGGTTCTATAGACTTAAGATAGAGTATGTTGCAATTGCATTCACTGCTTACATGGTTTAAGCATGTTTGGTTTTTTTTTCCATGTTATCTCTGTTTAAACTTCAATCATAATATAGGCAGTCTCCATGCCATAAGGTTGTATGGATCATAGTTGTATGAGTAATAAGTTTTAATACTTGTGTTCCAATTATATTACCACACGAGCAACCACTTGAGTTGTGTTGCTGGCTTGTGTTTGGCACTTTGTGTTGTATGTCTGAATGAATATGTGTAGCCAATAAATGGTTCATTTGTCCACACTTAGCTTACCTTTTCACATAATGACTCTTTTGGACGTCTGTAATTGGTCATTATATCCTTATTTTACTGTATGAGTGTTAACAAATTCCCAAATTATTGCAATCATTATAAAGATATTATGATATCATCACGATTAGATATATAAAACCATTCGAATATTGGATAAAACAAAATTTGAACAATTTGCAGTGAGGCAAACAGCAGGCAGTTGTGTAATATCTCCTTTTACCAAAATTAGTATACTGAGAAGTTAATAGCAATTTGAATTACACTGCATTCACAATTATTGTGCAAGTGTGTTATTTTTCAATAATTCTAATATTTAACAAGCAATGGTGTCTGCAATGAATCCAAAGCATTACCCCAGGGAAAAAAATATGAAACTTTAATGTGCATAATTATTATGCACACCAGCTCATCACTTTTCCATTCTAATTTGAACAATTAATGGTAACTTGTTGAATAGCATGACTGTGATGGAATAACATGTATAAAAGCATTCAAAATAATTTCGATAACTTCTACTTTATACTGGAAATATTATAAAAATATTTTGTGACAGCAACCAAATTTCAAAATAAACAATTATATCATACCACTATTACAGTATTGTGGTATCTTTTTCAGTTTAAAGTGGAATTAAGTAATTCTAAGATGTTTCCAGTCCCATCTTTGGGCTAAGAAGTTGAAAGGACCACCTTAAGCCTCATTATGTTTTTGTCTGAAGCAGCGGTATTGACTTTTTGACAATCCAGAAATAGTTTCACAAGAAATTCTTGGAATATACCCATTTCCCTTACTGAACTTCATTAGCAGAGGCAATGTTTGCCTATTTATACTTATGGACACTTCCCCTACAAATCAATTAATCTACTTCATTATGTTTGATTTAGCTTTCATTTATGTAGCATGTCATTAAATAGTCGAATCTGATCAATTTGATTCTTGAAATTGTGTTGAGTGATCACAAAGCCTGGTGGTCAGACTGGATATATGAATATGTGCAGTGAATGAGGGGTCAATAATGCATATAATAAGCATGCCTGGTCTTCTAAAATGCTACAAATAATTGACAAAATTAGTAACAAGGCTCTTGGGGGAACGTTAGAGTGGCATTTGTAGACAGATTGGATTGATATTTTGTAAATTATTTGTTTATCACACAATATGACAAAAATTATGTTACATAATCCGAGTTATATACATTACTGTTTAAAATTTTTATTTTTTCTGCTCTTCTGATGTGTATTTTGCAATATTCAATCATTTATTCCAATGTTCATCAAACTTTATTAGTAAGTTCTGATTCACTACACATACCTGCATAATAATTATGCACACCTAAATTTGACCAAATATTCAACAATATTTACAGATCATGTCCATACACCTTCAACAAGTAAATCAAAATGATTTGGCTTCACACTGACACTTTATTGCTAAAATATTCTCAAAATAGTGACTTGAATAATAATAGTGCATGCAGTGTATGTAAATACTGACAATTGTCCATTTATTCTACTCTAATATCTTATCATCCTTAAACAATTTAATATTATGCCTATTCCATGAAATATATATTGTTCTTGGACAACCAAGCATTGCCAATAGAGACAACTGTTTACTTGCAGGTAATGAGAATGACACACCTTTGCACTTGCCAAGAAAATTGAAGATCAATTCACAAATACGGAATTTAGGCAGGCTAGGTGATTTCGCAACATTGCTCTATAGGTGACGAATGTGAGTCATACGCCGGGACGACATCAAATTGCTATCCCCTTAGTACCTTGTACAAATTTTTCGAAAGTCACTTTTTGACCAAAATTCATAATTGTCGATATCTATGTCTCAATGCTAATGGGTCTGAAGCTTAGCCAGCTTATATGACCAGATGCCTGAGGCAGACATAATGGTGAGATGATAAGAGTTAGAGCCCACACCATGTCACACATTTATCCCATGGGTGGCATGTTTTACTTGCTCAGTATAGAAACTGAGTACAAGGCATCTCCAATTTACATCTCATGCAATCGACATCCAGCTGAAATGTAGCTCATGAAGAGTGCCTGGACTGGGGATCAAACCTGGGACCTTTAGCAGTGTTTTCATGATATATTGTGAAATATCACATTTCAGATGTTAAGTAGAGATAGCTAGATTTAAAAGTTCTTTAGAAAAGTCAAGCAGAGTTATTCAATTACCTTGTGATTACGAAGGTTAGTTTGTCATAGTTCAACAAATGAACTTTCTTCTTCAATCCTCAGCACAAATATCATTCTGTTAACCCGGACGCAATGAGAGCCATGCTTGCTTGGCTAGCACAGATTATGCAATGCATCAACCAATGAGCAACATTCAGTGTGTATACATAATGACATAGGTGTAGGCAAATCGCATATGAGCTTGGCATGCTAAAAGGAATTTTGTCAACTCAAAGGAATATTCAGTTATTCTGCGGAATCTTGTACTGGGAAAAGTTTACTTCCCAATAAAATAATGAAGTGTAATGTACTTCTACTAATAATATTTTCTTTTGAATTTGGAAGTACTTTATTTAAAGATGCAGAAGTCATTAAAATGCCATGGAAGGGCTCCATCGAGCAATGGATTTCCTATCAAATGGAAAATTCCTTGAACACAGGATTTTTAGAGGTACAGACAAACCTACTGTTACTTTGCCTGAACATCTGGAAGATTTGTTTTGAAATAAGCAGTCCACATACTTTACCTGATGAACATAAAAAAATCATTATGTGGATCCCTAAGAATAATGGACATTACAACTGTAGATTATTATGAATGGCAACCAAAAGTTCCCGATCATATGTGTATGAATATAACAGTTGTAGAACTTCCAACAAGTGACCAACTTTTTAATGAATCTTTTAATCTTATAATCACATGTTTAACTCCAAGAAATAGCTCTGAAGAGCAACACAGAATAATTATATCACAAAAATATGAACAATTTAGCATAATATCAAACAGTTCATCAGCTTGTGTTACCTTACATGTTTTGCATGTGTCCATACATTCAAGACTGTTTGTCTTTTTCCAAGCTAAAGAGTGCAATATTATGATAACCAAGGGCATACCAGCACTTCATAATACACTTAAACAATTACAACTCCCAAATAATAAGCCCTTTTCTTACTTTCCTCAAATGGATATAACTGAATATCAAATATTAGTGAGAACAGATATTGGATCATTTGTTCACATTTATTCAAAGTGCAATCTCATCAAAAAAAAATTTAAATTGTTTGATGGACCCTCAACTTGGGCCTCACCAATTAATGTGAAGTGTTCAAGGAATTATGTAACAAAAGTAACTGCTAGTACCTTTCAAATATACATTTTATTTAGGCGCAGGCGTGGTAATAAGGACCCAATTTTTATTACTTATGCAATGCAGTATGACATAGAGAAAGTTAAAATTGTACATGTTCCAAAATTTTACAATTTTTGGCTGTCATGGAAATTTGAAAATGCTTCACTGATTGAATATCAAAAGATAATGTTAGCTCATACACCAGAACCAGGTATTATGAACTTTAAGGTGTTTCTGAACCCATCCACTGGGGCACAGGGGTATTTGTGTCAATATGGTGGCTTAGTAGTAAATAGAGAATTTGAACATAATTGGAAAATTAATCAGCTCGGTCCATTCTGCTCTGGAGACTATGCCAAACTGTTAGACAATATGACATTGCCCTCATTTGGCAAACAGCTGGCAGTTGTAATTTATCACTACAGTCTTTCAAATGCACATAGTGGGAAGATAGTTATTTTACAACAAGCATCAACCTGTTTTGGACTCCTTAACCCATGTACTATATGCCATAATAAGTGGAGTTTAGCTTCTAAATCATACACCTCAGGAACCAAAGTCTATTGTGATGCTAGTGAAATTCCCCAAATTATACTTACATCAGCATGCTTAATTGTAGCTGTAATCCCTACTGAAGTATTTCCTTGGAATGAAATTTGTAACTGGGATGTCTTTTCAATGCCACAATATAATCTTGAATCCCGTAACAAACATCGTTATGTTAAAAGTGCACCCTTGGGTACGTGTAACCAAAGAGTGTTTATGCAGCCGTTTAAATCATACTCTAATGTTAATGGAGATTCATCTGTCCTAGAAAATTCAAATAGACATCTTTCCTCATTTTCAAACTTTACTGTAAAAATCTCATGCCTTTTTAAGTCGATTATATATAGTAACATCAAACTAATTGAAAGCAGTATATGTCAGAAAATTTCCATTAATTCAATAATATTGTCCGGAAATATTCAAGAATTTTCAGGAATATGTTTCAGATTTCACTTTATGCTGAAACCAAATGAACAATATGCTCTTAAAGTTTTCTTTTCTAAGTATAGGGAATCTATTATGGAATACATGAACAGTTTCCTTATCATTTCTTATTTGGAAACGAAGAAACAACATGATGATTATACCAATATCAGGCTAAGTTCACTGAAATTATTTATAAAAGATGAAATACACCATGATGATACACCACTTACGTTCCAGTTCTTAGGCCCACAGTTGCCACTGGTATGGAAGAGTTTCGGTCAGTTTCTCACAATAGTCATTGAAGCTGGGCAATATCTGCCACAAAATATATCCCTGACATTGATAGCAATTGCCATTTATAATCCAGGATCTGTTGTGACCTACATGGGTCAGACACCACCTTTTATTTTCCACGATTTTCCGGAAAATGCATCACATTTCACTCATGAGGCCTGCTTAAGTGCTCACACGGACTTCTCTGGTACTTGGTATTCTGCCACTTACATTTGTCAACAAAGAGGAGGCTACCTGTGGTCAGTTAACAGTGACAAAGAATGGGAAGAGGTATTGCACACTCCCAAAGTTGTATCACTATTTGATGATGGATATGTGGAGCGAGAACCAAGCAATGCAGTCAAATATTTCAGAACCTCTTCAGTGGTTTATCTAGGGCTGAATATTCATGACAAGGTATGTGCAGTACCCGTGTATGTCTTGTCTGTATCAATATTTTTTATGCATATATAGCTGGGCTCTGTAATATAAAAATCATCTCCAATCTATAAGGTGATTTTCAGCCACTCTTTTGTGTGTTGAGACTTTGTGCTTTGAACAGCGCAATGATGGTATGGATTTTCTAATTATTTAGGGGGATGTTTCATTATGATATATCTGATACACTGCTGCACCTTCGTGTTCTTGGTGTTATAGTGCAAATATATATAAGATGCTTTTTACTGCCATTTTACTAACTATGTACACTAGAGCTTTCGCTGCAAAATTATCCTGGTTGTTACTTAAGCCCCCCTCTCACATAGCCGGTTTTGCCGTAGTGAAGCCATAGTATGACGTAACGGTTACGCAATGCAATTCTCGGCTCCAAGCCGACGGCAAACCAGCAATTCTCAGCGATACTCGGCGATACTCGGCGATACTCGTTGAGTCAATCCTGGGACTTGGGCCCAAACCGGAATTCTCGGGCCCGGTAGCCAGAAATTCAATGCGTGCATTGTATATACTTTAAAAGGCTGCTGCTCCCCTAATATTAGGCCGATTTTCGTCAAATATGAATGATTTGTAGTTTAGTTCATACTAATTCCATAAGTTTTTTCGGATCGAAAATAAACCAAATATTAAGCGAGATATTCTATATTATATAATAAGCATATAAATCTGTCTCTCTAAACTATCTATCTACATAATCTACATAATCTACATAATCACATATCTACATATCTACGTATCTATCTATCTATCTATCTAACTATCTACATTAAAGAACAGCGATTAATGTTGGAGGCGTTTTTGACAAGTATATTCTTGTTTTTGCCCAGTATACCTTATTAATTTTCCTCACCTTATCTATATATACTGCCATGCTGCAGGATGCACAAAGGGTGCTGGACTGATGCTTTTCTCTTCGGCATTTTCGAAGTGTGCAGTCAAATAGTTTTGACCATCATATATACAATGTTTGGATGAGCTTTACACAAGCATTTATTGAAATTCTGAATTTCAACTGATTCCTGTTTATTATGCATATTAAAGAGGGAGATTGTCTATAATTTGTTTTGATCATGGATGGAACATGCAATATCAATTTTAATTCCAGTTGGATTATTTTCAGAAACAACAACAAGAACGAAATATTAATAATTTATATAAAATGAAATAAATATCTAAAATGATTACTCTAACTAGAGTATATCTATCTATAGATAGTTTCTATCATTGTTTTATTTTCATTTTTAATTGATTACGATTCAATGAATTATTGATAGTAACGTATTATTAGGTGAAGATCTTATACCTATCTGTCTATCTACATATCTACATATCTGTACTCTATGAGGTATTACTTACTTTGTTAACAAGAAGATTCTTGTTTGTGCCTAGTATACTCCATTAATTTTTCCCACCTTAACTATCATATAAATTCTACATATTTCCCTGAACAATTCAGTCTTTATTTGACGAAAATCGACTAATATTAGGGGAGCAGCAGCCTTTTAAAGTAAATGTAAAATCAATAAAAAATGAAAATAAAACAATGATAAAATTGTGAGAGCTATCATAACATAAGTAATTCAATTCAATTAGCCAAATGTAAAGAAGTCCTTCACAAAGGTGAATTGTCATTAGTCAATTGCAATTAACCTGGATTACAGGTTAAATGTCATGTCCTATTCAATTCACAATTAAAAAGAAGCCACTTTAAACATCACACATATCTGAGTGTCAATTGACATTTAGTATAACGGTCATAATGAATTGTATATAGTCCTATTTTCGTCAAATAAAATTTATATAATAGATAAGGTGAGGAAAATTAATGGAGTATACTAGGCAAAAACAAGAATATTCTTGTAAAAAACATTAATCGCTGTTCTTTAATGTAGATAGTTAGATAGTTAGATATGTAGATAGATAGATGTGTAGATAGATAGATAGATATATATGTAGATATGTAGATATGTAGATAGATAGTTTAGAGAGACAGATAGATGTATATGCTTATTATATAATATAGAATATTTGGTTTATTTTTGATCCGAAAACACTTATGGAATCAGTATGAACTATACTACAATCCAGTTTTTGTTTAACGAAAATCGGACTAATATTAGAGGAGCAGCAGCCTTTGATACAGTCTGGGCGCGGACGTGTGCGGGAGCACCACAGTTTTCCTCCGCCAACCTAGCTGCCTTCTCAGACAAATAACTCGCTTAATATTTGGTATATTTTCGATCCGAAAACACGTATGGAATCAGTATGAACTATCCTACAATTCAGTTTGATTTGACGAGAATTGGACTTATATAAGGGGAGAAGCAGCCTTTTAAAGTATATACAAGCCCCCCTCCCTGCCTACGCTGATGCTGACGCTGGTAGGCAGTTGGCGAGTCACCCGTGGAAGTCGGCGGATTACTCCTGAAAGCCGTCTAGTTACTCCTACTACCCGTCGGCTTACTTCTAGTGACCCGTAGAACCCTCCGAGTGACCCGTAGAACCCTCCGAGTGATCCGTAGAACCCGGCGAGTCACCCGTAGAACCCGGCGAATCACCCGTAGAACCCGCCGAGTCACCCGTAGTACCCGCCGAGTCACCGGTAGAACCCTTTTTGCCGCCAGAAGTTGACGCCAACCCGGCGAAAAAAGCTGTTGCATAACCATTATGTAATACTACGGGTTCACTACGGCAAAAACGGCTATGTGGGAGGGGGGCTTTAGAATAGCAGCTGGTATAATTGGTAAAGAGCACTTGAGTACTTCATATAAGGGGTACGAAAAAATAAAAAGAATAGAATTATAAATCTGTTGGGCCTAGCTTAAAAAGCTTCTTCCTATAATTGGTCTCACATGAAAAGTTTGGGCTCATTTAATAGGTGTTAGAACTCCCCCAAGAGCCAAACAGAATATGATTATAGGAGATATAGTCTTTTAACCATTTTTTTTCCTTTTCTCCCAAGCCCTAAAGTCACCTACACAAATTTTTGCTGGTTACTACTCAGCTTCATCAGGTGAAATGAAGATTCTACTTTTGCTGGTTATTGTGTGATGTGACTGGAAAGGTGTATGTAAATGTTTAGATAGGATAAGATACGATGAGATGATAAAAATGGGCTAATTAGGACAGGCAGGGACCATGGCACTGAGATGATAAATGCAATAGCCAATAACAGATATACATTAAAAAAAAGCTGCACCCCATGTTTATGTTTGTTGCATTACTCATTTCACATTTCTACTTTCCCAACGCCATTAGGTAACTATGCCTCAAATTGAAGGAGTCATATGCGTTGAGTGACATCTCTATTATTTGTATGACATGTTCCATGGAAAGATGAAGATTCTTATGAAAAACTGTGGCTGTTTATTTTACCATGGCATCTAAATAAGTATAAGTAAAATTTCCTTCAAATTGTGACATTTTCTCAGTATTCTTTTGGCATTTTGGAGCTCGAGGCAACTATGGCGAATAGGGATCTAAAATTTTATCAATGATGTTATTTTATGGCGTACATTTATTCTACAAATATCAATGGGTTTGCTGAAATTTCACATTCTACACCTAAACTTCAAACATTTTTAAGTTTTACAGTTCAATTCCATCCCATTTTTCCATACCACTTTGAAATCATGACTAGACTTAATACTGTTTGGTAATCCATGTTTTAGCACCTTGAGACCCTCTGCCAGCGTCATAGACAAGGTGTGATGGATATGAATGAACGTAGTGGTATGCGATGAAAGTAAGTCAATCACTGGGCCTGTTAAATTTAATTTAGCAGAAGTAATTCTTAAAAAACCGCCTTAAACAACCTTGCATGATTAGATTATGTCAAATGCCACGTTGTATTTTTATGAACTCAGAACAATTTTATTTAATCAATAACGTGTGAAAAAAATGTAAATTGATTGGGGCCTCTTATATGACAGTTATCTGTCGCTGGAGCACCCAGGTAATATTTAAAATAGAAAAATTGAAACACAGGCATTCATTAAGGAAAGGAGGAGATAAAAACTACATTGCATATAAACTTAATAATTTAAACACCAAATAAATCTTATGAATAGAAGAATGAGGAAGAGGACGCAATCGAGGAAATGTCATCCCTGTAAAATCATGTCATTTAGCCCTTCTGATGTTTCACTTCAGTGACAGATATAACAATTCCTAAGTGTACAAAATTCACTGTACATATTGAGGAAATGTTTCTTTACATATTGCTTGAAACCATTAAAACTATGAGTTTGTAATTATGGGTGGTGTATCATTAAAAGTCTTGGGAATTCTGTATCTCAGGCTATATTTCATGAATGTATGCTTAATATGGGGTAATTGATAATTATTAGAATGTCGAGTTGACTATCTATGAGAATCGGAGAATTTCTTAAACATGGAATCAGTAAAATAGACCGGTAATGAATGTTGTTCTAGTTTAAAACAGAACTTAAGTTCATGGAGTGCACAGATGTGAGTAGCTTTTAGAAAAGAAAGTTCTTTAATAAGGGTTCTGAGTGGGCATTATATGTTATAATGCGAAAACAAGCTTTTCTGTAACCTTTCCAACTGGACTGCTTTGCAGCCCTACAGAATGATTGATATGAACTGATCTGCATTGTCAAATTCCTTACTCCCTCATTAGGATTCTTGCTCACCCTAATTCGCCAAGACCCTCTCCTATATAGAAGCCTGATCAAGGGTCTTGCATCAAGACTGCCTTTTCCTATATTTACATTCCAGATCAGAAGATGGCAAGATGGAAACCTTGTGACATACCATCGCATTCATAGACACAGTAGGATTGCAGAAATATCATTCAATGCTTCTCAAAAATGGTTTTCTAAAGAACAGCACTCTCAGTTCCAGTACTTATTAACCATCTTACGAGACAATGACCCTAAAATTAGTAGAGGTCTGCAGTGTCTTGCAGCTATACCAGCTACAGAGACATGGATTTTTATGGATTGTTCAAAAGTACTGCATAATGTTTCTTTTCTATGTGAATATCGAAGAATAAATGACTCAAACATTGAATTTCCTATTATACAAAAATATAGTACTTCACAGTACTGTGGAAATAACTGGTTCTTTACTGGTCTTTATTGTGTAAAATTACAGACAATGCAAGGCCACAATATCAAGCATGTAGACCAACTGAATACAGCCTGTGGTAGAACAGGAGGCACCATATTTTCCTTGAATAGTTCTGAATATATTGTCGAAATAGGTAGATATATGCCACTTTTAGTGAAACCAGGCATCTACTCAATAGTCCTCTCCTACCACAGACATCAAATCTCCACCCGAAACACAGGATTCTATACATATCTGCAGGACATGAAAAATCCAATTATTGAAAAGTTTGGCTTGCCGTTCAGTGTGCCATCCAATGTAAGTTTAAAAGTGATGTGTCATCAGCAATCCATTGACATGAATGACATATGTATGCAAGGATTTACTCCTTGCAAAAGTGGTGAGTGTATTCCTGAGATCTACTTTTGTGATAACTATCCACATTGTTTGGATGCAAGTGATGAGTCTAATTGTATTGACCCATGTGCAGATCCATTACAACAAAGACTGTATTTTAAGTGCAAAGATGCAACTTGCATTGCTGTTTCAAGAATTTGTGATCTCATTCTGGATTGTGTAAATGGTGAAGATGAACAAGAATGTCCGGATACTGACAAGTACATATCAAGTTGGAGTCCACTCTCAATACAGAAACAGAGAAATGAATGCATAACAACCGCGTCTAATATTCTATATTCTGAGATGACTGCATCGTGGGGTGGACATCAGTCATTCATGGATAGCTTAGAGTTACAACACATAGATTTTGACCAGTATCATTGTCCTTTTGGCTCCACAGACTGTTTTCCAATGAAATATTTATGCACTAAGGATAAAGATTTCGAAGGAAATGAATTCCCTTGTGAAAATCACTTGGGCATTCGCGATTGTGAACAGTACTTCGCCGAAGGCTTCCCATGCCATGACAAGTACCAATGTACGAGTGAATATGCATGTATTCCACTTCGCTTGGTCTGTAATGGGATTCCAGATTGTGCTGATGGTGATGATGAAGAAAACTGTGCAACATGGACATGTCCAAGAATGTTACGATGCACTAAGGAAAGTATTTGTGTACACCCGAGTGAAATATGTGATGGCATTTTGCATTGTCCACTTTCTGGAGATGACGAAACATTTTGCACAGAATCTGTGTGCCCTTCTGGATGCAAATGTCTTGGTAGAGCTATCTTTTGCACAGAACTATCTGGACTGAATGACAGTTATTTTGCTATTGCTGCATTTAAATTTAATGCAGCTTTAAAACAAGAATGGTCTGTGACTCTCTCGAAAGCATGGTTTATAGATTTGTCAGATTGCAATATAACTATGGCGACAAAATTGAAACAAATTATCATTCCAAATGTAGTTAAATTATTGATCGGGCACAACCCAATAATGGATTTTGCCTCAACAAAACTACAAAATGGAAAATCTGAAATTCCTCATTATGCAGAATTCTTCACTATATGTAATAAAGGAAGATACATTTAAAGCTTTTCATAAATTGGTGAGACTCAATTTGGCTAACTCAAACATATACGGAATAGAAGCTTGCTCATTCTGTACACTGACATTTCTAAAAACATTAGATCTATCAAACACGCTGATCATGCACCTAACATTGGAAGCATTAGCTGGCCTGGATTCTTTAACAAACCTGATGTTCAGTAGCTCCAAAATAAAAACCGTGTCCAAGACTATGCTGCAAATTCTGTCTCTCAAACACTTGCATTCTCAAAATATTATGTTCTGTTGTCTCACAGGTAGTGACACTATCCCATTTTGCCAAGGCATAAGCTTCATAAGCCTACAAGAAATTTGTCCTAACAGTTATCCACAAAACACTTGGATGTTACTTGCATGGATTATTCTGTTGACTACTGTTAATGGCATAACAGCTTTATACATGCTATTCAGCAAGAAGAGATATCATATGTTTCTCCTTTTACAAATCCTAGTTGGCATAAAATTATCATGTATTTTGATGGTATTCCATTTCCACAACCTTAATTCAAGTTATTCGGCTATAATACATTTTGACAGTGCTGAAACAATCATATGCAAAGCTATTGCTTTGGCGATTTATGTCTCACATTATTTCTACCTCCTCTGTAACATATTATTTTTTCTTCAACTATTTCTGTCTATTAAATATTCCATGAAAAAAGAGAGACATTTGCAATACAGCCACAGTGTTATTATCTTAGTGGTAGGAACTGGAACTATTTGTAGCTTAGGCCTGTTATTTAATAGGCATGGTATTCCAAATGGAATTTGTTTGATGCAGTTAAGTGATATTGGGAAGGCTTTGATAACAGCAGTAGATGGAATATTGTCACTTTCTGTTATTGTAATAATTTATGCTTCCCAGAGGCAGATTGAAATAACAAGACTGGCGTCTAAGAGAACTCAAAACGAGTCTGAAAAACTGCTGAAAGTGAGAATGTACCTACAAGCATTTGTGACTGCTGCTTCTTTTGTCATGGGTGTACCTTATCAATACAACTTCTCCAAGAGTGGCATGACACATTTACTTTTTCTCTTTTCACATTTGTCCCTGATGCCATTTTTCTTTCCAATTCTGTTTGTGCTGTCAGTCAGACACTTTAAAGCAGCAGTGAAAGCCTTGATATGCTAGCACAACAATTTTCCTGGACTAAAAAGTATAATTTTGATGAACAATTTATAGCATAGAATGAGAGATAACCTGCATGACTGCTTGTTGCAGTAAATTTAAGCATTGAGCAAAGACTATCAACATTTTGCTATTATTACATCACTCAGGCTGAACACTGCTAGTAAGTTACATACTGCATGAAACAAAGACTTTATCAATAATAAACAAACAAACTGTTCAGAACAAAGGGGTGTCTATCAAAAAATTTAGTGTCATTCTTTCTCGCCTTCAAGTTACATAGGTGGTGACGCAAGATATCTGGTGCAGCCAGTCTCTTATTATAAAATGCATTAGCAAAATGTGTATCAAGTCTGGAAATAGCATCATTGGTAGAAGTATCAGGCACATGCAATCTTATGGCTTATGGCTTATGGCAATCTTTTCCAGATATTCTCACTGACTCATGCATTAAAGAAGTGGTGCTCACAAAGCATAATTGCTCATTATCGACTGTACTCCAGGCCATAAGAGATTTGTGGCATTCGACAATTCCAGGCTTCACCAGAATAGATCAAACACAAACTTTTGACTTGCCTTCTGTAAATTAATGTATTATATAAATATTTATTGTTCTCCTTTACCCTGTTTTTTTTTTTTGTCACTTTTTATGTAAATAAGGATTCCTTTTAAAGGCGTGTTAAATAAATAAATATTTATATATAATTGCATGGTTTGTTTCGTATGGACCCGAGTATTCACCCTGCCAGTCTGTATTTTTCGAAGGGCCGTTAGGCCCGAAGCAAAATGCAGACTGGCAGGGTGAATACTGGAATCAATGCAAAACAAATTATGTTATAATGTATTTATTCTATGTTTAATTCTTTTTTTCTCATCTATATAGGCCTAATTGTAACTATAATTGATATAGGCCTATAATTACATAATCACACAACACCCAATCTGCCTGCTGGTCATGGAGTGCAGTTGGTGACGGCTCATATCTCCTGGGGAGATTTTTGGGTTATCAGGGCTGATACATGGCCAAACATAGAATATATATATGAATAGTGATCAACGTAGTGCTGAGAACAATGCACACACAAGTAGCTCTGTAGCTCTCCCTGTGCCTATCACTCCATTTTTGCCTGTTTAGCGCTCCCTGCCCAGCTCTCCCTACCAAGTAAAATAAGATCATTCTTCTCACCTTATTATTCCCCATACTGAGCACTCAATAAACCACTGTGTGAAATGAGCAAATATTGAAACCAAGGTAACATTCTTTTTTTGGAAAACAGCTTCAGCTAATTAAGAAAACAACCACTGCTTATACTAGGAGGGGACTTAATCCCAATTTTATACATAAACTGGCTTAAAATGTGCCACTTGGTCAAATTTGTTGAAAATTTGAGCAGTGCTACTCCCCTGTAATCTTGCCTTGTAGTTTACAGGAATATATTGCGTATGTACGTACACAGTTCGTTTTCTTTCAACAGACATTCAAACTAGATGAATGAATTTACTGATTTATATATAAAATTACCTTCAAGATGAATACCATCAAGCCATAGTTTCATTGAGTTTTATATGTGGCCAGTCCATCAATATGCAGTTTATCGCATTGGTATTTTATAGCTTCATCAAATGATTGAAAAATCATCTTATTTGATCAAGGCACACTAAATATGAAATAAATATGTGTAAACTAATGAATCTATCAGGCATTAATTACAGCAAAGAAATGGAACATTGAAAGAAATCAGGACCAAAACATTTGAAATACAATGGAAATAGCATCATCACCCATTTTTTAGTATTGTGACGTCATCACTTGTCTATTTACATCTTGGATTTCTTACGGCATGAAAAGTTAAATATTAGGTGACGTTTATTTATTTTATATAGAAATAGTGAACCCTGCAAGGTTCTGGTTGGTAGGTAATCAGTATTAAGAAGACAATGAAGTGAAGTGCATTGGATTTTGGCCACTGCCATTTTGAATGACAATACAGCTTTAAGAAAAAGGACAATGTGGATTTTTAATCCCTGGATATTTCATAAGCTAATTAAATAAATGCAGGTATAGTAAATGAGGACCCAAGATGACTGAGTGTAGGTTTTATTACATTGCTGGTAATCTGAATGAATAAATAAAAAACAAACATATGTAAGAAACCATATGTGTAAAATTGAAAGAAAGAAAAGGAATTAATCAGGTATGAAATTTGTATGCATATTTCCACATAATCATCAAATGCCATTTCACCAAATTTGACACATTACATCATATATCATATATGCACTTAATCGTGCAATTTTATTTTTGGCATAAGTATTGAGAGTTGAGTATTTGTACTCTTCCAAATATATATATCTATGCAAATATATAAAGGAACTTACAACAACAGGAACACTCTGTACCCAAAGCCAATTATTATAAGCTTTATTCGTACAAAATATACAGTATAAAATTCAAGATTAATAACAAAAACAAAATATTTAAAAACAATGAATACCAAACACAAGTCCTATGACATGAGGAGGATTAACCTACAGTAAAATGTATATTCATCGTGACTAATAATATAATTGTATAATAATCATATAATAGTAACACTAAAATAAATTTCTAATGAATTAATTGACTATTGCTAAATGATATGATAATTAAACACGTGCCTCGACAATGCCACTGAAATGAATGAATGATTTGAAATTGCTATTGCCCACAATTCCACAGGAAATAATTAATATTCATTAATTGGCCAATTACACCAAACTAGAGCATGAGCTGGACATGCGCAAGATTGGTCTCTACTGAGACAAACATTGAAACTGTGATGATATTGGTTTATGCAGAGACAGTTAAAATAAGTGAATAAAAATATATAATACAATAAATGAGAAGTTTACAATAATAAGAGTAATCATGTACAATAAATAACATTCTAGGAATAGCATGTAACAATTGTTTTATTTTTCTCTATGTATGCTACTCTCAATCACTGAATTTATTTAAAGCACTAAATATAAAAGAACAAGTTATTGGTTTATCAATGGATTTAAAGAAAGTATTTGATACCATTAATCATCCAACCTTGCTTCGTAAATTAACTCATTATTGTATTCACAATAAAACATTATCTTGGTTTATGAGTTACCAAACAGGCAGGCCCCAAAAAGTTAAATATGGCAATGGTATCTACTAATCTATGGAATGTGGTGTGCCCCAGGGTTCAACCCTAGGTCCACTTCTAGTTTTGCTTTACATTAATAACCTTCCCCATGTAAGTAAATTTTTGACATTTGTACCATTTGCTGATGATACAAATGTATTTTTAAAAGGCAAAATTTTGTGAGAAATGGTAAATAATTTCAATGCAGGACTTTCAGACTGGTTTGCGGCAAATCAGCTTTCTTCAAAGACCGCAAATACAAATTCTATTTATTTCACTAATGATAGAAAATCTAAACAGTTGCTTCAATGAATTAATGTAAACAATATGTGTTAACTTTTTGAGCCATGCTATTGTATCACCAAGAGTTTTCGCATGGACTGAATAAAGTATATCTTATTTTATCTTAAATATACTGATCAGAAATTGGTCTGTCTATATACAATATTTCAACGATAAAGCAATTCTTCTTGAAGCAGCAAAAGTATTTCAAGTATGAATTTATTTTTCCCATATATATTGACTTAAACAGCAGGAATAATTTTGGTACACTGATGTAACACCACTTTATCCAAAGTTGATTCAGCCATAGAGACAAGAGTAGAAGGAATGAAACTATTTTAGTCACACATAATTCGATAATTTTATGGCTTTGGATATGCCTATGTTTCTTAAAATTTGACGAGTTTAAACCTCACTTTTATTGGCGATTTTATAAATGATGGCATGTCTTTCATCCAATCAGTGTCTCGGAGAGGGAAAGGGGTTCCCTGGCATCTCTTTTATTTCTGCTAGAAAACCCCCTTTTAATGCCGTGCATCAAAATATAACAAGTCCTTTCACACATTGAATTTTAGAGGTAAATTCCACTTCACTAGAGGATTATTTTGGCTTTTTCTCCGTGAAAATATGATTATTCTGAGCCAAAATACACACTTATTTAGCTAAAAACTCGCGTTTAAATGAGCAAAAACAGTTGTTGTTAACATTCTCATAGCTTCTATGGAATGACTCTGGCAAAGCTGTCCTTTGGATAGTTGAAAAGATAAAACATCAACAATTCAAACAACATATAACTCATAAGTGCGAATTGGTGTGAAATTTGTTATTTTTAAGGAAAACTGACAGCCCCCTATTGGTAATGAAAGCAGAATTCACTGGATTGTTTCATCTTTTAAAGTGTGAATAAGTGTAAATGTCACATAACTCCACAATAAATTACAGGAAATAGTAAAAATTATGGCTAGTATACACGTCAATCCCTGGTTAAAAAAAAATCGGACTTTATGCATGTACAAGGTATGATGCACCTGTCAGTTTTCCTTAACAATAACAAATTTCACACCAATTCACACTTATGTTTGTTTAATGAGATGTAAAAAATGGAATGATATCCGCTGAAACTTATTCCAAATTGCTTGTAAATACATCGAGGGCTTTACTATTTTCGATCCAGCTGAACAATTCTTACAAATATTAACAACTAAGAACACTAACCTTAACTTTGCTCTTGGTATATTTCTACAGGTAGCATTAAAATTAGACAGTAAAATATAAATGTTTTATATAAATAGTAATTTAATGTCTCCTAGAACTGAGTGGCTGGCGACATATTGACGAAACTGCTTCCATGTGTGTATGAATTTGTACATTTGTATAATTGTAAATATCTACTATTGTATGTCACTTCATATTGCATGTCACTTCATATTGTATGTCAACATTCCCATCTCATATTGTATATCATTTCATATTGTTTACCATGTTGATAACAGTCAAGATTACATCATGTATATATATATATATATATATATATATATATATAGATAGATAGATAGATAGATAGATAGATAGAGAGAGAGATAGATAGATAGATAGATAGATAGATAGATAGATAGATAGATAGATAGATAGATAGATAGACAGATAGGTAGATAGATAGATAAATAGATAGATAGCGATATATATATATATATATATATATATATATGTATATATTACAGCTTCTATTGTAAAAAGATTGCAAAAAACATGGTACATTACTGAAAATACATATAAACAAGTTATACAGTAATTTTAAAGTACATTTGACAAGTCATCACCGTAACAGCAGGTCATTACTGAAACAAATGTAAGAAAATGCTATGGTAATGACACATTACTGTATTTTTTTATATTACAGGATGGTGGTAGGGAATGCTATTATGGATCTGACATGCAATGACAATATGAGGGACGTACATTGCCTAATCCTGGTGATTGTCCCCAACTATGTGAAGATGGTATTCACTGTGGTGGAAGTGGGCACATTGCTGTATTCAGGGCAGGTACAGTAAAACAATTTATCATGGTGGCCAAAATATGTTACACTTTTAACAAATAAATGGCTTAATTAATGTAACTGCATGGACACTAATCATGACGTACATCTCAGTTTTACATTGTTGAGATCATAAATTATCAGTGCCTTTAAATGTATGTGCTCTGGAAAATGTAACATATCGTTGACATTTTGCTTATGATCTCTTCATTTCGACTTATCTTTTGTGTCATCATGCCTGAAGCATTTTCATCACAGTGGCACTTAAAGACGCCACATGGTGTATTCTGGCTTTTCAAGCAACTTGTTCATGTTAAATATTGTTAAAATGTAATTCAGATGTAACAGGCAATGATGGATCTTTAAAACTTACCTATCTTACTACTAATAAATCATCTTATCTCATCTTACCTCATCTTATCTCATCTTATCTCATCTTATCTCATCTTATCTCATTTTATCTCATTGTATCTAATTGTATCTAATCGTATCCAACGTATCTAATTGTACCTCATCTTATCCTGTCTTACCTCATCTTACCTCATCTTACCTCATCTTATCTCATCTTATCTCATCTTATCTCATTGTATCTAATTGTATCTAATCGTATCCATCGTATCTAATTGTACCTCATCTTATCCTGTCTTACCTCATCTTACCTCATCTTACCTCATCTTATCTCATCTTATCTCATCTTATCTCATTGTATCTAATTGTATCTAATTGTATCCAACGTATCTAATTGTACCTCATCTTATCCTGTCTTACCTCATCTTACCTCATCTTACCTCATCTTATCTCATCTTATCTCATCTTATCTCATTGTATCTAATTGTATCTAATTGTATCCAACGTATCTAATTGTACCTCATCTTATCCTGTCTTACCTCATCTTACCTCATCTTACCTCATCTTGTCTCATATTATCTCATATTATCTCATATTATCTCATTGTATCTAATTGTATCTAATCGTATCTAATCATATCTAATTGTACCTCATCTTATCCTGTCTTACCTCATCTTACCTCGTCTTACCTCATCTTATCTCATCTTATCTCATCTTACCTCATCTTATCTCATCTTATTTCATTGTATCTAATTGTATCTAATCGTATCCAACGTATCTAATTGTACCTCATCTTATCCTGTCTTACCTCATCTTACCTCATCTTACCTCATTTTACCTCATTTTATCTCATCTTACCTCATCTTATCTCATCTTATCTCATCTTATCTCATCTTATCTCATATTATCTCATTGTATCTAATTGTATCTTATCGTATCTTATCGTATACATACATATACCTTATGCTAATTTTGCTTTTAGCAGCAATGCTTTTACTGTTAGAGGTCCTATTATATGGAACAGTCTTCCTGGTGATGTTAAATGTTGTGATAACATTAATGTTTTTAAAGCCAAATGTAAAACCTACTTTATCAATGCTTTGTACTAATCAACTGCATGCCAGTCCTTTTAATTACTTTATGTTTTTATTCTATTTTTACCTCTTTAAATGTCCATTTCTATTTCTGTTTTATCCATCAGGGCCGTATTGTAAAACAGTTTTTATACTGAATATGTTACTCTGTATAAATATATCTTATAAATAAATAAATAAGTATCTTATCTTTCATATCTTATCTTATTGTATCTTATCTAATGAATACTCATTTTCAGCTTGCCTGTCATTGCATTACGGCATGGACTGTCTTCCCTGTAATTGTTTGAATGATGTTCAATGTGACATGACAACTGGGGTCTGCCCTGGATCCTGTGCTGCTGGATGGATGACATCTGTACCAGGAGGAGTTTGTGACAAGGGTAAACTTAAATTATTGTTATTATATTTATTGTACACTCGTAATGTCATAAATAAGGTATAGTGTTGCAATAAGAAAGAACATAGGAAATGCAGTAAACAGTTGATCTCTTGGTGTGCAAAAAACACTGATTTAAATTTATATTTTCTGATGACCTGCTGCAGAAGACCACTGTATAATATGAAAAGTGGCTGAACTTCTGTAGAGTGGAGTGGGGGTGGAGTATGGCTTTACATCCTATATTTTTCCATAGAGTAATCAGTTGTCACTTGATAAAATATAGCAGTGTTTGATGTGCTGCATATATAGTCTGAAATAATTGTCCTTTGATCGTAAGATGCTCTTATGGCAATAAACTTGATGGTGTAAATTGCACCTTCTCGATGGCTCAATTCATTTGTAAATTACAGATGGACATCATTATCCTACACCGAATGAAACCAGAAATAAGCCATTTTATGACTAGCATCGAAAACATATGTTCATTCAGGGTAACAGTGCAGAGCACATATCATGATAATGATCAAAAGTTATAACAGCTAAGCAAATATATTATTAAATAATGCCATTATGAACAAAACTAAAACTGTGTAGTCACCAAATGAATTGAACAGGGTTAAACACAAATATAGTGAAATGTTTCAATGCTTATGGCAACTGTTACAGCCAATAGCACTTACTGCCAAATCAGCTGACCTGGCAGGTTAATTAGTTAATTTGGCAAGAACCATTCATGCCTACCACACTCAGTGCTGCATCCAATGGCGCTTATGGCAAATAAACTAATATCACCATTTTATTTTATAATATCAAATATCACTGAGTGACACTGACAAATATCACTGTCAGTTGCATTGCCTGAAAAATACAGAGAACATGAAAATGAGGCACAGAAAAACATCATGAATGTCATTAGCATCGTGGCTTCGTAGTTCACTTTATTAACCAGCAACTTCAATTTAGTCAAGCTTGAAGGAGCTGTGTAATAAATGTATTACGAAGCGACAATATTAATGAGGTTCATGACTTTCTTCTGTGCCTGATGTATAGGCTTATTTGATATTCTAAAATAAATTGGTGATGTTAGTTAATTTGTCGTAAGCACCATTGGATGCAGCAGCATCGTCCTATTGCAAGATCTACTTCTTTTCTATGAAATCTTTACTAGTATGACAGTTATTGCAACATGAATGTTCTTAAACATCAGGAGATATGAAATTTTGGCACTGTTATTTCTTATGTAATTTCAATCATATTCGCCTAGTTACAAAATCACCAATAAAGATATTGCAAATTAAGAAAATCTAAAAAATTATCCCTAAATGATTATTCTTTCCAAGCTCCTTGAAATCGGCTCATAGTGACATTAATTTTGGAAGTTTGCGATGTCTTCATCCATTGTTTGATGATGTCATGCCATTGTGTGTGATTATTAGTGGCAGCCATTCCAAGAAAAATGGTGGAGCAGAGGTCATTCAATGCAGTATTTTTAGTAATTTAACTTAAAGTTTTATGGGATATACAGTACTGAAACTGCACTTCTGCGTGTCCAAAATGATGTCATCCATGCCCTAGGTGAACAGCAAGCCGTACTACTTGTGTTATTAGATCTATCCGCGGCATTTGACACTGTCAACCACACACTGCTAATCACCACCCTTCAACAAATCGGAGTGTGTGGAACTGCCTTGTCGTGGTTCTCATCATATTTGCATCAGCGTCAACAAGTTGTGAAAGTGTCCACTGAAACATCTAGCCCCCAACATCTGGCTTGCGGAGTGCCCCAGGGCTCCGTCTTGGGGCCCCTGCTGTTTACAATCTACACAGCATCCCTTGGCAGCCTTTTACGATCAGCTGGTTGCCGATACCATCTCTATGCGGATGACACACAAATTTGGGCAGCATGCAAAGCATCAGAGCTTCCCCAGAAATTGAACCACCTGCAAAAGTGTGCATCCTTAATCCAGTCATGGATGATTGACCATCATCTTAAACTAAATGAAGACAAGACTGAGTTCATGATAATTTCATCTGCGTCTGTCGTCCGCACTCTACCATCAGTCCCCCTTTCTATAGGGGGTGCATCCATTCAGTCATCTTCAAGAGCACGCAATCTGGGTGTCATCATGGACTTGCATGCATCCATGGAAGCTCATGTTTCAGCAATATGCAAGTCAGCCTACAGTCATATTTTCAGCTTCAACAAGATCAAGAAGCACGTAGACAGAGACTCCATGGAACAATTGGTGCATGCGTTTGTTACCACTCGGCTTGAATACTGCAATGCCCTCTTACTAGGTGTCCCACCTAAGCTTATTACCAAGCTTCAGAGGATTCAGAATGTGGTCGCGAGAATGCTGACTGGCACAGGAAGGAGCGAACACATAACTCCTGTGCTGAAGCCTCTTCACTGGCTCCCAGTCCAGCAACGTGTTAAGTTTAAAGTCCTTGTTCTGACGTATAAGGCAATCCATCAAGAGGCACCTGCCTACCTGAATGAACTCATTCAGGTGCACACACCATCAAGGAACTTACGTTCAGGCGACCTCATGTTACTAAGCATAAACCTGTATACGAAAAATACTGGGGCCTCTCACAACAAATTTTGCTAATGAACGCCAAAATTATAATTCATAGAGTGAGTTGGCTTGGCTGGATATAAAGCCCATATTTAGCTAACAAATAGAATATTGCTATATTTTGTATTTCTCCACCAGAACACGTGTATCTGAAGATCTAATTCATGGCTGGAATCTGAAACTGTAGGTTTGCCCAAGGATAGATAATCTTGTGATTAATAAGTTCAAAATATTTTTTACACACGGCATCATCTCGGTAAGTTGTAAATTAAATCCTCACTTTGATGTCTTCTGAAGTGAAACAATCAAAGTTATGATTGATAGGTAATGCAAGAAAAGCAATTAATCAAATATGAGAAATAAAACAGCTTGTATTTAGAGATAAGAGATCAAAGTTCTGGCATTACTGCCCCATAATACAACTGTCTTTTTGATAAACTGTTTATTTTCAGACTGCAAATTGTCTCTCAATGTCTCCGATTTTGTCATCACAAAATTTGACAGAAAACAGAATGTGGGCGTTTTGGGATACGACATTGCTCAGTTCACCGTTCCACTAATTCGATGTGTTGAGATGTGCCAGGCAGATGCGCGTTGTGGATCATTCAATTATAAAAAAGCCACTCAGGAATGTGAGCTCAAGGCATATTGCAGGCATGACGTATCTCAGATGAATGGTGTCCACTATTTTGAGTGATAGTGAGGCAAAGGCCTAGGGGTAGGGGGCTTTAACACCACCCTCCAGCTCAGCATTTGGGAATTTCGGCAAACTTTGGGGAGTTGAGGGAAGTTTTTTGGGCACTTTAGGTCTGTATCGTACAGAAATAGCTTGCTTCTCTCCAAAATATAGCATATTTCTGTTTAGGTTCATATCATACAAAATAGCCTTTTTCTGTATAACAGAGACCTGAAGTGCCCAAAAACTGTTGCTTTTGCCAAAATGATTTTAATATTACCATGGTGTTTCTCCAAATGTCCTTACATGTTGATGTTTTCTGAAATTTTCCCTTCTTTCACTGGTGCGACTTTTTGTCAAGTCTTCAATGCTGATATATCTGGAAAGTTTTATATATTGGGGAAAGTAAGGAGATCTGGACAGGCAGGAGAACTGGGCCACCCTACCTTCAGCGAAAAGTAATGTTGGTATACATAACTCTGAAATTGGGTCATATGACTCCTATGTGATCATAATAACGAGGATAGATTAGAAATAAATATGTTGTTATAATCAGCACATAATCAGAGTACAATCATGTGAATGACTTGTTGTTCTTGCTATGTGGACAAAAATGTGGCTGTCATTTTTTCTAAACAAATATGGCTGTCATTTCTTCACAGTAACCCTGTCCTAGGCCTCCCTCTGTGAGAAATACAGTAATACATTTTGATGAGGAAATCATAAACCAAATGGCATTAAAAAGTATGCCTAAACACAAGGTTGTACATAGAAAAAAATAGAAATAACATTAATACTAATCTTAAATGATTATGTCACATCATAGTTGATCTAAAATAATGATTTACAATACAAGTTGGTTAAGCCCATGCTCACACTTTCAAAGCTTAAATTATCAAAAGAAAAAAGTTGCAGGCAAATTTTCCCTTCATTAAATGATTAGTCAAATGTTTATATGTCCCTACCCCTACGTCTTTTCACTAAAGTAAAGTCTATTTATCTCATTGTGTTGCGAAAGGAAACTTCGAAACTTTGTAGCACTGGCATGCAACTTGGATTCAAAGGATTGTCATCAAACATCTCAGTTTATTTTTTGTTGTTGGAAACAAATAACTATTACAAATTAAACAAATCTCATGTGTATACTTTATTTCTAGATGTCTTGTTAAAGCGTGATACCTCAGCTCCAATTCTTAGTGTGTTATTACACTTGTATTCAACTCAGAAATTGAAGGTGATATGGGAAAATGTATAGTCTTATCATCTTATATCAACTAATGATGTAAATGGTGTAAAGCAAGGCAGACTTTTATCTCCAATCTTTTTTTCTGTCTACATTGATGGACTACTATACTAATAGACAGTGGACATGGTTGTTATGTCAATAATGTTAGTGCATTATCATTTGCTGAAGATGTCACATTGTTCTAACCCTATTATTATATATCTTTATAATAAAATCACCCTGTATTAATGACGTAATGACGATAACGAGGCTTGTGAACTCGCGTGACGTTTATTGACGAATATGTATTCAAAATACTACAAAATACCACAAGTGTGGTTCAACTTGAATGAAACAGAAATAAAACATGTATAATAATCTGATTTTACTTTTACAGTCATTTTAAAGCATTTATCCACAGAAATTAACCAAAATTATGCATACAACATTTGCCCTATGTCATCTTCAAGAACCTCGTGTTTCCAATAATTATTTTACTTAAAACCACTGAAAAACTAACTATCTGTTGCTTAGTAAAATTCCATTCGTCAATGTTCAACCTATCTCTTATTACAAAAAGTTCATTGATCTGCATTCCTATTGTAACATCCTCCTGATTTATGTTATTGTAATATTTCTTAAACAAACAGCTCTTCAGATATTTATAATCCATCAAATATAGATCACTCATCTTAATATCATTCAAATGGCACACATTTCTTATATTCTTCCCCATTATAGATGTGGGATTATGCAGACTCATATTAAACAAATACTCAACCAAAGAATTCTTATGAGTCATACCCTTATTGATGTGCCCCATGACACGTAAATATATAACAATATCAACTGGTAATATGTTATGCGATCTGGTATCGTACCGTTTTAAAAACGTGTGAATAAAGATGACTAATATAGATATAGCTTGTGTAATGTTTTCTGTTTCTTTCTTTTATTCTGGTGGCCGTGACAATTCAGACAAACTTATTCTTAGAATGTTAAATCATTATGACCTGAATATTTATGAACCAGTCTGTATGCAAAATTGTAACTATACTGCAGTCATACCAAAAATATTCAGACACTTGCAGAATTTCATGCAAATTTGAACCACAGTAAAAGTGATCTAGCTCAGCATGACATTGTATTCTATTGTATCATTGCTATGTAAAAGCCAATACTTCTCTCAGGCTGTGATTTCAATATATTCAGCAATATAGTTTACAAGTTATATATTGGTGAAAAGTCCAATGCGTCTGAATGATTTTAATTTTGACTGTCATTAATGTTCATGAGCTGATCACATGATACAAGCATGGTACATTTGAATGCAGGTTGAACAGGGTGGGGTTGTATGATGTTATGCTAAAATAAAATGAAAAAAAAGAATGCCTTATTATATACATAAAAGGGACTTGTATGAATATTATTAAAGGATTATTTAATTTATATTTCACACAATTTGTTGTATTTTAGCTACACCTCCCAAAATGGCAGAGTCCATTGATGTTATGTCTGTCTGTCTTGACACTGGCATAGCTAGAGCTGTAATCTATTGACAAGCAGGGATATTCGAAAGTCAACATGCAGCCACCTAGTGGGAACAGTATAACTAATGCTAGGCTAGTGCTAGTGGTCTGAACACTGAATTGTACGTACTGTAAATTAGAGACATATGAATGTTACTGTCTGTAAATTGTTTTGTCATATACATTATATTCAATTTACATGACCAATGTATATTTGGGTAAACCTATTTTGTTTATTACTAGCAAACCATTTTTTTATATTTACTGTTACATATTTATAAATTGTAAATGTTTGAGTCTCTGTCTGTCATCAAGCCCTTTGCCGTTTAAAGTGTCACACATGTACGATAAGTTCATTTGTTCAAAATATAGAATTGTCAAACTTAAGAGGAAATTTTTTTTTATCTGGCAATGTGTGATATCAGTAAATATGTTATTGTCAATTTGATGAAAGAAAAAAAACCTGTCACTCAGCTGGATTCAAACTGAAGTCACCACACTCAGCAGCAGGGCTCTCTTAACCATTCTGCCTGCCATCAAATCTGATGCAGTTATCAAGGTTTGTTTTGGAAAAGTATGCCCTTGTGTTCTATAAATAGCTCGCCTGAGCAGCAGCTAGCAGTGCAGGAGCGATGAGTTTAGCTTTTTTTAATGCAGTAATACTCCATAGGTACAAGTTCAATTATGCCTAAAACTATAAATTAATTGCTGGGTCGAATACATTAAAATAAATGAAGAGGACCCTGATGGGTTCTTCATAGTTGAACAACCAATCAAATCAAAGCGTCTGTAAGACTACCCTGCCTTGGTCCTTGACCTAATCTCTTTCACCCACCAAAGTTAACGTTTGTAATATATACCTGGCATTGCTACAATCCGTATCTGTCATAGATATATTATGTCATAGGTCTGGATGCCAGATATAAAAAAAAAGGAAAAAGAAAATGAGATTAGAGCATTACTGGACCTCTATGTCCAGATCTCACTTGGAGCGGTCAGTGTGCAATTATTGTATACCAATCTTGGATAATACTTTTGAAAGCCTTTACTGATCACAAAATACAGGAATAAATCCTTTTTTGAAAGGATATTCTTGTTTATTATTGTTCTTTTTTTTACATGTTTGTCCATCGTTTTTTTTTTTTTATGTTTGAGACTAAGCCAGTCATAGAACCTTTACTGTCAGTGTATGCTCACAATGTTAGGCTGATTAAAAATGTACAAGTTTCGCAGAACTCTAAAAGTAGCCAAGATGTGTTATTACTAATCAACTAGCCGGTATTTATTCAGTGAGACAAACTGTTTTTGGTTACAAACATTTGACACCTGACATATTAACTAATCGAAGCATCTTGTGAAGCAAACTAAAGTGCATGTTTTCATGACACTTCGCAAAACAGCGTCGTTGTTTTCATAAGCTAGTTCCATAAATGATTAAAAGTGGAAAATGTCATCAGCCATTAACTTGCAAAATATGGGAATGTTCCTCTTTGGGCTGTAGCCAGGGAAAACCTGGAGGGGGAGGGGGAAGGGGAGTTTGGGTAAAGGTTATGCTTCTGGTGTTCTGATGTTCACTTCAGTAACCATGCAGGTGCTATATTTGGTGAAATTCTAGGTAAGGGGACAGTTCTGGATTTGGTAAGTACTTGAGATGGATTATGTGAAAGGGTTTGTTACTACCATGTGGCACTGCATAGCCTCTCTATTTCTGTCCAGAGGCCATGCCCCTAGGCGACGCCCCTATGCCGTGCCCCCAGGCCACACCCCCATGTAGGCCACACCCGCTATGAATACCAATGAAATAGGCCATGCCCCCTATGAATAGTTAAGCCCATCCCCCATAACATAAATACTGATGAGGTAGGCCCCACCCCCTATGAATACTAATGTGTGTGTGTGTGATTAGGGCTTTATGTCCTGTATTTCTGCACCAGTTGGGCTAATTAGGACAGGCAGAGACCATGGCAATGAGACAAAGGATGAAACAGCCATCCAACTTAGGCTCGACCGGGAATCGAGCCTGGGACCAAGCGGTTGGAAGCCCAGAGCACTACCCCTGAGCTAGGCCCCCGCCCTACGAATACTAATGAGATAGTCCCCTATGAATAATGGGGTGAGCCCACCCCCTATAGATTCTAATGAGATAGAACCACACCCTATGAATACCAATGAGATAGGTCCACCCCAATTAACAAATCCATTATTCCTTTAAACTATTGTCCAAACCAATACCCTTTAATCCATTATATAAAACGATCCCTTAACCCATTAATCTCTTAATGTCATAATCCTTTAATCTATTGTGTAAACAAATCCATTAATCTTTTGAACTATTAGCCAAACAAATCCCTTAATCTTTAATCCCTTGTAAAAACAAATCCCTTAACCCTTTAACCACTTATGCAAACAAATCCCTTAATCCATTTACTCTTGTTCAAACAAATCCATTAATCCCTGAATCTCCTAAGTCTTTAATCTCTTAATCCTGTAATCGCTTAGTTTCCTGTACCAACATAATTTAGGATTATACATTTCAGCCAATAGTCCTTTAACCTCCTTAACCAATATAATTGGGTATACATCTTAACCAATCCTTGGCCAGTAGAAACTGACCAATCAGAGGGCAGTAAAAGCTGAACCATCAGAATGAAACAAAAAAAAAACTGACCGATCAGTACAAACCAATTCATTTCAATAAACAGACCTGTAGAATTTGCCAATCAGGTTAAACCCAATTAAAAAAAAGATCATTCTAGTATTTCTCATCAACATGGCATTCAACTAGACATGTAAACTTTGTCATGAGACTTCACCAGGACATAAATGTTTCACATGAACTCTATGTCTTACCATCTCATCATTTAGTCATTAAAGTTGGCCTTACTTCAGTAGCATTGAGACATTTGTGTGTTCAGCATAACTACATATCAGTGCATATACTATCACAATAGGTCATTGTTACGTAATAGGGACCCCCCCCCCTAAACTCATAATATCAGCCGTCTCTGGTCTCCAGTGGGCCCTCCAAATAGCCCGGGGGCACTATAATTAAAAAACGATTAAGACCCTTTGATCTTTATGATATCACCTACAAAGCCTAGCACAGGGGTTGTAAGCCCTCGGGGCACTATAATTAAAGGTCATCATGTCAATGAGGGTGGTGCTCACCATGGGAAAAAATTTGGTGTGGGTATGGGAAAAAATTGGTGTCAGTTTTTAGTCTCATTACATAATGAATGTTCAATTTTAGTTATAGTCAATCAATATTCTGATTATGCATAATGAGTGTTCAATTTACTTCATGACAGGTACATTTATGATATGCTTTTAGACTGTATCAGTGCATACTTAATTACAATAGGGGATGCATTCCAATAACAAAAATATGTATGTCAACATATCGTAATGTTACATAATGGAAGTACAATTTACTAAGTGTCAACTTATAATAGCCTGATTTCTTTATGCTTCATATGACATAATAATATACAATGTACATCCTGGTACTTAGCTCTAAGAGGGTGTTTCAACCGACTTTTATACATCTCTTTACCTCTCATGTCTTTAATTCTCACTCTACATACCATCCATGAAATAAAAATATTTTCAATTAAGTACAAAATCGTGTCATATATGTTAAACAACCTAGCATGATCTTCTTCAGTTCTCATCATACCTTCACCATGGAAGGATCTACTTCTTTATTCTCTCCACTTAACATAGTCAACAAATCAAACTTGTCAATACTTACTGCAGTAGGTAAAGAAGAACAAGAACAAGAAGAGAAAGAAATGGAAAATTTGGACTCACCCGATATGTTGATACCGGATGATGACCATTCACTAGATAATGATGCAGATAATGAAACACAGCAATGGAAATTTTTTGGACAAGTCGTTCCTAAAACTGAAGTGATTTTCTTCTGTCAAGTCATTATTCTATACATCGTTATAATCGCCTGTATAATTAACCTGTCTCTTCGCAATGGAGACAGTAATTTATATACAGCTCTTTTGTCCAGCAGTCTCGGAATAATTCTGCCTTCCCCAAGTCTATCACGTCGGAAATTGGGCAGTCAGCTGGAACAGGGGTTACGTAATTGACCCTCCCTCCACTATAAAAGTTATAGTATCAGCAGCCCTTAAGCCTAGTCTCATTAAGAGAACACCAGCATAACAGAATACTACCGCTTGAATCGAATTGTTAATCTTACTTAACATGGCTACAAATGTTGTTTGCCCTGCCCAGCTGGATTTCAAAGTCAACTCAAGGACATCCATCTCAGGATACCTTACTCCTACTATTGAGAGCAATTACATCTCTGTTACCCAGACCAAGCACAATGGAACTGAAACTTCGCACAAATTCGAGCTCAATGCACTGAAGAATCTACAGGCCTATCTACCAAGCATTACAGAAAGAAACATGGCCTATGAGGAGTTTAGTGTAAAGCTAAGTGCTCTTCAACATGTCAAATTTAATAGAATGACAGTGCAAACAGGAAAGTGTCTGTCACCATTGAAAGTTACGGAGATGCACCTATACCCCGGCATCATATATGACCACCCTCAACAGTACATTTGGGTAGCTGTTTTTGTATGTACTGTTAGCCAAGTTGATCACGTCGCCCCAAATCAGAGACTATATTTGGATCAGAGCCTACACCTCGATTACAGGGATTTTACATCATTCACAACTGGCTTAGATGATATTATTTCAGCCCTCTCCAAACCTGCACCCATGACCTCCGAATGGTCATATATACATACATATATAGCTAATTAATTCCGTGTTTATACATTGTGTTGAACCTCATATTGTCTACTAGTAAATAAATAGTTATCATTTGTATAATGTTTACCAAAATAAAAGAAGTCGTTGTAAACTGTACTTCTTTGTTTTTATTTTTATGTAAATTACAGTCAACTTGGTCAATTACAGACCGGCATTGAATCCTTCTTTACAGGGAATCACTTTAAACAATATGGGCCTGTTGTATTCAACTGAGACTCATTGTCTATTGTCCGTGAAGCAAATGTTATTTTAAGGGTAAAACCCTTAATTGGAGGGTGATCTCAACCCCTATATCACTTAAATCAAAAGACTTAATGCATTACAATTGACCACTGAAAAAAGTCTATTAAGTGATTAGAACGTGCTAGTGTCAAAGAATGGAGATGAAAGCATGTCACTCCTCCCCATTCTATCGCTTACACAAAGCAGCTGTCATAGGGGTATGTCTAACCACATCCTGAGGTCATTTAAAACAATAAGACAAACACTGCACTCATATCTGAAATATCTATTTCTCTAATTTCACTAAATCACAGGCCACAAATAAAAGAAGGTTGGCCCTGACCCGAAATAATACTATAATTTTAGTCAAGCACCAAATACATCAAATACATTCAAGAAATAATGCATATTGAGCAGGTTAATCTACAAATAATAATACTGGCTGTGTTACTATAACTAGCTTACTAAAACATTACATAACAGTCATCAACTGATCCAAAACAGTCATAAAATAGTAATAGTGACTAATATGGAATTACTCCATACATACATCAGTTAAAGCAATTAAAAATGTCAAAAATAAGCAAATCACAGGGCCTAAATAAAAGAAAGTTAACTCTGACCCGAAATTATACTATAAGTTTCCACAAGCACCAAATATACCAAATAAATTCAAGAAATATTCGCATACTAAGCAAATCATTTCACGAATAATAAGACTGGATGTCTTACTATAATCAGCTTTCTAAAACATTACATAACAACAACTGATCCTAAACACTCATAATGAGGCAATTGTAACTAATATGTAATTACTCCACACATACACCCATTAAATAATAATATAAAAAATAAATTTAATATTCAAAATGTTGAATATTTACGCAGGTTACAAAGCTCAGTTCTTTAAGTCCTCCATCTACATCCACTTTCCATTGATATCAACTTACTAACATAAATGCTTCATTAAACATTACAGTTATATAAAACCTATATACTACATTCAACCTCAAATATAGCTAAATCAAACCACACAGCTATACCGGAAATCAGTTATGATGAAACAATACATCCTACACATTAAAATATACATATCAATAAAGTAAACACCTGAGACATGTTGATAAAATAAGATACATATAGTAGGCATAGTATTCATCACTCAAGTTTAAATGAAGTCCATCCAAGAAACTTGACATGAATAAAAAGTTCAACAAACATGGCAAAACATAACTAAAACCAATTACAATAATAATAATAATAAACAGTCAGTCACTTCTTAGGGTCAATTTCTACGTCTGAGTCTGTCGATCCCAGGGATAATATTGTTTTCATCAAGACCATGTAAAAGTCTAGGAATACGAGCACGGGGGGCTACGTTAGGAACAACAGCTTGGGCATGAATGGGGACATCTTGTGCGGCCAGAGCTAGCTGTGCGAGAAAGAACCCTACTCTTCTTGGAGCCATGTTTTCCTGTATTTCTTCATGTCTCAGCTGTATTCTCCCTACGAAATTGTCAACTAGTGTGAGAAAGTACACAACTTGAAGAAAGTACTCTCCTATGTTCACCTGACTCTGGAAAACAACATCAAATAATAAAACTTTAAACCAGTCTCATTTCATTGTCCAGGTCCCTGAGCCCCCTCCAGTTACAGTTACAGCATTTCGCACACAAATGACATGGGATCAGGCATATGCTCAGCAAAACTTTGCAGCAATAAATAGCAAACATCGCATTGTCATCTGATCTTGTTCTCAAATTTAAACGTTCATGTAGGTTAACAAGACTCACAAGAATACAAAGTATAAGTATGAGAAATCCAAGTCCTCCAGAAACCAGTCCGGTTATCACCCAGGGTGACAGTGAGGTCCTGACTATTTCCACTTTTTTTGGTTCAGTTGTCCACGTGTTTGTAGCTCTACCTCCTTCTGTTTGAGTTGAAGGGATAGTCTTTGTGAACAGAGTAGTCAGCATCCTAGTCTCGATACTTTGGGGAAGACACTCAATCCAGGGAAACGCTTTGTTAACATCAAGGCAGTTTTCATATGACGTCCCGAACAAGGTCACAGATTCAAAACCGTATGTCACATCTAAGGATGAAATTTCAAAGTTCTGTGCAGCCTGAATAGTTAGAAACCTGCCCGATCTCACCCTAGCAGGGAAATGTGGGGCCATCGAAATGACCTGACAGGTAACAGCTCCTTCAAAAGTGCACATACACTGGCCGTCATCACCACAGATCCAGGCATTTGTCATGACAAACATAGTCAACAAACAAAATAAATAAAGGAGATCCATGTTTTCATTTAATGTATAAGTTCCAGTCCTTTCAAAATCTCAATTAAACACCTCCTTCCTTTTCAAATTCTCGAAGTAAACTGACCATTTACTGACCATTCAATTGCAACTACAGTGGAACACTACAATTAAGACCATCCAACATAAAGGCAATATTCAATGTAGGACCATTTTACTTCAACATCCGCTTGATTATAGGGCTAGTATTGACAGTTTTCGTGCATGTAATTGACCAACTTCTCTAGCCCATTACCACTGGTCTTATCATAAAAGACTTCTCTGTGTTACATAGATCGTTAGGCCATAGTTAAATGAATCTAGGGGGGTTTTACATGGGAAAATGTTAGTATCAGTGCTTTTTTGCAAATCAGTGGAACCCGTCCAAAGCAATTAAACCCTGTCAGTGAGCCTTTTGTTTCCTACCATGTAATTACGGAAAGTTCAGGTAACCGGGTCAGAGATCTAGTACAGTACTGTATTGTAGACAAAAAGTCATAGTGAGCAGTAATATAGCTCCATTGATCCCGTCAAAGCAATTAAACCCCATGAGCTAGTATTTATTTCCCTCCATGGAATTAAGGAAAGTACAGGGAGATTGGTCAGAGATCAGAGATCTAGTACAGTAGTGAATTGTCTACATCAATCGATAGTGACTGGTATCATGGTAGACTACCCCTGAACAATAGTTTGTCTGTTAAAATCTCAATAAAAGCTAAGCAAGATCATAGTCATCGTCATCCAGCTTTCAACTCTCCTTAGAGTGTCATCTGCAGTGCTCAGCTATCAGTAGCTAACAAGGTGAGTTACATTATTCTTACATTACTCTCAGTATATTATTTTGTATGTCACTTTTGATAGAAATAACTATACATATGATGTCAGTGCTAGTTACATCTATATTTTTATTTTTGGTTCTCGTAATTTTATGATATTGTTATTTGTCATTCCTTATATTAAATGACTGTAATTTCATTTGTAATATAAATTTACTTGTCTACCAAATAACGGCAAGAGTGTTGAAACGAAATTATGGTTTTCTAAATGGTAAACGCCATTAAATTATATCCTTTAGCTAATGTTCCTTTTATATACATCAATTTAGTTTATATCAGTACACATAATAGAATCAGCTGTCGCCATCTAGTGAGAATAGTGACCTTCATTCTTAAAGTTATACTCGTATTGTATTGATTACAATGACTCTCGTCCGTACCATAAACTTGTATCACCTGGTGTCATATACAACTAAATCTAAGATTCATTATTTTAAAAAGATAGAAAATAAATAAAAAAGAATAATAAGTCAAAAAATGTTTTTCTTTTTAATCATATATTTTTATTCTCTCAAACTACTTTTTTTCACATATACTATGAGTAATAGACTACATATGCTATGTTATTTAAAATAAATCATGACAATCTGGTAAATACAATGTAATTTTTAAATATTTTTATTATTTTTTGTTTTTGTTAAAGTATACATTATACTGTATAACAATTAAACGATTATAATAAAATACATGATACGTACAAATAGACTTATTAACAATAGCATTTATGTCACCTAATTTATCAAATAAAAAGTTACATCATCTAATTCTATAGCTAACTCAATTTTAACATTCAGAATTAGTACTGTAAAGTCAGTTGAATAATGTCAAACAGTGGCTTTCTATATCATGGGTGTTCTTCAAAATGTCAAGTACTTCAACTGTTTCAAGTCCTCTGGTTCTGCATAGTATGCATAAGCTAAACAGTAGTAACCTCCCAGCGCTGAGGTCAGAATGTGACTTAACATTAATATGTCCATGATAGCTAATAAATGTCATTATGTCACAGTATACATGTCTGTATAAATAAACTTATTAACAATAGTATTCATTTAACTTAATTATCAAATAAAAAAAACAACAACATTTTTTGTAATTCTACTGTTCACTAAATTTTTAACATTCGACACTAGTAATGTAAAGTCAGTTGAATAGTGCCAAGCAGTGGCTTTCTATATCATTAGTGTTCTTCAAAATGTCAATTACTTCAATCGTTTCAAGTCCTCTTGCTCTGTAGTATGCATAAACTAAACAGTAGTAACCGCACAGCCTTGAGGACAGAATATGACTGTTAACATTAATGTATCCATGATGGTTAATAAATTTCATTATGTCTCCGTTCCAGGTTCCGTCTTGTCCTAAAGAATCGAACAGCTCTACCACTTCACCATGAATAACAACAATGAGCAGCCAATGCCCCTTTCTCAGGCCACCGAGAGCCCCAGGAGTACCGAGAGGTGAGTCATATTTCTTTCTAGCCATAGTGTTGACAATGTAACATCTCTTCCTGTAGTCAGGCCTCACATAAGTCAATGCTTCTGATGGTATCACAGCCATGATGTAGGAACTTGTCTTCAGGTCATTCCACAGCAATTCGTAGATCTCAGCGGTGTTCATGCTAAGTAAATATTCCTGGCATAATCCACCTCGTATAAGGAAGGGTAACTGACTCTAACTAGCATCACCACTGATTCAGGTAGAGGTTTGGCAAATCTCAGCTCTATTCTCGCATTTCCATCCCTGTTGGCAGGATAGTATTTGTCATAATTTTGTGGTGCAAGGTCAACCACAAAGAGACTGTAGCCTTCAGGGTATTCCGAGAGTGTAATCCTCCTCTTGTCACTTGTACCAGTCTTTCCTCTGTAGAGGTCTCCGTAACACTGTTGATAGTTACCAGAGTTAAAGTCAAAAGTAAGGGGCCCCCTAGGGGTGGGATTTCCGCTCAGGCTCACATTGATATAATTGATGTGGTAATGTTTGAAATTGAAGGGGTTGCTCCTAATATCGCCTGTCATAGCATCCCCAGCGACGAAGGCTATAACCATCTTTTGAGGGATTTTACCGTTGAAGGCGTCTTCGACATAAAAGGAAGATGTACCCTTGGCTAAGGAGAATTTACGTAGCTCCTCCTTTATATAGAAATATCTCGCTCTCGAGAGTTCCTTCTCCATGACCTCTTGGTGTCCAACAAGTATGGGGTTGCTGGGTAAGACTTGTTTCACGATAAGAGATATATCTTGAATTTCAAGAATATAATCGGTAGTTGAACTGTTTGCTGTCATGAGACGGAAATTGTGACTAGTGGGAGTCAAACAAATGTCGAGCGTAATCCCATTTATCAGACATTTCTTCACTTTGAAAACATCTAAGTCTAGTTTAGCCATCAATTCAACAGTCTGACTACCCTCCATTCTTCTGGATCTCTCGACGAAGCCTACATTTGAAGCAAATCTTATGGTAGCCTCGTTCATACTACCAGCTGTGTCTTTGACAAACATGCTGCATTCGAGGTCCGAATCATTTCCTCCATTGTCATCTAGGAGAGTGTTTATCATTGATCTGTATGCATAACCAGTCTGACCTCCTAGCACTACAACATCGTTTAGTCTTACCTCTACCGAATCCCATAGTGAGTGAGCTAGATTGTTGACAGGGCCTACACTCCATGTACCTTCATCAGAGTTTTGCTTGTCTGTACCGGTACTAGTACTTGTACTGGTATCCGAGTTGGCAGCAGAGCCGGTAGCCGAGCTGGCAGTCTTACTACCTGTCCCTCCTGTGCCACCGGTGCCACTTGTACCGTCCTCAGAGCTGGTACTACCTACGGTTTTGCTATTAGTAGAGGAACTGACCAACAGACTTTCCGGTTGTTTAGGGAGAGTTGTACCATCCGCTCTGGTTATCCTCACTAGTGTCCTGACATATACTTCTCTAAGATCAACATAGCTAGGACCAGCACCTGGTAGTCTGAATTTGACATTGCCCTCCGAAGAAAATTGATTTACAGGCTTGTGAGTGATGTACTTGATTTCTGTTACACCAGAATTCGTTACAGGTATTTTAAAAATGTCAAGGCTGTTGTCGTACCCTAAATCAGAGGAAGCCAAAACCCTTTCGCTCGTGGCCATATTACTTGCTGAGTATGTCTTTGGTTACAATCCTTCTCTTGGGCGTCTTGTTCTTGTTCGTTTTTCCTTTGACAGAAGTTACAGGTGCCTTCCTCTTCTTACCTCGATGATCCTTCTTAGAGCTCGAAGTTGAAACTGACCGAGGCTTGTACACGGGTGTCTTTTTATCAATTTCCGCTTGCGCCATGTTGGTATACTGTTCTACTGGCGAAACAACATTCAGTGGTAAGTCAGCTGATGCCGTCTTAGTTCCTCCATCTCCTTTGCTATGCTTTATTAACACTAGTCTAGACTGATCATCCCATGTCGAAGGTTTCCCTACAGTGTCTCTGAAATGTTTCACCCAGGCATCTGGTTTTAAGGTCGCCAGGGACTTGTATCTTTCATCCATTTCAACTCGAATGTACACTTTGTAGCTTGTCCCCTGCCGTTCTCCTTCAATTCTTCCAAGATTTCTCCTTCCGTACAACTGATCTCTACAGTCAACTGGCTCAAGCTCTGTACCTTGAGAGGCACGTAGTGTACTGGTGAGAACCTGGTAAAGTTATTCCTTTTTATTTCTCCGAGACTAAGAGAGGCTATGATGGGTTTGTATATGCCACCCAATGGGGAGGTCTCACAACCCTGACAGCACACGTATAGAGCATCCCATTTATTCCCCTTCTTGATAGACGGTAAGACAATTTCCTTCAGTCCTAGGTACCAACGGCCTCTTCTTTGAGGGTCCAGGTTATAGTGTTCTGGTAATGTGCAGGTGAAGAGGACTGGTGTATTGCTGGGGTTCAAGGTCAGGGATTGATCACTCTGCAGACAAATCAACATTTTCTTCTATTTCTTCTTCTTCCTCTTCTTCCTCTTCTTCCTCTTCTTCCTCTTCTTCCTCATCAATTTTTTTACTTCTTTGATTTCTTTTTGTTATCCAGATCCTTGATAGATGATGTAGTGATCCACTCGTTGTACTTGTCAGGCCAGGACTGATATTTTACTAGACTCTCCCTGACACCCTCTCGTACTCTGTTTTTCAGAACCTTTTCTATTTTGAAAAGGGCCTTGGGGTCGTATCTAGTAGAAGTTAATTCACTGGCGTAGAAGTGACCGTCTACATTCTCCCCTCCATAGTCCTTGAGGTAATAAACGGAGACACCATCAATAATCTTTCTAGCTCTCACCGTGAAGACCTCACCGGTGAACTGTTCGTCATAAGCTCGATGAAATGGTTTTCTGGCAAAGTAGGCCGCTCTCACAGTCTCACCTATAGAGTATTTGTAGGGGTACGATTTTTTCCTCTTTTTCCTTCTAGTCAACCTCAGAGCTCTTTCCAGTGTCTTTCTGTAGTGTCGGGAATTGATCACGTACTGGTAATCCCATACATCTCGCTCATTTCCACGAGTCACTGAGACAGGAGCTATGCCTATGCTCGAATGCAGTGTGTTATTGTAAGAGTGTACAATGTCTTGAAGACTGTCAATGTAGCTATAACTATTGTTATTCTGGAAGAATTGGAAAAGTCTTTTCTTGATGTTTTTGATCAGAATTTCTGCATAGTTAGCCTTTGTCTCCGTCGAACCGTAGTAATGTTTTATCCCCCTTTCTTTGAATAAAGCCTGTACTAGAGAGTTTGAGAACTCCGTTCCTCTGTCACTCCTTATAAACCGGGGTATGTTCATTGACCTATCCAAAATACTTCTAAACGCCTCTGTCACATCCTTTCCTCCTTTAGTTTTGATAGCTTCCGCATAGCAATACCTCGAAAATACATCGACCGTTATGAGGATGTATGCATTACCCTCATTAACCATGATGAATCTCTTACCAGTGAGTACTAGTAAATCCGTGTCCCACAAGTGACTCATACCGGGGGCAATGACTCTTCTGTACAACGGTTGACGTTGTTTGGCCGTCTTATGTAGAGTCAGAATGTCCTGTCCTCTGGCCCAGTCCTTTATCCTAGCTAGTGTAATGTTGTATCTCCCCTCTTTCTTTATTACTGAGTGTAGTTTGGCAGCACTGGTAAAACTGCCCGGTGATCTAGGGCTATAAAAACGTCTGTTCAAGTAAGCATCGATATCCTTAGGCAACACCATTGTTACCTTTTCTCCCTCTCAGAAATCCTTTAGTTAGACTTTTATCCAGGATTTCTTTTTTGCCCAAGTTGAAGTCTTCCCAAGTTTCTTATTAAGGCTGGCCTTGACATTTGACCCCTTTACTTTAGAATTTGTTGTATTTGCATTTGCATTTGCATTTGCATATGTATTTGTAACTATCTTCTCTCTTAGCTTCTTATTTTTCACCTTCTCCTTCTCCTTCACCTTCTCCTTCTCCTTCTCCTTATGGATGTATCTGCCCTCTCCACCTCCTCTTCCTCCTCTTCCTCCTCTTCCTCCTCTTCCTGCTCTCTTCGCAAACTTCTTTTTATTTACCCCTAATTGAGACCGCTTTACATCGGATTTTTCTTCTTCCTCTTCCTCTTCTTCTTCGTCTTCTTCTTCTTCTTCTTCTTCACTCCTCTCGTTCTTCAGATAGTGGAGCACTCTTCTCAGTCTCGAGTTAGAAATGAGTCTCAAGGGTACTTCGTACTCTAATAATAAGGAATAAAATTCTCTGTGTTTCGGGGGAATAGGGTAAAGCTGGGATTGAGTATGCGCCAGTAAATCTATGTAACCTTCCTCTTCGTCTTCCTCATTTATCAGCCAGTAAGGAAGGATCTGATAGTAAATTGCAGTCACGTTATTCTTCTGAGCCTCTTCCACGAGTATCGATTTAGCTCTTTCCAAGACACTACCGATCCCACTCTTCCTCGTACCACTCATCTTATTTGTACTCCCACTCGAACTCGAACTCGAACTCGTTTTATCTTTAGTCGAAGAAGAAGAAGAAGTGTAAGAAGTGGAAGAAGGAGAGACTCTTTTCTTTTCAGGGAGATGGTCTCCGGAGCCCCTGACCGATTCATCCGCCCAGGTGCTTATTTTTTTAACCGAGGAAGATTCTCCCGATCCTCTCGGTATATGAGCGGTAGGAGGGTGATCGCCTACGCGATCACCCTCATCCCGCAACTTTTTATTTTCCATCATGTTGAGATACTTCTCCTCGGGTACCACGAAGACTTTTTTGTTAAATTTCATCACAGAGGTCATTCTCTTAGTCTTTTCTTCTTCTTCTTCTTCTTAATATTATCCTTCCTCTTCTTCTTCTTCTTCTTCTTCTTCTTCCTCTTCTTCTTCCTCTTCTTCCTCTTCTTCTTCCTCTTCTTCTTCCTCTTCTTCTTCCTCTTCCTCTTCTTCAACTTCTATATTTCCTCGAGAACGATGAGGAGAATGGGGAGGAGGAGGACGCTTTACACCCAGTGCTTTATCGATGAAAGGAGTACAATGAGTGAGGAAATTCAGTACTGTCCTGTAGTGTTTAACGAGGCCTTCCTTGGCTGGTTCAGGGTCCTCTATAAAAGATAGCTTCCTTAGAATAGCCCTGCTTTTCACTAAAGTGTGACGAACCTCCTCCGATATCTCAAGGTTACCCTGAAGGGTGTTAACTATGAGTTCTATGATGCATAGAGCCTGTTCGTTTTTCGCCTTGTCCAATAGACTTTTAGCCAGAGTGGGTGACACTTTACCCGAGTTGACCACTAGCTCTATAAAAGCCCTACAGTTCCTGAGACGAGTAGACATGTTACTTTCTAGTGTACAGCACCAGAGAGTCTACCGGTAAAATATTCGTACTCAGGCGTATGTCTTCATCACCCGAACCCGTAAGATTGTTAACGACTAGGTACCCTCTCGGACGACGAGTAGCGTCTTCATAAGCCTCCAACAGTCTCTTAGGAGTGCTCGGGAACATCTGACGAGAAAGGTGGTGTATCTGCTGCAAGTCTCTGCAGGTCTTCATTAATATTAAGTAACTAGTGTTCAAGCTGATAGTACGGGAATACTTTGATTGATGGTAAATGTTTTGGGTAATCATTATGACAGAAATACGTCGATGGTGTACATCTCGTGTGAATAGGGCACACATTTCGGCAGATTTACATATCTCATCCATGAGATCATCTATGACCAAGAGGCTGTGGTCTTCCTCTTCTTCCGAACCTAAGTTCTCAATCATTTCTTTGGTAGGTAGTCCCTCGTGAAATGTGATATTATTCAGTTCCGTTTCCAGGCGAGTGAAAACCTTCTGATACACTCCGTAAGCGTAGATTATGTTCTTGGGAGGTACTGTATACATTTTTGAAGCGTTTCTTAGTATGTCGAGAGTTAGAACGGTCTTCCCTGCCATGGACGGTCCGATGACCATAGTTGAAGAGGGGCTCTCGAATTTGAATATACCTGATACGTCCGAAGAATCATAACTCATATCGATTTCCTTTTCTTAATTATTATTATTTTTTCCTCCTTTCAGAATGGCCGATGATCTCATACACGAGCTAAGGCTTCTCAAGCAGCTGTGTTCTTCTCAGAGGGGAGAGGGTGAGGGAGAAGGAGAAGGAGAGAACTCTTCGAATGGTTTCACGTTCGATGATACTGAAGATACCGGAGATACTGAGGATGCACCAACTGATGTTGTACGTGAGTCTGTAGCTGTACCTGTCCCCGTAATGGAAGCACAGGCTACAACACTGGCTAAGACACCTGTAACAGCACCTGCCACTACACCTGCAACGACACCCGCTACCACTCTGGCTACGAGACCTGCAATGGCACCTGTCACGGCACCTGATATGTCACCTGTTATGGTACCTGACACAGCTCAGTCATCGAATGTAGTGAATACTCTGCCTACTCTGCCTACTCTGCCTACTCTGCCTACTGGGAGTGAACCATTCGAAGAAAATCAACCGATGGACGTTGATGATGAGGAACTAGTTTCTTCTGAGTTAGCTCTTAGTAAGGTAGGGATATTTAAGAATTTAAGTATAAAAAAGTTTGTTTCTTCATTTTATTTTTTCTCTCAACCTCACTATCAAGACACCCATTGGTAATTACGTTTTATTGCTTACTTTAGAAAGTCCACCAACAATTAGCCTTTCACGCTAAAAAGCTCATCGAACTCAGTAGAGTAGCCAGAGCATTGTCGGCTAAAAGGAAGAGAGAGGACGGAGGACTTGACATAGATGCTGAGGCTAAACGTCTTCTCCTGAATATGTAAGTAACAATTAAGGGTTCTTCTATTCTATCTCTTTAATATCACTATGTCACTTTCCCCCCAGCTCAAGTAAAAAGTATAAATAACACTACTTTTTTTCTCAATACCAGCGGTGTAGTAAATACACAGGACGATGAAAATGAAAGAGTGGTTGGTGGTGAAGAAATTGAAGAAGAGGATAATGATAATGATAAAGAAGTAGGCGTCGAGTCTAGGGACCCTGAGGTCATTGAGGTCTTTGATGTCTCGAGGTGAGTCGTTTCTTTCATTCTATAGTCTGATACTTACATTGTTATAGATAATTTTTTTTTTTTACATTCGCCTACACCTATGATATAAAAGACTAAACTATATTTTCTAATTTTTGTTTTTCTTCCACTAGTGAGGTCACGAGAGACAGTATTGAACAAGGGGTAGATCCCACTCCAGGCCCTTCAGCAGGTCCCTCTACAGCTGCAGGTCCCTCTACAGGTCCCTCTGCAGGTCCCTTAGGGCTCCAAATGGATGAACCGATAGCGGGTCCTTCGGGTTTACAAGCAGCCTCTGAAGTTATTGAACCTGTAGCAGGTCCTTCCGGAATAAACAAACCCTTAGGATCCTCGGTGACTGATTTCCTTAACAAGTTACCTCAACTGGATTATCGGTAGGTAATTTTTGTCAATGTATACGTTTACATCCTTTTTTAAAATTACATATCGATTCAGAGTTTAATGGATTAAAAAAGAGTGTTAATATATATAAATATATATATATATTTTTTAATTTCTTTTAAGAGAGGCAATGGATATCATGGGCCAGTTGTCAGGAGGGGAATTGAAAGAGGTCTCGTCTCAGGAGTTTGCAATTGACGCTGACTTCGGAAAACTGGTATCACTTATTTACCGTAATAGTTGTATAGGGGATGGAGGAGACAGTGACGTAAGTGACAGCATGAGTACTCCTGCCCAGTCACCCTCAGGACCCGCTAGCCCTCTACCATTCCTACAGGAGGATCAGGAGGATCAGTTTCAACAGATTCAACGGGAGGTAGACAATGTTGATGACATGTTTGGTGATGATAATTTAGACAATATGGACTTCGAGGATGGCATGCTTTTCGAAGGTCCTAATTACGCTGTGAACTTTAATAGAAACATTGAGGTTGTCCATAATGATTTAGAATTTGATGAAGGCGTTGTTAGGGAGAGTCTCTATAGAGTGCATTTTGACCAGTCATGGGAAAATAGAACTCTTACTAGTATTTTCACTGACTTGACAGAATTGTTAGGAGGTATAATCGAAAGACTTAGGACTAGCTACGATGAGGCAGACTTAGTTAGATTTTTTATTACAAATTCGGCTTTCTATAGTCCCCAGGGTATAGGGTTAATGCCTCTGAGGGATCTGACCCTTGAGCAGGTCCTAGCCCACCTGGAGGAAATCCTTCAATCTGACCAGGACCTATTCTTGGATGAACCCCTCGAAATTCATGTGGCTGTTATCCGTAATCCTAGGGGTGCCGGTCGTAGGACCGGTATGGATGGTCTCTTCACTGATGACGACCGCCTAAAGAATTCTCGAGGGGTTACCAAGATTACTAATAAGGACAACCTGTGTCTCGCTAGATCGGTGGTGGTTGCTCTTGCAAAACTTGAACTTCAAAAGGTAGATAGGGAGAAGAACCCTGAAGAGTGGAGGCATGCTCAATCTCGTCTTACTCAGCTACAGAACACACAGAGGAATGTCCAGACACGAGAAGCCAGACAGTTACACCTGAATGCTGGCTTCAGGCTTAATTATACCCCTTCTTTTACGGACATTCCATCTTTTGAGCGTGTTACTAATGCCCGAATCATTGTGTTCAGGCATGGGAAAGTAGACAAACCTGTGTATGTAGGTAATGACGAGAGACAGCGAACCCTGTATCTATTATATGTAAAACACCCTCTCAGGAATGAAACTGGTCACTTCCATCCTGTCATGAGCCTTGAAATGGTCTTAGGGTCCTCAGGTTTTTGTCATAAGTGTCTTACATGCTATGACAAGAGCAAGGGTCACAAGGGCTGTGGACAGTGCATTGCCTGCAGGGGTGATGATTGTGTGATTGTTGATGGAGAAGAAATGAGTTGCTTAAAGTGCAAAAGGGATCTGAAATCTAGTGCATGCTATGATCGTCATGTACGAAATAGTGTGTGCTCCAGTTCACATCGGTGCCCTCACTGTAAAGTGTTTTATAGACCAGGTGTTCAACACCGTTGTGGTTTCAGGGTATGCGATGTATGTAGCCAACAGGTCTCTGGCGTTCACTTTTGTTACGTGAGGCAGAAACAGCCAAAAGCTATCTCATCAAAATACATGGTGGCTGATTTTGAGGCCGATCCTACGGGGAAGCAACACATACCAAATTTAGCCGTGGTACATTGGCAGTGCAAACACTGTGAGAGTGTCAGCTATCGTGACAACCCTCATTGCGCTCACTGCGGTACGGCTTGTGCCAGCTGTCGCTCAAAAGTAGGCAAGCATCGACGGGGAGACGATCTCCGTATGGTGTGTATGTCTGGTAGAGAGTGCGGGAGGAGGGGCTCGGATTTCTTCGGAGATGAAGCTGCAGCAGACTTTTGCGACTTCATATTCTCAAAGGAATTCGAAGGCTACACCCTCCTGTTTCACAACGGGCAAGCTTACGATTGTTACTTTATCGTGAAATACATCTTCGAGACTGTAACAAAGATGCCCAATGTGATATACAGGGGGAGCAAGATTGTCAGCATTGACACAGGGAAGTTTAGGGTCATCGACACACTGAACTTCCTCACCTTCCCACTGGCACAGATGCCCAGTATTTTTGGCTTAAAGGACGTACGTAAGGGGTATTTCCCAGTGTTCTTTAACCAGAAGAACATGTGGGACTTTGTCGGACCCATGCCGCATCCCTACTGTTATAGGGTTAATTCAATGAAACCTCGAGCTCGTGAAGAGTTCCTTCAGTGGTATAAGGAGCAGAAGGGTAAACAGTTCAATTTCCGTAAGGAAATTTTGGCATATTGTGAGGATGACGTAAATATTCTTCACGAAAGCTGTAACGAGTTTAGGAACTGGTTACTGTCGATAACGTCACGTGAAGATGTAGTGGATGTTGCGGAGGGGGGTGAGAGAGTAACGAGGAGGGTGGGCATAGACCCCTTTCAGTATAATACCCTTGCAAGCGTGTGCATGATCACCTACAGGTACCTTTTCCTTGCTGAGAAGTACGATGTGGAGTTGGTCGACGGTCGTACCGTCACTGGCTATCTAAAGAATGACCAAATGAGGCTAGTAGATGGAGAGGGAGGGGAGATTAATCCTGCCTCTGTCGAAATCAAAAACCGAAATTTTGTGTCAACACCTATAGCCCGTATGCCCGCTTGCGGATTCGGAGGGTTAGACACCCATAGTAGATCCTCTATCCTCTGGATGGAGCACGAGGCTCGCCGTTTGAATGTCACCATTCAACATGCTAGAAATGGAGGAGAGCATCGTGTTCGTACCAAATCGGGAAAAGGATGGCTTAAGCTAGATGGCTACCATAGGAACCCCCAGACAGGAAAAGAAACAGCGTGGGAGTTCCTTGGTTGTGTGTATCACGGCTGTCGCCAGTGCTATGGAGATGTCACTGAGGAGGTGAAAGTGAAGCACCCTCACACAGGAGAGAGCCTTGACTCGTTGTATAACCAAACTATGAGCCGTCTGAGATGGTTGAGGGAGGAGCTTAAGCTTGAAGTGAGAGTGATCTGGGAGTGCGAGTTCAAAAACCGACTCCGCGAAGAACATGAGCTACAGATCCTCTCCGAAGAGTTAGACTTGCTCCCTCGTCTCGATCCTCGCCAGAGTTTTTATGGCGGACGTACCAACGCGGCAAAGCTCTATCATGAGTCAAAGAATGGAAAAAAGATAGGGTACGCAGACATTTGCTCTCTTTACCCTATGGTCCTTAAAAATGATGTCTTTCCGGTAGGCATACCCCAGGTCATATGCAACCCTGAAAGCACCGACATAAGCCAATATTTTGGAATGGTACAGGCTCGTGTTAGACCCCCAAGAGGTCTGTATCATCCGTGTCTACCTGTCAGGTGCAACGGGAAACTCCTGTTCCCTCTTTGTGGGAAGTGCGCCAGAGATAGCTCACAGGTTAAGTGCAGGTGTTCGAATGAGGAGAGAGACCTGGTGGGTACCTGGACCACTATAGACTTAGAAGATGCGTTGAATGTGGGTTATGAGGTCATCCGAGTGTATGAGGTTTACCACTTTGAGGAACAAGCTAAATATGACAGAGAAGTGGAGGGTTCAGGTTTGTTCACTGAATACGTCGACATGTTCCTCAAGGGTAAACAGGAGGCTTCGGGTTGGCCCTCAGCAGATATGAGTACAGCTGAGAAGGATGAATACGTGACCGAGTATGAGAAGGTGGAAGGTGTTGTACTAGATAAGGAGGCAATAAAATATAATTCGGGGAAGAGGGCTACTAATAAACTTTTATTGAATAGTTTCTGGGGTAAGTTTGGGGAGTCCAACAATCATAGAGTACACAAATTAGTGGGTAGTGGGGTTGACCTTTTTAAAATATTATCGAATCCATCATTAAAACCTAGGGATGTCAATGTTATTGCCCGTGACCGCTGTCTGGTACAGTATGACAATGCGGATGGGTTTTTACCCGAAATGTCACATGTCAATGTGTTTATTGCCGCATTCACCACTTCTAATGCCAGACGGCGGTTGTATAAGGTGCTACTCGGTCTAGGGAGACGCGTCATCTATTTTGATACGGACTCCGTAGTTTACGAATACGATGACCGTGTGACCGAGTACTCGCCCGATATGGGGGATCATCTTGGTCAATGGACGGATGAGTTAAAGGAGGGGGAGCACATTACTAAATTTGTAAGTAGTGGCCCCAAATCCTACTCTTACATAACAAACATGGGTAGACAGGTGGTCAAACTGAAAGGCTTCACTTTGAACCATGAGAATGCTCTGAAGCTGGACTTCCAGAGTATTACCTCATTGGTTCTCTTTTGGGCTGACCCCGACACCCATCCCTTACCCGATGACCAAGATCCCTTCATATGCGCCCGATACACTAAAATTGCTAGGGATAAAGCCAAATTCCGCCTCTTTAATAGAGAGGAAATAAAAAGGTACAGGGTAACCTACAGTAAGAGGCAGTTAATCCCTGAGAGTTTTGATACCTTGCCTTACGGCTATTAATCATTGACATCCCCCTTCTTGTATTATTATTATTATTATTATTTCCCCCTTGCTAGTTAACTTATCATCCTTTTATATAACACCGACTGTTTTTTTTTGTTTTTTACATTACTCAAATATTCAATCATAGCGACTGTTTTCAAAATACTCTTTCTCCTCTGTATTTATCTAGTCAAGACTACATGTATTATAAACGGTGATATTTATTTAGTAATAGCTTTTGGTGATAACCCTTATGTGATGTAATATAGCATAGCAAAAATGTGTGCGTGTGATATAAACAGTTATATTGATATTTATCTAGTGATAGCTTATTGTGATAACCCTTGTATAATGTGATATAGCTAATGTAAGTGTGATATATTGTAAAACCTCTCATGTGATATAAATAGTGATATTGATATTTATCTAGTAATAGCTTCTTGTGATAACCCAAGTGTAATGTGATATAGAGAATGTGAGTACGATATACTGTAAAACTTGTGATAGTTAGAGATGTAAGCATTTTCTAGTAATTCGTGTATTACACGGTATAAGTGATATATATATATATATATATATTTTTTTTTTTTTCTTTCTTGTGATATAAATGCTGTATTAACAATGTATAATAAAAGTTGTGTTAAATTATGTAATATAGTTTTTACCCATTTTCTAGTGAATCCTAATGTAAAAGGTTATATCTGTTGTGATATCTTAATGTGATAGGTTGTATCCTGTGTGATATCTTATTTAAATTTTTTCTGATGATACGCATGTTGTATTGTTCTCATGAAGTGTTGATTGACTAAACTTAGGGGATATAGTTTAATTTGTGAAAATCTTTGTTTACTAAATCTTTTATCCCTACATTTGTATAAACTTTTAACTCTTTTCATTGAATCTACATTGTCTTAAATTCACTTTGATATATATCCTTGTTTACTACTACTAATTAACAATAAATACTTTTAACTGGTAATTATAATTCACTTATGTCTCAGTGGTTTTCATTTCTTATAAATATGTAGATGTTATTAAAAAACTCTATTGATAAAAAGAAAAGCAACAAAAACATTCAATTTGAAATGAGGCCGTTCCTCTTTTATTTTTCTTGTTTACATTTTCAAAGAGTTTTCATACTCTCAGTTATCACTTGGTAGCTACCATTAAGTAGCCGAGCGAAAGGTAGACAAGAGGGTGAGACTTTATGTCTCTTGAGAGTCTCTTTCACTAGCTCCATCCCTTGAGTGTAAAAGAAAATGTCAATCAGTTCGTTGACCATGTATACATTGCGATACTTGAGCTGAATAAGTGCCTGTTTCACGACTTGACGTATGAAGCTCTTTTCCATGTTATGGATGGCTGTATCAACCTCTCGGTAACTCGGAGGGGTAATACGGATGTCGATTGACATAACGAGGAGCTCCATTTGCAGGGTACGATAAACCATGTGTTCTATGAGTTCCAATTTGCTAGAGCGGTTGATGTGCACTGTTTCGTATTCGTAGAACGATTCGATACTGAAGCTAGCGGGGGCGGTTTGCATCTGCTCACTGTGCTTGTTGATGTAATCTTCTTCCGCATCTTTTTTACATCTGAGTAAGTCGATGAAGATCTTGTCACAGCGTTCTCCTGTGTCCTTGGCCTTCCATCTGAAACCTTGGATGAGAGTGCTCTCTTGTTCATCAGGTTTTTCGACCTTAGATCTCACGACTTCGATAAGTTCTGCCACGTTGATCTTTAGTTTTTCAAACTCGGAAACTGATAAGTTGATGGTTTTGGCATGGTTTATCTCGGTGTCGTTGGTCAGGTTCTCGTGTTCTGTAGTAGGATGTAGAATGCTGACATAATAGAGGGTTTCCTGTCCTTCCCTCTTAAAATGACTGATAAGTATGTGCTGTTTCTTGTTAAGCATTAGTTGATATACGGCATGGTTCTTGATGGCTTCATGGATGTTCTCGATGTTTTCGCAGAATTTCTCAAAGGCCCTCTTGGAGAGATGTGTACTACGCCAAGAGTTCCTGGAGGTGGCCAACCGTGAGAAAGTGAAGTAACCGGCCTTCCATTTATCTCCAGGATGAGCGATGACCTTGGTCCTCTCTCCCAGGATACAGGTCATGTTCACGACTTGAGAATTGCTTGAAGGTTTAAGCTGAGCTGAAGTCATGTTAGCGGATGCGTGTGCGTGTACGAGTAGGTGTGTCGATACGAGAGACCTTAGAGATGTCAGAAATGTTCGAGGTCCTTCTACTTCGGAAGTATAGGTAGTAGTGACGTACTAATTGGGATCTTGTGTAGGCGTAACAGCGCTGTACTACTGATGCATGAAGGAGCTACCCCTGGTGGAGGGTTAGGCCTGATTTACTGAAGCATGAAGGACTTGAGCCTTGAACATGTTCAGACTTGTAGCTGAACGGTTCATCAATTCTCTATGACAATGGAGTATTGTCCTAACCAGTGTCTGACCATTAAGGACAGGAATACAATAGACTATTGTTCATACACTGTCCTGTAGGTGCTATATGGGTTGGTTATCAGTTATATTCACTTAATTACCCCCCATACAGAGTAGCTGTCAGAATTGATTGAATAATGACCTTTAATTATAGTGCCCTGGGGGCTTACAGCCCATATACAGGCCCTTGTCGGTGATATCTTAAGATCAAAGGGTCTTAATCGTTTTTTAATTATAGTGCCCCCGGGCTATTTGGAGGGCCCACTGGAGTCCAGAGACGGCTGATATTATGAGTTTAGGGGGGGTCCCTATTACGTAACAATGACCTATTGTGATAGTATATGCACTGATATGTAGTAGCATATGCTGTGTAAACCAAGCAAAGCTGACCTGCTAGTCAATCATATAGTCTGCCAATTTGTTAAGTACTTGATCTGGATTATGCAAATGCTTGATCTGAATTTGATAAGTACTTGACCAGAACTGGATTTGGATTTGGCAGGTGCTTAATCTACCCTTTTTATCTTAAGGTCTGAAGGCACCTCTAATAGCTGACAGAGGCAGATGTAATGATGAGCTAATGAAGTTTGGACACCAAGTTAAACATTTACCACATGGATTGGGTCTTTTACTTTTCGTAGCATAGACACCGAGTTCAAGACATCTCCAATTTAACATCTCATCTGAGCAACATCCAGCTGGGATGTTGCTCATGAAGAGTGCCCAGGCTGAGGATTGAACCTGAGACCTTCAGCAGTATGAAATTGGCAGATGCCTTAACAATTATGCCATCCAGCGATTTCAGAGGAAAATTGTTTGGCCCTTATCCGCTTGAAATTGATCTGAAATTAGGCTTAGAGTGAGATTCAGCAGATGTTTAATATGAATTATAAAAAATTTAAAGATGTTCAGCAACAAACAGCAAGCTTGAATGAGTGACACAAGAAATTGTCATAAAGCATTGCACAACTCACTGACATTCCATGGGAATTGGTTCTGTCATTCTGACAGAGGAATGATATCCGTTTTTATGAGTTTATTCTGTCGGTGAGAGAAGAGTCAGTGAAGCATGGATTTACTGCTAAATGTTTGCAAAAACAAAAACAGTCCCAACAAGAAATACCAGTGTCAGTTATCGATTGTGCATAATAAATCTTCAAGGCACTTGGTTGTAACAATGTCCTGTGCAGTTGCCTGGCATACCTCCTTCAGATATCCAACCAGGTTGTTAACTGTAATAGATATCTTACCCAGGAAATGGAAATATTAATGTCGTCGCTTTCAGATGGTAAAAATTGCCAAACTGATTTGAAAATGATGAAGATTATTCTTCTTCTGGCATCGATTGGATCTTGTAAGTACTTCAGTTTATTTCTTTTTGCATTGTCAAATAGATACTTGTAATAATGTATTTTTTACTTATAGTGTGCAAACAGCATTAATCAAACCTAAATAATGAGTCATAAGTGAAAAAAAAAAAATGAACCCAACTAGTGGAATATGAAAAAGTAAAACTGATGCATTTTTTTATCGCATTGTGAGATAACCACATATATATAGATGAATATATAAATAATGATATTGTATTTTCACTATGTTTACTCCTTTGTAAAAACTATAACATACAGCGGACATATCTGAGGAATGACATTTCACTTTCACTATGTTAACTCCTTTGTAAACCTATGACATATAGAGGACATGTCTAATGAATGACATTTTACTTTCACCATGTTAACTCCTGTGTTAACCTATTACATTTAGAGGACATATTTAAGGAATGACATTTTACTTTCACCATGTTAACTCCTTTGTAAACCTGTAACATATAGAGGACATATCTAAGGAATGGAATTTTATTTGCACTATTTTAACTCAATTGTGAAAACTATGTACAGACGTGGCTAAAGGTTTTCAGACACTAAGATAATAATGGTACTAGGCTCATTTTTGATCTTGCATTATAGGTTTTATAACCCTTGGCTGTGAATATGACCAAGGGTACAATGATAGCCTGCACCTCTGTCAGTTTGTCTTCTATATTGTCTCTCTGTTTGTTTGTGAACCACGTTATTAGACATGATAACTTCAGGTCTATTAATGCTAAGCTAATGCAAATACAGCTAACATACATAAAGGGAAGAATTTGAATGAGTTAAAAAATCAGTTGATGCATGCACAACATGTGGATAATGAGGGTCTTCCTTCAACCATCTGTACCTAATACACGCATTGGTGTGACTATTGTACAAATTACTTTTTAGGACAATAAATATAGTATCTAAAGAAAATAATTCAAGCGGAAGTGCAATAAAGTAAAAGCATAGGCTGTGCTGCAGCTAAACCCTCAGCGAATCCCACATAGAACACAAGCATCATTAAAATGTTTGTGCGACAGGCAGGAGGGTGGGCATTACACTTTCATTTCCAGAACAGAACTCTAACACACACTTTTGAGTGCTGAAATATAACTATAATGTGCTTACCCTAATGACATTTTATGCAGTAACACTCTATATGGCCTAGTGGTGCCTTTTGATAGCCACACAGACATATCTCGGCAATGTTTTACAAAAATTATTTTTGAGTGTTTATACAGTGTGTGCGATGAACCAAAATGATTGCCACTTGGTCTATATAGCCTGCTACGGCATTTTACACAATGCTAATTAGAGTCCAAGATGTCTTACTTTTTTAACTCTTGAATTTTTTGATTTGTGTATTATATTCTTTTAAGTGTGAAATATTTCAGTGTTCCCATGGTCATTGCAAAGTCTGATTTACAAAGTTTGATCAAGTCTTACTTTATTATTTTAAAAATGAAGCTCATATTAAATCTCATGTTTGTCTACTAAGTCTTACATTGTCTGATTTTGATGCAAATATACTTGGATAATAACATCCCCATTGTAATATTCAGATCATTTGGTAAATATGAATGAATAGAAATTATGAACTTTCTTTAAATACACAAGAACTGCATTTATTTTATTGCTCAATAGCCAATACCCTAATTTTCTTTTGGACGATGAAATTTAAATTATTGGTGTATATTACTTTATTAGTGGCCTTTTTCATGTGCGCATGATATTATTTGATGTCTTACAAAGATCTTACTTCTTATGAAGTTAAACCTGCAGGAACCCTGTAGCAATCCATTCTGTTCTCAGTAAAGCCAAGTGAGCATAAACGGTATTGTGAACCCTCTTCCTGCCATTTTACTGTTCCGTTTCAAAAATGTTATGCACAATAAGGAGTACTCAGTTTGCTAGAATTATCAACACAATAGTATGTTCCCTTAACTAATCTACAACTAAGATTCCATTTCCAAACTAGTCATATATATATCTGAAATTCAGCAACAATGTTATGCCACATAAAGATGTTGGTTAAGGTTTGTATTTACTTGTATTAAAATAAATAAAGTCTGAATGCAAATAACTACAAATATAATTAGAGGTTTATTTTGTATGGAATGATATTCAACACGCCCATTTTCATGCCTTCATAAATCAAAATATTTTCCGCTCACTGATTACTTTTAACTGGCAGCTGAAGGAATTATACATTATCAATGCCATATTCCCCTCAACAGTTGTTGGGTTACTGATTTGCAGTAAATCTATGGCATTTAAATTAGATATATATACTTTTTTATGACTGCAATTCTTCTTACAATAACACTCTTTAAAGATGGAATTACTATGTTAATTGAAGATTTTCAATTTCCAGTGGACACCAGTGTGCCTTACTCATACATTGGATGTTTTTCTGACCTGAGGCATGAATACGTTTTCTTCTGGTGGCCAAAGGCTTTTGAATTGAATGCTGACCAGTGTGGTGCAGTATGTGAAAGTCAGAATTTCAGTTACTTTGGAATGACAGTAAGTTACATATGATTATTTTGTAAAAATTTTAATTCAAATTGGTTAACTAAGGAGAATCATTGATGCAAATGTTTATATACATAGCAAAATGAGTTTGGTGAAAATTACCTATACAAGTCAATGTCTGAAGCTTATTCACTAAATATTCAGCTAACGTGACCAGCTGCCATAGGCAGACATAATAATGTAGAGATGATAAGGCATGTTGTGGATGGCGGTGGGAGGATTAGGGCTTTACATTGTTTATTTCTGAAAATTAGGACAGGTATTGACCATGTCAATGAGATAAAGGATGAAACATCCATCCGACTTAGTTTCTACTGGGAATTGAAGCCAGGACTCAGTTGAAGCCCAGCGTACTACCACTGAGCTAGGCCCCCACCCTTAATTCTAACCAGTTTATACAACAAAATGTTTTTCAGAAAGAACTACATCGTAACAGAAATATTTCAGTATCAGTTAGTTGTAATTTTAGTGAGAAGGGCAGACACATATCAGAAGGCCATAGTTTTATGGATTATAAATTCCATGTCTCACATTGAAATTTTATGACTGGAATTTTAATATTGTATTCACAGATTTTTGCAGAGCAATTTCTGTAGGAAATTTGGATATATATTTACTTGATAATACATTCTATATGGCGCGATTGTAATGTGGCCCAGACAAGGAAAAACTAAATTATGTAAAATAATAAAAATATGTTTGAAAACAAAGAAAATAAAAACATATGCCCCTTTAGCAATATTTTTCAAATTTTCAGTGGTAGTGGCCATGTGTATTTCATGTGTTCACATGCTGTGTTTGCATGTTATTATCCCAGTAATAATTACGTGGAATGGACACTCTGATGCAAAGAACTGAACATGACAAAAACAGAGTTTGACAAATCATTTGCTTTGTTTGGGTGTTTCTGGTTATAGTTGTTGTCTGTTTAATTGTTTATATATATATAGTCATGCTTAAATTTTTTTGTTCTCTTAAAATTTTTACAGAATTATTTTCTATATAGTCATTATAAGAGCTTTTGTGGCCATTCAAATGAGGCCAAAGAACATAAGCAATCTATTATGTGCATGGTGTATACACATAGGCCTATTGTATTACATTGTGTGAACAAAAGCAGTAACATAATATTGCATTGGCTTTAACTATCAACAATTAAGCACAACATAATGATCTACATTCAATGCACTAATATAAACAATGGTGACATGAGACTACATAAGAAAAAAATTAAATTCTTGTAGATTTTGGAGCCAAAGGATCAAAATAAGTGAAGCAATACATTTTTGTGACCTTATTGCAGGGAGATGAAGGTAGGGATTGTCATTGTGGCACCGGTAATTATGACAGATATGGCACAAATGCTGGATGCACCGATTGCAGTTACAACGGCCAGTTATACACATGTGGAGCCACCAACGTAGACCCTTGGAGATTTATTGCAATTTACAAATTGACATCAGGTGATTTATGCTGGTTATCATTTAATACGTAGCACTGTATTTTTAGCAGTTTAACAGCTCATGTCTGGTGATAGCATGAGATCTGCTTTTCATATCACACTGGATGACGTTCATGCATGCCCAAATAAGGAAGCTCAAAACATTGCTGTTTCCAAATAAGGAAAAACTGTGCACAGCCGAAAAAATGCCTGCGCGACTACAGTTGATGTGACAAGGTATTAAATGGCCATCTTTCTTGAAATACCAAACTGATCCATTTCCACAAACACAGGTTTGGTGTTAATCAACACAGTACATTAATTTATGTACAAAACTAATTAATTTTTTGAAAATCAGACAACACTTTTACTGAGTTATGGCTTAGATGTTATGCGAGTTGCTATGCACCTACCTTGTCTGATCTGTCAAACAGATCAGTGACTCAGGCGGTTTTCCTATAATATTCAATGGCATCTATAAAATATACGGACAATCAAGTCTTACTAGTTACATTTGCATCGTATGCATTTGTGGTTTGATTAACACCAAACCTGTGTTCGTGGAAATGGATCAGTTTGGTATTTCAAGAAAGATGGCCATTTAATACTTATGTTGGCATCAGGTTGCCAGATTGATCGGTATTTATTAATAATGATTATGTACATGTAACAATGAAATTTGGTCAATAAAATCTTGAATCTTGAAATAGAGGGGTAAGATGCAGTCTGGCGGTGTTGGAAGTGGCGGTTTACAGCAAGTAACCATTCTAATATACAGGTGGCTGTTAGGGCACATTTTACTGTACAGATATTAATTCATATTCTCACTCAGCTGCTGTGAGCCAATCAGAATGCTTCAATGTCAGCCAACATGAGCATATGTTGGATGGCTGAAGGGCATTTTGTATGTCTGCAGTATGTATTGGACAGCTGCTATATGTTTTACAAGAGAGAATTTTATTAATATAAACTTATGGAGGATAATGTGTTGTCCAACATACATTTTTGTGGGATAAAGAACATTTTCAAAGGCCAATATATATTTTTTCTGAATCCCATGAAAAACTACATCAATATTGTGCATATTGTATTCCATAGCAAATCCAAGAATACATGAAAGTTTCATTGGATGCTGGTATGCATGGAATCCACCTGATATGGTTGGTATTTCCCACCAAGTTGGATCAGGAACAAAACAGACTGTCTCTCAATGCACCGCAGCTTGTAGACAACAAAATGAATATTATGCTGGAATTATGGTAAGTATGGCAAAGACATTTTGTATGCTGGTAGGTGTCTTTTGTTTGTCAGTGATATTGCAGGGGATATAAAAACGACATCTAGGTGTGGATCCAAAACTTTCTGATAAGAGAAAGTTGATGAGGAACATACCCTAATAACATACCTTTCAGAATTTTTTGATCCATTTCTAGACTTTGTTTGTATCCCCTGCAGTTTTGTTGACCCCTGGAACAAGAATATTCTTATTTTTTTTTTTTAAATAGGTACCTGGTGTTGTGTGTAGAATGCCAGCAGCACTAGGCCTACAATGCAAACACTTTAATACAGTATGATGGCTACTGCCTCATTGAGACCAGTGTTTGTGCCTTAATTGTATACTCCATTCGTTACTCAGAATTTTACAAATTTATTTATCTATTGTGTAAATATAATTCTACACATTTTACTGAACAATTCAGTCTTTATTTGACGAAAATCGGACCAATATTAGAAAAGCAGCAGCCTTTTAAAGTATATGAATTTATCCCCCTCCCTGACTACGCTGCTGCTGCGTTGACCCATTCCGAGTGTTCTTTCACTTAAATATGTCTGGTCTGTCACCGAACATAGTATGATAGTTCTATACTTGATAAAGGCCTAGGCCCAGGTATAAAAATCTGCAAACTGAAACAAATCAACTTTGTCACAGAACAATGGAACCAAATGTTACTGTGGGAGTGACCTAAAATGGCGGCATGATGGACGTGCCACTGCTAAAACCTCAGATTGCTACATGACCTGTGACGATGGTAAACCTTGTGGTGGGGGCAGAAACCTTATAAGTCTCTACAGAGCAGGTATGGAGAAGATAATCTTTTGTAATTCTTTCTAGATATTGTTGATGCCTCAATGTTATTGTCCCAGTGATATGCTTAGTCATTACATGTGACCAGCAGAGAGATGAAATAACATTGCCAGAGCTTGTATATACAGAGGACACACAAAAATGTTAAAATCCTAATGCACCACTGCCAGACTACATAAGAAAATCACAATCTTGCATTTTCAATTGAAGTTCCGAAATTTTAGAGGGGCCAACTAGTGGCCCTTGGGACTGCTTGCCTAAACTTTAGGTGCATACTGGTTTGACATAATTATTTAAACCCAAACAATATTAAAAAGCAGTAACAAATCACACTTTTCAACAAATGTATGCAAATGAAGTTAGGTGAGTTTGTGGACAGGATAAGCGGAAGTAAGGTTAGTGGGGAATAAATAGCATGATTGTGGATAGGCAGAAACTGCATGATGTACTTGTAGCCCAATGCACATAATTCATAATCTCATGAAGATCAATTTCAATTTGTTAGCCTGCCTGACAACAGAGTATGGCAATAACTGCCTTCGATGTAATTGCCCGAACAATGTTCCTTGCAACCAAACAACTGGGGTTTGCCCTGGATCCTGTGAAATTGGATGGACGACTCCTAACCCTGATGGACCTTGCTCTGTTGGTAAGATACTTGGTTGCTTAATAGTGGTTTTCTGAGTGATTTTGTTCAATAACTGAGGTGTTTGCTACAAATAATATACTTCATTACTAAGAAAATCAAGTTACTGGTCCAGGTCCACTCACGTTTTATTCTCTCTGTAATTCCAACTATGTTATAAACGTTTGATATAATTCTGCATGGTTTGCATAATCGTTCTCGTTTAATTAGTAAGTTCAACCGCCTACCATTTATTGGAAAGTAGATCATGGTTCTAAATAAGTTTCATAAAAAATGTGTTAAACACAAGAATAATTTTGTGTTCTATTTCCGCTTCCGTAGCCTTTGTTCTGGAGCTGGTCATCATAGAAATTACCCATAATGCCAACTCTAAATTTAGCAATAGTATGCTAAATAAAATGTTTGTACCAATTCACTTGCATCAAATATGGCTCAGTTGATCTCTATGACTTTTTCACAATTATTTTTAAATATTTCATTTTTCAGAATATAATCTTGGATTATATTTTATGAAAGGTCCCTGCAATGGGAGTTTACCATGGCAGCCATATTCTAGTCTTGCTCCAATCACAGATGGCACTGTGGACACCTGTTTAGACACATCAACAATTAGCAAAGACACCTGGAGGATGTGGTGGAAACTAAAACAGCTAACAAGATTCCTTACCATTTTGGTGACTTACAAGAATGTAACAAGTTGTGGTGGTAATCACATGCCATTCATATCAGTTAAATCAAAAGATTGCAATCAAATTGATTGCACTAAAGGAGTTATGCTGTATCCTAAAGTCATGACTGTAGCTAATCAATGCTCATATATTCCTCAGAGTACAGCATATTTCAGTGATTCAGTTTACATTGAATTTCCTGCTAATAATGTTGTCTGCGAAATCTCATTATTCTAGAGAATGGACAGAGAAATTCCATAATAATCAAAAACAGACAAAACATTGCCTTGATCATAAACTCGAAACAGTGACTGAAAAGAAAAACTCCAGAACTGTGATTATGGTTAAAAAGATTTAACTGTATTTCAGTCACGCCTGGGTTGATCCACCCTCATGAGGTAAACTGAATTAATGACCGTAAATAGTAAAAAGTGCAATATTTAAGGTAAAACTTGATATAATGAAGGTTTTATGAAACTGGTAATTTGTATAGATAGATAGATAGATAAATTTTATTTGACCATACAGAGTCAGTTTTGACCCATTCGTCATAAACAAGGTACATAGAAGTACAATACATTGTAAATACAGACATAAAAAATGACACATATTGAATATACTAACTAAATGCTAATTCAAGAACTACTGATCCAAATATTATATATCTCATTTTCTATACTATACTATACTATACTATACTATATTATACTATACTATACTATACTATAATATACTATACTATACTATACTATACTATACTATACTATACTATACTATACTATACTATACTATACTATACTATACTATACTATACTCTACTATACTATACTATACTATACTATACTATAGCATCACAGTGAACACATATCATAATACTGAATATCATAATACGGAAAAATTAAAATTAAATAATAATATATGAAATAAATCACAATCTCATAGTAGCTGTTATTTCCTAGCACCAGGTTTACTGCACTATCCAAAATTTTTAACATTTTGCTAAAGTACATGAGGGTTATAGGCCTCATTGTCCAATATTTCAAAATGTCAGTTTACCAAATCACATTGGTTAGCACCGAATGATAAATGTCCGCATTGACGTAGTTTCCATATAATAGGTAACTTAAGATAAAATGTCTAGCACATAGTACATAGAATAAACAAAAGAACATAAAACATATAATAAACAAAAGAATAGTGACAGTTGCAAAAACATTTACATACATTTTTTCTAATAATAACAATAGTCCATTGTCAGGCAGCATTGCACTGGCCCTGCCTTTAATTGTCCAGGTATGCAACAGGTAGGTTTGAGTTGACCCTGTGAGCTTACCATAACACATAATACACAATGCCTAAATTTTGTCCAATGTACTAACTTGAATGTTTTGTGGTTGATTCAAATTATTGAGTTGTGTTTTGTCATATAGTGCGACAATAGTTTTAGGTTTAGCTTGTGTATGAGTCTGGTCATGCGTTACTTTCATAATTATTTATAACTCTAATTTTTTACTTTACAGTTTGATCAGGTTTCTCTTGTTAAAACACAGTGACATAAATTTGCCTAGTGAATCAGTAACACATTTTTCTCTACTAGACATGATTTTTATAAATTTATCCTCATGGTTCAGGTTATCTAGTTCTATAATGTGTGGAGATACAGACTGCATTAATAGATATCTTTCATTATTATACAGGGGACATGTTAGAAGAAAATGCTGTTCTGTTTCAATTTCTCTTATGTTGCATAGTCTTTCCACTATAGGTGATTTTGGTTTAGTATAGCGGCCTGTTTCTATCGCAAGGTTATGTGAACTTATTCTAAATTTTGTTAGTGCTAGCGCATGATTTATGTTTGTTGGGGTGGAGAGAAAAGTTTCAAACTGAAAATGATTTTTGAAGAGTTTGTATGTTCTTGGCTTCAGGTTAGTATCTGTGTTATTTATTTGTTGTAAGGTAATTTTAATGAATTCTGTATAGAGGCTTTCTTTAATTAGTTGGTATTGTTTATCTGTGATGCTCTGTTCATCCCACAGATTTGGATGATCTGTTACCGATAAGATATTCCTGAGAGTGGTACACCAGTTAGTTGGTCCCAGGTTATTTAAATTAAGTAATGTATTGTAGGCTTGTTTTACTGGATGTCTTGAGTTAAACCTTATTGGTCTTTTCCAATAGTTCACTAATCTACATTTTAACTTAAGGCTATAGGAAATCTTCCAAGTTCTCTATATAGGGCTATAGTTGAAGCTGACGTTTTGGTTCTTAAGATGTTTTTCATATATGATAAGTGTATCTTTTCTAGGTTATTTATACTTTTATTCTGAAACCAAACTTCAGAAGTATATTCCATTATTGGACTTATTTGCATGTCATACATTTTAAGGGCAAGGCTGGGTTGCAGTTGTCCTACTGTATTTTTAATATATGCATTTAGTGCATATATTGCGTTGTTAAATTTGTTTGTCAGATTTTTCAGGTTTTGTTTAAATGTCTTTATCATTAGAGATTACAGTTCCTAAGTATTTATACACTGCGTGCCAAATTATTAGGCACCTAAGTTTTTTTTGGCATATCTCCACCAAATAAAGTGCAATCTTAAATTACTTCGGCACATGTATTTCCTATGCTACACCAGTCTCTCTGTGCAACTTTTTCAAAAACCCCCCAAACAGAATCCGAGAAATCCCAAAAATGGTGATTTTGGGGTGGGCCAAATTATTAGGCAGGTTCTGGTTGATGCAGCATAATGGCTATATCAGGCAGTAAAGACAACCTTTTTTTTATGGTTTTTGACATGAAATCATTTACAATTGATCATTAAATGTTCACTAGACACAAATAGCAACAAACTGTGAGACATTACATAACAAAAGTAAATCAACAAAGCTGCAAAAAGGGTAAATTCAACAATCAACAAATAGTCACTGCACTGTGCAGAAAATCACTGAAATTAGTGTCCAATATATCCTCCCTTCTTCTCTATGACCTGAAGAAGACGTTTGTCCACTGAGGAGGTCAACTTCTTGATCTCTGTTGGTGTGATTTTATCTGCAGCAGCTAAAACTGCCTCCCAAAGAGTGTTGAGTGATGTGTATTGAAGCCCCTCGGTGTAGACTGTCCTTTTTAGCATTGACCACAGGTTCTCTATGGGATTGATATCTGGTGAAGCAGGGCGCCAAGTCATTAGGCGATCTTCCTCAATGCCCTTCTTTGCCAACCAGGACTTTGTGTATTTCGAGCCATGGGAGGGGGCATTATCCTGCATGAATACCACAGACTTCTTGAATGCTTTTGGTCTTCTGTTGAACCACTTGTTGAAAAAGTTGCCCTGCAGAAAGTTGTAGTAACTCTCAGAGTTGATCTTTATGCCATCTGGTACTCTGTAGGGCCCCACAAGCTTGTTATCAATGATGGCTGCCCAGATCATGATGCCCCCACCACCTTGTTGCCGGCGCAGTCGGACAGGAACATTTTGACCATCCATGATCCATCCACGGGCCCAGCCATCTGGGCCATCCAGGGTTGCCCTCATTTCATCAGTCCAAAGGACCTTAGAAAAGTCAGTTTTCAGGTACCTCTCAGCCCATTCTTGGCGTTTCTGTCTGTGCATTGAATTCAAGGGTGGGCGACTCTGAGCTTTATGGACTGAACCGAGTTCTCTGAGGATCCGGCACCGGGTACTCCTGCTTATCCCAGAAATTCCACTATTCTGGAATAACGTTGAACTTGTTGCCAGGGGATTTCTTGCGGCTTCTCGCTTGATTTGGGATATATCCTTGGCTGTCACTTTTCTTCGTTTAGGCTCCACTCTCTTCTTTCTACCAGCCTCACTGTTTGCTGCAAACTTCTTATTGGTGCGATGGTGTCGATTCAGCATTTTGGCAATTTGACATGTGGTGTTTCCTTCAGAGAGCAACTTTACAATTCTGGCTTTTTCAGGGCCAGTTAGGTCTTTTTTCCGTCCCATGATCTCATCCAAAGCAGAGACCCCATTTTAAAATTTTTCAGTTCTGACTACATTGAGTTTTTTTATTGAACGGTAGATGGATATTTAAAAAACATAGGTTAATTATTGCACCAACATATCCTTGTCAAATTTAAAAAAAATTAGGGAAAGAACTTATTTACGGGGGCCTAATGTAAGAAATATATTGCAACGTAATTTCGCAATGCGTCATCATAGCATAAACAGTGACTGGTGAGGTGTCTGTAGATAGGTGAGACAAAGGGCAAATCTATATTTATGGAATTGAAAGAAGTCAGTTGTAGACGAATAGCTGGGTCTTATGGCAGTGCTGTTTCAAATTACAAACCAAGTTTTGATAATTATCAATATTGACATCAATGCTTTTATTAGTGAATGTTTTGCATAGATATTGTAAGATATATTGACTTTTTGAATTTTTCCCATTCAAAAGAATCACTGCTAATAAATACTTTTCCTAAAGACAAACTTGGTGTTTTTCTGTTTTTGTTCAATATATATATCATACGGAGCCCACAGCTAGACGTGCCAGTAAAATAATTTATCTTCCTATTCATTTACGATCCTTGCATTCATTTACGAGGCAAAGCTGGGTGCAATATCAGTTGTCGAGGTTCCATAAAAAATAGATTGCATGAGACTTCGGACACTGTGCAATAATTGTTTTATTATACAACCTTTTTATTTACACAAATATAAGGGACTGCTTTTGGTGCAACAGAGTGCAGGCCTTTGCAACCTTGATCTAGTGCTAACCTAAACCAGTAAACATTTGTAATCATGTTTTCTACAAAATACATGTTTTTAAAAATCCATGCATATATATATATATATATATACATATATAATTTAAAGAGTTGTTGACTATACAAAATCACAGCTGTAACATCAAGTAAGCGCAGCAACCACATCATAGATATTAATTTTGCAGAAAAACGAAGGCCCTGGGCCAATTTTACTCGATCGATCATTTTTCACATTCATTATTATTCTATGTTATCTTTTAGTCATTATTTACACATGTATATAGTTATATTGGCAACCCAGGACTGTGTTAAGCCTCAAAGAAGGTATTCATTTCAGTGACAACAAAACGTATAGTGTTTAATTGAAAGCGGGTGTTTATTAAATTGCCTATTATGCAAAATGTGGCAAATAGAAAATTAAAGGAAGGTATAATGATTTGTTTATATACATATATATGGCTTTTATTGACATTTAATCTTATCAGAAAAGATACATCACGTATAACTATAGCCCAACTCACTAAGTCTATCTAAAGCTACACCTACAGAAGTATGATATACAGGTTCTCATTATTTTATACATAATATGCAAATAGTATAGCTAAAAATTCCAGGTCCCAGTTGCCATAATTATGTTTTCTGGACTGAGTTATTCTCTAAGTAAGATCTACATAAAAGATAAACAAATACTGATCACAATATCAATATTCGATTAAAATGTATATAATTGTACAGAAATACTGACAATAATATCACAATAACATTACAATTACAGTTTACATATTTACAAAAGTACCACACACAAAAATTTTCACTTGTATAAATATTTAGTGTCCATGGTTGCATATGAATATGGCAGAGCATTTTTTTCTTGTGGAGCTGTCAGTATACAGTACAGATACGTCAGTTTTTCGAAAAAAGAAAATATATATATATATTTTACTTACGGGTAATATTAGTTAATGCAGTGGACGCCATCTTGGTACTCTTCTGTTATGGTCGCTGACCATTGCTTGACCATGTAATAGCCATAGCTTATCATAGAGCTCGGCCGTTAAGGGATTAGCAGGACTATATAACTTGGTTCCCGCCGATTATAAGCATTCGCTTCACTTTTTTTGTTCCCTCCCTCCATATCCCCTTTTTTCCTTATTGATTAATTGTCAATCATATAAGGCATAGGGTGTCATTTTATGAAACAAATATTTAAATTGTACATGAGTGTATACTTATCGACTACAATTTAATATCAAAACTTCAATTATATAATTTCAATTGTATTAATTTCAATTATATAAATTTCAATTATATAAATGTTAATTATATTAATATATTATATAATTACTATTACTACAGGGTGTCTACAAGCAACCATTACTGTATGTCTGTCAGTTGTATCATCTCTGTCTGTGTGTCTTGTCTGTCTTTTTATGTCTGCCTAATAAAGATGGCAATTATGTCCAAACACTGACGAAGTCTTGTCATGTATTAAATAAAATAAAATAAAAAGAAAAAAAAAAGAAAAAAAGGAATAAAAAGAAAAAAAAAAGAAAAGAAAAAAGAGGAAAGCAAAGCAATAAAACATGTATGATAACAAGCAACAATTTGTTTTCAGGTGGCATTACGATCCTTTGAATGGAACCAGTATATTGGTTATTGATTGAACTATTTATATAAGACTGGATGTGCAATAATGTGTAGGTGCAAGATTGACTGAATTGAGGTGAAATTCACAGATTGTAAGACTTGATCTTTTCTGAGTCACTAAGTAGATCCAATATATATAGTTTCCTTATGTAATTGCCTGATTGACTGCATTTAAATTGAAATTCACAGTGCATGCTAAACATGTCAGTAATGTATGATTACAATGAAAATGATGTGTAAGGAAATAAATTTTCCCAGATAAAGCTTTCTAGAAATATTGTATTTATCGCATATGCATTATTGGACTAGTGAAGCTTCAATAAAAAGAAAAAAAAACACAAAACAGATTTAACGTCAATCTAATCAGTATTGATGAAATGATAAGGGAAGGGAAAAGAACACAGATTTGTTTCTACACTGGTGTACAGTTATACAGTCGGTTCCAAAAGCTTGCATAGATCTGGACATGGAAGCATATATAGGTCCCAACTATATTTGTTAATTGTGAAGACAGTAATTTTGGTAAACATTTTTATTGATGACTTCCCACTGGTCACCTTTTTCAAAAACTGAATTATACAGATATGATATAGAAAACAAGTGATTCTCTTTTTTGAAGTGACTTGCCTTAGAGGGCTGCACTTTCCACATCTATCTATCTATCAATCTATCTACCTATCTATATACCTATCTACCTATCTACCTATCTATCTATCTGTCTATATATCTGTCTATCTATCTATCTACCTCTATCTATCTATTTATCTATATCATCTATCTATCTATCTATCTATCTTTCTATCTATCTATGTCTATCTATCTGTCTATTTATAATATACTTTTTTTTTAATAAATGCCTTAAATGAATCTACATGGATGCATGGCACAGCATGATGCGAAACATGCACTTCGCTAAACATCAAGGACCAGCGACCAGATTATGTGCATGATTGGCTTGTTTACATGGGCAAAAATCCTGGGGGGAGCAGACCATGGAGGGGATACAAACCCAACCCCCCCCCCCCACTGGAAAAGGCCAGATAGGTACCATCCTCCCCCTTCTAGAAACTAGTAAAATTATGAAATTTCAATTAAACCCCACCCCTTGCCTACCTTACATGGATGATAAATCAGTGCCTATGCTAGTTTACTCACACACACTTAATTAATCAATTTATGTTATAGGGCATAGGCTGGCTTATGAAATTAAAGAATAATATAATGTTCATATATATAAAGGCAAATCTGACAAACACTAGTTCAGAAAAATAGCCTAAGCTAAAACATATTAATCTATTTCTCTTGCTTAGTGGCTACATAGTTTAGCCAATTATTTTGTATAACTAGGTAAACTAGCACATAATTTCCATAATTAGGTCAGTGGGCTTTGCGGTGATAGCACACAGTGAGTAGAACCGTCAGGATGTCATGCTCCACAAGGAACAAACTTACAAGTTCTATTTGACCTTTTCCTGACATTGGTCATGTCAATTAGAAAACATTATACTCCACTTAGTCTGCTTTCCTGTTTTTCTGAGAGGGATATAACCAACAAAAATGTTGGTTACTCCCCCCTGAGTGCAAACTGAACTTGTCTTGCATAATAAAGGCAGTAAAAACAAATCAATTTTAGTAAATATGCCTTATGTCACATAAGCTAGTTATATCCCTCATAGTTGGGAGTTAATGAACACTGATAGTTATATCTCTCCTATTTGGGATGTTACTATTACTTAATGATTGCAGAAAACTTCCTCAAAGTTTAATAATTTAAACACAGTGAACAGCAAAATTTCTAGTTTCCTGCAGGGAACAGAACCATCGGGATGCGAGTGATATCCTGGGAAATCATATTGCTATTTTTATTGATTTGTAAGTAATTTTGTTGTTTTACTTGAAATAGGGAATGACTGAAAGGATTTTTACCCTAGGACTATATAGCTATAATTTCTGATTCTATTGAATCTGATGAAAATTGATAGGCAGTTGGGTGGCCTATAATGGCCAATGTCAGTACATTCCAAATCTTGTCATCTTATCATTTCACGTTTCTTCAAAAATGTAAAAGGCAGATGAGATGCCTTAACCATTACTCCACCCCATTTGTGATACATTTTACCCAATGACTTCATCATTTTCTATTCTATCTTCAAAATGTAAAGTTCCTTATGACCAGAATTTCCCTTTCCCCCATAATATGCTTGTTTGCTTCAATATACGATCAAATTGTAACAACGGCAGCACTTTCAGCATAGGCCGCACTACAGAGATGAGCAAATGTTGTATAAATTTAATGCATAATCTAAATTAATGGTAGATTTTAGTTGCTGATCAGATAATATAGGCAATTATATCTATATACCAGTTATATGACAATCCTATGTTTCTTGCATTTATTAGTGTATTCTTAAACAATGTGGCAAGTAAAAATCTTCACCCAAGGGTAAGTGTGTAACATGTTGTGGACTCTAAGCCTCATCATCTCATCAGTATACTGGTCATATAAGCTGACTGAGCTTACGACCAGTAAACATTGTATCATTAATAAACAATTTGAGATCAAAAGCATTAGTTAAGTGACTTGCATGCATATACATCTACAAGAAAAAGTTACTAAAATATTTACAAATTTACAAGTTGCAAATAAAGAATTAGGTCCAGGCCTACAGTTTATTTTTCTGCTTCTTTTGAAGTTGTTTTAAATTAATTTAGCTGCAATGCTTGGGTTATCAACACTTCTGTCCACAGTGTAGTGGCAAAATTCATAATCTAATCAGGGATAATCTGACCTCCTTGATCTTAATAAACTGCTCCTTTGTAAAGAATACTCAAAACCCAAAAACTCAAAATGTATTATTGTTCAAATATTCACATATACAAAGCATTCACAATTTCTCCCAGATAGATCTGGTATATTTGGAGAATCCAAGAATGAGTATATTTACTCCTTTCTAGTTATCTGATAATAAAGGTACATCAGAACTGTCTTATGATTTGACCATAAGTTCATTATTTCATTAAAATGTTGTTGTCTCTTCACCTGGAGTACATACTTGTTGTCTATCTGTTGTCTGGCTGACTATCTGACTGTCTGTGTGTTTGAAATGTATCTGAGAATATACAAATATTAAACATGCTTCATTATTTTCAGTTCGTTTGACGAAAACTGAGATCATCATTTCGAGGAGCAAAAACATAACTATCCATTGTGCTCCGAAACAGATTGTTCTCACACGAATAGAAAAACCAACTCTTGCAAAGAAAATATTGGAGAGATGTAACGCTCATCGCCAATGTCAAGTGAAGAACCCGAAAGAAGAACATGTGGAGCTTACCTACTGGTGCATTAGCGGTATGTAACAAAATATGTAGCAAACAATCATCACCATTATGATAGTTGTCTAATATGAATTGTATACTGATACTTCTGAAGCTCATTTAAAATCATCACATTGATTTAGTTCCTCACATGCAAACAGGGGCAGGTAGAAGATGCCACCCATGGGGTAAATGTGGGTAATATGGTGTACATAAGCAGGTGACTTATTCAATGTTCTATTCTATTCTATTCCATTATATTATATTATATTTTACTATATTGTATTATTTTGCACTATATTGATACTATATAATATTATATCATTTTTATATTTTATCCTGTAAACAGCTAGAACTTGATTTAGAGGGCTCCACTTTCCACATCTTTCCATCTATCTCTCTGACAATCCATCTGTCTATCTATCTATCTATCTATCTATCTTCCTATCTATCTCACTGACAATCCATCTATCTATCTATCTATCTATCTATCTATCTATCTATCTTTCTATCTATCTCTCTGACAATCCATCTGTCTATCCATCCATCTATCTATCTATCTATCCATCTATCTATCTATATATCCATCTCTCTCCCAGATAGTATTCCAAATAGGACAGCGTCGTTTCTATGTCGACTGCCGTCATTACAACATCATTTTGACATCGCCGAAATCGCGTCAATACGATTTGGAATGTTATCTGTCTGGGCTATCTATCTATCTACCTATCTATCCATCTATCCATCTCAGTGTGCCTCTTGACTAAAGAGCCACTTTCAAAAAGCTGCACCGTAGGTGTGGGGATATTTAACCACTTGATGGTTATAGAGGGGCTTCAGAAAACATAACACATTCTAAAATGCACATTTTTCTACAGAGGGGGAAATGCTGGAAATCAAAGAAAATTCACAGTTTGACTTGGATACAAAGTTGTCTCGTTTTAGTCTTGTCAGTGATAGTTACCATCAAGGGGAATACAAAGATGCATACAATATCAATTGCAGCCTTGAACTATCAAATGACAGACATGATACATCTAAAAATATGGACATCACAATGTATGAGTTTGCTCCCTTTGCGAACTCTTCAGATTTCTGTTTCTACACTGACCATACAAAGACTCATTTGTGCTCAGGCTCCAAGAACTTGCTCGCATCATTTGGACCAATTAGTAGTGAATATGGATGGCGCTTCAGTATGAAGTTGGCAATGTCAGCCCTCCATGTGCCAAAGATCAGATTCTGGATGGACATACATAGTAAGTGATTCTGTTGAAATATTTCCGATAAACCAATTACAATGTAATGCTCTCATATTATTGTGTTCTTTACAAAATAACAGTGTTAATTTTTGTTTTGAAAATGTTGTGAAAATGACGAAAATGTTGAGTTTCATATTAACTGCATTCTTTTTAAATCGAAATTTCTACGGAATATTGAACTTATTTGCTAATTTAAAGTGTTTTGTCACAATTATAATCAGAAACGGTGCAGATAAAGTGATGCTATAGAAAATATTGATATGTCAACATGGTATTAATTTTAGTAATAATGAAAATTGTTAAATCAGCCATTTCTTAAATGTCTGCCTATCAGAAATTACGTATTAATTAAATCATAATATGGGAGTGCTTCTTTGTACATAATACATTTTGTCATCATTTGAAACCATTCTTGTACATTTCTGAGATCATTGTCCTTATTTAATGAAGCTTCAAAGAAATATGGCTCCAAAAGGCTCCAACTTTGAGATGCTCATTTAGAAAAACTAAATACAACTTAAAATTCTGACATAGTTTATCATGGTTTGGGAGGTTAACCTTTGGATGGGTAAAATTTCAAAATATTCTGAGAACCCCATCCAAACCACTCTGCATGTTTTCTGAGAGAGGTCATTAAGTCATAATTTGTTAAGACTGTTCAGGAACTGATTAGTGATTATCTGTAAATTGGGGTCAAGAGCAATGGATTGTAATTCAAAAGCACCCTGCGTATTCATGATATATATAATTTTTATTTACGGAAGATCAGAAAGAAAAAGAAAAAAAAGGGGGAATACAACAAGACTATAGTTACAGATGGGTCCAGCCACTGAATTAAAGTATTTACATATAAGTTAACATTAGTTTAGCAGTTTATCCACTCCTTATAAAATCCAATCAGACTCTTTCATACATACAGCTTGTATCATATAATACATATTAACATGTTTGACAAAATACATTCTTTATATAATGTGTAACATATAACTATTTACAGAATGATTTTACTTCAAAATACAGCTAAAAATATATTAATTAATAGGGAAGTATATATGTATATATTTACAGAGATTATCTGACTTCACTTCTAGAAATCACAAAGAGTTTTCATCATGGCAGTTCATGTAGGCAGTTTTAAAGTTCAAGATATATATGACTGTGCAATTTTTGAAGACAGATGAAGGCATTGTTTAAACATCAAATGTTCCTAGGTTTATCAGCACCTCAGGCTCCTTGGATGTCATTATGGCTTTAAATTTTCCAATGTTGTTTAGTGTATTATAGTTACCAATATATTTCCTTGCCATCATATTTAGTTTTTCTTGAAATGAAGAGTAGCTTGGACAGGTCACAAGACAGTGTATTTCATCTTCAACTTCATTCAGATTACATTTTAAACAGGTTCTATCCTCAGATGGTATTTTAGGCTTTTCATGTCTTCCTGTTTCTATACGGAGGTTATGTGAACTGATTCTAAATCTGGCTGATTCTAAATCTATCATTTGATTATTTCAGTCTACCCTATTTACGATTGTTTGTTTCATCTAGAATGCCAATCATATAAAGGTATAAGTAACCATTGTGTTTATCAATAGTAACTTTTAAAACAAACATAATGCTTGTCAAATTTCAGTTGCCTTACTCAAAGGAAATATCTTAGCGCAATAAGAAATAAAGTGCCCTAAAGAACTATAGCATGTTCTCAATCTATACATTAAATTTACTGTCTAATCACATTTATGGCATTGGGATATGTCACTGAAACATAATTTTACCCTGTGAAGCCACTTATTTCATCTATAAACAGATTTATTTTAAAGCTGACGAAAATAGATCATAAAAGCCATGAAAAAGAAAACAAAAACCTAACCAGGCATTTCTTCAATTATCGTTGCTTGATACTGATGACATTTATCATTGTTATAATTTTCTGATCTTTTAATTAGCTTTTTTATTTTTTTATTCCACATAGCTGCATCGATAGATGCTCCCTCCACAGATGCTCCCTCTGGTGTAAATGCAGGTATATGTTGTACTTATACTTTTAGCAAAAACTATTCTTTTCCCTACTGATATAAATTTTTCATGAATGTTTAAGTGTTATTGGAATATTGCAAATCGTAAATTGTATTAAATGACACTGAAATCATACGGAATTTCCATTTACTATATATTGTCTACTCAGCTGCTGCAAGCCGTTCAGAATGCTTGTTATCCTGCATGAGTGCATGTTGGATGACTCGAATGTATGTTGGATGGCTGCAGTGTATGTTATAAAATGAGAGCAGGATATAAGCAGTGGTAGCTTTGTGGATTCGGAAAATTTTAGTTGGTCTGGGCTTTGCCTCGGCCAATATAATTTTCTTCATCCCACTAATGTCATAATGTCATTTTGGTTATGGCTCAGCCATAAAACATACCAGGTCAGCACAACTTGGCCAACATCGCACTATTGCAGGCTACACATGTTATCTACATACCACTTTGTATCAATATATTGTCAACATCAGGCTGACATTGGGAAATAATACTAATATTAATTTTGTGAACATTGCATTGTTTAAACTCTCATTAGAAATATGATGCTTTTCTGCCAAATTTAGTCCCAACATTCTGTGTAATATACCATTGTAATATCCCCAAAACGTTCTACCTTGGATAAATAATTATATAAGTTATGAAATTGCCCGCTTGTTCTTATTTATCCAAAGTTATACATTGATTATTTCAGCTGTCGTCACAATGGCAGCACTACTAGGGTCATTGTCATTTTTCGTGCTTGTGGTACTTGTACTGAAAAGAGACCTACTATGCAGGTATTGGGAAGCTTTCACTAAAGAATATCCTCAAAATATTTATGATGAATGCATTAATTATATATCTAATAATAGGAAAAATATCTTTAGTGGAGTATAATGGTAGCAACATATTGTTTACCATCGGTAATTGGATATCTTTAATACCCAGTGTATGTTTTTAATAAATCAGACATAATAAGGTCAACTGCCTTGGGAAAACCTCCAGCTCGGTGGAAAACCATGATTACACGTACATTGAGCCCAATCTGGCTATTCAGGAACAAACACCAAGGTGAGAAGATGAGATATACTATTTACTCCCTAGATATGGTTGGTAACAAAGACACACATTAATATAAAATAGATACAATTATATGTATTAAATTTATAAAAAGTCACATCAAATTTTCCAGAGCTTTGCAAAATATCCGACGCTCTCAATCCTTCCAAGATTTCTGGAACAAACATTCTGCAAAGACCCTTGCCATTACCTCCAAGGTAAGGTACAAATTCAATTTGATTCAATTCACTTCTTTTCATTCAACCCATAAAAGTTGCTCACTGGGAGGTGATGGGAATGGATGATAGATAGATAGATAGATAGATATGGAGAGTGCAGCCCTCTAAGGCAAGTTTCTGCCTCTATCGAGGGCTGATTGATGAGGTGAGAGAGAGGAGTCCATCCATGTTGCACATTTACCCCATGGGTGGGATCTTTAACTTACCTCAGCATAGACACTTGAGTACAAGGTACCACCAATTTAACATCTCCTCTGAAATGACATCCAGCTAGGATGATGCTCATGTAAGGTGAATGGGCCTGGGATTGAACCAGAGTCCTTCAGAGGAGCAGGCGTGCATCTTGCCACTAGAAGACGAGGATGGCGGAAAAAAGTTGAGCTTTGCTGATATCTTCATGTCCAATAAAACTTGACTTAAATATCAAGATAGCCTTTTACATCAATGCAAAATAGGTGATGTTATGAATGGGGGTCAAAGTAAATGCAATATGTACAGTTTAACCTATGTAACTTTGAATTCTCCTTACATAAATATGGCCGGAAAAGATGTAGATTCTCTTCCAATAGTATGCAACATTGTGATCATTCTTGTATCAATTGCCATACTTTGGAAAATTGATTCTTTTTTCAATCTTTAAAAACGATATAGGAATCAAAACAATGACAGGCAGTGGAAAAGTGCCCTTGAACTGTCACCAATAAATCAAAGATCAGAATTTACTGGATGTAGTATTCAAGATCAGCCATTACCACTGCCACCAAGGTAAGATCTGAAATATTTTTTTCTGAGAAGCAAAATAATTATTATGGTTAATTAGTGTGACAAAAGAAAGATAAAAAAAAAAAACCTGTGAATGCTATAATCTCTTTTGCTACATTCATTCTTATGTAGGACTACTAGCATAGCCATTGCGAGGCATCCTGATGTCATGTGCCCTGAGATTAAATATGCAGAAGATCGAAATAATGGAATTAGTGGAGATGTGAAGTTGAGGCAAGAAAGGGAAGATGAAAGGAGCATTCTTGTTCCTCTTCCTAGTAACATCCTATCTGATGGACGAGATGATGAAGGAAAGTTTAATCCAAGTAGCAATATGGAGATTGAAGAAGGTGCTTCAGGTAATACAGCCTTGAAATAAAAAAAGGTTGTGACACCAATCTAATTTATGTTGTACAATAATATTCCTCACAAATACTGTAATCTATATTGTATCAGAATGAAAGACATTATCGTGCATCTTTCGGAAAGTTCCACCTTATATTTCAATATAATATACCAATAACAATGCTAAGATATTTTCACTGTTTACGCAACAATTATTCAATATTGTCTCATAAAACTTGTCCCAACAAGAGAGTAGGACTCATCGAGCACCCATCAGTAAAGATGCGAGTGTTAATAACGACAGCCTTGGGCGGATTTAAAATATTTTGAATGAAGGATAGATATGTCAGTCGTCCACAATCCTTCTTTTAGAATGGTTAGATCTGCCCCTGGCCATCGTTATACCATCTACAACTTTGATGATAGGTGCTTTGCACAAAAGCATTAAAAATATGATACATTTTTCAGAGGCATCAGTTCAAAGAGACTTAGATGAACATGGGTATCTACTCCTACCAACCGATGACATCCATTCAGAGGAAGCAAGTGTGGAGGAGATATCCTTTGCAGAAGACAAAGATGAGCATGGCTACTTAGTGCTACTTCCTGGTGAGCCGAAGAAGTAGATATGGAGAACTGTGTGCAGGGAGTACAAGCATCAATAACAGGACACATTGTTCAAAATGATAAAGAAAAACAACCCACTTATATAATCTAGCCAACCTATATGGTTTTAGAGGACCAAACTGGAGAAAAGTCCCTCAAAATGATTGTCATATTTTCCACAAAAAATATATATAAATAAAAAAAATAGCCAAAAGATTTGACTTGTACTGCCATAAATCAAAGTGTACCCTAAAATAACCTTGCAATTACATTTCTAAAAATATATTGCATGGAATTCTACCACATAATATGTTGTGGAACACATTTACTCAAGGTGATAGCATGGACCTAACAAAACAAATGATAAATAGGATGATGATGACATAATGATAATAATGATAACAAGAAAAGATCTCTTTAAAAAAGAGATCTGTATCAGAATTGGTTTACATAGTCTAGACATGCAAAAAAAAATTAAAAATGAATTGATCTATTTTGTACAGACTAAAGGGTATTAGTGGCAGGTAACAGATACAAGGTATCATGTCAAAATATTAGAATAAATTGGTATAGTTCATATAAATTGATATCTGTCTTTATTGCCGAAGGTGCTATTATTATTATTATTATTATGAACATTTTATTCACACATAAAGTACACTTTGGTAAATATGTATCAGGAATTAAAATGTGTTGTTACATAAACTTTCAATCATAAAGTCAGTTTCCCCAACAGTGAAGCCTGGAAGGAGAAGAGTGTTGTCCCTAAGTTCTATAAGTTCTTCTACCACTGTTGGCACATACGGTTTAAACTTAAACTGGAGACATCTAACAGCACAATGCCAACGTGATGCAAGGAATTTACAGTTATGGTTTATAATTCCATTGTACACAAAACTGTTGTTCAGTATAAGTTGTGTCACTGAATTATTGTTCTTGGAAATATTCCTGAGAAGGTTGTTAAACCTAACACCCAGCTGATCAAGTAAGCTCGCTTTTCTGCACAACGACAGAACAATGTCCGTTTGCGTTGTCATTGGTAGTCCCCATACACGCTTGCAACATTTCCTCCAGGCAGTCTCTAGCTTGATTACACAAGGCTTACTCAAGTCCCAGGCCTGACTGCCATAAAACGAGCAGCATTTGCTTTCAAACAAGTGGTATAAAACTTCCCTTTGGACCTTGAAGTTTGCACATATACTATTAGTACGTCTAAAAAGTTCATTAGATTTGACCCTGATGTCCTCGGCACCTGTCAAAGTTGCAAGAAGGTGATTTCCTAAGTGTTTCCCTTTACTGCTCTGTTGAAATTTTTGACGATGGAGTGACCATCACAACTTTTTAGTGATATTTTGTCGCAATCTTGTGGTATTTTGCATTTAAATGAATTTCGTGGCCAGCAATTCACATTGACATAGATAAATATTGCCTACAGTTATGACTGAACAGATTTTTTCCGAAAATTTTGATTATCCTAAAAATCTTCAATGTTGACAAAAGTGGCTTTTTGAAAATGTCGTATGGGCCTATGGTTGGAAATCAGTGTTTGCATCTACATGGACTGATGGATCGGTCTAATTTAGCATGTGTGTACAAATTAAAGTAAGAATCCATGCTAGATCAGGCTGACGTTGAACCAATATCAGCTTAATTGATATGTCACATTATCTGATAATGTAGTAAACAATACAGATAAGAAAGGAGACCATTTCATTGATCAGTAAAAAATATATTGATATGCTATGCACTAATGGCTGGTGCAAAGACTGTCTTTAACACCAATACTTTTTAGAATAATAACCTTTTTGCAAACAACAATATTAGCAGGAAATTCAATATATATGAACATAGATTAGTTACAGACATGACTATGGGTCAGAGTAAAACTCCTTCAGGTGGATGCACACCCTGATTTATACTGAGATAAATAACAATGCTTTCTACAATAATGACATCTCGCAAATAATGACATATGTTGGAAATTCAATGTAAATTAAATCACTGAAGTATGCCATATTGCCTGGAGAAATGTATGAACATTGATCATTAACTGACATGACTTTGGGATACAGCAAAACTCCTTTGGTACAATCAGCTCGCTCATTGCAATCATTTGGTTTAACAGATACAACTGGCATGTGAATACCACCACAACTTGTTACATCCTTGTAAGTCACAGTGACTGTTTGGAATCGTACAGAATCATTTAGTTTCTACGACACCCTCCAGGTGTCATTGCTGAGTGTTGACGTATCGAAACAGGTGCCCACAGTGCCATCTGTGATTGGAGCAAGACTGATATCTCCCTGCCAAGTTGAGCTACCGCCACAGGGACTTTTATCGACAAATAGCCCTAATGAAAAAGCTGAAATAAAGGTATTACAATTTTAGATGGTGATCATTAGGGATGTGTACTGGTTCAGAATATTTATTGCAGCCTTGAATTGTGGCAACTCAAATAAACTAACTCAGTAATTCTATTCTATGGCATAAAACTACAAAATTTACAGCAAAGCCAAAGAATATGGCAATCTGCTGGTACCCAAATTTATCAAGTTAATCCCTGCTAAATAAACAAATTCTAACATTCAGCATATCACTGCATATTTTACCGGACTATGCGGTAAAACTTTTCTATACCATGATATTGCAGTATCTTATGGTAGGTTACAGTAAATATAATATGATGCCATTAAAATGGCAGTAGATGGCCCAGCATTGGCATATTTTGGGGGCTCATTGGTAGGGCCATCATGAAAAAACAAAGTCATTTTTGGTAAGGGGCCGTTTGTACAATTTTACGTTGTGATCATCACAACTTAACAGATGCATGTTCTGTAGATTTTACAGCAAACATTTGTTTGTTGTATTATGGTAGACAAACTTCTAGCCATTGTTTTTACAGCAAAATATCATGCAAGCATGTCACAGTGCAATACTTAAACAACTCTGTTCTATTTCAACATTTCACATAAAAAATAACAACTATCGGTGAAGCAAACAAAATTTGTGTTAAATTTAATTGAACAGATTCAGAATGATCAATTCATTTTTAAAGGAGTCATAATTTGTCTCACCAACAGAACATGTTCCACCAGCGTAAGGAGTCGTCCATTCAGTTGCGCAGGATCCAGGGCAGACCCCGGTAATCGCATTACAAGGAACATTGTTCATGCAATTGCATCTGGAGCAGTTAGTGCCATACTCTGTTGTCAGGCAGGCTAACAAATAGAAATTGAAAGATATTAGTTTATAAAATTTGTGGTTTGATGGTTTGGCTGTAGAGCAAGCAATTTAGGTTTCTTACCATTCGCGCTAAGTATTGTGCGGTGTCATCATACCTGCTCTATACAGACTTATATGATTCAAGTCGCCACCACAAGATTTGCCATCATCACAGGCCAAGTAACAATTTGTAGTGTCGGCAGGATAACGTCCATCATTCTGCCATTGCAAGTCACTATCACAGTAACATTCTGTTCCGTTGTTCTGTGAGAAAATTGCTGCATTTTAATATAATAAGATAACTATAGTATGAGCCAAAATATATGTCCACTTGATTTCTGGTCTTATTTTTAGATATTATATCATTCCATGTCATATAAACCAAATTTCAGAAAGTTGTATTTTTTACACTTAAAACTCATCATATGAGATGTATCTATGAAAAAAATTTCAAAAGTTAAGATAATTTGAAATTTGGGAGAATCATTTTTTGAAAAATATCCAGTTAAGTGATGACTCTCATGACGTCACTGAGAGTTTGTGTGTGCTGTCCTGTGATTGGCAAGGCTGTTCCCTTTTTCAGGGACAATTTATTTTATGAGGTTCACAACATTGAACCTCATAGTGTGAGCCTCATGGTTTTTCTATAGGATAACACTATATTGCGGAATATATATATTTATATTATATGATGCATCATCACACCTACCCGAATTCCAGCATAGTCTGCACCTTGTTGCTTGCAAGCGACAGTGCATTGAGCAACATTCTGTTTGGTTCCTAATCCAACTCGTTGAGGGCTACCAAGAATATAAGGTGGATTCCCTGCATGCCAGCATCCAATGAAATGCTCATCAATTCTGGGAATGGCTGTGAAACAGATTTAAAAAAAAAAACACAATATGACACAAAAACGTCTCACCTTTCTAACCTATTAAACACTTCTGTGTGTTCACTTATTTTGAATTCTTGTTCAATACTTAGTTTACACAGACCGTTTTGTTTTTGTACCAGATCTTAATCTATAGATTGCCTTAATATCCTAACATATCAGACTACTTAAGAGGCACTTCTAACATCCAAACAAACTTTTGAGAACATATGGTGAAGTTTTGTTTAACTTTCTGTGCATGGCCATGTTAGGAATGACCTTACCAGGCTTTCCTAGCTCAGTTTGGGGAAGTGAACTACTAGACGCTAGTTTCAGCTAATTTTGGCATATAGTCCTAGGTTACCGCATTCAAAATGCATAAATTAATGTTTTACACATAACATAACTGGTTACTATGGAATTTTATTTGAGAACAAAGTGGCTGATCTGCTGTGTAGGGCTCGGGGACCTTGGTTACAAATGCCACCAAGGGGAAGGTTTTTTTTTGTCATAAATATATTTACAGGTCATTTATATCATCTCAAGAGTATATAGTTTTCCTCAACCTATAATATTCCATCACACCAGTCTCGAAAAAATTCTTTTTGTTGAAGAGAGCTTGTCTTGTTATTGATGCAATAAGTATCTTCGCAAGCCAGATGCTAATTGCAACTTAAACAAGAGAGATTGCAGGCTTTTATATGCTCCAAAATGTAGTTTAGTTATTACTAAAGATGTTGCTTTGAGTTATCTCTACTCCACCATTTTTTTGGACAGTAATGACTTCACCAGCAATTATATCATTAAACAATAGATGGTGACATCACAAGCTCACTTGAGTAGATATCTAAGTGTTTGGCTGAAGATTATTATTTTGGGGTCATGAATTCTTATGTTCTTCATTATTCATATGTATTTTTGTTCTATTGATCTTACAACTAGGCAAAATTATTTCGAATTGCACATTAAAATAAAAAATGTTAAAATTTGGTATCACCTGATGCTCGAAACTAAGATATTACTGCAAGTAGCATTGGATAAATAAAACACTGTACCTGATGCCAACTGATAAACTGCAATTAGTCTCCAAGGGTCTCCACCGCTCTGTGCACACTAATAGACCTGCCCATTGAAATTGCAATCGTTACAACCTCCGTTGGAACCATATCTGTCATAACCACCTGAGCCACAGTGACAGTCTTTGCCAAACCCTCCCTGAAATCATAGAGGTATATATTTTATTGCTAAATGGCTCTTTTTTCAAGATACAATAATCAGAAGTAGACTATATTGTTTTCAGAACTCAAAATTGTTTATTAAGACTAATTAGAAGTCACTCCGAGGGCTCCCTCTTGATGAAATTTTACAGCAATATTTCAACGTAAATGTAGACTGAAAGATACATTATTATCGTTAATTAAAGATGAATTTTTGTAGTAAAAAAATAGATTAAATTTGAAATTATATTATGAATTTTTGTAGTAAAAAAATAATTTCAATTTCGGAGTGTTGTAATTATGACACAAATAACAGTCTTGGATACTGCATTTTGTCGAATATTGTGAAATAAACACATTTTTTAAATATGTAGAAAAATATTTCAAGCTACATGTAAAATAGTTTTTCTTTAATCTGTGAAATACTCTACTTGATAGACATGCTTTTAATGAACATGCGTATGTATAAGTGCATCAAATTTGCATATCATTTATTAACATCAGATTTAGATATTGATTATGTTCTCCACTCAGCTGCTGTGAGTCATTTAGAATGCTTCATTGTCATACAACATGGATGTATGTTGTTCAGCAGCCGAGTATATCAGGCAGAGATTATGTTGGCATTTGATATTTCTTAGTTAATATAAGACAACACTGTCTCTGCCAAATAAAACATTCGTTTTCTGAATTATTTCCAGTTAACAAAGTCTTATTATAAGCATAGGAAACTATCATACAAAAGTAAAGAATTCCATGAGTCAGTATAAGCTGAAGAAATTTACAATTGCTGAACATGCCGGCTGCTTGAAATACCGATACTCTATTATCTCCAATATAAACACAGTGCAAACACACGTGAAAATTCAGCAAATATTCATAAACATTCCTATTTGTGACACTGCCTTTGCTCTGTAAATAACCATCAAACCATAGTTTTAATTTTCAGCCAACTTGTATCATATCGGTGGCATTTTTAGAAGGTTTTTGAGTTCAGCAACTATTTTGCACTGATCATATCATGGTTACCACAGTTTTTGCACTAATATTTTTTGACTCTACATCAGCGTTGTGCATAATATTTTTGTCATATATTGTCCATTGATTAATTTGCCATCACATCTGCTCTGTTTGATAACCATTTACAGTCACATTGTCTGTACTTTTTCCTGAAATATTACCCAATGTTATCGTAACCAGTTTCTGCCTAGTCTTTTTGCTGCAGGACCAAAGAAGGACCTGACATCAAAACAAGCAGACTTATGGTTTGTCAACATGATATGCATTACTTGGACAACTATTTGTTCTCTATCACTTCAGAAGTGAAAAGAAAACAGAGACAACCAACCAATTACTCATTGCAAAATTAGTAAGAAGTAATCTAGAAGTTTTTGATACAGGAACTGAAATTTTTTATACACTGCTAGCCCCTCGCTCATGGTTGCATGTTATAGTTGTCCACTGTTGTTCATGTAACAGTCATCATATTTGATGAACCACGACACTAAGCAAAACACTGGACATAAACTTTCAACAATGAAGTTTCTTTGGTTGAAAACCTTCCACGACACTTAAATGGGTTTAACCACAAGGCCCTGTTGAAGCTTGTTGAATGTTACAATTACTTGTTACAATATGGACAACTAAACGGTATGTCCCTATTGGTGCCAAAATTAAAGTTTCAGTGCCTGGGTTCATGGTCAAGAAGGTTTTTCAGAAAATGTGAAATGAATGTTGAATGTTACAATGGGTTTGGACAACTTTCCATGGAGCTGCGCTTTAACCTTTGATTTTATAATGAATATATATCCACGGTTACCCAAATTGTATATGCAGAAACATTGTTGTTAATGCTATAAAATATTTTAACATGACCTAAAAATACTGAATTCTTCCTGAGAATGACTGTCGAAATGTTACTATTAAAGCTCACTTTTGATGGTAAAAGTGTTTGTACCCACGAATGTATTTTATTGAATAGGCACACTGTTGTCAATCCACATGTTAGAAAGTTGTCCACATGCAGTGTTTCAGTTTCCTAGCCGTACATTCCTTAGGATCATTGTCATGGCCCATATATGACTATTTCGAACATATAAATGATAATCTTATTTGTATATTAGTTAAGGGAACATGCTATTGTGTTGATTATTCTGGCGAACTGAATACTCCTTATTGTATGTGCATAAAATCTTTGGAACAGAACAATTGAATGGCAAGAAACGGATAGACAATACTTTTTACGCTCACTTAGCTTTACTCTGAACAGAATGGATTGCAATTAATAAGTTAAATATTTGTAAGACATTATAACCCGTTGGAACACTGTAATATTTCAAATTTAACATAATATAACAAACACAATGAAAAGGGTTAAAAAAATAGGACTCTAATTAGCATAATATGTATGTAGGCCAAGTGGAAATTTTTCAGGTCATCGCACACAATATATAAACACTCAAGAATTAATATTTTCCCAATTTTATAAAATATAATGTTACTGCATACAATTTCATTAGGGTAAGTGCATTAGTGTTAGATTTCAGATACAAAGTGTGAAACGCCTGCACTCCTGCCTGTCAGATGAACACTTAACAATTTTAATGATGCCTATGTGCTATTCGAATGATTTAGCTGCAGCGCAGCCTATGTTTTATACATGTGAACATTCTTATCTTTTGTGTACATTTTAATCGCATTGTTATATTAGGACCAGTATTTGTACATTTTTGTAAAATATTAATCAGTATTTGTGATTTGATCTGTGGTTTACCATCTACCTTTTATAAACATATACTTATATATTATTTCGCTTTAACACTGAATGTCTAAGAGCGGGACTCTGCCCGAAAAACATCAAATTATGGCAACTGGGACCTTAAACGTTAAGCTATATATTATGTATAAAATAATGAGAACTTGTTTATTATTCTTCTGTAGGTGTAGTTTTAGATAGACTTGGTGGGTAGAGATATATCTGACAAATGTATCTTTTTTATTATAATAAAGTGTCAATAAAAGCTATACATAAAATATAATTTTTCATTAAAATCCTTATGGGATTTCCTCACCATCCACTTTAACTGTTAGACGCTTGATGGTCTTTAAACTTACCCCCATTCCAAAGTGACTGAATTTCTGTGCTTCACATGCTATTGCACATTCACCAGCATTTTTTGGACCATTTGGCCACCAGAAAAAAACCCATTCATGCCTCTTGTCAGTGAAGCATCCAACATATGAGTAAGGGACAGCATCCACTTGAAATTGAAACGCATATATAGATAACCAGGAAACACTGGCATAAGTTAAAACAACATTTCAATTTTCATGAAAAGTATGCCATAATCATTTCAAACATTATTATATTTATATATTGCCAACAATTGGTGACAAATCAACCTGATATATGTACTCTGTAAACAGTCATAAATTTTCACCAAGATGGCAGGCCAACATCAATATCATAATATAGTGATATATATAAACTGTCCAAAATAAGAAACGCAAAGTACAAATCCCCTGTTATAAGAAAAACCAGAAAAAGAATCATGCCATAATTTCTTATACTTGTTAAACACAGGTTGACCTTGCATTGAAAAAAAAATTAAACCTCTGACAGCACTCAACCGTGACCAGACAACCACAACAATGCAACACAGAAAATTGGCATTATGCAACAACAATCAATCAAATTGACTCCTTAATCAATTCTTAAGGAAGGTTCAGTCCTTAATTGAAAAAGGCCACATCTTTCATTTTCCTGCAATCAGGGATAAAGATGCCACGCCTTTCCAAAATTCACAGAGAAAGGGCATTGGGGATGATGACATCTGGTTGGAACCTTTCCAGAATAGCCAGGCACTTCAATGTTGCTGTATCCACCATTAGCAGGCTGAGAGAAAGGTTTAGAGAGACTGGATCATCAGATGACCGTCCTCGCAGTGGTGCTCCAAGGGTAACGACCCCTGCCCAAGACCGCCATATCCGATTGCAGCATCTCAGAGATCGCTTCCGACCTGCTACTCGACCTGCACCTGCAACACCCAGCACACAAAATCGGCAGATTTCAGATCAAACTGGCCGGAACAGGCTTCATGAATCAGGGCTGTGGGCCCGACGCCCTTGTGTGGGACATGTCCTAAACCAGGGTCGAAGAGCAGTACGTAGTCGGTGGGTGGAACAGCGAATGCGATGGCCTGCACAACGCTGGAGATCTGTGCTCTTTACAGATGAGTCAAGATTTTGCTTGTCAGTTGGTGATGGCAGAGTTCGAGCTTGGCGAAGAAAGGGTGAGAGGTATGCCAGATGCTGTGTCCGTCAGCATGACAGATGGGGCGGTGGTAGTGTCATGGTATGGGGTGGTATCCACTTCCATGGAAAGACACAACTGGTGATCATCTAAGGTAACCTTACTGCAATACGTTATGTTGATGAGGTCCTCGAGCCTGCAGCTGTACCCTGTACCCGGCAGCACAACCTTACCCTGCAGCAAGACAATGCCCGTCCACATGCAGCCAGGTACACCCAAAACTTCCTGCAAGATGAGGGTGTGGATGTCATGATTTGGCCTCCTTATTCACCAGATCTGTCACCAATTGAGCACCTGTGGGACCATCTTGACAGGAGGGTGAGAGCACGTGACCCACCACCCCAAACACTCCCAGCATTGTGTCAAGCCCTGCAGGAGGAATGGGACAACTTCCCACAGGAAAAAATAAGGCGCTTGATCGCATCCATGTGCCGCAGATGCATGGCAGTGCATGCAGCCCAAGGTAGTCACACACGATATTGACCCCTGTTGTGTTTGACAGGCTTTAAATTTGATCAGAATGACATTTTGTGGACAGTTCTTCGATTTTTTAATTGTCAAATGATTGTTGTTATTGTTTATATATACCATGTTATATTTGTGCCTCATTGCTTATTAAAATTAAATTGCAAAATCAATTTTGCGTTTCTTATTTTGGACAATTTACTTTGACCAGATTTGGAACATCTTAGTATGACATTCAATGTGATGGTGATATTGGTTTCTTTGATGACATTTTGGGAGGATATCTTGGTTTGACATTCAATTTGATGACAATATTGGTTCAATAATGACATGATTTGGGAAGATATATTAGTATGACATTCAATTTGATGAGAATATTAGTACAATAGTGACAGGATTAGGGAAGATATCTTGTCTTGACATTCAATAGAAGGTGATATTGGTTCATTGGAAATTTGGGAAGATATCTTGGTAGACAATCAATTTGATAACAATATTGGTTCAACATTGACATGATTTGGTAAGGTATCTTGGGTTGACATTTAATTAAAAGGCATTTCAAAATTAACACAATTTGGGAAATATTACAAAAAAAAGATATCCACTTACCAATTCCTATAGATAATAATAGAATCAGGAACTTCATTTTTGGCTTCTATGCTGTTCACAGGTATCAGGCTATTCTATTTAAGTATGTCACTTAAATCTCTGTCTTTAGCACCTGGTTATGCAAATTGATTTAAATCTTGACCTGCAACATTGAGACAGCAGAAGTGAGACAGTGTGTATTCTGTTTCTCATACACCCTTTTCATGTGGTAATAATGTTGGCATTTTTGCCTCATCATACTCATTGACCTCTCTCTGTACTCATATATAAGTATTGTGGCGTCATCAGTTGATAACGGCCAAGGTGAGGTCACAGAGTACATAAGCAATGGTCAAGTCGTAGTGTATTACATACATCCTTTTCATGGAGCAGCCATATAAGCATTTTTGCTTAATCGACCTTCCTTTGTGCTAAGATATAAGTATAGGGCTGGCCAGTTCTTGAGTTCTTGTGCTACCCAGTACTCGGAAGTGCTAAAACAATACTTGACATCATCACAGCCCAATTATTGATGATGTCATCTAGTATTGTGCATTGGTGACGTTAAGTATTATATTAGCACTTCTGGGTACAAGGTGACAGTAGACAATGGCCAAGGTTAGGTCACTGAGTGCAGGAAGAATGGTTAAATAATGATGTCATAATATATAAATATGACGTAATTAAAATGACACAAAAATTCCAACATGGCTGCCGTGTGTAAAAAAGATGCACAAGTTCAATAAGACTTCACTCAGACTTAATCAGTCATTAGTATATTTGAGTCACTCTCCCATGTTTTTTTTTATGCAGCCATCATGCTCGATGTGTGATGAAAGTGGTGGTTGATGAATTAGTTATATTTCAATGATTTCATGCATATGCCATAAAGCCAATTAAAAATGTCACATTGATTTGCAAGAATCAATAAAATGCATTTATCTTTGCATTTGGAGGTCAATACATGTACTGAATCAAGAAAAGATGAGTAATTTTCTATATATTCTCGAATGTAAATAACATAGCATGACAGATGAGGTCAATATTGTTCCAAAGTTGATCATCCGCAGTAGATGAAGCATGTTTATTGGGATGGCCAGAAAATCAAAAACATTGAAAAGATTGATGATTCACCTTGATGCTTTTCCATTAGTCTACAAATCACATTTAACTGAAATTAGTAAATCAGACTGCTGCTCAAATAATGAGATACTCTTATAAAAAAACTGGTGAATAACCTTACTTAGGAAATATTGAGTTTCCAGATAGCATCTTAAATTTAGGCTACATCATTACAATGTTGACTGATGCTGGAACATCATCATATTTTATAGAGAGATAGTGAACCCAGCAAGGCTATGGATGGTGGGGAATCAGTATTCAGAAGAAAACGAAGTGAATGCAATCGATTTGGCCACTGTCATATTGAGTGACAATCCAGCTTTAAGTTAATAGTTTCACAGAAGCGTTTTTATCAACTTAGAAGTTAAGATTTGACTTGTAGCTAACATTGTTAGCCCCATTTTCACCTACAAGAACTGCTACAAATTTTGCACCGAACTATCACAAGGAGGGAAAATGTTCATGCCAGTTCACCAATGTCATCTGAAAATAGGTCAAATTCTTAATTAGCTCAATTTTTGAAATTTTATGATAGTTTATTATGAGGTGCACCAAACAGTTAGGACTCTTGACGATCTCTTTACGAATGCCTACGAGTTGTGTCTACGACTTCCTACAAACTCCTAAAATATTCTATGACGTACTTACTTCCATGACGTACATCTGACATATTCCAAGTTTTTTCCATTTAGGAATTCAATAACATTTTAAAGTCATAATTATCTTGTCCATGACTATACGAAATGATTGGGTATATGACTCATTAAATATGAGTGAAGAAATGTTTATGCTGGGTGAATAATGCCAAAGGAACCAGCAGTTTTAGAGAAGAAGAAGAGAAAGAAGAAGAAAACAGATATCTTTATACAAATGTGCAAAACACTAAAAATGAAATCATCAGTAAAATAGAGATTCATGAATAATAAAAAAGGGATAAACCTGGCTAAAACATGATAATTCTAATCGCAATTTGACTTGATTTGAAAATAAACAGTTCACAAAATCAATCAAGCTATCATCACAAAATATGCTTACATAATTAGAAAAAGTCTAGACTCATGTCTTAGCAAAAAATATATAAAACAAACATTTCCGATGTAGTCAAATAATTTAATAAGAATGTATTAAATTGTATAAAGGTACAATGTAAAAATATACTTACATAATCAAACAACTGGAAACAATGAAAATTTCATGGTTTCTACATCGAAAACATGAATTGTTTCATCACAAGTGAAGTGAAAAATGCCACACGCTTAGGTTTTGTGTGGGACTGGCTTGTCAAGCACTAATATCAAAGCATCAATATTAAATAGATCTGTGATAAACATAAATAGGGGTGAAATGCTAAGTCAATGAATTCTTGATGACACAGGCCACCAATGAACAGTCCAGTAATAAGTGGGAAAAAAGAAGAAAAAAAAGATAAAATAAAAGTGTAATTTGAAACAGTCATTTGACGTAGGCTATCAATATTAAAGCGCTACCTTCTCCATTTAATATGGAAGTGACTTAATTTCTTTAGACGCTTCTTTTAGACCTGGCAAACAACAATCCAATTACAATTTGTGTATTTTCGCTTTTTTTTTTTTTCGCCAATTTTATATTGTTTATTTAATGCCTATTGGCTTTTAAGCGTTCAATATGTAGTGAATAAACTCATGCACATCCTAAGTGTTAACAATGTTCAGATCAAATGACTCATGAAACTTACTCTCGATTGTTTTTAACTTCTAAACTTTATCAACGTTCAATACACAACATTTACCTTTTGGTTCTGTCCAGAATGAGGCAGGTTAATCCATGCCAAAAATAGCATTGTCTTGTCTGGTCATATCATTTCTTCTCTTCTCTTCTCTTCTCTTCTCTTCTCTTCTCTTCTCTTCTCTTCTCTTCTCTTCTCTTCTCTTCTCTTCTCTTCTTTTCTCTTCTTTTCTCTTCTCTACAACACTATAATCAAAATGGCCTGATCTGGTTCTACTTTTATGACATATTTAATATGATAAATGTCAGATGTATATCTCTGATATAAATTACACATTTCTATTGACATCTTGTCACTGAAAATAAAATGTTGCTTTTACCTACCACATTCTCATGATTATGTCAATTTCCAAGTCAGTATATTATTGATTAAAAACATTCTGAAATAAATTACTAGAAATTACCTCAATATCAAATCTTGAAAAAGAACAAATATTAAACAATATTTAATCAATCAGGTTTTTAATATATCCTTCCCTTGCATTATCCAAGCCAAAAACCTGCAAGCTGCAATATTAACTGCATTGGTGGGGTAATTTACTTGTCCTAGTTAAGACACCTAGTAAAAAGCACCTTCAATTGAAATAGAACCATGAAGAGTGTCATGGTCAGTTATAGAACACCTTTAAATTATTATGCAACAAATAGTTATGAAATTCAATTTATTGAAAAATTACATTTTACCAAATGTGGAGTTTCAAATGAAAGAATAACAATTGTTTCATATCTCTATATATTAATACATTGTCATAGAACATATGGATGGATCCAGGGGGAGGGGGGTGTTGGGGATGTGTCCCCCCCCCCTCACCAGCCCTCCTCCCAAAAAAGGGAAAATGTAATGAAAAAGGGTCAGAAAAAAAATATAATAAAGAATAAGTGTAAGAATAAATATATATATATTGATTGAAATTTGGTATATCTGTCATGGTGATGTGAGAAATAATTTAAGCACTTTTTCTGGAAAATAATTCGAAGACTAAAACACTTAACCTTGCAAACTTTTTCCGAAAATACTTGTAATAAAAAAATAATAATGTCTATGTATTTGCATAGTGACTGTTTCAGAATTGAATTCTCCTCACCGGCGTTTGGCATTGAGTATGGAATCAGAGGTCATTCTGATTTGGTATCTTGGTATCAGAGTTTGATATCAGTTTTGGTATCAGAGTTTGGCATCAGAGTTTGGTTTGTCAGCAGAGTTTGGTATCACAGTTGAGAGCCGGAGTGGGATTCAAACCCATGTCCTGAATGCCAGTGGTTTAGCAAGCCAGTGCTCTAACCATTAGGCCACAGTGCTCCCATGGCCTAGTTGTGCTTTTTGATAGTGAAGTTGCCATATCTTTGCTATGTTTATTATAAAAACTGTATTCTTCATTTCCAGAGCAGAACATGTGAATAACCAATATATCTCTGCTATGTTTTACAAAATAAGAAATAATTACAGTTTATGTTGCTTTGTTTAAAGCCAGTTCTGACATAGCAGGTAAAGAAATCAAAGGTATAAGGCTCATATCGTGACCATTATGACATAATCCCTTGGAGTATGGAAGCCTTGACTGTGATGATTGCATTTTGGCTATTTGAGGGCAGCAGAGGACATATCCAAGGTACATACAACCGCCAACATAGCCAAGGTACATAGCCAGCAAAAAGCCGGGGATGGATACACTCAAGTTTATCCTACAGCTACAATGGTCGACGTACGGTATACCTGCAATAGAGTGCCAGTGCAACTACGGCAACAGCGGTAATCATTCTAGATCTCTAAGGAGCATTCTCTCATGGGCAATAGGCACTCCCGATACAGCTACAGTAGAGATTTTGAGGTCTAGGAGGAGTATCCGTTGGCTTCACGTCTTTTCCATAGAGTTGGTCCCGGCAAGATTCTATAGCTCTACCATTGGTGCCCTAGAGGCATCCGGGAGTCATATGTCATTGCCATAGGGGCTACCGGGACCATCTGTAGCAACCAAAGTGCAGTTGCTACATATGAACTCCCAGCCAGTTATGATGGCTTTGTTTACCGTTGCAATGGATCTATCCTTGACTAGGTAAAACAAGCCGGCAGATAGTTCGCGGAAATAAAACAATGATAGTAGCCTCTATAGGTACTCCTCCTGGTAACCTCAAAATCTCTATCTGTATTGGGAGTGTTTATCTCTCATGTGGGAATGCTCCTTGAAGATATGCCACCAATGCTCCTCAAACACAAGGAATTCGCAAATGTCTCTGAAAACGTACATGTTAGTTATAGAACTTTAACATGAATGAAACTTACATATATTAGTATAAACGTCATGAGCAACAGACATGACTAATCCAGTCTTATGGTAAGTTAAACAGTACCAGACTTATCCTAGTCTTATATAACTTAGACAATAATAATCAGCACAGGACTTATTCTAATGTTATCACAACTTAGATAATAATACTCACTGTGACAGACTGAAAATATATATACATAAGATAAATATGTTATACAAGCAAATATATCAAGAAAAAATGGTGAACCATCTAGAATTAAAATGAACAATTTTGATGGGGTATTGGGAGGGTGGGAACAAAGGAATGAAAGCGAATGACCACTTAGCCCTTGTCCCATAGTTTTATAGGGCTTGGAAAGGGATTAAAATGATATGCCTATGATTGGCCGATATGAGGAGTGCGGCGCCAGGAAAGGTGGGGAGCATTAATGCTTAACTAATTTTATATTAATAAAATATATTTAACACAATATTTAGCGTACTTCCATTGGTATAAAAAAAAGCATTATAATGTTGTTAAGATGAAGTTTATACAGCAGTGCTATAAATTTGATATGATAGGTGCAATATCATATTTTCACCAGACTACACAAGTAGCATATATAATGTTTGTCATGAAACTCCCAAAACAGCACAACAACACTATTTTACACATATTTTGGCAATGTTATAGGCATCTAAACTATTATATAGCTTCGGCAACATCTCTCAAGCCTAGCAAATTACCAACCTTGGAGAGCCAGACCGAATCATTACAGTCCAACATGTTGCAGACCGAAAATGATACAAGTGTTATAGTAGAGCCTGAAACTTCAGATTATCAGTTTTAGTATTCTTTCTTTTTATTGTGGTTTCAAATGGGGTTATATTTAAAATAGATTACAAGTCATAGTTAACATCATATAAATGTCTTTCTGTATATAATTGTTGTACCATTTCTATCAAAATAAAGTAACTATCTGTCTATCGATCTATCTATCTATCTATCTAGTATATTTAGGAGTAGTAGTGAAGAAGTTCTGTTCCGGAAACGGGAAAACAAATATTTTTATTTTATTTTTGTGCCTTGACATTTAACCAAAAAATGGCACAACTAGAAATTTAAAAAAAGGCAGTGTGTTTATTAGATAGCGTAAGATATTGGCTATTTAATGGTACCAAATATTGTTGCTTACTGGATAGCTAACTTTCCAGCTACCAGAAATTTGTTGAGCAAATAATAGTTTTGTGGAAAATGACACATAAATATCTTGGAGCTGGGTATTTACAATGGTAGCATAAATTTGGTAGTGTATTTACTAGATAGCCTAATTTATTGGCTATTAAATATTTGGATAGCTAACGATCCAGTTACCAGACATTTTTGGAGGCAAGTTAAATATTTTGTAGAAAATCACACATACAAATCTGGGAGCTGGGTATTTAGAATGGTAGCAGAAATGTTGTAGTGTATTTACTAGATAGCCTAGTCTAATGGCTATGTAATGGTACTAAATATTGGGGTTTACTAGGTAGCTAACTACTCAGCTACCAGAAATTTGTTGAGCAAAGTTAAATTTGTTTGTAGAAAATGACACATAAAAGTCTGGGAGCTGGGTATTTAGAATTGTAGCAGAAATGTTTGGTGTATAGATAGCCTAATCTATTGGCTATTTAATGGTACCAAATATTGGTGCTTACTGGATAGGTAACTATGCAGTTAAGAAAAATATGTTGAGCAAATTGAAATATTTTGAGTAAGCTTTTCATAAAAATGTGGGAGTTGGGTACATTGAATGATAGTTCAAAGCTGGCAGTCTATTGTTTAGATGGCCTAATGCCTCGGCTATTTAATGGTACCAAATATTGGTGCCTACTATTCCATCAGCTATTCATTGCTGCAAACAATGGTGCATGCTTATTTTATAGCTAACTTTCCACATTTGCCCAGATATTTTACTGGTATCTGACTGGGAACTAGAACTGGGAGCTGAGTCCACTTTACTGGTAGCTGGCTCGTAGCTGACTGGGAACTAGAACTGGGAACAGAGTTCATTTTACTGGTAGTTAACTGGTAGCTGACTGGGAACTGGAATATGGGAACTGACTTCATGGATCTATACCTGTATGATGATTTTCTCTCTCAAGTATTATTTGTGACTGTTCTTTAACATTTTTTTTTTACAGTATAGTGTTAATAAACTTTTTAAATAGGAAAAAAAAAACGAAGAAAAATGTCAATGTTTCATCTTGTTAATGTGACAAAATGCAATTAAAATATACAAATAGTCAATTATCGATACAATTTTAACAACTTTCTCCTGCAATTAAACAGAGTCTTGGCATTGGGTCAAAAAGTACCCACTTTGTCCATTCAATATTCAATAAATTTTATTGATGTGTTATGTGAGATCTGTGGCCAGGAAGTGCCCCAATCACAATAACAAAGAAACAGCAATAATAAAATCTAAGGTAATTATTTGGTTCCAATAGGTTTACTAGGAAATTGCTTCATTACTAACAGGCCTACATTGTCTTATACTGTCTTGTCTTTTTGCTACGGGTCTGAAGGCTTAGTCCGCTTCTATGACTAGCGGCAGACAGATGTAATGACAACATGATAAGGCTGATTAGAGTCCACACCAGTTAACACCCATTTACCAATTGGTAGTGTCTTTCACTCGCCTCAGCATATACACCGAGTACAAGGCACCTCCAATTTTTAAGGGGTGCCTGGACCAGCATACAACAGTATCTTTGAGGAGCTGGCCTTAGTGATAACAGCTTTTCAAACCTCATATTTAAACAAATGTTCATAACCCATTGGTGTAGGTGTACAATTATTTGTAAAACAAATCTACAAAGAAAAAGGAGACATTTGGCAAAAAGAAATTAAATCAATGATATTTTCAGTGAATGAAAACATTTGGCAAGTGTTCGATGCCGCCATTTTTATGGCATTTGTTTTTTCACGAATTTCTGTTTTCTTCTTATTTGTGGACATATTTAGTCACAGGTAAAAATTGTTACATGCATACAGCTTTCGCATGCTACCATTTTAAGACAGTGACTTTTCCAAAAAAATAGTATTAACACTCTGACATTAGGAAAGAGTTTTTTCTTTCTTTCTTTCTTTCTGATTTAAAAAAATATATTAATATTTGATTAATCCACCTATGCCCATATCCTACAACACACAAAAACTCCTTGTTATATTTTAATCATGCTTTTCCACTGTGAACTGTGTAGTGTAGCTAATCTCAATTGTAATCGTAATAGATGAATAATCAAAATTGAAAAAGTACAAAAAATGTTAAATTAAATGTGGAGAAGTTTAGTTCAAATTTGTGTGCTTAATCACACCAGATTGAATATTTCGGGTTTAATAAGAGACATATTTAATATTTTAAACACAACACACTGAATATTAAACACTTGTATTGTTTGCAACAAAGTTACGGACGTAGAATTGAAAGTTGTAAACTATTTTTGATAGAAAAATTAAATCGGTTAAAGATTAGTTGATAACAATTTCATATATAACAATAGACAGAGCATTGCATAGCAGAGAAATTATAATGGTTCTGCCCATGACAAAATGGAAACAAAAAATAAATTTGAACTGCTACCAAAGACACAACAATTAAGGTGCCACAAGTCTCACTTAAAGTGCCCATGGTAGGGTCACCATGAGCCACTTGACCACATTTTTTAGAAACAGCATTACTATCTTACAAGCAAAATATACAATCTGTACAATTCCTCATTTTACATAATGCTAAAATATAGTAAGATGTTAACAGTAAGACTGTGTGATTGTCACTTCATACTCAAAGATGGGAACAGCTCATGTTTCCACCTTGGAGTATGAAGCTAACATACAGTTAACAAAATCTTATATATAAACTAGATCAACCACTACAAAAGTATATACTAAAAATTGCTGTTAGCAGAAAACTGGGGACCTCTAGTATCAATCAATCAATCAGTAAATTTTCACAAAATTAAGTATTAATATGTTAGGAAATCAGTCAATCATTTAATCAATCAATAAATCACCAAATTGGTCAATAAATTTTCACAATTAGATATGCATGTATAATCTGATTGACCATGTTCTGTTATTGAACATGTACACATGATACCAAAAATACATACTTCCTGAAACAATAAGGAAAACACTCTCATTTAACCGAAAGCACTATTTTCAGAAAACTTACCATGGATTTTCTATGGATGTGTTTTGACTATATCTTTTCCTTTTTCTTGTTCATTCAGTGTTTTATAAACAGAAAATACTCATAATGTTGCTATAATGGAATTAACTGCATAATAAGCTGAAGGTGATGCTTTTTTCATTTTGTTCAGTGCTCAAGAAGTGGCAGGTCGAACCATATAATGTATGATTTTCAAAAAATTGGCATTCTCGGATATGTGCAGTGTATGTGCCCATTGGTATTATCTTTAATTTTGGTACAAAAATGCTCAAGCGTTCATCAAGGCCAATGCTCAATTGACAACTATTGAAGTAATCATGTGTATTAGAGAGGCAACAAACATTAAAGCTAAACACAGCATTGTCTAGAACAGTTCATAGGCTCTCTGTACATGTTTCCATATCTAAAATAGACCAGATATGCGACTAAAATTCAAGCAAAAATTTTTGGATTCCATGTATTTTTTATCACTAATTTAGATAACATTATGACTGTTATTCATTACTGAGTCATTCATATCTTTGCTTACAAGGAAACCTCATCAGTGTGTACATTATTGTGCAGGATTACACTACATACAATATTTCATTTGAGGGAGGTCAACTTTGATCCTGAAAACAAAAATGTTGAATATCATCCTGTTTGTCCTGATGGGGTTCTCCTTTGGGGGTAAGTGAATTTTATCAAAAATAGCACAAGTTGACCTACATCTCCGCTAGATGTTTATCGAATGAGACATTAAATTGGGGGTGCCTTGTACTTTGTGTCTTTGCTGATGAAGTAAAGGGCCCTGTCCATGGGGTAAATGTGTGACATGATGTGGACTCCAAGCCTTGTTATCTGATCATTATGTCTGCCTCTGACAGCTGGTCATATAAGCTGTCTAAACTTCAGACCTAGTAGCATTGAGATATTGACATTGACTACAGCATGATAGTGTCAATTCATGATCATAAATAACTTTACATCTTTTACCCAAAGTAGGCTTTTCCCTACTAGAGTGTACTAACTGTACCCGTGCTAGTGGGTAACCCAAAGATAATCTGTAGCCCTATAAAGATATAGCCACACCTCTTAACACACAATATTTGGTAATTATTACACTACTCAGGAATTCATCAAACCACCAGCAGACAGCTGCTTCAGAACCTAGATCTATTTCATAAAATATGAATATTGCTAATTTCCTTGACCAATACACAATCTGTGATGTATCCAGCTTGTTTCCAGTAGATTTCATGAATGGTAATTGGTTCATCCTTCAATATATGTATAAAATGATGGGTCGTGAAAATACACATACATATTCATGAACTACTATATAAACATGAAACAGAAACATTCCAAACTGACAAGGAAAACAAATTAATTAATGCACAGTTACCAGGAAAGGCCTGGCAATACTGATCATGTGTCTTTAGGTCAAAGCCCTCCTGGACCCCAAAAAACCTCACAGTTTTCTTGTATTTATGCAATATAGGTCAAAATATAAAGATAGAAAAAGAACTGTGCCTGCTACCATAAGTTTGATTTTATACTATTACACTAGCTATGATTAGAAATTAAAGTTTGCGTGATATTTCATTTCCAGCAGAATTCTAACACTACTGAATAATATAATAACCAATCTAAGTTCCTCATTTAGTGGCTACGAGCTAGTTGTGCCTTCTGATAATCACATTTTTACTTTATTCTTAGTGGTTTAGTGACAATTTTTGTGGAACAGTTGATTTCTAAACTACTGCAACAAATCAAATTTTAACTTATCAAGTGACTTTTTTTATCAATCAAAGTAAGCAAAAAACATAGGCTACACTGCAGCTAAACCCTCAGCAAATCCCATATAAATTCAGATTCAGATACATTAATTTTATTTCACATTCATAAAATATATATTATAAATTTAATTTTCAAAAATTTTTTACATAATGTGAGGAGACCCCACTAAGAAGGTATCCCTTTGGCTGGGGCCTGCCTAAGCATGAACGCAATAGGCCGGTCGCCTCTACCTATCCCGGATGGCTGATTGGCCAAGAACTGAATTTTCTGATTGGCTGTGCTATTTTTAGACTGGGGATCATGTTCCGGTCTAGGCTTTTCCAATATTAAAGCCTAGGATGCGCACGCACGCACGCTACCGGGAGGAATCCCTCCCGGCTAATGGCAGCCCCTACCTGCGTACTGAGTCAGCTAGTCGCAGTGGGCCAGCGAAGGTATCCCTTGGCTATCATGGGGCCACCTACAGGGATTAAAGATTCATAAAATATATTTTTATACTATTTCAAATTAACAGAACAAAAAAATTAAAAGTGCTCTTTATAAATGATGACATATACGACAGGTATGTTATGAATATAATGCCACTAATGAGGGTTTAACCTTGAAAAAACGTTCATTATATGTTGCAATCATACAACATTTAATATACCTCTTAAAATCGTCTTGACTATGCGTATGTAGTTTTTCCTCATAGTTGACAGACATATTATTTAAATTATTCATGTACCTATACTAATACTTTGCTTGGAAAATTCATGATTAACAAATGGCAATCTAAATCTATGTTCTTGTCTTTTTTCATATTTATGATGCTCAGTTGGTGGTAATGACAGAAGATCAATAAAATATTTTGGGGGGAATGTGATTTTTATGTCTATAACAGAATTTAAGGTCATGCAGTGCACAAATGTCATGGAGTTTAAGTAATTTCAGAGACTTAAAAAGTCCATTTGTGTCAATATAGTAATTACTATTTGTAAGAATCCTCACAGCTTTCTTTTGTATAGCACACAGACATCATTAAAATTGTTAAGTGTTCGTCCGACATAAGGGGGCGGGCGTTACACATTCATTTCCAGAGCAGAACTCTAACACACTCTTTCGTTCCTAGAGCTGAAGTCTAACACTAATGCACTTACCCTAATGACATTGTATGATGGTGCCGTGTGATAGCCACACTGACATATCTTGGCTATGTTTTACAAAATTTGGAAATTTTTTTTTTATTGTGTTATTTGTTAATTATATTTTCTTAGATGTGAAATAATATAGCGTTCCTGTGGGTTATTACAAAGTCTGATGAAGTCTTACTTTATTTTTGTAAAAAGCAAGGCCCTTAAACATCCACACTGTAATATTAAGACGATATGGTAAATATGAATGAATAGAAATAATGAACTTTCTTTAAATACAGAAGAACTGTGTTTATTTTATTGCCTAACAGCCAATACCCTGATTGTTTTTTGGATAACGAAATTAAAAATCTTGGTTTATATTATTATTTAGTGGTATTATTTTTCATGTGCGCATGATATTATGATTTCTTACACATATTTTATACCTACACTTGCCCTGGACAGTCAAACAATATTGTTTTTTTTTTGTACGTACTTTATCAGTATTTCTTTATATAACTGCCACTAATGAAGCAAACTGAGCTCTTCTAAATAATTTCATGCATTTGTTAGGTTAGCTCAAGGTGCCCCAAGTCTGACTCAAGGTGCGCCATGGGCGGGTCACCATGAGCCACCTGGCCAAATTTTTTAAAAACAGCATAACCCCATCTTCCATAAAATATACAAGCTATACAATTCCACATTTTACATAAGATACTAAGGATGCTAAAATATAGTAAGATGTTTACGGTGAGAATGTGTGATTGTCACTTCATACTTCAAGGAGGAAACAGCTCACGGTGCCCAACTCTCACATACAGTCAACAAAATCGAATAGAAACCAGATCAACCCCTACAAAAGTATGCTAAAAATTATCATAAGTAGAAAAGTATCAATTAATCAGTAACTTTTTACAAAATTAAGTATTAATATGTTAGGAAATCAGTTAATCATTAATCAATCAATGCATCACCAAATCGGTCAATACGTTTTCACAAGTAGACATGTATGTATAATCTCATTAACCATGTTCGGTTCTTGAACATGTGCACATGATACAAATTATCAGACTATCAGGAAAATGACTTATTACCTGGAACAATAAGGAAAACACTCTCATTTAACCATAAGCACTGTTTTCAGAAAACTTCATCACCATGGATTTTCTGTGTGCGTGTTTTGACTATATCTTCTTTTCCTTTTTCTTGTTCATTCAGTGTTTCATAAAAAGGAAATACTGATAATGTTCTCTAATGTTATTAAGACTGAATAATAAGCTGAAGGTGAAGCTTTTGTCTTTTTGGTCAGTTCTCACCAGGTGGCAGGTCAAACAGTAGAATTATTGAAGTACATTAATGCTCAACAGTTCATAGTCTAGGACAATTCACAAGCTCTCTGTACATGTTATATCTAAAATAGACCAGATATTGAGTGAGCTATCATTTAAGAAGGAATTGTTGGATTCCATGTTTCTGTATCGCTTAATTTAGATTACATCTTCATTATGACTGTTATTCATTACTGAGTCATTCATATCTTTGTTAACAAGGAACATTCATCAGTCTGTACATTATTGTCCAGGAGTACACTGCATATGATATATATAGTATTTGAGGGAGGTCAACTTTGATTCCGAAAACAACAATGTTGAATATCATCATGTTTGTCCTAATGGGGTTCTCCTTTGAGGGTACATGAATTGTATCAAAAATAGCACAATTTCAATTTCTATTGAAATATCCTATGTTGAACAAACCAAAATGCTAAGGCATCCACCAATTCCACAGACATAATGATGAGATAACTACCTGGTGGCAGACATGCTATTGGCTGTATGCCAAAATGTCTGTCTCCAACACCATATTTAAACATATTGTATACAAATATTCTTATTGTAAAAATGATTATGATTATGATTGGAATAAATGCATCTCTCTCTCACACATTGGCCTGGTCTTGGGTTTGATCCGTGGCCCAGGCACATCTCAGTTAGATCTTTATTGAATGAGACGTTAAATTGGAGGTGCCTTGTATTTTGTGTATATGCTGAGACAAGTAAAGGGCCCTGTCCAAGGGGTAAATGTGTGACATGATGTGGACTCCAAGCCTTGTTATCTCATCATTATGTCTGCCTCTGAAAGCTGGTCATATAAGCTCTGTGGCCCAGGCTGTCTTAGTATATCTCAGCTAGATGTTAGCATGAGACACTATGCTAGTGCAAGGAACAGACCCCTGGCTAAACTTCAGACCAACTACAACATAATCAATCACCAAATCGGTCAATACATTTTCACAATAAGATATGTATGTATAATCTCATCAACTATGTTCTGTTCTTGAAAATTTGCACATGATACCAAATATCAGACTATCAGGAAAAAGACTTATTTCCTGGAACGATAAGGAAAACACTCCCATTTAACCAAAAGCACTGTTTTCAGAAAACTTCATCACCATGGATTTTCTGTGTGCGTATTTTGACAATATCTTTGTTTCCTTTTACTTGTTCATTCAGTGTTTCATAAACAGGAAATATTGATAATGATCTCTAATGGAATTAATACTGAATAAGAAGCTGAAGGTGATGCTTTTTCTTTTTGGTCAGTGAACAATATAATGGATGACTTTCAAAAACTTTGCAATCTCGGATATGAGCAATGCATGTGCCCATTGGTATTATCTTCAATCTTGGTACAAAAAATGCTCAAGCTTCATAGCCAATGCTCAACTATTGAAGTAATTATATGTAATAGAGAGGCAACAAACATTAATCCTAAATATTTCCTAGTCTAGAACAGTTCATAAGCTCTCTGTACATGTTTCCATATCTAAAATAGACCAGATATTGAGCGAGCTATAATTCAAGCAGGAATGTTTGGGTTCATGTTTTTTTATCACTAATTTAGATTACATGTTCATTATCACTGTTGTTCATTACTGAGTCATTCATATCTTTCATAACAAGGAAAACTCTTCAGTCTGTACATTATTGTGCAGGAGAACACTACATGTGATATTATATTTGAGGGAGGTCAACTTCGATTCCGTAAAACAAAAATGTTGATTATCATCCTGTTTGTCCTGATAGGGTTCTCTTTTGGGGGTAAGTGGATTTTATCACAAAATATCACAAAAAGTCCCATGAGCTACATATCAGCTGGATGTTTATCGAATGAGACATTAAATTGGAGGTGACTTGTACTTTGAATCTTTGATGAAGCAAGTAAAGGACCCTGTCCATGGGATAAGTATGTGACATGGTGTGGACTCCAAACATTATCTCATCAGTATGTCTGCCTCTGACAGGTGGCCATATAAGGTGTGTAGCCCAGGCAGTCATCATATATCTCAGCTCATGAGACACTATACTGGGGCAAGGAACAGACATCTGGCTAAACTTCAGACCTAGAGGCATTGAGATATTGACATTGACTACAGCATGATAGCGTCAATTCATGATCATAATTCACTTCACATCTTTTTCTCAAAGTATGCTATTCCCTACTAGAGTGTACTAAATGTACCCGTGCTAGTGGGCAACCCAAAGATAATCTGTAGCTCTATAAAGCCACTATATAGCCACACCTCTTGACACACAATATTTGGTAAACCACCGGGAGACAACTGCATCAGAGCCTCGATCTATTTCATAAAATATGAATATTGCTAATTTCCTTGACCAATACACAATCTGTGATGTATTCAGCTTGTTTCCAGTAGATTTCCTGAATGATAATTGGTTTATCTCTCAATATATGCATAAAATGATGGGACGTGAAAACGCATGTACATATTATTGTACTGCTATAGAAACATGAAGCAGAAACATTCCAAACTATCAAGGAAAACAAATTGATTAGTGCCCAGTTACCAGGAAAAGCTCTGTTAATACTGATTATGTGTCTTAAGGTCAAAGCCCTCCTGGACCCCAAAAAACCTTACACAGTATTCTTGTATTTATGCAATATTGGTCAAAAGAAAAAGAAAGAAAAAGAACTATGCCTGCTACTATAGGTTAGATTTTATGCCATTACACTAGCTATGCTTAGCAAATAAAGCTTGCTTGATATTTCATTTCCTGCAGAAATCTAACACTACTGAATAATATAATGACCAAACTTTGCTGCTCATTTAGTGGTTACAAGCTAGTTGTGCCTTCTGATAATCACATTGTTATTTTATTCTTAGTGCATTGTGACAATTTTGTAGAACATTTGATAATATCTAAACTATTGTAACAAATCAAATTTAAACTAATTTTAAATCAAATGTTAGCAAAAGAAGTCAGTTGTTGGGTTGGCCTACCAGTTATTGACTTTATTGTAGATGACTTAAATTTATGATTTGAAATAACCTGAAAATGTGTATAATCTGAAGTAACTTTTTGACATTTAATGTTATTTTATTTTCCTGTTTTGTTTCAGAACTCAGAAGCTCCCCAATGTTATATTTTGGAGATAAAAATGGCACTCAATACAAGATGTCTGTTAATGGCGGCAGGTACATACCTGTTAGAGGTGATTTTAAGGGAGATTACTTTAGCTCACTCACATACGATCCTGTCAAAGATTATCTCTACTTGTCTGGCTGGGGAAACGAAACTAAAGGCATATGGAGATTGTCCCTTTCTTCAAATACCACAATGTTTTCGCAATTGCCAGGTAAGTAACATAAATTGCCTTACTCCTGTTGCACTACTAGCATTGTAGACAATCACATGACATAGCCAAACTTCTTAATATGGCCTTGAGGCCATAGGCCGTATGATCAGGCTGGCAGAATATCACATGACCCACGATTATTGTAGATTTCAATCTCACACATGTGCAATGGCTACCCATGGTGGTTATCTTCAAGTTTTAGTATGAGATTCTCATGACCAACATCATGAGGATCATCTATTCAAGCTCTACCATGCCAACACAAGCATATTGTGATAATCTTGTCACAACATTATATAATATTGTCACAATATTTTAGATCACATCGTTGCAGTACAAAAGTGTGGACCCTAGAAAAGTGTGCAGCAACATTTCTGATAGTATTCCCAAAAACATCATGAGTAGAACATTCAGATAATTTTTTATAATTAATCCTTCCACTACAATATTGTGAGAATATTTTTACAGCATTGACATGTTTAACTAACATTTTGAGTGACACTGTATTGCATATGGTTACCCCATTAAAAAGTCCACAGTCAAAACATTATTGCACATGTTTCCCTGAAAAATAGCCAAAAGATACTCATGACATTGATGTTATTGTATTGAACAAATACTGTGACTACTTGCAGAATATATTGTCACAAGATTGAAGTGTGGACCCGGATTACTTTGAAGCAATATTTTCTAAATATTTAAGAAAAAATATTTTCACAATATATGACTGAGGTTTAATATATAAAATATAACAGCAACATGGCTGGAATGCGGAAAACATCTTTATTTTAAAATGAACATTCGATCAGTATCTGTTAGTTATCAACTTCAACAAAATTGCAATTATAAATGGCAATAGTTGGTGAGCTTTCACAGTGATGTATCTATCCACATCATGTCTTGTTGTCAGTCAGGCTTATGATTAGGTCAACTTCTACCTCAGTATACACCTCTGAAAATTATAGTAAAGATTACAAACCACATCTTCTCAAATTGAAACCGAATATATATATATATATATATATATATATATATATATATATATATATATATTACATTTGCAAGACATCAGAGACTGTGTTGTCCATTTATGATGTAGCAAATTGCTCAGGGGCGGAGTGGGTAAAAAAACAAAAATCACATTTCGAAGAAAAATTAATCTTTATATGTTTTCTTCAATGACTTATCCCAGACTACAAAAAAAAAAATACCCATAATTTTGCAGATGTTCCTGGATTTTGTTGCTGAGACTTGAAAACTCTCTCCATGTCAAAATGGCCACCAGATGAATATAATCCCTAGATGGCACTTGTAAATTTAAATTAATATGCTCATAATGTATATAAAAAAAAATTGCAGCTATGCTTTTAATGATATTTTTTTAAATATTGCACAGACATCAATACAACATACATATTATCATTACCTGATGTTGTGAAAATATTCTTTGAGCATAACAATAGTGTGGACCTAGAAATAGCAACATCACTAATCATATTATAACAAAACTTTATGGAAATAATGGCAGAACACATTTTCATATGGTGAATAAAATCCTTCTTGCAATGTGTTTAACAACATATTTACAAATATGGCACAGCAGATACTAAGAAACGCCACTTCCATTGTCAACGCCCCTAGTGGACAATAAAATGAATTTGAAAATAGCTCTGTCAAGTCTGTAGTTTTCTCAATTTAACAATTAAAATAAGTTAATAAACCATAAAATGAAGCTAAATTATTAGATACTTATCTGCACCATTGCATATATATAATCTGTGTTGGGGCTGTGATGTCGCCGGAGCTCTCTAGTGAGTTTTAGTGGAACCAGGCAGCAATGGAAGCAAAGCGAACATGAATTTGAAAATTCTTTCAAAAGGATGTTTCCGCTGGCTCTTTCAGTAAAATCTGAGTGTAAGTCGTAAATAGAGCAGTACTCCTGTACATAATGACAAAATAAGGTAGGCTAAAATGTTTATTGAGAAATATGTGTCGTAAATGTCAACTTCCAAGAATTCCTATCAAAGTCGTTCCGACCCTACATTGCATCCAATGCAATGTAGGTCGGTTCTGGCTAGCAGGGAAAGTAATATTGTGCAGTTCAGTTCAGTTTATTGGCCCTTCTTCAGTTTGTACAGATTCAGACATACTATAATGTGTAAAAAGACTGGCAGATGCCTACTGTCGTATTGGCCATTTACCCATAATGCAAAAGTTACAATAAAATACAAACATTAATAACATTAAAATAAATAAAAAAATGTTTTAATAAATATTACACATAGAAAAAGAAAAAAGTATTGCAAAATATATAAATAGGATTATGGAATATTAATAAAGAAAAGAAAATACAATCAATTTATTTACACAAAGAAGGAAGTAAAAAAAAAAATCAATGTAGTTATATAAATTATGAAGAAATGTATAGACTTATATACAGAGAGAAGAAGGTGAGAAAGGAAAATTATGGTAATGATGGTGGTAGCACTCCTGGTAGAATAAGTTATGATATGAATTGATATAAAGCAAAATTTCTTAATTTTCAAAATTACAGTTTTTCATGTCATGCATTTAATTGAACAAATTGAAATACATTTTATGCAAATTTGTTATATTTGCACATCTTAATTTTCAAACATCTTTAACTTCACATCAAAGGTTAGATAACCTAAGATGCATCAGCAAGGCAATAAACATTTAAATTAATAATTGCATTGCGTAGTGGAGATCATAAAGATTCTTTGAGTGTTTTCAGTTCGAAAATACACCAAATATTAAGCGAGATACAAATAGGAGAATGCATATAAATTGGTTGTTGAGCGTCATGGCCAATGCCACGATAAGCGCCGCTCATTCCAATCTGTTAAAACGGATTTCTAGGAGGAGCAGCATTCCATCATTTATATAATTCATACTGATTCCATGGGGGTTTTCAGATAAAACATACACCAAATATTAAGCAAAAGAGAGGCCAGAAATAGGAAAACAAAGCAATATATGATTATGGATACTGTAGATTGCACTGTGCAATCAATGACATCCGGGCATGTGCTACATTTTACACTACGTTGTGGTTCTATACACATCAGAGGGATGTGGCTTGGATGACTCTGGCATTTTCATATTAAACTATGCAAATATTCATAATAAATCCAACTCAAATATCTTGCAAATGATCATCAGAACTAGATACAGAAATAAAATAAAATAAAACAGAAATATACAATCTGATCAAGCCACAAACATTGCTTCCCGGCATTGGTCTGTCAATTGCTCAATATTTATTGCATTGTTTAGTTGAAAACAAAAAAGATAGCTTAAAAAATACCTGCACAATAATTACAAAATCTCTTGTCTCTATCCTAAAATTGGTTCAAAGTTATCAATCGACTTTCTTCATGACGTTGGCAAAGATGTTTGAGAAAATGCTTTTCTATCTTCTCAGGTCCATATGTTGCGTCTTGTTTCTCTATTTTTGAAAAAAATAAAAGTATAGAATGCTACTTAATGAGTGATTAATGTTTGTTGGCTTTCTGTGTAATAAGATTACTTCAAAGTATTGAACTAAGTGACAATCATCATGACATTTGCTATAAGGGTTTCAGTCTAATAATAAAGCAAGAACGTTATCCCCACTGATCATAGGTGTATATCTTCTTTTTTTTTTTTAAAGAAAATAAAATATCTCCGCAAATTCGCTTAGCTTAAAAATATAAATAAAGGTCAATAATATTCTGAAAAAAATATTACATATTTGACAGTGTGATGAAATCCCAAAGACTACTTTTCTATCCATGGACAATTTACGAAAAAGAAAAACCATGAAGTACATTCTAATTTACATGTATATTCTCGACCTTCACCATTCATAATTCAAAACCACATCTAAAAACTGAAACAACATGCGCTTTTCATTGAATATGTAATGTTTTTGATTTGTGTAAGTTTTGAGGCACGCAGAAAAATAGAATAAAATAAAATTTAATTGATAATTTAATTGGTCTTGGATAAAAAATGTACATTAAAGAAGCTTCAGTCTATTTGTTTAAAAAAACATCACTATCTATTCTATATATATAAATAACAAGTGAATATAGTAAAGGTTACAATTTAATTCAGTCGAAGTCAAGTCATGGTCATCCAGAAAAACCGACAATTTTTACAAATTGTTTTACAAATACATCTGAATGTAAAATACAATAAGAAAGCAATACCCATAATTAATTAATTAATTAATGTTGATAAATGGATCATATCAAGACATTTATTAATTCAGAGATTCATTGAATTTTTGATTCATTCATCCATTCATTCAACCATCCATTCATTAAAATAGTAACAAATCATAAGTAATGTTGATAAATGGATCACATCAAGAAAATGATTGATTGATTTATTCATTTATTTATCCATCTTTCTATTACTTTATTCATTAAAAAAGCAACAAAGCATTGGTAAACACAATAATTTTCATGAGAGTTGTTGTGACAGTTTACATAAGTAATAACTATTAATGCAAATAACATATAAAGACAAGGAAAGTTCTAAAAAAGAACAAAAAAGTGATTCAAAATAATCGGGCAAAAGGAAATTGTAGAAAGAGAAAAACAAATATGACACAACAAATTGAAAAGTATGCATGATGAATCCATGAAACAGTACTGAAATATAGTGTACACAAGATGATGATGATGATGATACATCATGTATAGACTATGATTTTTATTACAGGCCATTTTTGGGGAGTTGCTGTAGATTACATTTATGGTCTTCTATATGTAGCTGATTTCCTAAAGGATGAAATTAGACTCTTTGATTTCGAGAAACAAGTCATGCAAACTTTGCTAAGAGGCCTGCATTCACCATTCTCAATAGTCGTGGATCCAGAGAATGGGTAGGTTTTTACATAAAATATACAATGAAATTGTTATTCTTGTTTATATTTCTATCTTGTTTATTTGTATTATATTTTTTTAATTCTACTTCTACAACCAGATGTCTGAAACCTTGATTTTCAGGTGGCTCTTTTGGTCTGATGAAGGCTATGGGACAATCACAAGAGCCACAATGGCTGGTGGGCAGAGGAAGGTCTTAGTGTCTGGCCTCACAAAGAGCAATCCTAATCCAACTTTCCTAGCTCTTGATCAGCCAGGTAAGTTGCAATAGAATAACATGGAATTTGGCAGATCACAAAACTTCATGTTGGATGACACACCATCCAACAATTGCTTATATTTATTTACAAAAGAGAATTCCTCCGTACATTTTACAATATACACCTCTGCAACAATGGGCACCAGCATAATAGTATATTGTACAACATACACTGTAACCATCCAATAAAAACTGGAGCCATCCAATTTACACAGCAGCATTCAACAAACATTTATTCATTTTTATGATGTTTGCTTTTTTAACCCTCAGGTGGTCGACTCTACTTCAATAATGATAAACTGCAAATCATAGAATCCATAGCTTTTAATGGGACCAACCGTCTGAACCATGTGCGTCAATATCCTTGCTATGGCATTGCAGTGGATGAACAATACATCTATACCAAAGGAAGCGGGTAAAGATACTACCAACGGTAACACCAAATAATAGTTTCAATACTCCTCAGTATTTTGTCATGGTGTCCATTGTCTCTAACATAATGCTTATGACCACATCAAAATTCATTATATTATCTAAAACAGGGGTCCATTGTATGTTTTAAGTAAAGTAGTATGTCACACTAACAACGGGAGATGTTGTCATTAGCCAAATAGCAAATATCACAAACATGGGTTATAGTCTGACTCACTTTCTGAACTAGTTAGGATGTTATGGGCAAACAACAAAAACAAGCTAGTAAACAATTTAATTGGAAGACATTCGGAAAACCCTACACTATTGGACAGACTAGTTTTTCATAAATTCTAATGTCTGCTGTTTTCTGTAAGAAGTTGTATTTCACTAAAACAATTGGTAAAGCTCAAGATGTGTAGTTTTTTTCCTAAAGTTTCAGTTCTAAAAGTATCATCCATTCCTTTCAACTGACACTCCTGAGCAATTCTTTTGTTAACTGGCAATCCTCCTACATGCAGCCTTCTTTTTTACAGAAATTTTCTTATTTTCATATAAAACTTCAGAAAATCTTCCAAATGTTTGTTTACCTGAAAATTTCTCCTTGCTAACCTTTTCTTGTTTTTAAATGAAGTCCAAACCCATTTTTTTCCTACTTTTGCTGTGTGAATAGGGACACACAATGATACAGTTTGACTGTTATCATCAGAAAACTGTATTTTATGGTTGGAAAAAGGGCCCAATCACAAAAGTTTCAAGCATTTTGTTTCAATAACAGCCTTTGTGCCATTAACATTCAGATATATATTTTCTCTCTCTCTCTTTTCTTTTCTTTTTACCAAGGAGTGTACACCAGTCTCACCATCGGCATCAGACTGGTATTAAACATTTTGGTAAAAATATAATGATCTATGGTTTTGATGTTTAAATTCCTAAATTACAAATCCAAAAGCTCTGCTTGTGCCGTCACCCAATGTTTTTGCCTGGATGTCAAATTTTAAAGATTCTTGAAAAGTTAAAACCCAAATATTGGCTAACTTTTAAATCATGGTTCGAACCATTAAATTCGTAGTATGTTGCTAATGGTGACTGATTTCAAAAATTAATTATATTAGTTTTACCTGCATTTATATTCAACATCCATTGTTTACACCAATTGGTGCACTTGTTCAACATTAATTTTATATCAACTTCAATTTCTGTGAAAATCTCCAGGTCATTTGCATATTTTATCGACAGTAGCCTATTACCGAAATAAGAAATGTGCAATATAATTAGTGAACTACCCTATACATACACCACAGAACAAAATAAAGTATGACTCATTTTGAGTAAAGAAGAATCAGTGAATTCATTAGACTCCCTCTGAATCGCTCCATCCCTTTCACTAATTTTGAAAACCTTTCGACGTTGCAGCTACTGCCATCTGGGGTTGACTTGATGTACTAGTGGTACGTCTGAATTGCAAATAATGTGGGGGTGGGCTCACATCAGGGGTGGGTTACAATACCCTTGTGTAAACTTAAAATTCCACATACAGTATACCAATATTAGAAATGCCACATTTACATAATATTTAATGTTTTAAAATAATTTATTTGACTTTGTACCAATATAATGTTGAATACTAGATGACTCACCGACTGTCCAACTCACAGCCAAAATTTTTGGTTGAATCACTTCTATTTTATGCTCAGCTCACCGTCATTCTGTAGTCAACTCACCTCAACCATTTGGTCAACTCACCCCAACCATTAGTTGACTCAATGCCACCCCAATGGTTGACTCACTGCCACTTTATTGGTTGAATCACCACACCTCTGTATTGAGAAATACTGTGGTTGATTTATTAAAATTGACTAACTGCTAAAATTACTGCTAACTCATTGGAATTTGGTTTTGATAAAGCTGAATGGTACTTGTATACAGTACATGTGTCAATCAAAGCAACAGTATATTCTGCACTGTTGGGTCAATAGCAATTTATGATATGATGGCATGACATCATTTCTGACAGAAGGCCTATTTATGTAATCGACCACACAGAAATTGCAATTAGTAACTCTTTTATCTTTGATACCAGAACTGTGTTGAAAGAGCATTTTTTAATATTTATAATTTTAAAGAAAATAACGGCAGTGACTTGACCAAAGAAATAGCAAATTAACCAAATTACAAGGCGGTGACTCACCCAAAGCGGTGGTGAGTCAACAATAAGTTACACAAAAGCGGTGGTGACTCAACTAATTTTGGTGAAACAGTGAGTCGTCCTGTTACCATAGTATTAACAAAGAGAAATATTATGTAGTTCATAAAAGTTAAGCCAATACACAATTAAGCCAAATATACTACATCCATAAAAATCATACCTAAGAAGTGAAGACATTGATAATATTAAATTAATTTTAACAGCATTTTTTATGGAATCAAATTTAAATTTAATTTCAAAGGCAGTATATATTTCATGGTTATCTACATGTTAATTACAAAGTTTAACTATATGTCTGATATATAGTTAATTGATAGGATACTTTTGTTAGTGTAAAGTGTGAAATCAATCTTTCTTGAATTGCAGTCAAAAATGACAGGTGAGTGATAGGGGATTCACCATCTCAATTACACCTGGTTCATTGCAATTCCTTTCAGTCATGCATGGCTGAACAATACCATAAACGTGGCTAGTTATTAAAAGTATAAATACATTGCCTGTCACTGATATTGGCGGTCTTTGATAATAACATGCTTTATTCCAATATGATATATCTGTACACATTTTGTTTGTTCATATTTCTATTATCCAGGGGTGTGTATGAAGTTTAAAATTCTAAATTTGCTAAATTGTAGTTGACAAAAGGGTAAATTATCATGGGAATAATTTTGTAAATATCTTATGTACAAAGAGTATGGCAAATATATGACAATTTTAAACATAAAAAAATATATACACACATCTAAAAATGAATATGAAAGTCTTATTACTTAAACATAGTACCAGGGTTTAGGGAATGCAGCATACAACACAATTTGGGAAAGATATATATATATGTTCCATTTTCATCAATAGGCTTGAATTAATGCATAATCAAAGTTTTACTATGATTTAGACAGTTTAAAAGTTATATTTCATGTATGTAAGTATAAAGTGAAGCAAATAGGTTAAAAAAAAGTCAAATTGTTACAAAGCATGAAACTGTCAGTACCTTAAAGATGATTGGGCATGACTGACACAAAGTTATGATACCTTATATTTTAGATGTGCATGCCCCAAGGTTCACATTAAGTGCAACAAATGGTGGGGGTCAAAATTCAAAGTTTTAAGATACAGGTACTTGAATTTACATTAAATTTTATTAATAAATACATAAAAAACCATCATATTCTAACAGCATGCACTCAATCAATGAAAAACATAAAAATACTAGTTGTATTTTAATATATATACTTCATATGAACGATCATCTCTATAATATTCTGATTATAATCATTTAACAATATGAGTGCTCAATGTTTGATTTTTTTGAATCGGGACCAGTTAAAGACTTCGGGAGAGGCTCCCCTCCAGAATATAATTTTAACCCCATTTTATCCTTAACTAACGCATTTTGAGTTACCACCCTAGATATTGACTGCAGTAAATTATCTGTACTTCAAAGAGTACACTTATAAATGTTTGCAGCAGAAATGATAGAAATTAATTATTATAAATATTTTATCATACATAACATAGCGTAAATCAGCAGCCTAGGAAAGACATATTGTCAGACAGGCACACATAACAAAATAATGTCAAAATCATATATAATTACAAGTAAATTGAGAAATTTCAAAGCATATCAATTATATATTCAGAGATGAATATAGACAATACAACCCTTTCTAACATTAGGTCCAAAATATCAACCAGGTGTCCTCGCCATACCACGCTCAATACTTTTAATAGAATCATGTTCTAAAGGCATTTTTTTGGGCGTGGACACCATTGGCATTTGACCTAGTTTCAGAATAGCAGCCATTTTCAAATATATTCAGAAAACTATTTGGAGATGTGGTATATAAGGCACATTATGTTGACTTTGGTCACTATATGTTGTGATTTATATGTAGTGGCTTGTTAAAAATTTCAGAATATTTCAAAATATTTCAGAAATTTCTCTTAGCTGATTTATTGTCTTATTTTTGCTCTAGACATGGTATATTGATAAATGCCATATTGGCATTTTTGCCTCATTGACCACTCTTTGCACTCAGATATAGTATTGTGATGCCATCAAAGGGTGTATAGCCAGTATTTTCCTTTTTCTCTAGGTAACCAAGAGCTATGTAGTTGCTTAGTCATGTATTAGTTTCTGGTACATGTATCTTCAAAATGTTTAATTGCAGCGAATGTAGTTATCAATGTACACTCCAGTCATTGAGTAAGTAGTTTGCATAGTTTGTGATCGTCAATTAAATTGTTGACCATACATCCAGAACATAAATTTTATTGTTGTGCTCCAACTCAAACAGCTCTTCTTTGTGTAATTTTAAATTTTATGAAAATTGATCTTGAAGTCTCTCGAAGTCTAAAAAATTAAAAAGTGTCTAGAATTAGCTTAATTGATAAAAATTTGACCGACCACATACAAACAGGAAATGACCTAATCTAACATTCTCCAAAATAAATTGGGTTTATGTCACTTATTTTGCAAAAGTTGGGTAGCAGAGATTGTGTAAATTAGTGCAATTTTGCTGATTTTTCATGAGACAGTCGACCCTCGTTAATCCAAAAGTTGTTCAGCCGAATCCTGCGTTATTCTAACCAAATTGCATGGGAACAGATCTACACAATGCTAATTTTGTTTCCGAATCCGAACGGTAATTTTGAGCACTGAATGGCCTTTTGCTATTCATAAGCAATTCGTTAATCCGAACATTTAGACCATCGTTCTATTGTTTGTACGAGGCAAGGGGCGCCGATGCATGTCCATAAACCCTATTGAAAGGTTGGTCAAACACAGCAGAATGGTCAAATGAAATTGGCACAACAATGGCCAAGACAAAGCACAGAAAGAGTTTCCACCAATGGCAATTTGTAAGAGTATGAGCACAAAACACTAATTAACCCCATACAATTTACGCAATTTCAATAAAGACCATGACACTCAACCAGGAAAGGTACCTTTGCTGAGTGGTGACACCTGGATTGCAACTTCGGCCTAATTGATTTTAGGTGACTGAATTTGTATCAATTGAATTGTTAGTCCTGACACTTTATGTACATGTTTTATTTGATATAAAGATTATACTAAGAAAAATAACTTCTGAATCAGTTTGTTACTAGTTAATTTTTTTAAGTTACACTTCAATAGGCAAATTTAAGTAAATAGGGCTTAGGCTATTTGTGATAATGATTAATATAAATTTATGGCCGTTTATTATATATATTGCACTAGGCCCATGAGACAGAAAAATAGATAGATACACATCCTTACATAGTCTAGATATCTTGATACGTGGTAATAGGACAAATAACACTAGGGGCCGCCACAAACGTAAGTTCTGAAAACGTGGCTAGGGGGTTGGCAAATTTGGCAATCCGAACACCGCGTTAATCCGAACAAATGCCTTGGAACATAGGTGTTCGGATTAACGAGGCTTGACTGTATATATGGCCCTGCCACAATTAAGTCACAAAAAGAGAAAAATAATTGAACGTACGTAGCATAACTTTATTTTGTGTAGAATTCAAATGTGCTAACAAAAGTCTTCTAACTTTTAGGTTATTGAATAAATTAATTTCAAAGCAAAAAAATTATTAATATGATGCATTTATAAGATTGGCGTTTCAGTAGCCTGCTAGAGGAACATCTTAATATATACACCCTACAAACATTTTTATATTTATATGATATTACGTCAATATTAGAAATTCCTCTGCCCAATATTATTTGAGAATATTAAATGAGGTTAAAATGTGGACAGTTATCATCTGATTTTGACCTTATCCATAATATTTTCAACTATTAGTTTCATGATATCATCTTAATATTTCCTAAAATATTAGAATTTAAGGTTTACCTAACATTTTCACAATGTTTGATTAATGTTATTCTGACATTAGACAAATATTATATCATAACATTTTCCTAAAGTTTGATCAAGCTTTCACAATTGTCAGTAAATATATTAGTTACTAACATGATGCCGATATTTGCCCTAGCAGCTGAAAACATTAGTCAGACCATGGAGTTATAGCACTAGAGACGCAACTGTGCTGATTTTGTGTTAGGCGCCAAAATATGTTGCGGCGCGCATGCGCGAGTGTGTTCGTGCATTGGTTCCTTCCTGTTGTTTGCTCAGCATGGGAGGTGCGAACTGTGCTGTGTTCGGTTGCCCCTGCAACAAAGCCAAAAGCCGTGGACTTACGTTTTTTCGTTTGAAAACACTGACTGGACAGCCAGGAGATCCCGCAGAGAGGTCAGAGGAGTGGCGACAACGATTGTTTTTCTTGTGCAAGAGGGATCCCCCCTTCAACCATGACACTGCTCACATGTGTTCCAGACATTTCTCGCAGGATTGTCTGCAGATGACAGGTTAGTTGTTTACTAATGTGAAATTTAACTGGATCATAGTCTATTTATTCATGATTAAATAAGACAATTTAACAAATTTAGCAAAAACTAGGGGAAAATGCTAGTGCATGTGCTGTCGTAAACACTCGGCGTGGCTTAAAAAGGAGTGTCGGAGCAAAACTGACCATGCCACTAGGTTGAAAATGAGTTTAGGAATGTAAAAACCTTTGAATTTTTCAGATCGGACAAATAATAACAATTTTTATGCACAAAACCTGTGATGAGATATAATGATAATGATTGCTGTCAATAGAAATACAGTCAAACCTATGCTATGTTAAACGGTCACCTAAGCAAGCATAAAACTTAAAAGGGAATGAGCAATGTGGCCATTCAACTGACGTATGTTGTTGCCAATTGTTGGTCACCTATTACCAATGTACATAATATTGTTGCTGCAGGCAATTTAAGATAGCAGTGGTGATATGCAGGTCATTCAACTGACTGCTGAAGATAGGTGAGGGTGGCCATTTAAGGGGTGAGACAATGTATAAAGGTGGCCCTTAGGCTTAGGGCAGGTTTGACTGTAGTCTGTTAAATTAGAAGAAATTTTAAAAATTAGGCAACAGTTCTGGACTGATACCTTTTTTTAACTTGCTTTACTAGCAAGGGGCTACAAGCTAGTTCCTTATAGCATGCCCACACTTTTCATGCCTGGCAACACAACAAAACAGAGAAAACCTCCTGTAAGATCATAAAATGTTGTGTTATCTCTGCTTTTGAATTCGGAGGTATTTGTTATTGTCAAATGTTGGGTTGTATATTTTGCATTTACCGTTGGTTTTGCATTTATAGTTATTTGTTTTTTGTTTGTCACACGTTTTTTTCAAAACACTGCACGTGCGACAGTGAAACTGTGAGCCTGTGGCAATCAGCAAAGTTGCTGCAATCAATGCTTGAAATCAAATCTTTTCATTCAAAATGTTTTGATTCTGCCCCTAGCTGGTGTTATTATCGCCTGCAACTTTGCTGACAGCTACAACTTCGCTGTCGTGCACTGTATCAGCTAGATTTGCCAAAGTAAAGACAACCTAACTGAAATACATGTGACTTTTCGGTTCATATATTATTGAGGGCTAATGTGACATATTCAATAATTTAAATATTGTAGTATTTTACTTAACTAGAAAATGAAGTAAGAAAAAGAGTCACAAAGGAAAAAAAAATTGATAAGAGAAGAACATTTGGTTGATTATTATGATAGTTGATCTATGCAGCACACCAGGTCATTATACTCTAATACTGGAGAAGTAAGATGTCTGTAATTTGTTTTGTTTCAGGTTGAGAGGCCACCTCCACCTATTCCAGAGAGGGTCTGGTATGAAAGCCTGGATGAGGTTAGGAGGGATGCTTCAGCGTTAGTTGTGCCATGGGTACACCTGAACAAATCAGAAGGACATGTGTGTGTCGGCAAACTGCACGACAGCAAGTTTCTGTATACCAAAATAGATATCTCTGCTGATTTCACAGCAGATGTATTCATACGAGGTAATGTATTGCTATTTTTATGACGTGCAGAATTGTATTTCCTAATAGGAACAATTTCCAAAAAATGAGACAATAACTTATTCATACTGAATTTGCAGGTTGCAAGATATTGCAAGAGGACGTTGCAAAGATCGGTTTGAAGCAGCTCCTGTATAATGTGGAGGCTTTGTCACTATGTCCTGGTGTTACAGAGAAGGAACTCCAAAATCAACCTGAAGTCCTCCATGAAAAGTGGTTTCGTGAAACCTACTTTGAAGGTACGTGTTATCAAAGCTTTGCTTAAAATTGGCATTATTTGTATTATATATATAGGCTTGTCAAAATGCCTTCTTAGTCTGACTAATCATTTTCACTAGGCTACCAAAAAAAGTTATTATTCTGTAATGTCTATACACATTTTTGCTCACACGGAGGTAGAGCTTTGATAAAACGTGAGTTCCTGGGAGTACATAAAAATATAGATTTAACATTTGCATATCAAAGCCAAGGCTTGTAATTGAGCGAATTTGGTAATCAAATATTGGTAAGAAATGAAAGTTCTAAAAAAGTTGTTTTTTCATACAGGTGGTGCCGTTATCTCTGTGATACGTGCCAAGGAATGTTCCCAGATCAGTGACCATCCTGGGAAAACATGTGTGAAGTGTATGGATACAAGAGCTCTACTGCTGAAGAGGAATAGACCCGGACCTGCCCTTCTTCATCCAAAGGCGCCAATGTCCAAATTAAAGAACAAGAATCTGCTTGTAGATGAGGTGGCCAATCTGCGCCGACACCAAAAAGAACTGGAGCAGAAAATAGCAGATGAGAGTGTCAATGTCTCAACCGATGTTCATGAAGACCTGCTCCAGTTTTATAAGACCAAGCTGGTGAAAGAGCAGATGAGCCCGTTTGTACGCTTGTTTTGGGAAGAGCAAGAAAAAGCTTTTACCCAGAAAAATAAAGGTAAGGCATGATATTTGTATCTTTCTAACACATGTTTAAATTCAGATGCAAATTTGTATAACTTTTTAATCCAATATTTTGGTTTTTTATCCAGGAATGAGATGGCATCCTATGCTCATCAAGTTTGCCGTCATGTTGCGACACCAGAGTCCAGCTTTATACAAGACTCTGAGAGAAACTGGTGTTTTGCGTCTCCCAGGAGAAAGTACGTTGCGGGACTACACAGGCGTCTTTCCCGCTGCGCCAGGATTCCAACCACACGTTCTGCAGGACCTGGCACTCAAGGCCTCAACTTTGGCTGGAAAAGACAAGTTTGTGTGTCTACTGCACGACGAAATGAAAATCTGCAAGGATCTTGTCTTCAGCAAAAAAACAGATTCCCTCATTGGCTATGTCACCTCAGAGCAGTTCGACCCTGGACAAGTGAGTATTATGTTTGTAACAAAAAAATTTTGAGCTGGCAAATAATTTTCCTGAAATTCCAATTTACAATATACACTATTTCAATGGATATATCATATAGTCGGAAGAAGTATTGAAAGAATAAAAGACCAAGATTTTCATTATGCTCATGCTACAGTACCTCCTAGACCTGAAAAATAGTCCTGGTTATTAGTGTTCATTATTTACTGTGTTTCAGGACATTGATAAAAATTTAGCTGAAGATGTTCTCCTGTTCATGGTTGTGGGTGTAACTTCTGACATCCACGCATCCATCGGATACTTTGGCACAAAGGGGGCAAAGGCTGGAGTGCTGTACAAGCTTTTCTGGGACGCAGTGTGTTACATCGAAGTTTCCTGTGGTTTGAAAGTAAGTTTAATACTGACATCAACTACTGTGTACTGTGCATGATGCAAGTGACTCTTTGGATGCAATGAGCATAATATATAATTGTACATTTTCAGGTGTTGGCCTCGACTTCTGACAAAGCGTCAACAAACATGAAGTTTTACAGCATGCATGGCGTGGAGTCTTCCAGTGAGGTGACATACAAGACACTTAATTTGTATGCGGAAGATGAGCGCTATATTTTTTTCATCTCAGATGTTCCCCATCTTCTGAAGACGCTCAGGAACAACTTGTTCAATTCACGGGGAAACAAAGGCAAAAGGCTCTTAAAGGTTATTATACTAAACTTATAGTTTGCTTGCAATTGATCTGCATGTTCAATTTAGTGGCTGATTTGTAATGCAGCATATATTTAATTTCAGAAAGGGGGTAGCTTTCTTACCTGGGACATGATCATTAAATTCTGGGAAAAGGACATCAGTGGACACATGTTTCGAACAAAGATTACTTATGATCATGTCTTTCTAACTCCGCAAAGTAAAATGAAAGTGAAGCTTGCTGCCCAGGTAAAATAGTTTAAAACAATGAAAATAGGTTTCTGATGGTTTTTTTTCTGTGTTTGTTGATTGAGTTTCAGCTGTTCTTTCTGTAATTAATCACAGGTAACTATTTTTAGGTTCTGAGCGAGTCTTTTGGCAAAGTTCTTGAGGAGTATGGTGATGCTGATGTGCAAGAGATGGCCACTCTTATCCTGCTGACGGACAAATTCTTTGATGCGATGAATGTTCGCTCACATTCAGAGGCGGCCAAGAAACGGAAACCATTCTGTGAGCCGTATACATCTGGTGATGATGATAGATTTCAGGTAAATTTGGTATATCATCAATTAAATAATCTAAGTAGTAGATGTGCATCTTTGAATTTCACATCAAAGCTAATACAAATATCCTGATTATTTGCATTAAGCAGGTATTATTTAAGCATTTGTAAAATGTGTAAAATAAAATATCAAGGTTTTTTAATTCACAGTGGTTGGAGGAAGTTTTCCTAAAGTACTTCTTTGACTGGGACAAAGAGGTGGCTGCCATGACCAATCTGAAAGCTGCACAGAAAGCTAAATTTTTCATCAGCAAACCCACTTTTAATGGATTAATTATGACAGGTACGGGTTTACAACAAAATCATTTATCAATTGTTTTTCAGCAATTTAAAATTTATCAAAGGTTTTTCAGCAGTTTCATGATAATAACGTAATGCATTGTTTATTTGTTATTATTTTGTAGTGCGCTCCATAACAGAAGCAACTCGTTTTCTGCTGATGCAAGGTGTAAATTTTGTTTACACAAACAGATTTTGTCAAGATCCTGTTGAGGAGGCATTCGGTCGCCATAGGGCAATGGGACGACGTAGTGATAACATGAACCTCCATATGTTTGGGTACGTACGAACATTAACACAGTGAAAATTCTATACTTTTATTTAGGCAGTCATAAAATTGCATGGATCTATTTGTTTAATACATTTCTTTTATAATATTTAAACTTGCAGACATCAGGAGAGATCACTGCATCTTCAAGGACTACTACAACGTCAGTTCAAACCAAGGGGAAATGTTACCATCAGCCAAAATGAAGAAATCGAGATCTCTGATGCAAAGTTGCCAAAAATCACCAGGAAAAGGAAACTTTGAATATTTATTTGGCCCTACATATGTGGACATGCATGCATTGTCGTCATTAAATGCATTATAATAACCTTAATCAATATCAGACGGACTACCTGATTTTTAATTTGAGATTCATGTTTGGGCAATGTTAGGAATTGTATTGAGATATATGATATAATGGATAAACAATTTTAACTTTTAGGAGCAGTTTTTACTGTGAATACTGTTAACTTTGTTTCGAGTTGTGAAAAAATGTAACTTTGGCAGACTCAACATTGGGAAGGTTTACTATATTATAACACTATTGCTAATTGGAATCTTACATTTGTCGCTATGTAAAATTCGCCCGATAGGAAAAGTTTGCAACAAAAACAGGTTATGCTAGCCTTTACTGAAAGATCATTTATGTGATATCGTGAATGAGGTCATATAGTTTTATGTTCTAGTTTGTCAGATTTTTTCGAAGAGCTTTTTGACGTTTCAATATATGGTGCTGCCTGCGAAAGTTTTCCATTACCTGACGGCAATAGCCATTTATCCTGGTTTTAGTGTAGGCTGTGACAAGATTAAGAAATACTTTATCCTTTAATTTTTCACAGTTACTATCAATGGCTTCTTGAAATATTTTGCACAATCTTTCATCATTGCAGACTTCACCAACAATGCCATCAATAGATATCATAGTGACATTTTTGCCTGTGTATTTTCTAATGATGTATTCAAGTTTAGTGAACACTGGTATAATGCAGGGCTCCACCGACAATAATCCTCCCCGCTGCTTGGTACAGATCAGTTGTGATGTGCATTCTTCACTTTCTTGTGTAATGCTCTTTATGATATCAAGTTCTTGATGTTTAAGTTGCCCATCTGCTTGGTTCTGAGCTATTTTTCTTGCTCGGTGAAGAGCAAACCCTGCAATATACTCAATGATATCCTTGTCCTCATCACTAACAGGGTCTGGATCACTTGGAGTTGTAAGGGGCAGGTTGAAGTTCTCATTCAGGAGATCGTTCATTATGATTCTTGATAAACTTGCCAAGACTGGTTTTGGTACTTGTGGACTTGCACATTGCTTTATGTATTGATGGTACTTGGACCATGCTGCCTCGCGAGATTTCACCAAAAATGGTTTCTTGTCTTTCAGACAACAGTTTAGCCACTGTAGATCATTCAGCAAGTCTTTGCAATGAAAAAAAAAAGAGTAAATGTTTAATGTAGAATTATGTGATTCTATAATGATCACTGCAGGTGCAACACGATGTATGAGTATGCTTGATGAACTTTTAGCACTGCCTTTCCTTAAAATATGTGAGATGATATCAACATATATGAAAGATAATAAAGACCATGAATTGTATATAAAATGACTGTGTTGGTATATTGATTTTTAATAAAATATTGATTTTGGCATTCAGCATTTCCAGGTATAAACCATAGTTGGGAGTCCAATTTTGGTATAAATCCCATTGATAGGCTAAACAAACAAAAAAACATTGGCAAGAGGGGGGGGGGGGGGGGTCTGGATTTTCAGAACCTTTCCACCCCTTCTTGCTTTCATTTTGGTAAGAAATAGGCCTACATTGAGTACTACAGAGAATGCAATACATAGTAACTAAACCAGCACTTGAAAAATCAGGTAGTGTTGAAAACTCTGGACCCATACAAAGAGTAAATAAACCCTGTTGCTTGAACATAGTTCAAAACATTCACCTTCGCTGCTTTTTGCTCTGAGAGCAGTTTTAAAGGCCTCGGGTAACATAATGTCCTGAAGTATTTCATCTCTGCCTTTTCTGACATGCTCAACAGACAACTGAACAATGTTCCGTGGTCCCTATAAAAAGGTGATACATTTTGAAGTTTATTTGATTCCAATCTCTATACTATAAGCAATGATAAGGACAAAATATCTTGCATCTATTTAAGTATGTGTAGAATTCACAAATCAGCACACAAGAAATAAAAAATTTATGTCAATTCAACACTTTATTTTAGACACATGTATTTAAATAAGTCCCATGTCAATATTAAGGACTACAATAATATAAAACAGTAACAGTGCATTCTTATATCGAGAGTTGTTCCATTTTTCAAGTGTGGGGTGGGGTTGGGGGATTAGGATGTATTTTTATTGACCTGCTGCCCCACTTACGTAGATAAATATATATTGTGGGCAACCCCTCTCTATCTTGCAGACCTGTCTGTTTTTTGTTTAGAAAAAGCCTTACAGTCGATTCCACAGTACGAATCTGTACATGTATTTAATTCCCAGTAATATTTTTATCTTCAGAAAACTATTTTGTCTCTTTAATAAGGATCTATCCAAGTGATGCTCTTTTGACATTACAATAATATATATCAATCTACATAAGTGGGGCAGCAGGTGCATTGGCTTGTTTACTCGTCAAAGTACGCACTGCATCAATCTCATTTTCTTCTTCTTCGTCCAATGCACGATTCATGCATTCCCATGGGTTGTCCTGTCAAAAAAATAATTAAAAATTGTTAAACAGACAATGGCAATAACATTGACCTTGCACGACAATTCAATAAACTTCTGTTTGACCTCATCCCAAGGCCACACTTGTTTGATCTTTAGCTTCTCCAATCCACTGGGGGGCAATTTTTTTTATTTCTGATAACTAATTTAATAATGTAATTTCCAGTATAGATATCTACATATATGATATATGAAGTTTATGGGCTGTCATAAACAAAACTGAAGTGACACAATTAGCTGTCACGGATAATAGCTGTCATGGGTAATCAAAAGATCTGTCACTATTTGTCAACTTGACTGGATATAAATTACAAATATTAGTATTCAGTGATATATATTTGCACATAACCCCCCCCCCCTCCCCCCCCCCCACACATACACACTTATATATGATTTTGTCAAATGGTATTCATCATGATTACGATTGGTATTCATTTAGCTGGCACAGCCTAGGTATTATGATGTTATTGATAAATGCAACCACTATATGTCAGTATGTGGCCATCCTGAGCCTTGCCGGTTACAATAACGACTCAGGAACTAAGCTTAAGCACTCAAACTACTTAGGAACTCTCTATACAAAGCTTTCAAGTGTATATGTAGTATCAAAATGAAAAACATACCTCAAAATCAGCCTCAGCCATCTCTCGTGTCGCTTCAGCAATTTGTTTACACAGCGCCGGAAGTAACTAATGCACGAAGACGGTGGCGCCGCCACAACCTGAACATAAATTGCGTTGGCCAATTGGTTGTGTCTCTAGTGCTATAACTCCATGGTCAGACCTTATTTATAATATTTTGGATAATGTTTAAAGGAGCTTTTTGGAAAGGTTACATAACATTATTTTCTTATATCAGACTCATATTTTCAAACATATTTTTCAAATTTTTAAATTGCTACTGATATAATGTGTATGATAAATAATATCATAATATTCTGCGACAGATCTCATTATGAACAAATAACAAACAATGCAAATCATTTCTCACACAAAATGTAGTAACATTCAAATGACACAAGATTTAATGACGCTCTTCTTTAATAACATGTAAGAATACATCTTTCCGACAAGCATCAATCTAATAACACATGCATTAAAATCTTATATTTTGCTTATTACATGTAATATAATGTAGTTCGCTGAACCCAGGTTAAAAACACCTTTTAGTTCAGATCATTGTAGATATGTGCATGTGAGGAGTGCGGGTTAAAAACTGTATTTATTTGGGGTCTGACGAAGACTCAGTTTTTCAGTTTTCATGAAATGTATATTTGCAAAAAAGTCATGTCTGCATATAGGGGTTTACATTTTGAAAACCAGTCTCCCCGGGTGTAAGGGCTTAAAATTTGTCATATTTCACTCTACAGGTCAATTTTCTTAAGTACCTATAAATATGGTACTGTGTAAGTGCCCTCCTGAACGATGATTATGACAATTATGTTAGCATATTTACCTTGAAACTTTGATCATTTGGATGGCATGGCAACTTATGTTGAAAAGTAACCCTGCAAATGATAAAATTGGAATTTATATATACGGCTTTCTCAGATGTTTTCAAATTTGCAAATAAATGGAAGATCTACCAAAGAACTCAGAACTCAAAATCAATTTATTCATATCAATATTTACCCTACCTGGAATCTGGATCTTCACTGGTATTGGAGGATTGATCACCATGTAAATCGCAGCACATGAGCCGACATTAGTTTTATTTGAAAACTCATATTTATATATTATTTAAAAATGGATTGATCAGCATTGAAATTCAGTATTCAAACACTCTTTGGCAGAAATGACACCTGCACACTGATTGAATTATCATGACATGAGACCATGACATATTTAAATCAATTATGACCAGGTGGTAGAACAATGCCAAGGCTCCACAATCTTTGCTGATCAAACTGCATGATCTCATCAAAGAACTTTGTAATTAAGAAGCATTAATCTTTATGAGTGTCAGCTCATGTGGACATAGGGGTTTTTAATGAAATGATACAAGGCTCGATCATAACATCAATTAGACAAAAGCACATGGATCGACATAATAATTAGTTATCAAAGATTATGTAATGATGTAGAATGTCATACAATAAACCATGTATGCATTTTAGCAGAATGTCTTGCATATGGATCTTAGAAAAGCAAAATATGACAAACATACTGTCACTTAGCAATTTATTATATATAATCCATTGAAAGTGGATTGTATTTAATATGCATATTCATGAAATACAATTCAAATGATAATTTAGAACATTATATTATGTTTTAACTCCCTCTAGTGAGCAATTATCATACTATAAGATATGCTAATGAGTGTTCTGCTTCAGTTAATTTCAAGATATTTGGGTCTAATTGAGGGGGTTATGCAAGGTGCAATGGGATACCATTGCACAGTCTAATGTAGTTTATTGATCTTGTATAGTTTCTATCTAATTCTAGAGTATGCAAATCTATACATTAGACATGATCAACTCTTATTGACAACATCCTATATTTTGCAAAGATATATTATAAATTGTTAATGTCATAATTCACATGTCACGTTTCTTATCCTTATTATAATACCAAATTAATTTAATCATTTTAGATTATTCATTTTTAAAATTACAGCTACAAATAATTAATATTGTTATATTTTTCAAGACTTTTGGTTCCTAAATGTTTATAAATTATGCAAAATCAGATATATAGATAGATAGATAGAAAGATAGATAGGTAGATAGACAGCTAGATAAATAGATAGATAGATATATATTGGAAATGAAGATAATTATATGCAATCTGAACAAAGGGTAACTTACCTACATTATGTGCATGTTCACTTTGTAGCATGCCAGTCCTTGCAATGTCTGTCCAAGTTCACCTGTGTATAGGCTGTTAACTGCTGTTGTCTCCAGTGCTGACAGCAGAGTGGAGAGGGGTCCAAGGAGGGAGGGATTCAATTGCCCAGTCTGTGTCTAATTAGTGCATGTTGACCTGCCTGAAGCAGGGAAGCTACTAATGCTTGGATACATAATAGTAATTTATATATTTTGCTGCCGAGTTATCCAGTAACAATGCATGACATCAGTGTGTGTAACTGTTTCTCTCTCTTTAAAAAAAAAAAAAAAAAAATGATGAATCTACCCCAGAAAACACATTTAAGTCAATAGTGAAATTACATAAATTATCACAGAAAAGTGTATAACTTGTTCAGTATGATTATGTATTGAAATTAAATAACTTGCATATTATGAAACTTGATGTGAGCAATATACCAGCAACACTTTGAAAATAGAAAGCATTTTACCTTTTGGTGCATAGGCATGCTTCAGTGTTTTTTGCAAATTTTTTATTAGTGATGAGCGTATTTAGCTAACTAGACTATGTACAACTTAAATATAACTTGTAAAATTGAAATACAGCCACTCCAATAGGAAAAGCTAGGTAATTAAATATGACATTAGAGTTTGGGTAGGGGTGAAGAAGTCAGCAAATGTTTCACAAAGAGGCAACACTACAAACTACTCTGTGGCCAAGTAGGTAGAGGGCTGGCTTGCTGATCATAACTTTGTGGGGTTCAATCCTAATACTGGGTTATGCTGATATCCTATTTTTTCCAAAACTATCTTAGTTTATGATTTGCTGATAGGCTATTTTGCACTGATATTATTGCACAGCAAAACCAATTACTAATTTTAGCACAGTCATACATGTGTTAATTATTTTGACAACGTCTATAATAAATGTTCATAAAAAAAGTAAGTGCTCTTTTATTAGTAATTAAACAATTGCATACTCAAGTATGTCATATATCTTATTAGTTTGAAAACGAATTAGCAATAATAAAATAAAAGGGAAACAGTACATGAATTGCAGCTGTGTTGTACTGACATATATTTATCTGAATATCATTGAAGATTATTATAGGAAAACATAATTCCCATCTCAAAGTCAGATATTTCCTCAATTTTAAGTCATTTATTTTTCAGAAAACTGCATAAAGGTTGGATTGACATTAAGGAATAATATTATGGTTGATCAAAATATAAATATTTAAACTATCATGAATATAACATGAATTTCCAAAATGTGGCATATATTAGACTACATATTTGCGGATATACTTTGATATTATTAAGTCAGTATTAGACTAAATATTTCTTATAATTGTTATGATAATGTCAGTTAGTATATTTTCATGACATATTTCTCAATATTTAGCACATATTTTAATTTCAACTTTTTTATAATACCTGGTCAGTATTAAATCAACATTAACATAAATATTATTCTGAAGTATTCTGGTAGTGTTTTCAATTAACAAGCCTTTAATAATAATTCATAATATCCAATAGATATTTAGTTTAATCTCTTATGTTATCATCATGTTAAAATAACATCAAAAGCAAATGTTTGATATGTTATTTCTCTGATGTTTGAAAATCATATCTGTTTAATAACTACTCCTAATATGCTATGAACATGTCACTACAACATTAAATGTAGTGTTATTTATAGACCTTCTCATAAGATTTAAATATGAGGTGTGTTTGAGCTTTGAGACTAATGTAAAGGCAATATGTTAGTTAATATTTTCACAGATACACCACAGTAACCTTCAAATCATATTTTACTTTGATATAAGAGTCTAACATTAAAATCATCTTGATAATTTACTTTTCCACATTACAGACATATTTGTAGAACCTTAATTGATAATATTTTCTGCTAATGTCGGCATAACCTTCTACAGACATTAGTGAAATGTTATGGCAATCTTAGCAGCACCTTAGACAATAATATTTCCGTGAAATATTTAACTAAGGTCTACCACATATAGTTGGAAATATTTTTGAAATATCATGTTTGCAGGGCATTCGGTATTTTTTCGGCGCCAGTTTGTTGAGTCAATGGGAATATGGCTGGAGCCAAACGTCACAAAATTGAGGCTGCTGGTATGCTACAAAAGAAATGTACTTTTGAGAGGTTGTCCATTTTATTCAAAGTGAAAGGATGGTGGTGCTGGCTATGGAACTCTTGACCATCAGCTGACAGAGCTAAGGTCATGCTCATCGGACTTTGTCCAACTTACAGTATACTGCATAAGTGAGTACACACCTCTTGCAAGGTTGGTTTTTCAGCCTCAGCTCAGAAAATATAAGAGATACAAGGAATTTGCTGCAACAAAACCTTTATCTAACAACAAAAAACCATTTCACAAATTATAATCACAATTGGTTAGATCAACAGTTCATATTATATAAATGGTTTAAAATTAAGACAAAGCAAAAATGAGTACACTGTAACATAAAGTAAAGGTAAGTATAGTGTCTTAGTATTTAGTGTGTCCACCCTTGTTTCTCAGCACTGCATCAATCCTCCTAGGCATTGAATGGACAAGTTCAAGGCATAGTGAAGCATCAATTTTCCTCCATTCCTCAAGGATGACCTCTTTCAAGGCATTGATACTTTTGGGCCTGTGTTGCTCCACTTTCCTTTTCAAAACACCCCACAGGTGCTCTATTGGGTTCAGATCTGGAGACATGCTAGGCCAATCAAGTTTCTTCACCTTGTGTTTTGTCAGGAACTCAGTGGTGAACTTTGAAGTATGTTTTGGGTCATTGTCTTGTTGAAATATGGCCCCACGACCAAGGGCATGGAGGGAAGGTAGTATCTTTTCCTTGAGAATATGGCAATACATATTAGAATCCATTATGCCATCAATGAAATGGAGTTCTCCAACACCTGCAGAGCTCATACAACCCCATAAGAGGACACTGCCACCACCGTGTTTCACTGTGGGTACCATGCACTTTTCATTGTACTCATCACCGGGACATCTCCAAACCCACTGGATGCCATCAGACCCAAACCGGTTGATTTTGGTCTCATCAGACCACAGGACTTTATTCCAAAAGTTTACATCCTTGCTCTGGTTTGTTGTAGCAGAAGCCATGCGATCCTGCTTGTGTCTTGGCTGGAGCAAGGGCTTCCTTCGAGGTCGGTAGCCATACAGTCCCATTCTATGCACTGTGCGCCTTATCATATCAGTGGACACAGTCACCCCAACTTGACTTTCAAGAGCTTTTGCAAGCTCCACAGTACTTGCTTTTCTGTTTTTTTTCCAAGGATCTCCCCAGATGTCGCTCATCCCTTGGAGTCAACTTCCTGGGATGACCTGACCGCTTCATGTTTAGCACCTCTCCATTTTTCTTGAATCTCTGAATCACTTTAGCCACTGTGTTTCGGCTTATTTCCAAAGCATTGCTTATTTTCTGGTAACTGTGCCTCTTCTTATGCAGTGTGACTATTCTTTTCCTTATTTGACAAGAAATCTCAGTCCCATGTGGTGCCATTGTTGTCATATCACTTTGAAGATGACTGTTTAAGGTAATTTGAACTATTATACAACTTAAGGGTATCTTAATTCAGATTAATTGGGTGGAACGCTTCATCAAACATCTCTTATTAAGTATTTGATAAACTGTAAACTTTAATCTGGTTAAATAGCAACATGATAAATTGTTATTTTTGGTGTGTACTCAGTTTTGCACTGACTGTATTATAAACTATTACATAATATGAACTGTTGATATAAGCAATTGTGATCATTCTTTGCGAAACAGTTATATGTTGCCAGACAAAGATTTTGTTGCAGCAAATTCCCTGTATTTCTAATATTTTGTGAGCTGAGGCTAAATAACCCACCTTGCAAGGGGTGTGTACTCACTTATGCAGTATACTGTAGGTGATAGCAAGAGACAAACTGAACAATGCTGCCATGTTTCAACTAGTAGCAAATACCGATGATTGAAGTACACATGTTGCCTGGTTAACTTTGTACAATAGCATGGAGTGGCCTGTTCATAAGACCTTGCCTGTTTTCAAAATTTATGTAACTATGTACAGCAACAGACTTCCAGAAATTGGGGTCAATTAAAATGTAGTTGAATGGTCATGATTTCTATCCATTCTATTTTCAATAGAAAGATGCCCATCCACATAAATGGTTGTCAAACTGTCTCAGATCCTGTAATTTAACTGCTACTAGAAATTTGTGATGCATTCAACTAGTCATCAACATAACAATGCAACAGGGTGCAGCATAAACACTTGCACCAGCAGCTACTGCTACCTCTTTTGTTATTGCCTTAATTGAAAATAATAATAGTCCTAAACTATCTTTGTAAGTATATTTTCTTTTTTGCTCAAGAATTATAGATAATATGGATCTAAATATAGCACATGCACACTTATCACATCTTCGGGTGATTTTCACCTTGACTTCTGCAATACAAACATCAGATTATGTCACTGATCATATAGATGTGTTACAGACACCTTTCTTGACCTTTGCCACCAAAAATAGGGCATATTGATTCATTTTTAATAAGAAGGTAGAGCATTAACACTTTTAAAGCGGAAAGCGCCATTTTGGATTTTGGTCAATTTCCTGTCTTTTCTGTTTAATTAACTGGCCAACCCTCCTGAAAATCATGTAATTATTTCCAGATTAGTTGTGGATTCAAAAATTCCCTCTGGAATGCCATTATATTTCTCCATTTTAATTTCATGACCTTGCTGAATCAAAACTGGAATGAACCTTCTTATGATCTAATACTATGATATATAAAACACATTGAAGGAGGATTCTGTGCAAATATTATATTTTCTGTTGCTTCAGAAGTGTAGTAACTAGGAAACCATGCAAGCAGATAGAAATTTGACTTCTGTGATGTGTGTCACTCAGAACAAGCCCTGCAGCATGAACCCTCTCAATAATTCAGATACTGATTATATTGTCTGACATTATAAGATCCAAAATATCACAATGACCAATTGCTTATACCCCTAACTAAATTTGGCAAAACTTTAAAAGACTTCATAAGCATTTGTGTAACCTAGTCCTAGAGCTATCCTGAAAGAAAAGTTTTTAGGCAGCACCCTGTAGACAAACATCTCTACCTGTGTACCTTGGGATGCATGGCACAGAACCTGGATGCCTTACAGGCCAGTGCTCATCCCTTCATCATCAATCTCCTATAACCATCATCAACTGCATCCTCTTTGGAGCTGAAGAACTGAAGAGCTTCTATATTAAGAAGCATGTAAATGTATATTGAGAGTAAAAATGTTTTTAATTGCCTAATGCATTGGTAATCTCCGACATGTGGTTGCCAGTGCAATTTTGCATAAAAATTATAAATATATTCATAATATGTATAATATATATAAGGGGGAAAATGTGTTTGGTGCTTGTCACAATCAAGATCCGACTATGACCTATGTGACAGTTTTCCTTTCAAATGAACTGCCAACTACTAAATGACAATCAATGCGCAGTCATTAGTAGAATTGTCACTTATTACACCTCAACCAGCTGGAGAGATTTTATATATAATAACTTTATAAAGACTCAATGTTTGAGAGGCCCATTGTAATTATAGAAAGAGCTAGATAGTGCAATATATGCAGGGTGTCAATAATTCGGTCTAAGATAATGTTTTAGGATTTTGAAGACTGCAATTGAACTCCTAATGACTGAAGAACGATACCTAGTTAAGAATATAGACAATGATTAGTTCTATCTTATGTTACTAGTTGGCTGAAAATTTACATAACTTTGAAAGACGTGCTTCTATTGTTTACTAAGGCGTTGATCATTCCCTCCCTTGCAGTAATACAAAGCATATGATAGTGTTTATAATAGTACCATGTACAATATTTGAAATTAAAAGAGCTGTACATGTAATCAAACACTGCGCACTCATTTAATGAGACAAAAAAACAATGTGATTATTTCTCAGCAAAACAGAGATAATATGACAAAGTTTTCTTTGTGGAAACCAGCTGTATTTAAACTTTTGTTATTGCATATTGAAACAGAAGGAGATTTTACATAACATAGGCTGAGGAATGAGGAACCATTATACTAGAGAGGGGGTTAACACTTTATGATTAATGTTGAACTGGGTCAATGCTTCCTTATGACGAATGATTGGATTGTGTTGTATTTTCATATTTATGACATTTATGAACTAAAGATCTGTAGTGCACAACAGTCTTTGTGAAGACTGTAAATATGTATCTTTGCAGCAGGTCTGTAAAAGAAAGTTGAAATCGTAAACTTTATGTTGTCTCGTTCAGAACTGGTAGACTTTATTTCACATTAGATGTGCCTTCATTAATAGAGTAGCCTTATTGAGTCTATTCATACAATTCTAAACTTTCAAACTGGGTGTATATTAAGTTAATTATGAATTTTCATCGGTATCACCTGACTGCTGTGCAGCAATGTTGCACTAGCCTGTAAACTACTGGAAGCTAGCAGCCACCTGAGCTAAGAGTTGGGCTTCATTGACTCAAAGACACTGTGTAGTATCACAGGCTTTACTGCTAATTGCCTATATATTGTCTGTACATGTATTAGCCTAAGCTTTAACAGTCCTTGGCACTTAAATAACAATAATTCAGTATAAGGTGACATATATAATTGACTACATACTAATACTATATGTAATAAGAGACACAAGGAAATCAGAAGTGAATGTATGAAAGGAAAGTATATATATAAAGCATACATGTACACATGGGCCCTGTTTGAGCTTTCAAAATGCACATGCATGATTAATAAACACATCATGATTATTGGAATTGTCAGATAAATTCAGCCTTACCTTGTACTGCATAATGATACTATATATGTATGTATCAATTTCACTTTGTAATGAATTTCAGGAACATTTGGAGAATTCACAAAACTGCAATTGATGCTTCAACCATGGAGAAACTTGGAGAAACTGATTCTTGGTTTTATGGTGGCTTGGTGTTAACTGGTTCATCATACCATCAACCAGGTAGGCCTATCCATTAGCTTATTCAGATATATGTTGTGTAAATGTTATCCAAAAAAGTTTTTAAAAAAGATGTATTTTGCAAAAAATAATTAATGTACATTAATTAGTTTCATGTTTTTAACACCAGGTGACATAAATATTAGACATTTTTGTTGTATTGTACAATTTGAATTAATTTGATATATAATTATTAGATCTACAATCTGCTCAACATGAGACTTGGTAGCTTGAGATGTATTGCTTGATGATGTCATAACACTTTGTGTAGTAATTAGCAGTAGTTTGTAATGTCATGACTGCCAGAAAGAACATGGCGGAGCAGAAGTCACTCAATGCACTATTTTTAGTGATGGTTAAACTAAGTCATAAGGGGAGTTCACACTATCACGTATAAAACCTACGTATGACCACATATGTCAAAAATTGGCTATACCTGCTCACTCGTGGCTCTGTTAATCACGTAAAAATTATTTTCATGATCGTACGTGAGGCAGTCATAGATGCTTGACAGACATCCGCCATATGTCCGTCGCCAAGTATCCATGAAGCATCCGTGAGGCACTCGTAGATCACTCCTAGATCACTCATAGATCGCTCGTAGATCACTCGTAGATTGCTCGTAGATTGCTCATAGATGCCGTGCGAGTATATATGGATGGACAGTGGTTACGTATGGTTAAGTATGGCTATGTATGGTCATGTATGGTCACATACGTACGTAGAACGTACATAGGACGCTCACTGACTGACCCTCAAGGAAGTTATGTAATTAATGTAAACAAAAGCCCGCCAAAGTTTTAAACATTTTAAAATATTGGTCATAATAAACATACCATTTTTGCGGGGACAGCCACACTAATTTCATTAAATGTTTAAGGGTACAAAATTCTAATTATTAAAATTGACTATGACTCAGTAGTCTCAGTTTGATTATTATCTCAGATTACTTTTTGGGACTAATGCATGTTCTTCTTGAATAATTTTATAATTTTTAAAAAGATTAATATTAACTGATGCATGTTCGTCTAAAAATTGTGGTTGCAAGTATAATTGTATACCTATTCCCGGGGGATGTCAGTGTGGCTGTTCCCACAAAAATGGTATGTTTATTTTGACCAATATTTTGAAATGTTATCATGTTTAAAATTGTTTATCCTCTCAATGTATGGTCATGAGTGGTTAAGCACGGACAGGAGTGATCTTCGAATTAGTGTGAGAATATGTAAAATGCTCGGCAGATGAATCACTTATGGACAAGGATGAGCAAGAGTAAAAAAAAAAAAAAGCCATCCGTCGTCATACGTAGGTCTTATTTGTGATAACGTGAATGCCCCTTTAGGGGGATATGAAAGCCTGGGATCCCTTTTTCTAAGCTGCAATGAGCACTGATCAGGCTTGGGCACATTCTTATTGATTTATTAAAATGAATTTACACATTGGCCTAGGTCTAAATATCCACATTGTGGTGAGTGACGTCCATCGTCGTATACAATGTATAATACTGGTATAATTTGATACTTTTAAAACAAAATATTATTTTGTTTAACCAATTTTCTCATTCAGGCAGTGCAACTTGAAATGAAGATGACATACAGTTAGGACTTGGATTGATATATCATATTATTTTGGTTAAGCCAATGCCAGTCATCAATCAATTTGTTTGGCATATGTGGTGGCAGACACCTAATAGGTGTATACACCAAGATTGAAACTAGGACAATGTTCCAAAGAATAATATTTCATGAAATTATTTGTAATTTGATACATCATCCTTAGTAATAGTGTGTTGAAAATAATGCAGATTCTACATACATGGAATGTTAAATAAACTTATATGCATTTAATCATAAAACAATAACATGATCCACTTGTAATAGCAATTATTTCCTGTTCTTTCACTGAGGAGTTAAAATGATAGTCATGTTTAAGTGTACAAAAGTCTAATTATTAAAATTAACTATGACTCAGTAGTCTCAGTTTGATTATTATCTCAAATTTCTTTCAGGGACTAATGCATGTTCGTCTAACAATGGTGGTTGCAAGTATAATTGTATACCTGTTCCTGGGGGACGTCAGTGTGGCTGTCCCCACAAAAATGGTATGATTATTTTGACCAATAGTTACAAATGGGCAAATGAGAAAGAAATTTCTTGTAATTACTTGAAATTGGCAAACGCGAGCAGTCACTTTCGTCAATATCCAGATTTCTTGTATTTTCTCAGATTGGCCTCACACCTGTGACAGACCACAAAATCCAGCTCATGGAGAGGTAAAACCAGAAGGCCAAATAATGAAAGTTGGCACAATCCTCAATTTCACATGTGCAATCGGATATACCATGGTGGTGAGTTGCTTTAACATATACTTCCTCTCAAAAAAATATATTGCTGTCGGTTCACAGGCACCATTTGATGAAGTACTTTTGAATAGCAGGCAAAATTCTGTAGTTTGGTAGTGACTTGTTTTAATCAGGCCCAAAATTTCATATTTACTATAGTTCATATATTTAAATTATGAACAGAAGGTTATGTAACCTCAGCGTCCATACATAAACTTTTAAACAGTCATATGGTTTAAACAGTCACACTTGCAATAGACTGTTAACAATGGACTATGAATGATGGCCATATGACCGATGGACAGTGAAATACTTGCAACTGGATCATGCATCTTGCCATTGGGATGTTACATTTCATGATGTCAAGCTCATGTTATAAATACTCCTCAGCATTGGGTGGGACACAGCTTATGAAGGATTATGATCATAAGCGTTAGGACTGAACGAGATTTACGTAGGAGCTTTCGCATGAAGATTATGGACACAAACTATGAAAATCAGCATCTGGCTGGTTGGTCAGGGTTACGATGATCTTCAGCGTTGGTTAGGTCAGCTTGACTCGATGTTGCTGAACTAACTGAGCACTTCTCACATCATCTCCACCCAGATTCTTCACTATATTATTTGGAAGACAAACTCAGGATTGCATTTCAGACATTTGATATCAATCCACTTATCAAAGTATCATTGAAGAGTCTCCACTTAGCTGTGAAAGCTCTCTTATCGCTGTAACTTTCATTGACTTCATGGACTCACCCTTTACCTGGCCTTTAATTCATGGAAATAACAATGACAGTACCAGGTCATGTCCTCTGTTTCTCTTCCATTTGCCTATAAGTGTACACAACTTTATGGCATCAGTCAGTACTTTCAACCAATAATATGGATTGATTACTCACAAATTTCACTGCTCCTTATTCCCTAAACTTTTCTGGTCACTCAAACATTCTTGAATATTTCCTTTGTCTAAAAGCATATTCACTGTGTGCTGTCACCTCAAAGCCAAGCGACCTAATTATAAGGGGACATGATGTTGTACTGTTATCTTTATTTCCATGCATTAAAAGTCAGGTAAGGGGTGAGTCCATGACGTTAATAAAAGCTATGAGGACCACCCTCCAGCACAAAGTAAACCAGTGCCGAGGATTTATTTTGGGGGACAGGATGTCCATAAGAAAATAAAGAAGTGACCAGTATCAATGTTTGGAAGGGTCAATCATATTGGTGAAGTGTTGGGTGAGCTGAGGGAGGCCTTATAACTCAATGTCTGAAAGTGCATCCTTATGGCATGCTTCTCTTCTTGATAATGTGTTATCATAGTATTTGTAGTTTCATCTTTTCTTTCTACATGTATATGTAATTTTCATGATTTATGATGCTTAACACAATCATCAGCATCATGCCCATTTTTTTATGTATTAACTACTACTCTCTACCTCAAGATGGTTCATATGTTTGAAGCTATGATTATTCTGAAATCTGCTTATGTGCTATTTTTAGCTTGTCTTTTCTGTAACCTTGTACTCTAATGGCCTCTGATTTGAGAGTTACAAGCTGGATGGTCCAGTGGTAAGACACTCGCCTGCTTCTATGAAGGACCTGGGTTCAATCCCAGGCCTGGGCACCCATCATGAGCAACATCTCAGCTGGATATCGCTTGGATCAGACGTTGAATTGGCGGGCCCTTGTGCTTATTGTGCCCATGCTGAGGCAAGTAAAAGACCCACCCATGGGGTAAATGTGTAACATGGGTGGACTCCTCCTCTCCCTCACTTCATCAATCAACCCACGGAAGCAACCAGAACTTGCCTTAGAGGGCTGCATTCTCCATATCTATCTATCTATCTAATCTTATGAACACCTTGAATGATGGGCATGAGCCAAATAATGTTTGACCTTATGTTAGTTCATTATACTATCACATCCCTGATTTGAACCACTTTATTTGAAGAGTAAAAGCTAAAATATGGCATCCCTGAATTTAGCAACTTTATTATAATAGTAAAGCTAAAAATCATTTCAGTATCTTAACAAACGCCAGAAGTCTTTCTCATCACATCAATGATTACTAGATCATTTTAAAAACTATTTATAAGATAAGATAATATAATATAAAGATAAGATAAGATATCTTAAACACTAATGCTAGGAGTCTTCCTCATCACATCAATGATGAACAGATCATTTTAAAAACTATATATATAAAATAAGATAAGATAAGATAACACTTTATTTTAGGTCGGAGGTGTAAAACAACAGTAGAACATAAGCTATAAAGTTTTTTAGCCGACTGATAAAATATACAGATGATTAGAATGAGATTATGTTGAGATGTTGCGTCATTAGGCCACATCTGCTGGTGACTTCACAAATGCTGAGCATGGGAATCATATTGACGTAATCGTGCCTTCTTCACTGGAGAGCAATCTTGTGACGTCACCAATATAATGTGCGCATCATCAACACAGCGGTTATTTTCTCGTGTTCATCAAAGAATTGAATTGAAGACAGTAATTATAGAATAGATATAATCAATGGTGACTAACCAGTATAACCACAGGTGTGCAATCTCTCAGGTTTCTTGGTGTCATCATACAGGAAAATGTATCTGGGATGAACCAACCATGTTGATACTATTTGCCAAAAAATCGCAAAAAGTCTACTTTACGGCCGTAAATGCCACAGAATACATTCATCTTCAGTTATGTAATTTCGTAATTCCATCTCACATTATTTATTCCATTCAGTGTGGGGTAGTGTAGACCAGTGTGATCAGAAAAGAGTTTTTGCCTCGCAAAAAAAGTTATCTTTGCTGTATTTCTAATTCCCATTACAACTGTTACAATAACTGGCTCTTCATTAAGTACAAGTTGATAAAAATGGAAGGTATTACTATCGATATAAAAAAGATCAATTACACTATTACCATGCTGGCCGATTCTCACTAAGTAATTACCATTCCAATATGAACACAAGACAAGGCCATAAGTAGGTGAAATATGGAACTCCTTGCCTCTTTCAGACATAAGACAAAACCCTGTTTTCGTTTAGTAAAATTTCACCTAATATCTTCATGTTAATAAAATTTCACCTGGTATCTTCATATAAAGCACCATGCAGTGCTTTTCATGTATACATTCTTTAGATGAAATAAGGTTTCTTCAGTGATTACACACCTTGATCTTAGACTAAACTTCAGGTGTATGGTAGGTTAGCCAATCCATCCTGGAGCTCAATGGTATCTTATATGTACAATTTGAATCATCTTAGGGTGGTTTCTACTTCAGCTACGGGGATCCCCCCCCCCACATTGACACACCATAACTAATATTAATTATCATATCATAACTTGAATGTGACTGTCCCCAACAGTTATGATTAAAATGTTCATGATTTTGTTAATGTCCAGTCATATGGAATTATAATGCGTTTGTAAATGTCCAGTCATATGGAACTTTGATGTGTTGTCAATGCAAAACAAAGTCAGTTTAGTCAGTCAATTATGGACATTCTTTGTAAGTTAACCTATTTAAAGAAAATAATTTTACTGAAGCTATATTGGAAATAGGACGTGCATTTATTTAGGAAATCTTCTCTTACAAATACAAAAGAAATGCATTTATATTTTTCTAGTTTTGGCATTTTTTCTGGGGTATCAGCTTGTCAGAACAAGAATTGTGTAAACTCAGCACATGAATCTCTAATAATTGCCATTCTGTGATTTATTGTTAGACCTTTAATACCACAAGCCAGTATATACACTATAAGAGAAATTGATAAAATAGTTTAGATGAGTAAATGAGGAAAATATGTACACACCCAAGTCGTTTGGCTTTGAGTTGTTGGCACACAGTGTATTATAATGAGTGAATATATTTTTGTTCCAAAGGGATCAGCAACTAGCAACTGCACTGAATGTGGTGATTGGGAGCCAATTGAACCGACGTGCAATGGTAAGTTGACAAGCTGTTCATTTAGATGCAGAAGTAGGTTTGAAAAATTAAGGTGGCTGATTTGAAGCAATTGGCAGTAAGACAAAATGGTGATGAAATGTGAAATGGTGAAGTCAGGATTTGCAGTTGACTGTCAGTTTTATTGCTTATTATAATATAATATTATATATTATTTCCTATTGTTTATTGATAAACATTGCTTCTACCAATCTGTAGGGAACAAAAAAATGCATAAATCTAATATATCATGCACAGTAAAGATAATAATAATAAGAAGAGACAAGTGAAAAGAGTAAGATGTCATGTACTCATTTAAAACAAAAGAATAATAGTTTTTGTAAGTAAATTGCCTGTCACTAATAATTCTGTTGAACAATTGTCAAATAATTCACAGAGATTTCCTGTAGACACCCAAGCCCTCTCCTACATGGTCAGCTACATTTAGAGTCTGGATCTGCATATGTTTACAACAGCAGAATCAGAGCAACCTGCGATGACGGTTACACTCTCTATGGTGACAACCTTCAAGTGTGTGATGCAAATGCAAAATGGTCAGGGATTACTCCCTCATGTCAGCGTAAGCATATTTATTTCATAAATGTATCAGTGAGATGTGTGCCACATGCATATCCATTGTTATTTCTCAATGTAATAGCTATTCCATTTGATGATTTGCTATTCATATAATGACAGCAATTTTGTTGTATTTTCCATGCAAGTTGTGGGTCTGGATTAAATCAGTGGAAGTGGAGTAAATTTTGGGATAACGCTGTTTGATTTCTCAACCTGTCAATGATCATTCTGCATAGGTTGCTTGCCGGAAGGTCTAACGTTCATAGTTTATCTTTGTATTACAGTCTCTAACTAAATTGTATACGAAGTTTCATATAAACATACATTTACTAGGGATCATGAACAAGTATTATAGCATATTTTTAAATAATGAAAAAGTTTTTTCACTGAAATCTTGTTATTTCCTTCATTTTTGCAGTTATCAAATTTGTTCAAATCTTGTAGCACATGACATGAGAATTGTATAATTTTAATATAATAAGGTTACTATTTACGCCACCTTTGTTTTTTTAATATATTTTTACATTATAATAGGTGATCTTTTAGTAACCAAACCAAAATTAGGCTGAAATCATGTCATGAGCACTTGTCCAAAGACTTGAAGAGTTTAATGTTGGTGGCGAATTAAGCTGCCGCAATCTGCAGTAAACTGTATGTATAGTTGGGAAGCAGGCAACCAGCCTACCTATTCACTGGCATTAATAGATGATTCACACATGCATTTGTTTTGCAGAATCAGCAAATATGGGTTTGTTTAAGCTTAACTCACTGTTATGTCAGAAGAATAAGGCATGCTATTAATGTTTGAGAACCAACCAACACTCAGACAAACACGTGCACCCGCTGCAAAGTAATATGGAGTTTTTAGTCTGTAATCGGCATGCTTATATTTGCTTTCTACCAACTTCCCATTTTACACTCAGTCAGCAGGGAGTATAGTGCATGCACAGCTGTTGCAACCAGAGGATCTATTCAGTTCTTCTATGTCATGTTCATACTAGTTGCACAGAGGTTAAAGCAGGGCATGGGAGTCACCCTCTATCATAACATTTTACATCATTAAGTTTATTACATGCTGAAACAAAAAAATAAGCTTTCCCCTTCTGTATTTCACAAAATTCAAATGCACTGCTAATTAAAGCTTTTTCCACACTCTCAAGGATGTTATTATTTGAAAACAGACATTCAGGTGATTGCATTTAGTGAGCCCTGTAACGCTGGTCTTACTATTTTTAATTGATTTAGTCTTATGACAAGCAATTTGTCAGTTTTACCAAACAGAGTTTTACCTATCTGTGTAAGCATTTACAATGCTTGTATGTTTTCCTCATCTAGAATTATTTTGAAAGTAAATATGACAATTACAATAGATATATTATTACTAATTATGACACTATGACTAAAATTCTATTTTATTTTGTTGAACCATTTTAAGGATCATTTTTTTTGTTTAGGAGTCATAATTGCAACATCACTTGGAACACCAGTATCAGTGTTACTTATTGTATTGGCTTGTATCTATTGCCGGTGAGTGACTCCTCACTATATTACTTTTGAAAAAACATTTAAGTAAGAAAGCAAATGATTACCTGTCTTAAGATAAGACTGTCTAAATAGTGGTGCCTTGCCTACTTTTGATTCAAAGAAAAAAAATATGATATTTTAAAAACTTTTTTTGTTTGCCTTTAAGTCATTTGCTTATAAATTATAAATCCTAACGAAAGGGGGATGAACCTACTAAAGAGACATAAATAATTTGTATCATCTATGAGAGGCAGTGAAATGATTGGATGGACTATTACATATAAGAATAATAATAGTTAAAAACAAACTAGATATTGGGTGGAACATCTTCGTTCTAATTGATCAGTGCTATTCAATATTGGAACATATAAAATTGATATTAAAAAACCTACACCTTCTTAATTTGCATTGCAGAAAGGGTAAGATCTGTTGCATTTGGAAAATATCAAATGAAGAAGAATACAATGACATTGCTGATGAAAATCTTTATGATTACATTGAACTTGGAGGAGTTTTACAGGCTGTAGAGGCCGCTCAGTAAGTACTAAATAAAAAATAAGACATTTAATCTAGAAATTCAATATCGTACAATATGTAAATATGTAATTGAAACTCAGTGTACTTTACCGGTGGCAATGTTGCAAGCCCCTTGCAGGCTGAATAATATAATATGTACTTTCTGACAAATTGTAACACCATGACTTACCTGTCACTTTAAATTAGTGCTATGCTGATGCAAGTAAAAGGTCCCACTCATGGGATAAATGCGTAACATGTGTGGACTCCTCTTATCTCTCTCACCTCATCAATCAACCCTCAATGGCAGCAAGAACATGCCTTAGAGGGCTGCACTTCCCATACAAACAATCAACATGAATAAAGTTCAAATATAAAAATGTCATTCATGATTAAAATTTGGCGCATTTTAAAAATTGCAGAATCATTGACTGTCATGATGATTTATTTATTTATTGAAAATATTTACACAGGGTGTATACAATCAGTTAAACTGTTTTTCATGTGGACCCTGTTAAGAACATCAATATCAATATAAAATAAAAAGATAAAAATAAAAAGATAAAACATAAGCAAAATAATATAAAAGCATAGGATTTACATTAAAATATATACTTTAAGTGCTTTTTTGAAAGAATTAAGATCATAAATGTCCTTCATTTTGTCAGGTAAAGAGTTCCAGTAAATAGCACCACAATAAGCAAATGTTCTTTTGTATAAGTTACAGTTTGGTCTTGGCACATAAACATTCATAGGATGGCTTCGAGTCGACAAGCCAGAGACATCACATTACATTGTAATGCTGTCGCATAAATAATTAGGACAGAGACCATGTATACATTTAAACATTAATACTATTGTAAAATAAGTACATCTTTGTCTAATATTCATTCATTTTAACAATTTTACAATATCTAGTCCCCTGCAATTAATAAAGTCAAAGTTGTTCGAAATAACTCTTGCAGCTTGGTTTTGGAGTCTTTGAATTCTGCCAATATTTTGATCAGTTGTTTGGCCCCAAACACTAATAGCAGTCTATACATGGCTGTACTGTACTGTGATATACTTTGGCTAATAAATCAGATGAGACAAAACCTACTAATCTGCGTAATTGCTTAAGCTTGAGAGAAACATTACTGCACAGTTTGTTTACATACATGTTCCAATTGATATGTTTGTCAATCCTCATACCCAAATAATTAGCACAGGTGACATTGTTTAGTTGTTGTCCATTTAAACTAATGCACAAAGAATCAGAAATATATTTCTTTTGGGATGAGATCAAAATAATTTCACTTTTAGAGGCATTCAAAAAAAGGTTATTATCTTTATACCACTCTGACAAATTATGTATACTTTCTTGCAGGGCATTGTTAACATCACCGCAATTTGAACCTTGACAAAATACAGCAATATCATCCGCATTTAAGTTACATATTGCATTACCAACATATTGAGTGAGATCATTAATAAAGATAGTAAACAAAATTGGGCCTAATGCAGAACCCTAGGGCACGCCAATATGTAAATTCTTAACATCCGAGATTGCATCTCCGTGGCTCACAACTTGTGAACGATCATCAAGGTAGTTACAAAACCATTTAAGTTCAGTCTCTTGGTGATGATGGTGTATGCATCTTATAACTTGTCACGTTAACAATGATGCACATTCAAGGAGCATCACACACATGTCTTTTTTTCCTGCCTAGTCACATATTGGTTTATTTTATACCACAATTGAGATTTCAAGTGCAGATCGTATGATGTAGTGTTTATTATCAGCAGATGTATCAGATGCTTTTTCTCCATTTATTTTTAGAGTTCCAGATTTGCCAGATAGACCATGCATTGCACAGGAAATTAATGCATCAGGACCTGAAATACACTGCAATTTAGAACCACAACTGCAAGTAGGGGTCAATGATGCCCAAGGAAATATTGATGACAGGGAGTCACACCTTCGGTATGTAACATTGTCAACTGCATTTAGCAGTTAAAAGAGTATCTTGATAAACGTAAAGGCTAAATGACCTGAAGTAATTTTTATGAACTATTCTTGCTCGAACCTTGATTTAATGTGATAGACAATCTTATTGTCAGTTCAATTCAGTTCAAACACATGTGTCGGGAATCATATTAGCAATTAAACGTATTGCATTCAAACTGATTGGATTCAGTGAAGTGCGTAGATTGTAGTATTGGTAAATGTAGAGAGATACTCCTTGTTGTTACTATAGTAATAGTCTTTATTGTGGTTAAACATTATATTATAACATGGTTTTGCTATGTGGTCTTGAGTTAAGAATTGACTCCAACAATAAGGTTTAGGAACTACACTACAGCCATGTCGGCGAACCAAACATTATTTGGGGGTTTGCAATATAAATGTGTGCAGGGCATTAAACTGAGAGAGTCAACAGATCAGAACGAAAAGCTGGGCTAGTTTTAATCTATTGAAAATTGACTCTATAAATGAATACTTCAGCTAGTTGCACATGTGGCCCATTAGGCACAGAAATGAATCCGCCACATGTAACCTCTGTTTAGTGAAAATGACATAAGTGTTGATTGTTTATAATGGTCATTGTGTCCTAATCACAAGTGATTAAAATAATATGTCAGATGAGTAAGTTGCACTGAAACAAAGCTCAAATGAGGACGGAGTTGTGACACAAAGTCAACACCAATATTTGACACTTTATCTCATCATATTATTAAAGGGAAGTTGATGAGAGTCTGGACAATCAACTAACTACTGAAGAAACAAATCCAGGTAAAAATCTGGAAATAAATTGTGATGTGCCTGGTGAAGAGAATCATTCAGTAGAGGATAGTGAGGAACCCGTGGTAAGGTGAGTACATTCATAATCTAGTATTTCTTCAATTATTTTGATTACTTTGCAAAAATATTTGAAAGCGACATTATATAACATTGTGAAACATATCATATTTGCTATTCACATGTAGTATTTAAAGAACTACCATTATGACTACAATTTGCTTGACAACAATTAAATGATAATTAAATTTTTGCAGCAATGATGTTCCACAGAATGACCTGGTTGGTGCAACTGCAGAAAGTCCTGAGATAGACACCGACCACAACTACTTAGTGCTAATTGAAGGAGATAAAAAGTCTAGCTGGGAAAGAGTAGATTCCCCTGAACCACCAGAAGATCTGCAAAATAAAAACAATGAGCCAATTGAGTACTCTTACGCTGACATGAGGTATCTGCAAAATATGACACCTGCTGCAACAGATGCGTCAAGGCCTGAAATAGATGATCCAGAGGCTGCCGAATATTCCTATGCTTACATGCAACAATGGAGATTGCAGCTCATTGCAAAAGATAAACAAAGAAATGTTGCAGAGAAAAAGGATAGAGATGTTAGGGGCAACTCATACCTAGAACTTATTGGTGATGATGACAACCATGGATGCAGTGAGCAAGGAGCAGAATTAATTAATATACAGCTGCCTGGAGATGATCAGATAGAATATTCCTATGCCTACATGGGGCCAAAGAGAAAGATAAAGGCAACTGTGAAAGGTAGACCTGAAACTAGATGGAGCTCTCATTTAGAACTTCCAAATGAAGAAATAAATGAAGGTCTTACTGGAAACTCTCACTTGGAACTCATTGGAGATGAAGAGTGGTATGAACCTGGTGTGGCACATTTGGAGTATTCTTACGTATACACTGATCGGTGGTTAAATTTTCGTACAAGAGATTCTATTAGAAAACAGGCTGATGGTGTAAGTAAATTCTTCGAACACACTAGCAGGAGCCCAAATATGCAGGGAGAAAATATCAGTCATGTGATGTATTTAGACATGTCATCTGGAGGGAAGAAGAAGGCTGAATGCAGTAAGAAATGTTTGATCAGTGAAATAAACAAACCTGATCTCTGTGTAGAAAATGTAGTCAAACAAGACGAAAACACCAACTTAACTTGGGCATTAAGTACCTTCAGAGAATCAGGTGGAAAAAATGTCACTGAAAGGGAAGAAAAGAACAATGACTGTCTAACCACAAAATTACTTGATGTGGGTGCTGAGATAAGTGATTTCATTAAGGACGATGAAGAAACTGCATATATGAAAATGGCATTGCAAGATGTGGAGGGAGACAACTATGAAAACAAAGATAATAAATATGATGTGGCCTCCAGTTTTGAGGATGAGGCTTGTGGTCAAATGCTGCAAGATGTTATTAAAGATGATGCAGGCAATGTCTATGTAAACTGGGTATCGAATACAGATGAACCATGTCCCACAGTAGCAGATATCATTAAACATTTGTCAGATATAACTTAAGTAGACATGGCGGCACCAGACACACATGAAACTGAATTAAGTTATATATATTTCAACTGCAATTAAACTAGTGGGGATAACCCTTGTAAATTACCCATATATAACTTATAAATCGACAGTGAATTTGAAATATGCATAGGAAGCACCTGACAACAGTTACTCGTGTAGGTTATTCAAAGGCGACACGTAGTGCCAACCATTGTTCATTATAGTTATCAGATACCAAAGTGACGAGGTGTTGTATCCGGTTTTATAACTAGATCAGCGGAAAATTTGAAAACGTATGTTAAGTCAATGGGCACCAAAATACAGCGGATATGTGCCACGATTCACACCAGCGAAATTACTCTACACATTTGCCATTTCTTCAGCAGCCACCCAACTTCTTCCTTCAGAGCTGTATACTTTTTGGTAGCATTTCCTCCAGTTCAAGTGGGTGCAAATTGCCGGTAAAAAAATTTGCCATTCACACTGTGCATCTTCGATGAACAAGATGGCAAACTCTTATGGAAATGACCAAATTTCATTGTATGGCTTCGTGCATGTGTCATTCAATTTTTAATTTCCATATTTCAAAGTATTCGTGCATGCGCAGTGATTCGTCTAGACCGCTCTGTAGGTCAACGCTAGAACAAGTCCCTGTCCATGGAAATTGCCACAAAACACGGAGAGGGAGTGCATACTGTTTTTTTCCGCCGGTCTACATGTATACAACAGTCCTCCAGCCGCCTTTGTTGCACACCTTATGTGCTCTAGTTTTCACTGCAGCCAGTATGCCTGGTCAGTGATGTCACCAGTATGAAACCAAATTAAGTAATATCTATTCCAACTGGAATTAAGTATCAAAGGGTGTTGCTAGGAAATACCAATATCTAGAAAAAATTAGATAAAACATATTTTATTAGTTTGTATGTTATTTACTATGTTATGATATTATTGTAAAGTATGTTAAATCTGTAGATACATGCTTACATTATGTTGCTCATTGCAATTATATTCAGTGGAAAACTGGAACTGTAATTACTGTACATATTACTTTCTATGAAGCATTTGGTGTGAGTATAATAGATGCATTCAGTCAATTATGTGTGCTCAATAGTATTTACATCATATTTATATTTTTGTTATTGTGAATTATGAGCAGAATGTTTGTAAGCTAAAAAATGTTCTGCCTTGTGTGGACCTAGATCATGTGTTACCCGAATATTAAATACAACCGGTATCACTTAATCTGGGTCCTGGTGTGGTAGAAACCAACAAGCATAGGTTTGAAGCTTGTCACTTTCATTGCAGAGTTTACTAATTATTTGTATTATTATAAGTATGGTCAACTGGTCAATTTTATCTCGATGAATAATGTGCATTGTAATTTAACTGTAGTATATATTCTTTTTTATACTATTTATGGGCAAACTTCTTATTTTGCATATTTTGTTGTTAATTACTCCTATGCCATTTTTGATATGATGACATGTTTTATGTCAACTTTTATTTATATTTTCATGCAATTGTGTATATAGAGAATTGTGAATTGATTAATTTGATACCAGCCTTCCATTTTGTGTATATTTACTTGTATCTTTATTTCTATGACAATTGGGAGAAACATTTATAGAGCCAACAGGGAGCACTACGACCATAGTACATAAAAAGATAATAAGGGTGTCATCACTAAATCATTGTTGCATGGATGACGTAACAATATAGATGATATCATCTAACAATCTGCTACGGTCTACGTGACCCCTGGTGGTACCTTTCTCCCCATTGTAAATACATATAATGAAATTATGTTAAGTATTATAGAATGGAAAATTAATGAATTTTTGAAATCATTTTCTACACCAAATTTATGATTTACACTATTGATTAAATGCAAAGCAGTGATGTACATTATCATATTATTTATAGGCTGTAAATATGTCTAATAAATTTAAGAATGAGTTTCATGCAATACTAGTATTTCAGACTTTATTACGATGATCTGCTGTAATAGTTGATTATTATGAAGTCATGAAGTTTGGTGGCTGTTTATGAAGTAGCTCTCCTTAACAGCAAACTTTGATATATCAACCTAGATAAATCAAGACCATAATGACACCTGTGGGATATTCTATTACACCTGTTGAATGTCTAATTACCAGCTGCCTCTTTGCCTAGTGCTAATGAAAAGGCTGCTGTGTACAGGGATGGTATTACTATATCCTCAATGACCAAGTCAAGTTTTGACCACTCCTTGTAAAAAACATCACCCACGCGCAGGACTCTTTCCCATCATCTTGATTGGTAGTGGTTCTGCAGTGATATTGCTTACCACGGCCGTGCATTTTTTGCATGACGTCAGACAGAAACAATCATTGAAAAAAAAAACAATGTTTCTTTTTTACCAATAGTTTTGGCAATGAGTAACTAATTTACTCCAGATTATCACCATATCATCATATTCCTTTTTAGAAGCTGAAATAAAAATATTTATTTTTCTAGGACACTAATTCACAACCAGATTCTCCTTCATATCCAGTAGCTATTTAACCAACAACCTTCTGACTAAAGGAGATAAAGAAACAAATTCTCTCTTGCGGTCTAGGAGGTGGGATAATTGCTGTTGGGAGCTTTACTGTATGACAATAGGACACTGTCTTCATGATGCATAGTTTTTAGCGCTCCTGGTGGAATTGGTCAGTATTAATGATCTGCTACATTTAGACCCTGAAAAGTGAGACTGAATTTGTATTCTTTGGTAACAAAAAAAAGCCAAGACATGAGTATCGATATATAATTATTTTGATTGATCAGAAGGTCCTGATTGAAACCGCTATGCTGAAGCTGTTTACGTCCATATTCATATTTTTGATTACAGGAGTAAACCCCTTGAAAAATTTGATATACATGAAACTGTAACTTAGCACCCTGGTGGAAATTTACTGCATTAGGTCCTCCTACTGTGTTTCAATGGCATTGCATCTGAATAAACTATCTTTAAAATTATTTGATTGAAAAACATAACACTGAATGTCAAACTAGGGACTGCTAAATTTGCAGAAGATCTATCTTCTTTTTGGTTTGCGGGAATCATCTTGAACAACCAACACCGCCATGGTTGTTTACCTTACCTAGAATGTCCAATGTAATGTACTCAAGAGGGAAGCACAACTGCTGAATCAGCACTGTCTATCAAAAAAAAAACTGGCTGTTGTTTTTTAGTTAATCAGAATTAAAATAGCACACATTACTTGCATGAAAGGACTAGCTAACCATATCAATTACCTGTGATTGGCAACAGCCATGAATGAAATTAATGCCTGAGATAAGGGGTAAGAAAGAATAGATAGTCTTAGAAATCTAACTATTGAACACTAGTTTGTATTTTGTGAAGTGAAAGAATTCAGTGCTATTGACAAATAACATTATAAAATGTGCAAATATGATTAAGTAGATACATTATCATTCTATAACATAAACCATGGAGCAACTAGAGGCTTGATCTATGCATAATCAGATAATATAGATGCTAATATCATGATATATTATTAAATTGCATGAATTATTAATTAAAGTATAACCAAATATTTATACCATAAATAAAATATACTTCATCCAATGTAATCATTATACACCTAGTGATCACTTGTGGTCAGGTGAAATTGGTAGTCATGTCATCAAATCAGAAGAAACTGTCAAACTACTAGGAATCAAATTTGACGACAAGTTAAACTTTAATAACCATGTGTCATTGATTAATAGTAAAAAAGCTGCTCAACAGATAAATGCCTTACAGAGACTTAGCAAATACCTCGACTATACAAGCAAACTTAGGATTTTGTATACTGTTCAATTGTTTATAACTCATTTGCTGTTGGGCAAGACAAGAAACTTGAAAAGTTGAATGAAAGAGCAATAAGACTTGTGTGCAATGACTATATAAACTCATACAATAACCTACTAATAAAAAAGACCGGTAAAAGAATGCTATATGTAACACAAGATTAATCTAGCCGAATTTGTTTACAAAGTATTTCATGAGATGTCACCACCAGTAAATAACTCCTTCTTCCCCAAACAAGTCACTCCATATAATATGAGAGATAACTTGAAATTAATGAAACCAGTGTACAACACAGTTCAGTATGGAATGAAATCAATTGCTTATTCGGGTCCTCTGGTGTGGAACATGTTATCCCATAACTTAAATAACTTAGAATATTTCTTGCAATTTAAAGACTCACTAAGAAGAAGCAATATCCTTAGTACCTGTCAATGTGGCAACTACATTCTCTGTAAAATAAATTCCTTGTTATAAGTTTTAATGGTATTTAACTACATATTTCATTTCACTTGCTCAATTGTAAATAATTCACCTTGTTTTGTTATATTTTCTGATGGCGAAAAGCTATTAGCTTGTGTTGTATTGTTTTTATGACACAACCGACTTTAAATACAATTTTATCTTATCTTATCTATACTGCCTTTTAACTGACAATTTATTCAGCTTTAGTAAATGTGATTCACAACATTATTCATAAAGAGTACCTTTTAGTTAACTAAAACTAAAGTTCAAAACATTAACTGAATACGTATCATTTTGCTACAGGGAGTGCACTTGACTTAGTTAACAATGATGTCTTGATAAAATAAATCAATAGTCGGCCAGTCAATATCTTGCTGAGTCAAATTCTGATAAAACAGTATATCTTCATTATTTATTCACAACCCAACAATGTAATTCTGACATGATATCCACCTATGGGAGTCAACTTTAATATGGGGCAAGTTTCTTTTCATTTTCTGTGTTCTAAGAACAATTGGCTTTGTTCAACACTAACAACAGCTTCAGTGCTACTATAAAAGTTCAACTGCAACAAGCTAGAGCTAAAGAAACAACTAACTGAAGCTATAACAAACCAAGCCTAATATTTGCTGAACTGATATTTCACAATAGTACAAGTTACCGCTGCTAATAACTGCTTGTATAATGCGGCCAGAATTAGGACAATTGAATAAAGTAATCTATAATGTTTTAGATTCTGGTAGACTGTTACATGCATTACTACAACAGTTTTCGATGTGCCACAGCTAATGTTAGTGAGCCACTGGGCATCTTGATCCTTTTGTTCTGCAGGCCAGTTGGTTTGATGATAGGTCACTAATACTTTTTCAAGTTTCCTATCAAGGTAATGTGTTATTCAGAACATACACTTTTCACTAATTCAAAGTAATAAAACAAGGCAAGATTGTTTTCTTTCTAATATCTTAATTACTTTTAGAATTCAGTGGCCGATTTTTCAATAAGAACTAGGAAAAATATACCATAGATTGACCTCATTGCAGACAAATTGAAATTTGCCTGTATCATACTCTATTTTATGTGGAATTTCACATGTGGGCCTCCTTGAGCCAGCTTACACGGGGCACCTTGAGCCTGACCATGAAACAACATTAACTAATTAGAATTATACTATTACAAGATGAAAACCTTTAATTATGTCATAAGCCTTAATTCAACATGCCATATAGTGTACTTTATAAATATGCAATTTTTCCCCAATTACCACTTACCCTATGACACACATCACTTGCCTTGGACATTCAAATTATTAACCTTTATTTACATGACAAACCTTAGTATAAATACATCTATTATAGCCAATATAATCATGTTTGACATGATTTCATTTCAGCTTGGTAATTTTCAAACAAATAACATTTATGTATTTTATCAGTAATTATTCCCAAGACATACTTCACTTGCCCTGGACAGTCAGACAATCATTGAGGTTGGATCCTGCATTATGTAGTTTTTTGTATGGACTTTATCAGTATATCTTAATACAACTGTCAGAAACCATGCACCCTGAGATAAATGATTCATTTCTCAACGTAGTATTCCCTGAATGGGTTTTTAATGGTTCATAATCAATTGCTATTTGCTATGAGTCTTTGGCACACCATATTTGTGCTACTTATGCAGCAAACTGAAGCTCTCCTAACTTATTCCATGTATTTGTTAGGTTTACTCAAGGTGCCCAAAGTATGGCTCAAGGTGCCCCATGGTTGGGTCACTATGAGCCACTTGACCACATTTTTTAAAAACAGCATAACCCCATCTTACAAACAAAATATTCAAGCTAAACAATTCCACATTTTACATATGAAACTAAGGATGCTAAAATATAGTAAGATTTATACAGTATGACTGTGTGATTGTCACTTCATACTCCAAGGTGAAAACAGCTTGTGGTGCCCCACTCTCACATACAGTCAACACAATCGAATATGAACCAAATCAACTCCTACGAAAGTATGCTAAAAATTATCATTAGCAGAAAACTGGGGTATTAATTAATCAATCAATCAATCAATCAGTCAATTTTCACAAAATTAAGTATTAAAATGGTAGGAAATCAATCATTTAATCAATTAATAAATCACCAAATCGGGCAACAAATTTTCAAATTAAAAAAAAATATGTATGTATAATATAATCTCATTAACCATGTTAATGTAAAAAATTTCTCATTTCGATATTGTCATTTAGGCGTACTGTATCGGCAATGCTTAGCTTTTGTACATTTTGTAAATTCAAATGAGATGGGGCTTTTAGGGATTTTCTGTTAGTGGGTGTTTTCTCTTTGTAAGAATTATTGTACATGCTGCCAAATACACTGAGTATGTCTCTTCATAAGAATTATTGTACATGCCCCCAAATACACCAATATTTTCTATTTGTAAGAATCATTGTACATGCCCCTAGACATACTGATATTTTCTCTTCATAAGAATTATTGGACATGCTATAGACCAGGTCTTGAGCTCACTATGAAAAATTACATTTTTAAGCAGCCCAGAATGCAAAGATTCTACAGAGAAATTATTTCATCCTTACAAGGAAGAGTAACATAAAGACTCATCTATCCAGTGTATGATAATATGTAGTATAACTTTAACTTGAACTGGATAATAGTAGCTCCACAGAGAGCTGTAGATTGTGATGTAGAATTAAATATTTCGAAAGTTATTTTCTGTAAAGTCATATTTTCCCACTAAATTCATATTTATGACTTTTGCTAGGCAACCAGGTAGCAATGTCATCAGCTAAAGATCAGATCAAACATCTTTATTCACTATATTGTCCAATAAATGTTTATGACTTTCTATTATTCAAATTCATAATTTTACATTCATCAATTTTTGTAACAGAATCTCGATCCAATAACATATCCTATAATTAGCAGAACTCACTAAGATTGGTTTTACAAAAAATTTTCTGGGCCTTGGGAAAATTGCTAGTTACATCACTGATGTTTGTGTACATTTAAGCTGTGGCCAGATCACTGGTCTTTATATCCTTGAAAATGGCTTAAATAACCAAACTATGGCACATTTGTCTTCCTTGAATAAAATTAAGCAACTTGGAATTGAGGTCCATATTTCAAAAGTGCCTGGTTTTATTGTATCAATGTATTTATTAAATCCTAACAGTTCCCCCCTCGAACATCAGTCTACTAATCCATGTTAGTCTGATTTCCCAGAAATTGGCATGGTTCATTTTGGTCTAAGGGGAGAAAGCTTGCGAAGGTTTTCAACAAATATTTGTTGGAGGCCCATCATGTATGAAAACTAATGTGATTTGAATGGTAACTATGGTGCTTTGGCTAAAACAAAAATCCATCATGAATTGTGCTTGTTATGCTGTTGTTGTATGTCAGTGGGGCAGTGGTCACTCCATTGCAGGAATCTGGCTATGATTGGCCAGTTGAGTGACACACCCACACTCTGACCTATAAAGAAATGAAACTGGCCACACACACTCACTGTTCTCATTCTTTCTTACAGTGTAATTACACAAATTGGATTTGTCAATTGCTATTTATGCTTCTGACAGCTGATTGCATTTATTGTTGCTCACCTTAATATTCATGGTCTTCCTGGTAAATATGATGATCTTAAAGACATATTAAGTAATCTACAGGAAATAAAACTGCTGCCAGATGTCATACTATTATGTGAAACGTTTCTGTCCGAAAAAAACTGTGCCAGGTTCATTTTTGATGGTTATGATTTATTGAGTGAATACAGAAAAACAAAAGTAAAGGGGGGTGTCTCTATTTTGATACGATCCAACATACATTATGTTGAAAGGGTGGACTTACGTGTGTTCGAAGAGGGGAAATTTGAATCAATGTTCATAGAAATATCACAAAGAGGTAGAAATAATTTAATTATTGGTGAAGTGTATAGAGTTCCCGGTACAAGTGAGAAAGATTTCCTTGATAAATATGAAAGTATAATAAGAAAGATAAGATCAGAGCATAAAAGGGTAATAATTGGAACTGATCAAAATCTTGACTTCTTGAAAATAAATCTACATAATAATACAATGAAATTCTTTGAATTGAATATGAGTAATAAAGTCATACCTACTATTTATAAACCCACGAGAGTGACTCATAGTAGTGCAACATTAATAGATAACATTTACATAGATGCTGAACTATTCACTAATGTTAAATCGTATATACTTAAAGCAGATATCTCAGATCATTACATGTGCTTAACTCTCATTCAAGACAAAGTGCTACAAATTGGTAATAATCAAATCTTCAGAGTACGCAGTATTAATGATGCTGTTCTACGAAATATGAATGCTAGTTTGATAAATAGAAACTGGAATGATTTAGAAGATATGACAGTTCATGAAGGTAGTGAGAAATTAATGAATGAAATACAGAATGTTATGGACTTTTATGCTCCAGAACGCACAAAAAATATTAGTCATGTTAGAAAAATAGGCGATGAACCTTGGTTAACTAAAGGATTAAAGGTATCATCAAGAAAGTGCTATTTAATGTACCGAAATGTAGTTGGGAAAGCAAGAAATAGTCCGGAGTTTCTAAATTATAAGCAATACCGAAATACATTTAATAAATTGAGAAGGAAAGCAAAATTTACATACTATAATGAGCTTATTCATAAGAATAGACAAAATTCTAGAATACTTTGGAACATCTTGCACAAATTAACTGGTAAAATGAAAAACAAGAAAGACATTTCAGATGAAATTTTTGTAAATGGAGTGAAAGAAAACAATGCATATACCATCAGCAATGCATTTGCAAAACAATATAGTGAAGTTGGGAAATCATTAGCAAATAAGATAGAAGAAAATGGAAATATTAAAGATCCTATGCAAAATATGACAAACAGGCTCGAACAAAACTGTTTTTTATATCCAACTACGCCACAAGAAATTGAGAAGTTTGTAAAAAATCTAAAGGAAAAAAACAGTTGTGGGTATGATAACATTTCAAACATTATTCTGAAAAAGATATATCCCTCCATTATGGAAGCATTACTCATTATTTTCAATAAGTCTTTGCAAACAGGCGAATTTCCAAATAATATGAAACTAGCAATCATTAAACCTCTTTATAAAGGCAAAAGTAAATTTGAAATAATAAACTACCGTCCAATCTGTTTACTCCCTGTTGTATCAAAAATACTAGAGGAAATTGTCAATTTTAGAATAGTTAAGTTTCTGAAAAAATACAATGTTTTATATGAAGGTCAATATGGTTTTAGGGAAGGCCGGAGCACAACTGATGCAGTTTTAGATTTCACTGGAAATATTTTGGAAAATTTGAACTTAGGTCATTATACAATAAGCATTTTTCTAGATATGTCGAAGGCTTTCGACAGCATTAAACATAAGACACTTTTTAAGAAACTAGAATTTTATGGAATAAGAGGTAATGTTCTGCAATGGTTCAAAAGCTATTTATCTGATCGGCATATCAAAGTTAAGTATAATAATGTTTTATCTGAAAACTATGTACTATCTTATGGAACACCACAGGGGTCTGTTTTAGGGCCATTATTGTATATCATCTTAGCAAATGACTTAGTAAAATGCCTAAAGTTTTGCACTTGTATAACATTTGCCGACGATACGACTATATTTGCTTCCGGGAATAATCTGAAATACTTGTATAAAAAAGTAAATGCTGATTTAAAACGACTAGGTGATTGGTTTGCTAGTAATTCCTTGACACTCAATTTAGATAAGTCAAAATATATTATATTTAAACCAAAAAGAAAAGAAATTGATCACAATGCAATTATTCAACTTAGTGGGAAAACAATAGATAGGGTAAAAGATATTAAATTTTTAGGATTAATAATAGATGAAGCATTAGATTGGAACCTACAAGTAAAAAGTGTATTGACAAAAATGATTGCTGGGAATTACAGCCTTAACATGACAAAAAATATCCTCCCATCAAGTACTAAATTATTGATATATTTTGCAAATGTTCATAGTTATTTAATATATGCCTTAAGTGTTTGGGGACCAATGTTGAAATTAGGAGAATTAAATAAAATTAGGAAACAGCAGAACAAATCAGTTAGGTTAATATTTAATGTTAGTAATAGAACAAGATTATCGGAGTATTATAGGAAAGGAAACATGTTGGTTGTCCAAGATTTGATTAAATTGTCTCTGTTGAAAATTTCTTATAAGTTTATTAATGGAACATTACCTCTGAGAATTGCCAATCTTTTTGATATCGCTAATCACGACTATAACACAAGAAATAGAAATAATATGAGAGCACCACACCATACTGTAGTTCAATACAATAGATGTTATTTAGCTCAAGCTCCACATTTATGGCTTCATCTCACTGATCAATTGAAAGAAATAGGTAACATAAAGACATTTGCAAAAAATTATATAAAAATCACCACAACTAGTTATTAATGTGGTAAATTGCTTTGTTTGTTTTATTGTAAATGTCAAAAACTGGTATGATTCTTGGTTTTGTAAGACGATAAAATTTGTGTATAATTTGATGATGATATTATCATGATGTGTTTTTTTAGTGTTATTTGGGAAAAAAATGTTATATTATCTAATATATGTGTCAATATTAATATTTATATAAAAATTTAATTATGGGGGCAACTTAATATAGTTTCTATGGACTCTGTTGCAGCCCTTCTTGGTACCTGATTATTTATATGTAATTGTATGTTCTATTTATACATGTGTATTTGTATGTTTTTTTGTACCAAGAAAAAATAAAAACTTCAAACTTCAAACTTCAAACTGCACACTGTAATTAATTACAAATAATGTTGAAATGAAATTATTTCTCAAACTGTTTTTAAACAGCACATCTGTAGTTCAAAAAAGCCACACTCACTGAACCTGTCAATTATGCATTTTAATGTTAATTTTTTTAATTTGGATCTGAATTATTCTATTAGATTTGCAAAACATGTCACATTTTTCTGAAAGACTCATCAATATATTTGCCATATGAGCCTATGATATATTAATTAGTTAGGCCTACTTTACTTTTTTTAAAAGCCAGGAAAATCGGAAACACTGCAAATAAAACACAATTGCTGGAAATACTTCTGATATGACAAGCTGACACATATGCAGCATTATGCACAGTTCTATTGATAGTAAGACATAAGCTTTCACTCCTAAAATTAAAATGAACCAAGCCATTTCACAGAAATGGGACTAACACAGGTGAGTCCATTCAATGTTTGAGGGGGGGGGGAGGCTTTATGTTATAAATAAATCAACATCTCTGACCAGAGACAGTGGTCTTAGCCTAATCTGCTGTTAATGTGTAGGAAGCTAGCCGTGTACTTAAATTTGGTCACATATCAAATCGACCTCATGGTCCTGAGTGAGTATCATCATGTTTGATTCATGTGTACATAGCACACATGTAACTTGCTGCTTACACAGTTTCACATTTATGATGTCACCACCCGTAAGCCACTTTTCCTGTGGCGTGCCTCATATATTACGCCCAGTAGCATGCACATAAAACTACTCTAGGGATGAATGTAAAAAAACATCCTTCCGTGATAAAAACATTTAAAGTCAAAAAGTTTAAATTATTATCATGACAAAGTTAGCCCATGCAGTAATAATTATGTCACAGGTATTTGGAAACTTAGTGCTACTCATGTAGTTATATTTGTGCCTCAAGAAAAGCAGTTATATTAAAGGTATGTAGTAGTTTTGGAAACCCAAGTTTTGATCATTGAAATACAAGGAAACCTTTTCACAAGGCTTTGAGCAAATTAGTTAGAATTCGAGTTTTCATGATATTGATTTGTTATCTTTTTTTTTTGTTTTAGCCACTCAGTAGATTGACTGGTAAATGCTATTAAAAAAGACACATAACTTTGCAATGATGCTTTTATTTTGCCATGATTGACATACATTGTGCAATGTCTATCATTCTAACTGTTTCATGAACAGATTACTTTAATCATTTTGCAATTAACATGGTCCAGTCATGCACTCATTAAATTCTTGAGTATTGCCTATCGATTCACATTGGCTAATGCAATTCCAGTCAAAATTTCTCTTTTTACGATCTGGAACTCTGCAGGCATTCATGCATTCAGCGAACTGTTGCTGTTGTTCGTCGTTGTTCAGATTTTCACATTCAGCAAAGCAGTCATCCTGTCTTTTTCTTCTTGACTGGATACCTTCAGGTTCACCAACGGGTTCGACAGAATTTGGGTCATGTCTTTTTACAAGATGAGCAGCTGTAGACGTCTGTAAGAAGCAAAATTGTTTCAGGCATCTGAATTATATTAAAGTAGAATTCCACCACACATGATATCCTAAGGTCATCTCGCCATCCAGATATTAAGTTGGTAAAATAGTATTCTACGTAACAATTGTTTGTCTTTTTGCTGGGCCTGGTTCATTGGACTACCTTGCCATATACATTTTAAATGATGCCACAAATTGTTTAATTGTTTCTGTTGATACATTACTCAGTCGTATGAATTGAAGCATGGACTTCTATTTTCGATTGACAAAAACCCTTCTAACTATGACATGTTTTACTACATTCTTAGCATATTTTTTAAGTCTTAAATTCCATCAAACATGATGATTTACCATCCTACAATTACTATTTTGACTCAACTGCAATTAAACGCTTCAAAGTTGGTAAAAAAATGTTTTAAATACATACTTGCATCCACGCAGCCAACATTAGACTAACCACCAGGAAAGCTGTTAGTTTCATCATCTTGATCAGTTTCTGTCTCAATAACTTTATATTTTGGTCAGTTGTGAGTTGTGATGCTGCCCAGAAACCGCAGCACTTTTTATACACATCTTCTTTATTTGTTCAATTATGTGGCAAACTTGGTTTTATATGGCTAAATTGATAGTCACATGCAATCCAAAGTTTATAGTGAGGTAAAACTGTTTTTGTTTTCAGTGTGTAAATATGAATATTATTGTATAATGAAACAGATGGCTAAAAAACCACCACAGATCAATAATCTTTTTTGGTTATTTTATTTTATTTCAGTTGATAAAATTCTGCTTAAAGCTACTAATTGTGGCTGGTTTAAAGTTGTCTGTGCTACACCTTATTGCAATAATAGCATGCCAAGGACAGTAAAATTCGAAGTAAAAATTATCACAATAATTCAAAAAATATATTGATTAGATATTTCTGCAGAAGACAGTTTAAGCTCATGATAATTGGTATCTTCCAAAGTGATATAGATAGATAGAAAAATCTTCACAAAATATTTCTTAATTCTTCTCTGGTTTAACAGCTGTTAATTCAAAATGGCATACATTTTGTAAGTGGTGGTGGTGGTGGATTAGGGTTTAACGTCCTGTATTTCTGCACCTGATGGGCTAATTAGGACAGGTAGTGACCATGGCAATGAGACAAAGGATGAAACAGCCATCCAACATAGGCTCGACCGGGAATTGAACCCGGGACCCAGTGCTTGGAAGCCCAGCACGCTACCACTGAGCTAAGCCTATACTGTTTTGGGCAACCAATTATCAGGGCAGACATTGGTTTCATGTACCATAAATATCCTGGCCAGTTTTATTGTCATAACAACATTTGTTGGACTGCTCTTTTCATATCATTTGCTGTATTCACTGTAAGTCTTTTTTGTGTATGTGTTATTTTATGCAATAGTCAATTTATGTTGTTTGAAAATGCCATTGAACTAACCACATGGTTAAATAACATTTTTATTTAGCTCAGTTGGTTATTAGAAGTTTAATTGTTGAATAGCTATTCGATATGATTGAGATTCTGGTTGTGAATTAATAATTTAGTGTCCTGGTAAAATAAGTATATTTATTTCAGTTTAGTTTTTGAATTGCAGTATGGCAGAGAACCTGGAAGTAAATTAGTAACTTAGTGTCAAAACTATTGATAAAAATAAGTTTATTTTATTACAGTGCTTGTTTCTGTGACTTCATGCAAACAAGTGTATGACTGTGGTAAACACTAATGTTGCAGAACCACTACAAGGGAAAGAAGGTAAAAATAAAAGTTCTTGCCTATACTTTAAATGACTGAATTGTCTCAAGTTGTTTAAACGCACAGGAAAAGCAAAGTATTGTCTTCAGATTCTCATTTTGTATTATTTGTTGTTCAAAATGTATTGACCATATTATAAACACTAATGTATACAAAATTAAGTAAGTATGCATGACGGCCTGATTCAATTGTATAGTATTGTTTTGGTAGTCTGGAACTGCACAGTGGTTCAAGACCTGTTCGTGAATGAAATTGTTAACAAGGAGCGGTCAAAACATCACATAGTCATTAAGGATATAAACTCAAATTCAAAAGAAACTTATCAGATCTTTTGAGGGGTAGTGTAAGGCACTCCTAAGTAGAAAACACAAAACAATGGCATGGTCTCTTTCAGGAGTGTTTAATCAATGATTCTGAGGCAACAAACAACAAAAAACTGTGCTAGCCATGTCACAACAACAGAAAGTTCAACAAGAGGTAGTGAAACGAAGTTCACACATCAACACATGTCAACAAGAAAACGAAAAAAGTCAACAAGGATGGCCAAAAAAGCCACAGTCACTACAGGCATGGCCCTCAATACCGTGTGTTTCCTCGGCGGGCCCTTACACATGCAACACACCTTCTGCGCATGCTCTGCACCAGGTTTCGGTCTGTTGTGGAAGCCTATCCCATTCCTCCTGCAGTGCTTGGATCAGCATCTGTCTGGTCGTTGGCTACCTCCTCCTTGCAGAAACACATCTGCCAAGCTCATTCCACAGCTGCTCAATGGGGTTGAGGTCCGGGGAGTAGGGCATCCACTGCATCACCTGAATGCCTTGTGTCTGGAGGAAGTTGGTGGTCAACCTTGCTGCATGGGGCCTGGCATTATCCTGCTGGAAGATGTCAATTTCTGGATGGGCCTCCATAAACGGTACCAGGTGGGGTTCCAGGACCTCATTGACATACCGTTGTGCATTCTGGTTACCCTCAACCACAACCAAGGGTGTCCTATTGCGAGCGGTGATCCCCGCCCAGACCATCACACCTGGTCCTCCCCAACGGTTGAACTCACAAATGCAGCATCGGGCAAATCGCTCACCTCTTCTGTGCCATACTCTTTCTCGGCCATCAGCAGTGGTGAGGCAAAAGCGAGACTCGTCACAAAAAACCACACTGGCCCACTGCTGCCATGTCCACCGCTGATGTTCCTGGCACCATCTCAGTCGGTTGCATCTGTGGATCCTGGTCAGCACTGGACCTCTGCAGGGGCACCTTGCATGCATTCCCCGGCCTCTGATTCTTCTTCGCACAGTTGATGCACTAATTCTCCAGTTATGACGACCATGTGTCCTGGCTGCAGTCTCAGTGGCACGGCAAAACCGGTCCCGCAGGTGCTGCAGCACTATCAATCTGTCCTGGTTTGGGGTGGTTACCCTAGGTCTTCCTGACCTTGGACGATCATTAACAGTTGCTGTGTCAGCATAACGTCTGGCTAAATTGGAGATTGCAGGCTGTGAGCATCCAAGATGCCTGGCAACAGAACGCTGACGCATGCCAGCTTGAAGCATCTCTATTGCCCTGGCCCGCTGCTCGGGCGTCAAACGCGGCATCTGAGTTTTCTGTGCGTATTCTTAACCAGGAGTCTTTAGAGAATCACCAAACAGGATTTGATTGAATTTGGGTCATTAGAACTTAAGGACTTAATCAAAAAGGTCATTAGAGCAAACTGTTTGGCTGAAATCATTGAAGGGTGACAAAGGTGGTCAAGCACAACTGTTGTGTTGTTTTAGTGTTTAATGACACAGAAAATACATGCATTTGAACTGGCACCCTCCCAAGTAGAAAATATCCAAAAAACCAACTTGATAAGTTTTTTTTTACTTTTGAGTTCAGTAATAATATGATTAAACCATTGTCACCGATTACATGAAAGTAAAGATACACATAACATACACAACAGTGGGCTGGCACCAAATAGGCATATTTTGCCTTTATGATTCACAATTCTCTATGTACACGTTTCATAAGATTATTGCCTGAAAAAAAAAATTTGACATAAAATATTTTGCATAAAAATGTGTATAGAAATAATTGACAATAAAATTATTTATTAATGGAAGTAAAACAACTTCAAATCTGTGCTTGGTGGTTTTTGCCACAGCAGTAGTAATATTATACTGGTATCACATGATATCTAGGTCCACACATGCCAGAACATTAATAAATCAACAAAAAAACACTTTTCAGTTTACAAACATTATACACATAATTAATGATAACAAAAATACTATATATGATGTAAATATTATTAAGAACCCATAATTGGTTGAATGTAGGTTTATAAACATATCAAATTAAACAAATCAATGTAATATATACAAAAAATTTGATTTCACAAAATTGCATTACAATAAATGCATTTAGTTCTAATAAATTCAATGTCAATGTGTAGCTATTGATCAAAGGTAATTCTAGATGTAAGTTAATTACAACTTTGCCAACTTAATTCCAGTTTGAATAAATGTTACTAAGTTTAGTTTCACGCTTGTCTGATGCAGCCATATCCATGTAAGTTACATCTTCCTGATTTTCAATGATATCTTTCACTGTTGGACAAAGACCATCAATGCTTTCCGGTACCCAATTTAAATAGATATTATCTTTATCAGCTGTACTGATGTCTTGCGACTGTCGTTTTCATCTTTAAAAGCTTTGTTTCTGCTGGTGTATTCTACCATGTCTTGCAATGCCATTTTTATATAAACATTGTCGTCATTGTCTTTATAATCACTCTTCTCTGCACCCACACCAAGTAATTTTGTGGTTAGACAGTCATTGTCCTTTTCTTTCTCTTTTGTGAAATTATTCTTGTTTCACTTGATTCTGCAAAGCTGCCTAATACTACAGTTAGGTTAGCATTGGCTTCTTTTACACAGGGTTCAGGTTTGTCTTCTATGCAATGTTTCTCACTACATCCAGCCACCTTTCTTGAAGACATTGTCTAAGTACATGTTATCCATACTGACTTCATCTTTATGACCTCGCACTTTGGGGCACACATTACTGCCCGTGTGCCACTGATGTTGCAAACACTCTGCAGCACTTTACAGGGACAGAAAATTGTGAAAGTTCAAGCGAAATTGAAAGTCAATTTAAATCGAGAAATTTAGGAGCTTGCATATGCTATTTGGAAGTAGTGAGTCTTCAATTTCCGTTTGAGAATCTCCAGGCTGGTAATTTGCCTTAACTCATCAGGCAACCCATTCCAGACAGTAGGGCTGAAGATAGTGAAGGCCCTGGGGCCCAGAGTCTTGGTCTTGCCTCTGGGTATCTTTAAATAAAGCTTGCTACTTGATCTCAGAGATCTTAAAGGTGCATAAGGCACGACAAGTTCCCTCAGATTATCCGGAGCCAGATTATGTACACACTTGAATGTCAGTAAGGCGATCTTGAAATCAATGTGGTAGAGGACGGGCAGCCAGTGAAGGTGTTTCATCACTCGGGTGATGCGATCATACTTCCGGACATTACAGTCTAGCTGCCGCATTTTGCAGCCTCTGTAGTTTCTGAATGACAAACTTTGGTGCCCCATAAAGCACAACATTGCAATAGTCTATGTTACTGGTAACAAACGAGTCGACTATGCTTTCAGTTGCTTGTTGATCGAGGTACTTTCTTATCTGTCTAATCTTCTTCAGTTGAGCAAAACCTCTCCTACATATGCTGTTGACATGGTCAATCATAGTCATTTGAGGGTCAAACAGAACACCAAGGTTCCGGACTACTGATGCATGTTCAATGTTGGATTGACCAACTTTGATACTACCAGAGTTCACTTTCAAAATTTGTTGGCGTGTACCAAGTAACATAAATTTGGTCTTTGTATCGTTGATCTTAAGACGATGTCTCAGCATCCACAACCGCACATCCACAATGAAATTTTCCAGTAGTCTGATCATATCTTCTTCAATCGCATCATTTCCAGGGCTGTAGGCCAGATAAAGCTGATGATCGTCCGCATAGCCACCAACTTTCACATTAGGCAAATGTTTTGCGATGATGTCATAAAGAGAGCTAAGATATCCAAGAAATATAACCGGGCCAGCACAGCTTCCCTGAGGGAGCACCAGTGTTTGCCGCCTACCTGCCTTCTCAGATGAATATCTCGATTAATATTCAGTATATTTACGATCCAAAAACATTTATGGATTCAGTATACTACAATTCAGTCTTATTTGACGAAAATCGGACTAATATTAGAGGAGCAGCAGCCTTTTAAAGTATATACAACCCCCTGCCCCTCCCTGCCTGCGCTGACGCTGGTAGCAAAAAGTCCAAAAAGCCGGCGGGTTACCTGTGCAATTATTTTTTCGTGCATACGCAATTATTTTTTCGTGCGAACGTAAATTGTTTCTCTGCGAACGCAAACAAATTTCTGTGCGAAAGCAAATATTTTCGTGCGAACGACAAATCCCCGACCTTTATTTTTCTTTGCATGTCCCTTTAAAAGCTCCGTAAAGAACAGTTACACTTCAAAGAAAGAAAGTTATGTATTTAATACAGTGGGTTGCAAAAGTATTCATCATCCAGGGAGTTTGCAGGCTAATCTAAGAGTTGCAAAGGGGCTTTAAAATTTGCAGATATACATTATCACCAACTTGGCTGAGGGTGTTTTGGTATACACGGGGCTTGTTTTAGTATTTCGTCTGATTTGTAAGCTTCAAAGTGAGATAAATATATGATGTCAGTGCTGCTTAATATATTTAAATGCTTTAAAACATTATTTTCCGGTTATTAAATGCCCAAGTAGTGGCACACCTGTCACGTTACTGCAGTGCCATCTGTAATAATGAAATCTCAATTGTTCTTGTCAAAATTTGTTTGCTTTTCATGTCAACTATGTATAATTTGAAACATTTATTATATTTTTTAAAAGTTAGTTGGCAGGTGAATTTCAATATGTAAGCAGTTTTAATGTCAAATCAAACTCAAACAATCTCTTACATTCATGCATGTGCTACCACGACGCTGCGTCGTGAGCAAGTAAACACAATGAAACGCTACGGATTCGCAGCTTCAAATGGATAATCATTGCGTTTTCCAGGTATGTAGATATGTGTTGATTATATAATGATATGTCTAACATGATAGGATTGCCAAATCATGGTTCTGTGACCCAGCAACTTGTTCATTTGTGACGAATGACCTTTGACGTCAACCCCGCCGATTCACTGCTCTGTTGAAATTTTTGACGATGGAGTGACCATCACAACTTTTTAGTGATATTTTGTCGCAATCTTGTGATATTTTGCATTTAAATGAATTTCGTGGCCAGCAATTCACATTGACATAGATAAATATTGCCTACAGTTATGACTGAACAGATTTTTTCCGAAAATTTTGATTATCCTAAAAATCTTCAATGTTGACAAAAGTGGCTTTTTGAAAATTTCGTATGGGCCTATGGTTGGAAATCAGTGTTTGCATCTACATGGACTGATGGATCGGTCTAATTTAGCATGTGTGTACAAATTAAAGTAAGAATCCATGCTAGATCAGGCTGACGTTGAACCAATATCAGCTTAATTGATATGTCACATTATCTGATAATGTAGTAAACAATACAGATAAGAAAGGAGACCATTTCATTGATCAGTAAAAAATATATTGATATGCTATGCACTAGTGGCTGGTGCAAAGACTGTCTTTAACACCAATACTTTTTAGAATAATAACCTTTTTGCAAACAACAATATTAGCAGGAAATTCAATATATATGAACATAGATTAGTTACAGACATGACTTTGGGTCAGAGTAAAACTCCTTCAGGTGGATGCACACCCTGATTTATACTGAGATAAATAACAATGCTTTCTACAATAATGACATCTCGCAAATAATGATATATGTTGGAAATTCAATGTAAATTGAATCACTGAAGTATGCCATATTGCCTGGAGAAATGTATGAACATTGATCATTAACTGACATGACTTTGGCATACAGCAAAACTCGCTCATTGCAATCATTTGGTTTAACAGATACAACTGGCATGTGAATACCACCACAACGTGTTACATCCTTGTAAGTCACAGTGACTGTTTGGAATCGTACAGAATCATTTAGTTTCTACGACACCCTCCAGGTGTCATTGCTGAGTGTTGACGTATCGAAACAGGTGCCCACAGTGCCATCTGTGATTGGAGCAAGACTGAAATCTCCCTGCCAAGTTGAGCTACCGCCACAGGGACTTTTATCGACAAATAGCCCTAATGAAAAAGCTGAAATAAAGGTATTACAATTTTAGATGGTGATCATTGGGGATGTGTACTGGTTCAGAATATTTATTGCAGCCTTGAATTGTGGCAACTCAAATAAACTAACTCAGTAATTCTATTCTATGGCATAAAACTACAAAATTTACTTAAACTTTTCTATACCGTAACATTCTGTTCCGTTGTTCTGTGAGAAAATTGCTGCATTTTAATATAATAAAATAACTATAGTATGAGCCAAAATATATGTCCACTTGATTTCTGGTCTTATTTTTAGATATTATATCATTCCATGTCATATAAACCAAATTTCAGAAAGTTGTATTTTTTACACTTAAAACTCATCATATGAGATGTATCTATGAAAAAAATTTCAAAAGTTAAGATAATTTCAAATTTGGGAGAATCATTTTTTGAAAAATATCCAGTTAAGTGATGACTCTCATGACGTCACTGAGAGTTTGTGTGTGCTGTCCTGTGATTGGCAAGGCTGTTCCCTTTTTCAGGGACAATTTATTTTATGAGGTTCACAACATTGAACCTCATAGTGTGAGCCTCATGGTTTTTCTATAGGATCACACTATATTGCGGAATATATATATTTATATTATATGATGCATCATCACACCTACCCGAATTCCAGCATAGTCTGCACCTTGTTGCTTGCAAGCGACAGTGCATTGAGCAACATTCTGTTTGGTTCCTAATCCAACTCGTTGAGGGCTACCAAGAATATAAGGTGGATCCCCTGCATGCCAGCATCCAATGAAACGCTCATCAATTCTGGGAATGGCTGTGAAACAGATTTAAAAAAAAAAACACAATATGACACAAAAACGTCTCACCTTTCTAACCTATTAAACATTTCTGTGTGTTCACTTATTTTGAATTCTTGTTCAATACTTAGTTTACACAGACCTTTTTGTTTTTGTACCAGATCTTAATCTATAGATTGCCTTAATATCCTAACATATCAGACTACTTAAGAGGCACTTCTAACATCCAAACAAACTTTTGAGAACATATGGTTAAGTTTTGTTTAACTTTCTGTGCATGGCCATGTTAGGAATGACCTAACCAGGCTTTCCTAGCTCAGTTTGGGGAAGTGAACTACTAGACGCTAGTTTCAGCTAATTTTGGCATATAGTCCTAGGTTACCGCATTCAAAATGCATAAATTAATGTTTTACACATAACATAACTGGTTACTATGGAATTTTATTTGAGAAGAAAGTGGCTGATCTGCTGTGTAGGGCTCGGGGACCTTGGTTACAAATGCCACCAAGGGGAAGGTTTTTTTTTTTGTCATAAATATATTTACAGGTCATTTATATCATCTCAAGAGTATATAGTTTTCCTCAACCTATAATATTCCATCACACCAGTCTCGAAAAAAGTATCTTTGTTGAAGAGAGCTTGTCTTGTTATTGATGCAATAAGTATCTTCGCAAGCCAGATGCTAATTGCAACTTAAACAAGAGAGATTGCAGGCTTTAATATGCTCCAAAATGTAGTTTAGTTATTACTAAAGATGTTGCTTTGAGTTATCTCTACTCCACCATTTTTTTGGACAGTAATGACTTCACAAGCAATTATATCATTAAACAATAGATGGTGACATCACAAGCTCACTTGAGCAGATATCTAGGTGTTTGGCTGAAGATTATTATTTTGGGGTCATGAATTCTTATATGTTCTTCTTTATTCATATGTATTTTTGTTCTATTGATCTTACAACTAGGCAAAATTATTTCGAATTGCACATTAAAATAAAAAATGTTAAAATTTGGTATCACCTGATGCTCGAAACTAAGATATTACTGCAAGTAGCATTGGATAAATAAAACACTGTACCTGATGCCAACTGATAAACTGCAATTAGTCTCCAAGGGTCTCCACCGCTCTGTGCACACTTATAGACCTGACCATTGAAATTGCAATCGTTACAACCTCCGTTGGAACCATATCTGTCATAACCACCTGAGCCACAGTGACAGTCTTTGCCAAACCCTCCCTGAAATCATAGAGGTATATATTTTATTGCTAAATGGCTCTTTTTTCAAGATACAATAATCAGAAGTAGACTATATTGTTTTCAGAACTCAAAATTGTTTATTAAGACTAATTAGAAGTCACTCCGAGGGCTCCCTCTTGATGAAATTTTACAGCAATATTGCAACGTAAATGAAGACTGAAAGATACATTATTATCGTTAATTAAAGATGAATATAATGGTAAAAAATAGATTAAATTTGAAATTATATTATGAATTTTTGTAGTAAAAAAATAATTTCAATTTGGAGTGTTGTAATTATGACACAAATAACAGTCTTGGATACTGCATTTTGTCGAATATTGTGAAATAAACACATTTTTTAAATATGTAGAAAAATATTTCAAGCTACATGTAAAATAGTTTTTCTTTAATCTGTGAAATACTCTACTTGATAGACATGCTTTTAATGAACATGCATATGTATAAGTGCATCAAATTTGCATATCATTATTAACATCAGATTTAGATATCGTTTATGTTCTCCACTCAGCTGCTGTGAGTCATTTAGAATGCTTCATTGTCATACAACATGGATGTATGTTGTTCAGCAGCCGATCAGGCAGAGATTATGTTGGCATTTGATATTTCTTAGTTAATATAAGACAACACTGTCTCTGCCAAATAAAACATTCGTTTTCTGAATTATTTCCAGTTAACAAAGTCTTATTATAAGCATAGGAAACTATCATACAAAAGTAAAGAATTCCATGAGTCAGTATAAACTGAAGAAATTTACAATTGCTGAACACGCCGGCTGCTTGAAATACCGATACTCTATTATCTCCAATATAAACACAGTGCAAACACACGTGAAAATTCAGCAAATATTCATAAACATTCCTATTTGTGACACTGCCTTTGCTCTGTAAATAACCATCAACCCACAGTTTTAATTTTCAGCCAACTTGTATCATATCGGTGGCATTTTTAGCAGGTTTTTGAGTTCAGCAACTATTTTGCACTGATCATATCATGGTTACCGCAGTTTTTGCACTAATATTTTTTGACTCTACATCAGCGTTGTGCATAATATTTTTGTCATATATTGTCCATTGATTAATTTGCCATCACATCTGCTCTGTTTGATAACCATTTACAGTCACATTGTCTGTACTTTTTCCTGAAATATTACCCAATGTTATCGTAACCAGTTTCTGCCTAGTCTTTTTGCTGCAGGACCAAAGAAGGACCTGACATCAAAACAAGCAGACTTATGGTTTGTCAACATGATGTGCATTACTTGGACAACTATTTGTTCTCTATCACTTCAGAAGTGAAAAGAAAACAGAGACAACCAACCAATTACTCATTGCAAAATTTGTAAGAAGTAATCTAGAAGTTTTTGATACAGGAACTGAAATTTTTTATACACTGCTAGCCCCTCGCTCATGGTTGCATGTTATAGTTGTCCACTGTTGTTCACGTAACAGTCATCATATTTGATGAACCACAACACTAAGCAAAACACTGGACATAAACTTTCAACAATGAAGTTTCTTTGGTTGAAAACCTTCCACAACACTTAAATGGGTTTAACCACAAGGCCCCGTTGAAGCTTGTTGAATGTTACAATTACTTGTTACAATATGGACAACTAAACGGTATGTCCCTATTGGTGCCAAAATTAAAGTTTCAGTGCCTGGGCTCATGGTCAAGAAGGTTTTTCCGAAAATGTGAAATGAATGTTGAATGTTACAATGGGTTTGGACAACTTTCCATGGAGCTGCAATTTAACCTTTGATTTTATAATGAATATATATCCACGGTTACCCAAATTGTATATGCAGAAACATTGTTGTTAATGCTATAAAATATTTTAACATGACCTAAAAATACTGAATTCTTCCTGAGAATGCCTGTCGAAATGTTACTATTAAAGCTCACTTTTGATGGAAAAAGTGTTTGTACCCACGAATGTATTTTATTGAATAGGCACACTGTTGTCAATCCACATGTTAGAAAGTTGTCCACATGCAGTGTTTCAGATTCCTAGCCGTACATTCCTTAGGATCATTGTCATGGCCCATATATGACTATTTCGAACATATAAATGATAATCTTTTTTGTATATTAGTTAAGGGAACATGCTATTGTGTTGATTATTCTAGCGAACTGAATACTCCTTATTGTACGTGCATAAAGTCTTTGGAACAGAACAATTGAATGGCAAGAAACGGATAGACAATACTTTTTATGCTCACTTAGCTTTACTCTGAACAGAATGGATTGCAATTAATAAGTTAAATATTTGTAAGACATTATAACCGTTGGAACACTGTAATATTTCAAATTTTACATAATATAACAAACACAATGAAAAGGGTTAAAAAAATAGGACTCTAATTAGCATAATATGTATGAAGGCCAAGTGGCAATTTTTCGGGTCATCGCACACAATATATAAACACTCGAGAATTAATATTTTCCAAATTTTGTAAAATATAATGTTACTGTATACAATTTCATTAGGGTAAGTGCATTAGTGTTAGGGTTCATCTCTAGATGCAAAGTGTGTGTTAGAGTTCTGCTCGGGAAACGAAAGTGAAACGCCTGCACTCTTGCCTGTCAGATGAACACTTAACAATTTTAATGATGCCTATGTGCTATTCGAATGATTTAGCTGCAGCGCAGCCTATGTTTTATACATGTGAACATTCTTATCTTTTGTGTACATTTTAATTGCATTGTTATATTAGGACCAGTATTTGTACATTTTTGTAAAATATTAATCAGTATTTGTGATTTGATCTGTGGTTTACCATCTACCTTTTATAAATATATACTTATATATTATTTCGCTTTAACACTGAATGTCTAAGAGCGGGACTCTGCCCGAAAAACATCAAATTATGGCAACTGGGACCTTAAACGTTAAGCTATATATTATGTATAAAATAATGAGAACTTGTATATTATACTTCTGTAGGTGTAGTTTTAGATAGACTTGGTGGGTAGAGATATATCTGACAAATGTATCTTTTTTATTATAATAAAGTGTCAATAAAAGCTATATATAATATAATTTTCATTAAAATCCTTATGGGACTCCTCACCATCTTTAACTGTTAGACGCTTGATGGTCTTCAAACTTACCCCCATTCCAAAGTGACTGAATTTCTGTGCTTCACATGCTATTGCACATTCACCAGTATTTTTTGGACCATTTGGCCACCAGAAAAAAACCCATTAATGCCTCTTGTCAGTGAAGCATCCAACATATGAGTAAGGGACAGCATCCACTTGAAATTGAAACGCATATATAGATAACCAGGAAACACTGGCATAAGTTAAAACAACATTTCAATTTTCATGAAAAGTATGCCATAATCATTTCAAACATTATTATATTAATATATTGCCAACAATTGGTGACAAATCAACCTGATATATGTACTCTGTAAACAGTCATAAATTTTCACCAAGATGGCAGGCCAACATCAATATCATAATATAGTAATATATATACTTTGACCAGATTTAGAAAATCTTAGTATGACATTCAATGTGATGGTGATATTGGTTTCTTTGATGACATTTTGGGAGGATATCTTGGTTTGACATTCAATTTGATACCATTGATTTGCAAGAATCAATAAAATGCATTTATCTTTGCATTTGGAGGTCAATACATGTACTGAATCAATAAAAGATGAGTAATTTTCTATATATTCTCGAATGTAAATAACATAGCATGACAGATGAGGTCAATATTGTTCCAAAGTTGATCATCCGCAGTAGATGAAGCATGTTTATTGGGATGGCCAGAAAATCAATAACATTGAAAAGATTGATGGTTCACCTTGATGCTTTTCCACTAGTCTACAAATAACATTTAACTGAAATTAGTAAATCAGTCTGCTGCTCAAATAATGAGATACTCTTATAAAACAACTGGTGAATAACCTTACTTAGGAAATATTGAGTTTCCAGATAGCATCTTAAATTTAGGCTACATAATTACAATGTTGACTGATGCTGGAACAACATCATATTTTATAGAGAGATAGTGAACCCAGCAAGGCTCTGGATGGTGGGGAATCAGTATTCAGAAGAAAACGAAGTGAATGCAATCGATTTGGCCACTGTCATATTGAGTGACAATCCAGCTTTAAGTTAATAGTTTCACAGAAGCGTTTTTATCAACTTAGAAGTTAAGATTTGACTTGTAGCTAACATTGTTAGCCCCATTCTCACCTACAAGAACAGCTACAAATTGTGCACCAAACTATCACAAAGTGGGAAAATTTTCATGCCAGTGCACCAATGTCATCTGAAAATAGGTCAAATTCTTAATTAGCTCAATTTTTGCAATTTTATGATAGTTTATTATGAGATGCACCAAACAGTTAGGACTCTTGACGATCTCTTTACAAATGCCTACGAGTTGTGTCTACGACTTCCTACAAACTCCTAAAATATTCTATGACGTACTTACTTCCATGACGTACATCTGACATATTCCAAGTTTTTTCCATATAGGAATTCAATAACATTTTAAAGTCATAATTATCTTGTCCATGACTATACGAAATGATTGGGTATATGACTCATTAAACATGAGTGAAGAAATGTTTAAGCAGGGTGAATAATGCCAAAGGAACCAGCCGTTTTAGAGAAGAAGAAGAGAAAGAAGAAGAAAACAGACATCTTTATACAAATGCGCAAAACACTAAAAATGAAATCATCAGTAAAATAGAGATTCATGAATAATAAAAAAGGGATAAACCTGGCTAAGACATGATAATTATAATCACAATTTGACTTGATTTGAAAATAAACAGTTCACAAAATCAATCAAGCTATCATCACAAAATATACTTACATAATTAGAAAAATTCTAGACTCATGTCTTAGCAAAAAATATATAAAACAAACATTTCCGATGTAGTCAAATAATTTAATAAGAATGTATTAAATTGTATAAAGGTACAATGTAAAAATATACTTATATAATCAAACAACTGGAAACAATGAAAATTTCATGGTTTCTACATCGAAAACATGAATTGTTTCATCACAAGTGAAGTGAAAAATGCCACACGCTTAGGTTTTGTGTGGGACTGGCTTGTCAAGCACTAATATCAAAGCATCAATATTAAATAGATCTGTGATAAACATAAATAGGGGTGAAATGCTAAGTCAATGAATTCTTGATGACACAGGCCACCAATGAACAGTCCAGTAATAAGTGGGAAAAAAGAAGAAAAAAAAGATAAAATAAAAGTGTAATTTGAAACAGTCATTTGACGTAGGCTATCAATATTAAAGCGCTACCTTCTCCATTTAATATGGAAGTGACTTAATTTCTTTAGACGCTTCTTTTAGACCTGGCAAACAACAATCCAATTACAATTTGTGTATTTTCGCTTTTTTTTTTTTTCGCCAATTTTATATTGTTTATTTAATGCCTATTGGCTTTTAAGCGTTCAATATGTAGCGAATAAACTCATGCACATCCTAAGTGTTAACAATTTTCAGATCAAATGACTCATGAAACTTACTCTCGATTGTTTTTAACTTCTAAACGTTATCAATGTTCAATACTCAACATTTACCTTTTGGTTCTGTCCAGAATGAGGCAGGTTAATCCATGCAAAAAATAGCATTGTCTTGTCTGGTCATATCTTTTCTTCTCTTCTCTTCTCTTCTCTTCTCTTCTCTTCTCTTCTCTTCTCTTCTCTTCTCTTCTCTTCTCTTCTTTTCTCTTCTTTTCTCTTCTCTACAACACTATAATCAAAATGGCCTGATCTGGTTCTACTTTTATGACATATTTAATATGATAAATGTCAGATGTATATCTCTGATATAAATTACACATTTCTATTGACATCTTGTCACTGAAAATAAAATGTTGCTTTTACCTACCACATTCTCATGATTATGTCAATTTCCAAGTCAGTATATTATTGATTAAAAACATTCTGAAATAAATTACTAGAAATTACCTCAATATCAAATCTTGAAAAAGAACAAATATTAAACAATATTTAATCAATCAGGTTTTTAATATATCCTTCCCTTGCATTATCCAAGCCAAAAACCTGCAAGCTGCAATATTAACTGCATTGGTGGGGTAATTTACTTGTCCTAGTTAAGACACCTAGTAAAAAGCACCTTCAATTGAAATAGAACCATGAAGAGTGTCATGGTCAGTTATAGAACACCTTTAAATTATTATGCAACAAATAGTTATGAAATTCAATTTATTGAAAAATTACATTTTACCAAATGTGGAGTTTCAAATGAAAGAATAACAATTGTTTCATATCTCTATATATTAATACATTGTCATAGAACATATGGATGGATCCAGGGGGAGGGGGGTGTTGGGGATGTGTCCCCCCCCCCCTCACCAGCCCTCCTCCCAAAAAAGGGAAAATGTAATGAAAAAGGGTCAGAAAAAAAATATAATAAAGAATAAGTGTAAGAATAAATATATATATATTGATTGAAATTTGGTATATCTGTCATGGTGATGTGAGAAATAATTTAAGCACTTTTTCTGGAAAATAATTCGAAGACTAAAACACTTAACCTTGCAAACTTTTTCCGAAAATACTTGTAATAAAAAAATAATAATGTCTATGTATTTGCATAGTGACTGTTTCAGAATTGAATTCTCCTCACCGGCGTTTGGCATTGAGTATGGAATCAGAGGTCATTCTGATTTGGTATCTTGGTATCAGAGTTTGATATCAGTTTTGGTATCAGAGTTTGGCATCAGAGTTTGGTTTGTCAGCAGAGTTTGGTATCACAGTTGAGAGCCGGAGTGGGATTCAAACCCATGTCCTGAATGCCAGTGGTTTAGCAAGCCAGTGCTCTAACCATTAGGCCACAGTGCTCCCATGGCCTAGTTGTGCTTTTTGATAGTGAAGTTGCCATATCTTTGCTATGTTTATTATAAAAACTGTATTCTTCATTTCCAGAGCAGAACATGTGAATAACCAATATATCTCTGCTATGTTTTACAAAATAAGAAATAATTACAGTTTATGTTGCTTTGTTTAAAGCCAGTTCTGACATAGCAGGTAAAGAAATCAAAGGTATAAGGCTCATATCGTGACCATTATGACATAATCCCTTGGAGTATGGAAGCCTTGACTGTGATGATTGCATTTTGGCTATTTGAGGGCAGCAGAGGACATAGCCAAGGTACATACAACCGCCAACATAGCCAAGGTACATAGCCAGCAAAAAGCCGGGGATGGATACACTCAAGTTTATCCTACAGCTACAATGGTCGACGTACGGTATACCTGCAATAGAGTGCCAGTGCAACTACGGCAACAGCGGTAATCATTCTAGATCTCTAAGGAGCATTCTCTCATGGGCAATAGGCACTCCCGATACAGCTACAGTAGAGATTTTGAGGTCTAGGAGGAGTATCCGTTGGCTTCACGTCTTTTCCATAGAGTTGGTCCCGGCAAGATTCTATAGCTCTACCATTGGTGCCCTAGAGGCATCCGGGAGTCATATGTCATTGCCATAGGGGCTACCGGGACCATCTGTAGCAACCAAAGTGCAGTTGCTACATATGAACTCCCAGTTATGATGGCTTTGTTCACCGTTGCAATGGATCTATCCTTGACTAGGTAAAACAAGCCGGCAGATAGTTCGCGGAAATAAAACAATGATAGTAGCCTCTATAGGTACTCCTCCTGGTAACCTCAAAATCTCTATCTGTATTGGGAGTGTTTATCTCTCATGTGGGAATGCTCCTTGAAGATATGCCACCAATGCTCCTCAAACACAAGGAATTCGCAAATGTCTCTGAAAACGTACATGTTAGTTATAGAACTTTAACATGAATGAAACTTACATATATTAGTATAAACGTCATGAGCAACAGACATGACTAATCCAGTCTTATGGTAAGTTAAACAGTACCAGACTTATCCTAGTCTTATATAACTTAGACAATAATAATCAGCACAGGACTTATTCTAATGTTATCGCAACTTAGATAATAATACTCACTGTGACAGACTGAAAATATATATACATAAGATAAATATGTTATACAAGCAAATATATCAAGAAAAAATGGTGAACCATCTAGAATTAAAATGAACAATTTTGATGGGGTATTGGGAGGGTGGGAACGAAGGAATGAAAGCGAATGACCACTTAGCCCTTGTCCCATAGTTTTATAGGGCTTGGAAAGGGATTAAAATGATATGCCTATGATTGGCCGATATGAGGAGTGCGGCGCCAGGAAAGGTGGGGAGCATTAATGCTTAACTAATTTTATATTAATAAAATATATTTAACACAATATTTAGCGTACTTCCATTGGTATAAAAAAAAGCATTATAATGTTGTTAAGATGAAGTTTATAAAGCAGTGCTATAAATTTGATATGATAGGTGCAATATCATATTTTCACCAGACTACACATGTAGCATATATAATGTTTGTCATGAAACTCCCAAAACAGCACAACAACACTATTTTACACATATTTTGGCAATGTTATAGGCATCTAAACTATTATATAGCTTCGGCAACATCTCTCAAGCCTAGCAAATTACCAACCTTGGAGAGCCAGACCGAATCATTACAGTCCAACATGTTGCAGACCGAAAATGATACAAGTGTTATAGTAGAGCCTGAAACTTCAGATTATCAGTTTTAGTATTCTTTCTTTTTATTGTGGTTTCAAATGGGGTTATATTTAAAATAGATTACAAGTCATAGTTAACATCATATAAATGTCTTTCTGTATATAATTGTTGTACCATTTCTATCAAAATAAAGTAACTATCTGTCTATCGATCTATCTATCTATCTATCTAGTATATTTAGGAGTAGTAGTGAAGAAGTTCTGTTCCGGAAACGGGAAAACAAATATTTTTATTTTATTTTTGTGCCTTGACATTTAACCAAAAAATGGCACAACTAGAAATTTAAAAAAAGGCAGTGTGTTTATTAGATAGCGTAAGATATTGGCTATTTAATGGTACCAAATATTGTTGCTTACTGGATAGCTAACTTTCCAGCTACCAGAAATTTGTTGAGCAAATAATAGTTTTGTGGAAAATGACACATAAATATCTTGGAGCTGGGTATTTACAATGGTAGCATAAATTTGGTAGTGTATTTACTAGATAGCCTAATTGATTGGCTATTAAATATTTGGATAGCTAACGATCCAGTTACCAGACATTTTTGGAGGCAAGTTAAATATTTTGTAGAAAATCACACATACAAATCTGGGAGCTGGGTATTTAGAATGGTAGCAGAAATGTTGTAGTGTATTTACTAGATAGCCTAGTCTAATGGCTATGTAATGGTACTAAATATTGGGGTTTACTAGGTAGCTAACTACTCAGCTACCAGAAATTTGTTGAGCAAAGTTAAATTTGTTTGTAGAAAATGACACATAAAAGTCTGGGAGCTGGGTATTTAGAATTGTAGCAGAAATGTTTGGTGTATAGATAGCCTAATCTATTGGCTATTTAATGGTACCAAATATTGGTGCTTACTGGATAGGTAACTATGCAGTTAAGAAAAATATGTTGAGCAAATTGAAATATTTTGAGTAAGCTTTTCATAAAAATGTGGGAGTTGGGTACATTGAATGATAGTTCAAAGCTGGCAGTCTATTGTTTAGATGGCCTAATGCCTCGGCTATTTAATGGTACCAAATATTGGTGCCTACTATTCCATCAGCTATTCATTGCTGCAAACAATGGTGCATGCTTATTTTATAGCTAACTTTCCACATTTGCCCAGATATTTTACTGGTATCTGACTGGGAACTAGAACTGGGAGCTGAGTCCACTTTACTGGTAGCTGGCTCGTAGCTGACTGGGAACTAGAACTGGGAACAGAGTTCATTTTACTGGTAGTTAACTGGTAGCTGACTGGGAACTGGAATATGGGAACTGACTTCATGGATCTATACCTGTATGATGATTTTCTCTCTCAAGTATTATTTGTGACTGTTCTTTAACATTTTTTTTTTACAGTATAGTGTTAATAAACTTTTTAAATAGGAAAAAAAAAACGAAGAAAAATGTCAATGTTTCATCTTGTTAATGTGACAAAATGCAATTAAAATATACAAATAGTCAATTATCGATACAATTTTAACAACTTTCTCCTGCAATTAAACAGAGTCTTGGCATTGGGTCAAAAAGTACCCACTTTGTCCATTCAATATTCAATAAATTTTATTGATTTGTTATGTGAGATCTGTGGCCAGGAAGTGCCCCAATCACAATAACAAAGAAACAGCAATAATAAAATCTAAGGTAATTATTTGGTTCCAATAGGTTTACTAGGAAATTGCTTCATTACTAACAGGCCTACATTGTCTTATACTGTCTTGTCTTTTTGCTACGGGTCTGAAGGCTTAGTCCGCTTCTATGACTAGCGGCAGACAGATGTAATGACAACATGATAAGGCTGATTAGAGTCCACACCAGTTAACACCCATTTACCAATTGGTAGTGTCTTTCACTCGCCTCAGCATATACACCGAGTACAAGGCACCTCCAATTTTTAAGGAGTGCCTGGACCAGCATACAACAGTATCTTTGAGGAGCTGGCCTTAGTGATAACAGCTTTTCAAACCTCATATTTAAACAAATGTTCATAACCCATTGGTGTAGGTGTAAAATTATTTGTAAAACAAATCTTCAAAGAAAAAGGAGACATTTGGCAAAAAGAAATTAAATCAATGATATTTTCAGTGAATGAAAACATTTGGCAAGTGTTCGATGCCGCCATTTTTATGGCATTTGTTTTTTCACGAATTTCTGTTTTCTTCTTATTTGTGGACATATTTAGTCACAGGTAAAAATTGTTACATGCATACAGCTTTCGCATGTTACCATTTTAAGACTTAAACTCGAAAGGTGACATTGACTTTTCAAAAAAAAAAGTATTAACACTCTGACATTAGGAAAGAGTTTTTTCTTTCTTTCTTTCTTTCTGATTTAAAAAAATATATTAATATTTGATTAATCCACCTATGCACATATCCTACAACACACAAAAACTCCTTGTTATATTTTAATCATGCTTTTCCACTGTGAACTGTGTAGTGCAACTAATCTCAATTGTAATCGTAAAAATGTCATATATAACAATAGACAGAGCATTGCATAGCAGAGAAATTATAAGTATTTTATCAAAAATTGCACAAGTTGACCTACATCTCCGCTAGATGTTTATCGAATGAGACATTAAATTGGGGGTGCCTTGTACTTTGTGTCTTTGCTGATGAAGTAAAGGGTCCTGTCCATGGGGTAAATGTGTGACATGATGTGGACTCCAAGCCTTGTTATCTGATCATTATGTCTGCCTCTGACAGCTGGTCATATAAGCTGTCTAAACTTCAGACCTAGTAGCATTGAGATATTGACATTGACTACAGCATGATAGTGTCAATTCATGATCATAAATAACTTTACATCTTTTACCCAAAGTAGGCTTTTCCCTACTAGAGTGTACTAACTGTACCCACGCTAGTGGGTAACCCAAAGATAATCTGTAGCTCTAAAAGATATAGCCACACCTCTCAACACACAATATTTGGTAAACCACCTGGAGACAACTGCGTAGAGCTTGGATCTATTTCATAAAATATGAATATCGCTAATTTCCTTGACCAATACACAATCTGTGATGTATTCAGCTTGTTTCCAGTAGATTTCCTGAATGATAATTGGTTTATCTCTCAATATATGCATAAAATGATGGGACGTGAGAACGCATGTACATATTATTGTACTGCTATAGAAACATGAAGCAGAAACATTCCAAACTATCAAGGAAAACAAATTGATTAGTGCCCAGTTACCAGGAAAAGCTCTGTTAATACTGATTATGCGTCTTAAGGTCAAAGCCCTCCTGGACCCCAAAATACCTTACACAGTATTCTTGTATTTATGCAATATAGGTCAAAAGAAAAAGAAAGAAAAAGAACTATGCCTGCTACTATAGGTTAGATTTTATGCCATTACACTAGCTATGCTCAGCAAATAAAGCTTGCTTGATATTTCATTTTCTGCAGAAATCTAACACTACTGAATAATATAATGACCAAACTTTGCTCCTCATTTAGTGGTTACAAGCTAGTTGTGCCTTTTGATAATCACATTGTTATTTTATTCTTAGTGCATTGTGACAATTTTGTAGAACATTTGATAATATCTAAACTATTCAAATCAAATTTAAACTAATTTTAAATCAAATGTTAGCAAAAAAAGTCAGTTGTTGGGTTGGCCTACCAGTTATTGACTTTATTGTAGATGACTTAAATTTATGATTTGAAATAACCTGTGTATAATCTGAAGTAACTTTTTGACATTTAATGTTATTTTATTTTCCTGTTTTGTTTCAGAACTCAGAAGCTCCCCAATGTTATATTTTGCAGATTATAATGACAATCTATGCAAGATGTCTGTTAATGGCGGCAGGGACATACCTGTTAGAGGTGATTTTAAGGTACATTACTATAGATCACTCACATACGATCCTGTCAAAGATTATCTCTACTGGGCTGGCTGGGTAAACGAAACTAAAGGCATATGGAGATTGTCCCTTTCTTCAAATACCACAATGTTTTCGCAAATGCCAGGTAAGTAACATAAATTGCCTTACTCCTGTTGCACTACTAGCATTGTAGACAATCACATGACATAGCCAAACTTCTTAATAAGGCCTTGAGGCCATAGGCCGTATGATCAGGCTGGCAGAATATCACATGACCCACGATTATTGTAGATTTCAATCTCACACATGTGCAATGGCTACCCATGGTGGTTATCTTCAAGTTTTAGTATGAGATTCTCATGACCAACATCATGAGGATCATCTATTCAAGCTCTACCCTGCCAACACAAGCATATTGTGATAATCTTGTCACAACATTATATAATATTGTCACAATATTTTAGATCACATCGTTGCAGTACGAAAGTGTGGACCCTAGAAAAGTGTGCAGCAACATTTCTGATAGTATTCCCAAAAACATCATGAGTAGAACATTCAGATAATTTTTTATAATTAATCCTTCCAATACAATATTGTGAAAATATTTTTACAGCATTGACATGTTTAACTAACATTTTGAGTGACACTGTATTGCATATGGTTACCCCATTAAAAAGTCCACAGTCGAAACATTATTGCACATGTTTCCCTGAAAAATAGCCAAAAGATACTCATGACATTGATGTTATTGTATTGAACAAATACTGTGACTACTTGCAGAATATATTGTCACAAGATTGAAGTGTGGACCCGGATTACTTTGAAGCAATATTTTCTAAATATTTAAGAAAAAATATTTTCACAATATATGACTGAGGTTTAATATATAAAATATAACAGCAACATGGCTGGAATACGGAAAACATCTTTATTTTAAAATGAACATTCGATCAGTATCTGTTAGTTATCAACTTCAACAAAATTGCAATTATTTCTTTTTTATACTGGATATATAAATGGCAATAGTTGGTGAGCTTTCACAGTGATGTATCTCTCCACATCATGTCTTGTTGTCAGTCAGGCTTATGATTAGGTCAACTTCTACCTCAGTATACACCTCTGAAAATTATAGTAAAGATAACAAATCACATCTTCTCAAATTGAAACCGAATATATACATATATATATATTACATTTGCAAGACATCAGAGACTGTGTTGTCCATTTATGATGTAGCAAATTGTTTAGGGGCGGAGTGGGTAAAAAAACAAAAATCACATTTCGAAGAAAAATTAATCTTTATATGTTTTCTTCAATGACTTATCCCGGACTACAAAAAAAAAAATACCCATAATTTTGCAGATGTTCCTGGATTTTGTTGCTGAGATTTGAAAACTCTCTCCATGTCAAAATGGCTACCAGAAGAATATAATCCCTAGATGGCACTTGTAAATTTAAATTAATATGCTCATAATGTGAATAAAAAAATTGCAGCTATGCTTTTAATGATATTTTTTTAAATATTGCACAGACATCAATACAATATACATATTATCATTACCTGATGTTGTGAAAATATTATTTGAGCATAACAAAAGGGTGGACATATAAATAGCAACACCATTAATCATATTATAACAAAACATTATGGAAATAATGGCAGAACACATTTTCATATGGTGAATAAAATCCCTCTTGCAATGTGTTTAACAACCTATTTACAAATATGGCACAGCAGATACTAAGAAACGCCACTTCCATTGTCAACGCCCCTAGTGGACAGTAAAATGAATTTGAAAATAGCTCTGTCAAGTCTGTAGTTTTCTCAATTTAACAATTAAAATAAGTTAATAAACCATTTCCACACAATTTCACTGTTTTACGGGTCTAATGAAGCTAAAGTATTAGATATTTATCTGCACCATTGCATGTTTATAATCTGTGTTGGGGCTGTGATGTCGCCGGAGCCCTCTAGTGAGTTTTAGTGGAACTAGGCAGCAATGGAAGCGAAGCGAACATGAATTTGAAAATTATTTTGAAAAGGAAGTTTCCACTGGCTTTTTCAGTAAAATCTGAGTGTAAGTCGACAGTAAATAGAGCAGTACTCCTGTACATAATGACAAAATAAGGTAGGCTAACGTGTTTATCGAGAAATATGTGTCGTAAATGTCAACTTCCAAGAATTCCTGTCAAAGTCGTTCCGACCCTACATTACATCTAATGCAATGTAGGTCGGTTCTGGCTAGCAGGGAAAGTAATATTGTGTAGTTCAGTTCAGTTTATTGGACCTTCTTCAGTTTGTACAGATTCAGACATACTATAATGTGTAAAAAGAATGGCAGATGCCTACTGTCGTATTGGCCATTTACCCATAATGCAAAAGTTACAATAAAATACAAACATTAATAACATTAAAATAAATAAAAAAAATTTTTAATAAATATTACACATAGAAAAAGAAAAAAGTATTGCAAAATATATAAATAGGATTATGGAATATTAATAAAGAAAAAAAAATACAATCAATTTATTTACACAAAGAAGGAAGTAAAAAAAAAAATCAATGAAGTTATATACATTATGAAGAAATGTATAGACTTATATACAGAGAGAAGAAGGTGAGAAAGGAAAATTATGGTAATGATGGTGGTTGCACTCCTGGTAGAATAAGTTATTATATGAATTGATATAAAGCAAAATTTCTTAATTTTCAAAATTACAGTTTTTCATGTCATGCATTTAATTGAACAAATTGAAATACATTTTATGCAAATTTGTTATATTTGCACATCTTAATTTTCAAACATCTTTAACTTCACATCAAAGGTTAGATTACCTAAGATGCATCAGCAAGGCAATAAACATTCAAATTAATAATTGCATTGCGTAGTGGAGATCATAAAGATTCTTTGAGTGTTTTCAGTTCGAAAATATACCAAATATTAAGCGAGATACAAATAGGAGAACGCATATCAATTGGTTGTTGAGCGTCATGGCCAATGCCACGATAAGCGCCGCTCATTCCAATCTGTTAAAACGGATTTCTAGGAGGAGCAACATTCCATCGTTTATATAATTCATACTGATTCCGTGGGGGTTTTCAGATAAAACATACACCAAATATTAAGCAAAAGAGAGGCCAGAAATAGGAAGACAAAGCAATATATGATTATGGATACCGTAGATTGCACTGTGCAATCAATGACATCCGGGCATGTGCTACATTTTACACTACGTTGTGGTTCTATACACATCAGAGGGATGTGGCTTGGATGACTCTGGCATTTTCATATTAAACTATGCAAATATTTATAATAAATCAAATATCTTGCAAATGATCATCAGAACTAGATACAGAAATAAAATAAAATAAAACAGAAATATACAATCTTATCAAGCCACAAACATTGCTTCCCGGCATTGGTCTTTCAATTGCTCAATATTTATTGCATTGTTTAGTTGAAAACAAAAAAGATAGCTTAAAAAATACCTGCACAATAATTCCAAAATCTCTTGTCTCTATCCTAAAATTGGTTCAAAGTTATCAATCGACTTTCTTCATGACGTTGGCAAAGATGTTTGAGAACATGCTTTTCTATCTTCTCAGTTCCATATGTTGCGTCTTGTTTCTCTATTTTTGAAAAAAATAAAAGTATAGAATGCTACTTAATGAGTGATTAATGTTTGTTGGCTTTCTGTGTAATAAGATTACTTCAAAGTATTGAACTAAGTGACAATCATCATGACATTTGCTATAAGGGTTTCAGTCTAATAATAAAGCAAGAACGTTATCCCCACTGATCATAGGTGTATATCTTCTTTTTTTTTTTTAAAGAAAATAAAATATCTCCGCAAATTCGCTTAGCTTAAAAATATAAATAAAGGTCAATAATATTCTGAAAAAAATATTACATATTTGACAGTGTGATGAAATCCCAAAGACTACTTTTCTATCCATGGACAATTTACGAAAAAGAAAAACCATGAAGTACATTCTAATTTACCTGTATATTCTCGACCTTCAACATTCATAATTCAAAACCACATCTATAAACCTGAAACAACATGCGCTTTTCATTGATTATGTAATGTTTTTGATTTGTGTAAGTTTTGAGGCACGCAAAAAAATAGAATAAAATAAAATTTAATTGACAATTTAATTGGTCTTGGATAAAAAATGTACATTATAGAAGCTTCAGTCTATTTGTTTAAAAAAACATCACTATCTATTCTATATATATAAATAACAAGTGAATATAGTAAAGGTTACAATTTAATTCAGTCGAAGTCAAGTCATGGTCATCCAGAAAAACCGACAATTTTTACAAATTGTTTTGAATGTAAAATACAATGAGAAAGCAATACCCATAATTAATTAATTAATTAATGTTGATAAATGGATCATATCAAGACATTTATTAATTCAGAGATTCATTGAATTTTTGATTCATTCATCCATTCATTCAACCATCCATTCATTAAAATAGTAACAAAGCAGAAGTAATGTTGATATATGGATCACATCAAGAAAATGATTGATTGATTTATTCATTCATTCATTCATTTATCCATCTTTCTATTACTTTATTCATTAAAAAAGCAACAAAGCATTGGTAAACACAATAATTTTCATGAGAGTTGTTGTGACAGTTTACATAAGTAATAACTATTAATGCAAATAACATATAAAGACAAGGAAAGTTCTAAAAAAGAACAAAAAAGTGATTTAAAATAATCGGGCAAAAGAAATTGTAGAAAGAGAAAAACAAATATGACACAACAAATTGAAAAGTATGCATGATGAATCCGTGAAACAGTGCTGAAATATAGTGTACACAAGATGATGATGATGATGATACATCATGTATAGACTATGATTTGTATTACAGGCCATATTGGGGGAGTTGCTGTAGATTACATTTCTGGTCTTCTATATGTAGCTGATCCCCTAAAGGGTGAAATTAGACTCTTTGATTTCGAGAAACAAGTCATGCAAACTTTGCTAAGAGGCCTGAATTCACCATTCTCAATAGTCGTGGATCCAGAGAATGGGTAGGTTTTTACATAAAATATACAATGAAATTGTTATTCTTGTTTATATTTCTATCTTGTTTATTTGTATTATATTTTTATAATTCTACTTCTACAACCAGATGTCTGATACCTTGATTTTCAGGTGGCTCTTTTGGTCTGATGAAGGCAATGGGACAATCACAAGAGCCACAATGGCTGGTGGGCAGAGGAAGGTCTTAGTGTCTGACCTCACAAATAGCAGTTATTATTCAACTTTCCTAGCTCTTGATCAGCCAGGTAAGTTGCAATAGAATAACATGGAATTTGGCAGATCACAAAACTTCATGTTGGATGACACACCATCCAACAATTGCTTATATTTATTTACAAAAGAGAATTCCTCCGTACATTTTACAATATACACCTCTGCAACAATGGGCACCAGCATAATAGTATATTGTACAACATACACTGTAACCATCCAATAAAAACTGGAGCCATCCAATTTACACAGCAGCATTCAACAAACATTTATTCATTTTTATGATGTTTGCTTTTTTAACCCTCAGGTGGTCGACTCTACTTCTGTGATTTGAATCCGCGCATCATGGACTCCATAGCTCTTAATGGGACCAACCGTCTGAACCATGTGCGTGTCCAATATCGTTGCTATGGCATTGTAGTGGATGAACAATACATCTATACCGTAGGAATCAGGTAAAGATACTACCAACGGTAACACCAAATAATAGTTTTAATACTCCTCAGTATTTTGCCATGGTGTCCATTGTCTCTAACATAATGCTTATGACCACATCAAAATTCATTATATAATCTAAAACAGGGGTCCATTGTATGTTTTAAGTAAAGTAGTATGTCACACTAACAACGGGAGATGTTGTCATTAGCCAAATAGCAAATATCACAAACATGGGTTATAGTCTGACTCACTTTCTGAACTAGTTAGGATGTTATGGGCAAACAACAAAAACAAGCTAGTAAACAATTTAATTGGAAGACATTCGGAAAACCCTACACTATTGGACAGACTAGTTTTTCATAAATTCTAATGTCTGCTGTTTTCTGTAAGAAGTTGTATTTCACTAAAACAATTGGTAAAGCTCAAGATGTGTAGTTTTTTTCCTAAAGTTTCAGTTCTAAAAGTATCATCCATTCCTTTCAACTGACACTCCTGAGCAATTCTTTTGTTAACTGGCAATCCTCCTACATGCAGCCTTCTTTTTTACAGAAATTTTCTTATTTTCATATAAAACTTCAGAAAATCTTCCAAATTTTTTTTTACCTGAAAATTTCTCCTTGCTAACCTTTTCTTTTTTTTAAATGAAGTCCAAACCCATTTTTTTCCTACTTTTGCTGTGTGAATAGGGACACACAATGATACAGTTTGACTGTTATCATCAGAAAACTGTATTTTAAGGTTGGAAAAAGGGCCCAAGCACTAAAGTTTCAAGCATTTTGTTTCAATAACAGCCTTTGTGCCATTAACATTCAGATATATATTTGCTCTCTCTCTCTTTTCTTTTCTTTTTACCAAGGAGTGTACACCAGTCTCACCATCGGCATCAGACTGGTATTAAACATTTTGGTAAAAATATAATGATCTATGGTTTTGATGTTTAAATTCCTAAATTACAAATCCAAAAGCTCTGCTTGTGCCGTCACCCAATGTTTTTGCCTGGATGTCAAATTTTAAAGATTCTTGAAAAGTTAAAACCCAAATATTGGCTAACTTTTAAATCATGGTTTGAACCATTAAATTCGTAGTATGTTGCTAATGGTGACTGATTTCAAAAATTAATTATATTAGTTTTACCTGCATTTATATTCAACATCCATTGTTTACACCAATTGGTGCACTTGTTCAACATTAATTTTATATCAACTTCAATTTCTGTGAAAATCTCCAGGTCATTTGCATATTTTATCGACAGTAGCCTATTACCGAAATAAGAAATGTGCAATATAATTAGTGAACTACCCTATACATACACCACAGAACAAAATAAAGTATGACTCATTTTGAGTAAAGAAGAATCAGTGAATTCATTAGACTCCCTCTGAATCGCTCCATCCCTTTCACTAATTTTGAAAACCTTTCGACATAGCAGCTACTGCCATCTGGGGTTGACTTGATGTACTAGTGGTACGTCTGAATTGCAAATAATGTCGGGGTGGGCTCACATCAGGGGTGGGTTACAATACCCTTGTGTAAACTTAAAATTCCACATACAGTATACCAATATTAGAAATGCCACATTTACATAATATTTAATGTTTTAAAATAATTTATTTGACTTTGTACTAATATAATGTTGAATACTAGATGACTCACCGACTGTCCAACTCACAGCCAAAATTTTTGGTTGAATCACTTCTATTTTATGCTCAGCTCACCGTCATTCTGTAGTCAACTCACCTCAACCATTTGGTCAACTCACCCCAACCATTAGTTGACTCAATGCCACCCCAATGGTTGACTCACTGCCACTTTATTGGTTGAATCACCACACCTCTGTATTGAGAAATACTGTGGTTGATTTATTAAAATTGACTCACTGCTAAAATTACTGCTAACTCATTGGAATTTGGTTTTGATAAAGCTGAATGGTACTTGTATACAGTACATGTGTCAATCAAAGCAACAGTATATTCTGCACTGTTGGGTCAATAGCAGTTTATGATATGATGGCATGACATCATTTCTGACAGAAGGCCTATTTATGTAATCGACCACACAGAAATTGCATTAGTAACTCTTTTATCTTTGATACCAGAACTGTGTTGAAAGAGCATTTTTTAATATTTATAATTTTAAAGAAAATAACGGCAGTGACTTGACCAAAGAAATAGCAAATTAACCAAATTACAAGGCGGTGACTCACCCAAAGCGGTGGTGAGTCAACAATAAGTTACACAAAAGCGGTGGTGACTCAACTAATTTTGGTGAAACAGTGAGTCGTCCTGTTACCATAGTATTAACAAAGAGAAATATTATGTAGTTCATAAAAGTTAAGCCAATACACAATTAAGCCAAATATACTACATCCATAAAAATCATACCTAAGAAGTGAAGACATTGATAATATTAAATTAATTTTAACAGCATTTTTTATGGAATCAAATTTAAATTTAATTTCAAAGGCAGTATATATTTCATGGTTATCTACATGTTAATTACAAAGTTTAACTCTATGTCTGATATATAGTTAATTGATAGGATACTTTTGTTAGTGTAAAGTGTGAAATCAATCTTTCTTGAATTGCAGTCAAAAATGACAGGTGAGTGATAGGGGATTCACCATCTCAATTACACCTGGTTCATTGCAATTCCTTTCAGTCATGCATGGCTGAACAATACCATAAACGTGGCTAGTTATTAAAAGTATAAATACATTGCCTGTCACTGATATTGGCGGTCTTTGATAATAACATGCTTTATTCCAATATGATATATCTGTATACATTTTGTTTGTTCATATTTCTATTATCCAGGGGTGTGTATGAAATTTAAAATTCTAAATTTGCTAAATTGTAGTTGACAAAAGGGTAAATTATCATGGGAATAATTTTGTAAATATCTTATGTACAAAGAGTATGGCAAAGATATGACAATTTTAAACATAAAAAAATATATACACACATCTAAAAATGAATATGAAAGTCTTATTACTTAAACATAGTACCAGGGTTTAGGGAATGCAGCATACAACACAATTTGGGAAAGATATATATATATGTTCCATTTTCATCAATAGGCTTGAATTAATGCATAATCAAAGTTTTACTATGATTTAGACAGTTTAAAAGTTATATTTCATGTATGTAAGTGTAAAGTGAAGCAAATAGGTTAAAAAAAAGTCATATTGTTACAAAAGCATGAAACTGTCAGTACCTTAAAGATGATTGGGCATGACTGACACAAAGTTATGATACCTTATATTTTAGATGTGCATGCCCCAAGGTTCACATTAAGTGCAACGAATGGTGGGGGTCAAAAAAAAGTTTTAAGATACAGGTACTTGAATTTACATTAAATTTTATTAATAAATACATAAAAAACCATCATATTCTAACAGCATGCACTCAATCAATGAAAAACATAAAAATACTAGTTGTATTTTAATATATATACTTCTTATGAATGATCATCTCTACAATATTCTGATTATAATCATTTAACAATATGAGTGCTCAATATTCGATTTTTTTGAATCGGGACCAGTTAAAGACTTCGGGAGAGGCTCCCCTCCAGAATATTATTTTAACCCCATTTTATCCTTAACTAATACATTTTGAGTTACCACCCTAGATATTGACTGCAGTAAATTATCTGTACTTCAAAGAGTACACTTATAAATGTTTGCAGCAGAAATGATAGAAATTAATTATTATAAATATTTTATCATACATAACATAGCGTAAATCAGCAGCCTAGGAAAGACATATTGTCAGACAGGCACACATAACAAAATAATGTCAAAATCATATATAATTACAAGTAAATTGAGAAATTTCAAAGCATATCAATTATATATTCAGAGATGAATATAGACAATACAACCCTTTTTAACATTAGGTCCAAAATATCAACCAGGTGTCCTCGCCATACCACGCTCAATACTTTTAATAGAATCATGTTCTAAAGGCATTTTATTGGGCGTGGACACCATTGGCATTTGACCTAGTTTCAGAATAGCAGCCATTTTCAAATATATTCAGAAAACTATTTGGAGATGTGGTATATAAGGCACATTATGTTGACTTTGGTCACTATATGTTGTGATTTATATGGAGTGGCTTGTTAAAAATTTCAGAATATTTCAAAATATTTCAGAAATTTCTCTTAGCTGATTTATTGTCTTATTTTTGCTCTAGACATGGTATATTGATAAATGCCATATTGGCATTTTTGCCTCATTGACCACTCTTTGCACTCAGATATAGTATTGTGATGCCATCAAAGGGTGTATAGCCAGTATTTCCCTTTTTCTCTAGGTAACCAAGAGCTATGTAGTTGCTTAGTCATGTATTAGTTTCTAGTACATGTATCTCCAAAATGTTTAATTGCAGCGAATGTAGTTATCAATGTACACTCCAGTCATTGAGTAAGTAGTTTGCATAGTTTGTGATCGTCAATTAAATTGTTGACCATACATCCAGGACATAAATTTTATTATTGTGCTCCAACTCAAACAGCTCTTCTTTATGTAATTTTAAATTTTATGAAAATTGATCTTGAAGTCTCTCGAAGTCTAAAAAATTAAAAAGTGTCTAGAATTAGCTTTATTGATACAAATTTGACCGACCACATACAAACAGGAAATGACCTAATCTAACATTCTCCAAAATAAATTGGGTTTATGTCACTTATTTTGCAAAAGTTGGGTAGCAGAGATTGTGTAAATTTGTGCAATTTTGCTGATTTTTCATGAGACAGTCGACCCTCGTTAATCCAAAAGTTGTTCAGCCGAATCCTGCGTTATTCTAACCAAATTGCATGGGAACAGATCTACACAATGCTAATTTGTTTCCGAATCCGAACGGTAATTTTGAGCACTGAATGGCCTTTTGCTATTCATAAGCAATTCGTTAATCCGAACATTTAGACCATCGTTCTATTGTTTGTACGAGGCAAGGGGCGCCGATGCATGTCCATAAACCCTATTGAAAGGTTGGTCAAACACAGCAGAATGGTCAAATGAAATTGGCACAACAATGGCCAAGACAAAGGACAGAAAGAGTTTCCACCAATAGCAATTTGTAAGAGTATGAGCACAAAACACTAATTAACCCCATACAATTTACGCAATTTCAATAAAGACCATGACACTCAACCAGGAAAGGTACCTTTGCTGAGTGGTGACACCTGGATTGCAACTTCGGCCTAATTGATTTTAGGTGACTGAATTTGTATCAATTGAATTGTTAGTCCTGACACTTTATGTACATGTTTTATTTGATATAAAGATTATACTAAGAAAAATAACTTCTGAATCAGTTTGTTACTAGTTAATTTTTTTAAGTTACACTTCAATAGGCAAATTTAAGTAAATAGGGCTTAGGCTATTTGTGATAATGATTAATATCAATTTATGGCAGTTTATAATATATAGTCCACTAGGCCCATGAGACAGATAGATAGGTAGATACACACATCCTTACATAGTCTAGACATCTTGATACGTGGTAATAGGACAAATAACACTAGGGGCCGCCACAAACTTTAGTTCTGAAAACGTCGCTAGGGGGTTGGCAAATTTGGCAATCCGAACATCGCGTTAATCCAAACAAATGCCTTGGGAACATAGGTGTTCGGATTAACAAGGGTTGACTGTATATATGGCCCTGCCACAAATCTTAAAAAATGCATCATATAAATAATTTTTTTGCTTTGAAATTAATTTATTCAATAACTTTAAAAGTTAGAATACTTTCGTTCGCACATTTGAATTCTACACAAAATAAAGTTTTGCTACGTATGTTCAATTATGTACAAAAAGAGAAAAATAATTGAACATACGTAGCAAAACTTCATTTTGTGTAGAATTCAAATGCGCGAACGAAAGTATTCTAACTTTTAAAGTTATTGAATAAATTAATTTCAAAGCAAAAAAATTATTTATATGATACATTTTTATATTTGTATGATATTACGTCAATATTAGAAATTCTTCTGCCCAATATTATTTGAGAATATTAAATAAGGTTAAAATGTGGACAGTTATTATCTGATTTTGACCTTATCCATAATATTTTCAACTATTAGTTTCATGATATCATCTTAATATTTCCTAAAATATTAGAATATAAGGTTTACCTAACATTTTCACAATGTTTGATTAATGTTATTCTGACATTAGACAAATATTATATCATAACATTTTCCTAAAGTTTGATCAAGCTTTCACAATTGTCAGTAAATATATTAGTTACTAACATGATGCCGATATTTGCCCTAGCAGCTGAAAACATTAGTCAGACCTTATTTATAATATTTTGGATAATGTTTAAAGGAGCTTTTTGGAAAGGTTACATTACATTATTTTCTTATATCAGACTCATATTTTCAAACATATTTTTCAAATTTTTAAATTGCTACTGACATAATGTGTATGATAAATAATATCATAATATTCTGCGACAGATCTCATTATGAACAAATAACAAACAATGCAAATCATTTCTCACAGAAAATGTAGTAACATTCAAATGACACAAGATTTAATGACGCTCTTCTTTAATAACATGTAAGAATACATCTTTCCGACAAGCATCAATCTAATAACACATGCATTAAAATCTTATATTTTGCTTATTACATGTAATATAATGTAGTTCGCTGAACCCAGGTTAAAAAAACCTTTTAGTTCAGATCATTGTAGATAGGTTGGTGATATGTGCATGTGAGGAGTGCGGGTTAAAAACTGTACTTATTTGGGGTCTGACGAAGACTCAGTTTTTCAGTTTTCATGAAATGTATATTTGCAAAAAAGTCATGTCTGCATATAGGGGTTTACATTTTGAAAACCAGTCTCCCCGGGTGTAAGGGCTTAAAATTTGTCATATTTCACTGTACAGGTCAATTTTCTTAAGTACATATAAATATGGTACTGTGTAAGTGCCCTCCAGAACGATGATTATGACAATTATGTTAGCATATTTACCTTGAAACTTTGATCATTTGGATGGCATGGCAACTTATGTTGAAAAGTAACCCTGCAAATGATAAAATTGGAATTTATATATACGGCTTTCTCAGATGTTTTCAAATTTGCAAATAAGTGGAAGATCTACCAAAGAACTCAGAACTCAAAATCAATTTATTCATATCAATATTTACCCTACCTGGAATCTGGATCTTCACTGGTATTGGAGGATTGATCACCATGTAAATCGCAGCACATGAGCCGACATTAATTTTATTTGAAAACTCATATTTATATATTATTTAAAAATGGATTGATCAGCATTGAAATTCAGTATTCAAACACTCTTTGGCAGAAATGACACCTGCACACTGATTGAATTATCATGACATGAGACCATGACATATTTAAATCAATTATGACCAGGTGGTAGAACAATGCCAAGGCCCCACAATCTTTGCTGATCAAACTGCATGATCTCATCAAAGAACTTTGTAATTAAGAAGCATTAATCTTTATGAGTGTCAGCTCATGTGGACATAGGGGTTTTTTAATGAAATTATACAAGGCTCGATCATAACATCAATTAGACAAAAGCACATGGATCGACATAATAATTAGTTATCAAAGATTATGTAATGATGTAGAATGTCATACAATAAACCATGTATGCATTTTAGCAGAATGTCTTGCATATGGATCGTAGAAAAGCAAAATATGACAAACATACTGTCACTTAGCAATTTATTATATATAATCAATTGAAAGTGGATTATATTTAATATGCATATTCATGAAATACAATTCAAATGATAATTTAGAACATTATATTATGTTTTAACTCCCTCTAGTGAGCAATTATCATTCTATAATATATGCTAATGAGTGTTCTGCTTCAGTTAATTTCAAGATATTTGGGTCTAATTGAGGGGGTTATGCAAGGTGCAATGTGATACCATTGCACAGTCTAATGTAGTTTATTGATCTTGTATAGTTTCTATCTAATTCTAGAGTATGCAAAGCTATACATTAGACATGATCAACTCTTATTGACAACATCCTATATTTTGCAAAGATATATTATAAATTGTTAATGTCATAATTCACATGTCACGTTTCTTATCCTTATTATAATACCAAATTAATTTAATCATTTTAGATTATTCATTTTTAAAATTACAGCTACAAATAATTAATATTGTTATATTTTTCAAGACTTTTGGTTCCTAAATGTTTATAAATTATGCAAAATCAGATATATAGATAGACAGATAGAAAGATAGATAGGTAGATAGACAGCTAGATAAATAGATAGATAGATAGATATTGGAAATAAAGATAATTATATGCAATCTGAACAAAGGGTAACTTACCTACATTATGTGCATGTTCACTTTGTAGCATGCCAGTCCTTGCAATGTCTGTCCAAGTTCACCTGTGTATAGGCTGTTAACTGCTGTTGTCTCCAGTGCTGACTGCAGAGTGGAGAGGGGTCCAAGGAGGGAGGGGTTCAATTGCCCAGTCTGTGTCTAATTAGTGCATGTTGACCTGCCTGAAGCAGGGAAGCTACTCATGCTTGGATACATGATAGTAATTTATATATTTTGCTGCTGAGTTATCCAGTAACAATGCATGACATCAGTGTGTGTAACTGTTTCTCTCTCTTTAAAAAAAAAAAAAAAAAAATGTTGAATCTACCCCAGAAAACACATTTAAGTCAATAGTGAAATTACATAAATTATCACAGGAAAGTGTATAACTTGTTCAGTATGATTATGTATTGAAATTAAATAACTTGCATATTATGAAACTTGATGTGAGCAATATACCAGCAACACTTTGAAAATAGAAAGCATTTTACCTTTTGGTGCATAGGCATGCTTCAGTGTCTTTTTGCAAATTTTTTATTAGTGATAAGCTTATTTAGCTAACTAGACTATGTACAACTTAAATATAACTTGTAAAATTGAAATACAGCCACTCCAATAGGAAAAGCTAGGTAATTAAATATGACATTAGAGTTTGGGTAGGGGTGAAGAAGTCAGCAAATGTTTCACAAAGAGGCAACACTACAAACTACTCTGTGGCCAAGTAGGTAGAGGGCTGGCTTGCTGATCATAACTTTGTGGGGTTCAATCCTAATACTGGGTTATGCTGATATCCTATTTTTTCCAAAACTATCTTAGTTTATGATTTGCTGATAGGCTATTTTGCACTGATATTATTGCACAGCAAAACCAATTACTAATTTTAGCACAGTCATACATGTGTTAATTATTTTGACAATGTCTATAATAAATGTTCATAAAAAAAGTAAGTGCTCTTTTATTAGTAATTAAACAATTGCATACTCAAGTATGTCATATATCTTATTAGTTTGAAAACGAATAAGCAATTATTAAATTAAAAGGGAAACAGTACATGAATTGCAGCTGTGTTGTACTGACATATATTTATCTGAATATCATTGAAGATTATTATAGGAAAACATAATTCCCATCTCGAAGTCAGATATTTCCTCAATTTTAAGTCATTTAACTGCATAAAGGTTGGATTGACATTAAGGAAGAATATTATGGTTGATCAAAATATAAATATTTAAACTATCATGAATATAACCTGAATTTCCAAAATGTGGCAAATATTAGACTACATATTTGCGGATATACTTTGATATTATTAAGTCAGTATTAGACTAAATATTTCTTATAATTGTTATGATAATGTCAGTTAGTATATTTTCATGACATAGTTCTCAATATTTAGCACATATTTTAATTTAAACATTTTTGTAATACCTGGTCAGTATTAAATCAACATTAACATAAATATTATTCTGAAGTATTCTGGTAATGTTTTCAATTAACAAGCCTTTAATAATAATTCATAATATCCAATAGATATTTAGTTTAATCTCTTATGTTATCATCATGTTAAAATAACATCAAAAGCAAATGTTTGATATGTTATTTCTCTGATGTTTGAAAATCATATCTGTTTAATAACTACTCCTAATATGCTATGAACATGTCACTACAACATTAAATGTAGTGTTATTTATAGACCTTCTCATAAGATTTAAATATGAGGTGTGTTTGAGCTTTGAGACTAATGTAAAGGCAATATGTTAGTTAATATTTTCACAGATACACCACAGTAACCTTCAAATCATATTTTACTTTGATATAAGAGTCTAACATTAAAATCATTTGATAATTTACTTTTCCACATTACAGACATATTGGTAGAACCTTAATTGATAATATTTTCTGCTAATGTCGGCATAACCTTCTACAGACATTAGTGAAATGTTATGGCAATCTTAGCAGCACCTTAGACAATAATATTTCCGTGAAATATTTAACTAAGGTCTACCACATATAGTTGGAAATATTTTTGAAATATCATGTTTGCAGGGCATTCGGTAGTTTTTCGGCGCCAGTTTGTTGAGTCAATGGGAATATGGCTGGAGCAAAACGTCACAAAATTGAGGCTGCTGGTATGCTACAAAAGAAATGTACTTTTGAGAGGTTGTCCATTTTATTCAAAGTGAAAGGATGGTGGTGCTGGCTATGGAACTCTTGACCATCAGCTGACAGAGCTAAGGTCATGCTCATCGGACTTTGTCCAACTTAGGTGATAGCAAGAGACAAACTGAACAATGCTTCCATGTTTCAACTAGTAGCAAATACCGATGATTGAAGTACACATGTTGCCTGGTTAACTTTGTACAATAGCATGGAATGGCCTGTTCATAAGACCTTGCCTGTTTTCAAAATTTATGTAACTATGTACAGCAACAGACTTCCAGAAATTGGGGTCAATTAAAATGTAGTTGAATGGTCATGATTTCTATCCATTCTATTTTCAACAGAAAGATGCCCATCCACATAAATGGTTGTCAAACTGTCTCAGATCCTGTAATTTAACTGCTACTAGAAATTTGTGATGCATTCAACTAGTCATCAACATAATAATGCAACAGGGTGCAGCATAAACACTTGCACCAGCAGCTACTGCTACCTCTTTTGTTATTGCCTTAATTGAAAATAATAATAGTCCTAAACTATCTTTGTAAGTATATTTTCTTTTTTGCTCAAGAATTATAGATAATATGGATCTAAATATAGCACATGCACACTTATCACATCTTTGGGTGATTTTCACCTTGACTTTTGCAATACAAACATCAGATTATGTCACTGATCATATAGATGTGTTACAGACACCTTTCTTTACCTTTGCCACCAAAAATAGGGCATATTGATTCATTTTTAATAAGAAGGTAGAGCATTAACACCTTTAAGGCGGAAAGCGCCATTTTGGATTTTGGTCAATTTCCTGTCTTTTCTGTTTAATTAACTGGCCAACCCTCCTGAAAATCATGTAATTATTTCCAGATTAGTTGTGGATTCAAAAATTCCCTCTGGAATGCCATTATATTTCTCCATTTTAATTTCATGACCTTGCTGAATCAAAACTGGAACGAACCTTCTTAAGATCTAATACTATGATATATAAAACACATTGAAGGAGGATTCTGTGCAAATATTATATTTTCTGTTGCTTCAGAAGTGTAGTAACTAGGAAACCATGCAGGCAGATAGAAATTTGACTTCTGTGATGTGTGTCACTCAGAACAAGCCCTGCAGCATGAACCCTCTCAATAATTCAGATACTGATATTGTCTGACATGATAAGATCCAAAATATCACAATGACCAATTGCTTATACCCCTAACTAAATTTGGCAAAACTTTAAAAGAGTTCATAAGCATTTGTGTAACCTAGTCCTAGAGCTATCCTGAAAGAAAAGTTTTTAGGCAGCACCCTGTAGACAAACATCTCTACCTGTGTACCTTGGGATGCATGGCACAGAACCTGGATGCCTTACAGGCCAGTGCTCATCCCTTCATCATCAATCTCCTATAACCATCATCAACTGCATCCTCTTTGGAGCTGAAGAACTGAAGAGCTTCTATATTAAGAAGCATGTAAATGTATATTGAGAGTAAAAATGTTTTTAATTGCCTAATGCATTGGCAATCTCCGACATGTGGTTGCCAGTGCAATTTTGCATACAAATTATAAATATATTCATAATATGTATAATATATATAAGGGGGAAAATGTGTTTGGTGCTTGTCACAATCAAGATCTGACTATGGCCTATGTGACAGTTTTCCTTTCAAATGAACTGCCAACTACTAAATGACAATCAATGCGCAGTCATTAGTAGAATTGTCACTTATTACACCTCAACCAGCTGGAGAGATTTTATATATAATAACTTTATAAAGACTCAATGTTTGAGAGGCCCATTGTAATTATAGAAAGAGCTAGATAGTGCAATATATGCAGGGTGTCAATAATTCGGTCTAAGATAATGTTTTAGGATTTTGAAAAACTGCAATTGAACTCCTAATGACTGAAGAACGATACCTAGTTAAGAATATAGACAATGATTAGTTCTATCTTATGTTACTAGTTGGCTGAAAATTTACATAACTTTGAAAGACGTGCTTCTATTGTTTACTAAGGCGTTGATCATTCCCTCCCTTGCAGTAATACAAAGCATATGATAGTGTTTATAATAGTACCATGTACAATATTTGAAATTAAAAGAGCTGTACATGTTTTCAAACACTGCGCACTCATTTAATGAGACAAAAAAACAATGTGATTATTTCTCAGCAAAACAGAGATAATATGACAAAGTTTTCTTTGTGGAAACCAGCTGTATTTAAACTTTTGTTATTGCATATTGAAACAGAAGGAGATTTTACATAACATAGGCTGAGGAATGAGGAACCATTATACTAGAGAGGGGTTTAACGCTTTATGATTAATGTTGAACTGGGTCAATGCTTCCTTATGACGAATGATTGGATTGTGTTGTATTTTCATATTTATGACATTTATGAACTAAAGATCTGTAGCGCACAACAGTCTTTGTGAAGATTGTAAATATGTATCTTTGCAGCAGGTCTGTAAAAGAAAGTTGATATCGTAAAATTAATGTTGTCTCGTTCAGAACTGGTAGACTTTATTTCACATTAGATGTGCCTTCATTAATAGAGTAGCCTTATTGAGTCTATTCATACAATTCTAATCTTTCAAACTGGGTGTATATTAAGTTAATTATGAATTTTCATCGGTATCACCTGACTGCTGTGCAGCATTGTTGCACTAGCCTGTAAACCACTGGAAGCTAGCAGCCACCTGAGCTAAGAGTTGGGCTTCATTGACTCAAAGACACTGTGTAGTATCACAGGCTTTACTGCTAATTGCCTATATATTGTCTGTACATGTATTAGTCTAAGCTTTAACAGTCCTTGGCACTTAAATAACAATAATTCAGTATAAGGTGACATATATACTTGACTACATACTAATACTATATGTAATAAGAGACACAAGGAAATGAGAAGTGAATGTATGAAAGGAAAGTATATATATAAAGCATACATGTACACATGGGCCCTGTTTGAGCTTTCAAAATGCACATGCATGATTAATAAACACATCATGATTATTGGAATTGTCAGATAAATTCAGCCTTACCTTGTACTGCATAATGATACTATATATGTATGTATCAATTTCACTTTGTAATGGATTTCAGGAACATTTGGAGAATTCACAAAACTGCAATTGATGCTTCAACCATGGAGAAACTTGGAGAAACTACTCTTTGGCTTAAAGGTGGCTTGGTGTTAACTGGTTCATCATACCATCAACCAGGTAGGCCTATCCATTAGCTTATTCAGATATATGTTGTGTAAATGTTATCCAAAAAAGTTTTTAAAAAAGATGTATTTTGCAAAAAATAATTAATGTACATTAATTAGTTTCATGTTTTTAACACCAGGTGACATAAATATAAGACATTTTTGTTGTATTGTACAATTTGAATTAATTTGATATATAATTATTAGATCTACAATCTGCTCAACATGAGACTTGGTAGCTTGAGATGTATTGCTTGATGATGTCATAACACTTTGTGTAGTAATTAGCAGTAGTTTGTAATGTCATGACTGCCAGAAAGAACATGGCGGAGCAGAAGTCACTCAATGCACTATTTTTAGTGATGGTTAAACTAAGTCATAAGGGGAGTTCACACTATCACAAATAAAACCTACGTATGACCACGTATGTCAAAAATTGGCTATACCTGCTCACTCGTGGCTCTGTTAATCACGTAAAAATTATTTTCATGATCGTACGTGAGGCAGTCATAGATGCTTGACAGACATCCGCCATATGTCCGTCGCCAAGTATCCATGAAGCATCCGTGAGGCACTCGTAGATCACTCCTAGATCACTCATAGATCGCTCGTAGATCACTCGTAGATTGCTCGTAGATTGCTCATAAATGCCGTGCGAGTATATATGGATGGACAGTGGTTACGTATGGTTAAGTATGGCTATGTATGGTCATGTATGGTCATGTACGTACGTAGAACGTACATAGGATGCTCACTGACTGACCCTCAAGGAAGTTATGTAATTAATGTAAACAAAAGCCCGCCAAAGTTTTAAACATTTTAAAATATTGGTCATAATAAACATACCATTTTTGCGGGGACAGCCACAATAATTTCATTAAATGTTTAAGGGTACAAAAGTCTAATTAATAAAATTGACTATGACTCAGTAGTCTCAGTTTGATTATTATCTCAGATTACTTTTAGGGACTAATGCATGTTCTTCTTGATTAATTTTATACTTTTTAAAAAGATTAATATTAACTGATGCATGTTTGTCTAAAAATTGTGGTTGCAAGTATAATTGTATACCTGTTCCCGGGGGATGTCAGTGTGGCTGTTCCCACAAAAATTGGTAGGTTTATTTTGACCAATATTTTGAAATGTTATCATGTTTAAAATTGTTTACCCTCTCAATGTATGGTCATGAGTGGTTAAGCACGGACAGGAGTGATCTTCGAATTAGTGCGAGAATATGTAAAATGCTCGGCAGGTGAATCACTTATGGACAAGGATGAGCAAGAGTAAAAAAAAAAAAAGCCATCCGTCGTCATACGTAGGTCTTATTTGTGATAGCGTGAATGCCCCTTTAGGGGGATATGAAAGCCTGGGATCCCTTTTTCTAAGCTGCAATGAGCACTGATCAGGCTTGGGCACATTCTTATTGATTTATTAAAATGAATTTACACATTGGCCTAGGTCTAAATATCCACATTGTGGTGAGTGACGTCCATCGTCGTATACAATGTATAATACTGGTATAATTTGATACTTTTAAAACAAAGTATTATTTTGTTAAACCAATTTTCTCATTCAGGCAGTGCAACTTGAAATGAAGATTACATACAGTTAGGACTTGGATTGATATATCATATTATTTTGGTTAAGCCAATGCCAGTCATCAATCAATTTGTTTGGCATATGTGGTGGCAGACACCTAATAGGTGTATACACCAAGATTGAAACTAGGACAATGTTCCAAAGAATAATATTTCATGAAATTATTTGTAATTTGATACATCATCCTTAGTAATAGTGTGTTGAAAATAATGCAGATTCTACATACATGGAATGTTAAATAAACTTATATGCATTTAATCATAAAACAATAACATGATCCACTTGTAATGACAATTATTTCCTGATAGTCATGTTTAAGGGTACAACAGTCTAATTATTAAAATTAACTATGACTCAGTAGTCTCAGTTTGATTATTATCTCAAATTTCTTTCAGGGACTAATGCATGTTCGTCTAAAAACGGTGGTTGCAAGCACAATTGTTTACCTGTTCCTGGGGGACGTCAGTGTGGCTGTCCCCAAAAAAATGGTATGATTATTTTGACCAATACAGTTTTATGTAAATGCCATTTAGAAGTTACAAATGGGCAAGTGAGAAAGAAACTTTCTCGTAATTTCTTGAAATTGGCTAATGCGAGCAGTCACTTTCGTCAATATCCAGATTACTTGTATTTTCTTAGATCGGCTTAACACCTGCGACAGACCAGAAAATCCAGCTAATGGAGAGGTAAAACCAAAAGGCCAAGAAATGAAAGTTGGCACAATCCTCAATTTCACATGTGCAATCGGATATACCATGGTGGTGAGTTGCTTTAACGTATACTTTCTCTTAAAAAAATATGTGTTAATGTCGGTTCACAGGCGCCATTTGATGAAGTACTTTTGAATAGCAGGCAAAACTCTGTAGTTTGGTAGTGACTTGTTTTAATCAGGCCCAAAATTTTATATTTACTATAGTTCTTATATTTAAATTACGAACAGAAGGTTATGTAACCTCAGTGTCCATATATAAACTTATAAATAGTCATATGGTTTAAACAGTCACACTTGCAATAGACTGTTAACAATGGACTATGAATGATGGCCTTATGACCGATGGACTGTGAAAAACTTGCAACTGGATCATGCATCTTGCCATCGGGATGTTTACATTTCATGACGTCAAGCTCATGTTATAAATACTCATCAGTGTTTAGGTGGGACACAGCTTATTAAGGATTATGATCCTTAACATTAGGACTGGATGCAACTTACGTAGGAGCTTTCGCAAGAAGATTATGGACACAAATTATGAAGATCAGCACCTGGCTGGTTGGTCAGCGACACAATGATCTTCAGCGTTGGTTAGGTCGGCTTGACCCGATGTTGCTGGATTAATAATGTTACTTGATGTTACTGGATACTTAACTAGGCACTTCTCACATCATCTCCACCCAGATTCTTCACACAGGCTTCACATGATAAACCATATGTGTGTAACTTCAAATTGTATAGGCTTTGAGGCAGGCTGTCAACCTAAGTACTATTTTAGACAAACTGGAAAATTAGAATAAAAATCTGATTATTTTTGGTAATATGAATATATACCTAATTAAAACTGATATTCATAGAGATAGTAGTGAATGCCTATCAACACTTATTTCTAATGGCTTTATTCCAGCAATAACTCTCCCTACTTTAATAGACCACATATTTACTCTCAAGTGAAATCTTAAAAATTTAGCTCAAGAACAATCACTACTTAATCACATGTAACAGATAATTTTTATCTTATGTCCTATAAAGAAGTGTACGGAGCCCCTAATAGGACATTGGTTTTTTTTTTTTTACAAATTGAGGGAACGATTTATAAGTCGTGGGAACGATTTATAACTCGAGGGAACGATTTGTAAGTCATGGGAACGATTTATAAGTTGTGGGAACGATTTACAACTTGAGGGAACAATTTTCTTTTGTGGAGTCTATGTGCCAAATGTGATTTGGCCCCTGTGAAAAGTAAGAGCGTCTACGTAGACGTTGAGCCTGTCTTGCTGACACTCCTAGCCTGTCAAGTGCAGACAGAACTAGACGTACATCTTCCTTCTTTACCTTTAGTCCTGCTTCCACACATTTTGTATGCATCCATCGGTAGCCATGAAGCATACCTGATGTTTCAAGCTCAGCATTTATAAAATCGATCACCATGTCTATATCGGTGTATCCACTTCTTCCCTTCAGATCCAAACCTGACAATATTCTTCTTAAATGGCGATCACCTACAATGTATAAATACATCATGGCAAGTTCCTAAAGTCTCTAATATCTCTTTGTGGGTAAGGCCACACTGAAAATATGTAATGATTATATTGTCCCTATTCATTCTGCAATCTTACAAATCATTGCCTCCACATAAAAATCATTTCCTCAATTTATAAATTGTTCCCTCAATTTACATATCGTTCCCTCAATTCATAAATTGTTCCCTCAATTTACAAATCGTTCCCTCAATACATAAATCGTTCCCTCAATTTATAATTCGTTCCCTAAATTTGTAAAAAAAAAAAAAAAACCAATGTCCTATTAGGGGCTCCGCAGAAGTGTAATAAGTATGCAAGATATATCTTATATGGCAATTTCAGTAATGCAAACATTAAAAATGTGCAGTCTGTCTTAGCTAGCCACGACTGGTCCACTGTAACCAATAGTCAAAACACCAACTTCGGCTATAATGATTTTTTTACTTTTCCATGACAAATTTGAACAGTATATGCCACTAATTCCCAGATTTTACAGATACACATAGGAAAGAACCCCGGATAACCAGAAGTATTCCAACTTTTGTGAAACCCATGATAAAATGTATAACAAAATGATGAAATTTCAGAACCCCATGGTTATTTTTCAAATTGCCGCCAGTCCAACCTTGCAAAGAATTAAAAAAATCAGATATTCTTATCATTTTGTGTAGTGTCCCTTAGGGATCAATACTAAGCCCTCTCTTATGTCTGATATACATAAACGATATCAGAAAGTTATTAAAGTAATACATCCAAAACAAACATCATAATATTCCATTGTCGACAAATGCCATACAATCCTGCAAATGTCCAAGTAATTCTCAATGGAATCAGAATGGAAAATTTGCAATCTCTCAGGTTTCTTGGTGTCATCATACAGGAAAATGTATCTTGGAAGAACCAACCATGTTGATACTATTTGCCAAAAAATCGCAAAAAGTCTACTTTACAGCCGTAAATGCCACAGAATACATTCATCTTCAGTTAGTTCTTGCCTCGCAAAAAGAGTTATCTTTGCTGTATTTCTAATTCCCATTACAACTGTTACAATAACTGGCTCTTCATTAAGTACAAGTTGATAAAAATAGAAGGTATTACTATCGATATAAAAAAGACCAATTACACTATTACCATGCTGGCCGATTCTCACTAAGTAATTACCATTCCAATATGAACACAAGACAAGGCCGTAAGTAGGTGAAATATGGAACTCCTTGCCTCTTTCACCTGATATCTTCATGTTAATAAAATTTCACCTGATATCTTCATGTTAATAAAATTTCACCTGATATCTTCATATAAAGCACCATGCAGTGCTTTTCGTGCATACATTCTTTAGATAAAATAAGGTTTCTTCAGTGATTACACTCCTTGATCTTAGACTAAACTTCAGGTGGATGGTAGGTTAGCCAATCCATCCTGGAGCTCAATGGTATCTTATATGTACAATATGAATCATCTTAGGGTGGTCTCTACTTCAGCTACATTGACAAACCATAACTAATATTAATTATCATATCATGACTTGAATGTGACTGTCCCCAACAATTATGATTAAAATGTTCATGATTTTGTTAATGTCCAGTCATATGGAATAATAATGCGTTTGTAAATTTCCAGTCATATAGAACTTTGATGTGTTGTTGATGCAAAACAAAGTCAGTTTAGTCAGTCAATTATGGACATTCTTTGCTAGTTAACCTATTTAAAGAAAATTATTTTACTGAAGCTATATTGGAAATAGGACGTGCATTTATTTAGGAAATCTTCTCTTACAAATACAAAAGAAATGGATTTATATTGTTTTAGTTTTGGCATTTTTTCTGGGGTATCAGCTTGTCAGAACAAGAATTGTGTAAACTCAGCACATGAATCTCTAATAATTGCCATTCTGTGATTTATTCTTAGACCTTTAATACCACAAGCCAGTATATACACTATAAGAGAAATTGATAAAATAGTTTAGATGAGTAAATGAGCAAAATATGTACACAACCAAGTCGTTTGGCTTTGAGTTTATGGCGCACAGTGTATTATAATCATTGTATATATTTTTGTTCCAAAGGGATCAGCAACTAGCAACTGCACTGAATGTGGTGATTGGGAGCCAATTGAACCGACGTGCAATGGTAAGTTGACAAGCTGTTCATTTAGATGCAGAAGTAGGTTTGAAAAATTAAGGTGGCCTGATTTGAAGCAATTGGCTGTAAGACAAAATGGTGATGAAATGCGAAATGGTGAAGTCAGGATTTGCAGTTGACTGTCAGTTTTATTGCTTATTATAATATATATATTATTTCATATTGCTTATTGATAAACATTGCTTCTACCAATTTGTAGGGAACAAAAAAATACATAAATCTAATATATCATGCACAGTAAAGATAATAATAATAAGAAGAGACAAGTGAAAAGAGTAAGATGTCATGTACTCATTTAAAAAAAAAGAATAATAGTTTTTGTAAGTAAATTGCCTATCACTAATAATTCTGTTGAACAATTGTCGAATAATTCACAGAGATTTCCTGTAGACACCCAAGCCCTCTCCTGCATGGCCAGCTACATTTAGAGTCTGGATCTGCATATATTTACAACAGCAGAATCAGAGCAACCTGCGATGACGGTTACACTCTCCATGGTGACAACCTTCAAGTGTGTGATGCAAATGCAAAATGGTCAGGGACTCCTTCCTGTCAGGGTAAGCATATTTATTTGATTCACATATCAGTAAATAGTTGAGATATGAACCACATACACATCCATTGTTATTTCTTAATGTAATGCAGCTATTCCATTTTTTCATGCAAGTTGTTGGACTTGATTAAATCAATGCAAGTGGGGTAAATTTTGGGAGAACATTTTTTTACTTCTCAATCTGTCACTGATCTCACACAAATCATTCTGTAAAGGATGCCTAAAGGAATATCTCAACTTGATACGATGCATTATAGTGTTCTTGACAGTTCTCTTTAGTGACCAGCATGTGAATGACAAAATTGAACAGCAGTTAACTGGGTCACTTACTCTAGAGCATTAACTGGGTCAATTACAACTTTCATTAGCAATAGAGGTCTCTCAAGACATGATGAACCCAATTAAGATAAATTGTAGATGGATGTGGTGGCACCAGGAATGGACTCGGCTACACAACTCATGTCGTGACCTGATATGGTTCACAATAACTTACATATAAAAAATGAATATAAAAAAAAATGTTGTATACTGTGACATTATAATCAAAGAAAAACACCTCATTCAGCATTGCCTATCATTAATAACTCAGTTGATCAATTGTCAAATAATTCAGAGATTTCCTGTGGACACCCAAGCCCTCTCCTGCATGGCCAGCTACATTTAGAGTCTGGATCTGCATATATTTACCACAGCAGAATCAGAGCAACCTGCGATGACGGTTACACTCTCCATGGTGACAACCTTCAAGTGTGTGATGCAAATGCAAAATGGTCAGGGATTACTCCCTCATGTCAGCGTAAGCATATTTATTTCATAAATGTATCAGTGAGATGTGTGCCACATGCATATCCATTGTTATTTCTCAATGTAATAGCTATTCCATTTGATGATTTGCAATTCATATAATGACAGCAATTGTGTTGTATTTTCCATGCAAGTTGTGGGTCTGGATTAAGTCAGTGGAAGTGGAGTAAATTTTGGGATAACGCAGTTTGATTTCTCAACCTGTCAATGATCATTCTGCATAGGTTGCTTGCCGGAAGGTCTAACGTTCATAGTTTATCTTTGTATTTCAGTCTCTAACTAAATTGTATACGTAGTTTCATATAAACATACATTTACTAGGGATCATGAACAAGTATTATAGCATATTTTTAAATAATGAAAAAGTTTTTTCACTGAAATCTTGTTATTTCCTTCATTTTTGCAGTTATCAAATTTGTTCAAATCTTGTAGCACATGACATGAGAATTGTATAATTTTTATATAATAAGGTTACTATTTACGCCACCTTTGTTTTTTTAATATATTTTTACATTATAATAGGTGATCTTTTAGTAACCAAACCAAAATTAGGCTGAAATCATGTCATGAGCACTTGTCCAAAGACTTGAAGAGTTTAATGTTGGTGGCGAATTAAGCTGCCGCAATCTGCAGTAAACTGTATGTATAGTTGGGAAGCAGGCAACCAGCCTACCTATTCACTGGCATTAATAGATGATTCACACATGCATTTGTTTTGCAGAATCAGCAAATATGGGTTTGTTTTAGCTTAACTCACTGTTATGTCAGAAGAATAAGGCATGCTATTAATGTTTGAGAACCAACCAACACTCAGACAAACACGTGCACCCGCTGCAAAGTAATATGGAGTTTTTAGTCTGTAATCGGCATGCTTATATTTGCTTTCTACCAACTTCCCATTTTACACTCAGTCAGCAGGGAGTATAGTGCATGCACAGCTGTTGCAACCAGAGGATCTATTCAGTTCTTCTATGTCATGTTCCTATTAGTTGCACAGAGGTTAAAGCAGGGCATAGGAGTCACCCTCTATCATAACAAGTTACATGCTGAAACAAAAAATAAGCTTTCCCCTTCTGCATTTCACACAATTCAAATGCACTGCTAATTAAAGCTTTTTCCACACTCTCAAGGATGTTATTATTTGAAAACAGACATTCAGGTGATTGCATTTAGTTAGCCCTGTAACACTGGTCTTACTATTTTTAATTGATTTAGTCTTATGACAAGCAATTTGTCAGTTTTACCAAACAGAGTTTTACCTATCTGTGTAAGCATTTACAATGCTTGTATGTTTTCCTCATCTAGAATTATTTTGAAAGTAAATATGACAATTACAATAGATATATAATTACTAATTATGACACTATGACTAAAATTCTATTTTATTTTGTTGAACCATTTTAAGGATCATTTTCTTTGTTTAGGAGTCATAATTGCAACATCACTTGGAACACCAGTATCAGTGTTACTTATTGTATTGGCTTGTATCTATTGCCGGTGAGTGACTCCTCACTATATTACTTTTGAAAAAACATCTAAGTAACAAAGCAAATGATTACCTGTCTTAAGATAAGACTGTCTAAATAGTGGTGCCTTGCCTACTTTTGATTCAAAGAAAAAAAATATGATATTTTAAAAACTTTTTTTTTGCCTTTAAGTCATTTGCTTATAAATTATAAATCCTAACGAAAGGGGGATGAACCTACTAAAGAGACATAAATAATTTGTATCATCTATGAGAGGCAGTGAAATGATTGGATGGACTATTACATATAAGAATAATAATAGTTAAAAACAAACTAGATATTGGGTGGAACATCTTCGTTCTAATTGATCAGTGCTATTCAATATTGGAACATATAAAATTGATATTAAAAAACCTACACCTTCTTAATTTGCATTGCAGAAAGGGTAAGATCTGTTGCATTTGGAAAATATCAAATGAAGAAGAATACAATGACATTGATGATGAAAATCTTTATGATTACATTGAACTTGGAGAAGTTTTACAGGCTGTAGAGGCCGCTCAGTAAGTACTAAATAAAAAATGAGACATTTAATCTAGAAATTCAATATCGTACAATATGTAAATATGTAATTGAAACTCAGTGTACTTTACCGGTGGCAATGTTGCAAGCCCCTTGCAGGCTGAATAATATAATATGTACTTTCTGACAAATTGTAACACCATGACTTACCTGTCACTTTAAATTAGTGCTATGCTGATGCAAGTAAAAGGTCCCACTCATGGGATAAATGCGTAACATGTGTGGACTCCTCTTATCTCTCTCACCTCATCAATCAACCCTCAATGGCAGCAAGAACATGCCTTAGAGGGCTGCACTTCCCATACAAACAATCAACATGAATAAAGTTCAAATATAAAAATGTCATTCATGATTAAAATTTGGCGCATTTTAAAAATTGCAGAATCATTGTCTGTCATGATGATATATTTATTTATTGAAAATATTTACACAGGGTGTATACAATCAGTTAAACTGTTTTTCATGTGGACCCTGTTAAGAACATCAATATCAATATAAAATAAAAAGATAAAAATAAAAAGATAAAACATAAGCAAAATAATATAAAAGCATAGGATTTACATTAAAATATATACTTTAAGTGCTTTTTTGAAAGAATTAAGATCATAAATGTCCTTCATTTTGTCAGGTAAAGAGTTCCAGTAAATAGCACCACAATAAGCAAATGTTCTTTTGTATAAGTTACAGTTTGGTCTTGGCACATAAACATTCATAGGATGGCTTCGAGTTGACAAGCCAGAGACATCACATTACATTGTAATGCTGTCGCATAAATAATTAGGACAGAGACCATGTATACATTTAAACATTAATACTATTGTAAAATAAGTATATCTTTGTCTAATATTCATCCATTTTAACAATTTTACAATATCTAGTCCCCTGCAATTAATAAAGTCAAAGTTGTTCGAAATAACTCTTGCAGCTTGGTTTTGGAGTCTTTGAATTCTGCCAATATTTTGATCAGTTGTTTGGCCCCAAACACTAATAGCATAGTCTATACATGGCTGTACTGTACTGTGATATACTTTGGCTAATAAATCAGGTGAGACAAAACCTACTAATCTGCGTAATTGTTTAAGCTTGAGAGAAACATTACTGCACAGTTTGTTTACACACATGTTCCAATTGATATGTTTGTCAATCCTCATACCCAAATAATTAGCACAGGTGACATTGTTTAGTTGTTGTCAATTTAAACTAATGCACAAAGAATCAGAAATATATTTCTTTTGGGATGAGATCAAAATAATTTCACTTTTAGAGGCATTCAAAAAAAGGTTATTATCTTTATACCACTCTGACAAATTATGTATACTTTCTTGCAGGGCATTGTTAACATCACCGCAATTTGAACCTTGACAAAATACAGCAATATCATCTGCATTTAAGTTACATATTGCATTACCAACATATTGAGTGAGATCATTAATAAAGATAGTAAACAAAATTGGGCCTAATGCAGAACCCTAGGGCACGCCAATATGTAAATTCTTAACATCCGAGATTGCATCTCCGTGGCTCACAACTTGTGAACGATCATCAAGGTAGTTACAAAACCATTTAAGTTCAGTCTCTTGGTGATGATGGTGTATGCATCTTATAACTTGTCACGTTAACAATGATGCACATTCAAGGAGCATCACACACATGTCTTTTTTTCCTTCCTAGTCACATATTGGTTTATTTTATACCACAATTAAGATTTCAAGTGCGGATCGTATGATGTAGTGTTTATTATCAGCAGATGTATCAGATGCTTTTCCTCCATTTATTTTTAGAGTTCCAGATTTGCCAGATAGACCATGTATTGCACAGGAAATTAATGCATCAGGACCTGAAATACACTGCAATTTAGAACCACATATTGATGACAGGGAGTCACACCTTGGGTATGTAACATTATAACTGCATTTAGCAGTTAAAAGAGTATCTTGATAAACGTAAAGGCTAAATGACCTGAAGTAATTTTTATGAACTATTCTTGCTCGAACCTTGATTTAATGTGATAGACAATCTTAATGTCAGTTCAATTCAGTTCAAACACATGTGTCGGGAATCATATTAGCAATTAAACGTATTGCATTCAAACTGACTGGATTCAGTGAAGTGCGTAGATTGTAGTATTGGTGAATGTAGAGAGATACTCCTTGTTGTTACTATAGTAATAGTCTTTATTGTGGTTAAACATTATATTATAACATGGTTTTGCTATGTGGTCTTGAGTTAAGAATTGACTCCAACAATAAGGTTTAGGAACTACACTACAGCCATGTCGGCGAACCAAACATTATTTGGGGGTTTGCAATATAAATGTGTGCAGGGCATTAAACTGAGAGAGTCAACAGATCAGAACGAAAAGCTGGGCTAGTTTTAATCTATTGAAAATTGACTCTATAAATGAATACTTCAGCTAGTAGCACATGTGGCCCATTAGGCACAGAAATGAATCCGCCACATGTAACCTCTGTTTAGTGAAAATGACATAAGTGTTGATTGTTTATAATGGTCATTGTGTCCTAATCACAAGTGATTAAAATAATATGTCAGATGAGTTAGTTGCACTGAAACAAAGCTCAAATGAGGACGGAGTTGTGACACAAAGTCAACACCAATATTTGACACTTTATCTCATCATATTATTAAAGGGAAGTTGATGAGAGTCTGGACAATCAACTAACTACTGAAGAAACAAATCCAGGTAAAAATCTGGAAATAAATTGTGATGTGCCTGGTGAAGAGAATCATTTAGTAGAGGATAGTGAGGAACCCGTGGCAAGGTGAGTACATTCATAATCTAGTATTTCTTCAATTATTTTGATTACTTTGCAAAAATATTTGAAAGCGACATTATATAACATTGTGAAACATATCATATTTGCTATTCACATGTAGTATTTAAAGAACTACCATTATGACTACAATTTGCTTGACAACAATTAAATGATAATTAAATTTTTGCAGCAATGATGTTCCACAGAATGACCTGGTTGGTGCAACTGCAGAAAGTCCTGAGATAGACACCGACCACAACTACTTAGTGCTAATTGAAGGAGATAAAAAGTCTAGTTGGGAAAGAGTAGATTCCCCTGAACCACCAGAAGATCTGCAAAATAAAAACAATGAGCCAATTGAGTACTCTTACGCTGACATGAGGTATCTGCAAAATATGACACCTGCTGCAACAGATGCGTCAAGGCCTGAAATAGATGATCCAGAGGCTGCCGAATATTCCTATGCTTACATGCAACAATGGAGATTGCAGCTCATTGCAAAAGATAAACAAAGAAATGTTGCAGAGAAAAAGGATAGAGATGTTAGGGGCAACTCATACCTAGAACTTATTGGTGATGATGACAACCATGGATGCAGTGAGCAAGGAGCAGAATTAATTAATATACAGCTGCCTGGAGATGATCAGATTGAATATTCCTATGCCTACATGGGGCCAAAGAGAAAGATAAAGGCAACTGTGAAAGGTAGACCTGAAACTAGATGGAGCTCTCATTTAGAACTTCCAAATGAAGAAATAAAAGAAGGTCTTACTGGAAACTCTCACTTGGAACTCATTGGAGATGAAGAGTGGTATGAACCTGGTGTGGCACATTTGGAGGATTCTTACGTATACACTGATCGATGGTTGAATTTTCGTACAAGAGATTCTATTAGAAAACAGGCTGATGGTGTAAGTAAATTCTTCGAACACACTAGCAGGAGCCCAAATATGCAGGGAGAAAATGTCAGTCATGAGATGTATTTAGACATGTCATCTGGAGGGAAGAAGAAGGCTGAATGCAGTAAGAAATGCTTGATCAGTGATGGAAACAAACTTGATCTCTGTGTAGAAAATGTAGTCAAACAAGACGAAAACACCAACTTAACTTGGGCATTAAGTACCTTGAAAGAATCAGGTGGAAAAAATGTCATTGAAGAGGAAGAGAAGGACAATGACTGTCTAACCACAAAATTACTTGATGTGGGTGCTGAGATGAGTGATTTCATTAAGGACGATGAAGAAACTGCATACATGAAAATGGCATTGCAAGATATAGAGGGAGACAACTATGAAAACAAAGAGAATAAATATGATGTGGCCTCCAGTTTTAAGGATGAGACTTGTGGTCAAATGCTGCAAGATGTTATTAAAGATGATGCAGGCAATGTCTATGTAAACTGGGTACCGAATACAGATGAACCATGTCCCACCGTGGCAGATATGATTAAAGATCTGTAAAATATAACTTATTTAGACATCGCAGCACCAGACACACATGAAACCGAAATAAGTAAATATATTTCAACTGCAATTAAACTAATTAAACTGGTGGGGATAACCCTTGTAAATAACCTGTGTAAATTACCCATATATAACTTATAAATTGACAGTGAATTTGAAATATGCATAGAAAGCACTGGACAACAGTTACTCGTGTAGGCGACACGTAGTGCCAACCATTGTTCATTATAGTTATCAGATGCCAAAGTGACAAAATACAGTGGATATGTGCCACGATTCACACCAGCGAAATTACTCTACACACTTGCCATTTCTTCAGCAGCCACGCAACTTCTTCCTTCGGAGCTGTATACTTTTTGGTAGCATTTCCTCCAGTTGAAGTGGGTGCAAATTGCTGGTAAAAAAATTTGTCATTCACACTGTGCCTCTTCGATAAACAAGATGGCGAACTCTGATGGAAATGACCAAATTTCATTGTATGGCTTCGTGCATGTGTCATTCAATTTTTAATTTCCATATTTCAAAGTATTCATGCATGCGCAGTGATTCGTCTAGACCGCTCTGTAGGTCAATGCTAGAACAAGTCCGTGTCCATGGAAATTGCCACAAAACACGGAGAGGGAGTGCATACTGTTTTTTTTCCGCCGGTCAACATGTATACAACAGTCCTCCAGCCACCTTTGTTGCACACCTTATGTGCTCTAGTTTTCACTGCAGCCAGTATGCCTGGTCAGTGAGGTCACCAGTATGAAACCAAATTAAGTAATATCTATTCCAAATGGATTTAAGTATCAAAGGGTGTTGCTAGGAAATACCAATATCTAGAAAAAATTAGATAAAACATATTTTATTAGTTTGTATGTTATTTACTATGTTATGATATTATTGTAAAGTATGTTAAATCTGTAGATAAATGCTTACATTATGTTGCTCATTGCAATTATATTCAACTGGAACTGTAGTTACTGTACATATTACTTTGTATGAAGCAGTTGGTGTGAGTATAATATATGCATTCAGTCAATTATGTGTGCTCAATAGTATTTACATCATATTTATATTTTTATTATTGTGAATTATGAGCAGAATGTTTGTAAGCTAAAAAATGTTCTGCCTTGTGTGGACCTAGATCATGTGCTACCCGAATATTAAATACAACCTGTATCATTTGATCTGGGTCCTGGTGTGGTAGAAACCAACAAGCATAGGTTTGAAGCTTTGTCACTTCCATTGCAGAGTTTACTAATTATTTTTATTATTATAAGTATGGTCAACTGGTAAATTTTATCTCGATGAATAATGTGCATTGTAATTTAACTGTAGTATATATTCTATTTTATACTATTTATGGGCAAACTTCTTATTTTGCATATTTTGTTGTTAATTACTCCAATGCCATTTTTGATATGTTGACATGTTTTATGTCAACTTTCATTTATATTTTCATGCAATTGTGTATATAGAGAATTGTGAATTGATTAATTTGATATCAGCCTTCCATTTTGTGTATATTTACTTGTATCTTTATTTCCATGACAATTAGGGGAAAAATTTATACGGCAAACAGGGAGCACTATGACCATAGTACATAAAAAGACAATAAGGGTGTCATCACCAAATCATTGTTGCATGGATGACGTAATAATATGGATGATATCATCTAACAATCTGCTACGGTCTACGTGACCTCTGGTGGTACCTTTCTCCCCATTGTAAATACATATAATGAAATTATGTTAAGTATTATAGAATGGAAAACTAATGAATTTTTGAAATAATTTTCTACACCAAATTTATGATTTACACTATTGATTAAATGCAAAGCAGTGATGTACATTATCATATATTTATAAGTTGTAAATATGTCTAATAAATTTAAGAATGAGTACATGCTTTGTATTACCAATTTTGATATAAAGCTGGGTTTCTACCTTTGCTTTTTCTTCATGCAATACTAAATAGTATTTCAGACTTTATTACCATAATCTTCTGTAATAGTTGATTATTATGAAGTCATGAAGTTTGGTTGGTGGCTGTTTATGAAGTAGCTCTCCTTAACAGCAAACTTTGATATATCAACCTAGATAAATCAAGACCATAATGACACTTGTGGGATATTCTATTACTGTAATCTAGTGTTGGAACCTTTCAACACCTGTTGAATGCCTAATTACCAGCTTCTTTGCCAAGTGCTAATGAAAAGGCTGCTGTGTACAGGGATGGTATTACTATATCCTCAATGACCACATCAAGTTTTGACCACTCCTTGTAAAAAACATCACCCACGCGCAGGACTCTTTCCCATCATCTTGATTGGTAGTGGTTTTGCAGTGATATTGCTTACCACGGCCGTGCATTTTTTGCATGACGTTAGACAGAAACAATCACTGAAAAAAAAAACAATGTTTCTTTTTTACCAATAGTTTTGGCAATGAGTAACTAATTTACTCCAGATTATCACCATATCATCATATTCCTTTTTAGAAGCTGAAATAAAAATATTTATTTTTCTAGGACACTAATTCACAACCAGATTCTCCTTCATATCCAGTAGCTATTTAACCAACAACCTTCTGACTAAAGGAGATAAAGAAACAAATTCTCTCTTGCGGTCTAGGAGGTGGGATAATTGCTGTTGGGAGCTTTACTGTATGACAATAGGACACTGTCTTCATGATGCATAGTTTTTAGCGCTCCTGGTGGAATTGGTCAGTATTAATGATCTGCTACATTTAGACCCTGAAAAGTGAGACTGAATTTGTATTCTTTGGTAACAAAAAAAAGCCAAAACATGAGTATCGATATATAATTATTTTGATTGATCAGAAGGTCCTGATTGAAACCGCTATGCTGAAGCTGTTTACGTCCATATTCATATTTTTGGTTACAGGAGTAAACCCCTTGAAAAATTTGATATACATGAAACTGTAACTTAGCACCCTGGTGGAAATTTACTGCATTAGGTCCTCCTACTGTGTTTCAATGGCATTGCATCTGAATAAACTATCTTTAAAATTATTTGATTGAAAAACATAACACTGAATGTCAAACTAGGGACTGCTAAATTTGCAGAAGATCTATCTTCTTTTTGGTTTGCGGGAATCATCTTGAACAACCAACACCGCCATGGTTGTTTACCTTACCTAGAATGTCCAATGTAATGTACTCAAGAGGGAAGCACAACCGCTGAATCAGTGCTGTCTATCAAAAAAAAAACTGGGGGTTGTTTTTTAGTTAATCAGAATTAAAATAGCACACATTACTTGCATGAAAGGACCAGCTAACCATATCAATTACCTGTGATTGGCAACAGCCATGAATGAAATTAATGCCTGAGATAAGGGGTAAGAAAGAATAGATAGTCTTAGAAATCTAACTATTGAACACTAGTTTGTATTTTGTGAAGTGAAAGAATTCAGTGCTATTGACAAATAACATTATAAAATGTGCAAATATGATTAAGTAGATACATTATCATTTTATAACATAAACCATGGAGCAACTAGAGGCTTGATCTATGCATAATCAGATAATATAGATGTATTGTATGAATTATTAATTAAAGTATAACCAAATATTTAGACCATAAATAAAATATACTTCATCCAATGTAATCATTATACACCTAGTGATCACTTGTGGTCAGGTGAAATTGGTAGTCATGTCATCAAATCAGAAGAAACTGTCAAACTACTAGGAATCAAATTTGACGACAAGTTAAACTTTAATAACCATGTGTCATTGATTAATAGTAAAAAAGCTGCTCAACAGATAAATGCCTTACAGAGACTTAGCAAATACCTCGACTATACAAGCAAACTTAGGATTTTGTATACTGTTCAATTGTTTAGAACTCATTTGCTGTTGGGCAAGACAAGAAACTTGAAAAATTGAATGAAAGAGCAATAAGACTTGTGTGCAATGACTATATAAACTCATACAATAACCTACTAAAAAAGACCGGTAAAAGAATGCTATATGTAACACAAGATTAATCTAGCCGAATTTGTTTACAAAATATTTCATGAGATGTCACCACCAGTAAATAACTCCTTCTTCCCCAAACAAGTCACTCCATATAATATGAGAGATAACTTGAAATTAATGAAACCAGTGTACAACACAGTTCAGTATGGAATGAAATCAATTGCTTATTCGGGTCCTGTGGTGTGGAACATGTTATCCCATAACTTAAATAACTTAGAATATTTTTTGCAATTTAAAGACTCACTAAGAAGAAGCAATATCCTTAGTACCTGTCAATGTGGCAACTGCATTCTCTGTAAAATAAATTCCTTGTTATAAGTTTTAATGGTATTTAACTACATATTTCATTTCACTTGCTCAATTGTAAATAATTCACCTTGTTTTGTTATATTTTCTGATGGCGAAAAGCTATTAGCCTGTGTTGTATTTTTTTTATGACACCAACGACTTTAAATACAATTTTATCTTATCTTATCTATACTGCCTTTTAACTGACAATTTATTCAGCTTTAGTAAATGTGATTCACAACATTATTCATAAAGAGTACCTTTTAGTTAACTAAAACTACAGTTCAAAACATTAACTGAATACGTATCATTTTGCTACAGGGAGTGCACTTGACTTCGTTAACAATGATGTCTTGATAAAATAAATCAATAGTCGGCCAGTCAATATCTTGCTGAGTCAAATTCTGATAAAACAGTATATCTTCATTATTTATTCACAACCCAACAATGTAATTCTGACATGATATCCAGCTATGGGAGTCAACTTTAATATGGGGCAAGTTTCTTTTCATTTTCTGTGTTCTAAGAACAATTGGCTTTGTTCAACACTAACAACAGCTTCAGTGCTACTATAAAAGTTCAACTGCAACTAGCTAGAGCTAAAGAAACAACCAACTGAAGCTATAACAAACCAAGCCTAATATTTGCTGAACTGATATTTCACAATAGTACAAGTTACCGCTGCTAATAACTGCTTGTATAATGCGGCCAGAATTACGACAATTGAATAAAGTAATCTATAATGTTTTAGATTCTGGTAGACTGTTACATGCATTACTACAACAGTTTTCGATGTGCCACAGCTAATGTTAGTGAGCCACTGGGCATCTTGATCCTTTTGTTCTGCAGGCCAGTTGGTTTGATGATAAAGAATTAGGTCACTAATACTTTTTCAAGTTTCCTATCAAGGTAATGTGTTATTCAGAACATACACTTTTCACTAATTCAAAGTAATAAAACAAGGCAAGATTGTTTTCTTTCTAATATCTTAATTACTTTTAGAATTCAGTGGCCGATTTTTCAATGTGAACTAGGCAAAATATACCATAGATTGACCTCATTGCAGACAAATTTAGATTTGCCTGTATCATACTCTATTTTATGTGGAATTTCACATGTGGGCCTCCTTGAGCCAGCTTACACGGGGCACCTTGAGCCTGACCATGAAACAACATTAACTAATTAGAATTATACTATTACAAGATGAAAACCTTTAATTATGTCATAAGCCTTAATTCAACATGCCATATAGTGTACTTTATAAATATGCAATTTTTCCCCAATTACCACTTACCCTATGACACACATCACTTGCCTTGGACATTCAAATTATTAGCCTTTATTTACATGACAAGCCTTAGTATAAATACATCTATTATAGCCAATATAATCATGTTTGACATGATTTCATTTCAGCTTGGTAATTTTCAAACAAATAACATTTATGTATTTTATCAGTAATTATACCCAAGACATACTTCACTTGCCCTGGACAGTCAGACAATCATTGAGGTTGGATCCTGCATTATGTAGTTTTTTGTATGGACTTGATCAGTATTTCTTAATACAACTGTCAGAAACCATGCACCCTGAGATAAATGATTCATTTCTCAACGTAGTATTCCCTGAAAGGGTTTTTAATGGTTCATAGTCAATTGCTATTTGCTATGAGTCTTTGGCACACCATATTTGTGCTACTTATGCAGCAAACTGAAGCTCTCCTAACTTATTCCATGTATTTGTTAGGTTTACTCAAGGTGCCCAAAGTATGGCTCAAGGTGCCCCATGGTTGGGTCACTATGAGCCACTTGACCACATTCTTTAAAAACCGCATAACCCCATCTTACAAACAAAATATTCAAGCTAAACAATTCCACATTTTACATATGAAACTAAGGATGCTAAAATATAGTAAGATTTATGCAGTATGACTGTGTGATTGTCACTTCATACTCCAAGGTGAAAACAGCTTGTGGTGCCCCACTCTCACATACAGTCAACACAATCGAATATGAACCAAATCAACTCCTACAAAAGTATGCTGAAAATTATCATTAGCAGAAAACTGGGGTATTAATCAATCAATCAATCAGTCAATTTTCACAAAATTAAGTATTAAAATGGTAGGAAATCAATCATTTAATCAATTAATAAATCACCAAATCGGGCAACAAATTTTCAAAATTAAAAAAATATGTATGTATAATCTCATTAACCATGTTAATGTAAAAAATTTCTCATTTCGATATTGTCATTTAGGCGTACTGTATCGGCAATGCTTAGCTTTTGTACATTTTGTAAATTCAAATGAGATGGGGCTTTTAGGGATTTTCTGTTAGTGGGTGTTTTCTCTTTGTAAGAATTATTGTACATGCTGCCAAATACACTGAGTATGTCTCTTCATAAGAATTATTGTACATGCCCCCAAATACACCAATATTTTCTATTTGTAAGAATCATTGTACATGCCCCTAGACATACTTTTCTCTTCATAAGAATTATTGGACATGCTATAGACAAGGTCTTGAGCTCACTATGAAAAATTACATTTTTAAGCAGCCCAGAATGCAAAGATTCTAGAGAGAAATTATTTCATCCTTACAAGGAAGAGTAACATAAAGACTCATCTATCCAGTGTATGATAATATGTAGTATAACTTTAACTTGAACTGGATAATAGTAGCTCCACAGAGAGCTGTAGATTGTGATGTAGAATTAAATATTTTGAAAGTTATTTTCTGTAAAGTCATATTTTCCCACTAAATTCATATTTATGACTTTTGCTAGGCAACCAGGCAGGAATGTCATCAGCTAAAGATCAGATCAAACATCTTTATTCACTATATTGTCCAATAAATGTTTATGACTTTCTATTATTCAAATTCATAATTTTACATTCATCTATTTTTGTAACAGAATCTCGATCCAATAACATATCCTATAATTAGCAGAACTCACTAAGATTGGTTTTACAAACAATTTTCTGGGCCTTGGGAAAATTGCTAGTAACATCACTGATGTTTGTGTACATTTAAGCTGTGGCCAGATCACTGGTCTTTATATCCTTGAAAATGGCTTAAATAACCAAACTATGGCACATTTGTCTTCCTTGAATAAAATTAAGCAACTTGGAATTGAGGTCCATATTTCAAAAGTGCCTGGTTTTATTGTACCAATGTATTTATTAAATCCTAACAGTTCCCCCCTCAAACATCAATTTACTAATCCATGTTAGTCTGATTTCCCAGAAATTGGCATGGTTCATTTTGGTCTAAGGGGAGAAAGCTTGCGAAGGTTTTCAACAAATATTTGTTGGAGGCCCATCATGTATGAAAACTAATGTGATTTGAATGGTAACTATGGTGCTTTGGCTAAAACAAAAATCCATCATGAATTGTGCTTGTGATGCTGTTGTTGTATGTCAGTGGGGCAGTGGTCACTCCATTGCAGGAATCTGGCTATGATTGGCCAGTTGAGTGACACACCCACACTCTGACCTATAAAGAAATGAAACTGGCCACACACACTCACTATTCTCATTCTTTCTTACAGTGTAATTACACAAATTGGATTTGTCAATTGCTATTTATGCTTCTGACAGCTGATTGCATTTGAAACTGCACACTGTAATTAATTACAAATAATTACAATTAAGTCAATGTTGAAATGAAATTATTTCTCAAACTGTTTTTAAACAGCAGATCTGTAGTTCAAAAAAGCCACACTCACTGAACCTGTCAATTATGCATTTTAATGTTAATTTTTTAATTTGGATCTGAATTATTCTATAAGATTTGCAAAACATGTCACATTTTTCTGAAAGACTCATCAATATATTTGCCATATGAGCCTATGATATATTAATTAGTTAGGCCTACTTTACTTTTTTTAAAAGCCAGGAAAATCGGTAACACTGCAAATAAAACACAATTGCTGGAAATACTTCTGATATGACAAGCTGACACATATGCAGCATTATGCACAGTTCTATTGATAGTAAGACATAAGCGTTCACTCTTAAAATTAAAATGAACCAAGCCATTGCACAGAAATGGGACTAATACAGGTGAGTCCATTCAATGTTTGAGGGGGGGGGAGGCTTTATGTTATAAATAAATCAACATCTCTGACCAGAGACAGTGGTCTTAGCCTAATCTGCTGTTAATGTGTAGGAAGCTAGCCGTGTACTTAAATTTGGTCACATATCAAATCGACCTCATGGTCCTGAGTGAGTATCATCATGTTTGATTCATGTGTACATAGCGCACATGTAACTTGCTGCTTACACAGTTTCACATTTATGGTGTCACCACCCGTAAGCCACTTTTCCTGTGGCGTGCCTCATATATTACACCCAGTAGCATGCACATAAAACTACTCTAGGGTTGAATGTAAATAAACATCCTTCCGTGACAAAAAAATTTAAAGTCAAAAAGTTTAAATTATTATCATGACAAAGTTAGCCCATGCAGTAATAATTATGTCACAGGTATTTGGAAACTTAGTGCTACTCATGTAGATTGCAATGAAAATTAGTTATATTTGTGCCTCAAGAAAAGCAGTTATATTAAAGGTATGTAGTAGTTTTGGAAACCCAAGTTTTGATCATTGAAATACAAGGAAAACTTTTCACAAGGCATTGAGAAAATTAGTTAGAATTCAAGTTGTTTTGATATTGATTAGTTATCTTTTTTTTTGTTTTAGCCACTCAGTAGATTGACTGGTAAATGCTATTAAAAAAGACACATAACTTTGCAATGATGCTTTTATTTTGCCATGATTGACATACATTGTGCAATGTCTATCATTCTAACTGTTTCATGAACAGATTACTTTAATCATTTTGCAATTAACATGGTCCAGTCATGCACTCATTAAATTCTTGAGTATTGCCTATCGATTCACATTGGCTAATGCAATTCCAGTCAAAATTTCTCTTTTTACGATCTGGAACTCTGCAGGCATTCATGCATTCAGCAAACTGTTGCTTTTGTTCGTCGTTGTTCAGATTTTCACATTCAGCAAAGCAGTCATCCTGTCTTTTTCTTCTTGACTGGATACCTTCAGGTTCACCAACTGGTTCGACAGAATTTGGGTCATGTCTTTTTACAAGACGAGCAGCTGTAGAAGTCTGTAAGAAGAAAAATTGTTTCAGGCATCTGAATTATATTAAAGTAGAATTCCACCACACATGATATCCTAAGGTCATCTCGCCATCCAGATATTAAGTTGGTAAAATGGTATTCTACGTAACAATTGTTTGTCTTTTTGCTGGGCCTGGTTCATTGGACTACCTAGCCATATACATTTTAAATGATGCCAAAAATTGTTAAATTGTTTCTGTTGATACATTACTCAGGCGTATGAATTGAAGCATGGACTTCTATTTTCGATTGAAAAAAATCCTTCTAACTATGACATGTTTTACTACATTCTTAGCATATTTTATAAGTCTTAAATTCCATCAAACATGATGATTTATCATGCTACAATTACTATTTTGACTCAACTGCAATTAAACGCTTCAAAGTTGGTAAAACAATTTTTTTAAATACATACCTGCATCCACGCAGCCAACATGAGACTAACCACCAGGAAAGCTGTTAGTTTCATCATCTTGATCAGTTTCTGTCTCAATAACTTTATATTTTGGTCAGTTGTGAGTTGTGATGCTGCCCAGAAACCGCAGCACTTTTTATACACATCTTCTTTGTTTGTTCAATTATGTGGCAAACTTGGTTTTATATGGCTAAATTGATAGTCACGTGCAATCCAAAGTTTATAGTGAGGTAAAACTGTTTTTGTTTTCAGTGTGTAAATATGAATATTATTGTATAATGAAACAGATGGCTAAAAAAAACACAACAGATCAATAATCTTTTTTGGTTATTTTATTTTATTTCAGTTGATAAAATTCTGCTTAAAGCTACTAATTGTGGCTGGTTTAAAGTTGTCTGTGCTACACCTTATTGCAATAATAGCATGCCAAGGACAGTAAAATTCGAAGTAAAAATTATCACAATAATTCAAAAAATATATTGATTAGATATTTATGCAGAAGACAGTTTTAGCTCATGATAATTGGTATCTTCCAAAGTGATATAGATAGACAGAAAAATCTTCACAAAATATTTCTTAATTCTTCTCTGGTTTAACAGCTGTTAATTCAAAATGGCATACATTTTGTAAGTGGTGGTGCTGGTGGATTAGGGTTTTACGTCCTGTATTTCTGCACCTGATGGACTAATTAGGACAAGTAGGGACCATGGCAATGAGACAAAGGATGAAACAGCCATCCAACATAGGCCCGACCAGGAATTGAACCCGGGACCCAGTGGTTGGAAGCCCAGCGCGCTACCACTGAGCTAAGCCTATACTGTTTTGGGCAACCAATTATCAGGGCAGACATTGGTTTCATGTACCATAAATATCCTGGCCAGTTTTATTGTGATAACAACATTTTTTGGACTGCTTTTTTCATATCATTTGCTGTATTCACTGTAAGTCTTTTTTGTGTATGTGTTATTTTATGCAATAGTCAATTTATGTTGTTTGAAAATGCCATTGAACTAACCACATGGTTAAATAACATTTTTATTTAGCTCAGTTGGTTATTAGAAGTTTAATTTTTGAATAGCTATTCGATATGATTGAGATTCTGGTTGTGAATTAATAATTTAGTGTCCTGGTAAAATAAGTATATTTATTTCAGTTTAGTTGGTTTTTGAATAGCAGTATGGCAGAGAACCTGGAAGTAAATTAGTAACTTAGTGTCAAAACTATTGATAAAAATAAGTTTATTTTATTACAGTGCTTGTTTCTGTGACGTCATGCAAACAAGTGTATGACTATGGTAAACACAGAACCACTACAAGGGAAAGAAGGTAAAAATTAAAGTTCTTGCCTATACTTTAAATGACTGAATTATCTTAAGTTGTTTAAACCCACAGGAAAAGCAAAGTATTGTCTTCAGATTCTCATTTTGTATTATTTGTTGTTCATAGGCATATGTTGCCTTTGTGATTCACAATTCTCTATGTACATGTTTATTAAGATTATTGCCTGAAAAAAAAAATTGACATAAAGTAATTGGCATAAATTTTGTATAGAAATAATTGACAATAATATTATTCATTAATGAAAGTAAAAAAACTTCAAATCTGTGCTTGGTGATTTTTGCCACAGCAGGACTCGGATCAACAGATACCAGTAGTAATATTATACTGGTATCACATGATATCTAGGTCCACACATGCCAGGACATTAATAAATCAACAAAAAAACACTTTTCAGTTTACAAACATTATACACATAAATAATGATAACAAAAATACTATATATGATGTAAATATTATTAAGAACCCATAATTGGTTGAATGTATGTTTATAAACATATCGAATTAAACAAATCAAAGTAATATATACAAAAAATTTGATTTCACAAAATTACATAACAATAAATGCATTTAGTTCTAATAAATTCAATGTCAATGTGTAGCTATTGATCAAAGGCAATTCTAGATGTAAGTTAATTACAACTTTGCCAACTTAATTTCAGTTGGAATAAATGTTACTAAGTTTAGTTTCATGCTTGTCTAATGCAGCCATATCCATGTAAGTTTCATCTTCCTGATCTTCAATGATATCTCTCACTATTGGACAAAGACCAGCAATGCTTTTCTGTACCCAGTTTAAATAGATATTATCTTTCTCAGCTGTACTGATGTCTTGCGTTATTTCACCACAAGCTTCATCCTTAAAACTGGACGCCACTTCTAAGCGGAAACTGTCTTTTTTTTCTTTAAAAGCATTGCTTTCACTGGTGTATTCATCCATGTCTTGCAACATATAAACATTGTTGTCATTGTATTTATATTCACACTTCTCTGCACCCACACCAAGTAATTTTGTGGTTAGACAGTCATTGTCCTTTTCTTCCTCTTTTGTGACATTATTATTGATTCCATTTGATTCTGCAAAGCTGCCTAATGCTACAGTTAGGTTAGCATTTGCTTCTTTCACACAGGGTTTAGGTTTGTCATCTGTGTGATGTTTCTAACTACATCCAGCCTCCTTTCTTGACGACATGTCTAAGTACATGTTATCCATACTGGCTTCATCTTCAAGGCCTTGCACTTTGGGGCTCACATTACTGCCCATTTGCTCAAAGAGTTTACTTATAACACTAATATGTTTCCTATAAGAATCTCTTGTCCATACATACGTCAGAATACTCCATGGGGATTCTTTGACAGGTCTCTCAAAGATCTCTTCTTTTTCAAAGAACTCCAAGCAAGAGTTTCCCGTATGATGCTTTGATTGTTCACTATGGTTGCCATCTTCATCAGGGAGCTCTAAATGTGAGTTCCCTCTAAAATCTGGTCTATCATTCACAGATGGCTTTACAGTTCTCTTTTGCCCCATGTAAGCATAGGAATAGTCAACCTGATCACCTCCAGGCAGCTCTACATTATTTAATTCTGCATTTGGTTCATTGGATCCATGGATGAGATAATTGCCAACAAGTTCAAGGTATGAGTTATTCCTTGTATCCTTTTCCTCTTTCTCTATAATTTATTTTTGTTTATCTTTTGCAATGAGTGGTAAAGATTTCCATTGATGCATGTAGCCATAGGAATATTCTGCAGCCTCTGGATAATCCTTCTCCATAATTGGCCTTGACACGTTTTTTTTGCAGCTGGTGTCATATTTCTAGGATACCTCATAGGCATAAGAATACTCAGTTGTCCAATTGTTTTCATTTTGTGGAGCCTCTGGCAATTCAGGTGTCACTAGTCTTTTGCATCTAGAGTTTTTGTCTCCTTCAATTTGCTCCATGTAATTGCGGTGAGTTTGTTTCCTGGACTTCCAGGAGTTGCCCCAACCATGTCATTATTTGGTGCATTATTCCTTAAAAATTAGAAATATAAATAAAACATCATTAAATATTGGCAAATATTTATAGTGTGTTTTGGATGGAAGCTGTTGGAGGCATCTAACACATCGATTCTACATTGTATTAAACTGAAAAATGTGTTTGTCATAGAACTTCCAATAGCAACAGCCATAGAAATTTCATCAATAGCCCCAGGGACTCAGGGAGGTTTGCAAGTAGGACATTGACCAGGTCAACTAAGTTACCTCTTTGAGCTAGAACTCTTTTTCTTCAGGTTGACTGTAACAAGGTTATCAATGTGTTTCATGTGCGATAACCATGTCAGAGGTGCACTTGTCAGGGGTATTGAAGGCACAGTGCATAACACACATACTGACTTCTTAGGTTTGAACTGCACAATTTACAGATTAGCATAATTTGCCAAAATGTGAATCATCTTTTGCAGACCTTGATAACTGGGACTGAGCAGGGTCCGGTCATCAGTGTAGCATATTGAAGCCTACAAATTTATCACCAATCCAGCAGCCTGCAACTGCCCTCTCGAGTTGACCCAGCAGTTTGCCCGTGTACACACAATAGGGAGCAGGTGACAATATTTCCTTGTCTAATGGTCATTAAGTGAAATATGCAGCTAATAATTTTACCTACCCAAGCAGTGACCCCCCTTCATCAGCATTTCCTTGGGCATCATTGACCCCTTCTGGCAGCTGTGCTTCTAAATTTTGGTGCATTTCAGATCCGGATGCACCCATTTCCTGCGCGATGCATGGCCTATCTGGCAAATCTGAGACTCTAAAAAATGGGAAAAACATGTATGATACATTTACTGATGGTTAGCACTGCATCAGGTGATCCTCACTGGAACTCGCAACTGCGGTAAAAAATTAACTAGCATGAGACTTCGCGGAAAGAAAAAGAGTTGGACATTATAGTATCATGCTCCTTAATATTGATAACAGGCAATTGACATCATTTATTGCAAGGGAAATGTCATATTATATTAGCAAATGCAAATTGAAGTTGGCCTTAAAATACTTACTGAGCAACCTCTATGTTCAATGTAATCATAAACATTTTCATTAGAAATCTTCATTTGACATATTCCGAAAGCAAAAGATCTTACTCTTTCTGCGATGCAATATTTAGATTGTAAGGAGTGATGCAAATGTATTGTTGAAACCAAAACAAAGCAGAAACTTCTGAATATTGGTATTTTGTGCTCTAATTTTCAATGGCGGTAATCCGTATAATTTTCTTAGTTTCACGATACTGCCTCCTAAATATATATACAAATATAAGAGTTCATCAAAAGACAGTATATTTTGCAGTCCTTTTGAATTTTAATTCATGTGAACATAATTTGTAAGGATTATATAATAGTAACTTAATAGTATTATCTAAGATAATTATCGGACACATGACTTTACATATTTGCAGACACCAAATAAAACTGAAGGAGAGGGCCTGGTGTCCATAGGGGGAGGTCCTTGTTAATTATCAACAAATACTAATTTGAATTACTTGCGGCAACAGTTCTATTGGTTTGCCAGATTGAGGTGCAATTCTGTGATTATTATCATTTTTATGATAACATAAGGTAACAAATAGATATTTCCACTTAAACTGACAAAATGGAACACTTCCTGACCATCTCCCATTTGCTTCACATAACCTCAAGCTATCACTGTGCAGATAATAATCTTTATCGCACGTTACTTTGACCAAACTCTTGTAGACATAGTCAGCCCCATATATCAGATGCCATTTCCAATGCAATAGGATGCCAGGGTGTCCACAAGAAACAACTGAGAATTAGGTATACAGCAAATGAATTTATATATTTCATTACACCCATGACACCAATAATCAGGTACCGTTTAAAGCTTAATTCAGTCAAAAACTTAATTAATAGGGACTTTTTTTATTCTTTGATGAAATTTAAGCAGACATTAAAGAACTTACTCAGACATTTTGGAGCAATTCCTGACCACTTTCCATTTGACCCACATTGTCTGACTCTGTCACCATCAAGATTGTGTCCACCATTACATGTTGCTTCAATAGTAAACTAACTGAAGCTGTCCGACGTGTCCGTTTGTTCTGTTGCCAGGATTTCCACAGGATTTAGCTGTGAATCATTAAAAAAAGGTTCATATTTTACAGCATCACCATGCAGATCATAACCTGCAGTACATGTTATTTTACAGTAACTAAATGCCTCATTAACAGGAATTATGCTGTTTGGTGTAATCGCTGCTGAATATTTGTTAAATTTATGAGGAGTAATTTTTGGGATCACAAAATTGTTTATATTTACTATATCTCTATAATATTATGATTTTCTTTTGCAGTTGACCAAGTATAATTTTCAATTTATCAAAACATCATGGTGATACAGTTTCTTTGCTAATTTAATGTTTTGCATAAGAACTAAGGGATATCTACACACAATCATTCCAAGAATGTCTGTTAAAGTAATAGGTTGACTACTACAGCTCATCTTATTCTTGCACAGAGCATGATGGTATGTATCTTGAACGCTTTGAATGTTAAAATCTATACATTAAATCAATAACAGGAAGGTTAACCCATTAAAAATAAGAAGACAGTTAAGAAACTAGACTTTTTCTCCATATTATTAAATGGTATTTTTACAGTTCCTCCAAATATGCAATTCTTTCATTCAGCAGCATTTATCAGCAAGGTGAAGTCACAACAATAACAGTGGTCAAGCAATGATGTCATAATATATAATATGCTTAAAATTAGGACAATTAGGCAAAAATGTCTGCATGTGTATTGTTCAAGGGTGTTTACAAATACTATTACACATTTTGTATTTTACTCTGTTATATGTAAGTTCACAAGACATGAACAGCATCATCTCAAAACTTTTTCAGCCTTCTTAGTTTCTGTCGAGTATGCATGGCTTAGATTTTAATGAAACTTTGGTTGACATTAGACATTTACCTTTTCAATTTAGCAGTGGCATAGATGTATTGTTCATCCAGGGCAATGCCCGTGAACCAATATCTATTTTTACACATGGTTCAGACGGTTAGTCCCATTAAGAGCAATGGAGTCTATGAAAGAACAGAAGTAGAGTCGACCACCTGAGTGAATGAACATTTTCATTATCCCAATCAAAAAGAAAGAACATTGGGGTACTTCCGATCTCTGAAATGATTGAATAAAATATAAAAAAATAGAAATTACAGTAAAATAACAATCTTCTTCACATCATAGATCCTGGCAAAGGTCTCTGGGGAGCTGGTATAGCAATATTTTGCCTCCGATGGCTCAGAAATGTGTGGTTATCCATTTCCTTTCTGATTGGATGAAAAATAACTTTATTGCACAATCAGAGCAGGCCTTAGGAGCGAGTACCATATTTGGATTGGGTGTCACAGGGTCATGGTGTAAGCTGGTTTCTGAATGTCTTATGCACTTATTTTTAACATCAGAAGACATCTGCACCCGCAGGTCCATCCATTGGTTAGGCAATTAATATTGCCAAGTATTATTGGACCACAGTTGCAATCCCCAAAAAATCATCTGATGATAGAAACATTGACAATTTGATTATGAGAGATAGTCAGGTTATTCCAAATTGTAAAATTTTAACCATCTATACATTAAGCCCATAACAAAAAGTTAAACTCATTAAATAACTTGAGATTAGTTGAAATTTGATCTGAAGAGCCTTTTAGATATCATCATGCAAGACTCAGAATAACAAAGTGATTATCACATATAAACAAGATTATACTGACTGATTATGTACAAATATTTTAAGGTCATATGTGCTGTACTGTTGGAATTATGCAACATAAATTAACATAAAGGGATACTTTATGAAATAGATGGGTTCAAATAAAGGTGCCCAGCATGTTATGATGATGTTCAAACATTAATATTTGGCCTCTGTAGTGAACTATAATAATTCTTCTATCAAATGCCTGAGCAGGAGCTTAGCTCAGTGGTTGTATGCTGGGCTGCCAAACACTGGATCCTGGGTTCAAATCTGGTCCATATTGGAAAGTTGCTTCATCATTCACCTCATTGCTTTGGCACCTGGTTTTTAATGGCAATTCAAATCCATTTTACAACTGGACAAACTTTAGCCTCAACTGTCATTGCTAAAATGGCTCAAATTCCCTATAATCATTATAATTCTGCTATATTAATTATCCCAAATCCCACCCTCTTCGTTGGCAAATTTCCCAGAGTACATCCTTAACGTTATCTTCCATTGCCTTAGACTAGGATTCTTTCTCTCCCAATCCAAATACAACCTTTATATTAAAAACGTTTTTTTATGTATCTAAGTTATTGTTGCCAATTGTAACACTGATCAACTATACAGCAGCTTATTAAAAATATATATATATTATTATATAATAAATTAAGCATGAATATATATATATATATATATATATATATATATATATATATATATATATATATATATATATATATATATATATATATATATATATATATTCATGCTTAATATATTGTTATATATTCACAGGTACTTTATCCTAATCGTCCATGATGCAATATGGTGGTACCAGTAAAAGAATATTTTATCAGTAATTCCCCCCCCCCAAAAAAAACCCCTCCTCCCACACCAGATATTGAGTCCCAGGGTGTGATCAGTGGCGTAGCTATGGGAGGGGGGCTGGAGGGGGGCTACGTGCCCCCCCCCCCCCTCCACTTAAAGGCTGTGCCCCCCCCCTCCCAGATTGGCTCACAATAGTTCAGCCTCTCAACACAGTCACGTCAAAATGATCTTTCACCGGCCCCCCCAAAAAAACAATTTGCCCTGCTGAATGCCACCTCCCCCCTCCACTCTGCAAACCCTAGCTACGCAACTGGTATTGGTGGATGAATATCTTTTTTTGACAACAAATTATCCATTTCAGTTTTTGGGCTTTATAAGTATTTCCTAATAATTAAAATATCAGTTTTTCATAGTCGCCTACTGCTAAAAAAGTTATGTAGAGTTGGCAAGTTTGTAGTGCTCAAATGACTCCATGGGCAGTTAGCTATGCAAATATATATCTAAGTCTCAACTTTTTTTAGGTTGTGCCAACAGAGCACATTTTTTGGCATGACCTTCTAACAATCAATCAAAATTGACTCCAACTTTTTTGAAATTCCCAGAAGATTATTTACAATCTAATTATATAATAAAAATTCAGTTCAATTAAAACTCGACGTTTAACAGAGAGTGATCTAAATAGAATTTATGTTTTCCATAGGTATATATGCACAGCTTGAACACTTTCTACAGCTGTTTGAATACAGTGCTATTTGAAAATAATTAGGTTACTGTAATAATTATGCACAATTGGAAATTAACAAATGAAAATATTTCTTATCAAGAGGAATTTTTTGTCTGCAGTCAAGAATCAACATCACTGTCCTTTTAATTTTATTGTTTTCATGAAATTATGCCGAACAATGTGTTTTTTGATTGTGCATTATGCAGCTGGACAAGGTGATGAATTCTAAGATGAAGAAATATTCTGACTAATTCTCCAATAAGACATCGATAGTGGTTGTCGAGGCCATCTCTTTTTCATGTAGTTCTTGGCTAAATAGGTTTGTCATACCTGCTTCAGCAAGCACAAGTGTTTGAATCCTCAGAACAAACAAACTTGAGACAACAGAGGATTCCATGAATCGACATACATGTCTCTCAGCTGATCGAATAATTGAGCCTTCAGAGGGTAGTAGAAGCCCGCCGTTCTGTTTGTGCAGCAAGAGATGAAAGGATGACTAGAACCTTGCAGACGGGGTATTAGTCACGACCATGTCCTTGCATTCAATGCATTTCAGACGTTTTATAAGTTTCCCTACCACCAAACTTGAAATGATAGTGAGATTAAGAAAACAAAACACACTTGCATAACACAGTAACTGAAAATCAGAGTTGGGAATTTGTTTGCTGAGCTTAATCTGCAACATACACGATGACATTTTCAACCAAAGGCTCCATTCTGCAGTTGTCATAGCAATGGTCAACATGCATCCATTCTTCAGCTGATGAACACACTATTTCATGTTCCTCATTCTCTTCATTTCTGACTTCTTCTGTAATAGGTGGAATTTAGGTGCTCAGTGAGCCCCTGACAAGAGCTGTGTCATCAACAACTGTGCAGTTACCATGTTTTGAAACCTGAAAAACCAAAAGGCATTTGTTACCACTCATAATTATGTAATATTTAGTTTACAAATTATTAAATTCAATTTAAGCTTGTTGGATAGTGTACCTTCAAGGCTCCACAGTGAGTAACAATCTTTCTGAATGAGCCCATGAATGCCCTCCCTGTGGGATTATTGTTCCAGCCAGCTGCAAAAAAAGTGGACAGTGTATACATACTGCAACAAACCTAAAAACTTTAGATGTGTGTAATACAGTTGAAACATGTAATGGACATAATTTCTCACCTGTTCGTCGAACAGCATTAAAAAAGAGCTCCAGGTGGTCTTGTGAGCAACAGTAAGTGAGAAACTTGTCCTGATTTTCCAAGAGTCCCTTTGAGAGGCCAAGAACAGAATCAATTGCAATCACCAGACCCTTTACACACATCCCTCTGCAAAAATAATAGAATCATAACAGATTTGTCAAAATTGTTGCTAGTCACTTTGAATGGAACATACTACTATTACCTACTTCAGATTTTTTTTTTTTCCCTTGTTCTTTGCAATTTTTTTAAGGAGTGTCACAGAGAGGCAAGATTTACATTTAACTGGCTACATTGCAATTTAGGCTGCATTGTCTCACTGTTACTGAAAATGCATTCAAAACTGTCAAACTAAAGCCATGCAATGATACTTGTATGATCATTATAACTGCAAACCAAATAATTGATGCCTAAAAAAATGAAAAATGCAAAAGGAACTGCACAATACATGCAATGCAAACGAGCAAAAATATGAACATTAATACAAACTTGACACAAACTTGCAAAAAAAAATGGGTTACAACTGAACTGCCAACTTGCGTGAGTTAGTTGTGAGCAAGTGACAATTCTAGGTAATATTGCCATATTGTACACGAAAAATCTTTGATCATCTCCAATGTAAAATAACTAAGTCTGATGTGATTGGCTTCAGTGGGTGGTCATTTGGTCTGATCTGTGCAACCTTCACGTCTGGTTCATTTTAACTGATTGGCTGGTGGACAGAAGCCTCACTGGTTGTAAGGTAATAAAAGCCTTAAAGGGCCGTATGAATGACATGCAGGTAGCTGCAATCATAACTTGACCCAAACTAACTTGTCCCATGTAGGATGCCCCGACATTGCACAGATTGTCTGATGCTACTCAAAACTTTTCGTGTACACAGTACAGTGCTGTATTGCCATTGAAAGGACAAAGTCCTAAAGTGAGGCAGGTAGTCTTATCAAAAGAATAAAAACCACAATGGGACATTCATATAATTCATGAAATATTTTAAGACGAAAATAAAATTACTTTTAAAGCTGACAAAGTAGATCCCTGAATCTAAAATCAAATAATAACTGGATTCAACATAAATATTCTCACCTCCAGAAAGCTGGCAGTTGCCTCGCAATCTTCAAATCGAGTATCGAGTTTCATGGCACGTAGGGCCATGGCCACCGAATTTGACAGGACTTGGACTGTTAGGCTTACTTTCATTTTCTGTTGGAAGAAATTCACATGTTTTGCCGTCAATCTGTTAGCCATCCTGAGGCCAGCATCCTGTATAGAAAGGAACGCAGAGGAGGTGGTGTCTCACTGTTTATACGCAAAAAACTCTCTGCTAAGTGTAGGGAAGATCTCAATGTGAATCAAAGTTTCATGGAGGCAATTTTTGTTGAAATACCGAAAGATGAGATTGGTACAAATAAATGCATCATTGTTGGAACAATATACCGACCACCTAATCAGGATGTTTCTATTTTTACAGATAGCCTGACTGAAATTTTACATAATATAAGAAAAGAGGGAAAATTATTGTATATTATGGGAGATTTCAACATAAATCTTCTTGATACTGATAATCATATACCCAGCTCTGAATTTTTAGACAATATGTACTCTCTGTCTTTTTTTCCCTCTTATTACAAAGCCTACCAGAATAACACAGAACACCTCTACCTTAATAGACAATATATTCATTAATGACATTAATAATATACAAAGCTTTAGTGGTATCCTTTTTACAGGAATTACTGATCATTTTCCTGTTTTTTCCATTAACTATGGTACTAAAATATTGGAAAAGGTTTCATCCTATAAGACCAGAATCTTGTCGCTCTCAAACATGGAATCTTTTGCAAATAAGTTAAGGCTTGAAAATTGGCAAGATGTATTAAGTTCTGATAATGGTTCTGAGACATTTAAGCTGTTTTACACTAAATTCTGTACACTGTACGATAATGCCTTTCCAGTAAAACATGTGAAGACAGGTTACAAAACAAAAAAGATATGGTTGTCAGATGGTTTGCGAAAATCTATTAAAATTAAAAACAGAATGTACATGAAGCAACTAAGAAGCCCATGTGAAGAGTATATAAGAGAATACAAAAGGTATAAATCATGCCTCAACAGATTAATGCGCAATGCTGAAAGAAATCACTACAAAGATGTTTTAGATAAAAATCGGAATAACACAAAGAAGTTGTGGGGAATCCTTAAAGATATCATCAATAAAAAAAAATCTACCACCAGACCCAAACAGTTTGTTATTGGTGATGAGGTTGTGACAAACGAAAATATCATTGCTGACAAATTTAACGATTATTTCACCAATGTAGGAAGCAACTTGGCAGAGAAAATAACATCTGTTAATATAGACCCCATCACATACATACGTGGTTCATTTCCAAGTTCATTGTTCTTGCAAGATGTTGAAAGGTTTGAGGTAGAACGTATTATCAGGGCTCTCAAGCATAGCAGTGCTGGGTATGATGGCATCCATGCCAAAGTTCTTAAACACATATATAGATTAATCATTGAGCCCCTCACCCATGTTTTACATCTATCTATCAGTCAAGGATTTTTTCCCAATGAAATGAAGTTAGCTAAAATTATACCATTGTATAAATCGGGTGATACCATACATTAAGGAAATTATCGGCCGGTATCAGTGTTACCTATCTTCTCCAAATTATTAGAAAGGCTGATGTACAATAGAGTTTTCTCTTTTATTAATATTAATAACATTTTGTACAAGTATCAATTTGGCTTTCGAGAAAAACATTCCACTAACCTAGCACTAATCACTCTAATAGATAAAATAGCATCAGCAATAGACAATGGTGATATATTTTTAGGTGTATTTCTTGATTTAAAAAAAGCGTTTGACACTGTGAATCATAACATTTTATTACACAAGTTATTCAAATATGGGATAAGAGGGATCGCATTTAACTGGTTTCAGGATTATTTAAGGGGCAGAAAACAATTTGTTTCATTTAATGATGCTGAGTCTTCTAGACTTACTATTAAATGTGGAGTGCCCCAAGGTTCCATACTCGGGCCTCTTCTTTTTTTTCTTATATATTAACGATATTAAAGATGTTTCTAATGTTGTCACCCCTATTGTCTTTGCTGATGATACTAGTTTATTCATGAGGGGTGGTTCTGTAGAAGATACATTTTCTTCACTAAACCAAGAATTGATTAAGATTAAAGATTGGCTTGGCGCAAAGAAATTATCATTGAATTTAGAAAAAACTCACTATATTGTGTTCAGGTCTGCCAGGAGCAGAAGAGTTTTAAATGACAATATTTAAAAAATTGATAACTGCATAATTGAACGTGTCGAGCACATTAAATTTATCGGAGTTACAGTAGATGCTAAGTTAACATGGGTTAATCACATAAAATCATTTAAAAGTAAAGTTGCTAAGGGTATAGGAGTCTTAGCTAAAGCAAGAAAATATGTTGATACTATGTCTTTAAAACTATTATACAATAGCATTATCTACTCTCATTTGAACTACTGTGTAGAAGTGTGGGGAAATGCTGCAAATATTCACATCAACTCTTTATTTAAGCTTCAAAAGAAGGCAGTAAGATTAATTAAAAATGCAAGTTTCATGGCTTCTACTGATCCAATATTCAAAAGTATGAAAAGTTTAAAACTAACTGATATTTTTGCCGTATGTACGTTAACCTTTGTTTTTAAATTTGTAAAGGGTATGTTACCAGAAGTATTCTATGAATTTTACAAGAGGAATAATAGAGTGATAGGTCGCCAAACTAGACAGTCAAATAAGTTATATATTCCTATCGCTAAATCAGCATTGTATGAAAAAACTATACGAATTAATGGAGCAAAATATTGGAATAACATTGATGATATAATTGATTATAACTGCAGTCTGCATACTTTCAAGAAGAGACTAAAAAATCATTTTATCAGTAAATTGTCCTCATAACAATTTTACTAACTGCCACATGTTTGAAATGGGTTGTAGAGGAATTGTTTTAGCCTATGGTCACTTGGTATATATATATGTCTGAATATTTGAGGGAACTTTAAATTTTTCACAAGCACATTATATTTAATGTTCATTTTACTTTCTTTTTTCTTATATTGAATATGATTATATTTAACCATGTATCCTTCTGCCACCATACATATTATATATATTTCTTTTTTTAATTGTTATCAATTAACATCTACAATAAAAATTGTAATTTTGATTGTTTTATTTGTCATATATATGTATATTTATTATTGTTTGGTAATGGCATATACACTGCATAGTGTCTGCCAACCATGTTAATGATAATTTCGAAGAATGCAATTATTTATTTTTATTTTATTTTTTTCATATGATACATGGTCAATAAAGAAATTGAAAAAATAGAAATCCTCCTGGGCTTTGTGCAAACTGCTTACAAGATCCCATGACACAATGCCTTCATCACTCTTGAGGCCTCTGAACGCATACCAAATGTTACGCACCAATTTTATCATGTGGCACACGTCTGGGATAATGTAAGTGACATGCTGCTGGCCTTCCACTGGTCTGATAGACACCGTGTAGCTAGTGCATCTGGGGTCAAGATCATCCCCAAGCAGGGCACACATCACCATATTTGTTGCATGACCATCCATGGTAATCGCATGCACCTCCAGGCCAAGTTCATGCAGTCGTTCAAAGCAATGACGAAGAAGTTCTTTTTGTGTCTCAGCTATAAGAACATTAGTGAAGAAAAAGGCCACTGGAGCCTTCCAGTTGCCATTGAGACCAACCAGCATGAAGACTAAGGCCTCTGACGCATCTTTCCCTTCTTCTGCTCCATTACCTAGGTTGACATGACCGTTGAATTGTTGAGTGTGTTGGTTAGACACTATTTGCTTCCTGATAGACATGGCATCAAGCATAAGACAACATCTGAAAACAACAGAAAATGATACGCTATTGCAACATTTTATATCAGCAAATTACTGTAAAACAAATGACTTCAATATACAGCATGTACCACATAACTTTTATAAACATAATGATTACTTACAAAAAAATTGGAAATAATTTCTGCAATGAATAAATCCCATGGTATGTCTGCATTAAAAAATGAAAACACTAACATTGTTCAGTTTGACGAAATAAAGTCTGAGGATTTAAATTGCAATAACATATGTTACAAATACCATAATTACAGCGAATGGATAGTTGACATTATAAATGTACATGCAAAAGTCCATTGGTATTTATCATCCCAGGCTGCAGATAGCTAAAAATTGCGCGGTAGAGTATCTTAAAGTTGACAACATTTGCATCATCTTACCTCCGAAAGAGTCCAACTTTGCTTTCAGTTCCATGTTGATCATGTTCATTTCATACAACTCCTACACCTGCCTCTGGCATTTCACTTTAGCCCTCTTCTCTCGCTTCCTGGCATTCTTTAGCTTTTTCTCAATTTCTTGCAGTTTATCTTCAGTTTCATACTGCTATCTCTTCCCTTTTTGCGGAGATGCATAGTAAGTATGATACTGAAATTATAAAAATATCTTGAAATTATGGTTTATTTCCAAACTGCATCATTCAGCTTATGAGCAGTGAGTACTACTCAAAATTATGATGCGTTTCAAGCACATTTGGCATAAATTGCTTACAAATGATGAAGGCATAGGATTAACTTCCTCTTCGCTACTCAAAACTGACATTTCCAGTTCTTCCATGGCCCTCTGCGAAGTGACTGTGCATCTTCCCTTTGGTGGGACAGTCTGACAATTCGTACAACTTCATGCTGGAAACTCTTTGATCAAAATTAAGGGAGAAAAAGCCATTTTAAATTCGTAAATTTGAGGTCACCTGTGACCTTGGCTTTAGTGATGGTGCATCATCATAATAATAACAACTAGACTCCATTCTGTTCCAAGGGAACAGATAGAAATGATTCACCATACCGTTGTGTAGTCCTTTCACCAGAAGTCATCTGAAATGGCACCTGACAATTCATAGAACTTCATGCTTGAAACTCTTTGATCAAAATTAAGGGAGAAACAGCCGTTTTAAATCCGTAAATTTGAGGTCACCTGTGACCTCGGCCTTAGTGACAGTGAATCATAATAATAATAATAATTAGACTCCATTCTGTTCCAGAGGAACAGATAGAAATGATTCACCGTACCATAGTGTAGTCCTTTAACCAGAGGTCATCTAAATAGGAGAAAAAGCCGTTTTAAATTCATAAATTTGAGGTGACCTGTGACCTTGGCTTTAGTGGTGGTGCATCATCATAATAATAATAACTAGACTCCATTCTGTTCCAAGGGAACAGATAGAAATGATTCACCATACCGTAATGTTGTCCCTTCACTAGAAGTCATATTAAATGGCACCTGACAATTCGTACAACTTCATGCTGGAAACTCTTTGATCAAAATTAAGGGAGAAACCACCATTTTAAATTTGTAAATTTGAGGACACCTGTGACCTTGGCCTTAGTGACCGTGAATCTTAATAATAATAATAACTAGATTTCATTCTGTTCCAAGGGATCAGATAGAAATGATTCACCATACCGTTGTGTAGTCGTTTAACCGGAAGTCATCTAAAATGGCCCCTGGCAATTCGTACAACTTCATGCTTGAAACTCATTAATCAAAATTAAAGGAGAACAGCTGTTTTAAATTCGTAAATTTGAGGTCACCTGTAACCTTGGCCTTAGTGACAGTGAATCATAATAATAATAATAATTAGACTCCATTCTGTTCCAGAGGAACAGATAAAAATAATTCACCTTACCAAAGTGTAGTCCTTTCCCCAGAAGTCGTCAGAAATGGCCCCTGACAATTCGTCCAACTTCATGCTGGCAACTCTTTTATCAAAATTAAAGGAGAAACAGATGTTTTAAATTCGTCAATTTGAGGTCACCTGTGACTTTGGCCTTAGTGACGGTGAATCATAATAATAAGAATAATTAGACTCCATTCTGTTCCAGAGGAACAGATAAAAATGATTCACCATACCATAGTGTATTCCTTTAACCAGAGGTCATCTAAAATGTCCCCTGGCAATTTGTACAACTTCATGCTGGAAACTCATTGATCACAACTAAAGGAGAAAAAGCCGTTTCAAATTCATAAATTTGAGGTGACATGTGACCTTGGCTTTAGTGATGGTGCATCATCATAATAATAATAACTAGACTCCATTCTGTTCCAAGGGAACAGATAGAAATGATTCACCATACCGTAATGTTGTTCCTTCACCAGAAGTCATATTAAATGGCACCTGACAATTCGTACAACTTCATTCTGGAAACTCTTTGATCAAAATTAAGGAAGCAACCACCATTTTAAATTCATAAATTTGAGGACACCTGTGACCTTGACCTTAGTGAAGGTAAATCATAATAATAAATAATATCCAGACTCCATTCTGTTCCAAGGGAACAGATAGAAATGATTCACCATACCGTTGTGTAGTCCTTTAACCAGAAGTCATCTATAATGGCCCCTGACAATACGTACAACTTCATGCTGGAAACTCTTTGATCAAAATTAAGGGAGAAACAGCCGTTTTAAATCCGTAAATTTGAGGTCACCTGTGACCTCGGCCTTAGTGACAGTGAATCATAATAATAATAATAATTAGACTCCATTCTGTTCCAGAGGAACAGATAAAAATAATTCACCATACCATACTGTAGTCCTTTGACCAGAAGTCATCTGAAATGGCGTCTGACAATTCTGACAACTTCATGCTGGAATCAAAATTAAAGGAGGAACAGCCGGTTTCAATAGGTAAATTTGAGGTCACCTGTGACCTTGGCCTTAGTGACCGTGAATCATAATAATAATAATAACCAGACTCCATTCTGTTCCAAGGGAACATATAGAAATGATTCACCATACCGTTGTGTAGTCCTTTAACCAGAAGTCATCTATAATGGCCCCTGACAATACGTACAACTTCATGCTGGAAACTCTTTGATCAAAATTAAGGGAGAAACAGCCGTTTTAAATCCGTAAATTTGAGGTCACCTGTGACCTCAGCCTTAGTGACCGTGAATCATAATGATAATAATAATTGGACTCCATTCTGTTCCAGAGGAACAGATAAAAATGATTCACCATACCATAGTGTAGTCCTTTAACCAGAGGTCATCTAAACTGTCCCCTGGCAATTTATACAACTTCATGCTGGAAACTCATTGATCACAGCTAAAGGAGAAAAAGCCGTTTTAAATTCGTAAATTTGAGGTGACCTGTGACTATGACTTTAGTGATGGTGCATCATCATAATAATAACAACTAGACTCCATTCTGTTCCAAGGGAACAGATAGAAATGATTCACCATACCGTTGTGTAGTCCTTTAACCAGAAGTCATCTATAATGGCCCCTGACAATACGTACAACTTCATGCTGGAAATTCTTTGATGAAAATTAAGGGAGAAAAAGCCATTTTAAATTCGTAAATTTAAGGTGACCTGTGACCTTAGCTTTAGTGATGGTGCATCATCATACTAATAATAACTAGACTCCATTCTGTTCCAAGGGAACAGATATAAATGATTCACTTTACCAAAGTGTAGTCCTTTCCCCAGAAGTCGTCTGAAATGGCCCCTGACAATTCGTACAACTTCATGCTGGAAACTCTTTGATCAAAATTAAGGAAGAAACCGCCATTATAAATTCATAAATTTGAGGACACCTGTGACCTTGGCCTTAGTGATTGTGCATCATCATAGTAATAATAACTAGGCTCCATTCTGTTCCAAGGGAACAGATAGAAATGATTCACCATACCAAAGTATAGTCCTTTCACCAGAAGTCATCTGAAATAGTGTCTGACAATTCTGACAACTTCATGCTGGAATCAAAATTAAAGGAGAAACAGTCGTTTTCAATAGGTAAATTTGAGGTCACCTGTGACCTTGACCTTTAACCAGAGGTCATTCGTACTGATGTATTTCGTTTTTCCCGGTAGGATCAAAATTTGGTGACGAAGTTTAACAATAACAATAATTACATAAACAATATGATTAACCATAGTGATGGCAAATCATCCTAATAATAATAATCTAAACAAAAACAATATGATTCACTACAGTGATGGTGAATCATAATAATAATAATAACTAGACCCCAATTTATTATAGTTTTATTAGAAAATAACCACTGTATTGTTGAACTACACCTGATGGCTGAATGTATCTCTTCAACTTAAGAATGAGAAGTATCCAGTCTGAGAATGGCTTGTAGACTTGAGTATAATTTTCAATGGAATAGTAGATAGTTTGCAAATTTTAGGAATTTCGTGCTACTTCACCCCAGATGAAGATATTTACCATTAAAGAAGAAGAAGAAGAGGAAGATTGAATAGCTATGAATTTTAAATAGTTACACTGACTTCAAATTCAAAGCAAAGTTATAGCATTTTTCCCCATGGCAACCCCAACCCCGAATAAAATTCTATGTTCCATTCTTCATTCATAAATATAATCATGAATCTTTCTTTTATTGAAAAACTCAATGAAAAGCCATAATCAGAAGGCGCTAACGCCGCCAACGACACAAAAGCCAACAACGCTGACAAAGTGACAACAATAACTCGTATGTTAGAAAAACAGATGAGTTAAAAAATTGTATGAATAATATTTGAGTTGACTGTATAGCATAGCTTCCACTGCAGCTGTTACAACTGGAAGTAGTTAGGCTAGTGTTTTTACAAAAAGGCCTAATACAAAATTCCATCACTTTAAAGGAGCTAGCAATTTCTCTGTGGTATGGGTGCTGATAACTAACTTCAGTATCAAAGATGACACTGCTTTAGACCAATTAGTGCCTAGGATTACAGGGTGCACTGTGCCTCCCTGCCCCTCCCAAGATTCTGATCATTACGATGAGTTCCGAAATATTGGGGATATAATAATTGCTAATATTATATGTAAAATACATGCAATACCTCATCTGTGACAATGATGTGTTTAAGAACAAATAACAGACTTACAACAAACCCACAAGACCAATTCCAATATTCAGACCATGAAGAAGTTCTCTCTCTCTCACACACCTCATCAATCAACTCTCACAAAAACTTGCCTTAGAGGACTGCGCTTTCCATATTTATCTATCTATCAATATATTCTTCTTAACCAGTCAGAATGTCCATCAAGAAATATTTCTTCATCTTCCTCATTTCCAGTCTCATCTCCATCTTCCTTATCTTCCTCGACTGCCTAAGTACAAAGCAGAATGTTTATTATTGTTTCAAATTACAATTATACATGATACAATCAAAATATGAGGCTTGTCAAATACATATTTACTGCTACACAGACAAGCTACATAGAAAATAAGATACAGTTAATTAAGTTTATGGATTAAAAAGTTACAGTAGTCCCAGCGATGAACGATCCCGAGGTCCAAGGAATGAAAATTTTCTTCATGTGACCAGTAATTGTCTGCATTAGGAAACACCCTGATGTGCTAACACCCTATAAGGATCAATACCCACTCAGATAATTTTAACCTATGATGACATCATAAGTTAAGTATTTGTCCAAACGACACTCACCTAAACTAGGTTGGGTTTCCTTCGGTGGTAAGTCCAGGCGTTGCAAACACTGTTAAATTAGTTCACATCCATTGGTTCATCATCATAAACAGTGTGATATTGTTCCATTACATAACCCCTTTGCCTGAAACAGACATGGATTAAAGCATAGTAAGAGTTGTCATTTTAATCATGTGGTATTCCCTAATAATTAGTAATATCAATTAATTGTTTATTTTCAGTTCTTGTTTTAACTTTGGCGCCACTCTAGTGATCATACAAGGTTAATCAAAATAATAATAAATATATAAATTTGTATAGCGCCTGTTTCAGAAAAGATTTCTAGAAATTCTTTAAATCAAAATATTTTTTTAATAGTTAGACACAAAATAATTTCATTTCTGACATTTGAGTGCTTTCTCTGACTGAATTTTCACAATTAGTTTTCGCACGCAGGTTAATATGCTTAAACATCAACATACAACATTGTTAAACAAAAGTATAAGAAATTAAGGCTGGTGTGTCCTGTTTAGGCTGAAGCAAGTAAAACCCGAAGGGCTGATGTGTAACATGGTATGAACTTAAAGCCTATCATCTCATCATTACATTGGCCTCTGGCAGCTGGTCATATAAAATGACTAAGGTACAAGTTCAGCAGCATTGAGACATTAAAACATAAAGAGGATGCAAAGAATAAGTAAAAGAAAATTGAATAGTTATGCACAAAATAATTTCAAAGGGTTAGTATAAAACTGCATATTTCATCATTTCTAGAAGTGGTTTCTGCTATTGCCAACTTTTGTATTAAACTGATATCTTTAAGTAAATATATGATTATTAAATATAAATATAACCAAAAAAAGGTAAAATCTCTAATCTTCTGCAATATAATGAGTATTGTTTATGTCTGGTCCATTATTTTTTGTTACATTGTGTATTGTTTCCATGTTTTGGTTACTTTGTAGATCCTTTTAGATTAATCACATCAAAAGTAAATCTGTAATACTTAATTCATACATCTGTAAAATCCAGTGTCCATGCGATTTTGCGGACACTGGGTGGCACATATCATATTCAAATGTAAATATTTCTGTAAACTTCAGGGAAAAAAAAGCACAACCAATTGAATTCTTTGTGAATATTAAAAACAAACATTACAACAGATCACCGCTGTGAAAAAATCTCACAATTCATAGCCTGAAAAACTGTAAAACGAGCACTTAAGGTTGAGATACCTTGACACCAACACAGAGGTTACCCACTTGCTCAACCTTTGATATGATTGCTCGTAGCGAGTGTCACTCACGGGATTTGGCTTGTATGGTGTATGCTCCATGTGGGTTAGGTGCCTCAAGCTATATGCTCAATTTGCCTTATAATATTATCATTAAATACAGCTTCACAATGACAAAATTTATCACAGGAATTCAATTAGAGTGACTGAAGACTGCGAAAACTATAGAAAATTTTATGAATAATTCTTATTACTTCGGTGCAGCACATAAATGGACAAATTAATGGTCAGCTCAACCACGTAGTTACAAAAATAATGAATAAAAAAAAACCAAGCAGTTATGCAAGAAAGAATTTCATAGGGTTAGTATAAACTGCATATTTTTATCATTTCTAGAAGTGGAGTTCTGCTATTGCCAACTTTTGGATTGAACTGATATCTTTAAGGTAAATATATGATTATTAAAAATAAATATTCCAAAAAAAAGGTAAAATCTCTAGTCTTCTGCAATATAATGAGTATTGTTTATGTCTGGTCCATTATTTTTTGTTACATTGTGTATTGTTGCCATGTTTTGGTTACTTTGTAGATCTTTTTACATAAATCACATCAAAAGTAAATCTGTAATACTTAATTCATACATCTGTAAAATCCAGTGTCCATGCGATTTTGCGGACACTGGGTGGCACACGTCATATTCAAATGTAAATATTTCTGTAAACTTCAGGGAAAAAAAAGCACAACCAATTGAATTCTTTGTGAATATTAAAAACAATCATTACAACAGATCACCTCTGTGAAAAAATCTCACAATTCATAGCCTGAAAAACTGTAAAACGAGCACTTAAGGTTGAGATACCTTGACACCAACACAGAGGTTACCCACTTGCTCAACCTTTGATATGATTGCTCGTAGCGAGTGTCACTCACGGGATTTGGCTTGAATGGTGTATGCTCCATGTGGGTCAGGTGCCTCAAGCTATATGCTCAATTTGCCTTAAATATTATCATTAAATACAGCTTCACAATGACAAAATTTATCACAGGAATTCAATTAGAGTGACTGAAGACTGCAAAAACTATAGAATATTTTATGAATAATTCTTATTACTTTGGTGCAGCACATAAATGGACAAATTGTTGGTCAGCTCAACCCAGTAGTTAAACAAATTATGGCTTCCTACACTGAAGAAGACAATATTTCCCTATTTTTCATATCACATACCTCAACAGCAATTAGCACTCTCCCAGCATTACAAGCTAAACACCCTTCTCTAGTGTAGAGATATCTGTTAGATTAAGTTTAATTTCTGATACCTTTTTCCTTTCCATCTTGCATTTTAATTGGTAGATTAATTGGCTGCTGCACTGAGGGTCTTCCATACAGAAAACCAAAAACAAAATATAGAATTGCTGTCATTTACAGGCATTTACCAAACTGGAGCTGTTACTTATTCTTTGGTATAATTGTCTCTGCAATCATTATTTCTCAAACAAAAATTCCACCAAGGATTTGATGTCTGATATTGCCATGAGTGTTTGAAATTGTGCCATTTACTCCAGACTCATTATAAACATTGTCTAACTTGGGTTTATTCAAAATGAGTAATATAGTTCTTGAATAGAAGAACTAACATGGATAACCTTGTGTCAAATTTCAAGGTGACCTCAGTGTAAGAGGTTGTCTTACATATTTGGGGGACTTTAGATTTAATGGGACATTATATTTAACTGAAAAGGGTAAAATGGTCAAACTCGACACCCAGCCATAGAGACTTTTATTGCACTTATGTAATTGTAGTATACTTGACCAGGGGACTTTGTGGTTTTGGGATGGATGATTCGGTAACTTCTGATTAGGTCAGTTCATGGGAGTCGACTGCTGATGGAGGGGTCTGTCTATTTCATGCCCACCAACTGTGACCTGAAAATAAGTGCAAACAAATTGAATTTTAATTAATTTGAGATTATAACTTTGTACAGACAAAACGACCACATGCATAGACGCACAAGTTGGGTTTATCTATTCATGTAGATAGATGATGCTAACATTCTGTAGAGTATGCAAAAATCTGATCACCTAAACAGCAGTTGTAGCATTTCACCTTATCATGGGGTAATTACCCCATGGCAACACGATAGTGTTAGAACATGATGCTAACACACTGCATAGAGTGTGAAAACCAAATCTGAAGCAAATCTGATCACTCAACCAGAAGTTATAGAATTTTACCCAATGATGGGGTAATTGCCCCACAGCAAACCGATAAATGTTATAACATGAATTACCCCAAGACAACCATATACAACTTTCAGACCCCCAACCGAATAACAACACCAGCTCGTGCTATGTGCTTCACTCATAGAAGTTACCATGTTTCCATCATACCCCCAGAGTAACTATTTCTTCCAATTGAAGAACTCTTAACTTGTCTGTTAGACAAACAGATGAGCTTAAAATTGAAGAACTTAGTACAAATTGTGAAAAATGTCTTAATTTCAAGTTATGAAATAAAACCATTATGTGTGAAACAGATAACTTAGGAACTTCTCAATTTCCAGGCTATGATGAGAAAAAAATCATATGACCATGTTCCTTGCTTTAGATTGTTCAGGGTCGTTTTTGTCTTCACATTTCTTTAAACTTAATTTTAAAGCTACATAGATGTTCAGGTAGGAAACAAAACCAAACCGAAAATATAAACGAAAATTTCTTAATTTCTAGAAATCAAAATCAAAACCTTTGATGACAACACTGCAAGTCGTGCGCTTTACTTTAATAATAACAAGTAATCATTAGCTTTACCCAGTTATGTTTTGTACTAATTATTTAATATGCTGAGTCATATTACTTTGCTGCAAGAACATTTCACAAAAGCACTGGAAACACAGAAAAATGCAACAACTGCCAAGTTACTAAATATAACAAGAAAAGCTCTCTTTAAAAAAAAAGACCAGCATGCAAAAAAAAAAAAGAAAATGAATTGATCTATTTTTACAGACTAAAGGGTATTAGTTGCAGGTGAAAGAGGCTGACAAGGTATCATGTCAAATTAATTAGTATAGTTCATATAAGTGTATGTCTTTGTATTTATTGCCGAACGTGCTATAAAATGTACTTTTCCATAGATCCTCGCTACGCTTGCCTAGCTACCCACGACTGTCTGCAAATCGACCACTTGCACCATCTTGAGTATTAGTAATCATAAAAAGAGACCTTTGTTTGTTAGTCATACTATGAAAACATATATATATTTCATATAACTTTTCTGCTATAAGTTGCATAGAATTATTTTGTGTTCTTTTTTGATATACCCTAAATACTTTTAGTAGTATTCTGTAATTTGCAGCAAAAAAAAAAAAAAAAGCAGAGGCTTTGAGAAAAATGTGACATAATTTGCAAATCTAATAAAATAATTCAGATCCAAAAAACATGTATAATCATGTTTCATTAACATACATAATTGACAGGTTCAGTGATTGTAGCATTTTTGAACTGCATATCTGGAGTTTAAAACAGCTCGATCAATAATTTCATTTTAACATCGGCCTATTTGTAATTATTTGTAATTAATTACAGTGTACAGTTTCAAATGCAATCAGCCATCAGAAACATAAAGAGCAATTGGCAAATCCAATTTAAGTAATTACACTGTTTCACTTAAGAAAGGGTGAGAACAGTGATTTTATAGGTCAGAGTGGGGGTGTGTCACTCAACTGGCCATAGCCAGATGCCCACAGCAGCATCACAAGCAGAAAATTCATAATGGATTTTTGTTAAAGGCCAAAGCACCATAGTTACCAGTTAAATCACACCAGTTTTCAAAGGAATGAAATAATGTAAGTAAATATTAAGCTTTTGCTGAGTTGCTAGGCATTTTACATGATGGGCCTTCACAAGTTTTCACCCCAAAAGATATCCAAAGAAATCATTACAATTTACTTGGAGCATCTAGTGTTTCGATCAATGATATGATACTCACTTGGTTAAGAAAAAGAAAAAGTTCAAAACGTGCTACACCATAGAATATATAGGTAGGCCTATACAGATTTAAAATAGGTCGTAATCAAAGCTGAGTGAAGACCAAATATCATAGAAATCATTAAAAATTCACTGAACCCAAGCATCTGTGTTTCATAATTTTAGTAAATACACCATTTCATAATTGTAAAGTGCACAACAGCAGATTCGGATGTACTTTGAATAGGGTGCTTTGTAAATTAGGTAGGCCTATAATAATAATCATCTTGTGTAAATTTTTACTAAAATTTAGCATGTAATGAATTGTTAAATTACAAAACAACAACATACCTAGGAATCTGTCTGCAGTCTGTGTTAATTAGGCCTACCCTCCAGTCTCGAGGGCCCCTAGCTGGAAACTGTGAAAGCACCAGAAAGTGCGAACAACATATTTGCTGTTACTAACCCAGCGAATTTTGACTAAAGCATAGTCCACAGGCAGTGGCGGATCTAGCCAAACATTAACCGGGGGGGGGGGTTAAAATATATTACGGGGACCACTGAATTAACAAGGCCAAGTGGAAGGGGTTAAACCCCAATGCTACTTGGTTTGAAGCTTATATGATGAGCTGTCAGTGGCAGATATAATGATGAGATGATAAGGCTTGGAGTTCACACCATGCCACACATTTACCGTAGAAATGGGGTATTTTACTTGCTTCAGCATAGACCTGTACAGGCGCGGATCCAGAGGGGGCGATTTTACATTGTCAAGTCAGAGCAAGGCACAGCTAATTTAATAAAGGAATTAAACCCGAGACCTGCATCTAAGCTGGCCAATGTGGAATTCGGGGTTGTCTTGACCATCAGGCCATTTGCATCAAAATATGTGATATCGATTAAAACAGGCTTTCAGGGCATATTTTACGATATGTAATATCTCTGCTGTTAGGGTCAGCCGATTTGTCCAACTGCAGTTCGATTTACTGACCATATCTCTCATTGTAACAGCATTGGGCAGGGGGTATATACATTTTGCACATGCCCCCCCCCCCCCCCCCCCCCCTAAGGCCCCAAGTTTTAATGAAAATTCTAAGAATATTTTGCAATAGTTAACAAGAACCAAAGATTGGCTATTAAAAATAAGATGTAATTTTGATGCTTTTAGTATCAATTTATCGTTTTACCAGAGTCCCTCATATTTTCAGCCAGTCAGCCGATAGTCCATTATTTTTCATGTAAAAAGTTTTTCAAAAATGAATTTCAGAAACTTCATATAAAATTTGATGGAAAATGCAGTGGAACAATGAAACAATTTGCTATTTCATGTGAAACATTACATAACAGTTGCAAAGTGGCTTGCAAATTTACAACATGTGGTAAATCACCACCTTCAAAACATTAGTGTTACTTTCATGTCCCACTTTTGTCCTATATTAATTTATAGCTGTCATAACTGCCTACAAAATCTAGAGGCATGAATACTTTTGCAATCCACTGTATACTTTGTAAAAGTAGCATTCAACATGACATATACAGATTTATGATAGCGAAATATAGCATTTTCTAATTTTCTTTAATGAATACTTAGCATGGCAGGTGTTGGATGCCATATTGTTGTTGTTTTTGTTGTTTTGGTTGTTGTTGCACTTTTAGGCAACTAAATGCACATTGAACCTTTAAGAACCATTCGGAACCTTTACATGAACTATCAACAATTCAGGTTCCATATGGAAGCCCTAGGTTCCATATTGAACATTTAAGAACCTTTTTTTCACATCAACTTGACATCAGATAATGTCATACCAAGGTGGGATACATTTCCCATATTTTATTTATCTATTAAGTTATTTTTAAAGGGTTAAATTGCTCAGTGCAAACTGTTTTTCAGCAATGACCTTTACATATGTAAAAATTAGAATATTTTAATATGAATTTTTGACATTTGTGTCATAAAAAGGTGCATTGATAAGGCATGCATCTTTGTATCAATTTCTTTTTAAAAACATGCACAAACATGGTAGAGTATTGACATTGTTTTTCTAAGTGCCGTTTGTCAGGAAATAAGATGTGATTTTTTTTGGTTTTAACCGCAACTAGTAGCAACTGGATAGGACCCTTTTGCTAAGTAATGTTTTGATATGATACCATATATACCATTGTGGATGATGAGAAGTCCAACATTGAGTTTTGTGGGATGAAGAAAAAATATATTGGCTGAGGCAAACCCACGAAAACCATTATACACACTACCATTGCTTAAATTCTCCACATTTTACAAAATACAATGTGCAGCCATCCAACATACACAGCCGTCATCCAACATATTTTGAAGCTGCCCAATATACTCTTTTGCAGTACAACATACCCATACTGGATGAAAATTAAGCATTCAGAGTAGCTCACAGCTGCAGCAGTGACAGGAAAAAATTAAGAAGATACTTTTTAAAATGGAAATAATTTATCTGTAGGAACTCTCCTTTGCCATATTATAGCATCATTCAGTAATGTATGTTCACGGCTATCAGTAACTGCCATGTCATTTAAAAATATATATTCCCTCTTTGTGCAACAGAAACGTAGATATCTGTACATGATTTTAAAAGCCAAAACATGGAAGAATAATTTTGATGTGACATTATGATCAAATGATTATGTTTTCCTTGTACTTGGTGTCTATGCTGAAGCAAGTAAAATACCCCACTAATGGGGTAAATGTGTGATATAGTGTGGTATCCACGCCCTATCATCTCATCATGACATCTGCCTCTGGCAGCTGGTCATATAAGCTGACTAAGCTTCAGACCAAGTACCATTGAAACATAAAACCTATATAGACTATATGTATTATGCCACAAGGACAGCATTTACATATTTTGGCCTTTTAGAGGTCACCTTGTGAAGTTTGTATCAATAAAGTTCCTAAAAATTGCAGCCTCAGCTGACAGCAGGTATGTTACAACTACAAAGACGTCAATAAAATGGTGTACAGTGGCACGTCACAATAAAGGTTTGCTTTAAGACCACCAAGTATCAAATTTCACATTACACACCACTTCTAAAGCTGGACTCAAACTGATCAAAATGTCTGCCAGATTCAAGAAAATATGACGCTCTTTTTCTTGAAATAGTAAACATTTGGTATTTTGCCAAGTGGACATTAGTGCAAGAAGACAAAAGTATAGACAACATTGAATAATAAAATCACATTTCTATTTCCAACATACATCAATATTCCTTTTTTAAATTCATAGGGTGAACTAAAAATAGCGAAAGGTCAGCAAATTATAGTTACACAAATTTTCGCCAAGTAACACAAATATTTTCTGAATATTCATATACCAGCAAATGATATATTGGCATACATGGCCAACTGTGCCACGTGTGTTTTCCATGAGAAGTATGAATGCATGGAAGACGCATGGTTTCTGGCAAATTATAATGAGGCAAAAACCATGCGTTTTCCATGTGTTTATCCAAACACATGAAAAACGCCCATGGCACAATTGGCCATGTACAAATGTAAATATATTTTAAGGCTTATATTTGTATCTGATATTTGTATGCCTATTTAACATTAAATTCTTAAATTTTAATCATATATTACTACTGCACATATAATTGTTATATTATATCTATAGATCTATATTTAGATATTCCCATATATATACCGTGCATGAAAAAATCATATAATATAATTGGAAAATTTTAGTATAATATTGTGCTATATCTTTCAGAAGACCCATATCCTCATAAATTTCTGCTTTGTGTGATTTTTTTTATTATAGATCATAATTATCATAGCTTATCAGTCCTCAAAAAATAATATTTTCTGATAAATATGATATATGTTCAGTGACTTACAAATCCTTGATGGGTTTGGGTGTGAATTGTACTTCTTTTTTCACTGTGACATAAACTCACAAATATGGAAATGATAAAACATATAAAAAATGTATAAAATGAAAGTCAAGCTGAAGTTTTGAAAGTGAAAGTGGTATGATTGTGACATTTTTACAGCTTAATAACATTACATACGTTTAACAGCAGTTGAGACGTGGAGGTTTGGGAACATATGGGTTTTTAATTGTTCTCATTGTAAATCTTATATGCAAAGAATATGGCAAAAAAGTTACCAAATTTTGAAAAATACGTATAAATGACTTTTAATTCTCAAAATGTTACGAATTTCATTGCATGCAATACCAGCCCTACAAGCATAAAACGTTTTCATCATATTATCAGGGAGTGTTGGGAAAATATTTATTAAATGAAATACCTAATATTTATTAAATAACAAACCTAAAGTGATTGAAGAATCATGCTGCAATATTTTATAATTAATTTCACATGGTGAAACTATTTTGACAAGTATACATATTTGATAATATCATTAATAATATTTCTGCAGGGTTTTCCATGGGTCCACACTTTTATGATGTGACAATGTTTTCTCCATATATTGATAATTTAAATGGAATACTACCTCAAATGTTGCTGAAATGTTTTGGGAGTCCTCGTTATCACCTTGTGACAAAGTGTTCTGCAATATTGAATGTTGTCAAGATGTTCTTGCAATCATTTTTGGGAACATTGATTGAAAACATGCCTGGCAAGTTTTTTAGGGTTCACACTTTAATATTGTGACAACATTAGTCAAATGTTGCGGCATGAACGTTACAACCTGTTCGTGTTTGCAGGGAGGGTGCCAGGAATGGAGCAGACATTACAATTTTCAGGATTTTTTTCCGATTTTCCATTATTTTGTAAAAATGAATTTTTTACATTTTTCTTTCATAACTATAATTATATATTATTCATGGTCATGAAACCCCAAAAAGGCACAACTGCACATTTTAGACAGATTATATCTAATATGAGGAGACCCCACCAAGTAGGTATACATTTGCTATTGTGGAGCCACCTACAGGGATTCAAGATGAACATAATATTTTATATACTGTTTCAAATAAACAAAACAAATATATAAACAGTAATTTATCAATGATGACATATATGGAGGGAGCTGGATTCAATGGTGCTTACGGCAAATAAACTATCATTACCATTTTATCAATAATCAAAACACAGCTCCTTTAGTCTTCGTCCGATTTTCAAAATTCCAAATTCATTCTGTACATTAATGTGTCAGTGTTTCGCTTGTAGCAAGTATTGAAACCACTCCGACCTCAAGTTTTCATAAAAGAATCCGAAATCGCGAGTCAGCGACACTAATTATAACGTTGTAATGTCAGTAAGGTAATTTGCTGGTGCGACCAATTTGCTTACCAAACATATATAACGCAAGGTTTGTTGACAAATACCAGTAACTGTTCTGGTCAGCGTGATTAGTTTTTGCCAAGTAAGCTAAATAACCTGCCAAGAAACATTTGTCGAAGGAATTGTAGTTAAAAGTTGTCAATAAGCCAGGCTGGCGGGGGCAGGTGGGCAGCACACTTTGTTTCTAGAGCCGAACTCAAACACTTTTTTATGTACATTGATACAGTCGGTTATTAAATTAGTCCTTATGGCCTAGTTGTGTTTTTTATCATTGACATGTTTCAGCTACTTTTACAAAATTAGGTAAAAATTTAAAAAATATGTTCTTTGTTTCCAGAGCTGAACGCGAAACTACTGTATCTACATGCTCGTCATAATCTGTCTAAAATGTGCAGTTGTGCCTTTTTGGGGTTTCATGACCATGATAAATATATAATTATAGTAATGTCAGAATTATATTATTTGGTTAGGAATACTGTATTATCAGAATTTGACTCAGCAGGATATTGACTGGCCGACTATTGATTTGTTTTCATCAAGACATCACAGTTAATTTAGTCAGGCACATTCCCTATAGCAAAAGGCTATGTATTCAGTTAATGTTTTGAACTGTATTTTTAGTTGACTAAAAGGTACTCATTATGAATAATGTTGTACATCACCTTTACTAAAGCTGACTAAGTTGTCAGTTAAAAGGCAGCATAATTTGGATAGTAAGTCATTCTAGTCATAGACAAAAGTATCACTGAAAACTTTAGTCAAAAATGTCTATGAAGTTAGATTTCTTAGTTTGCCTGCAATGCTGTGCATAAGTAAATGAACCCACTGAAAATACGCTACATTTCAAAATCATTTATAGTTCTTGATTGAATATTATGAATGGATATTCATGCAGAAATATTGTTGGTATTCAGCACTGCTCCTCTTAAGAGACCTACTCTTCTGTAGGCTGACGACGGTCTCATAAGGGGGTCGGTCTCGTAAGAGGACCTGACCACAAGCGATCTCTAGGGATATAATGGTTACATTGGATGAAATCATATTTTATTTATGGTATAAATATTTGGTTAAATTATAATTAATCATTCATAAAATTCATAATAATATATCATGATATTTATATTGTGGAGATCTTGGGGTGTATCTCATGAGATTCCAGGACTGTTGGTGTTGTGCACTGCCTACAGAGGACAGCACCATATCCTACAGGTGGCAGCACTTTAACCTGAAGGCCTAGTTTCCCCATAGAGGGCAGCACCCTGCCTTTAAGATGGGATGCAGTGCCTTCAAACACCAAGCTTACTCTTGGTCAGTGCCTCTACATGAGCTCTCTTGGGCTCTAGTGGACACTGGTCAGGGCTTTGACCTCCAAGGTGGTCTCTGCTCTGAGGGAATATTGCTGTCAGCCTACACTTAGGCTTGATACTGGACTTGGAGGCTTGTGAGCCATCTCACAACCCCTGTTCACACTGTGACAGCTATCTGTCCCTTGTATCTATGAAACTAGCACAGCATTGTGCATGTTAGATTGTGACAGCTTTGTCCTTTCTAGTTATGAGACTAGCACACTATTGAAACAGTCTCTGTATCTCCACCTGACTCTGTCTGGGTTGTAGGTTGCACCTGTTTGTACATTTATGGGTCTATTTCAGCTTTGAATAAACCTTTACATTGTACCTTGTTGTTGGTCTTTTGTTGGACAAGACTAGTGGTCATTGAACCTTCATCCATGGTCAACTTGCCATGCTTATGAGCAAATACCATTACAATATTATTATGTAATTATGCATAGATCAAGCCACCAGTTGCTCCATGGTTTTTGTAGTGTTATTTGTCAATAGCACTGAATTCCTTTATTTCACAAAATACAAACAGGTGTTCAATAATCAGTTGTCTATGACTATCTATTCTTCCTTACCCCTTATCTCAGTGGTTAATTGCATTTCATCGGTAATTGACATAGTTAGCTGCTCCTTTCATGCAAGTAATGTGTGCTATTTTAAGTCTGATTAACTAAAAAAAAGACCACCAGTTTTATTTGATAGGTTGCGCTGATGCAGCGGTTGTGCTTCCCTCTGGAGTAAATTACATTGGACATGCCAGGTAAACAACCATGGCGGTCGCGGTGGTTCAAGATAATTCCTGCGAACAAAAAAACAGATAGATCTTCTGCACATTATTAAATTTTACTCCTGTAACCAAAATATGAATATGGACATAAACAGCATCAGCATAGATGCCGAAAAAAAAAGTGTGGTCATGCCCTGAAGGCAATTTGCTGAGGCCGGTTTCAATCAGGACCTTCCTATCAATCAAAGTAATTATATCGATACTCTTGTTTTGGCTTCTCTTTTTGTTGGCGATGAATATAAATTCTGTTGCACTTTTCAAGGTCTAAATGTAGCAGATATTTAATTCTGACCAATTCCACCAGGAACACTTAAATCTACATACAGTAATAGCTATCCAATATGATGAAAAATCTGGTTGTGAATTAATAATGTAGTGTCCTAGAAAAAATAAGTATATTTCTTTGGGAGACAGCAAGGACAAGCACGATAATATTTGGTAAAAATAATTTAGGTTTGTTAAGTAACCGTACAAAAGGAAATGAATGACAGCTGTGGGCTGAAATCATAGTATTAAGCTAACCACATGAACAAATTATCTATAGTAACATGTTTTAAGCTAATAAGTAATATGAGTAAACAGCAATAAAGATAAATTGGCAGCATGAAAATTCGCCAAAAGCTGAGACTACTCGAAGCTGCTGCCAAAATAATTAAAGGAGAATCTGGTTGTGAATTAGCATTTCATATTTCAGATATATTTACTTGGTTTTTGAATAGCAATATGATATGGTGGGAAATCTAGAAGTAAATTAGTAACTAATTGTCAAAACTATAGGTAAAAAAGAGCATTGTTTATTTCAGTGATGGTTTCTATCTGACGTCATGCGAAATTGACTGTGGTGAACAATATCACTGCAGAACCACTACCCATCAAGATGAAGGGTTAAAAAAAAACTTCTTGACTCTACTTCAAATGGCTAAATTGTCTTAAGTTGTTTAAACCCACATGAAATGCAGGATTATTTCAGATTCTCATTCTGTACAATTTTTTAAATTGATTAAACTGCTACATTCAGTTGTATACATTGTTTTGGTAGTCTGAAACCGCAAAGTGGTTTGAGTCCTGCTCGTGTATGATGTTTTAACTAGGATCGGTTAAACTTGAGGTGGTCATTGAGGATTTAGTAATCATCCCTGTACAGTGTACACAGCAGCCTTTTCATTAGCACTTGGCAAAGAGGCAGCTGGTAATTAGACATTCAACAGGTGTAAAAAAGGTTCCAACACTAGATTACAGTAATAGAATATCCCACAGGTGGCATTATGGTCTTGATTTATCTAGGTTGATATATCAAAGTTTGCTGTTCAGGAGAGCTACTTCATAAACAGCCACCAACCAAACTTCATGACTTCATAATAATCAACTATTACAGCAGATACTAAAGTCTGAAATAGCACTTCTGCCAAATATGACAGAACATGTATTATATGAAGAAAAAGCAAAGGTTGAAACCCAGCTTTATATCAAAATTGGTAATACAAAGCAGGTACTCATTCTAAATTTTATTAGACATATCTACAATTTATAAATAGTATGATAATGTACATCACTGCTTTGCATTTAATCAATAGTGTAAAATTTATTAGACATATTTACAACTTATAAATAATATGATAATGTACACCACTGCTTTGCATTTAATCAATAGTGTAAAATTTATTAGACATATTTACAACTTATAAATAATATGATAATGTACACCACTGCTTTGCATTTAATCAATAGTGTAACATTTATTAGACATATTTACAACTTATAAATAGTATGATAATGTGCATCACTCGTTTGCCTTAATCAATAGTGTAAATCATAAATAGCAGATTGTTAGATGATATCATCCATATTGTTACATCATCCATGCAACAATGATTTAGTAATGTCACCTTATCGTCTTTTTACATTGACTACATGGAAATAAAGATACAAGTAAATATTTAAAAATAGGAAGGCTGATATCAAATTAATTAATTCACAATTCTCTATATACAAGATTGAAAATAATATTGCATGAAAATGAAAAAAACAGTTGATGTAAAACATGACAACATATCAAAAATGGCATTGGAGTAAAAGTTGACGTAAAACATGTTAACATATCAAAGATGGCATTGGAGTAATAATAATTTAACAACAAAATATTTAGAATAAGAAGATTTGACCATAAATAGTACAAAATAGAATATATACTACAGTAAAATTACAATGCAAATTATTCATCAAGTTTGTCCAAACTTATAATAATAAAAATAATTAATAGATTTCGTAATGGAAATGACAAAGCTTTGTACCTGTGCTTGGTGGTTTCCACCAAACCAGGACCCAGATCAAGTGATAGCTTACAAACATTCTGCTCATTATTCACAATTACAAAAATGCTGTATATGCTGTAAATATTATTAAGCACACTTAAATGACTGAATGCTTATATTATATACTCACACTTCATATAAAGCATTATGTACAGTAATTCCAGTTCCAGTTTACCACTTAATATAATTATTATGAGCAACATAATGTAGGCATTTATCTGCAGATTTCGCATACATTACAATAATATCATAACATAATGAAACATATACAAACTAACTTTGCTTTATATAATTTATTTCATCCCAATAAAATCATGTCACTGTGCTGCAAGTGCTATAGTAATGTATATTTTGCAAAAATATTTCTAAACATTCCTAGTGACGTCCTTACCTACTTAATTCCAGTTGGAATAGATTTTACTGTTCTCGGTTTCATGCCGGTGAAGTCATAAAACAGGCAGATTACCGGCAGTGAAATTAACCTACACGAGTAACTGTTTTCTATACATATTTCAAATTCACTTTTGATTAATAAGTTATATATGGGTAATTTACAGGGGCTGCTTTCATGGGTTATCCCCACCAGTTTAATTGCAGTTGAGATATATATTTCTAAGTTAGGTTTCATGTGTCTGATGCAGCCATGTCTACAAAGTTTCATTGGATAAATCTCGAATGATATCTCCCACTGTGGGACATGGTTCATCTGTATTTGATACCCATTTAACATAGACATTGCCTGTATCATCTTGAATAACATCATGCAGCATTTGACCACAAGCTTCATCCCTAAAACTGGAGGCCACATCATTTTTGATATCTTTGTTTTCATGGTTGTCTCCATCTATACCTTGCAATGCCTTTTTTATATATGCAGTGTCTTCATCGTCTTTAATGAAATCACTCGTCTCAGCACCCACACCAAGTAATTTTGTGGTAAGAGAGTCATTGTCTATTTCTTCAGTGACATTTTGTCCACCTTTCATTGTTGCATTTATCTTTCTCTTTGGCCCCATGTAAGCATAGGAATATTCAATCTGATCATCTCCAGGCAGCTCTATATTAGTTAATTCTGCTCCTTGCTCACTGGATCCATGATTGTCATCATCACCAATAAGTTCTAGGTATGAGTTGCCCCTAACCTCTCTATCCTTTTTCTCAGCAACATTTCTTTGTTTATCTTTTGCAATGAGCTGCAATCTCCATTGTTGCATGTAGGCATAGGAATATTCGGCAGCCTCTGGATCATCTATTTCTGGCCTTGACACGTCTGTTGCAGCAGGTGTCATATTTTGCAGATACCTCATGTCAGCGTAAGAGTACTCAATTTGCCCATTGTTTTCATTTTGCAGATCTTCTGGTGGTTCAGGGGAATCTATTCTTTCCCATCTAGACTTTTCATCTCCTTGAATTAGCACTAAGCAGTTGTGGTCGGTGTTTATCTCAGGACTTTCTGCAGTTGCGCCAACCACGTCATTCTGTGGTATATCATTGCTGCAATAATTTGATTATCATTTAATTGATGTCAGGCAAATTGTAGTCATTATGGTGGTTCTTTAAATACTACATATGAATAGAAAATATTGTATGCATTACAATGTTATATTATGTCGTTTTCAAATATTTTTGCAACAAAATTAAAATGATTGAAAAAATATTAAATTATAAATGTTCTCACCTTGCCACTGGATCTTCACTGTCCTCTACTGAATGATTTCCATCAGCAGGCACATCGCAATTGATTTCCAGATTTTTACCTGGATTTGTTTCTTCAGTAGTGAGTTTATTGTCCAGACTCTCATCAACTTCCCTTTAATAATATGAGGAGATAAAGTGTAAAATACTGGTGTTAACTTTGTGTCGTCACAACTCAGTCCTCATTTGACCTTTGTTTCAGTGCAAACATTTGTGATTAAGACACATAAACAATCAACACTTATGGGTCATTTGCACTAAACAGAGGTCACATGTGGTGGATTAATTTCTGCACCTGATGGGCCACACGTACAACTAGCTGAAGTATAAATTTATAGAGTCAATTTTCAACAGCAGTCTCTAAGATTAAACTAGCCTAGCTTCCCGTTCTGATCTGTTGACTCTCTCAGTTTAATGCCCTGCACACATTTATATTGTAAACCCCAAATAATTTTGGCAAGCCGAAATGGCTGTAATAGAGTTCCTAAACCTTATTGTTGGAGTCAATTCTTAAATCAAGACAACATAACAAAACCATATTATAATATAGTGTTTAACCATAGTAAAGACTTTCTTTTCAAACATTTGTAATATACCATTAATATAGTAACAACAAGGAGTATATCTCTACATCTTCAAATACTAAAATTTACGCACTTCACTGAATGCATTCAGTTTGAATGCAATGTGTTTAATTGTTAACACATGATTCCCGACACATGTGATTTAAACTGAATTGAACTAACATTAAGATTGTCTATCACATTAAATCAATGTCGAGCAAGAATAGTTCATAAAAATTACTTTGGATCATTTATCCTTTACGTTTATCAAGATACTCCTAAACTGCTAAATGCAGTTGATAATGATACATACCCAAGGAGTGACTCCCTGTCATCAATATTTCCTTGGGCATCATTGACCCCTTCTGGCAGCTGTGGTTCTAAATTGCAGTGTATTGCAAATCCTGATGCATCCATTTCCTGTGCAATGCATGGCCTGTCTGGCAAATCTGGAACTCTAAAAATAAAATGGAGAAAAAGCATCAGATACATGTGATGATAATAACCAAAGCATCATGTGATCCATATGTGAAATCTCAATTGTTGTACAAAATAAACCAACATGAGACTCAGCAGGAAAAAAAGACATGTATATGATGCCCCTTAAGTGTGCATCATTGTTAACGTGACAAGTAATAAGATGCATGCATCATCATCATGACAGTCAATGCGATTTTCACAATGTCAGACACATTAAAATATTCAGAAATTTTCCAGTGTATACATTACCTCCTAGCTCCAATTTTTTAATCAAGAAAGACAATTTTATATTTGAACTATATTCATTTTGATTGTTTGTATGGGAAGTGCAGCCCTACAAGGCAAATTCTTGCCACTAACGAGGGTTCATTGATGAGTTGAGAGAGAGAGAAGGAAGTTACACATTTACCCAATGAGTGGGATCTTTCACTTGCCTCAGCATAGACACTTATTTAAAGGGGCAGGTAAGTCATGGTGCTACAGTTTCTCAAACTCAGTACATATTATGTTTCCCAGGCTGCAAGGGGCTTGCAACATTGTCACCGGTAGAGTACAGATTGTGATATGACACTGAGTGTCAATTACATATTTACATATTGCACAATATTGAATTCTCAATTAAATGTCACATTTTTTAATTAGTACTTACTGAGCAGCATCTACAGCCTGTAAGACTCCTTCAAGTTCAATGTAGTCATAAAGATTTTCATCAGCAATGTCATTGTATACTTCATTTGATATTTTCCAAATGCAACAGATCTTGCGCTTTCTGCAATGCAAATACATTGTTGAAATATAATAAGGTGTAGGATTTTTAATATCAATGTTATATGTTCTAATATGGAACAGAAGTGATCAATTAGAAAACCATTTTCCACCCAATAACTAGTTTGTTTTTAAGCAAGGGTGGATAAACTGCAGGAACCCAGCAATTTTGCTCCCAGGCACATTTCATTATCTGGCAGGCACATTTGGGCAGGAATTAATGTTTTTACATGAGTGGAATAAGTGCTAGAATGCACAAAATATTTTCCACAAAGGCATATTTCATCATCTGGCAGGCACATTTGGCTGGGAATTATTTTTTTTACAGGCACATTTCACCAGGAATAAATTGTTTTACACAAGTGAGAAAAATGCTAGAACGCTTGTACATTTTCCTAACAGGCAAATTTCATCAAGTCCAACATTGCTTAAAGGTTTTTAAATTCTGAATGGTTGACAAAAATAGAATATATCAGGTCATGATATGATGTATATTGACAAGAACACAGAGACATTTTTCACACCTTAATCATATTTTGTTCAAGCCACAATGATGTTACCTGCTATTAGAGCTATTCCATTTAAAAAAGAGGGGGGAGGGGGAAAAGGCCAACCTGAAGTTTTTTCAGATACAGATCTGGGAAAGACTGATATTGAGGGAGGGGGTTGGTTGACCAGTATTTTCTAAATACCTGAATGTAGAATAAGCGGGGGTGGGGGTCCGTCAAAAACCAGATGTCAGGGTGGGGGGAGGGGTGTAAAAATGTTGTATTATTGCATGCCAATGATGAATAAATTCATGGTTATAGGTGTATGACACTGTATGTACTATGTCCAACTGTGCTAAACAAAACAGTATTTTACCAATACTGAAAGTTTCTGTAACAATAAAATTTGACGCAAATTAGCCGGACACATTTCAAAGTATGACTGGAGTTCCAAGGCACATAAACATCCATTCACCCATGTTTTTAACCATTATTATTATTATATGTAGTGGTCCATCCAATCATTTCACTGCCTCTTATAGATGCTTTGTAACTTTAATGTTTCTTAAACAGTTATACAGGGTGCACCAAAAAAGACTGCACACTTCGATAAAAAAAATTCAAGACACATATCTCAAACAGGTATACATATTCATTAAGGATGGATATATCAATTACAAAAGGGAGAGATAGAGTGATTATTTTTCGATGCATCCACCTTTTGCTGCAATAACGGTTTCTAGACGATCAATAAATGCAGAGCATGTACACCGAATATAGCCAGGGTTCATCTCTTGCCATGTATTGGTTACTGAAACTTTGAGGGCCTCCACAGATGTATGGAGGCATCTTTCTCCACGTTATCCCATATGCTATAGTCCAATGTATTTAGATTGACTCTGTGGGGGCCACATTTCTTCTGTCCAGACCGCTACCAAGTTAGACTTCAGCCATTCTTGCCACCTTTCAGATGTGTGTGTGGGAGCCCCATCTTGTTGGAATAATATTATATAATTCCCTTCAGGATAATGGGACTGCACCGATGGCTTGACTTTATTCAAAAGAATCTCCGAATAGATATCTGTAATGATCCTGACACCTGCGGGTATGAACATGAGGCGCATCTTCTCACTGTCAGATGCCACAAGGCCAAACACCATGACTGATGCTGGGTGTTTGTACTGCTTTTGTACTTCTGCACATAGATGTAAGGTTAATTTTAAGCTCTGAAGCCTTTTTTCTCATGGACCTGACATGATTTGAATTTATCTGGCGTTTGACTTTGGTGATCATGCCTTGTGTTCTCACAGATCTTTTTTGACCAGAGCCAGGTGTTCTCTTAACTGTTCCTGGCATCTCCAACTTATTTTTCTTCGTATTCCTAGCTGCTTAGCAATTTCTGTAGGACTCATTCTGGCATGCAAAATAGCTGCCACTGCTGGTGTATTCTTCATTTCTAGCCAGACACAAGTAGATTGTGCAACTGTAACTATTGAAATGTGTTTAAGGGACAATTTAGAACCTTAACTGCTTTGAACCTACACAAGGCGACTTAAATTAAGAGATATGCAAGCAATTAACCACCTGTGCAGTTTTTTGTGGTGCAACCTGTATAGTGAGGAGTCACTCACCGGCAATAGATACAAGCCAATACAATAAGTAACACTGATACTGGTATTCCAAGTGACGTTGCAATTATGACTCCTAAACAAAGAAAATGATCCTTAAAATGGTTCAACAAAATAAAATAGAATTTCAGTCATAGTGTCATAATTAGTAATTATATACCTATTGTAATTGTCATATTTACTTTCAAAATAATTCTAGATGATGAAAACATACAAGCATTGTAAATGCTTACGCAGATACGTAAAACTCTCTTTGGTACAACTGACAACTTGCTTGTCCTAAGACTAAATCAATTGAAAATAGTGAGACCAGGGTTACAGGGCTCACTAAATGCAATCACCTGGAAGTCTGTTTTCAAATATTAACATCCTTGAGAGTGTGGAAAAAGTTTTAATTAACAGTGAATTTGAATTGTGTGAAATACAGAAGGGGAAAGTTTATTTTTGTTTCAGCATGTAATAATCTTAATGATGTAAATTGAAATGATAGAGGGTGACTCCCATGCCCTGTTTTAACCTCTGTTCAATGTTATAGGACCATGACATAGAAGTGAATATATCCTCCTGAAATCACTGTTCAACTCTGACAAGGTGTATATGGGAAGGCTGAGATATCAATGGCTATACAACCAGCTGACTGAGTGTAAAATGGGAAGTTTGTTTAAGCAAATATAATTATGCTAATTACAGGCTACAAACTCCATATTAGTTTGCAGCAGGTGCACATGTTTGTCTAAGTGTTGGTTGGTTCCTATCACATACTCAAACAATAATAACATGCCTTATTCTTCTGCCATAATAGTGAGTTAAGCTAAAACAGTAATTTAAACAAACCTATATTTGCTGATTCTGAAACATAAATGAATGTGTTAATCATCTATTAATGCCAGTGAATAAGATGGCTGATTGTCCCAACTATTCATACAGTTTATGCAGATTGCGACAGCTTAGATCGCCACCAACTTTAAGCTCTTCAAGGCTATGGAGATATGATTTCAGCCTCACTTTGGTTTGGTTACAAAAAGATCTCTTATTGTAATTTAAAAATATATTAAAAAAAACAAAGGTGGCGTAAATAGTAAAAACATTTAAAATTATAATTTCTCATGTTATGTGCTACAAGACTTGGACAAATATGATAGCTGCAAAGATCAAGGAAATAACAAGATTTCAGTGAAAAAACGTTTTCCACTATTTGAAAACATGCTATAATATTTGTTCATGATCCATACCAAATGTATGTCTAGATGAAGCTACAAATATAATTTGATTTGAGACTGAAACACAAAGATAAACTATGAAGGTTAGACATTCCGTCAAGCAACCCTATGTAGAATGATCATTGACAGGTTGAGAAATAAAACAGCGTTCTCCCAAAATTTACCCCACTTCCACTGACTTAATCGAGTCCCAAAACGTGCATGAAAAATAAAATAAAATCACTGTCATGACATGAATAGCAAATCATCAAGTGCAATAGCTACATTACATTGAGAAATAACAATGGATGTGTATGTGGTTCACATCTCAACTCTTCGCTGATATTTTAATCATATAAATATGCTTACCCTGACAGGAGGGAGTCCCTGACCATTTTGCATTTGCATCACACACTTGAAAGTTGTCACCATGGAGAATGTAACCTTCATCACAGGTTGCTCTGATTCTGCTGTTGTAAACATATGCAGATCCAGACTCTAAATGTAGCTGGCCATGTAGGAGAGGGCTTGGGTGTCCACACACAATCTCTGTGAATTATTTGACAATTGATCAACTGAATTACTAGTGACAGGCAATTCTGAATGAGGTGTTTTTCTTTGATTATAATGTCACAGTATACTTAATTTATTTTAATATTCATTTTTTAATATAAGTTAGTGTGAACAATATCAGGTCACAACATGAGTTGTGTAGCCGAGTCCATTCCTGGTGCAACTAGCTCTGTCTATAATTCATGCTACTTGGGTTCATCATGCCTTGAGAGACCTCTATTGCTAATGAAAGTTGTAATGGACCCAGTTATTGCTCTAGAGTAAGTGACCCAGTTAACTGCAGTTCAAATTTGTCATTCACATAAGAAAGATAAACTGTCAAGTTGAGATGTTCCTTAAGGCATCCTTTACAGAATGATTTGTGTGAGATCAGTGACAGATTGAGAAGTAAAAAAGTGTTCTTCCAAAATGTACCCCACTTCCACAGACTTAATCGAGTCCCACAACTTGCATGAAAAATACAATAAAATCACTGTCATGACATGAATAGCAAATCATCAAATGGAATAGCTTCATTATATTGAGAAATAACAATGGATGTGTATGTGGTTCACATCTCAACTCTTCGCTGATATTTTAATCATATAAATATGCTTACCCTGACAGGAGGGAGTCCCTGACCATTTTGCATTTGCATCACACACTTGAAAGTTGTCACCATGGAGAATGTAACCTTCATCACAGGTTGCTCTGATTCTGCTGTTGTAAACATATGCAGATCCAGACTCTAAATGTAGCTGGCCATGTAGGAGAGGGCTTGGGTGTCCACACACAATCTCTGTGAATTATTTGACAATTGATCAACTGAATTACTAGTGACAGGCAATTCTGAATGAGGTGTTTTTCTTTGATTATAATGTCACAGTATACTTAATTTATTTTAATATTCATTTTTTAATATAAGTTAGTGTGAACAATATCAGGTCACAACATGAGTTGTGTAGCCGAGTCCATTCCTGGTGCAACTAGCTCTGTCTATAATTCATGCTACTTGGGTTCATCATGCCTTGAGAGACCTCTATTGCTAATGAAAGTTGTAATGGACCCAGTTATTGCTCTAGAGTAAGTGACCCAGTTAACTGCAGTTCAAATTTGTCATTCACATAAGAAAGATAAACTGTCAAGTTGAGATGTTCCTTAAGGCATCCTTTACAGAATGATTTGTGTGAGATCAGTGACAGATTGAGAAGTAAAAAAGTGTTCTTCCAAAATGTACCCCACTTCCACAGACTTAATCGAGTCCCACAACTTGCATGAAAAATACAATAAAATCACTGTCATGACATGAATAGCAAATCATCAAATGGAATAGCTTCATTATATTGAGAAATAACAATGGATGTGTATGTGGCCTACATCTCGCGGATGAATATATTAAATAAATATGCTTACGCTGACATAAGGGAGTGATCCCTGACCATTTTGCATTTGCATCACACACTTGAAAGTTGTCACCATGGAGAATGTAACCTTCATCACAGGTTGCTCTGATTCTGCTGTTGTGAACATATGCAGATCCAGACTCTAAATGTAGCTGACCATGTAGGAGAGGGCTTGGGTGTCCACACAAAATCTCTGTGAATTATTTGACAATTGTTCAATTGAATTATTAGTGACAGGCAATATACTTACAAAAATTATAATTATTTTCGTTTTTTCAAATAAGTACATGACATCTTACTCTTTTCACTTGTTTCTTATTATCATTATTATCTTTACTGTGCACAGTGTATTAGATTTACGTATTTTTTGTTCTCTACAGTTTGGTAGAAGAAATCTTTATCAATAAACAATATGTAATAATATTTATATTATAATAAACAATAAACATGATAAAACTGACAGTCAACTGCAAATCCTGAATACTTCTCCATTTCACATGTCATCACCATCTTGTCTTACAACCAATTGGTAATGCAATGCTTCAAATCAGGCTACCTTAATTTCTCAAACCTGCTTCTGCATCTAAAATTGGGCTCCATATAACTTCCCCTTCTGTCACTGATGTCCAGAAATTCGAGATGCCTTGATAAGTGCTTAAATAACTTAATTCACCAGACTCATAGCCATATTTTGTTTGAATTTATATTTTGCATTTGGCTGCTTGAACAAACTGTGAACAACTCTTATCAATTCAACTGTATTAATTTACTGTTGTGCTGTTTGAAACGAAACTGTCTGTGGTTTGTTTGTTTTATAAAGATGACATGTTGTTAGCTGCTTGATTGTTGACTCTTTTAATGCCAGAGTCCGTGATATTTGATGTTGAGCTTGTATCTTATCTGGATCAATTAAGTTTTGTCTTGTAGACAGTTGTCTAAGTTATAAAATCGTATGGATATTGATATACTGGGGAGGTACGGTGTTGACTACATGATAATCCTGTGTGTCATGTTTAATGTTTGCATAGTGTAGCCACTGCATATTTCGAGTAGATATAAATGTGTCTTTAAATGCAATGTTTGACTAAATAAGACAATTAACTCATATTCTTTTGAGTATGTACCATTGTTTCTAATTGTTGTCACAAACCACCATGTTCATAATCACTGCAGTTTTTATTCAGAACTTCATAATATTAACCTTATATTGTATGGTTTCAGGGGGACTCGCGCCAATCCATCGTTTGCTTTTTCAAAGATTATTATTTATGGTTAACACTAAAAAAATTGTCATTAGATGTCATGGACACACAGTATGACGAAGATAAGATGCCAGTATTGCTTGATCATTCAACCTATTATAATACGACGAAGCTTCTAAGCTATTAATTGAAAAGAAAAATACATTTTCAATAATTAGTTTAAATTGTCAGTCACTATCCGCAAAGTTTGACCAGTTGAAAATTTATATAGAACATTTCCAATTAACACAGTGCCCTTTTAGCATAGTATGTTTACAAGAAACATGGTTTTCTGAAACTGAAGATATATCTCTCTTTTACCTCCAAGGATATACATTGATTCACATGCCTTGGATTTGGTGCACATGGGGGAGTAGCAATATACATTCGGGAGAAATATGAATTCAACATGTTACAGATATATGGCAACAGTCAAACTTTTTATTGAGGTAAGCTTGAGTTGTTCTCACATGCAAATTAATAAGTCAAAGCTTGTTATAGGTAACATCTATAGGCCTCCAGGAGAGACTGTAGAAAATTATGAAATGTTTTCTCATGAAATTGATGAAACTTTGTGTTCAAAGTTGCACTCATATAGAAATGTAATAATTAAAGGAGATTTTAATATCGAATTATTGAAACTTAAAGATTCACTCCATATTTAAAAAAAATATGAATATATAATTTCGAATGGCTATCTGCCAAAAATAACAGTGCCTACAAGATTAACATCACATAGCAGTACTTTGAAAGATAACTGCTATGTTAAATTTTCCTCCAATTTCTCTAAGACAACAGCTGGAATTCTCAATTATAATATTTCTGACCACCAACCATATTTTGTAACTTTAGATTATGTTTCTATAGCAATTGAAAATCTAAAATTTGTTAAAATGTTTACAAACACTTCAACAGCCAAAGATAACTTCAAAACTGAAATTGGATTAAATTGCACTACCGATAAATTTTGCACGGATATAAGTACTGAGCCCAATGTGAACTATAACATGCTCAATGATATAATGCAAAATGCTCTGAACAAACATCTTCCTGTAAAATTAGTCCGCTACAATAAGTATAAACATAAAAAAAGTAAATGGATAACTAAAGGCATTAAGAGATCCATCAAATTTAAGGACAAATTATATGCTAAACTCAGAGCTACTCCTAGCAATAGTCCAGATTACAAGAAGTATAAGACAAATTTACAGACATATAATAATTGAATTAATAAATTGGAATTTCTGAATCTTTGACTTTAATTAGAAATCAGATTTTGGATACAGACATTTTTCCACACCAGCTGAAAATAGCTAAAGTGCCACCACTATTCAAGAAAAATTTAAATTATGTTTTTGATAATTATAGGCCAGTCTCAGTTTTACCCAGCATATCCAAAGTAATTGAAAAAGTAATGCGTTTTCAGTTATATGATTATTTTAATAGATTCGATTTTTTATATGATAACCATTACGGTTTTAGAACTAACCAATCAACTGAGTTGGCAACTTTGGAAATTATAAACAGAATAGTTTAAAAAATGTATAATAATGAAATACCAATCAATATCTATCTAGATCTAATAGCAAATATGGAGTGTCAGGTAATTCTCTACTCTTACTTAGTAATTTTCTGTCAGAGAGAAACCAGTATGTGGAATTTAATAGCAAACGATCCGATTTTCAAATACTTAGTACTTGAGTGCCACAGGGATCAATTCTGGACGCTGTTATTTATTATTTATATAAATGATATCAACATGATAACCACACTTTTTAAGCAGATTATCTATCCTGATGATACAGTACTTTCTAAAACTCCTAATACATTTGGCAATGTCAATCAAAATTTAGAGGATAAAATCAATATATAAATAACTGGTTCATGTTGAATAAACATAAAATATTAAAAACCATAGGCATAATGAGTAGATTGAAACATTTCATACCTAGTTACACTCTTCTTACTCTGTACGACTCTCTGATTTTACCTTATATGAATTATGGCATTTTAGAATGGGGCACCCAAAACAATAGGTTATTTAAATTGAAAAAATAAATCATAAAGGATAAATAAAATGCTCATACCAATCCAATTTTCTAAGGACTTCAATTACTTAAAATCTCTGACCTATGTGCACTGCAAGAGCTTAAATTTGCCTACAAATTGGAAAATAGAACCCTCCCACACTATTTTGTATCCCTACAATATAACAGACACTCAGATAGGCACAAATATGAAGCAAGAAATGCAGAAAATTTGGAATCCCTGTCTAGGAGACATTTGTTTTTTAATATCCTAAACAGCTGTTCAACCTGTATCAAAGAAAAGATACATACTCATAGTATTTCTGGTTTTTCACGGTATATAAAAAATTATTTTATATATTTAACTTGGAAAATTGCACAATAACAAATTGCTATATCTGACAAAATGCTACATGATTTGCTGATCCCCTCTTGTCTTTTTTTATCCTTTTTTGTATTTTCCTAGTACTGTTCTATCGCGTTTCCTCTTGGGATTCGTTTTTCGCCTCCTAAATCCCTCCTTTTTGTGTCTTTCATTTCCCTGTACGGGATTCTTCATTTTTTCTTTACCTCTTGGTATAACCACATCCAAAATCATAATATAAATTGAATGTATTTATGAAGTCCATGTACATTTACACAAGGGATTCATACCATCTATTCCACTATATCAACTGAAAATATTTTGCAATATAATATGTGAATTTCATTTTACAAATCTGAAAATACCGCCAAGTATGTGAATTTCATTTAACTGAATGTCGTTTTCATGAAGACATCTTAATCATCTGTGTGTTGAACACAAGCACATTGACAAAAGATATTAAATAGTAGCATCAAGGTGTGATGGAATTGTGGTGGTCCTCAGGAAACCATGGGGGGCATCTCAGTAGCGATATATCAAATATCTTAGAGATATCCCCTCATATTACATGTATCATCTTTTATTTCATTCTTATGTTTCTTATATGTTAAATTGTATCAATATGATTGATGTGTGTAATATGAAATAAATATGTTCTTAGTTCTAAATGAACAGCTTGTCAACTTACTATTGCACGTCGGTTCAATTGGCTCCCATTCACCACATTCAGTGCAGTTGCTAGTTTGTGATCCCTTTGGAACAAAAATACATACACTCATAATAATACACTGTGTGTCATGAACTCAAAGCAAAACAACTTGATTGTGTACATATTTCGCACATTTACTTATCTAAACTAAATGTATCAATTTCTCTTATAGTTTATATGCTGGCTTGTGGTATTAAAGATCTGACAATAAATTACAGAATAACAATTATTAAATGTCCTTGTGCTGAGCTAATACAATTCTTGCTCTGACAAGCAGATACCCCAAAAAACTGGAAAATTCAAAATATATGAATCCATTCAATTAATAATATGATAATTAATATTAGTTATGGTGTGGCAATGTGGGGGAGATCCCAGTAGCTGAAGTTGAGACCACCCCTGGTGATAATATAAGGTGATTCATATTGTACATATAAGTACCATTGAGCTCTAGGATGGATCCCTTGGAGAGGACGGGCAGACCTACCATCCACCTGAAGCTTAGACTAAGATCAAGGTGAGAATCACTGAAGAAACTTTATTTTATCTAAAGCATGCATGCATGAAAGCAATTAGTTTGACTGCATGGTGCTTTATATGAAGATATCAGGTGGACTTTTACTAACATGAAGATATCAGGTGAAATTTTTTTACCAACATGAAGATATCCGGTGAAATTTTACTAAAGGAGAACAGGGTTTTGTCTTATGTCTTGAATGAAAGAGGCAAGGAGTTCCATATTTCACCTACTTCATCATTAGACAGTTTCCCTACTTTAAGTCTTGCCAAATGGCTATGAATATCGCGGCTTTGTCTTTTAATAAATAGTGTAAGATATAATTAGAGAATTATATACTGAAGAAGAATGCATTCCGGCAGCTGGCGTTTTAAGGAGGTAAAGTAATTCTAGATTTTTGCAATTTTTTTGCAAATGGAACCAAAGTGATTCTTCCAAGACAAATTTTCCTGAATGATGACACCAAAAAAAACGGAGATATTGTACATTTTGTGTGATTCCTTTAAGAATTACTTGGACATTTTAGGCTTATTGTGGACCATGGAATACTATGATTTTTGTCTTGGACATATTAACGAAATTAGAAATAAACCACTGGCTTATCCGTTATAATTCACAATTAGTAATCTGGTTTAAAATAAAAAGATACGTGTGGGTATAAAGAACATTGGTATCATCAGCGACTAAGATTGGGTGACCGACTTTGATAACATTTTTGATATCGTTTATGTATATCAGAAATAAGAGTGGGCTTATAATTGACCCCTGAGGGACGCCACTCGAAATGATCATCGTATCTGATTTTAAATTTTTTTTCAGTGTGATCTTGCAGCGATTTGATAAATAACTATTGGGTTCTGTAATATAATACTTTTGCTATACATACAATTTTTATCGCGTGTTTTCAAAGAAGTTAGAATACCTTTGGTTATTACCGGTTCATTTCTAAGTCTGTATCTATTAAATCTTTGGGTAATCAGTGTCACATGCTGTTCAAATCTGTCATGGAAAAGTCTCAAAAATTCATTATAGCTAATATTGGTGTATTGACTACTGGTTACAGTGGACCAGTCATGACAATGCAAATTTGTTATGTTTGCATCACTGAAATTGTGATATGAGATATAACTTAACACTCCTTTGTGGGACATAAGTATTAAAATTATCTGTTACATCTGATTCAGTAGTGATTGTTCTTGAACTAAATTTGGAAGATTTCACTCTCGCAAATATATGGTATATTAAGGTACAGGAATTATGAGTCACACGAGTAGGGATTGTTATTGTTGGGATAAAGCCATTAGAAATTATTGTAGACAGGTATTCGTTACTCTCTCTATGAGTATAAGTTTTAAGTAGGTAAATGTTTATATCACCAAGAATAATCAGATTTTTTTTCTTATTTTCCAGCTTGTCTAAAATAGTAATTAGGTAATTTATCAAGAAGAGAGGCATGCCATCAGTGAAATTTGTGAGTAAGCAATCCATATTATTGGTTGGAAGTACTGATAGATGCCATTAAGATGTGTACACTCATAGGAAAATGGAAGAGAAACTGTGGACCTGATCTGGTACTGTGCTCTTTATTTCCATGAATTAAAGGCTTGGAAAAGGGTGAGTCAATGAAGTCAAGGAAAGTGACATCGAGACAGCTTTCACAGCTAAGTGTGGAGACTCTTCAATGATGCTCTGATAAGTGGATTGATATGAACAGTCTACACTGCAATCATGAGTTTGTCTTCCGTATCATAGAGTGGAGAATCTGGGTGGAGATGATGTAAGAAGTGCCTAGTTATGTATCCAGTAACAACAAGTAACATAATTAGTCCAGCCAACATCGAGCAAAGCCTACCTCACCAATGCTGAAGATCATCGTGTCCCTCAGGAACCAGCTAAATGCTGATCTTCATAAGTAGTGTCCACAATCTCCATGCGAAAGCTCCTTCATAAGTCACATCCAGTCCTAACACTAGGATCATAATCCTTCATAAGCTGTTTCTCACCCAACACTAAGGAGTATTTGTAACACAAGTTTGACATCATGAAATGTGACATCTCCTTGGCAAAATGCATGATCCAGTTGCGAGTACTTCACAGTCGATTGGCTACATGGTTTCATTGTGAACAGTCCATCGCAAGTGTGACTGTTTAAACCATATGACTGTTTGCCAATTTATATATGGACACTGAGATTACATAACTTTAGGCTTATAATTTAAATAAATGAACTATAATCAATATGAAATTTGGGTGTAATTGAAACAAGTTCTAGTTTATCATTTTACTACTCAAGTGAAAAGTAATGAACCTGTCTCCTTATCATACCAAGTTATATATTATATGGAACAAATACTACAATGGTATAACCTATTCAAAAGCACTTCATCAATTGTTACATGTGAAGCGACCACAATATATTTTTTTTAAGGTGTATGTTTTAAAATACAAAAAAGTTTTTTCATTAAGCCAACTCACCACCAAGGTATATCCGATTGCACATGAGAAATTGATGATTGTGCCGACTTTCATTGTTTTGCCTCTTGGTTTTACCTCTCCATGAGCTGGATTTTGTGGACTGTCACAGGTGTAAAGCCTATCTGAGAAAATACAAGTTATCTGGATATTGACAAAAGTAACTACTCAATTTCAAGACATTACGAGGAATTTTAATTTTCATCTGTATTTTGTAACTTGATATGGCATTTACAAAAAGGGGTGTTGGTTGAAATAAACATACCATTTTTGTGGGGACAGCCACACTGACGTCCCCTAGAAACAGGTATACAATTATACTTACAACCACTATTTTTAGACGAACATGCATCAGTCCCTGAAAGTAATTTGAGATAATAATCAAACTGAGGCTACTGAGTCATAGTTCATTTTAATAATTAGATTTGTGTACCCTTAAACATGAACTAATGAAATTAGTGTTAAAAGCTATCATTTTAATTCATCAGTGAAAGAACAGTAAATAATTGCTATTACAAGAGGATCATGTCATTATTTTATGATTAAATGCATAGGAGTTTCCTTAACATTCCGTGAATGTACAATGTAGCTGGATAGTATCAACACACTGTAATTACTGAGGATGATGTATTAAATTATTTATATTTCATGACAAATTATTCTTTAGAGCATTGTCCCAGTTTCAATCTTGGCGTATACACCTATTAGGTATATGCCACCACTTATGCCAAACAAGTTGATTGATGATTAGCATTGGCTTAACCAAAATATAATATCATATATCTATCCATGTCCTAACTGTATGTAATTTTCATTTCAAGTTGCCCTGCCTGAATAAGAAAATTGCTTTTACAAAATTATATTTTGTTTTAAAATTATATCAAATTATGCCAGCATTATATACGACGATGGACGTCACTCTCCACACTGTGGATATTTAGAACTAGACTAACGTGTAAATTATTTTTATTAAATCAATAAGAATGTGCCCAAGCCTGATCAGTGCTCATTGCAGCTTAAACAAAATTGATACCAGGCTTTCATATCTCCCTAAGACTTAGTTTAATCATCACTAAAAATACTGCACTGGGTTACGTCTGCCCCACCATGTTCTTTCTTGTAGTCATGACATTACAAACTACTGCTAATTATAACACAGAAAGGTATGACATCATCAAGCAATATAGATGATGATATATCAAGCTACTAAATCTCACGTTGAGTAGATTCCAGATCTTATAAGTATATATCAAATTAATTCAAATTGGACAATATTGTCAAAATGTCAAATTTCCATGTCACCTGATGTTGAAATGTGAGACTAATGTAGATTAATTCTTTTTTGCAAAATCGTCTTTTTTATAAACTTATTTGGATAACACTGAAACAACATATATCTGAATAAGCTAATGCATAGGCCTACCTGGTTGATGGTATGATGAACCTGTTAACACTAAGCCAGCAATAAACCCAGAAGCAATTTCTCCAAATTTCTCCATGGTTGATGCACCAATTGCAGTTTTGCGAATTCTCCGAATGTGTCTGAAATCCATTAAAAAGTGAAATGGATGAATAGATATATATATTGCATAGTTATGCAGTACAAGGTCAAGCTGAATTTATTTAACAATTCCAATAATCATGGTTTGTTTATTAATCATGCATGTGCATTTTGAATGCTCAAACAGGGCCCATGTGAACATGTATGCTTTTCCAGTTTCCTTTCACACATTCACTTCTTATGTCCTTGTGTCTCTTATTCATCATTCATCATAAGAACATCATTGCAGAAGCTTTAAGAGCTCTAATTTGCATTGATCAGCAAAACACCCACAAAGGTAAATTATATTCATTGTATTCAATTCACTATTACATATCATAGTATTATTATGTGGTCAGTTATATATGTGTCCTTATACTGAATTATTGTAATTTCAGTGTCACGGCTATAGTAAGACTGCTAAAGCTAATGCATGTGCAGACAATATATAGGCAATTGGCAAGAAAGCCTGTAATACAAAATATTCTCTTTGAGTCATTGAAGCCCAACAGCTTTAAGGCTGTTATGGGGGGATATTCTTAGCTCAGATACTCAAACAAAAGCTCCTCATGCTAGCTTCCAGTGGGTTACAGGTCCTGGGACAGGCTGGTGCAACATTTCTGGTGGTACCGATGAAAATTATAATTAACTTAATATGCGCCCAGTTTGAAAGTTAAGAATTGTATGATGAGACATAGTTATTTCTGCACCATTAAATGGTCCGAATTAGGCTACTCTATTAAAGAAGGCACATCTAATGTGAAATAAAGTTTACCAGTTCTGAACTGGGTGGAGGCTTAGATCAGAGGTAGCGCTCTGGGCTTCCAACCGCTGGATCCCGGGTTCGATTCCCGGTCGAGCCTTACTTGGATGGCTGTTTCATCCTTCGTTTCATTGCCATGGTCTCTGCCTGTCCTTATTAGCCCAATTGGTGCAGAAATTCAGGAAGTAAAGCCCTAATCACCCACCCACCAGTTCTGAACGAGTCAACATTAATTTACGATTCAGCTATGTTTTGCAGACCTGCTGCAAAGTTATATATTAACAGTTTTCACAAAGACTGTTGTGCACAACATATTATCATTTCATATGAATTTAATATGAAAATCCAATGCAATCCAATCATTCATCATAAGGAAGCATTGTACCAGTTCAACCCCCTCTCTTGTATAATGTTTCCTCATCCCTGTTCTGTACAATCTGCTTTTGTTATATTATGCAATTACAATGGTTTAAATACAGCTGGTTTCCACAAAGAAAACGTTGTCATATTATCTCTGTTTTGTCAAAAACAGCTGAGATATATTTCATTGTATTTTTCGTCTCATTAAATGAGTGCGCAGTGTTTGATTACATGTACAGCTCTTTCAATTTCAAAAATTGTGCATGGGACTATTATAACACTATTATATGCTTTGTATTACCACAATGGAGTGCATGATCAACACCTTAGTAAACAATAGAAGCACGTCTTTCGAAGTTAAGTCAATTTGCAGCCAACTAGTATTATAAGATAGAACGAATCATTGTCTATATTCTTCGCTAGGTATAGTTGTTCAGTCATTGTGAGTTCAATTGCAGTCCTCAAAATCCAAAAACATTTTCATAGAGGGAATTATTGACACCCTGCATAGATTGCACTATCTAGCTCTTTCTTGCGTCTTTATAAGAGTTATCATAAAATAGTATTATTTGAAAATGAAATTCAATTTTTCTTTGAATGTATGTTTCCTTCTGATACTAAGTACAGAAGTATTGTTTAACTCTATCATGTATACTCAAAATTAACGTCCATTGGATAAGTTTATCCAAAGCTATCTTTATAAAAAGAAGAATGACAGAGGGCAGATCTAAAAAAAGAATGGTTAAAAAGAATAAATGCATTATATTGTAAATCAGTATTTTATTGAACTTCGCTATTTTTGTCCAAGTCAAATTTGTTATTTGGCAAGTTGGTTTTACAAGTGAGGCTGACCAAATACTAGACGTATCAGTATTTATGTGCATTGTTATAATCATTCTCTCTGTGGAATTCATTCATATCAAAAGTAATTAAAATATTTATGATATTTTTGCTGAGGGATAGTAAGACAAGTAGGAACACAGGAGGGCTAATTTCAGAAAGTCTTTCATGAGAGTCAGATAGCAATCTGGATACACTTGATGGCATTGATTTTTATGCAGACTCTTGGCTTTACATTATTATATAATTGCTATCAATATTTGCAAGTCAAGTGTGTAACTAATATGCAGATGAATTAAACTGGGGAATCCCCATTATTTCTAACAGGTGATGAATGGGGATTAAGACAATTGGAATGACCCCCACTGATTTTTTGTCTAATGGGGGTAAATAGCAGCTACCCCTCTAATGTTTCTATTGTTCCACACAAAAGCAACTGGACAAATTGGGGTCAACTTGATACACTATACATGATATAAACCCATATGTTACTTAAACAAAACGTTGAGATTCATAAATTATTTCCAAGCATTCACACAATTGAAATAATTATTAAAATGGTATGATTTAAAAGCATACTTGCCTTTTTGCAGAAATTATTTGTGTAAATTAATACTTCTATATGTAATAGATCTATAATCTATATGATATTTGCTTTTGTACCAAAGCCTGCCTCCATCCAAGAGTGTAAAATGTATTGCAATCAGTGAAACACTCAATAATTAGCTGCTGTCGAGTTACTACTTAGTCTGTTAAAACCTAATTGCTATTTTAGTCAAAATAAAATACACACTTATATTCATGATAGATCATCTATGTTGCAATAATATTAATAAACTGCCTTAATCTGTATCTTAAAATAATAAGTACTTGAAGGACTTGAAAGGTACTTGCAAGTACTATGGCTTCAAGTACAAGTCCAAGTATAATTACTTAATTTTGAACAGCTTCGAGTCCAAGTCCAAGTATTGAGTCCAAGTACAGTACTTGACCCCAAGCCTGCTTTTTTCCCTTTGTTAGTGTGACATACTACTGTACTTAAAACCTACCATGGATGCCTGTTTTAGATTATATAATGAACTGTGATGCTGTCATAAGCAATTTGTTAGAGACAATTATTTGCTGGACATTATGGCAAAATACTGTGAAGTATCAAAATTATGGTTCGGCGTTCCCATTGGTAGTATCTTTACCTGCTTCCTACGGTATAGATGTATTGTTCATCCACTGCAATGCCATAGCACTCATATTTGCCATGCACATGGTTCTGATGGTTGGTCCCATTAAGAGCTATGGAGTCAATTATGCATAGCAAATTATCACAGAAGTAGAGACGTCCACCTAAGGGTTGAAAAAAGGAAACACCATAATAACAAATAAATGTTTGTTGGATGCTGCGGTATAAATTGGATGGCTACAGTGTTTTTCGGATGACTGCAGATAATGTAGGATGGTTCTAGTGTATGTTGGACATCTGCTGTGAATTTCATAGACTGAGTGGAGAATACATTAGCAACGGTGGATGGTATGTTGTCAAACATAGAGTTCTGCAGATTTCAGAAAACTTATATTGGCCGAGATAAATCCTGCAGAACTCTATGTTCGACTCCTCGTCGTCCACTATTGCTATAATTGTTCCCATTCTCATACTGTGACCCATTTTTATCCCACATGTGTCTATGATGTACAGCAGGAGTATTTCAGTCAGTTGCTAAGTATTTGGGATGGATACAGTGTATGTTGTACAATGTAAAAGTATGCTGGTGCTCACTGTTGCAGAGGTGTATATTGTAAAATATATGGTGGAATTCTCTTTTGTACAAAAATATAAGCAATTGTTAGATGGTGCGTCGTCCAACATGAAGTTTTGTGATCCGTCAAAATCAATGTTATGCTCTTTGCCAATCACTATTGTTGTAATATTGCAACTTACCTGGCTGAACAAGATCTAGGTAAGCTGAATAAATACTGTTCTGTGAGAGGCCAGACACTAAGACCTCCCTCTGCCCACCAGCCATTGTTGCTCTTGTGATTGTCCTATCGTCGAAATCATGCCAAATGAGCAACCTGAAAATCAAGATATCAGACATCTGGTTGTAGACTTCGAATTAAAAAAAAATAATAATAATATACAAGATAGAAATAGAAACAAGAATAACAGTTTCATTGTATATTTCATTGTAAAACTCACCCATTCTCTGGGTCCACAACTATTGATGATGGTGAATTCAGGCCTCTTAGCAAAGTTTGCACAGTTTGTTTCATAAAATTAAAGAGTCTAATTTCACCAGCTCGGCTATCAGTAACATACAGAAGACCAGAAATGTAATCTACACCAATTCCCCTAATATTTCCTGTAATACAAATCATACATACATGATGTATCATCATCTTGTGTGCACTATATTTTATTACTGTTTCATGGATTCATCAAGCATACTATTCAAGTTGTTGTGTTATATTTGTTTTTATCTTGCTTCAATTATTTTTTCCTGATTATTTATAATCACTTTTTTCTTATGTTTCAGAATTTTCCTTGCATCTATATGTTATTTGAATTAATAGTTATTAGTTCTGTGAACTGTCACAACAACTCTCATGAAATGTATTGTGTTTACTTCTGCTTTGTTGCTTTTTTAATGAATAAATCAATGGATAGATGGATGAATGAATGAATAATTAATTAACTAATTAATTATTTTCTTGATGTGATACATTCATCAACTTTACTTCTGCTTTGTTAATTTTTTAAAGATTGAATGGATAGATGAATCAATAAATCAATGAATCTATGAATCATTAAATGTCTTGATATGATCCATTCATCGAAATTTATTTGTAAAACATTTTTTGAAAATATTCGGTTTTTCTGGATGTCCATGGCTTGAATTCAACTGAATTAAAGTGTAATCCTTTACTATATTCACTTTTTATGTATATATATATATATATGTAGAATAGATAGTGATGGTTTTTCAAACAAATAGACTGAACCTTATGTGATCCACATTCTTAATCCAAGACCAATTAAATTGTAAATTACATTTTTTCATTAGATAGAAAAGCATGTTCTCAAGCATCATGGCCAATGTCATGAAGAGTGTTGATCGACAACTTTGAAGCAATTTTATGTAAGATAGAGGCAAGATACATTGGAATTATTGTGCAGAGTATTTTTAAGCTATCTTATTTATTTTCAACTAAACGATGCAACAAATATTGAGTGTTTGACAGACCAATGCCAGGAAGCAACGTTTGTGGTTCGATCGGATTGTGTGTTTCTTTTGTTTTTATCTCTGTATCAAGTGATGATCATTTGCAAGATGTTTGTGTTGGATGTTTTATAAATATTTGCATAGTTTAATATGAAAATGCCAGAAGCATCCAAGCCACAGGCCTGTGATGTGTATAGGACCACAGCATGGCGTATTTTTGTAGCACAGGCACGGACGTCATTGGTAGCAAAGTGCAATCTACGGTATCCATAATCATTGCTTTGTCTGCCTTTTCTGGCCTCTATTTTGCTTAATATTTGGTATATTATTGATCCGAAAACACCCATGGAATCAGTATGAACTATATAAACTTTGGATTGTTGCTACTCTAAAGTTGTAACAGGTTTGAAGGGAGCAGGGCTCTTCGTGGCGTTGGCCATGATCTGCCTTCTCCTTTTGTATCTCCCTTAATATTGGTCATATCATCTAATTTACTTCATTGTGAGCTTACAATGATTTACAGACATGTGTAAAATAACTTATTGTATCAGGAGTTCCACTATCGTTACCATAATTTTTGTTTCTCACCTTCTTCTATCTGTATATAAATCGAATCTATTGTTTTTTTATACCTGGGTCTAGGCCTTTATCAGTATAGATCTGTCATACTATGTTCTATGACAGACCAGTTATATTTACGAAAAAACAGTCTGAGGCTTGAAAATATATGGGTCAATGCAGCAGCAGCGTAGGCAGTGTTGGCAGGGAGGGGGATAGCATGGTTTCACATAATAGGAAATTCTGCCAAAACTGTGGGCATACAGCTGTAAATTGCACACCATTAGAATGGTAATATGAACGCGCAACTTACAAACCAAATTTGATGAAGATCCGACCAGTAGAAACCAAGAAAAGTTTGATTATAGTACAAATTCAAGCCTGTCAAAATCCGTGATTTTTTGACGTCGTAAAAATCGTCAAGCTCAGCAGCAGCGTAGCCAGCGTAATCAAGGAAGGGGTTGCCTATGCTATTATATATACTTTAAAAGGCTGCTGCTCCCCTAATATTTGTCCGATTTTCGTCAAATAAAGACTGCATTGTTTACGGAAATGTGTAAAATTTATATCTTAGTTCAAACGCTAGATGACGGTACTTTTTCATCTTTAAAATGGTTTGTGAAAACAGAACAAATTAGTAATTATTAACAATGCCCAAAAACTGGTCTTAATGAGGCAGTAGCCATCATACTGTTTTTAAGTGTTTACATTGTAGGCCTAGTGCTGCTGGCCTTCTATACACAACACCAGGTATCTATTCTTTTTTTTGAAAAATAATATTATTGTTACTTCCTTCTTTGTGTGCATAAATTGATTTTTCTTTGTTTTTTATTTCTTGCTTTTATTAATATTTCATAATCCAATTTTCGTCCTTTTTATATATTTTTGCAGTCCTATTTATTTTTTTATGTGTTTCATTTATTAAAACTGGCTATTTTGTAAATTAATGTTATAATGGTTTGTATTTTATTGTATCTTTTGTATTTTGGGTAAATGGCCAATATGACAGTAGGCAATGTTGGTCATGAGAATCTCATACTAAAACTTGAAGAGTAGCCATTGCACATGCGCGAGATTGAAAAAACCTTCAATAATCGTGGGTCATGTGACATTCTGCCAGCTTGATCATATGGCCAATTTATGTTACTTACCTGGCAATTGCCTAAACATTGTGGCATTTGATGAGAGGGACAATCTCCATATACCGTTAATTTTATTTTCTGTGCCAGTCCAGTAGAGATAATCTTTGACAGGATCGTATGTGACGAATTCATAGAAACGTCTGTTAATATCACGTCTAACAAGTATGCACCTGCCACCATTAACAGACATCTTATATAGATCGTTATTATCCATAAAATATAACATTGGGGAGCTTCTGAGTTCTGAAACACAACCGGAAAATAAAATAACAATAATTGTCAAAAAGTTACTTTAGGTGATACAGATTTTCAAGAATGAAGTCAATGACTGGTAGACCGACCCAACAACTGACTTTTTTTGCTTACATTTGATTTATAAATAAAGTATCTTGTTAAGCTAAAATTTGATTTGTTACAGCAGTTTAGATATTTTCAAATGTTCCACAAAAATTGTCACAATCCACTAGGAATAAAATAATAAGGTGATTATCAAAAGGCACAACTAGCTCGTAGTCACTAAATAAGGAGCAAAGTTTGGTCATTATATTTATTTCGGAAGTGTTAGAATTCTGCTGGAAATGAAATATCAAGCAAACTTTAATTGCTAAGCATAGCTAGTGTAATGGCATAAAATCTAACTTATGGTAGCAATCATGGTTCTTTTTCTTTCTTTTTATTTTGTCCTATGTTGCATATATACAACTATACTCTGTAAGGTTTTTCAGGGTCCAGGAGGGCTTTAACCTTAATAATAACAAACATTTCCTTCATCTTTTCTAGTGCGTTTTCTGCAGTTGACAAAGCAAAGTTTGGTCATTATATTATTCAGTAGTGTCAGAATTCTGCTGGAAATGAAATATCACGTAAACTTTAATTGCTAAGCATAGCTAGTGTAATGGCATAAAATCTAACTTATGGTAGCAATCATGGTTTTTTTTCTTTCTTTTTACAACTATACTCTGAAAGGTTTTTCAGGGTCCAGGAGGGCTTTGACCTTATGACGCATAATCAGTATTAACAGAGCTTTTCCTGGTAACTGGGCACTAATTAATTTGTTTTCCTTGTTATTTTGGAATGTTTCTGCTTCATGTTTCTGAAGCAGTACAATAATATGTACATGCATTTTCATCTCCCATCATTGTATGCATATATTGAAAGATAAACTAATTATCACTCAGGAAATCTACTGGAAACAAGCTGAATACATCACAGATTGTGTATTGGTCAAGGAAATTAGCAATATTCATATTTTATGAAATAGATCGAGGCTCTGATGCAGTTGTCTCCCGGTGGTTTACCAAATATTGTGTGTTAAGAGGTGTGGCTATATCTTTATAGAGCTACAGATTATCTTTGGGTTGCCCACTAGCATGGGTACATTTAGTACACTCTAGTAGGGAATAGCATACTTTGAGTAAAAGATGTGAAGTGAATTATGATCATGAATTGGCGCTATCATGCTGTAGTCAATGTCAATATCTCAATGCCACTAGGTCTGAAGTTTAGCCAGATGTCTGTTCCTTGCCCCAGTATAGTGTCTCATGAGCTGAGATATATGATGACTGCCTGGGCTACACAGCTTATATGGCCACCTGTCGGAGGCAGACATACTGATGAGATAATGTTTGGAGTCCACACCATGTCACATACTTATCCCATGGACAGGGTCCTTTACTTGCTTCATCAAAGATACAAAGTACAAGTCACCTCCAATTTAATGTCTCATTCGATAAACATCCAGCTGATACATATGTAGCTCATAGGACTTTTTGTGATATTTTGTGATAAATTCCACTTACCCCCAAAAGAGAACCCTATCAGGACAAACAGGATGATGATCAACATTTTTGTTTTACGGAATCGAAGTTGACCTCCCTCAAATATAATATCACATGTAGTGTACTCCTGCACAATAATGTACAGACTGAAGAGTTTTCCTTGTTATGAAAGATATGAATGACTCAGTAATGAACAACAGTGATAATGAACATGTAATCTAAATTATTGATAAAAAAACATGAACCAAAACATTCCTGCTTGAATTATAGCTCGCTCAATATCTGGTCTATTTTAGATATGGAAACATGTACAGAGAGCTTATGAACTGTTCTAGACTAGGAAATATTTAGGATTAATGTTTGTTGCCTCTCTATTACATATAATTACTTTAATAGTTGAGCATTGGCTATGAAGCTTGAGCATTTTTGTACCAAGATTGAAGATAATACCAATGGGCACATGCATTGCACATATCCGAGATTGCAAAGTTTTTGAAAGTCATCCATTATATTGTTCACTGACCAAAAAGAAAAAAGCATCACCTTCAGCTTCTTATTCAGTCTTAATTCCATTAGAGATCATTATCAATATTTCCTGTTTATGAAACACTGAATGAACAAGTAAAAGGAAACAAAGATATTGTCAAAATACGCACACAGAAAATCCATGGTGATGAAGTTTTCTGAAAACAGTGCTTTGGTTAAATGGGAGTGTTTTCCTTATCGTTCCAGGAAATAAGTCTTTTTCCTGATAGTCTGATATTTGGTATCATGTGCAAATTTTCAAGAACAGAACATAGTTGATGAGATTATACATACATATCTTATTGTGAAAATGTATTGACCGATTTGGTGATTGATTATGTTGTAGTTGGTCTGAAGTTTAGCCAGGGGTCTGTTCCTTGCACTAGCATAGTGTCTCATGCTAACATCTAGCTGAGACATACTAAGACAGCCTGGGCCACACAGCTTATATGACCAGCTGTCAGAGGCAGACATAATGATGAGATAACAAGGCTTGGAGTCCACATCATGTCACACATTTACCCCATGGACAGGGCCCTTTACTTGTCTCAGCATATACACAAAATACAAGGCACCTCCAATTTAACGTCTCATTCAATAAAGATCTAACTGAGATGTGCCTGGGCCACGGATCAAACCCAAGACCAGGCCAATGTGAGAGAGAGAGATGCATTTATTCCAACCATAATCATAATCATTTTTACAATAAGAATATTTGTATACAATATGTTTAAATATGGTGTTGGAGACAGACATTTTGGCATACAGCACTAGCATGTCTGCCACCAGGTAGTTATCTCATCATTATGTCTGTGGAATTGGTGGATGCCTTAGCATTTTGGTTTGTTCAACATAGGATATTTCAATAGAAATTGAAATTGTGCTATTTGTGATACAATTCATGTACCCTCAAAGGAGAACCCCATTAGGACAAACATGATGATATTCAACATTGTTGTTTTCGGAATCAAAGTTGACCTCCCTCAAATACTATATATATCATATGCAGTGTACTCCTGGACAATAATGTACGGACTGATGAATTTTCCTTGTTAACAAAGATATGAATGACTCAGTAATGAATAACAGTCATAATGAAGATGTAATCTAAATTAAGCGATACAGAAACATGGAATCCAACAATTCCTTCTTGAATGATAGCTCACTCAATATCTGGTCTATTTTAGATATAACATGTACAGAGAGCTTGTGAATTGTCCTAGACTATGAACTGTTGAGCATTAATGTACTTCAATAATTCTACTGTTTGACCTGCCACCTGGTGAGAACTGACCAAAAAGACAAAAGCTTCACCTTCAGCTTATTATTCAGTCTTAATAACATTAGAGAACATTATCAGTATTTTTTTTTTATGAAACACTGAATGAACAAGAAAAAGGAAAAGAAGATAAAGTCAAAACACGCACACAGAAAATCCATGGTGATGAAGTTTTCTGAAAACAGTGCTTATGGTTAAATGAGAGTGTTTTCCTTATTGTTCCAGGTAATAAGTCATTTTCCTGATAGTCTGATAATTTGTATCATGTGCACATGTTCAAGAACCGAACATGGTTAATGAGATTATACATACATGTCTACTTGTGAAAACGTATTGACCGATTTGTTGATGCATTGATTGATTAATGATTAACTGATTTCCTAACATATTAATACTTAATTTTGTAAAAAGTTACTGATTAATTGATACTTTTCTACTTATGATAATTTTTAGCATACTTTTGTAGGGGTTGATCTGGTTTCTATTCGATTTTGTTGACTGTATGTGAGAGTTGGGCACCATGAGCTGTTTCCTCCTTGAAGTATCAAGTGACAATCACACATTCTCACCGTAAACATCTTACTATATTTTAGCATCCTTAGTATCTTATGTAAAATGTGGAATTGTATAGCTTGTATATTTTATGGAAGATGGGGTTATGCTGTTTTCAAAAAATTTGGCCAGGTGGCTCATGGTGACCCGCCCATGGCGCACCTTGAGTCAGACTTGGGGCACCTTGAGCTAACCTAACAAATGCATGAAATTATTTAGAAGAGCTCAGTTTGCTTCATTAGTGGCAGTTATATAAAGAAATACTGATAAAGTACATACAAAAAAAAAACAATATTGTTTGACTGTCCAGGGCAAGTGTAGGTATAAAATATGTGTAAGACATGATAATATCATGCACACATGAAAAATAATACCACTAAATAATAATATAAACCAAGATTTTTAATTTCGTTATCCAAAAAACAATCAGGGTATTGGCTGTTAGGCAATAAAATAAACACAGTTCTTCTGTATTTAAAGAAAGTTAATTATTTCTATTCATTCATATTTACCATATCGTCTTAATATTACAGTGTGGATGTTTAAGGGCCTTGCTTTTTACAAAAATAAAGTAAGACTTCATCAGACTTTGTAATAACCCACAGGAACGCTATATTATTTCACATCTAAGAAAATATAATTAACAAATAACACAAGAAAAAAAAATTTCCAAATTTTGTAAAACATAGCCAAGATATGTCAGTGTGGCTATCACACGGCACCATCATACAATGTCATTAGGGTAAGTGCATTAGTGTTAGACTTCAGCTCTAGGAACGAAAGAGTGTGTTAAGCCCCTGTCACAAGGGCCGGTTGTGCCGTAGTGAACCCGTAGTATTACGTAATAGTTGCGAAAATCGCTACCCGGCTCCAAGCCGGCGGTCCCAATACGGCCACCCGTGGATACCCGGGATACCCGGCAAGCACCCGTGGGACCCTTGGCCAAGCCGCGAAACCCGGCCCCGGTAGCCGGTTGTGCCATGCTTGCATGGCACAACCGTAGCAATCTCACGGGTGTAAAAAAAAATAAAAATACCCGTGAAAGCCGGCGGGTGACCCGTGAAAGCCGGCGGGTGACCCGTGAAAGCCGGAGGGTGACCCGTGAAAGCCGGCGAATTAACCGGCCCTAATTTCACCCCGGCGGCTTGTTGAGGGGTTCTACGGGTAACCCGGCGGCTTTCACGGGTAACCCGGCGGCTTTCACGGGTAACCCGCCGGCTTTATGCTACCAGCGTCAGCGTAGGCAGGGAGGGGGGGGGGGGTTGTATATATTTTAAAATGTTGCTGCTCCTCTAATATTAGTCCGATTTTCCTCAAATAAAGACTGAATAGCAGTATAGCTCATACTGATTCCATACGTATTTTCGGATTTTAAAAAAACCGAATATTAAGCGAGATATTTGTCTGAGAAGGCAGTTGTCTTGCGGCGGCTGCTGCTCCATTTATATTAATCCGATTTTCGTCAAATCAGGACTGAATTGTAGTATAAATCATACTGATTCCATACGTGTTTTCGGATTGAAAAAAGACCAAATATTAAGTGAGATATTCGTCTGAGAAGGTAGCTAAGTTGGCGGAGGCAAACAGTGGTGCTCTCGCAGACGTCCGCGCCCTGAGTGTATCAATGCAGGAAGGGCTGAGCGCTTCTTTAAAATGCTGCTGCTCCCCTAATATTAGTCCGATTTTCGTCAAATTAAAACTGTATTGTAGCATAGTTCATACTGATTCCATCATGTTTTCGGATTGAAAATAGACCAAATATTAAGCGAGATATTCATCTGAAATGCAGTTCTCTGGCGGCGGCCAGGTGATCTGTGTATGGTCATGACTTGAATGGTGTGGTCAATATTTTTGACCATGATATATATACATTGTTTGGATGAGCTTTATTGCAATTCATTTCTACTCATTCTGCCAACTGCCATGACCGTTATGTCAATTGCTATTAGCATTTTGAATGATATAAAGAATGGGTGTAGAGAATACAGCAAATGCTCAATACATGTGTCAATTGCCTAATTGCCTAAATTGGGGTTCTTTGACCTGTCATTTCATAGTTTGTTCAAAGATGACACAGTAATATGACATTGTCTTGATTGTCATTCACAATTACAAAAAGATGTCATTGCTTTCATTAATTAAAAACAATGTATTGTATTGTAATTACCAGGCAATGATATTTTTTTTATACATGTGAACATTCTTATCTTTTTGTGTATATTTTTGTAAAATTTAAATCTAATATTGATATTGTAATTAGTATTTGTGATTTGATCTGTGATTTTATTTTCTATCTTTTATGGACCAAATATTAAGCTAGATATTCTATATTATTTAATAAGCATATAAATCTATCTGTCTCTCTAAACTATCTGTCTATCTATATATTCGATTTTCGTCAAATAAAGACTGAATTATTCAGGGAAATGTGTAGAATTTATATGATAGTTAAGGTGGGGAAAATTAATGGAGTATACTAGGCACAAACAAGAATATTCTTGTTAATAAAGTTAGTAATATCTCATAGAGTATAGATATGTAGTAGACAGATAGTTATAAGATCTTCACCTAAAAATATGTTACTATCAATAATTCATTGATTCCTAATCAATAAAAAACGAAAATAAAACAATGTTTGCCTGTTGCCAATAAAATTCCGACTTGATAAAGATGTCTATGGAGCTATAATAACTATCTATAGATAGATATACTCTAGTTTATATAAATTATCAATATTTCGTTGTTGTTTCTGAAAATAATCCAACTGGAATTAATATTTTAAATTGCATGTTCCATCCATGATCAAAACAATCTCCCTCTTTAATATGCATAATAAACAGGAATCAGTTGAAATTCAGAACTTCAATTAATGCTTGTGATCGATGATGAAAAAGCATGACTTACCCCATTCTTTGTATTATTCAAAATGCTAATAGCAATTGACATAACGGTCAAGGCAGATTGCTATTACATATATAGGTTAATTGACTTTACAAAACCAAAGGAAAAGTCCTTCCCATTGGCCAGTTGGCAGAATGAGTAGAAATTAATTGCAATAAAGCTCATCCAAACAATGTATATATAATGGTAAAAAATATTGACCACACCATGCAAGTCATGAACATACACAGAGCACCTTGCTGCCTTCTCTGACGAATATCACGCTTAATATTTGGTCTATGTTCAATCTGAAATTCTGTGTGAAATAAGTATGAACTCTTCTATAATTCAATATTTATTTGACGCAAATCAGATTAATATTAATGGAGCAGCAGCCGCCACCAGACAACCGCCTTCTCAGACGAATATCTCGCTTAATATTTGGTCTATTTTCAATCCGAAAACACCTATGGAGTCAGTATGAATTATACTACAATCCAGTCTTTATTTGACGAAAATCGGACTAATATTAGGGTAGCAGCCTTTTAAAGAAGCGCTCAGCATTGATACAGTTCCGGCGCGGACGTCTGCGAGAGCACCACTAATTGCCTCCGCCAACCTAGCTACCTTCTCAGACGAATAACTCGCTTAATATTTGGTATATTTTCGATCCGAAAACAGGTATGGAATCAGTATAAACATTACTACAATTTAGTTCTATTTAACGATAACCCGTAGAACCCGCCGAGTTACCCGTAGAACCCGCCGAGTCACCCGTAGAACCCGCCGAGTCACCCGTAGAACCCGCCGAGTCACCCGTAGAACCCGCCGAGGTACCCGTAGAACCCGCCGAGGCACCCGTGAAAGCCGGCGGGTAACCCGTGGCAGTCGGCGGGTAACCCGGCGGGTAACCCGTAGCACCCGGCGGGTAACCCGGCGGGTGCTGCCCCGCCCCTTTTTGCCGACAGAACCTGTCGCCAAACCGGCGGAAAGAGCTGTTACATAACTATTACGTAATACTACGGGTTCACTACGGCAAAACCGGCCCGTGTGACAGGGGCTTTAGAGTTCTGCTCTGGAAATGAAAGTGTAACGCCCGCCCCCTTATGTCGGACAAACACTTAACAATTTTAATGATGTCTGTGTGCTATACAAAAGAAAGCTGTGAGGATTCTTACAAATAGTAATTACTATATTGACACAAATGGACTTTTTAAGTCTCTGAAATTACTTAAACTCCATGACATTTGTGCACTGCATGACCTTAAATTCTGTTATAAACATAAAAATTACATTCCCCCAAAATATTTTATTGATCTTCTGTCATTACCACCAACTGAGCATCATAAATATGAAAAAAGACAAGAACATAGATTTAGATTGCCATTTGTTAATCATGAATTTTCCAAGCAAAGTATTAGTATAGGTACATGAATAATTTAAATAATATGTCTGTCAACTATGAGGAAAAACTACATACGCATAGTCAAGACGATTTTAAGAGGTATATTAAATGTTGTATGATTGCAACATATAATGAACGTTTTTTCAAGGTTAAACCCTCATTAGTGGCATTATATTCATAACATACCTGTCGTATATGTCATCATTTATGAAGAGCACTTTTTATATTTTTGTTCTGTTAATTTGAAATAGTATAAAAAAATATTTTATGAATCTTTAATCCCTGTAGGTGGCCCCATGATAGCCAAGGGATACCTTCGCTGGCCCGCTGCGACTAGCTGACTCAGTACGCAGGTAGGAGCTGCCATTAGCCGGGAGGGATTCCTCCCGGTAGCGTGCGTGCGTGCGCATCCTAGGCTTTAACATTGGAAAAGCCTAGACCGGAACATGATCCCCAGTCTAAAAATAGCACAGCCAATCAGAAAATTCAGTTCTTGGCCAATCAGCCATCCGGGATAGGTAGAGGCGACCGGCCTATTGCGTTCATGCTTAGGCAGGCCCCAGCCAAAGGGATACCTTCTTAGTGGGGTCTCCTCACATTATGTAAAAATTTTTTGAAAATTAAATTTATAATATATATTTTATGAATGAGAAATAAAATTAATGTATCTGAATCTGAATTTATATGGGATTTGCTGAGGGTTTAGCTGCAGTGTAGCCTATGTTTTTTGCTTACTTTGATTGATAAAAAAAGTCACTTGATAAGTTAAAATTTGATTTGTTGCAGTAGTTTAAATATCAACTGTTCCACAAAAATTGTCACAAACCACTAAGAATAAAATAAAAATGCGATTATCAGAAGGCACAACTAGCTCGTAGCCACTAAATGAGGAACTAAGATTGGTTATTATATTATTCAGTAGTGTTAGAATTCTGCTGGAAATGAAATATCACGCAAACTTTAATTTCTAATCAAAGCTAGTGTAATAGCATAAAATCGAACTTATGGTAGCAGGCACAGTTCTTTTTCTATCTTTATATTTTGACCTATATTGCATAAATACAAGAATACTGTGTAAGGTATTTTGGGGTCCAGGAGGGCTTTGACCTTAAGACGCATATTCAGTATTAACAGAGCTTTTCCTGGTAACTGGGCACTAATCAATTTGTTTTCCTTGATAGTTTGGAATGTTTCTGCTTCATGTTTCTATAGCAGTACAATAATATGTACATGCGTTTTCACGTCCCATCATTTGATGCATATATTGAGAGATAAACCAATTATCATTCAGGAAATCTACTGGAAACAAGCTGAATACATCACAGATTGTGTATTGGTCACGGAAATTAGCGATATTCATATTTTATGAAATAGATCTAAGCTCTACGCAGTTGTCTCCAGGTGGTTTACCAAATATTGTGTGTTGAGAGGTGTGGCTATATCTTTTAGAGCTACAGATTATCTTTGGGTTACCCACTAGCGTGGGTACAGTTAGTACACTCTAGTAGGGAAAAGCCTACTTTGGGTAAAAGATGTAAAGTTATTTATGATCATGAATTGACACTATCATGCTGTAGTCAATGTCAATATCTCAATGCTACTAGGTCTGAAGTTTAGACAGCTTATATGACCAGCTGTCAGAGGCAGACATAATGATCAGATAACAAGGCTTGGAGTCCACATCATGTCACACATTTACCCCATGGACAGGGCCCTTTACTTCATCAGCAAAGACACAAAGTACAAGGCACCCCCAATTTAATGTCTCATTCGATAAACATCTAGCGGAGATGTAGGTCAACTTGTGCTATTTTTGATAAAATCCACTTACCCGCAAAGGAGAACCCCATCATGACAAACAGGATGATATTCAACATTTTTGTTTTCAGAATCAAAGTTGACCTCCCTCAAATGAAATATTGTATGTAGTGTAATCCTGCACAAAAATGTACACACTGATGAGGTTTCCTTGTAAGCAAAGATATGAATGACTCAGTAATGAATAACAGTCATAATGTTATCTAAATTAGTGATAAAAAATACATGGAATCCAAAAACTTTTGCTTGAATTATAGTCGCATATCTGGTCTATTTTAGATATGGAAACATGTACAGAGAGCCTATGAACTGTCCTAGACTATGCAGTGTTTAGCTTTAATGTTTGTTGCCTCTCTAATACGCATGATTACTTCAATAGTTGTCAATTGAGCATTGGCCTTGATGAGCGCTTGAGCATTTTTGTACCAAAATTAAAGATAATACCAATGGGCACATACACTGCACATATCCGAGAATGCCAATTTTTTGAAAATCATACATTATATGGTTCGACCTGCCACTTCTTGAGCACTGAACAAAATGAAAAAAGCATCACCTTCAGCTTATTATGCAGTTAATTCCATTATAGCAACATTATGAGTATTTTCTGTTTATAAAACACTGAATGAACAAGAAAAATGAAAAGATATAGTCAAAACACATCCATAGAAAATCCATGGTATGTTTTCTGAAAATAGTGCTTTCGGTTAAATGAGAGTGTTTTCCTTCTTGTTTCAGGAAGTATGTATTTTTGGTATCATGTGTACATCTTCAATAACAGAACATGGTCAATCAGATTATACATGCATATCTAATTGTGAAAATTTATTGACCAATTTTGTGATTTATTGATTGATTAAATGATTGACTGATTTCCTAACATATTAATACTTATTCGTGAAAATTGACTGATTGATTGATTGATACTAGAGGTCCCCAGTTTTCTGCTAACAGCAATTCTTAGTATATACTTTTGTAGTGGTTGATCTAGTTTATATATTAGATTTTGTTAACTGTATGTGAGCTTCATACTCCAAGGTGGAAACATGAGCTGTTCCCATCTTTGAGTATGAAGTGACAATCACACAGTCTTACTGTTAACATCTTACTATATTTTAGAATTATGTAAAATGAGGAATTGTACAGATTGTATATTTTGCTTGTAAGATAGTAATGCTGTTTCTAAAAAATGTGGTCAAGTGGCTCATGGTGACCCTACCATGGGCACTTTAAGTGAGACTTGTGGCATCTTAATTGTTGTGTCTTTGGTAGCAGTTCAAATTTATTTTTTGTTTCCATTTTGTCATTGGCAGAACCATTATAATTTCTCTGCTATGCAATGCTCTGTCTATTGTTATATATGAAATTGTTATCAACTAATCTTTAACTGATTTAATTGTTCTATCAAAAATAGTTTACAACATTCAATTCTATGTCCGTAACTTTGCTGCAAACAATACAAGTGTTTAATATTCAGTGTGTTGTGTTTAAAATATTAAATATGTCTTCAATTCTACGTCCGTAACTTTGCTGCAAACAATACAAGTGTTTAATATTCAGTGTGTTGTGTTTAAAATATTAAATATGTCTCTTATTAAACCCGAAATATTCAATCTGGTGTGATTAAGCACACAAATTTGAATTAAACTTCTCCACATTTAATTTAACATTTTTTGTACTTTTTCAATTTTGATTATTCATCTATTACGATTACAATTGAGATTAGCTACACTACACAGTTCACAGTGGAAAAGCATGATTAAAATATAACAAGGAGTTTTTGTGTGTTGTAGGATATGGGCATAGGTGGATTAATCAAATATTAATATATATTTTTAAATCAGAAAGAAAGAAAGAAAGAAAAAACTCTTTCCTAATGTCAGAGTGTTAATACTATTTTTTTTGGAAAAGTCACTGTCACCTTTCGAGTTTAAGTCTTAAAATGGTAACATGCGAAAGCTGTATGCATGTAACAATTTTTACCTGTGACTAAATATGTCCACAAATAAGAAGAAAACAGAAATTTGTGAAAAAACAAATGCCATAAAAATGGCAGCATCGAACACTTGCCAAATGTTTTCATTCACTGAAAATATCATTGATTTAATTTATTGTTGCCAAATGTCTCCTTTTTCTTTGTAGATTTGTTTTACAAATAATTGTACACCTACACCAATGGGTTATGAACATTTGTTTAAATATGAGGTTTGAAAAGCTGTTATCACTAAGGCCAGCTCCTCAAAGATACTGTTGTATGCTGGTCCAGGCACTCCTTAAAATTTGGAGGTGCCTTGTACTAGGTGTATATGCTGAGGCGAGTGAAAGACACTACCAATTGGTAAATGGGTGTTAACTGGTGTGGACTCCAATCAGCCTTATCATGTTGTCATTACATCTGTCTGCGGCTAGTCATAGAAGCTGACTAAGCCTTCAGACCCGTAGCATAAAGACAAAACAGTATAAGACAATGTAGGCCTATTAGTAATGAAGCAATTTCCTAGTAAACCTATTGAAACCAAATAATTATCTTAGATTTTTTTTATTGCAGTTTCTTTGTTATTGTGATTGGGGCACTTCCTGGCCACAGATCTCACATAACACATCAATAAAATCTATTGAATATTGAATGGACAAAGTGGGTACTTTTTGACCCAATGCCAAGACTCTGTTTAATTGCAGGATAAAGTTGTTAAAATTGTATCGATAATTGACTATTTGTATATTTTAATTGCATTTTGTCACATTAACAAGATGAAACATTGACATTTTTCTTCGTTTTTTTTTTTCCTATTTAAAAGGTTCCCATATTCCAGTTCCCAGTCAGCTACCAGTTAACTACCAGTAAAATGAACTCTGTTCCTAGTTCTAGTTCCCAGTCAGCTACGAGCCAGCTACCAGTAAAGTTGACTCAGCTCCCAGTTCTAGTTCCCAGTCAGATACCAGTAAAATATCTGGGCAAATGTGGAAAGTTAGCTATAAAATAAGCATGCACCATTGTTTGCAGCAATGAATAGCTGATGGAATAGTAGGCACCACTATTTGGTACCATTAAATAGCCGAGGCACTAGGCCATCTAAACAATAGACTGAAAAGCCTACTCAAAATATTTCAATTTGCTCAACATATTTTTCTTAACTGCATAGTTACCTATCCAGTAAGCACCAATATTTGGTACCATTAAATAGCCAATAGATTAGGCTATCTATACACCATACATTTCTGCTATAATTCTAAATACCCAGCTCCCAGACTTTTATGTTTCATTTTCTACAAACAAATTTAAATTTGCTCAACAAATTTCTGGTAGCTGAGTAGTTAGATACCTAGTAAACCCCAATATTTGGTACCATTACATGGCCATTAGACTAGGCTATCTAGTAAATACACTACAAAATTTCTGCTACCATTCTAAATACCTAGCTCCCAGATTTGTATGTGTAATTTTCTACAAAATATTTAGCTTGCCTCCACAAATGTCTGGTAACTGGATAGTTAGCTATCCAAATATTTAATAGCCAATAAATTAGGCTATCTAGTAATAAAACTAGCAAATTTATGCTACCATTGTAAATACCCAGCTCAAAGATATTTATGTGTCATTTTCCACAAAACTATAATTTTGCTCAACAAATTTCTGGTAGCTGGAAAGTTAGCTATCCAGTAAGCAACAATATTTGGTACCATTAAATAGCCAATATCTTACGCTATCTAATAAACACAATGCCTTTTTTTAAATTTCTAGTTGTGCCATTTTTTTGTTAAATGTCCAGGCACAAAAAAATAAATAAAAATTGTTTTCCCGTTTCTGGAATAGAACTTCTTCACTACTATTCCTAAATATACTAGATAGATAGACAGATAGATCGATAGATAGATAGTTACTTTATTTTGATGGAAATGGTACAACAATTATATACAGAAAGACATTTATATGATGTTAACTATGAATTGTAATCTGCTACTTGTGTAGTCTGGTGAAAATATGATATTGCACCTATCATATCAAATTTATAGCACTGCTGTATAAACTTCACATAATAATAATGCTTTTTTTCTATACCAATGGAAGTACGCTAAATATTGTGTTAAATTGTATTATCAGAACAGAAATGTAGCACTAATGCACTGAAAATAACTTTCTATACAGCAGTATTACTCTATATCACCCAGTTATGAATTTTGGTTGTCACATTTACAAATCTCATGCTATATTTTTCAAAATAAGAAAAATAAAATATAAATTGTTATGTTTAAATCCTAGTTCTCACATAGCAGGTAAAACTGTGGCAACTGTAGATATGGATTACTGGGGTGAAATCAAAGGTATGAAACTCGTATCGTGACTTAAATAAGATATAATCCCTGAAGTATGGAAGCCTTGACGGCTTTGATGATTGCATTACAGCTAATCAGGGACAACTAGGGGCTACCCAGGCCTACCCACCCACATAGCTAAGGTAGAGAGCTAGCAACTGCCGGCCAAGATGAATGCCCTTAAGGTTGACCTATGGCTACAATGAGCAACGTACAGTGTACCTGCAGCAGCGCTTGGTTGCAACGGCAGTAATTGGTGGCATATCTTCAAGGAGCATTCTCACAGGAGAGATAAACACTCCCAATACAGTTACGATAGAGATTTTGAGGTTACCAGGAGTCTAGGAGGAGTACCTATAGAGGCTACTATCATTGTTTTATTTCCGCAAACTATCTGCCGGCTCGTTTTACCTAGTCAAGGATAGATCCATTGCAACGGTGAACAAAGCCATCATAACTGGGAGTTCATATTTAGCAACTGCACTTTGGTTGCTACAGATGGTCCCGGTAGCCCCTATGGCAATGACATATGACTCCCGGATGCCTCTAGGGCACCAATGGTAGAGCTATAGAATCTTGCCGGGACCAACTCTATCGAAAAGACGTGAAGCCAACGGATACTCCTCCTAGACCTCAAAATCTCTACTGTAGCTGTATCGGGAGTGCCTATTGCCCATAAGAGAATGCTCCTTAGAGATCTAGAATGATTACCGCTGTTGCCGTAGTTGCACTGGCACTCTATTGCAGGTATACCGTACGTCGACCATTGTAGCTGTAGGATAAACTTGAGTGTATCCATCCCCGGCTTTTTGCTGGCTATGTACCTTGGCTATGTTGGCGGTTGTATGTACCTTGGCTATGTCCACTGCTGCCCTCAAATAGCCAAAATGCAATCATCACAGTCAAGGCTTCCATACTCCAAGGGATTATGTCATAATGGTCACGATATGAGCCTTATACCTTTGATTTCATCCCGGTAATCCATAATTTTACCTGCTATGTCAGAACTGGCTTTAAACAAAGCAACAGAAACTGTAATTATTTCTTATTTTGTAAAACATAGCAGAGATATATTGGTATGACTACCAAAACAAATATTATCATATCATTAAATATAAAAAAGCACAACTAGGTGTCAAAAGTTAATCAAAAAGATATCAATACCATGCAGCAATTTCACACAAAAGAATATTATATTTTTATTTTGAGTTTTTTGTACTGTTTTCAAACAATGAATCAAGCAAAATGGCTAAAATATAATCGATACTAGTCAATTACACCTTAACTTTCTAACGTATAATAACATTTTTCTAGTGCATTATCTGCAGTCGATAAAGCAGCCTGGCGACATGGTGGTGACAGGGAATATTGGTTTAAAAAAATAATAGTAGGTATAGAGTGATGATGTTTGTCATATCAAATGTAACAAGAAAAAAATCTTAACATCGACATATAAAAATTCAAGATTCATAATATTTTCTTCATAATAACTTGAAAATAAGTACAATGGTTATTCACATGTTCTGATCTGGAAATGAAGAATACAGTTTTTATAATAAACATAGCAAAGATATGGCAACTTCATTATCAAAAAGCACAACTAGGCCATGGGAGCACTGTGGCCTAATGGTTAGAGCACTGGCCTGCTAAACCACTGGCATTCAGGACGTGGGTTTGAATCCCACTCCGGCTCTCAACTGTGATACCAAACTCTGCTGACAAACCAAACTCTGATGCCAAACTCTGATACCAAAACTGATATCAAACTCTGATACCAAGATACCAAATCAGAATGACCTCTGATTCCATACTCAAAGCCAAACGCCGGTGAGGAGAATTCAATTCTGAAACAGTCACTATGCAAATACATAGACATTATTATTTTTTTATTATAAGTATTTTCGGAAAAAGTTTGCAAGGTTAAGTGTTTTAGTCTTCGAATTATTTTCCAGAAAAAGTGCTTAAATTGTTTCTCACATCACCATGACAGATATACCAAATTTCAATCAATATATATATATATATTTATTCTTACACTTAGTCTTTATTTTTTTTTTTTCATTACATTTTCCCTTTTTTGGGAGGAGGGCTGGTGAGGGGGGGGGACGCATCCCCAAACCCCCCTTCCCCTGGATCCATCCCTGCGTTCTATGACAATGTATTATTATATAGAGATATGAAACAATTGTTATTCTTTCATTTGAAACTCCACATTTGGTAAAATGTAATTTTTTAATAAAAATTGAATTTCATAACTATTTGTTGCATAATTATTTAAAGGTGTTCTATAACTGACCATGACACTCTTCATGGTTCTATTTCAATTGAAGGTGCTTTTTACTAGGTGTCTTAACTAGGACAAGTAAATTACCCCACCAATGCAGTTAATATTGCAGCTTGCAGGTTTTTGGCTTGGATAATGCAAGGGAAGGATATATTAAAAACCTGATTGATTAAATATTGTTTAATATTTGTTATTTTTCAAGATTTGATATTGAGGTAATTTCTAGTCAGATATTTCTGAATGTTCGTAATCAATAATATACTGACTTGGAAATTGATAAAGTCATGAGGATGTTGTAGACAAAAGCCACATTTTATTTTCAGTGACAAGATGTCAATGTAAATGTGTAATTTACATAACAGATATACATCTGACATTTATCATATTACATATGTCATAAAAGTAGAACCAGATCAGGCCATTTTGATTATAGTGTTGTAGAGAAGAGAAAAGAAGAGAAGAGAAGAGAGAGAAGAAAATTCTGGACCGAACTAAAAAGTAAATGTTGTGTATTGAACATTGATAAAGCTTAGAATTAAAAACAAAGATTGATCGTGAGTAAGTTCCATGAGTCGTTTAATCTGAACATCGCTAACATTTCAGATATGCATGAGTTTATTCGCTGCATATTGAATGCTTGAAAGCAAGTAGGCATTGAATAAACAATATAAAATTGGCGAAAAAAAAAAAGAAGCGAAAGTACACAAATTGTAATTGGATTGTTGTTTGCCAAGTCTAAAAGAAGCGTCAAAAGAAATTAAGTCACTTCCATATTTAATGGAGAAGATAACATTTTAATATTGATAGACTACGTCATATGGCTGTTTCAAATTACCCTTTGACTTCATCTTTTTTTTCTTCTTTTTTCTAACTTATTTCTGGACTATTCATTGGCGGTCTGTGTCATCAAGAATTGATTGCCTTAGCATTTCACCGCTACCTATGTGTATCACAGATCTATTTAATATTGATGCATGGATATTTGTGTTGGGCAAGCCAATCCCACACAAAACCTATGCGTGTGGCATTTTTCACTTCACTTGTGATGATGCACTTCATGTGTGCTGACACATTATAGAAGTAGGGACCATGAAATTTTCATTGTTTCCAGTTGTTTGATTATGTAAGTATATTTTTACATTATACCTTTATACAACTAATCACATTCTCATTAAATTATTTGACTACATGGGAAATGTTTATTTTATATATTTTGCAAAGACATTTGGGTGTCTAGACTTTCTCTAATTATGTAAGTGTAGTTTGTATTGTTAGCTTGATTTATTTTGTGAACTGTTTGTTTTCAAATCAAGTCAAATTGCTATTTAGGGGTGATTAGAATTATTATGTTTTAGCCAGGTTTATCCCATCTTTATTATTCATGAATCTCTATTTTACTAATGATTTCATTGCACATTTTTACAAAGATATCTGTTTTCTTCTTTCTCTTCTTATTCTTCTCTAAAACTGCTGTTTCCTTTAACATTTTTCACCCAGCATAAACATTTCTTCATTCATATTTAAGGAGTCATATACCCAATCCTTTCATAAAGTCATGGACTAATATAGTAATGACTTTCAAATTTATTGAATTCCTATATAAAAGCTCCATGTATGTGATTAAAGGCACTTGCTGAGAAAATCTACCCAAAATGGAAAAAAATTGGAATTTGTCAGATGTTGTAGGATGCAGTAAGTACATCGTAGAATATTTTAGGAGTTTGTAGGAAGTTGTAGGCACAAGTCGTAGGCAATCATAAAGAGATTGTCGAGAGTCCTAACAGTTTAATGTATCTCATGATCAACTATCATAAATTGCAAATATTGAGCTCATTAAAAATTGGACCTTTTTTCAGATGACATTGGTGAATTGGCAGTAACATTTTCCAACTTCGTGATAGTTTGGCGCAAAATTTGTAGCAGTTCTCGTAGGTGAGAAAGGGGCTAACAATGTTAGCTACAAGTTAAATCTTATCTTCTAAGTTGATAAAAACGCTTCTGTGAAACCATTAACTTAAAGCTGGATTGTCACTCAATATGAAAGTGACCAAAATCTATTGCATTCACTTTGTTTTCTTCTTAATACTGATTACCTACAATCCAGAGCCTTGCTGGGTTCACTATCTATCTATAAAATAATGAACTTCACCTAGTATTAAATTTTTCATGCCATCACAAATCGTATATGTAAACAAACCAAGTGATGAAATCACGATACTCAAACAATAGGGGATGATGCCATTTCCATTATATTTTCAATATTTTGGTGTTGATTTCTTTCAATGTATCATTTATTTTTGTATTTAATGCATGATAGATTCATTAGCTTACACATATTTTAATGTGCCTTGATCAGATAAGGTGATAATTAATCATTTGAGGAAGTTTTGAAAAATAATAATTTTGACAGACAGTGGAGCTTTAAAATGTGCTGTTTTCTTCATTGTTATTTACGCTGCCTCTCTGTGACCATTCCAAATTGCCACAATGATGAGAACATGGTAAAAGCATCTTTGGAAAGATTAGAAACATGAAGTTAATTGGTCCATTTTGCACTCCAAGCTTTTTATGATGAAAATTAATAGAGAAACATTTAACTGCAACACAAATTTGAACTACCTGAGTGACAACCAGCTGGGTGGACATTGTATCATCCCTGGTTGTTTCAAAGTTAGCCATGGGTGGTTGTCATTAAGCCAATGACTGACCGATGAGAATTGTTATCTGGGGACCAGCTGTTTCAAAATATGACATGCTAGATCAACATTGACACGGCGTTGGCGATGTTGATATGATATAGCCCAAATTTAAGATGCTATATGGAAACTCAATAATTCCAAAGTAAGGTTATTCACCAATTTTTTTTTATAAGAGTACTTAATTATTTGAGAGGCAGAGTGATTTACTGATTTTATTTAAATGTGAGTTTTAGACTAATGGAAAAGCATTAAGGTGAACCATCAATCTTTTCAGTTGTATTGATTTTCTGGCCATCCCAATTAACATAGATAATGCATTTTATAGCTTTTGCAGATCAATGTGATATTTTTAATTAGCTTTATGGTATATGCATTAAAGCAATGATGCAGGTCAGAATTTAAGCCAACTTGCATAACCAGGTGCTGAAGGCAGAGGTTAAAGTGACATATTTTAAATAGAATAGCCTGATACCTGGGGACAACGGTGAAGCCAGTGAAATGCAACAATAAAAATGAAGTTCCTGATTCTACTGTTATCTATAGTAATTGGTAAGTGGATATTTTTTCTAGATTTGTAATATCATACTTTGTCTGCACTCTGGATTAGTTTTATTTACTAAATTTATCGTATAACTTTAAATATTAATACCAATTTAGATCTTTGGTGTAACTTGATGAAAGATGCCATCAGAATCTGTATTTGAAGTCAAAATAATGTCATATGAGGACATCATCCAATTTAGTTCAACATCAAATTAGTAGTGATAACTGTACACAGTTATCACTACTCAAATTAATATTGAATGTCGACTAAAATATCTTCCCAAATTGTGTTAATATTGAACCAATATCGCCTTCAAATTAAATGTCAAGCCAAGATACCTTACCAAATCATGTCAATATTGAACCAATATTCTCATCAAATTGAATGTCATACCAAAATATCTTTCCAAATCATGTCAATATTGAACCAGAATTGTCATCAAATTGAATGTCAAACCAGGATATCCTCCCAAAATGTCAATGAACACTATCGCCATAAATGTGAATGTCATACAAAGATGTTCCAAATCCGGTCAACATTAATTTTGGTCTGCTATCTTGGTGAAAATCTATGGTTGTTTACAAAGTATATGTATTGGGTTGATTTTTCATCATTGATATTTTCACAAATTGTAGGCAATATATTAAACCATAATAATGTTTGAATTGAGTATGGTGTGGCACACTTTTCATGCAACTTGAAATTATGTTTTTACTTATCCCATTTTTTCTGCATATCTGTATACACATTCATGAATGCATATTTTTAATTTCAAGTGGAAGCTGTCCCTTGCTTATATGTTGGATGCTTCACTGACAAGAGGCATGAATGGGTTTTCTTCTGGTGGCCAAATGGTCCAAAAAATGCTGATGAATGTGCATTAGCATGTGAAGCACAGAAATTCAGTCACTTTGGAATGGGGGTAAGTGTAAGGACCATCAAGCGTTATAACAGTTATAATGGATGGTGAGGAGTCCCAAAAGGATTTTTGCAGATAATGAAAAATTATATTATATATAGGTTTTATTGACACTTTTTCATATCAGAAAAGATACATATGTCACATGCATCTAGAGCTCTACTCACCAAGTCTATCTAAACAAGTTCTGCAGTGTTTGTAGTACAATGTATGCAGAAAATACAAGCAATGGTGAATAATGTGTTTGGAGCCATTAAGATTGGCATTTGCCATTTCTTAGTTGATATAAGACAATGCCAAATCAAAGATACATTTTCTGAATTATATCCAGTTAATGAGTCTGTAACATTGTGAACTTATGCTCAAAGCTTTATTATAAGCATAGGAAACTATCATTCATAGTAAAGAATGTCGTAAGTCAGTATAAACTGAAGAAACTTGCAATGTAAATTTCTTAAATTTCTTAAATAACCACCAAACCACGGTTTTGATTATCAGCCAACTTGTATCTGCCCAGATTCATATTCTGAAGACATATCAACATCTGTGTTATTCATCACTGCTTACAGCCCCATTTTTAAGCAGGTTTCTGAGTTCAGCAACTATTTTGCACTTATCTACTCACTACAAATTGATATAATCAATTGCTGACACAAATGTAAACTATCATGGTTACGGCAGTTTTGGCACAGCGTTGTGCATAATATTTTAGTCATATATTGTCTATTGATTTATTTGCCGTCACATCTGCTCTGTTTGGTAACAATTTACAGTCACATTATCTGTACTTTTACCTGAGATATTCCCAATGTTATTGTAACCAGTTTCTGCCTAGTATTATTCCTGTTGCAGGACAAGACGGACCCTCGGCTGCGACTTCTAATTAGTCTTAATAAAACAATTCTGAGTTCTTAAAACAACATAGTCTACCTCTGATTATTGTATCTTGAAAAAAGAGCCATTTGGCAATGAAATATATACCTCTATGATTTCAGGGAGGGTTTGGTAAAGATTGTCACTGTGGCTCAGGTGGTTATGGCAGATATGGTTCCAATGGAGGTTGTGGTGATTGCAATTTTAACGGACAGATCTTTAAGTGTGGACAGAGCGGTGGAGACCCTTGGAGACTAATTGCAGTTTATCAGTTGGCATCAGGTAAAGTGTTTTATTCATCCAATGCTACTTGCAGTAATATCTTAGTTTCGAGCATCAGGTGACACCAAATTTTAACATTTTTTATCTTAATGTGCAATTTCGAAATAATTTTGCCTAGTTGTAAGATCTATAGAACAAAAATATATATGAATAAAGAAGAACATATAAGAATTCATGACCCCAAAATAATAATCTTCCGCCAAACACCTAGATATCTGCTCAAGTGAGCTTGTGATGTCACCATCTATTGTTTAATGATATAATGGCTTGTGAAGTCATGATTGTCAAAACAAATGGTGGAGTAGAGATCACTCAAAGCAACATCTTTAGTAATAACTAAACTACATTTTGAAGTATATAAAAGCCTGCAATCTCTCTTGTTTAAGTTGCAATTAGCATCTGGCTTGCGAAGATACTTATTGTATCAATGACAAGACAAGCTCTCTTCAACAAAGAGAATTTTTTCCAGACTGGTGTGATGGAATATTATAGGTTGAGGAAAACTATTTACTCTTGAGATGATATAAATGACCTGTGAATATTTTTATGACAAAAAAAAAACCTTCCCCTTGGTGGCATTTGTAACCAAGGTCCCCCAGCCCTACACAGCAGATCAGCCACTTTGTTCTCAAATAAAATTCCATAGTTACCAGTTATGTTATGTGTAAAACATTAATTTATTCATTTTGAATGCAGTAACCTAGGACTATATGCCAAAATTAGCTGAAATTAGCGTCTAATAGTTCACTTCCCCAAACTGAGCTAGGAAAGCCTGGTAAGGTCATTCCTAACATGGCCATGCACAGAAAGTTAAACAAAACTTCACCATATGTTCTCAAACGTTTATTTGGATGTTAGAAGTGCCTCTTAAGCAGTCAGATATGTTAAGATATTAAGGCAATTTATAGATTAAGATCTGGTAAAAAAACAAAAAGATATTTGTGTAAACTAAGTATTGAACAAGAATTCAAAATAAGTGTACACCTTTTTTTCGATCCTAAATGGACAAAAATGTTTACAACAATTCAAATCCCGACTTTTGCTTCTTTGTGACCACAACAAACGGCTAAGATGATGACAAAATGGCAAAAAAAAAGTATCATCGGATGTATAGAAAACTTGAAGTGAACACACAGAAGTGTTTAATAGGTTAGAAAGGTGAGACTTGTTTGTGTCATATTGTGTTTTTTTTTTTAAATCTGTTTCACAGCCACTCCCAGAATTGATGAGCGTTTCATTGGATGCTGGCATGCAGGGGATCCACCTTATATTCTTGGTAGCCCTCAACGAGTTGGATTAGGAACCAAACAGAATGTTGCTCAATGCACTGTCGCTTGCAAGCAACAAGGTGCAGACTATGCTGGAATTCGGGTAGGTGTGATGATGTATCATATAATATAAATATATATATTCCACAATATAGTGTGATCCTATAGAAAAACCATGAGGCTCACACTATGAGGTTCAATGTTGTGAACCTCATAAAATAAATTGTCCCTGAAAAAGGGAACAGCCTTGCCAATCACAGGACAGCACACACAAACTCTCAGTGACGTCATGAGAGTCATCACTTAACTGGATATTTTTCAAAAAATGATTCTCCTAAATTTCAAATTATCTTAACTTTTGAAATTTTTTTTTTTTCATAGATACATCTCATATGATGAGTTTTAAGTGTAAAAAATACTACTTTCTGAAATTTGGTTTATATGACATGGAATGATATAATATGTAAAAATAAGACCAGAAATCAAGTGGACATATATTTTGGCTCATACTATAGTAATCTTATTATATTAAAATGCAGCAATTTTCTCACAGAACAATGGAACAGAATGTTACTGTGGTAGCGACTTGCAATGGGAGAATGATGGACGTTATCCTGCCGACACTACAAATTGCTACTTGACCTGTGATGATGGCAAATCTTGTGGTGGTGACTTGAATCATATAAGTCTGTATAGAGCAGGTATGGAGACATTGCACAATACTTAGCGCGAATGGTAAAAAACCTAAATTGCTTGCTCTAGAGCCAAACCATCAAACCACAAATGTTATAAACATATCTTTCAATTTCTATTTGTTAGCCTGCCTGACAACAGAGTATGGCACTAACTGCTCCATATGCAATTGCATGAACAATGTTCCTTGTAATGCGATTACTGGGGTCTGCCCTGGAGCCTGCGCAAATGAATGGACGACTCCTAACGCTGGTGGAACATGTTCTGTTGGTGAGACAAATTATGACTCCTTTAAAAATGGATTGATCATTCTGAATCTGTTCAATTAAATTTAACACAAATTCTGTTTGCTTCACCGATAGTTGTTTTTTTTTATGTGAAATGTTGAAATAGAACAGAGTTGTTTAAGTATTACATTGTGACATGCTGACAAACTTTTGCACGATATTTTGCTGTAAAAACAATGGTTAGAAGTTTGTCTACCATAATACAACAAACAAATGTTTGCTGTAAAATCTACAGAACATGCATCTGTTAAGTTGTGATGATCACAACGTTAAATTGTACAAACGGCCCCTTACCAAAAATGACTTTGTTTTTTCATGATGGCCGTACCAATGAGCCCCCAAAATATGCCAATGCTGGGCCATCTAATGCCATTTTAATGGCATCATATTATATTTACTGTAACTTACCATAAGATGCTGCAATATCATGGTATAGAAAAGTTTTACCGCATAGTCCCGTAAAATATGCAGTGATATGCTGAATGTTAGAATTTGTTTATTTAGCAGCAATTTACTTGATAAATTAGGGTACCAGCAGAATGCCATATTTCTTTGGCTTTGCTGTGAATTTTGTAGTTTTATGCCATAGAATAGAATTATTGAGTTAGTTTATTTGAGTTGCCACAATTTAAGGCTGCGATAAATATTCTGAACCAGTACACATCCCTAATGATCACCATCTAAAATTGTAATACCTTTATTTCAGCTTTTTCATTAGGGCTGTTTGTCGATAAAAGTCCCTGTGGCGGTAGCTCAACTTGGCAGGGAGATTTCAGTCTTGCTCCAATCACAGATGGCACTGTGGGCACCTGTTTCGACACGTCAACACTCAGCAATGACACCTGGAGGATGTGGTGGAAACTAAACGATTCTGTACGATTCCAAACAGTTACTGTGACTTACAAGGATGTAACAAGTTGTGGTGGTATTCACATGCCAGTTGTATCTGTTAAACCAAATGATTGCAATAAGCAAGCTGATTGTACCAAAGGAGTTTTGCTGTATCCCAAAGTCATGTCAGTTACTGATCAATGTTCATACATTTCTCCAGGCAATATGGCATACTTCAGTGATTCAATTTACATTGAATTTCCAACATATATCATTATTTGCGAGATGTCATTATTGTAGAAAGCATTGTTATTTATCTCAGTATAAACCAAGATGTGCATCCACCTTGTAAAGTTCACCCACCCAATTTTCTATTGTGGATTTATTTTTCATTTAATATATACAACCTTGTGCCTGGAAGCATGTCATCACATTATTACTTCTCCACCTCTCAGTGGGCTCATGTGCATATACAGTTTAGAGAATACCATCATATATTAATTTCAGCATATTAATTGTTTATTATAATAATCAAGATCATTGTTTCCTATTAGAGACAAGTCTATGTAGAATGCATTCTTTGATGAACTGCTACAAACATGCTCTTATGTAAGCATGTTTGGTTGCAGGTTTAATATAATCTGACTGTGGTGATGAACTCTGGTGATGTGCATTTTAAGCTGTTATGTCACCAGAGTGTCGGGCCACTTAAAGGGGGCTGTAGATTGCACTCTAGTGTTCCACACCAATCCCCAGTGCATTGTATGTTTTGCACTTAGCAACTTCCTTTATGTGGGATTGGTGTGACACAATATTAATCAGCATTGGGGCTTAACTCCAACTGCATTGTGTGCATTCTGCAGTCAATCTGCAGTCATGTGAGATTAAAGGGCTAGGGCTTAATAGTTCAAATGGATGGGCACATTGATGCAAGTAATTAAAGTTGTGACTTATGCAAGAGGCTTATCCTCCAGGAGAGGAAAGCTCACTGAGAGGGGGGAATTGGCCAAAGGTCACTATGGACCTTTGGACTGTCTGATTGCATTGTGGATTGACTGATTGTGGATTTCAGAGCTTGTGTCTGAGTGTAATTGGATGAGTGATGCTCCTCCCAATTGTGGGGAGGGGCTAACTGAAAATACTTAATGTTTGTGATTTGCAAAATAAAGTTAGTTATTACCTGACCATTTTGTGGAAAGGAACAAAGTAACATTGTCTCTGTTGAATGATTGAATAAGACTAGAAGGAAAGGACTGATGCTTTGAAGACATCTTCAGCACTTCTGTGACTTGGAGTTAAGTTTGGTTTAGACTGGCTTGGCCAGTGTACATGAAGCTTGGGACAGCTAAGGAAAGCAGAGCATGTGCCCCAAGACTTTATATCTGGTGACCCCGACGTGATTGATTGGATTTGATGGACGCATGAGAAATGGAATGAGAAGTGAATGAACATGAGTAGCTTTGTTTAAGACACCAACCGCTCCACATTCCTCACCGAGAACGCCACATGCAAGCTGACAAGATGCCTCTTCCGCCAGTTGACCTCGATGCCGTGCCTCCCTTGCAAGCAGATGCACTTAGAGTAGTTGAATTCAACCGATTCATCAGCGAGGAGAGAACGGATCGGGCCATGACACGTGCAGTCTTAGAAAGAGACCGAGAAGAGCGAGCCAGACAGCAGGAGATTAACAGCGAGCGACAGCGAGCGCACCATGCACGTCAACATGCGGAGGCGCTGGCCAAAAGAGTCCCCCACTGCGAAGGAAGCAGCCCAGGGACAGTGAGAGAATGGTTGCGGGAGGTGGACCTAACAATACCATATTCCGATATGACAGTGTACATCGCCACACTGTCAGCCCAAGGTGCTCTCCGCCGAGAACTAGAGCATTTTCTGGAGCAGCAGAGGAGCCGGAATCAGGTTACATGGGAGCAGTTGAGAGATCACCTGCAGAAGGCATTTCTGTCACCGCACGAGGGAGATCGACTGCGGCATGATGTAGATAAAATAAGACAGGGGGCATATGAGAATTCAGCCGCCTATGGACGTCGCTTCAGGGAATGTGCTGACCTGGCATACCCCGTCCTCGATGGGATCCGGAATCCTGATCAGCGAAGGCTCCTGCTGAAAGCCTACATGCGAGGATTGAGGGACAGGCACATCGTGGAGAGGCTGGTGAAGGAAGGGAGGCCAGAGACCTCTTCTCAGGCCATGAACCTCGTCATCGCCTATGAGGCCGACGACTACCGGCTCCGACTTGCCTTGGATGAAGGAACGATAGAGAGGGCTGAAGAACCCATGGAGGTAAGCACCCTGAAGACGAAGGCCGTGGAGGACAGCGCACTGGCCAAGGACCTGGCTGAAGTGAAGAGGCAGGTGAGCGGCCTAACACTTCATTTTACAAAGCTTATGGCCACGCTAGAGAAAGGGGATCGACCCCCGAGACAGAATGGCGGCCAGAGACAGAATGGCGGCCAGCGTGAGGATTATGGCCAGAGACAGAAGGGCGGCCAGCGTGAGGATCGAAGACAAAGGGATCCTCAGGAAGAGAATCCCCAATTTACTTTTACGCCAGAGGGAGCGCCAGTCTGCCATTTTTGTAACAAGGAAGGGCACGTCCAGCGATTCTGCAGAGCAAGGCAGGCCCGCCAACAACAGCGCCGAGGAGACTCCCCAATGCCGCAGGGGGGCCAATAGGCGTCGCAGCGGTCGAGGAATGGGTATATGTAGGATTAGAATTCTATGGAACAGTATTAGCTGCCCTCCTCGACACAGGTGCCTCCCGCACTGTGCTGCGGCGCCAAGAATATGAATTGTTATGTAAAAAGACTGGTAGAGTCCCATTGCTCAGAAAAGCAATGCAGTTGTGTGGTGTGACAGGGCATGACATCAAAGTCCTGGGCATGACAGAAATCGGGGAAGTAGAGTTGGGCAGCATCCCAGTCATCGTGGTAGAGGGCATTAGCAACCCCATGATCTTGGGCAGGGATGTGCTCAAGCAAGACGGTGAAAAGGTGGACTATGTCACTGGAATGCTGACCTGGAGAGGCCGCACATTGCCCCTGCAGCCGAGAAGACCCCCAATCTCCATTGATTCCCTGGGAGACAGACGACCACTGATGCAGAGCTCAGTCATCGAGCACTGCGTGGAGGAGAATGAGGACCTCTTTGCAGCCAAGGGCGAGCATCTGGGCTGCCACCCAGACATCCAGGTGCGCATTGAAACAGAGGGCCGACCCATCAAGCGGCGTCCATACCGGCTTCCACTCAGCCGCCGCAATGCCCTGGACGCAAAACTGGATGACCTTCTCGCCCAAGGAATTATAGTGCCATCTTCATCACCATGGGCCTCCCCGGTAGTGCTGGTCGAAAAGAAAGACCCAACAGAGGGCCCACGTTTTTGTGTGGATTTCACCCAGTTGAACAAGGTGACTAAGAAGGACGCTTATCCTATTCCCTTGATCCGGGATATTTTTGACCAACTACAGGGTGCCACTGTGTTTTCCACCCTCGATATGAAGTCTGGATTTCATCAGCTTCCCTTGCACCCAGAGGATCAAGAAAAGACTGCATTTGTTTGTCACAGAGGGCTATTTCATTGGACGCGCTTACCAATGGGCTTGTGTAACGCGTCCCAATTGTTCCAAAGGGCCATGGAGGTCGTTCTAAAGGGCCTAATCGGCAGTATCTGCATGCTGTACATCGACGACATCGTGGTGTACAGCGATACGGAAGAACAGCACGTAGAACATTTGCAAGTACTGTTCGACAGGCTTAGAACCTACAACCTCCGCCTTAACCCCTCCAAATGTGTCTTTGGCCTCCGCGAGGTCAAACTTCTGGGCTTCATAGTCAGCGCCCAAGGACTGAGGGCCGATTCCGACAAGGCAGCAGCCATAGCCCGCATGACCTCTCCGGCCACCGTCAATGAAGTCAGAAGTTTCCTGGGCATGACTGGATACTACCGGCAGTGCATCAAAGATTACGCCAAGATATCAGAGCCTCTGGTCGCCCTTACACGCAAGAGCACTAGATTCCAGTGGGAGCCCAGGCATCAGCTGGCTTTTGACGTATTGAAGGCTGCCCTGACCAGTGACATAGTCATGGCCCACCCACAGACAGACAAGCCATACTTGTTGTACACCGATGCCTGTGATTACGCCATAGGAGGTATTCTATGTCAGCAGGATGAGCAGGGAGTGGAGAGGCCCATCGTTTATCTGTCAAAGCAGCTGTCCGACACCTAGAGACGCTGGGCCACCATAGAGAAGGAAGCGTACGCAGTGGTTTACGCATTAAAACAACTGCGCCCTTATCTATGGGGAGCCCAATACAGGACCTTCACCGACCACAAGCCGCTCACATCCCTGTTCACCAAGGACCTCAATAACACGAAGATCCAGCGTTGGGCTGTCCTCCTTGCAGAGTATGGCTGCAAGGTAGAATACCATAAGGGCAAGCTTAACATAAGGGCAGACATGCTGTCTCGCATACGCCAGGCGGAGCAGATCAGCACCTTCGATATAGACTATTGGCGGTTGGGAGACCCCCCCGGCCCAGAGGTAGAGGACGAGCAGCCTCAAGAGTTATATGGACTTGACATGCAAGAGCTTGAGCGCCTGCAGAAAGCCATGCCAGAATGGACAGAGCACTTGGACGAAGACAGCGAAATAGAGGTGCTGCATGGGCTACTGTATTCTTTGAAAAGGCCGTATCAATACGCCCCCGACCATCCCAGACTGATTGTGCCAGCAACACTCAGGGCACAAGTCGTCAGCAGAGCGCACCTGGAAGTGGGACACATGTCTCATCTCAAGACTATGCGAAAACTCCAGGAGGCGTTCGTCTGGCCAGGGATGAAGCGGGATGTGAGAGAACACATTAAAATGTGTCCCACATGCCTAGTCCACGCAAAACGCCAGCCTAGAGCACCCATGGGCGAGATGCCCATCGCTAAGTCCCCAATGCAAATTGTGGGAGCGGACTTGATTGGGCCCCTGGTCAAATCTCCTCAGGAAAACCAGTATATCCTGACTTTAATAGACCATTGCACTGGGTGGGCTGAGGCTTATCCCATAGCAGCTAAGACCAGCCAAAATGTGTGGTCTAAGCTAACCAGGGAATTCTTCCCCAGGCATGGCTATCCGGATGTGCTGATCACTGACCAGGGACTCGAGTTCAATGCCCTAGCACTGAAGGATTATTTAAGGGAGGTAGGAGTGGAACACAGGCGCACAACAGGGTACAACCCCCAGGCAAACGGCAAGTGCGAGAGGTTCAACGGCACTCTCAAGCAGATCTTGCGTAGCTTGATCAACAATGCCAGAGACGCCTGGGAGGATCAACTTGGTCCAGCCCTGTTGGCGTATAACACCGCAGTTTCAGACACCACGCATCACACTCCCTATTTCCTTCATTATGGCCGCCGTCCTCGGATTCCTATTTCCAGATTGCTGCAAGAGGAGCCTCCTCTTGATGGCCGACTACAGCACCTCGCAGATGCACTTAGGGCAGCAGCCCAGGCAACTGAGCAATCCAGGAAATATAACCGGGCACGGCTAGCCAGACAAGCAACACAAGGAGACATTAAGGTGGGGGACTGTGTCGTTTTGAAAGCACCTGAGCCAATGACTATGACGAGCAAATGGGACCCACAGTGGACGGTCACCAAAGTGAGACAAAAAGTCATCTGGGTTGTGCACCAGCAGACAGGACGCCAGAAGACAGTCAACATTAATAAAGTTAGGCTGGTGGACCCAAACGTTGCTTGGGATGAGATAAATCCGCGACCAATCAGGCGCCCCAATCAACCGTCACGCAAGATAGACCCCAACTGGACACGCCTCCAGCAACGCCCCACAACCACGCAAGTGACCACTGGGCAGCCTAGACGGATGACGGGCAAGCGCAGGCGCACTGAGGAGGGCTCAGGAGCCCCTCATAAGCAGCAGCACACTGAGGAGCAGGCAGTCAGGCCTTCAGACACCAGAAGCGCAACTACACCTCCTGTCCTCGATCAGCCACCCGCTACTCTACGTCAGCCAGCTGTAAAGCGGACCCCTGACCCTCTGCTGCTTCCTGCCAGCAAGCGCCATCGTACCTTCCTGCCGAGAGCCGTGAAGCGACACCTATTGCAAGACTCTTACGTGCCTTCCACAGCAGAACAGAAGAGAGCCCGACTGGAGGTCATTGCCTCAGTAGCATCACTATTAAGATGCAGGTAAGCAGCCTCATGGCATGGTTGGCACTGGTCACCGCAGCCATGGCCATTGACAGTGAGTCTATTAGAGTCACGCCACTGCCAGATGGACTCAGTATAACTGGGGGAGATACACTCCACCAGACAATTGCAACCTGGAACATTTATGTGACCCTGGATCCGCCACCATACCCACAGGACTTGGCTAATAGAGTGGCAAATAGAGTGGAAATGCGCCGTGACCACTTGCTGGCCATACTGGAGCGAGGAGCCAAGAGAAGCAGGATGCGACGAGGCCTATTTGACTTGGGTGGCTCTGTCCTACACACTCTGTTTGGCGTGGCTACTACAGCACAATTGGAACGCTTCAATTCAGCACTGAGGGAAGTAGCCGGCCGGCAGACAGCTATCGTACATGCTCACAATTCGCTGGCGACCATAGTCAACCAGACAAGGTCTTATGTCAGAGAGCTGGCCTACAAGCAGCAGAAAATGTCCACATACCTGCTCAAGCTCAACGCCGCCCTCACAGACTATGAGAGCGTCTTTAGAGAGCACGCTCAAAGGATTGGCCGGATGGAACTGATATCGGACCTCAACAACTTTCTGGACATACTGGACCTCGCCGCCAGCCGATATGAGACTTTGTTAAATCTGTTTCATCGTCAGAGAGCCGAGCTGGAGAGTGGAAGATTGACCAGAGATCTACTGCCGTCACTGCAGCTGCGAGAAATTATACAAGAGGCATCATTAAAACATGGAGTGGTGAGCAACCTAGAATGGTATTATTCCTATATCTCTGTATTTCCGCTCTGGCCATCGTCTAACAGCCTTCTTTACCGCATAGAACTACCCCTAGTCGCTAACAGACCATATTTACTATATAATGTTTTATCTCACCCAGTCCCCATTGATAACTCAACGTTCAGCGTCCAGATTGAGTTAGAGCCTGCTTATGCCCTGGATACCGTGTCTGGCAACTTATTTATCCCGCAGAAATGTCTTGGGCACCAGCCAACCGTTTGTCAGACCGGCCCAGAGTACGGTCCCCAGTTAAAGCAGTGCGCTCGAGGGTTATTAACCAATAGAATAGACCTCGTTAAGTTATGCAAGGCCAAGATATCCCCATATGATGGAAGCCCCTTATTAACCTTGATCACCCTGAATCAGTATGCTCTGGCTTCACAGGGAGAGACCCTGGTGGTAAGATGCCCTGGCCAGGCAGAAGCCCCCCTGACTCTCTCTAGAGGCTCATATAACATCACTTGTCTAAGAGCATGCACCATCACTGGAAATGGATGGTCTATTACGTGCATAGCTAAGCTGTATTTATCAAAACACTATGTAATGCCCCAAGTGACTGTCACGTCACATTTTAAATTCTCAACCACCTTGAATATGGCATCAATCACAAACGCCATGCCACACTTGGACCTGGGAAGGCCCCTTCCAGAGATGGAGATTGGCATTAGTACACTGCTGTCCCCCTCTCCGCTGGCCGAGAAATCAGCTAAGAAATGGTCCTTCCCATTTTCCATATTAACATTGATAAACTTTGCTTTTGTCGCATTTGTATGGGCAGTCTTGGGTCTGGCATATTTACGCTGGAAACGGTTCAAGACCCGCATGGGGCAATCCATGAAGGCTCATCTTGAAGCCTCCGATGGAAGCCATGAGGCTCTGCCGCTCGCTCCACCACCCCAAGCAGGGGGCCACTACCCCACAGCACCGCCCAGAACTAGTATCTGGCCGGAATTGCCTAGCTTGTCTGACTGTGGAGGTGCCAGGACTCAGACTGCTCAGTAAAGGAATCTAGACGATGTGCTGCCCATTCTCTTACTATGTTCCTACTTTTCCCTCTTTTACCCACATTCTCCAACAAAATACCATTTTAGCACTGCTCAGCACTGCCCAACCACCAAGTGCCTTGTTATGTATATGTATATTTTATACAGTCATCTGAGACCACAAGTGTCTTGTTTTTACAAACACACAGGTGGTCCTACAACACTGTGTAATACAAATTTCCTTTTAAATGCATTCTGTAAATTGCTTAGGGCACTAGTGCTGTCCATTAATAACATGTATTGCCAAAATTGTATTGTATCTTTCCTGGGAGAGGCTTGCCCCACACGCAAATTATTGCTGTGGTAAAAGTGCAGGCGTCCCCATTTTACCATGACCATGTATTTTTAGACCACCTGGATCATCGATCCATGTTGGTCACACATTTTAGGCACAGGAGGGTGTCTAGAAATCCCTCCAAAGTTACGTCAGTAGCATGACCTGCTCACTGACATCTAGGGCCAAATGATTGTTGAATCCTTGGCGCCCATATATGTGACTTACATTTTACTAGTATACATGTTTCTTCTCAGTTGTTGGCACTAGGCCTAGTTATACAAAAATACAAAGAAAACTTTTACTTTGTGTCCTAGGTGGCATGTTTCCAGGCATTAATAGTTAATTGTCTTAGCTTTTGCATTTTATTTGAGCTTTAGCATTGTTTACTATGTCGTGTGTGCATAGCTGTGCGTTGTATCCATCAGCCGTATTTCGCTCAGTAAAGAGCCGCAACATAGGGCGCGCAGCAGCACACCCCTCAGCACTACGTGCTTTGTTATTTTCCATTGTTTTTGGTGAACTTTTACTCCTCGTTTATGATATAACTGGACGCCCAGTGCTATTATGTATCACTGGCCTACATTAAGGGGGGGAGTAATGTAAAGTTCACCCACCCAATTTTCTATTGTGGATTTATTTTTCATTTAATATATACAACCTTGTGCCTGGAAGCATGTCATCACATTATTACTTCTCCACCTCTCAGTGGGCTCATGTGCATATACAGTTTAGAGAATACCATCATATATTAATTTCAGCATATTAATTGTTTATTATAATAATCAAGATCATTGTTTCCTATTAGAGACAAGTCTATGTAGAATGCATTCTTTGATGAACTGCTACAAACATGCTCTTATGTAAGCATGTTTGGTTGCAGGTTTAATATAATCTGACTGTGGTGATGAACTCTGGTGATGTGCATTTTAAGCTGTTATGTCACCAGAGTGTCGGGCCACTTAAAGGGGGCTGTAGATTGCACTCTAGTGTTCCACACCAATCCCCAGTGCATTGTATGTTTTGCACTTAGCAACTTCCTTTATGTGGGATTGGTGTGACACAATATTAATCAGCATTGGGGCTTAACTCCAACTGCATTGTGTGCATTCTGCAGTCAATCTGCAGTCATGTGAGATTAAAGGGCTAGGGCTTAATAGTTCAAATGGATGGGCACATTGATGCAAGTAATTAAAGTTGTGACTTATGCAAGAGGCTTATCCTCCAGGAGAGGAAAGCTCACTGAGAGGGGGGAATTGGCCAAAGGTCACTATGGACCTTTGGACTGTCTGATTGCATTGTGGATTGACTGATTGTGGATTTCAGAGCTTGTGTCTGAGTGTAATTGGATGAGTGATGCTCCTCCCAATTGTGGGGAGGGGCTAACTGAAAATACTTAATGTTTGTGATTTGCAAAATAAAGTTAGTTATTACCTGACCATTTTGTGGAAAGGAACAAAGTAACATTGTCTCTGTTGAATGATTGAATAAGACTAGAAGGAAAGGACTGATGCTTTGAAGACATCTTCAGCACTTCTGTGACTTGGAGTTAAGTTTGGTTTAGACTGGCTTGCCCAGTGTACATGAAGCTTGGGACAGCTAAGGAAAGCAGAGCATGTGCCCCAAGACTTTATAACCTGAAGGAGTTTTGCTATATCCCAAAGTCATGTCTGTTACTAATCTATGTTCATATATTACTCAAAGTACAGCATATTTCAGTGATTCAGTGTGTATATAAAAAGTATTGGTGTTTATGACAGTCTTTGCACCAGCCACTAGTGCATAGCATATCAATATATGTTTTACTGATCAATGAAATGGTCTCCTTTATTATCTGTATTGTTTACTACATTATCAGATAATGTGACATATCAATTTAGCTGATATTGGTTCAACGTCAGCCTGATCAAGCATGGAAACTGGATTCTTACTTTAATTTGTACACACATGCTAAATTAGACCGATCCATCAGTCCATGTAGATGCAAAGACTGATTTCAAACCATAGGCCCATACAACATTTTCTAAAAGCCACTTTTGTCAACATTGAAGATTTTAAGGATAATCAAAATTTTCGGAAAAAATCTGTTCAGTCATAACTGTAGGCAATATTTATCAATGTCAATGTGAATTGCTGGCCACCAAATTCATTTAAATGCAAAATACCACAAGATTGCGACAAAATATCATTAAAAAAGTTGTGATGGTCACGCCATCTTCAAAACTATCAACAGAGCAGTAAATTGGCGGGGATGACGTCAAAGGTCATTCCTCACAAATGAACAAGTTGTGGCATCACAGAACCATGATCTGACAATCCTAACATGTTAAACACATTATATTATCAACTCACATCTACATACCTGGAAAACCCAATGATTATCCATTTGAAGTTGCGAATCCTTAGCATTCCATTGTTTTTACTTGCTCATGACGCAGCGTCGTGGCAGCACATGCATGAATGTAAGAGATTATTTGAATTTGATTTGACATTAAAATTGCTTACATATTGAAATTCACCCACCAACTACATGTAAAAAATATAATAAATGTTTCAAATTATACATAGTTGAAATGAAAAGCAAACAAATTTTGACAAGAACAATTGAGATTTCATTATTACAGATGGCAATGCAGTAACGTGACAGGTGTGCCACTACTTAGGCATTTAATAACCGGAAAATAATGTTTTAAAGCATTTAAATATATTAAGCAGCACTGACATCATATATTTATTTCACTTTGAAGCTTACAAATCAGACTAAATCCTAAAACAAGCCCCGTGTATACCAAAACGCCCTCAGTGCTGTCGAAGTGGTATGAACTCAGTGCATCAGCCATGTCACACATTTCATGCTCTTTTGGCTGCAGAATAATAATAACTATGTTGCAATTAAACTGACCACAGACACATTTAGCATTTTTACTAATATCACAATGTTAAAATTCATGACTGTAATTGATCTTGTTTGAAGTACACTCTAGAAAATAACACTTACCCAGACAGCATTCCAAATTGTTTCAACATCGACACGATGTCGGAAATGTTGATGCAATGTTGTCACGGCAGTGGCCAATAAAGAAAAGATGCTGGGCGGATTTGGAATGCTATCTGGGTAAGACCTTTAAGTATGTTTTATTGCCTAATTGGGAAAACTGGCTGCGTGGTCAGTCAAGCAAGATAATTTGTGCAGCAAACACTACTAGTAAGCTAATGCACTAACACTCTGTCACGAAATATATTAATAATAAATGTGGCTTTTTTTACCTGATTGATTTTGTCATTTGTACAAATGGACATAATACTTGCCCATTTCAATTAAATGCATAAGTTATGGTACAAATCATAAGCATAACATCAACAATACTTTGGATATATTTTCAATAAAAGAAGGTTTAATGTCTTGCAGATCATTTCACGTTTATGCTCATATGAATTATGAAAAGGTAGGACATTTTAGATAGATGGATATATTTGGAAAGTGCAGCACTCAAAGGCAAATTTTTTACGCTACTGAGGGTCGATATAGGAGGTGAGGGTGAGGAGGAATCTATCCATATGATGCACATTTACCACATGGAAGGGGTGTCTTACTTGCCTCAGCATATACACTGAGTGCAAGGGACCACCAATTCAACGTATCATCTGAACAACATCCAGCTGAGATGTTGCTCATGAACTTTCCTGGGCTTGGGATTGAACCCGGAACCTTCAGAAGAGCAGGCAAGCATCCTACCACTAAACCACCCAGCTGCTGGGTGCAGTATTTCTCATAAAAAGTGTTCAATACAGAGTAATCCAGAACCAGCAACAATCCATCCTGGCCGGACAATGACTGTGAATTGTGGTGGAGGCTCAAAGTAAAACATTTATTACAATATGATTTTACAATGCATCAGAGTGTAGGATCAGGGGCTAGCTCAGTAGTAGCATAATAGAGTTCCAACCAGTGAGTCCTGGGTTCAAATCCAGCCCATGTTTGAAGGTTGCTTCAACATTCGCCTCCTAGCCTTGGCACCTACCAGTCCTGATCAGCCCTGTATTTTGCAAAAATATGGGGGGTAATAGCCCGTCTTGCTTACCCACCAAAAGGACAAATTATCATATTTTTCGACACAAGAGGGCTACAGTTATAAAGACACAGCAATATGTTGAATTAGGTTACACTCACAAGAAGAGTTACTCACAACCATAGAGTAGATGCAAAATCCATCAAAAGCATGAAAAGAAAATGTTTATTCTAACATCCGTTGTTTACACTGTAACAAATTTATGTAGTTTTCTCAAAATGTTACTGTTAATTTTACAGCAATATACTGTAAACTTTGTATACATTACGTTACCATAAAACTTTTACGGCAAGATGCCGCATATTTATTCCATAGCATAATACCATAAAGTTTACAGCTGAGGTAAAGAAAATGGCAGTCAACTGTATGTAATTTATTCAGGAGATTGCAGTATAACAGAACAAAATCTAATATTCTATGTAAAGATACCGTAAAACAACTATACGCTATGATACCGCAGCATTTTAAGGTAAGACACAGTAAATCTCATCCATAGTATGATACCGTAAAATTGTATGTAGATAACTCAACTTTGACTAATAATAAGTGCTCATCGACAGTATGTTTTGGTAAAGTGCCATTTTTTATGGACTTCACAGTGACAATCATCACAACTTGATAGATTCATGTGCCATAATTTTATGGCAAGCATGCTTTTGTTCTCCTTTGTGGCAAATCAACTTGCAACTGTAACATTTGCAGCAAAATACTGTGCAAAAATTTGTCAGCAAGATGCCATAAAACTACCAGAATTTTTTTTACAGTGTACATCAGGTCAGTAAATCAATGGCTCATTCCTGAGAAAACGATTCAATTGTTTTGACGTTTTTTGGAGTGTGCACCATTGGCATCATAAGTGTTTTGCATATTTCAAAGATTTTAAAAATTGTCTGGTTAAGGTATGTGTGTTTAAAGCATCATATTCGCAGAGCGTCTGATTTTTAATCTGGACTACTATAATACTAGAGATAGAATTCTTTACACATCACAAGCCAACTATCACAGCATATTTATGAATGTCTATGGGCATGCGCATGCATAGTGAGTAATAAATGTTGGAAAGAAATTGTATATATTGTAAAATGTTTTTCTTTTTTGTAGCATAAGTGGTTAAGTGACATTCATTTTTTGGGTGACAGAAAATGTTAGATGTTTATTTCATCCTATAGTTTTAAATATATTGGTTTATTAATATAATTTTTTGGATAGTACTAAAATTTATTTCAATCTAATGTATTTTATTATCACCATGTGCATGGACGAGGCAAGGTGCCTATAGAGTCTAAATAAATGATTTATTAATCTTAATCAATGAATCTCTGGCATAACATTGCATAATGGGTAGGTAGGGTAACAATATCTCTAAAGAGCTTCATAGGCAAGCATTCATGTTTATAGTAGAAGTAGAAGTAGTAGTTTATTGTTTATCGTTTGTGGTTAGCAATTCTCCTCCTAAAGACAAAATAGTACATGGCCAATTGTGCCACGTGAATTTTCCATGCTTTTGGATAAATGCAAGGAAAGCGCATCGTTTTTTCCTCATTATAATTAGCTAAAAAGTTCTAATGCAAAATGCACTTGGCACATTTGGCCATGTAGTATGGATGGATAGGATGGAAATGGAAAGTGCAGCCCTCTAAGGCAAGTTCTTGCCACTATCGAGGGTTGATTGATGAGGTGAGGGAGAGAAGTCTTTTGATTCCCTCAGCATAGACACTGAGTACAAGGGACCACCAATTTATCATCTCATCCAAACGTTATTCAGTTGAGATGTTGCTCATGAAGGGTGACCAGATCTGGGATTGAACAATTTATTAGCAGATGGATGTGCAACCAGTTGCTGCAACATATAAATGGTGGCAGTCTGTGAGGTATTATACTGCGGTTATCTTTGTTGCCATTAAAAGAAACATTATGCATTAAATATGTAAATTAATGTTGATGCATCCCTGTAAATAAAGCCAAGTTCCCACTAACACACTTCTCCGTCAAGAACTACTCCAATGGTTGTCGATTGTCATTCGGGAACTATCTGAGTATGTCTGTTTGGAGCGTAGCTGGGCTGCTCTGGATGGTTTGTGGCCAGTTGGCGCATGCACGTAATGGTCAGGGCACCTCAGCGATTCTTATTGGATCTGGGCACCGTTACAGCTCGCAACATTTCAGAGCAATGCAATAGTGGAACCGAATTTCATGATGTCACAGTGACGTCATTAGACCCCAAACAACGGCAAATCCGTTTGGTGACAATTCGTGGTCATCTAAGAGGGAACCGGGCTTAAAAGGGAGCAGAAAAGGTAACACAGTAAGAAAACATTCAATAACATTTATTCTGTGAACAAAATTGACAACGGTTCATTACAGAGCATTCACTTGAAATTAATTGTTATTTTGAGTCTGTTATCAAATTTACTGCGTGAATTATATATATACATCATTTATTCATACACTTTGGAGTACAAAGGTATAAGAGCTTACTTGAAGCAATAGTAGGAAATAAATAAATAAAAAAAAATAAAAATAAAAATGTGTTTAGCAAAGTTAAATCATAATGTCTGTTAGAACACAATTCATTAAAAAATATATGAATGTCTTCTTTTGAAAAGCTGTCAGGCATTTGGCCTGACAAAATGTCTTTGACAGCCTGGACTGTTGTCATGTCTTGCAGGTCACATGGATTTGACGTCAGTTTTGTTGTTGCTAGCTTCTGGATCGCTATTCTATAGTCATTGGCGATTCGTCGTAGGTTGCTCCCAATGAGTGATTGAGCGCACAATCTGCCTCGCTCAGCAATCATTCTGACATAGGCATATGCAGATCATGACAATTGTGAAGATTTTATATGTGAATATTTAAACAATAATACACTTTGAGTTTTGAGTTTATGGGTTTTGAGTATTCTTTGCAAAGGAGCAATATATTAAGAGGTCAGCTTATCCCTGATTAGATTTTGAATTTGCCACTACACTGTGCACAGAGGCGTTGTTAACCCAAGCATTGTAGCTAGATTAACTTAAGATAACAAAATAAACAGTAGACCAAGACCTAATTCTTGATTAGTAACTTTTCTTGTAGATGTGTATGTATGCAAATCACTTGAATAATGCTTTTGATCGCAAATAGAGTATTAATGATTCTGGTCTTAAGCTCAGTCAGCTTATATGACCAGTATACTGATGAGATGATATGGCTCGGAGTCCACAACATTTTACACACTTACCTATGGTTGAAGGTTTTTTTCACTTCAATAGGATCAGAAATTATAGCTATATAGTCCTAGGGTAAAAATCCTTTCAGTCATTCCCTATTTCAAGTAAAACAACAAAGCTACTTACACATCAATAAAACTAGGAATACGATTTCCCAGGATATCACTCGCATCCTGATGGTTCTGTTCCCTGCAGGAAACTAGAAATAGTGTTCTTCACAGTGTTTAAATTATTACACTTGAGGAAGTTTTCTGCTATCATTTAGTATAATTAACATTGTTTGTTAACTCACAAATATAAGGGATATAACTTATGTACTTACGTATACTCTATTAGGCATATCTACTAAATTGAGGGGGGAGTTAACTAACATTTTTGTTGGTTATATCCCTCTCAGATCAATAGGAAAACAGTCTAATTGGAGTATAATGTTTTTTTTTAATTGACATGATTTTATTTTACTGATAGCAACATTTCACATCGAACCAACATTGTCAACATGTCCAATGTCAGGAAAAGGTCAAATAGAACTAGTAAGTTTGTTCCTTGTCTAGCATGATGTGATTGGTCAATTTTTCCTCGCTGTGTGCTATCACCTCAAAGCCCACTTACCTAATTATGGACCTTTCGTGCTAGTTTACCTAGTTTAACAAAATAATTGGCAAAACTAGGTAGCCGATAAGCAAGAGAAATTGATTTATTTTTTTATTAGTTAAGGCAATTTTTCTGAACTAGTGTTTGTCAGATTTGCACTTTCTATATATATGAAAATTATATTATTCTGTAATTTCATTGTTAGACCTTTAATACCATAAGCCAGCCTATGCCCTTTAACATAAATTGATTAATTAAGTGTGGGTGAGTACACTAGCATAGGCACTTATTTATCATACATGTAAGGTAGGCGAGGGGTGGGGGTTAATTGAAATTTCATAATTTTACTAGTTTCTAGAAAGTGGAGGATGGTACCTATCTGGCCTTTTCTAGTGGGGGGGGGAGGGGGTTCTATCCCCTCCATAGCCCGCTCCCCCAAGGATTTGTGCCCATGTAAACAAGCCAATCATGCACATAATCTGGTCGTGGTCCTTGATGTTTAGCGAAGTGCATGTTTCGCATCATGCTGTGCCATGCATCTATGTAAATTCATTTAAGCCATTTATTTAAAAAAAAAATTATATTATAAATAGACAGATAGATAGATAGATAGACATAGATAGATAGATAGATAGATTATATAGATAAATAGATAGATAGAGGTAGATAGATAGATAGACAGATATATAGACAGATAGATAGATAGGTAGATAGGTAGATAGGTATATAGATAGGTAGATAGATTAATAGATGGATAGATGTGGAAAGTGCAGCCCTCTAAGGCAAGTCACTTCAAACAGTTGTGCATCAAGCTTCTTTTTTTTTCTTGTGTAAAAAAGGAAAGAATCAATTGTTTTCTATGTCATATCTGTATAATTCAGTTTTGGAAAAAGGTGACCGGTGGGAAGTCATTAAAAAAAAGTTACCAAAATTGCTGTCTACACAAGTACGAAATACAGTTCGGACCTATAGTACGCTTCCATTTCCATAGGCTATGGTTCCCGTAGGTGCGTGTCACTTCAAACAGTTGTAAATCAACTTGTTGTTTTTTTCGTGAAAAACCACAAGGATCAATTTTTTTTTTGTCAAAAGAATAGTTACCACACTTGGTGACTAAACAACTAACAAATACAGAAAACTTCCATGACCAGATCTATTCTCTTTAAGAAATAATAACGGTTCTTTGCAACAATAGCCGTTCTAATTTTCACTTATTCTCTCAAAGGTTTTAGCAACCTACTTGCATTTGTATGACTTCACTTTATGACACTTTACTCAAGAGTATGCAAGCTTATGGAACCGACTGTATAACTGTACACCAGTGTAAAAACAAATCTGTGTTTTTATCCCTTCCCTTATCATTTCATCAATACTGATTAGATTGACGTTAAATCTGTTTTGTGTTTTTTTTTCTTTTTATTGAAGCTTCACTAGTCCAATAATGCATATGTGATAAATACAATATTTCTAGAAAGCTTTATCTGGGAAAATTTATTTCCTTACACATAATTTACATTGTAATCATACATTACTGACATGTTTAGCATGCACTGTGAATTTCAATTTAAATGCAGTCAGTCAGGCAATTACATAAGGAAACTAATAGTATATATATTGGATCTACTTAGTGACTCAGAAAAGATCAAGTCTTACAATCTGTGAATTTCAGCTCAGTCAATCTTGCACCTGCACATTATTGCACATCCAGTCTAGTTGAAAAAATAACCAATATAATGGTTCTATTCAAAGGATCATAAAAGATCAAGTCTCGAGATGTGTGCATTTTGATTAAAAAGTAATGCCACCGGAAAACAAAGTTTTGTTATCATACATGTTTTATTGGTTTGCTTTTTTTTTTTTTTTTTTTTTTTTCTCTTTTTTTTTAAATATTTTTCTTCTCTTTTTTCCTCGAGAAACTGACATATCTGTGTTATCATTACTGTATTCTGACAGCTACACAGGAAAAAAAGTCTCTTCCATATTCATATGCAACCATGGACACTAAATATTTATACATGTGAACATTTTTTTGTGTGGTACTTTTGTAAATATGTAAATTGTAATTTTAATGTTGTGATATTATTGTCAGTATAACTTTTGTGTACAATTATATACATTTTAATAGAATATTGATATTGTGATCAGTATTTGTTTATCTTTTATGTAGATCTTATTTAGAGAATAACTCAGTCCAGAAAACATATAATTACAGCAACTGGGACCTGGAATTTTTAGCTAAATATTATTTGCATATTATGTATAAAATAATGAGAACCTGTATATCATACTTCTGTAGGTGTAGCTTTAGATAGACTTAGTGTGTTGGGCTATAGTTATATGTGACATATGTATCCTTTCCGATAAGATTAAATGTCAATAAAAGCCATATATATGTATATATGCAGCGTAATACAACAGATTACCAATGACAGGGCTTGAAAAATATATGCCATGAATCTTTATCAGTTCAATGACGAAAATGCTGTTTACAGTACTTGCCTTTGTAATTCATTTCCATATTTCATGGCTAGCAGAAATCCTAACTTCTGATTGGCTGAGAGCCGTACAATATTTCGCTATATTGCACGGTACACTTTAGGTGCCAGAATAGGTATCTTCTAAAATAAACAAATCATTATACCTTCCTTTAATTTTCTATTTGCCACATTTTGCATAATAGGCAATTTAATAAACACCCGCTTTCAATTAAACACTATACGTTTTGTTGTCACTGAAATGAATACCTCCTTTGAGGTTAAAAACAGTCCTGGGTTGCCAATATAACTATATACATGTGTAAATAATGACTAAAAGATAATATAGAATAATAATGAATGTGAAAACTGATCAATCGAGTAAAATTGGCCCAGGGCCTTCATTCTTCTACATAATTAATATCTATGATGTGGTTGCTGCGCTTACTTGATGTTACAGCTGTGATTTTGTATAGTCAATAACTCTTTAAATTATATATATATATATATATATATATATATATGCATGCATTTTTAAAAACATGTATTTTGTAGAAAACAAATGTTACTGTTTTAGGTTAGCACTAGATCAAGGTTGCAAAAGGCCTGCACTCTGTTGCACCAAAAGCAGTCCCTTATATTTGTGTAAATAAAAAGGTCATATAATATAACAGTTATTGCACAGTGTCCCAAGTCTCATGCGATATATTTTTTTATGGAACCTCGACAACTGATATTGCACCCAGCTTTGCCTCGAAAATGAAAGCGAGGATCGTAAATGAATAGGAAGATAAATTATTTTACTGGCACGTCTTGCTGGGGGCTCCGTATGATATATATATTGAACAAAAACAGAAAAACACCAAGTTTGTCTTTAGGAAAAGTATTTATTAGCAGTGATTCTTTTGAATGGGAAAAATTCAAATAGTCAATATATCTTACAATATCTATGCAAAACATTCACTTATAAAAGCATCTATGTCAATATTGATAATTATCAAAACTTGGTTTGTAATTTGAAACAGCACTGCCATAACACCCAGCTATTCGTCTACACCTGACTTCTTTCAATTCCGTATATATAGATTTGCCCTTTGTCTCACCTATCTACAAACACCTCACCAGTCACTGTTTATGCTATGATGACGCATTGCAAATTACGTTGCAATATATTTCTTACTTTAGGCCCCCGTAAATAAGTTCTTTCCCTAATTTTTATTAAATTTGCTGCAATAATTAACCTATGTTTTTTAAATATCCATCTACCGTTCAATAAAAAAAACTCAATGTAGTCAGAACTGAAAAATTTTAATTTGTATGAACATAGTCATACATGTACGTTGCATATTTGGGAGTGACCCAAAGACCACATGCTAAACAACACCGAGCATTATATTAATAAAGGGGAAAACTATTAAACTTAGTCGTAGATATGTACAACAAAGCTAAATGCAAGGTAAAATTGAAAGGCAAAGTAGGCAGTGAGATAGAGAGCAATTTTGGTGTTCTACAAGGAGGAATGATGAGTCCTCGGCTATTTACAGAATTCCTTACTGATTTAAAAGACTATCTTGATACAACTTGTGGGGTACAATTAAACAACCAAAACATATGTTACATTCTGTATGCAGACGACATGGTTCTTCGCTCAAACTCTGCATCAGGTTTACAGAAACTAATTGATGGGCTGTTTGAATTCTGCAAAAAAGTGGCACCTCATAGTAAGTTTAGCGAAAACCAATGTGATGGCAATAGGAACAAAGAAAAAAGACCACATATTTAAATTTGGGGTAAACAGATAAACATGACAGATAAGTATAAATACTTAGGAACAGTAATCTCTAATGATAAAGACATATTTAAACAAAACCTGGAAAATCTGACAAACAAATTTAACAATGCAATATATGCACTAAATGCATATATTAAAAATACAGTAGGACAACTGCAAACCAGCCTTGCCCTTAAAATGTATGACATGCAAATAAGTCCAATAATGGAATATACTTCTGAAGTTTGGTTTCAGAATCTAAGTATAAATAACCTAGAAAAGATACACTTATCATTTATGAAAAACATCTTAAGAACCAAAACATCAACTTCAACTATAGCCCTATATAGTGAACTTGGAAGATTTCCTATAGCCTTAAGATTGAAATGTAGATTAGTGAACTATTGGAAAAGACTAATAGGGTTTAACTCAAGACATCCAGTAAAACAAGCCTACAATACATTACTTAATTTAAATAACCTGGGACCAACTAACTGGTGTACCACTCTCAGGAATGTCTTATCGGTAACAAATCATCTACATCTGTGGGATGAACAGAGCATCACAGATAAACAATACCAACTAATTAAAGAAAGCCTCTATACAGAATTCATTAAAATTAACTTACAACAAATAAATAACACAGATACTAACCCGAAGCTAAGAACATACAAACTCTTCAAAAATCATTTTCAGTTTGAAACTTTTCTCTCCACCCCAACAAACATAAATCATGCGCTAGCACTAACAAAATTTAGAATAAGTTCACATAACCTTGCAATAGAAACAGGCCGCTATATAAACCAAAAACACCTATAGTGGAAAGACTATGTATACACTGCAACAAATTGAAACAGAACAGCATTTTCTTCTAACATGTCCCCTGTATAATAATGAAATATATCTATTAATGAGTCTGTATCTCCACACATTATAGAACTAGATAACCTGAACCATGAGGATAAATTTATAAAAATCATGTCTAGTAGAGAAAAATGTGTTACCGATTCACTAGGCAAATTTATTTCACTGTGTTTTAACAAGAGAAACCTGATCAAACTATAAAGTAATAAAAAATTAGAGTTATAAATAATTATGAAAGTAACGCATGACCAGACTCATACACAAGCTAAACCTAAAACTATTGTCACACTATATAACAAAACACAACTCAATAACTTGAATCAACCACAAAACATTCAAGTTAGTACATTAGACAAAATTTGGGCATTGTGTATTATGTGTTATGGTAAGCTCACAGGGTCAACTCAAACCTACCTGTTGCATACCTGGACAATTAAAGGCAGGGCCAGTGCAATGCTGCCTGACAATGGACTATTGTTATTATTAGAAAAAAATGTATGTAAATGTTTTTGCAACTGTCACTATTCTTTTGTTTATTATATGTTTTATGTTCTTGTGTTTATTTTATGTACTATGTGCTAGACATTTTATCTTAAGTTACCTATTATATGGAAACTACGTCAATGCGGACATTTATCATTCAGTGCTTACCAATGTGATTTGACAAACTGACATTTTGAAATCTTGGACAATGAGGCCTATAACCCTACATGTAATTTAGCAAAATGTTAAAAATTTTGGATGGTGCAGTAAACCTGGTGCTAGGCAATATAACAGCTACTATGAGATTGTGATTTATTTCATATATTATTATTTAATTTTAATTTTTCAGTATTATGATATAGAAAATGAGTTATATAATATTTGGATCAGTAGTTCTTGAAGTAGCATTTAGTTAGTACATTCAATATATGTAATTTTTATGTCTGTATTTACAATGTATTGTGCATTCTATGTACCTTGTTTATGACGAATGGGTCAAAACTGACTCCGTATGGTCAAATAAAATTTATTTATCTATCTATCTATACAAATAACCAATTTCATAAAGCCTTTATATCAAGTTTTACCTTAAATATTGCACTTTTTACTATTTACGGTCATTAATTTAGTTTAACTCATGAGGGTGGATCAACCGAGGCGTGACTGAAATACAGTTAAATCTTTTTAACCATAATCACAGTTCTGGAGTTTTTCTTTTCAGTCACTGTTTCGAGTTTATGATCAAGGCCATGTTTTGTCTGTTTTTGATTATTATGGAATTTCTCTGTCCATTCTCTAGAATAATGAGATTTCGCAGACAACATTATTAGCAGGAAATTCAATGTAAACTGAATCACTGAAATATGCTGTACTCTGAGTAATATATGAGCATTGATTAGCTACAGTCATGACTTTGGGATACAGCATAACTCCTTTAGTGCAATCAATTTGATTGCAATCATTTGATTTAACTGATATGAGTGGCATGTGATTACCACCACAACTTGTTACATTCTTGTAAGTCACCAAAATGGTAAGGAATCTTGTTGGCTGTTTTAGTTTCCACCACATCCTCCAGGTGTCATTGCTGATTGTTGATGTGTCTAAACAGGTGTCCACAGCGCCATCTGTGATTGGAGCAAGACTAGAATATGGCTGCCATGTTAAACTCCCATTGCAGGGACCTTTCATAAAATATAATCCAAGATTATATTCTGAAAAATGAAATTTTTTTAAATAATTGTGAAAAAGTCATAGAGATCAACTGAGTCATAGCCATATTTGATGCAAGTGAATTGGTACAAACATTTTATTTAGCATACTATTGCTAACTTTAGAGTTGGCATTATGGGTAATTTCTATGATGACCAGCCCCAGAACAAAGGCTACGGAAGCGGAAATAGAAGACAAAATTATTCTTGTGCTTAACACATTTTTTACGAAACTTATTTAGAACCATGATCTACTTTCCAATAAATGGTAGGCGGTTGAACTTACTAATTAAACAAGAACGATTATGCAAACCATGCAGGATTATATCAAACGTTTATAACATAGTTGGAATTACAGAGAGAATAAAACGTGAGTGGACCTGGACAAGCAACTTGATTTTCTCAGTAATGAAGTATATTATTTGTAGCAAATACCTCAGTTATTGAACAAAATCACTCAGAAAACCACTATTAAGCAGCCAAGTATCTTACCAACAGAGCAAGGTCCATCAGGGTTAGGAGTCGTCCATCCAATTTCACAGGATCCAGGGCAAACCCCAGTTTTTTGGTTGCAAGGAACATTGTTCGGGCAATTACATCGAAGGCAGTTATTGCCATACTCTGTTGTCAGGCAGGCTAACAAATAGAAATTGATCTGCATGAGATTATGAATTATGTGCATTGGGCTACAAGCAGTTTCTGCCTATCCACAATCGTGCTATTTATTCCCCGCTAACCTTACTTCCGCATATCCTGTCCACAAACTCACCTAACTTCATTTTCATACATTTGTTGAAAAGTGTGATTTGTTACTGCTTTTTAATATTGTTTGGTTTTAAATAATTATGTCAAACCAGTATGCACCTAAAGTTTAGGCAAGCAGTCCCAAGGGCCCCTAGTTGGCCCCTCTAAAATTTCAGAACTTCAATTGAAAATGCATGATTGTGATTTTCTTATGTAGTCTGGCAGTGGTGCATTAGGATTTTAACATTTTTGTGTGTCCTCTGCATATACAAGCTCTGGCAAAGTTATGACTAAGCATATCACTGGGACAATAACATTGAGGCATCAACAATATCTAGAAAGAATTACAAAAGATAATCTTCTCCGTACCTGCTCTGTAGAGACTTATAAGGTTTCTGCCCCCACCACAAGGTTTACCATCGTCACATGTCATGTAGCAATCTGAGGTTTTAGCAGTGGCACGTCCATCATGCTGCCATTTTAGGTCACTCCCACAGTAACATTTGGTTCCATTGTTCTGTGACAAAGTTGATTTGTTTCAGTTTGCAGATTTTTATACCTGGGCCTAGGCCTTTATCAAGTATAGAACTATCATACTATGTTCGGTGACAGACCAGACATATTTAAGCGAACGAACACTCTGAATGGGTCAACGCAGCAGCAGCGTAGGCAGGGAGGGGGATGCATTCATATACTTTAAAAGGCTGCTGCTCTTCTAATATTGGTCCGATTTTCGTCTAATAAAGACTGAATTGTTCAGTAAAATGTGTAGAATTTATATTTACACAATAGATAAATAAATTTGTAAAATTCTGAGTAACGAATGGAGTATACAAGGCACAAACACTAGTCTCAATGGGGCAGTAGCAATCATACCATATTAAAGTGTTTACATTGTAGGCCTAGTGCTGCTGGCATTCTACACACAAAACCAGGTATCTATTCTTTTTTTTTGAAAAAGAATATTCTTGTTCCAGCGGTCAACAAAACTGCAGGAGATAAAAACAAAGTCTAGAAATGGATCAAAAAATTCTGAAAAGTATGTTATTAGAGTATGTTCCTCATCAACTTTCTCTTTCAGAAAGTTTTGGATCCACACATAGATGTCGTTTTTATATCCCCTGCAATATCACTGACAAACAAAAGACACCTACCAGCATACAAAATGTCTTTGCCATACTTACCATAATTCCAGCATAATATTCATTTTGTTGTCTACAAGCTGCGGTGCATTGAGAGACAGTCTGTTTTGTTCCTGATCCAACTTGGTGGGAAATACCAACCATATCAGGTGGATTCCATGCATACCAGCATCCAATGAAACTTTCGTGTATTCTTGGATTTGCTATGGAATACAATATGCACAATATTGATGTAGTTTTTTCATGGCCTTTGAAAATGTTCTTTATCCCACAAAAATGTATGTTGGACAACACATTATCCTCCATAAGTTTATATTAATAATATTCTCTCTTGTAAAACATATAGCAGCTGTCCAATACATACTGCAGACATACAAAATGCTCTTCAGCCATCCAACATACGCCCATGTTGGCTGACATTGAAGCATTCTGATTGGCTCACAGCAGCTAAGTGAGAATATGAATTAATATCTGTACAGTAAAATGTGCCCTAACAGCCACCTGTATATTAGAATGGTTACTTGCTGTAAACCGCCACTTCCAACTCCCCCAGACTGCATCTTACCCCTCTATTTCAAGATTCAATATTTTATTGACCAAATTTCATTGTTACATGTACATAATCATTATTAATAAATACCGATCAATCTGGCAGCCTGATGCCAACATTAGTATTAAATGGCCATCTTTCTTGAAATACCAAACTGATCCATTTCCACGAATACGGGTTTGGTGTTAATCAAACCACAAATGCATACGGTGCAAATGTAACTAGTAAGACTTGATTGTCCGTATATTTTATAGATGCCATTGAATATTATAGGAAAACCGCCTGAGTCACTGATCTGTTTGACAGGTCATACGAGGTAGGTGCGTAGCGATTCGCATTACATCTAAGCCATAACTCAGTAAAAGTTTTGTCTGATTTTCAAAAATTTAATTAGTTTTGTACATAAATGAATGTACTGTTATAATATGCCTTGTCACATCAACTGTAGTCGCGCAGGCATTTTTTTCGGCTGTGCACGGTTTTTCCTTATTTGGAAACAAATGTTTTGAGCTTCCTTATTTGGGCATGCATGAACGTCATTCGGTGTGATATGAAAAGCAGATCTCACGGTATCACCAGACATGAGCTGTTAAACTGCTAAAAAATACAGTGCTACGTATTAAATGATAACCAGCATAAATCACCTGATGTCAATTTGTAAATTGCAATAAATCTCCAAAGGTCTGCGTCGGTAGCTCCACATGTGTATAACTGGCCGTTGTAACTGCAATCGGTGCATCCAGCATTTGTGCCATATCTGTCATAATTACCGGAGCCACAATGACAATCCCTACCTTCTCCTCCCTGCAATAAAGTCACAAAAATGTATTGCTTCACTTATTTTGACCCTTTGGATCCCAAATCTACAAGAATGTGATTTTTTTCTTATGTAGTCTCATGTAACCATTGTTTATATTAGTGCATTGAATGTAGATCATTCTGTTGTGCTTAATTGTTGATAGTTAAAGCCAATGCAATATTATGTAACTGCTCTTGTTCACACAATGTAATTATATTGCACACAATGGATTGCTTATGTTCTTTGGCCTCATTTGAATGGCCACAAAAACTCTTTTAATGACTATATAGAAAATAATTCTGTAAAAATGTTAAGAGAACAAAAAAATTAAAGCATGACTATAAACAATTAAACAGACAACCAAAAACACAAAGCAAATGATTTGTCAAACTCTGTTTTTGTCATGTTCAGTTCTTTGCATCAGAGTGTCCATTCCACGTAATTATTACTGGGATAATAAAAAAATATTGCTAAAGGGGCATATGTTTTTATTTTCTTTGTTTTCAAACATATTTTTATTATTTTACAAAATTTAGTTTTTCCTTGTCTGGGCCACATGACAATCGCGCCATATATAATGTATTATCAAGTAAATATATATCCAAATTACCTACAGAAATTGCTCTGCAAAAATCTGTGAATACAATATTAAAATTCCAGTCATAAAATTTCAATGTGAGACCAGGAATTTATAATCCATAAAACTATGGCCTTCTGATATGTGTCTGCCCTTCTCACTAAAATTACAACTAACTGATGCTGAAATATTTCTGTGACGATGTAGTTCTTTCTGAAAAACCTTTATGTTGTATAAACTGGTTAGAATTAAGGGTGGGGGCCTAGCTCAGTGGTAGTACGCTGGGCTTCAACTGAGTCCTGGCTTCAATTCCCAGTAGAAACTAAGTCGGATGGATGTTTCATCCTTTATCTCATTGACATGGTCAATACCTGTCCTAATTTTCAGAAATAAACAATGTAAAGCCATAATCCTCCCACCGCCATCCACAACATGCCTTATCATCTCTACATTATTATGTCTGCCTATGGCAGCTGGTCACGTTAGCTGAATATTTAGTGAATAAGCTTCAGACATTGACTTGTATAGGTAATTTTCACCAAACTCATTTTGCTATGTATATAAACATTTGCATCAATGATTCTCTTTAGTTAACCAATTTGAAATAAATTTTTTACAAACAAATCATACGTAACTTACTGTCATTCCAAAGTAACTGAAATTCTGACTTTCACATACTGCACCACACTGGTCAGCATTCAATTCAAAAGCCTTTGGCCACCAGAAGAAAACGTATTCATGCCTCAGGTCAGAAAAACATCCAATGTATGAGTAAGGCACACTGGTGTCCACTGGAAATTGAAAATCTTCAATTAACATAGTAATTCCATCTTTAAAGAGTGTTATTGTGAAAAGAATTGCAGTCATAAAAAGGTATATATATCTAATTTAAATGCCATAGATGTAATGCAAATCAGTGACCCAACAACTGTTGAAGAGAATATGGCAATTGATAATGTATAATTCCTTCAGTTGCCAGTTAAAAGTAATCAGTGTGCGGAAAATATTTTGACTTATGAAGGCATGAAAATGGGTTTGTTGAGTATCATTCCATACAAAATAAACTTCTAATTATGATTCACCATCACTATGGTGAATCATATTGTTTTTGTTAAAATTATTATTATTATTCTTTTCCACCAAATTTTGATCCTACCGCGACGAAATTTGGTGGGTAGGTGGACCTTATTTAGTACTACAATTCTGTAGAACCAAAATGACCTTGACCTATTTCTCAAGGTCACAGGTCATTTTAAGTCGATTTTCACTAAACTTTCTATTAAAATATCTCAAAAAAGGGGGAAGATGCAACTCTGAAATTTTAGTATGTTTGCTTGTGCTATGAGGTCTTTCAATCTGTGGGTTCATTTTGATGCTCAGTCAAGTGGAAAGAGGTGATCCACATACCCCCCTAAAAGTCAATTGGCATCCGGAATCTCAAGAACCGCATATGGTGGGAAACAGACGAGCACAGATTTATGTTGTGTTATGTCCAATCCAGTGCAGCCGAACTTCTGTTGGCGATTGGGTGAAGGGTTGCTGAGATATGGGGTGTTTTAGATTTTGCTATTTGCCCCAAAAACTTTAACGCTTAATAACTTTTGACTGGGAGGCCCAAATTGGACCATCTTTGGATCATATATAGTACTTGGATAGGTAAAGGTAACACATCAATATAAATGACCTCGGGTCAAAGGTCAAGGTCACATTTGACCTCAAATTTACAAATTTAAAACGTCTGTATCTCCCTTAATTTTGATCAATGAGTTTCTAGCAAAGTGTCATGACATGATGTCACATAGGGCTTTTAGCGTATTATGTAATAGTTGACCTTGATGCGAGTAAAGGTCAAAATTCAAGGTCAAATGTGAAAAACTGGCAATTTTGAGAACTTTTCTAAACAAAAATCCCTCAAGATTGTCTGCTAAGAGGTTGAGAGGCATCTCCATGACATCTCAGGTACCTCAACATAGTAACCACCTATAAATGGGGTAATTACCCCCGAATGGGGTATGCACTATAGCTCAACATCGGATGACCGTATATTCACCAAATCTAGTTTATAAGTTAGAGTAGTTTATAAATTGTTAGGGGCCAGTTCAGATTACTTTTGGTTAAAGGTCAAGGTCACAGATTATCTTGACCTCAACTAGAGGTCGCATACACCAAATTTTGAAGTGAAGCTTCTGATGAGGTTATATAGATATTCTGGTATTGGTAACAAGGTACACAACTATCTCTCTCTCTATCTCATCTCTCATCTATTCTACTCATCTACAAAAATGACTACGCTACAGTATGGTGAATCATTTCTATCTGTTCCTTGGAACAGAGTGGAGTCTAGTTATATTTGTATTTATTTGTATTCAGACTTTATTTATAAATACAAGTAAATACAAACCTTAAAGGTTTATTTTGCATGAAATTAAAACCAACATCTTTATGTGGCATAACTTTGTTGCTGAATTTCAGATATATATATGACTAGTTTGGAAATAGAATCTTAGTTGTAGATTATTTAAGGGAACATACTATTGTGTTGATAATTCTAGCAAACTGCATACTCCTTATTGTGCATAACTTTTTTGAAACGGAACTGTAAAATGGCAGGAAACGGATACACAACACCCTTTATGCTCACTTGGCTTTACTGTGAACAGAATGGATTGCTACAGGGTTCCTGCAGGTTTACCTTCATAAGAAGTAAGATTTTTGTAAGACATCATATAATATCATGCACACATGAAAAAGGCCACTAATAAAGTAATATACACCAATAATTTAAATTTCATCATCCAAAAGAAAATTAGGGTATTGGCTATTGAGCAATAAAATAAACACAGTTCTTGTGTCCTTAAAGAAAGTTCATAATTTCTATTCATTCATATTTACCAAATGGTCTGAATATTACAATGTGGATGTTATTATCCAAGTATATTTGCATCAAAATAAAACAATGTAAGACTTAGTGGACAAACATGAGATTTAATATGAGCTTCATTTTTAAAATAATAAAGTAAGACTTGATCAGACTTTGTTAATCAGACTTTGCAATGACCATGGAAACACTGAAATATTTCACACTTAAAAAATATAATACACAAATGAAAAAATTCAAGAGTTAGAAAAGTAAGACATCTTGGACTCTAATTAGCATTGTGTAACATGCCGTAACAGGCTATATAGACCAAGTGGCGATCATTTTGGTTCATCGCACACACTGTATAAACACTCAAGAAATAATTTTTGTAAAACATTGCCGAGATATGTCTGTGTGGCTATCAAAAGGCATCACTAGGCCATATAGAGCATAAAATGTCATTAGGGTAAGCACATTATTGTTATAGTTCAGCACTAGAAACGAAAGTGTGTGTTAGAGTTCTCCTTTGGAAACGAAAGTGTAATGCCCACCCTCCTGCCTGTCGCACAAACATTTTAATGATGCTTGTGTTCTATGTGGGATTCGCTGAGGGTTTAGCTGCAGCACAGCCTATGCTTTTACTTTATTACACTTCCGCTTGAATTATTTTCTTTAGATACTATATTTATTGTCCTAAAAAGTAATTTGTACAATAGTCACACTAATGCGTGTATTAGTTACAGATGGTTGAGGGAAGACCCACATTATCCACATGTTGTGCATGCATCAACTGATTTTTTAACTCATTTAAATTCTTCCTTTATGTATGTTAGCTGTATTTCCATGAGCTTAGCATTAATAGACCTGAAGTTATCATGTCTAATAATGTGGTTCACAAACAAACAGAGAGACAATATAGAAGACAAACTGACAGAGGTGCAGGCTATCATTGTACCCTTGGTCATATTCACGGCCAAGGGTTATAAAACCTATAATGCAAGATCAAAAATGTGCCTTTGGGACCATTATTATCTTAGTGTCCGAAAACCTTTAGCTACGTCTGTACATAGTTTTCACAATTGAGTTAAAATAGTGCAAATAAAATGTCATTCCTTAGATATGTCCACTATATCTTATAGTTTTCACGAAGGAGTTAACATAGCAAAAGTAAAATGTCATTCATTAGACATGTCCTCTATATGTCATAGGTTTACAAAGGAATTAACATAGCGAAAATACAATGTCATTCCTTACATATGTCCTCTATATGCCATAGGTTTACAAAGGAGTTAACATAGTGAAAGTAAAATGTCATTCCTTAGATATGTCCGCTTTATGTTATAGTATTCACAAAGGAGTTAACATAGTGAAAATACAATATCATTCTTTATATATTCATCTATATATATGTGGTTATCTCACAATGCGATAAAAAAATGCATCAGTTTTACTTTATCATATTCCAATAGTTGGGTTCATTTATTTTTTTTCACTTATGACTCATTATTTAGGTTTGATTAATGCTGTTTGCACACTATAAGTAAAAAATACATTATTACAAGTATCTATTTGACAATGCAAAAAGAAATAAACTGAAGTACTTACAAGATCCAATCGATGCCAGAAGAATGATAATCTTCATCATTTTCAAATCAGTTTGACAATTTTTACCATCTGAAAGCGACAACATTAATATTTTCATTTCCTGGGTAAGATATCTATTACAGTTAATAACCTGGTTGGATATCTGAAGGAGGTATGCCAGGCAACTGCACAGGACATTGTTACAACCAAGTGCCTTGAAGATTTATTATGCACAATCAATAACTGACACTGGTATTTCTTGTTGGGACTGTATTTTTTTGCCAAACAATTAGCAGTACATCCATGCTTCACTGACTCTTCTCTCACCGACAGAATACATAAACTCATAAAAACGGATATCATTCCTCTGTCAGAACGAGAGAACCAATTCCCATGGAATGTCAGTGAGTTGTGCAATGCTTTATGACAATTTCTTGTGTCACTCATTCAAGCTTGCTGTTTGTTGCTGAACATCTTTAAATTTTTTATAAGTCATATTAAACATCTGCTGAATCTCACTCTAACCCTAATTTCAGATCAATTTCAAGCAGCTAGAAGGGATAAGGGCCAAGCAATTTTCCTCCGAACTCGCTGGATGGCATAATTGTTATGGCATCTGCCAATTTCATACTGCTGAAGGTCTCAGGTTCAATCCTCAGCCTGGGCACTCTTCATGAGCAACATCCCAGCTGGATGTTGCTCAGATGAGATGTTAAATTGGAGATGTCTTGTACTCTGTGTCTATGCCAAGGCAACTCAAAGACCCAATCCATGGGGTAAATGTTTAACTTGTTGTGGAGTCCGAACTTCATTAGCTCATCATTACATCTGCTTCTGGCAGCTGGTCATATAAGTTGACTAACCTTCAGACACAGTAACACTGAGACATTATATTGCAATTATAGATGCCTTCAGACCTTAAGATAAAAAGGCACTTGCCAAATCCAAATCCAGTTCTGGTCAAGTACTTACCAAATCCAGATCAAGCATTTGCATAATCCAGATCAAGCACTTAGCAAATTGGCATTAAGCACCAGATCAGATCCTTACCAAATCTGCATCAAGTACTTATGTAATCCAGATCAAGTATCTACTAAATCCAGATCTTGTACTTACCAAATCTGCATCAAGCACTTACCAAATCCAGATCAAGTGTTTACTTATACCAGATCAAGCACTTACCAAATCCAGATCAAGTGTTTACTTATACCAGATCAAGTCTTTTAAATCTGCTTCAAGTCCCCTATGTAGGTCATGCCCCCTATGAATATTAATGAGCTAGCCATGCCCTCTATAAATACTAATGAGGTAGGCCCACCCCCTATGAATACTCATTAGGTAGGCCCATCCCCTATGAATACTAATGAGATAGGCCAAACACCTATGGATACTAATGAGGTAGGCCCACCCCCTTTGAATAATAATGAGATAGACCACATTCCCTCTGAATACTAATGAGATAGGCAAATCCCAATTAATCCATTGTGTAAATAAATCCATTGATCCTCTGAACTATGGTCCAAACATATACCTTAGTCCTTTAGTCCATTGTGTTAACCAATCCCTTGACCCATAAATCTGTTAATGTCATAATCCTATAATCCATTGCGTAAACAAATTTATTAATCTTTTTAACTATTAACCAAACAAATCCCTTAATATTTGAAGTTTTAATTTCTTGTACACACAAATCTCTTAACCCATTAACCACTTGTGCAAACAAATCCCTTAATCCTTTAACTCTTGTTCACACAACTCCATTAATCCTTCAGTCGCTTTAATCTTTAATCTCTTAATCCTGTAAACCTTTTAAATTATACAGGTCGGTTGCGTCATTCTGATTGTTCAGTTTTTATTATCCTCTGATTGGTCAGTTTTTACTGACCACTGATTGGTTGAAATTTATAACCCCAATTATGTTGGTTAAAGAGGTAAAAGGACTATTGGCTGAAATTTATATCTCATTAGTATTCATAGTAGGTGGAGCCTAACTCATTTGTATTCATATGGAGTGTTGCCTACCTCATTATTATTCAATGCGGGTGTGGCCTACCTCATGAGTATTCATAGGAATGTGGCCTACATAGGGGGCATGTCCTAAATAGGGGGCGTGGCCCAAGGAGTGTGGACAGAAATAGAGAGATCCTATGCAGTACCACAAAGTAGTAGCAAACATTCACATAATCCAGCTCAAGTACTTATCAAATACTGATCAAGTACTTACCAAATCCAGAACTGTCCCCCACCTCGAATTTTGCCAAATATAGCACCTGCTTGCTTACTGAAGTGAACATCACAACACCAGAAGCTTGACCTTTACCCAAAATCCCCTTCCCCCCCCCCCCTCCATAGTTTTTCCAGGCTACAGCCCAAAGAGGAACATTCCCATATTTTGCAAGTTAATGGCTGATGACATTTTCCAGTTTTAATAATTTATGGAACTAGCTTATGAAAACAGCGATGCTGTGTTGCGAAGTGTCATGAAAACATGAACTTTAGTTTGCTGCGCAAGATGCTTTGACTAGTTAATATGTCAGGAGTCGAAGTTTTGTGACCAAAAATTGTTTGTCTCACCAAATAAATACAGGCTGATGTATTAGTAATAACACAAAATCAATCTGTATACATAAAACCAAATATATTTGTTCATAAAGACTTGAATATAATCTCAATGATATTCTTTAACAGCCACAGAGATGTTCCACTTCAAATGAATGAGGTCACAACAGACCTACATGTAAAAAAACAAACAATAATAAAGAAGATTATCCTTTCAAAAAAGGATTTAATCCGGTATTTTTCAATAAGTAAAAAGTTTTCAAAAGTTTTATTATAGATTGGTATACAATAATTGCACACTGACCACTCCAAGTGAGATCTGGACATAGAGGTCCAGTAATGCTCTAATCTAATCTCATCTAATACTCTCATTTTCTTTTCTTCTTTTTTAAGTTTAAAATTCTTTATTTTGAACATGAAAATATACATGAAATTTTCGCACATTTTTACACATTAAACCCAGAAGGGCTTGATAACAGGCAGAGAATCAAACATTAACAATTTATAAATATCTAACAGTAAATGAAAAAAAAATAGTTCGTTAGAAATTAACAAAATAGGTTCCTTGCAAACACGACCACTTTTGAATAATATTAGCAACCACTCATTGGGACAATATTTGACAAAAAATGTTCCAAAACAGATTGTGTAAATGTTTAGACAACATTCTATAATATAATTTAAATGGTTAAACTATTTTGATAATGTTTCTTGATGATATGATTTATAATATTGCCACAAGCATTTCTAGGGTCCACACTTTCATATTGTTACATTATGCTCAAATAATATTTCCACAATATTATTTAACTTTCATAATGTGGATGTTGTAAAAATATCTGCGCCATATTTAAAAAAATATATATTAAACACATTGCAAGAATCATTTTATTCATCTTATGAAAATGTGTTCTGCCATTATTTCAATAATGTTTTGTTGCTGCAACTATTTCTAGGTCCACACTGTCATAATGTTACATTATGCTCAAATAATATTGTCACAACATCAGGTAAATGATAATAATATATTATGTATGTTGTAATGATGTCTGTGCAATATTTTAAAATATCATTAAAAACATTGCTGCAATGTTTTTATTCACATTATGAAAATATTAATTTAAATTTACAAGCACCATCTGAGATCATATGCATCTGGTAGCCATTTTGATATGTAGAGATTTTTCAAGTCTCAGCAATAAAATCCAGGAACATCTGTGAAATAGGTTGGTAGTTTTATTATTTTTTGTAGCGTTGTCAGTGATAAGTCATTGTAGAAACAAATGAAGATTAATTCCCTTCGAAATGTGATTTTTTTGTTGCCCGGTCAGCCCCTCAAGAATTTGCAACACCATAAACGGATGACAACATAGTCACTGATGTCATAAAAATGTAAATAATATATAGCTTATGCTGAGTTTCAATTAAAAAAATTTTTATATTATTATAATTTTCAGAGGTGTATACTGATGTAGAAGTGGACCTAATCATGAGCCTGGCTGACAACAAGACATGATGTGGAGAGATACATCACTGTCAATGCTCACCAAGTATTGCCATTTATATATTCAGTATTAAAAGAACTAATTGCAGTTTTGTTGATGTTGATAACTGCCAGATATTGCTCATTTGAAAATAATGATTTTTCTACTTATTCCAGACATGTTGCTGTTATAATTTATATATTAAATCTAAATCATGTTTTAAAATATTGTCAACATCTTTGTTCTTAATATTTGGAAAATATTGCTTAAAAGGGTTCAGGGTCCACACTTCAATCTTGTGATAATATTTTCTGCAAATAGTCACAGTATTTGTTCAATACACTAATATCAATGTCATCAGTATCTTCTGGCTATATTTCAGAGAAACATGTGCAATAATGTTTCTACTGTGGACACTTTAATGTGGTGACAATATGATCTGCAATACTCTCAAAATGTTAGTTAAACATGTCAATGCTGTATAAATATTCTCACAATATTGCATTGGAAGGATTACTGATATAAATAATCTGATTGTTCTAACAATATATTCATAATGTTTTTGGGAATATTATAAGAAATGTTGCCGCACACTTTTCTAGGGTCCACACTTTTATACTGCGACAATGTGATCTACAATATTGTGACAATATTATACAAATTTTGTGATAAGATTGTCACAATATGCTTGTGTTTGCAGGGTTTACCCAAATATACATTTGTCATGTAAATTGAATACAATGTACATGACAAAACAATTTACAGACAGTAACAATTATATGTCTTTAATTTAAGGTAAGTAAAATTCAGTGTGCAGACCACCAGCAGAGAAAGAAGCCTAGCATTACTTCTACTGTTCCCACTAGGTGGCTGCATGTTGACTTTCTAATACAGGCAGACAGCTAGATAGCTAGGCAAACAGACAGGCAGGCAGCGCGACAGACAGACATACAGACAGCTAGACAGCTAGACAGCTAGGCAGACAGAAAGGCAGGCAGCACGACAGACAGACAGACAAACATAACATCAAAGGACTCTTCTGTTTCGGGAGGTGTAGCTAAAATACAGCAAATTATGTGAAAAATAAATTAAATAATCCTTTAATAATGTTCATTCAAGTCCCTTTTATGTATATATATTAAGAGCTAGTAAGGCATACTATATTTTATATTATTTTAGCATATCATCATACAACCCTACCCTGTTCAACCTGCATTGAAATGTACCACACTTGTATCATGTGATTAGCTCATGATCGTTAATTACAGTCAAAATTAAAATCATTCACAAAAGTTTACCATTTTGCTAAAGCCAGATAACATAACACATTACTAGTTAATATTGTTATATATTTAGGTGTCATGGGGCACATCAATAAGGGTATGACTCATAAGAATTATTTGGTTGAGTATTTGTTTAATATGAGTGTGTATAATCCCACATCTGTGATGGGGAAGAGTATAAGAAATGTGTGCCATTTGTATGATATTAAGATAAGTGATCTATATTTGATGGATTATAACTATCTGAAGAGCTGTTTGTTAAAGAAATATTACAATAATATAAATCAGGAGGATGTTAGAGTAGGAATGCAGATCAATGAACTTGTTATTAGAGATAGGTTGGAAATTGACGAATGTAATTTTACTAAGCAAGAGGTAGTGTCCATCATAGAGTTTCTTTGCACCAATTGATATCTTGAACAGAGGCAGTGCTATAGTATTTGCAGGGTGTTAGATACAAACCTTTCCGCTACAATCTGCTAGGTGGCACATGAGTGGCGTTGCAACAGATAGTTAGTTTTTCAGTGGTTTTAAATAAAATAATTATTGGAGACACAAACGTTGTATGTATAATTTTGGTTAATTTCTGGTCGATAAATGCTTTCAAATGACTATAAAAGTAAAATCAGATTCTTATACAGGTTTTATTTCTGTTTCATTCAATTGAACCACACTTGTGGTATTTTGTAGTATTTTGAATACATATTCGTCAATAAACGTCACGCGAGTTCACAAGCCTCGTTATCGTTATTACGTCATTAATACAGGGTGATTTTATTATAAAGATAAATAATAATAGGGTTAGAACAATGTGATATTTTCAGCAAATGATAATGCACTAACATTATTGACATAACAACCACGTCCACTGTCTATTAGTATAGTAATCCATCAATATAGACAGCAAAAAAGATTGGAGATAAAAGTCTGCCTTGCTTTACACCATTAGTTGATATAAGATTATAAGATGATAAGACTACACATTTTTCCATATCACGTTCAATTTCTGAGTAGAATACAAGTGTAATAACACCCTAAGAATTGGGGCTGAGGTAACAGACTATAACAAGACATCTAGAAATAAAGTATACACATGAGACTTGTTTAATTTGTAATAGTTAATTGTTTCCAACAACAAAAAATACACAGATCTTTGATGACAATCGTTCTTTGAATCCAAGTTGCATGCCAGAGCTACGAAGTTTCGAATTTTCCTTTCGCAACACAATGAGATAAACAGACTTTACTTTAGTGAATCACTGTCATATACACATTTGACTAATCATTTGATGAAGAGGAAATATGCCTACTGATTTTTCTTTTGATAATTTAAGCTTTGAACGTGTGAGAATGGATTTAACCAACTTTTACTGTAAGCCATTATTTTAGATCAACTATGATGTGACATAATCATTTAAGATTAGTATTAATGTTATTATTCAATTTTTCATTTGTTTCTATGACAACCTTGTGTTTAGGCATACTTTTTAATGCCATTTGGTTTATGATTTCCTCATCAAAATGTATTACTGTATTTCTCATGGAGGGAGGCTTAGGACAGGGTTACTTTGAAGAAATGACAGCCATATTTGCTTAGAAAAAATGACAGTCACATTTTTGTCCACATAGCAAGAACAACACGTCATTCACATGATTGTACTCTGATTATGTGCTGATTATAACAACATGTTTATTTCAAATCTATCCTCATTATTATGATCGCATCAGAGTCATGTGACCCAATTTCAGAGTTATGTATACCTACATTACTTTTCGCTAAAGGTAGGGTGGCCCAGTTCTCCTGCCTGTCCAGTTCTCCTTACCGCACCAGTGAAAGAAGGGAAAATTTCAGAAAACATCAACATGTAAGGACATTTGGAGAAACACCATGGTAATACTAAAATCATTTTGGCAAAAGCAACATTAGATGGTGCCAATTTGGAGAAAAATTGGCATGATTGGAGAAATATCAGGATAGGATGGTTGAACGGGCACAATTCTGGGGAAATACCCAGCCAAACATGGAGATATTACTGACATCTATAGAGTGAATGACCCAAACAGACTGCTTCAAGCACAGGCTTGTATTTTTCCCTGTTTCCCCTAAATAACTTCATTTTTATTGTCTGCTACTCAGCTAATAACCACATTTCGTCAAGATTTTGGGCACTTCAGGTCTATGTTATACAGAAAAAGGCTATTTTGTATGATATAAACCTAAACATAAAAAAACTATATTTTGGAGAGAAGCAAGCTATTTCTGTACGATACAGACCTAAAGTGCCCAAAAAACTTCCCTCAACTCCCCAAAGTTTGCCAAAATTCCCAAATGCTGAGGTGGGGGGGAGGGGTGGTGTTCAAGCCCCCTACCCCTACGCCTTTGCTTCACTATCACTCAAAATAGTGGACACCAATCATCTGAGATACGTCATGCCTGCAATATGCCTTGAGCTCACATTCCTGAGTTGCTTTTTTATAATTGAATGATCCACAACGCGCATCCGCCTGGCACATCTCAACACATCGAATTAGTGGAACGGTGAACTGAGCAATGTCGTATCCCAAAACGCCCACGTTCTGTTTTCTGTCAAATTTCGTGATGACAAAATCGGAGACATTGAGAGACAATTTGCAGTCTGAAAATAAACAGTTTATCAAAAAGACAGTTGTATTATGGTGCAGTAATGCCAGAACTTTGATCTCTTATCTCTAAATACAAGCTGTTTCATTTCTCATATTTGATTAATTGCTTTTTTTGCATTACCTATCAATTATTTCACTTCAGAAGACATCAAAGTGAGGATTTAATTTACAACTAACCGAGATGATGCCATGTGTAAAAAATATTTGGAACTTATTAATCACAAGATTATCTATCCTTGGGCAGACCTACAGTTTCAGATTCCTGCCATGAATTAGATCTTCAGATACACGTGTTCTGGTGGAGAAATACTAAATATAGCAATATTCTATTTGTTAGCTAAATATGGGCTTTATATCCAGCCAAGCCAACTCACTCTATGAAATTTAATTTTGGCGTTCATTAGCAAAATTTGTTGTGAGAGGCCCCAGTATTTTTAGTATACAAATGTATGCAAATAAAGGTCTCATTAATATTGAAAGATATTCTGAAAGACTTACTGTATTTCAAGACAGAGCATGTTGGTCCTTCATGGATGGGTGCACAAGCTCCTGGGCAAGTTCCGTTGATACTGTTGCAAGTGACCATGTTCTCACAGTGACATCGGCCCATGCAGTTTAGTCCATACCAAGAAGAAGGGCAGGCTGAATGTAAGAGGGACATGAGTAACTTCTCTTGAACAGCTTACACCATTTTTGTTATTGAATAAATAAGTATTTACTAAAGTCTGAAGCTCCATAAATCTCAAACCAGAGATATGGGTCTTTATATCCAATAAAACTTTAAGTTTAATTACTAAAATACTGCATTGAATAACCTCTGCTCCACCATTTTTCTTGGAATTTGTAATGTGACAAGCTGCCACTAATAGTTACACCCAATGGCATGACATCATCAAACAATGGATGAAGACATCGCAAACTTCCAAAATTAATGCCACTTTGAGCCGATTTCAAGGAGCTTGGAAAGAATAATCATTTAGGGATAATTTTTTCGATTTTCTTAATTTGCAAAATCTTTATTGGTGATTTTGTAACGAGGCAACAGTTTTTGAAATTACATAAGAAATAACAGTGCCAAAATTTTCATATATCCTGATGTTTAAGAACATTCACGTTGCAATAACTCTCATACAAGTAAATATTTCATAGAAAAGAAGTAGATCTTGCAATAGGACGATGCTGCTGCATCCAATGGTGCTTACGACAAATTAACTAACATCTCCATTTTATTTTAGAATATTAAATGAGCCTATACATCACTGACAAATATCACGGTCAGTTATATTGCCTGGCAAATACTGCAGAAGCTAACAGAATACGAATATGAGGCACAGAAGAAAGTCATGAACCTCATTAATTTTGTCGCTTCGTAATACATTTTATTGCACAGCTCCTTCAAGTTTGACTAAATTCAAGTTGCTCGGTAATAAAGTGAACTATGAAGCCACGATGCTAATGACATTCATGATGTTTGTCTGTGCCTCATTTTCATATTCTCTAGTATTTTTCAGGCAATGCAACTGACAGTGATATTTGTCAGTGTCACTCAGTGATATTTGATATTATAAAATAAAATGGTGATATTAGTTTATTTGCCATAAGCGCCATTGGATGCAGCACTGAGTGTGGTTGGCATGAATGGTTCTTGCCAAATTAACTAATTAACCTGCCAGGTCAGCTGATTTGGCAGTAAGTGCTATTGGCTGTAACAGTTGCCATAAGCATTGAAACATTTCACTATATTTGTGTTTAACCCTGTTCAATTCATTTGGTGACTACACAGTTTTAGTTTTGTTCATAATGGCATTATTTAATAATATATTTGCTTAGCTGTTATAACTTTTGATCATTATCATGATATGTGCTCTGCACTGTTACCCTGAATGAACATATGTTTTCGATGCTAGTCATAAAATGGCTTATTTCTGGTTTCATTCTGTGTAGGATAATGATGTCCATCTCTAATTTACAAATGAATTGAGCCATCGAGAAGGTGCAATTTACACCATCAAGTTTATTGCCATAAGAGCATCTTACGATCAAAGGACAATTATTTCAGACTATATATGCAGCACATCAAACACTGCTATATTTTATCAAGTGACAACTGATTACTCTATAGAAAAATATAGGATGTAAAGCTATACTCCACCCCCACTCCACTCTACAGAAGTTCAGCCACTTTTCATATTATACAGTGGTCTTCTGCAGCAGGTCATCAGAAAATATAAATTTAAATCAGTGTTTTTTGCACACCAAGAGATCAACTGTTTACTGCATTTCCTATGTTCTTTCTTATTGCAACACTATACCTTATTTATGACATTACGAGTGTACAATAAATATAATAACAATGATTTAAGTTTACCCTTGTCACAAACTCCTCCTGGTACAGATGTCATCCATCCAGCAGCACAGGATCCAGGGCAGACCCCAGTTGTCATGTTACATTGAACATCATTCAAACAATTGCAGGGTAGACAGTCCATGCCGTAATGTGATGACAGGCAGGCTGAAAGAAAGTATTCATCAGATAAGATACAATAAGATAAGTTATGAAAGATAAGATACTTATTTATTGATTTATAAAATATATTTATACAGGGTAACATATTCAGTATAAAAACTGTTTTACAATACGGCCCTGATGGATAAAACAGAAATAGAAATGGACATTTAAAGAGGTAAAAATAGAATAAAAACATAAAGTAATTAAAAGGACTGGCATGCTGTTGATTAGTACAAAACATTGATAAAGTAGGCTTTACATTTGGCTTTAAAAACATTAATGTTATCACAACATTTAACATCACCAGGAAGACTGTTCCATATAATAGGACCTCTAACAGTAAAAGCATTGCTGCTAAAAGCAAAATTAGCATAAGGTATATGTATGTATACGATAAGATACGATAAGATACAATTAGATACAATGAGAAAGGATGAGATAAGATGAGATAAGATGAGATAAAATGAGATAAGATGAGATAAGATACAATTAGATACAATGAGATAAGATGAGGTAAGATGAGATAAGATGAGGTAAGATGAGGTAAGACAGGATAAGATGAGGTACAATTAGATACTTTGGATACAATTAGATAGAATTAGATAAGATGAGATAAGATGAGATAAGATGAGATAAGATGAAGTAAGATGAAGTAAGATGAGGTAAGATGAGGTAAGATGAGGTAAGATGAGGTAAGACAGGATAAGATGAGGTACAATTAGATACTTTGGATACAATTAGATAGAATTAGATAAGATGAGATAAGATGAGATAAGATGAGATAAGATGAGGTAAGACAGGATAAGATGAGGTACAATTAGATACTTTGGATACAATTAGATAGAATTAGATAAGATGAGGTAAGATGAGGTAAGATGAGGTAAGATGAGGTAAGACAGGATAAGATGAGGTACAATTAGATACGTTGGATACGATTAGATACAATTAGATACAATGAGATAAGATGAGATAAGATGAGATAAGATGAAGTAAGATGAGGTAAGATGAGGTAAGATGAGGTAAGATGAGGTAAGATGAGGTAAGACAGGATAAGATGAGGTACAATTAGATACGTTGGATACGATTAGATACAATTAGATACAATGAGATAAGATGAGATAAGATGAGATAAGATGAAGTAAGATGAGGTAAGATGAGGTAAGATGAGGTAAGATGAGGTAAGATGAGGTAAGACAGGATAAGATGAGGTACAATTAGATACGTTGGATACGATTAGATACAATTAGATACAATGAGATAAGATGAGATAAGATGAGATAAGATGAGGTAAGATGAGGTAAGATGAGGTAAGACAGGATAAGATGAGGTGAAATTAGATACGTTGGATACAATTAGATACAATTAGATACAATTAGATAATATGAGATAAGATGAGATTAGATGAGGTAAGATGAGGTAAGATGAGGTAAGACAGGATAAGATGAGGTACAATTAGATACGTTGGATACGATTAGATACAATTAGATACAATGAGATACAATGAGATAAGATGAGATAAGATGAGGTAAGATGAGATAAGATGAGATAAGATGAGGTAAGATGAGGTAAGACAGGATAAGATGAGGTACAATTAGATAAGTTGGATACGATTAGATACAATTAGATACAATGAGATAAGATGAGATAAGATGAGATAAGATGAGGTAAGATGAGGTAAGATGAGGTAAGACAGGATAAGATGAGGTACAATTAGATACGTTGGATACAATTAGATAAGATGAGATAAGATGAGATAAGATGAGATAAAATGAAGTAAGATGAGGTAAGATGAGGTAAGATGAGGTAAGATGAGGTAAGACAGGATAAGATGAGGTACAATTAGATACGTTGGATACGATTAGATACAATTAGATACAATGAGATAAGATGAGATAAGATGAGATAAGATGAAGTAAGATGAGGTAAGATGAGGTAAGATGAGGTAAGATGAGGTAAGACAGGATAAGATGAGGTACAATTAGATACGTTGGATACGATTAGATACAATTAGATACAATGAGATAAGATGAGATAAGATGAGATAAGATGAGGTAAGATGAGGTAAGATGAGGTAAGACAGGATAAGATGAGGTGAAATTAGATACGTTGGATACGATTAGATACAATTAGATACAATTAGATAATATGAGATAAGATGAGATAAGATGAGGTAAGATGAGGTAAGATGAGGTAAGACAGGATAAGATGAGGTACAATTAGATATGTTGGATACGATTAGATACAATTAGATACAATGAGATACAATGAGATAAGATGAGATACGATGAGGTAAGATGAGATAAGATGAGATAAGATGAGGTAAGATGAGGTAAGACAGGATAAGATGAGGTACAATTAGATAAGTTGGATACGATTAGATACAATTAGATACAATGAGATAAGATGAGATAAGATGAGATAAGATGAGGTAAGATGAGGTAAGATGAGGTAAGACAGGATAAGATGAGGTACAATTAGATATGTTGGATACGATTAGATACAATTAGATACAATGAGATTCAATGAGATAAGATGAGATAAGATGAGATAAGATGAGGTAAGATGAGGTAAGATGAGGTAAGACAGGATAAGATGAGGTACAATTAGATACGTTGGATACGATTAGATACAATTAGATACAATGAGATAAGATGAGATAAGATGAGGTAAGATGAGATAAGATGAGGTAAGATGAGGTAAGACAGGATAAGATGAGGTACAATTAGATACGTTGGATACGATTAGATACAATTAGATACAATTAGATACAATGAGATAAGATGAGATAAGATGAGATAAGATGAGATAAGATGAGGTAAGATGAGGTAAGATGAGGTAAGACAGGATAAGATGAGGTGAAATTAGATACGTTGGATACGATTAGATACAATTAGATACAATGGCGTTCTGTCCTGTCGAGAGATGGAGCTACGACCACACCGGTCTTGCTATTGTTCAATGACGTCATCCAACTATAACGTCATCAAATGCACTGATTGACCTTTTGTTGATGACGTCATTGAACAATAGCAAGACCGGTGTGGTCGTAGCTCCATCTCTCGACAGGACAGAACGCCATTAGATACAATTAGATAATATGAGATAAGATGAGATAAGATGAGATAAGATCAGGTAAGATGAGGTAAGATGAGGTAAGACAGGATAAGATGAGGTACAATTAGATACGTTGGATACGATTAGATACAATTAGATACAATGAGATAAGATGAGATAAGATGAGATAAGATGAGGTAAGATGAGATAAGATGATTTATTAGTAGTAAGATAGGTAAGTTTTAAAGATCCATCATTGCCTGTTATATCTGAATTACATTTTAACAATATTTAACATGAACAAGTTGCTTGAAAAGCCAGAATACAGCATGTGGCGTCTTTAAGTGCCACTGTGATGAAAATGCTTCAGGCATGATGACACAAAAGATAAGTCGAAATGAAGAGATCATAAGCAAAATGTCAACAATATGTTACATTTTCCTGAGCACATACATTTAAAGGCACTGACAATTTATGATCTCAACAATGTCAAACTGAGATGTAGGTCATGATTAGTGTCCATGCAGTTACATTATTTAAGCCATTTATTTGTTAAAAGTGTAACATGTTTTGGCCACCATGATAAATTGTTTTACTGTACCTGCCCTGAATACAGCAATGTGCCCACTTCCACCACAGTGAATACCATCTTCACATAGTTGGGGACAATCACCAGGATTAAGCAATGTACGTCCCTCATATTGCCATTGCAAGTCAGATCCACAATAGCATTCCCTACCACCATCCTGTAATATAACAAAATACAGTAATGTGTCATTACCATAGCATTTTCTTACATTTGTTTCAGTAATGACCTGCTGTTACGGTGATGACTTGTCAAATGTACTTTAAAATTACTGTATAACTTGTTTATATGTATTTTCAGTAATGTACCATGTTTTTTGCAATCTTTTTACACAAGAAGCTGTAATATATATATATATATATATATATTAGTCTTGGCAGATAACGTTTGCTGTCAATATCATGACACATTTTGCTGACATCTTTTATAATTATCAACTTATTAACAACAATTTTTTACGAAACCTAAATTCACATAACAAGTGTCTTTCCAACCATATATAAGTCATCTACAGTAGCAACATATACTTGTCATACTTTTCAGAAAATTGTCAATATTGTTTGTTCTTGCCGAATGGCTTTTGAAAATAAAAGGTAATTTTGAGGGTTTTTGGCAATTTTCTACTTTTATTAGGATCTGCTTTGAAAAATTCTATCTTTTAAATTCCGTATAGTTATTTTTTCACAATATTTTGTGGCTGTTTTGGTAATGACAAAAATGGCAAAATGTTATTTGTAACTCCAATAAATTGGCAAAAGGATCATTCTTGCTTTGGCTTTATTTATAGGGAATCTTCCCTTTAAACTACCATTTTTTGGAATCCAATGTAACTTTGCCAGAAACATCCAAGCTTAAGTCATAAAAACCTCTCTATTGAGGCCATTTGAGGTAGAATACATATATGGGAAAGTGTGTTGAGGGAAGGACATTTTGCTCTATTGCCCATTACTGTAACCAATTTATGACTGTTGAGTGACCTCTAAGGCAATGAAATTTCAGCTTAACATTTAAGCCGAAAATGCAGAAATTTCTTTGTTTTTAAATAACTAGTTAACAAGTAATTGCAGCTAGGTGCAATTCCACACTTCTCTATGGTAAAGACGGGCTGCCACATCATTTATGATCAAATGACCCTACCAGTCTTGGGTGAATTGTAGTAATGGCATAAATGCCATAGGCGATATCCGAAAATGTATTAATTTGTACAATGTTACTGAAAAGGATGTTGATGTTATATACGTTCAAGAAACAGAATAACTCAGTTATTTCAAAAAAGGATTTATTATTTAAGATTCTCTAGTAGGCAAACCTTGCCTAAGTTAAATTCAAGTATGATTAGACCCCCTGATTTTCTTAGATGTACACAGAGAATGTTATTTAAATAGGACCTATTAGAAAGCACTGTGAAATTCAACATTCCAGTACATGAAATGCGAATCATGCAAAAGGCAAATTATACTTATGCAATGTAACTGTGTGTTTGAGTGTTCAAGTTATGCTGGTATTTGATAGATGTACTCACCATTATACCAGCATATCGAGTTCCTCTCTTTTTGCACAATACGGTGCATTCAGTGACGTTAAGCGTTGATCCTTGTCCAACCCTTTCTGGAATTCCAAGAACGTGAGGAGGCGAATTAGCCTTCCAACAACTGATGAATCTTTCGTCCAAGCGAGTTATGTCTGGGCATGAATAATGAAAACTCAGTATGTATTTATTATGTTTATAACAGCCCCTACACGTGGCCAAGGGTAATAAACATTTGATGCACAGCCCAAAGAGCACCATCAGCACCACTGATACACTCAATGACATTGAAATTTGCCACAACATTGAGATTCACCCCCCTCCTAAGACAGTTTATTGCAAGTTCAGAATTTCAATGTCGTGCAAATTTCAATGCGCCGAGTCTGAAAATATTTGGCGCCGACTGTATTTATGCTGTGAGAGTAAATGTAAATTTGAGTCACGATGTGTCTTTGAATTCTCATCTATCTTTATACTCTATTCATTAATATGGAGTAATGTAGTCATAGCCTCCAGAAGACAACTGCAGATAGATGGTGTGTCCTTGAAGCAGGTGGCAAGTTTAAATTGTGGTCTATCTACAGAAGTTAACAGGGCTCTACAGTCACGGTCAGGAAATTTGGCAGTCAAAATTTCGAAATAAAATTAATCAACAGTCAGCACCGGCGGCTGTCTAACTACAACTTTTCTAAATAGGTTAAGTCTCGACAGGGGCTGTTACAGAATGAGGAAAACCTTGCACTCACTGTCAATAACATTGTAAAGTCGCTGACCCCGAGAAACTTACTGATGGCAACTGTAAGTTAAGCTTGTAAAAGCTTGAGCATTTGTTGGGATGATAACATACCTGATATCAGTTTGTAGACAGCTAGCAGTCTCCACATTCCACCTCCTTGACCACAATGAAAATTGGAACACCAGCTGCAATCTCCTGAGGAGCCATATCTATCGAAACCTCCATTGCCGCAATAGCATTCCAAACCATTTCCGCCCTTGAAGTAAGGCAATACGGAGGAAAAATACCTAAAGGTTACTGACTTCAAAGCATATAAGAACAGACAATAAAAATGGTGCACACTTGCTAGGAGAATGTGCTTTGCATGCTAGGGGGAGTAGGGGAAAAGGCAGACTGTTTAATGTCTGAATGACCTCACAAACAAAGAAAAAACTGCAGTGCCGGCAATCAAATAACATTATACTCCACTTGGATGCTTTTCCTATTGTTCTGAGTGGGCAATAAACAACAAAAATGTTAGTTAATTCCAAACTGAACTTGATTCACATAATATATAATAACGGCCTTTAAGCAAAACAAACAAACAAATCAGTATATACGCCTTATGGAGTATAATTTGTCTTTGGAATGTAAGCAACAAACATATTAGTTAACTCCTCCTATTTGGGATATTAATAATAGCAGTTAAACATATCAAACAGTAAAACAAATAGTAAATATGTCTAGTTAAGTTATATTTCTCATTGTCAGGAGTTAACTGATATGTTTGTTGCTTATACAGTGTATCCCTCCATCTTAGATGACCAACAAAATGTTAGTTAACTCCGTCCTATTCGGGATATAACTATTACATATACTGGCCTCTTATGACATCATTGGAAATTGTAGCATTCGGGTTTTTTTCACCTTCAGAGCTTGGACAGACCTTCAGTGCTTGTTGACTTGAAAATTGTAAATTTTCTTCATACATTTGTTTTGAATTGAAGTCATGTAGTGATGTTGCATTGTAACTTAAATATCAATTGACAGAACTACAGTTAGTTTCATTAAAAACGACCCGTCAAATTGAACCCAGCCAAAGTTGACATAGCTGGCTAATAAGATATTAAATTGATTTCTTATATTTGCCAGTGTTTACACTTTTCTGTTGATAAAAGTAAGCTATCTGCATGTTTAAACCACAGCAACAGCCATCTAGAATCGACCGTTTTTTATGAAACTAACCGATTCGGTAGATATTTTACGGACTTGGCAGTGAGTTTTTTATTACCCACTCGGGGCATTGAGGATTGCGTATATAATGCAATAAATTCCCCCAGAATTCCCAGCGCTTACACATGTTGTAAAGTGCAGCCCCTGGCAACCACTTATTATATGTCAGTTAGAATTATATGACAGGTGCATTATTGTACACTCCTCGTTACACTCGCCCTAGGCAAAGGATGTACATGCATGTCAGTTAGAATTGTATGTCGGGTGAAGTGATTGTACACTCCTCGTTACACTTGCAAAGGATGTACACACAGGTCAGGCATTATTGTACACTCCTCATTACACTTGCCCTAGGCAAAGGATGTACATACATTTCAGTAGAATTATGTTAGGTACATTGATTGTGTGCACTCTGCATTACACTTGCCTTGAGCGTTTTTGTTGCTCTAGTAATTGCTTAATATATTGTTTGCTCTTCATTACACCTGCCCTATGCAGGCCTCTGCTCATGTGTGACCTAAATGCAGTTGTTATGTGTTCCCATCATTTCCATGTGCTAGTCACTGCTCTGCTCACATGTGTCAGTTATTTTCTCATTACTCATGTTTAGCCTTATACTTAATTAGCCTGCTGCAAGGAACATTGATTATATTATTAGTATTGATTACATTATCAATTGATTGACTGTATTATTAATTAATTGATTGAGTCACTAGTTGATAATATTGATCACATTATCAATTGATTGACTATATCATTAATTGATTGATTAAGTCATTAATTGATTGATTGCTTATGTCCAATTGTCAATTGATGGATTGTATTATTCATTTGTTCTTCATATTGATTTATTGTCAGTATTATGTGAGTGCATTGCCCTGTTAGGATGCCTCACTGTTGAGTCCTAAATTGTGGGAGGAGCTTACTAACTTTCCCTCCAAAACTTTCCCTCCAAAACTGCTGACCAAGCCAAAGTTGACACTCAGCACAATAGCCCATTGTGACTTGAGCTATAAATAGCCTCAGCACAATGCAGAGCACTGCAGGGGGTCCACTTTTGCTCCATTGTCTTAGCTGCCCTAATCCCTGGCAGAATTTGGAGAAAGATGCTGGTTGCAACCCTGTTTGGGGGAGGTATCACCCCATGGAATGTGGAGTTTACTGTGTTGTGATTGGTTGATAATTCCCTCTCAGCCCTGCTGGGGGGAAACTGCATGAATTGTACCTTTAATACATATACCCTGTGCACAATAAAAATATCAGTTTCATCTTGCCAGCTGAGGAAGCAAAACCACTCTTGTGTTATTACTTGTACACTTTGGACTCTGCATATATTGTGCTTACTGCACTTTGGACTCTGCCCACTTTGGAACTGGGAGAACTTGACTTGCTTCAAGCTGAGATGAGACTCAGTTGAAAGTCTGCATTTTCAAGTCACTCTGACTTTATGCTGTTTACTTGGAGATGAGCAGCTTGGACTTGGAAATGTCATTATATTGGAGTCTTTAATGACATGGACTTTTACAATGTGGTCATCAAACTTGGCCAGGTCATCGAAATTTGTCACCCTTGACAATCACAATTACACACCTTGCAATTTCATAACTTGTTACTAAATTAACTTTATACATTGTTTACAATGTTCTGGCACTTTACAGGCATCTAAGAAGTATTTTTTAACAGCTTGTTTAGCCTGGCCAAATTTGATGACCCCAAGCTTCTTGTACGACAGATTACAGATCACGTACTCTCGTAAGTAAAATGCGCTATGCGAGCTGATTACATCATGAACAGAGAACAATCGGCGACTATTGTGTGACATCATTCTGACTGATTATGACGTCATATGCCATAAATATGGTAAATATTTAGCTCCATTTGCCCATTATGACAATAAAATAATGTGGAAATGAAATTTTAATGTGTTGCTCACATGAAATAGGCAAATATACGCACTTGACTGGATATTTCGGAATGAATTTGATATTTTATTATCCATCAGGGCTGTTAAAGAACTCCGGCGTGTATGCAGGCTGGCAAAAGGAGGCACAGCATTTACAATGTGAATTGTAGGGAGTGGCGCTTCTTGGTAATATTCTTTGCTTATACATTGAGCAAAGTCATTCTCTGCTCCCTTATGGATGCAGGAAGCAATACATAAACAAGTCAATGATGTCAGAACACAGACAACAATCACCAATGGAAAGACAACATCAATTGTGACGTCACTGGTTATTGTTTTTTCTGGTAAATATTAGCCTCTGGTACTTTTTTTTCAATGTTTTTGTGGAGAGATATGGAAAATAATGATTTTCAAAGGTGCATAATAGAAGGAATCCTGAAGTTGTAAGGCAAATATTGAAGTTGAGATAAGTTGTAAAAGGATGTGACACGCAATACCAATATGAGCTCACATAATCTAGACTCTATAAAGATTGTTAATTGTTTGGCCAACATGTAATAAAAGGTTTAAGCCTACTATCTCACTTTTGTAAGAAATTTCAAGAAAAAATAAGTTATAAAATTATAAGAAAAATGGTAGAGAGCACACAGTCAACATGTATCAAAATTTAGTAAAAATGTAACAGTGTCTACAGAGTCAGTAAAAACGTCCCAAAAAAAGAGCTCTTTTACTCGAAGCATAGTCAGAGGGATTTTTATAGTGTTGTGCGGCAGAGTATGGGTTTATGGCAATCCGGTATACCGGATTACGGATGACAGTTAATCATTATGTTTGGGGATTTCCTCACTGGTTTGGCAGAGAGGATAAGGTTTCCGAGACTGAACAGTCCTCTTCTCAAATGTTATTCAAGAAATGGCTGACCATTCTTCCACTTGAACCGGTTTAGTAGGTCATTACAATAAATGAAGGAAGTCAAAGTCAGAAGATAAGATTCCAATAATGTATTCTGATAAGTCCAGCATAGTAATGAAGTGATTACTTGAGTAGCTCAAGACATTGGATATCCAAAGAAAACACTGCAATTTAGACTAATCTATCTTAACTTCAGGAAAATGAGCACTTCTGACTTCTGTTCTTGATGCTCTTCTGCTACTGCAGCTACTCTTATTGCTACTACTGCAGGACCTAAGCTGCAGGTCTATTTATACCATAGCCCTAGTGGGAAATCAGTGAATTAATGCAAGGAACTGCCCCACCTAGGGAATTTTGATAGAGCCTTTTCATTTAAATTCTGTGACCACTATAAAACTGTATTTACTTGACAAATCTTGAAAACAACTGTTTCAGACAATATGATGCCATATAAACGTCACTATATGGTGTAAATTTGAATCTTATTGTGCTATTATGATGAGTATTTGTATATTTTTGTAACATTTTAATCTAATATTGATATTGTTGTCAGTATTCATGATTTATTCTGTGATTTATCCGCTATCTTTTATGTACGTAAACTTATATATTATTTCGCTTAAACACTGAATTTCTAAGAGCAGGACTCTGCCCAGAAAACATTAAATTATGGCAACTGGGACCTTGAACATTAAGCGATATATTATGCATAAAATAATGAGAACTTGTATTTCATACTTCTGTAGGTGTAGTTTTAGATAGACTTAGTGAGTAGAGTTATAGATATATGTGACATATGCATCTTTTCTGATATGAAAAAGTGTCAATAAAAGCTATGTATATATATAACAGTTGTTTAAGGCAAGCCCATATCACCTCATTCTAAGCTTAGTTGACCAGTGTGAGACCAGTGTGAGATCAGTGTGAGATCAGTGTGAGATCAGTGTGAGACCAGTGTGAGACCAGTGTGAAATCAGTGTGAGATCAGTGTGAGATCAGTGTGAGATCAGTATGAGATAAATGTGAGATCAGTGTGAGATCAGTGTGAGATCAGTGTGAGATCAGTGTGAGATCAGTGCTAATGGCTGATGTATCAATGGAGCCTAACTAACCTATTTCACATTTATTTGCAGCATTTCACAGTACATACCCCCATTCCATAGTATCTGTACTTCAGCATCTCGCAATGATTTGAACAGAGCAATGCAGTTATGCCGCTTGGTCCCCAGGCGAAAAATATCCATTCATGCTGTTGGTCTTTGAAACAGCCGACATATTCATTCACAGCGCCAGTTACTAGAATGAAAATATATGAGATATGAAAATAAATAATGGTAAAATAATTGGAAATATCCATTCATTTGTCGGTCCATGAGACAGCCAACATATTCATTCACAGCGCCATCTACTAGAATGAACATATATGATACGTATATGAATAAACATTATGATAAATAATAATTTGAATATGGGAATATATGCAAGAAGATGTGAAAAACATAATAACATAGGGCTAGTATCAATTCAGTTTTGAAATTGAAATGTGCATGCATGCTATACAAAATTTGAAATGCCTCGATGCATAACATTAAATAGAGAAAAACAGAAATTTTAGCACTATTGACACTGATACCCCCCCCCCCCCCATATCATCAATGCCAAAGAATAATACATGTTCTTTACATTAGTCTGAAGGTTGCAAAAATCTGTAAAATTGTATTTATTGATTTCAAAAGCCAACATTAAATGAAATATAAACACAGAAACTACATGATACAAATACAGCAAAAAAAAATTAATACAAATATAAGATTAATGGGGAGACAGCGGGGTTCTTTGGAACATTTTTGACATTTGGTTGAATATCTCAGTGATATCATCTCATATGCAGTTAAGGTCAAACAGGTGATTAAATTCCTAAATTGTTACTCACAAAGAGACAATTTAAATGTATAAGTTCAGTGACCTCCTATTACACTCCAAAGCACACCATTTGATTTTTTTGTAAAGATTGAATTTAAACAATAAGATTTTGATCTAATTTTCAATAAACTGTGTCAAAAAATCCCAGTCATAATTTTAAACTTATTGCCTTAATAAGCATTATATGAAAATTGACTTTCTGGATGTTTTCATTTAGCAAGCAAAACTCGGATCTTGAACTCGTTGTCTTGAGTCTTTATTTGTTTACTACCAATTTCAAATACCTGTGGAGACACAGCCTCTCCTTGCAATACCACATCAAACCCTCTCTTCTTGAGGTCAAGGCCACTCTAACCGTGCCTCTCAAGTACATCGTTTTGGTTCTCGCCATATTTTGATAATATATAGATATTCAACATAAATTTGGTAAATTATACAGTCACCTCACTGCTGCAATGTACTCCTACCTGACTGTTCCAATGGTCCCATGCAGTGGTTTTCAAAAGAACCCCCTTTTAACTCTTCCACCTATACTGTGTGAGATTACTATTATGTTCAATCAAATCTCTATGAAAGGCACTTATGAAACATTGATAATTTTTGCTGAAAACTATTGTATGAAATGCCAGGGTTAGAATGTATGAAAGGAAAATTTACTTCAGACTTCAAAAAACATGAAATGATCCTCCACAGCTGAATGCTTCACTTGATCTTGATGGCTTCCACAGATAAATTGAAGATATTCTCCTACTTTAGTTTGAGGCCAGCCTTGGATTTCTACAGTTTATTATCAAGATATGGCAGGTGTTCCAATATTCCCCATGCCGCAAAGTCTCCCATACTCCTGATATATTTGAATATTACACGCACAGTCGTATATTATTCTAAACATTGTTCCATGATTCCTAGGGCCACACTGTTGTATTGTGACAATGTTATCTAAATGTTGTTGCAGCATCTATGGTGCTTATGGCAAATAAGTCAATATCACCATTTCATTTTAGAATATTAAATATCACTGACAAATATGATATCATTGACAAATATCATGGCCAGTTATATTGCCTGGCAAATACAACAGAATACGAATACGAAGCGCAGATGAACCTCATGAACGTCATAAGTGTCATCGTTTCCTGATATATTTTATAAAACAGCACCATCAATTTTCGTCCGATTTTCATAATTCAATGTTTATTATGTACAAAAATGTATTGGTAATTCCATTATGGCTTGAATTTAACCTCTGATCTTATTTTTTCATAAAATTACTCTGAAATTGCGAATCAGTGACGCTCTTCATAATGCTACAATGTCAGTAAGGCATATTTCCAGTCAGACAAATTTGCTTACCAAGCAACTAAACTGACATAACCTGCCAGGTCAGCTAATTTGGCCGTCTACATGTGCTATTGGTTGTTACAGTAGTACAATAATTGCAATATGTTTGTTATGATTTGTGAAAATGAAACCATCTTTGCAGAATGTAACCCCTCATCTAAAGCTATAAATGACTTACCTTGATGAAGAAACATAAATAAGACTGTAAGTCTTAAAGTATTTTTCATTGTCAAGGAGAACATCGTATGTCACTCACAACTTGACAAATCAAAATGAGTCAGTAGTAAACTAACCACTAATAATAACCTTTGAGAGGTTTAAGACACTTTTGAAACTGCATACAATGCATAATTTAATCAATATGTCACCAGTTTTACTGCCACTTTTCCTGGCTTTATTTTTGAAGTGTCAAAATCAAAACAATCCCTAGATTCACCGCTTCATCTTTATTGCAAAGTTTTGACATTTAGAGCTAACCAAGAACAATAAGCAGTTTAAAGCTTGAAATGCAAACTTAACATTGATTTTTTTTTATTGAGAACTAATGATTTGTGTAAGCTCCAGATAGAAAGTGCAACAAAAAAAAATTACATTGATTTTTTTTTAGGGGGGGGGGGACTTATATTATAGAAAGTGCTGTTATTTGACAGGTTGTAAAGGCGATGTTGCTGAATGAATCGTGTTCTAAAAACCTTGGCAAAATTTTCTATTATTTTATTTAATGACATTCTAGCTTGAAAGGTCTTAGATAAGGGATAGCCAATATGACTGTTACAGTAGAGTATGCATTGCATAGAGTCCTATGTTGGCCACATGGGTTAAAGGTCTTCCCCACAGTGTTACACAAATAGGCTCTCATTTGCCATCAAACTCGCCAAAACATTGTACAGTAATAATCCAACTTCATCAATGTAGTGGTGTCACAACATAAATGTTTAACCCCAGGACATTCATGGCTAAATTATAGGGGGAACCACAAGTATACACTTAAGAACTGGTTGTAATCGGCCTACTATTGTATGTAATATTTTATCATACTTTTTAGCTGTGATATTGCTTTTGCAATATTTAAATAATGATAAAAAGGTGTTGTCACCTTTTATTTTACCTATTTGCAACTTTATTTACAGTTTTGTGCAATGTTACATATGATTAATATGCAAATAAAGATATAATGATTACAATTGAATAAGTATACACATTAATATTGAAATATTTGCACAAGTTCATTCTGGCCTGTAGCTGTCACACCTAAATTTTCTTACTTTGACTTTACTGCCCTGTTTTCGTGGGATTGCAAGTTCACAGGTCAAAATCATGTCAAAATAGGTGTGCATTTTCTATGTTAAACTGACTGAAGTGAAACTTCCAGAGATTGATTTTCACATATTTAGTGCCCATTTGAAGGGTACCAATCAATGACTTTCAAACTTCAGTTTGACATATGGAGTTTGATGAGAAAATAGTCAAAACATAGTAGTTGGGAATGAATAATTACTCAAATAATGCATTGCTATATTATGAATTAGATTTCATCATTTTCACTTTAGACAGTTTAATATCCCCTGAGATATTGGTGTTTAAATGCCAATGTATTGGAAGGTTTAACTGGGGTGCACTCATTACTCCATACCATAAACCCTATTGAGAGAGAATGACCTTTCGTTCTTTGTAGTTTTATTGCCACTAAATAGTATTGTATTTGTCTATTCTCATCTGAGCTTTGGTCCTAGCTGCTCGCTGACTTCCAATAAGGATGGGAAATAAAAAAAAAGCCAGCAGAAATTATGAGCATGAAAATGTCATTTCATTGGCTGTGAAGTGCAAATCAATATATGACGACAACGCACTTAATGCAAGTGGGCAGAGGAAGTATGCTGTGATGTTGTTGTAACCCCCCCCCCCCCCCGAATATAACCCCCCTTAAAAATAATATAACTATATGCAGATTGACCTCATGTATTTTTTATAATTGAGAAAACACGAAAACAGGGCAGTAAAGTCAAAGCAAGAAAATTTAGGTGTGACAGCTACAGGCCAAAATGAAATTGGGCTATACATGTGCATATATTTCTATATTAATGTGTATAATTATTCAATTGTAATCATTATATCTTTATTTGCATATTAATCATAATATGTAACACTGCACAAAACTGTAAATAAATTGTAAATAGGTAAAATAAAAGGAGATAACACTTTGTTATTATTATTTAAATATTACCAAAGCAATATCACAGCTGTGAGAAAAAATTATGATAAAATATTACATACAATAGCAGGGCAAGAACAACCAGTTCTTAAGTGTATACTTGTGGTTCCCCCCTATAATTTAGCCATAAATGTCCTGGGGTTAAACAATTCTTGTGACACCACTACATTGATGAAGTTGAATTATTACTGTACAATGTTTTGAAGAGTTCGGTGGCAAATGAGAGCGTGCTTGGTGAATTGTTTGCGCGAAAAAAAGTAGTAGCAACGGTGGAAAATGTTTTGAAATGAGTGAAAACCATGTCAAAATTAATATGAAATGTGATTATTGCACAGTCCAAAAAATCAATTTGTTGTTAAAAGTACTCAAATTTAGAGTTCATAAAGTACAGTGAAACTCATAATTATCTGATAAATCATTAAAGGCCATAATGTCATATTACGACAAAGTTGCTCCTAATATTCTCCACTATAAAAACAAGTACTTGTTGGTATAGAGGTGCCCTCTATGTCGGTATAGAGTTGCCCTTTATTGGAATTGCATGACAAAATATGTCCAGAGTAATCGTTCCTATTATGCTTATAAAAAGAATATTCATAATATTTTTTTATCTATTGATGTTGGCCCTCGAAGGTCCTGGGCCTCCACGCGGTGAGAATGGAAACATTTGGGGTGAAGTCCTCTATCCCTAGTGGCTATAGCAGGACAGTGCGCATTGCACAAGCTGCTCCAGCTATCCAACGCAGACACTTATCGATTTTGTACATGCTTCTGGTTTACATAGCCCAGTCAGGTGCTGATGAGGCGTTAAACAATAACACACACACACACACGCACACATCTATTGATATTGATATATAAATATGTTTTAATATGTTTTACATTATATCTTATAAATTCATATATACACATTTTAAAGCTATGTAACTTAGTCAGAAAAAGTGCAGCATAGCTGACCCAGATTTATGACCATATTTAGCGGCTCATTGCCAGGGCTATGACGTAAATATGCTTGAATTCAATGTGTGAAGTCACAAACTCGTCAAGTTGGAAGTGCCTTTATGACGTCGGTTTTTTTATGATCACGAAAAACACAGTTTATTAGGGAGCTGCTGCCCCAAACCCCCGCTACTCTACACCATATGTTATTTTAATTGTGCTAGAACTTCAAACTCGCAAAATAAATTTCATATTTCATGGACGCCAAATATGGGCATAAATTTGCGTCCGCTATATTGCACTAAACTCACTTAGTCATTATATGAGTGTAAGAGACTAGGATAATCTTCCATACTTAGTCTAGATATATATGTTTATTTGCTGATGATTACGATTATTTTCTTTTATAACTTATTTTTGTCATTTGTATTTATGTGGCCTAATATGCCAAGATGGCATCTGGCTAATATGGTATACCTACTAGAAAACTGAGAGGTTTATATCACAAACTGACCTGATACATAACGCCCGAACAAGTTTAATAAATTCTAGACTGCTCAACCAAACTGTTTCACATCAGGAAACCAAGAATATAATAAATTTGTCCTTCGGGCCTTTTCTTCTGCTCATTCTAAAATGAACATATTAAGCTTGTAAAGAACTTAGAATCACTTATTACATATCACATATGTCAACTTAATGCCATCATAGCATATTATACAAGTATTATACAATTTAATGTACATGTAGGCCTAATATGGGGAAACATACCCATGGCATGATATGTCACAGCTGACGTACTCCAAGATTTCATTGCAGGGAAAATGATGGGCATTTGCCAGAATCAAACTCCTTAGGTAACTAACAGTTATATGTATGGCAAGGAATAGGTCGCAACAGCTGGCTCGAGTCGTCCATATTTTATGAAACTTACTGTACCTGCATTAAACAGACTACAAATTTGCTTTGTGTTTCTGTAATTTAGTTTGAAGTAATTGAACTAGAAGCACCAAGAACTGAATAGATGTGAAACAATATGATTAACTTTTCAGTGCTATTGAATTGTATCTTCACATCAGTGTTTGATAGACCGTGAACAGCACCAAACTGACATTTAAAATTAGTTTTGATAAATGAATGGCATATTGTCAGATGGGCTTAACACTAAATGCACTTGTTAACATTAAAGGGCTAAGAGTTAACTCAAATTACTTGCTTCTATAGATATAAATTCTGTAACTTTTGATGATCTGATGCATAACGTGAAACATGCTGCCAAGCATAACAAGTTTGTTGCTGCAAATTTCAGCTGTGCTGTTGAACGAGACAGGTGAGATTGATATATATTAAATATTGCCCTCAGGTAACATACTATACATTAACCTGACATCAGCATAAAGTTATAAAATTGGTGTGCTAACAACTGTTCTGTGGAGAATTGCTTAATCAAAAAAGCTGTTGTTCTGGTGACACTGTTCCTTTTTTAGAAGACTACTGTTTAAATTCCAGGGCCTGTTACATGCTCTTATATCGGCAGCAATATTGTATTCAGATGTCAGATTGACTGGACATCATCATGACATCGAAAAAGGAATATGCTAACTCTTAAAGTTCTTCTGTAGAGAATTGCTCAACCAAACAAACAATGGTACTGATATCACTTTCATCCATTCAGAAAACTACTGTTTAATTTTCAGGGCATGCAGTTCCCTATTCTTACATTGGCTGTTATAAGGACATCAGACATGAATGGGTTTTCTTTTGGTGGGCCTCACATCCAATGAATGCGAGAGACTGTGCTGCGGTGTGTGAGTCTAACCGATTTGGATACTTCGGAATGGCGGTAATAGCATCCAAGTTCCTAAATATAATGATAGATTTGGCACCAGGCACCCCTTATTTACAGCTCAAGACCAATATAAACCTGTGACAATTACTACTTTTTTTTTAATCTTTTTTTTATATCTATAGCAAGGAATAGTTTGCTACAGCTGTCTCAAGTTGTCTGTATTTTATGAAACTTACTGTACCTGCATTAAACAGACTACAAATTTGCTTTGTGTTGCTGTAATTTAGTTTGAAGTAATTGAACTACAAGCAAAAAGAACGGAATAGGTGTGAAACAATATGATTAACTTATCAGTGCTATTGAATTACATCTTTACATCATAATGAGCTAACATACTATAGATTGGCCTGTTAGATACTAATGACAGGTGAGACTAATCTATATTATATATTGCACTAAAGTAATATCCTATAGATTGACCAGCTATAGTATGTTACCTGAGTGCAATATTTACCTGTCTAAACTACAAAAATGTTACACTCATTGTGCTAGAACTAAAAAAGTATCGTCAAAATCATGGCATATTTTATAATTTAAATCTAAAAATTAAACTCAATTTTCTTGTTAATTTAAATCAGGAAATATCATTGAACAGAGATGATTTTGTTTGCGATGTTTAAGCTTCTATAATTTCTTTTGTTTTGAGCAGAGGTCCTAAATGTAACATCCTTCCAAGTTAGACCAGCATTTTGGCATTGCGAAATTCCCATTTTATTTCCTGCACTATAATTTGACCATGATCATGGTTTCGGATTTAAGGAGATTATTATGTAATTTTCACATTGCTTGGTAATAAAACTTAATAGTTGGATTTTAAAATAGATTCACTTGCAAAATCATGCAATTTATAACTAAATTTCACGCAAACAATCAATTGTGTGTAAGGCACCAGACAATTGGTTGCTTATTCTTAATCTATCATATATGTATATTGATAATTAGATTGCAATCTGCTTATTCAGGGCGGATGGGGCAGAGATTGTCATTGTGGTAACAGTGGATATGACAAACATGGAACTATGTTTGGGTGCATAATATGTTTTCACCAATACCAATTCTTTAACTGTGGACTAACATTAGGGGACACAAGGCTGCTTGCTGTGCACAAGATTACATCAGGTGAGACTTTGGACACACTGCAATCTAAGGTTCTTTTTCCCAACATCCAATGAGTAACCAGAAAACTACATTTACAATTATCCAGTAAATTATATATTCATATTTCCTTAAATTATTACTTAATTAAAGCCAACCAGGCATAGATTAAATTAAAATATGCTCCCTTTAAAGTAAATAATCACAGGAATTTATTATATTATTTTAGAATTAGTGTACGTAATTAGGTATACATTAGAACCCAATTCTGTGAAACATTGCAACCTCAATCCAAAAAGGCTTAAATTACATTTTTCACTGTCATTGCCAATTTTTATGTTTGCACCTAAGCCACGTTGGCAAACATATTAGCAGAGGTGTAACAGGAAGTGTGGATATTGGATGGGCTAATTAGGACAGGCAGGGACCATGGCAATGAGATGATGAATGAAACAGCCATCCAATTTGTGCTCGGCTGGGAATTGAACCCTGGACCCAGTGGCTGGAAGCCCAACACGCAATCACTGAGCAAGAAGTTATGGATATGCATTTATCTTATTACAGGCAGTCCTACCACCGATGAACGTTTCATAGGTTGTTGGTCAGCAGGCAATGCATCAGAAATAGTGGGAACTCCTGTGCAAGTGGGATCTGGTATCAAGATGGATGTTTCTCAATGTACTAAAGCCTGCATGAGGAAAATGGCCACATATGCTGGGATTATGGTGTGTATAGCGAGTCATATATTCATTTGAGGTGCAACATTTTTAATAAAGCAATATTCCCAGGTAACGTGTCAAGTTGGCCCAACATTGGTCTAACATTGATCTGATATACATACACTATGGGAGTACATTGAGCCGATGCAACGTTTTATCTGAGTTGTAGATAAAACCTATAATTCCAAAAAAATAGCTGCCAATATTATATTCAATAATGTGAGACTCTTACTAAGGTTAGCAGGGGGAGCTGCATACCAGTCCCGAAAATCTTTATGATGTTATCAATACACTCAATGACCTGATTACATGATTTAGTCTTCAAACAAAGGTTGTAAGGACCAGAATGCTACTTTTCCCCATACACCCTTACTGCATGGCAGTTATTGACTTAATTTAATTACATCATATGTTATGAAGTCATTACTTGACTACTGCTCTTGCACTCTGAGACCTCACCATAGCCATTGTGTACTGGTGACGTGACAATACATAAGTCTGAGAACAAAGAGAGGTCAATGCCAACATGGCTGCTCTGTGAAAAAAGGGTATTGAAAACTTTAAAATTCAGAGGCTACTTCTTGGTACTTGATTGAGAAAGAAATCTAAAAACTGCACTTGAAAATGAACATGGTAAAATCAGACAAAAATTCAGAAAATGCAAACTGCAATTGAGTGATCATGAAAAAAGCATATATCCTACATAGCAGACTGTTTGATGCGAACATAATATACACAAGATATAAAGATATGCCAACTTCACTAGGAGAGATTGAAAGGAGCATGAGGTTCTAAAATGAAGAAAATGCAACGTTGACCAAACATAAGCAACAAAACAATTGATGAGTGACTTTGTACTTCAGTAAGATTTTGAAATTTAGAATGGAGGAATGGGCTGTTACTGTGGCAACGACTTGCAGTGGGAAGGTGATGGACGAATTCCGATGAACACGTGGGACTGTTACGAAAACTGTGCTGATGGATCCCCATGCGGAGGGGGTGGTAATCGTATCAGTCTTTATCGAGCAGGTAATAATTATGTCAAATATTTCGTTAAATTATGCAATGTTTATCTATCTATTGATGCATCTTCATTCAAATATACTTGAGTCATGTTTTTTTTATTCAAGCAAAGGCAGTCTCTCCAAAAAGTGTGAAGACATGACAGACACTAGTCACTTGTCTTTAAGACACAGTATACTGTTTTATATTTTATTGACATATTTTGTGTTTATACTTACTTTTGTTCTCTTTTGTCCAGGCTATTATGTATATGTAATTTTATTTCCTATGTACATTTACAATTGCAATAAGACTCCTAAATTTGTATGACATCCTCTGAATTTTAGTTTCCATGTCTATGAAACTGTAATGAACATTTTGTCTGAATATTTAAGTGTGCCTAGTGAATGAACACTGTTTAACGGATGTCTCCTGTGACAATCTTACTGGTGTCTGCCCTGGATTTTGTGAAAATGGCTGGATGGGGAGTTACCCTGGGGGACCCTGTGTGAAGGGTGAGTTTTATTGTTGTTTTTTTTCCACTTCATTTCAAATAGTATTTTTCTTTTGTATCATCTTCAATCTACTGTATGAAGAATAGTCTAATTATGTAGTCGGCTGCCAAAGACGGATGTAATGATGAGACGATAAGGTTGTGTGGAGTTCACACCAGTTGTTACACATTAACCATATTGGTGGGTTCTTACACTTGCCCCAGCAAATACAGAGAGTATAATGTACATCCTGCTGAGATATATAGCTCATGGGTCATGAAGTGAGATTATGCAAATGTAGCAGCAACTTTTATGCTCACAATTCAACTATGTATTACATAAATATAGATAAACATATGGCATGTGATAATACATGTTCAATACAGATTCAATTGTATATTGGAATAGGCTGATCACAGGCACTTTCAACACACTCAATAACAACAGTATTACTTTCATCATTACTTGCTGCAGAATGTCCCACTGGTTACTTTGGGGTTGACTTCAGTGGCTGATGTCACTGTGAGGACATGGTCGCCTGCAAAAGATTCTATAAAGCAAAATATATTTCTGAGATGTTCTTTTGCAGAATGTTCCAATGGTTACTTTGGAGTAAATTGCACTGGCCGATGTCACTGTGAGAACATGGTCCCCTGCGATAAATTCAACGGACCGTGCCCAGGTGTCTGTGCACCAACCTATGGTGGACCAACGTGCTCTGACCTTCTTGAGGGTATGTCAGTTACATATTGAATTGGTTTGCATGTACAATCAAACCAAAAATTATTCATACGCTTGTGACTTTTCACAAATATATAACGTTCAATAACTTATAAACTACCATGTTGCATTGAAACCACAGCCACCGAGAGCCACTGATCTATAGATTTGAATGTTACCAGAGAATTTGATGCCACTTTACCCTAAATCACTTATAATTCTTCAAAAGTGTGCATCAAATTCTGAAAGTGTCTGAATAAGTCTTGGTGTGCCTGTATTGTGTTGCTTTTTATTGTCTCAGTACTATTAGTCTAAAGCCTTTTTTTTTTATTATTATGACCTGTGCACTTAAATTACCCCTACACACGGGCAATGAGCGCAAGCCACCACAAAAAGTGTCCAGAATCACCAAACCATTATATACTTATTAGACATGTTCGAAAAAAGAGTGAGCCAATTACAACTACCTCTGCATGTTAACTTCCCCAAGAATAGGGTGTCTTTCTAGGCGGTTTCAAGGACCACGTGTATGGTTGAGCATATTACATTGCCTGGTCCACCATAAAAAGCAGTATAAGGTAAACATAATAGATTATGTTGTTCACTAATAGATTGCTATAAGAATCATCCATCTATAGTACATATAAAAGCTGAAAGAAAATATAAATTTCAATTTTCTAAAGTCACTTCTGATACAGTGCTCAAAGGTATCAAACTGAAAGTTGGTAAAGCCTGTGGCTATGACAGGATTCCTGCACATATTCTTAACATAGGTGGTCATGCACTTAGTGTTTCACTGGCTGTTATAGTCAATAGATGTATTGATGATGAATGTTTTCCAGATCACTGTAAACATGCAGAAGTGTCTCATGTTTTTAAAAAGAATGACTGTTTATGTAAAGATAACTACAGGCCTGTGAGTGTTCGTACTGCAATGTCTAAAGTTCCAGAAAGCATTATATGTGTCCAACTTATGACTTTCTTCAATGATACTTTGTCTGATGAGCTTTCTGCCTAAAGAGGTATGTACAGTACAAATTATGGTATCAGTAAATGTGTGGAGGATTGGAAATATGCCATTGATAATAAGATGTCTGTCAGCTGTGTAGCCATGGATGGGACCCGTGCTATTCAACATCTATGTAAATGATCTTATATCAATATTGCAAATTATTGAGTGATATAATTATGCTGATGATAATACGTTGTCTTTTTGTCATAATGATGTTAATTTTGTTCAATTTAATTTAGAAAGAGCTTGTACGTATACTTGCCATTGACTGGCATGAAAATCTTACACTGCATGTAAATGGAATTATAATAAATCCAACAAAGAATATTAAACTATTAGGTGTCACCATTGACAATGATTTAAGTTTTACTAATCATATTAAGAATATATCTATCCAAGCAACTAAGCAAATCAATGTATTATCTCGTTTGTCTCGGGTACTTATCTTGCCATGTAAGATCAAACTCCTATATGCATTTATTTTATCAAACTTAAGTTACTGTAGCATTGTATACCATCACTGTCAAATAGTAGATGCACGGAAGTTAGAAAATTTACTTAAACTTGCTGTAAGAGTTTTGTGCTAAGATTTTTCGTCGACCTATAAGGAACTTTTAGATCAAGCAAAAAGATCACCTCTGTATGTGTATAGACAAAGAATTATCATATTAACTGTTTAAAAGATTGTGCAAAACAAATGTCCACCAATGTCAAAAGAATTTTTCGTAGTACAAGATAAGAAGTACAATTTTAGAAATGTCAATATGCTAAGACAACCAATGTATAAGACTCTTATTAGACATGGATTTCACTGTGTTACCAAAGGGCTATGCTATGGAACAAGATTCCTGATACCGTTAAGGCTTTCGATTTTAATGGTTTTAAAAGTTATGTACTTAAGTAGCAACCTGAGTGTCAATGTGGCACTTGCCTTTTATGTACCTGATAGTTTTATTTCATTCATCTTTCATCTGTAAATACTCATTGTTCTTTGTGCTGTGTGCTTCTGTTCTATTGTTGATGATATTGTCTGACTTGAAATAAAATTTTACTTACTTACTTACTTACTCAATCGTGGCACCATGAGCTGCCGTGGCACCATGAGCTGCCGTGGCAGCCTCTCACTTAAGCTGAATTACTACACTGAACTGTCTAGCAGATCTATTCAAGCATGAACCTTTCTCAACAAGGGCACGACATTTAAAATACGCAACAGTATGACCCCAAATAATGGTTTTCAGCCCTGCAGAATCATTGTCAGCCTGAGCGAAACTATTATTCATCCAAATAAGGACCATCCGCTGAATTTACTGCATGGTTTGACATTATAGTGAATACGATGACTTGTCCTGAACATGCTGCCTTTATGACAAAGATTCAATGCTGTTTCCATGATCTACTTTCAGTGTGCGACCTCTCGAAAAACATCTCCAACATATCCTACACTCGCCTTCAGAGGAAACCTAACATGGCCGTCCTGGGATACGACATCGCTCAGTTCACTGCTCCTCTATATCGATGTGTCGAAACATGTCAGAAAGATTCTCTTTGCGGATCATTTAACTATGAAAAATCGACAAAATCATGTGAACTGAAAGCTTACTGTAGGCATAAACTGACTTCTATCCCCGGTGTTCACTATATTGAGTGAATGGGTGAAACACCACGCAATATCAACCTTATGATAGTTATGAAATTCTGTTGCTTTTATATTTCCATCAATTTAGCATTGTTTACTTATTTTTCCAGGTGTGTAATGCAATTGCATAATAAATCATGCATACTAAGTTGAATTTTTTACTAATAACTCTTTAAAAATGAATGCAAAATTACAAACCCTTAGACGCCTGCATGACAGACAGACATTTTATATGCAGCCACAAATTATAATGATTATAAAAGAAGAATGAATTTTCAACAGAATAATTGTGTTTTTGTCCTATTGTCAAAAATGTAGGCAATTTTTGACATAATTAGATGACGCAATGACATTATTTACTGTTTATATATAATATATATTAATGGTTACTCTCCCCCCCCCCCCTTTTGTTACCTTGTCATAATCATGGCCGTTTGTTATGGGCAGTCTTGATTATTCATGACATAGGGGAAGTGCTAACCAAGACCTCCAGAGCCACCTATTGAGCAAGTTATTAAGATTAGTCATGTATTGCTTGTGTGTGCTGTGATAAGGACAAAATCAACCATGAAGACTTTAGTGGACTAGATATACAAATACAGTGGGGTTGCAAAAGTATTCATACTCAATGAAGTTTGCTAGTCAATATTTCAGCTATAATTCTATACAGGACAAAAATGCTACATGTGATCATCACAATTTTTTTGGAGGTGATAATTTATCTTAAGCAGTTTTTTTGTGTTTTTTTTGTAAATTTCCAGCCATTTTAGAAACCGTTATTTTATGTTACATATCCTGTCCACATATTATGAAAGCATATAAATGAAAACTTTATGAAAAAGTGAATAATTTTATTGTTGCTCTAGATTTTCATCGGATCTACACTAAATCTGATGGAATGTATACAGAAAATCATTTTATAAATAAAATAGAATATCGGCTGACTGGTTGAGAAGATGAGGGACTCTAGTAGAGCACAAAATTGATTAAATGTGTCAAAAATAAAACTTATTCTTCAATAGCCAATTTTTTGTTCTTGTACTACATGAACAACCAAAAGTGAAAAGTGTCTAAACAGACACCAAATTAGTATTACTATTTAATCAAAGAAGTGGAAAACATAGCATGTTCATGGAATTACATCACAAGTTAAGGCTGCTTTAATTTAAAAGTGCTTATGATATCGAAATTTTTGCTCTGCAACATGAGACTACCGACCACTAGAAAGCCCACTACAATACATGCACTTGAATTTATCAACCCCCTACAACCAAACTGGGGTAGAGAGTTTTTAACATTTTGCATATGTCATGGCATGCATTACAATTTAATGGATTTTAAATTTTGTGCTATTAATTTCAGATGTACATCCTATTTAAAAAAAAAATAACAATAGGCAAAATGTTGCCACTCCCCCTGCATTTTTTCTCCCTGTTCAGTCAGAGTTCGAAAAGGCCAAATGTTTTGTGGAGTTGTGTGACCTGCCATTCAGCCTCAATCAAGGTACCTGTAAAACAATGGTGTGAATGGTTGCTAAGGAGCAAGTATGGTTGTTAGGATGGTCACGTGACCCACAGGTGCAGTTGCCATGGTGCCAAAGGACCCATCCATCCAGCCTCTTTCTTTAAAAAACCGACTATTATAAATGCACTTAAAAATCCAAAAAAAATTGCATCCCTAATGGCCTCCATTACATTTATTGGATTTGAAATGCTTGTGCTATTAATTTCAAATATGATATAACCATGAAAATTGTGAAGCTTGCATGTTCTATATGTTTCTTAAGTATAAATATTGTTGACATATATATATAGATAGATAGACAGATATATAGATACATGGATAGATGGATAGATGGATAGATAGATAAAAGGATAGATGGATAGATAGACATCTAGATACAGAAAGCACAGCCCTCTAAGGGAAGTTTTTATCACTAGCAAGGGTTGATTGGTGAGGCGAGAGAGGGGGAGTCCACACTTTTATTTGCCTCAGCATAGACACCGAGTACTAGGGACCATACACCAGGACCTTCATTCATCAGAGCTGGCCAATATGGAATTGGCAGATGCCTTCACAATTATCTATAGCATTCCAAATCGGGCCAGCATCGTTTCTACATCATTTTGACATTGCTGACATTGCACCGACGTCGATACAATTTGGAATTCAATCTGGGTAGGCCAGCTGAGCACTGTAGTTTTACTATGTCAAAACAATGGCCATTGTGACGTCACAATTGCTGCTCTGTTTGGTAATGAGGCTTGAGAAATGAAGCATGGTGTGTCATTGTTTAAAGAGAGGCATTACTGTCATATTGAAAATTGGGGAAAAATTAATTTTACGATTACTGTGAAACGTGACTAAAGTCATGTTGACATTCTTCATGGAAATTACAAAGCATGTTGATGATTCAATGATTTTTCCCCAATGCAATTTACTTTACAACATCTGCTGTCTCTGTACTAACAGGCAATTGTTGACAGTGATAACTAACTCATATGTACTTTAATAGCTTTATTTTTATTCATAACAATTTTTGAAGGACCTGCATTGGATTTGTAAGCAGATAAACAGGCCCATATTGGGCATTGTTATGAAATGAAATATTTTCTCTGCATAATTATGCCTGTGCTCTGTAATATAAAACTGAAAGCTATAGTATCTATTGTCAGTCTACTGACAACATTCAGATCGACAATGTATTCAAAGAAGACTTTTGCTTTCGTTGTGCTTCTGTTTCTGGCTGTATCATTCCAGGTAAGTATTACATGTAATACATTATATAGATCACATACACTGGAAAAAATGTCTGTAGTTTACGATACTTGCACATTTTTGCAGTATGTCTTACTGAATGTTACATGTAGCTTGCCATGTAGTTCTAATAACTGACTACAAATTACGATAATGATAATATTATCAAATTCCGTTTTAGGAGGAAGTAAAAATAATGCAGTTCATTTTCGCTTTTCTCTTTAATTATTTCACGTATTAAAAAATAATGTATTTCTTTAAAAAACCCAATATATGTTATTTTTTAAAATCTAACTTTCTTGTGTTTCACAGAGTTCAAGTTCAATGTCAAGTTTATTTACCTTTAGTATAATGGTAGACAGAAGACGGGTGCTAAAAAACATTCAAAACTATCAAATGGAGCATCACCGGTGGCTTATCCAACATTAGCTGCCTTTTCTGTCTGTTAAAACCTGACACAAATGGAAACAATATGTTTACATCACTGTGAGGATAATCCTGATTTTCAGAGAGTAAGAACTGAAAACTCCTGTTGGTTAGTTGAAATCCCAAAGTTTCCGATGGATTTTTGTAAAATCAATTCTGACGGAGCATAACCCTATTTTGGTTATAAGTTGTTTTTCTAACAACCAAATTTGACCCCAAATTTGAATGCATTGAATTGGATACTATTTGCAGATTCCTCAAGATGTGCGTGCAGCTACTGGTCAACGAAGTAGAAGTTTGTTGCGTCACAGTGGTATATTTGATGAAACCCCAGAAGTCCGAAGGTTCGGGAATAGATATAGGCCAAATCGCAACGGAAAATGATTTCAGAGATCCTCTGTACATTCCAGCCATGGAATAACTATGATACAATGATAGCATCCAAATGTGTCAAAATGTTCATGCAATATATAAATATTGCCATGTAGTGATGCGAATAAAGTAATCATCATGGCCTAATTCTGTTCCGAGTTTTTTTTTCTTAAATATTAAGAATGATGCATTTGTTTGTGACACATTTAAACATTAGTTTACAGCTAAAGACATTTACACACATGCAATTGCCCCTTGCATTGACATTGAGGCACCTTATTATGTGGAACATGTAAATGATTGACAGCTCAATTCTGTTGAATTCAATGAACTCTTGAGTTTATGTCTAAGTCGCATTGTTAGGTCCTACTGGGTCTGAAGAAAACACTTCGGCATGGATATCTGTACTGGCATGTATCAATATATGTATTTTCATTGCTTTTCAAACTATGATCCTGGAAACATGACAAAGAACAGACCTACAGGATGCGGCATAAAAACTTGCACCAGCAGCTTCTGCTGCCTCTTTTGTTATTACCTCATTTGACAGTGATTGCATGCAGCTGCAATCATACACACACAAAAGTAATAATTGTCCTAAATTATCTTTCTGAATATATTTTTGTTTCTCTAATAATTATAGATTATATGGATTTAAATATAGCACATGCATTAGATTAGGTCACTTATCATACAGATGTGTTACCAACACCTTTCTTGACCTTTGTCACCAAACATTGGGCAAATAGCCATGCAAGCAGACAGAAATGTTACTTCTGTGATGCGTGTTTCTCAGAACAAGCTCTACAGCATGCACCCTCTCAATAATTCAGACACTGATATTGTCTGACATTATAAGATCCAAAATATCACAATGACCAATTGCTTATATCCCTGACTAAATGTGGCAAAACTTTAAAAGAACTGTGTTTGAGTAACTTAGAACTATCTTGAAAAGGATATGCCTGGTGCAAGTTTTTGGGCCGCACCCTGTACCTCATCGATCAACTATTGCTAGCCTCAAAAACTTGTCTTAGACGGATGCACTTTCCATATCTAGTTATCTATCTCTGAGAAACAGTCCTTGCAATCTGCTATCAATTGATGCAGCATTGTAACAGCAGCAGTAATACTGCAGGTGAGCTCACATTGGCTTCGCACATCACTTTGGATGGCAACTTTTCATTTCGATGGCTCTTATAGATTGATCACAACACCTGACCAGAATTGATGTCAAATTTCATTAACAACTTCCACAATAACTCAATCAATAAATATTGAGGTGGCATGATCATATTTGACATGCACACCATCTTGTGAGTTTTCGTAGCACAGAAAACGTCAAAATAATTTTTCATGGAGAGATATCCCAATCATTTAAAAGGAAACAAAGATATTGGATGGTGCAAAATGGTACAAACAAGTGGAACAACCATGTGAGGAAGCAATCTTGAAGTTGTAAGCTCAAAGTTGAGAAGTTGTGAAGCAATGTGACTTGCATAGCCAACGTGAGTGCACCTAATAATAGTATATAGTTGTGTTTGAAAACAAAAGTATTGTGAGAATAAGTTGAATTTAATCTTGGTAATTACAGTTAACAATTGTATCACACAAGTAACGTGTTTGGAATCACTTTAGTGTTGTAGTATGGTGAATATAGGAGCTGTAATACAATAATTGCATTGTATGTCATGAGAGGAACATTAGCGGAATGGGGGTGGGTTTCTTTACTTCTGGTGTCACTATGTTTTTCCAACTGAACATATATGAAGATATTTGGCCCTAGACACTATTTTACATCTATTGTTTCATGCAAAGTTTTACTGCAAGAAATAAAGATGTGGTGCCTGATGTTTCTGTGTGTTTGTATTTAAGAGCGTTTGAATGGCCATTTAATAAGACGCTGTGACTCTTTCACAACTTTCCTGTGACGCAACTTCGATGTTTGTGCGGCTTCATTTTCTTCATTTGACTCAGTCACTATCTTTTCATGGTCTTCTATCACGTCTTGTATGTCTTTAACAAGATCGTTATTATGAGTATCCATTCTGTCCTGTTCCTTTTTCTGGATTCTTTGCAATTCCTTCTTCTCCTCAGCATTAATCTTTGATAGTGATGACTTTCGGCGTGATGTAGTTGAAGCTGACTTGCGTTTGCTTGATGTAGATGATCTTCCTGAACGACGCCGCTGTTTATATGGTTGCGGTGCTGGCATTAGCACATTTAGCTGAAAACCTCTATTCACTCTGCCTTCATTCAATCGTTCCAGGGCACATGACAGACCATTACGTATTTTTAAGGCAATAGGTCTCATTTTGATTCCAACACTGTCTGACAGATCCACGAAATGTTTCACTTCGCCCAGCAGAGTAACAAGACGTTGATTAGGTTTTGAATTTCTTCTAAGATTTCCTGCATTTCTTTTCAGTTCAGCTGCAATCTCATCTGGCATTATTTCACTATTGACATCCACTGGTTCCTGCGCAACATTATATAATATAATCAGTGCCAATACTTCCATTTGTTGCAGGTTTTTTCTATTTTTCTCAATCACCTTTTCTGCATTATCCCATTCTGCATCTAGACCCTGCTTGACCTGCAAGGTTGAGGGTTTTTTAACTAAAAGGCAACCTTTTTGAGAATACCGTTTAAGCATTTTGGTCGAGTCAGTAACAATCCTTTCGTAACGCTCTTTTGTCTCCATTTGCTGCAGCTGAACCCTTGCATTATTCATGGCATCCTTCAACTTCAGTTTTGCTGATTGGAACGTCCTGCTGTACTTTTGCAAAGTTTTGTTGTAGAGAGAAAGTCTTTTGCCTTGTGGAATCCCTTGGTACCTAAACTTCCAATCTGCAGAAGAAGATGTAACTATTTGACATATCATACAATTAATAGTTTACTCAAAATTTAGGTCTCAATGGGGCACAGTTTACACAATTTCCAGCAAACTGTATAGTTGGCCTACATTCGGTAACATTGAAATTCGCCACGACATCGAGATTCGTCACCCCCACCCCCCTAAAACATGATTATACATCTTGCAAGTTCATGACTTGTTACAAAACTAATTGTTTATATCATTAACAGAGTACACCGACAGCCATCTAAAAGGTGTTTATTGCACTCCATTCTAAGAGGCAAATTTCGATGTTGTGGCGAAAATTAACGTACCTTGTCTCTGATGTTTTGGTTAAAACCATATATACTTCACAAAAATGCAGTACGACAATTTAATGCTGAATTTACTCACCAAGGAGTTGAGGATTGCTGTTTGAGTGTTTTCTTGGGCTTTCGTTCAGATCGTCAGAGGCTTTTCGCTTTCTATTTAAGCATGGCAATCTCATGAAGCATGGCATTTTGGGTTGGAGTAACTTGGGAGTAACTTGAATTAGGGCTGTTTGTATAATTAAAAAATATTGCTGTTAGTTCAAAGCAAACTGAAAATCAGCAAGTCATCCATGAGGTGACTACGATAATATATTCTGAATACTTTGATCTTAGCCAAAAGGCCAAGAAGCGATACACTACTGATGCTAAAAATACAGATTGGAAACCTCTGATAAAATGACAAGACTAATTAATTTTCAAAAGTTCTCTTATTTTGTTACAATTTCATTCATATAGTCTTATTATGCAGTTTTATATTCTGGCCTACTTGAATAGATGTCCCTGTCAGTCATTTCATAGTCCACATATATATAGAAATTCAGGCTCCCACCGTGGGGGGGGGGGGGGGGGGGGGGGGGGAGGGCATGACTAGCTAAGGCCCGCAGGGCTACTGTTCCGACACCATTAAATCAATTCGACCAGTGTCTGAATTGCTAAATCCACATAAGTCACGGGGCTTTTTTTTCCTATGCTTCCACAATCTCCCAGACCGATTCACTGGGTGTATAACTAGAGCAGAGGAACAAATCACAAAAAAAGTAAACCTCTTTCGCCGACTTTTCTCTTCAATTAACATGAGATGCATGCATTAAACGGACTAAATTGAACCATTAGTGCTTGCTTAGTATTAAAAAAACATTTTTGCGAAAAAAGTCATGTTTGGCGTGTGTTGCACACAATTTGATACTGGTTGTAGTGAAGACATAAACCTTGCCTAAATCACTACATGTATCTCATTGAATAAACTGTCTCTCAATCTGGAAATATTTGGCATTCGGGAACTATTTCGGCTGTATAACACACGTAAAACTCCACCATTGCGCAACGGTTACCATGCAACGCTAGCACCCCTGGTGGTACATTGCCTGCTTAGTTTTCAATAATTCTTTATTTGATTTTAAAAATTTTACAGATTTTTGTGATACACATCGGAAATAACACTAATTTTAACCATTTGAAATTTAAAAAAACTAAATTTAAATCCAAGAGTTTAGTGCAGTATAGTGGACCCAAATTTATATGCCTATATTTGGCATCCATTAAGTATAAAAACCATCACTAGTTTTGACCAAATTGTGTGCTAGTACACAATAAGAATAACATTTTGTAGAGTAGCAGTACTTGTTAAAGAAGTCATAAATTTGGGTCTGCTATACTGCACTTTTTCCAAATCCAATAAGTGGAAAATTCAAAACCAGAAAGAGGCTGAATGGATGTAGGTCATGTGGCACCATGGCAACTGCGCCTGTGGGTCACATGACTCACCCTAACAACTGTGCTTGTAACTCACACAGCCTTAGCAACCATGCACACCAGTGTTGCCAGGGCCCATGAATGCAACTTAGAATGAGGCGGAATGTCAGGTCACATGACCTCAAAGTATGATATTTTTGAACTCTGATTAAATGGTGCACAGATAGGGGGTTTAGTGCAGTATAGCAGACTCAAATGTATGCCCGTATTTGGCAGCAATGAAATATGAAATACATCGTTATTTTGACTAAGTGTTCTAGTTCTAGCAAAGTTAGAACAAACATTAAAGGTTAGCTGGGGTATGGTTGCCAAGAAAAATAAAAATAAACTTTGTGCTCGCCTCGAAAAAATAAAATCTCCGTCACTTGTTGTGACGTCATCCATTTAAATCAAGTATTTGACGTCATAAGCATGTGTATATTATACATATATATATATACTTATTGATACACAGTATATCAGAATACAGGTATAGAAAATAAGTAATTATAATAACATAATAACATTGTACAGTTAGGTACATTAAGAGTTAAAAAAAGCATGTCTGTCCATAAATGAAAATATACTTGATAAATTATTTCTCATCAAGTCCTGTATAGCTTGTATTGTGGCTAGTTCCTCACTGGAACAAACATACTGATTAAGTCTAGGTATAGAGCAAAAATTCACCACAAGTCCTTAAAAATATTGAATGTAACTTCTGTTTCCTGCAATAATAGATTGTTCATTGTACTTAGCAGTTTTGGCTATGAATTGTAAGACTGGATTGTTTTGCATAACATTGCAGTGACCATTTTGATGAAGGACTGGCATATTTGATCATTGTGGATTTCTAATGCGAGCCAATTCAGTTACAAATATGCAATGTGTAGTTCTTGGTAAGTTCATCAACCTCCTGACACATGTGATCCACATGACTGAATAATCCTTCACAGCATTCTTGGCACCCATAGTAATAACAACATTTGCTGTTATAAACTCTCATAACTATTTCTTCAGTATATTTGGTCATAAATTTGGGTCCGCCATACTGCACTTTTACCCAGAAGGGTATTAGGCCTATTACACTGTGCTAATAAGTGTTCTGCCTTGAGGGCTGCAAAGTGCTAGCACCGTATTTTAAAAAAATTCTGAAATATATTGTCACTATTTAAAAGTTGTTCCATGGGTGTGAAACACTAGTGATTAACTAGTTTAGAAAGCTGTGGGTAAGGAGAATTTATCATCTTAGTGAAAATTAATTCAGTTTAAGGTGAGGAATTGGTGGAGCAATTGCGCATTGGGCGAGCTTAGCGGAGATGTGCCAGAACCGTGTCTGTGACATATATATGAAAGCCGTCGGAGCAGCCACACACCCGATGCCCACCCCCGCCCTGACCCCCTGGATCCGCCACTGGGCATGCAAATAAGAAAGGGTTAGACGAATGAACTCATTTCATTATTATTGCTCTGATAAGTACTAAGTTATTTCCTACATCAAAAAATGATAATTTATTTTCTCTGGTGTGTGTTATTATGTTGATGATATAATGTTCATTCAATTATTTGCCACTTGAAGTAAAAGAAAGTATAAATAAGTGATAATCTGTATTTAAAAAACTTATGAAGAAAGTGGCATTTATTGCTTCCTTATGAAGTTAATTGCACACAACCCAATTGATATATGCACAAGGTTGTCAATTATATTTTTATAAATCTCAAAAATCTGTATAACATGTTTTCTATTCTTTTTTTCTGTTTTATGTAACCCTTTGACTGGCGTCACATAGGAATTATCAGATGTATTATGAGACATGTTAACATTTTGGAACACTTCTATTTTACTTTTTTTCAATATTTGTTCAGGGGCTGTGTACCTACACTTGGTAGAGCGACCTGCATAAGTTACGGGTGGATATTAGATTAGATTTTTTAAAATATATGTTGAATTAAGAAAGAAATGTAACATTACTAACAACTTAATGCAAAACATCTACTCTACTCATTGTATTTACCAGTCGGCATCAGTAAAATTTAGGTACAATATTGGTTTGTTTATGTATTTTTGCTAAGACTGGCTGATACTCACAATTCACTTTGTTATGAATCACAATGAAAATAAAAGAAGAAATCAACGCGTGGGCCTACTTACCTCTAGGGCTTTTGTAACACGACAATAAATGCGATTGTCTTGTGATTTCAAAATGAGGCTCAAAGGATGGTGGTTGCCATGGGCACGGAGCTTTGCATAGTAGCGCCCTCACTGGACAAGTGCATCACTAAAATGTCATACGACAACAATAAATAATGAAAAAGAAAGCAATTTGTGTCTAAAATAATAATCATAGAAACACGTCATTGTAAGTTATATTATATAAAATATCCCAAATGTATTTTTTATCACTATTTATTAATTTATGTACAGTACCTCTGGCAATTACTATGTTTCCATGACAGTAAAAAATAAAAATAAAGAAAATTCCCAAATTTAACCTGCACGTGTTAGTTTAATTTATAGGCAGTATCTGAGGTTGTATAAAACTAAAATGTAATCACATTTGAAAATATATTGATTTTTCAAACATAAAAAGTTATTTTTCCATGAAGGAAATTGTGCATGATATATATAATGGTATATATGTTTGCAGGATTATATTCAAATAATCAATATCCAATATATCATTTGAAACCAATGCATTATGTGCAAATATTGATCATAAAATGCTAAGAACGCAATATTAGGCTACCACAATATCATAGCATAAATTATTGTCCAGTTGTGCAATATGAAAAAATATTTAGTAGCCAGTGGCAACAGTTACCTGAACATATATAAAGAAGTACTATATTTATATCAACACTATCTGTCGGTCACTGGATAGCAGAGTGGTTGTTAGCAAACAAATCTGGCACAATGTCGGTCTATCCGGAGTACCCCGTAAGTAAATTCAATTGTTATTATTCGTTAATAAATTAATCAAAAATTAATTACACTATTTCAACTATTATTGCATTTTCTTTATGTTCAGTTTGTGCATATTGTTTGAAAGTTGTTTTAATATTTTTTTCCATCTCACCTCTCTCGCCTCCTGCTATCTATCCATCTATCTATCTATCTATTTGTCTATCTATCTATTCGCTATCTATTTGTCTATCTATTGATCTATCTATGTATTAATACATAATAATAATACTTTTTATTCCTGCCAAAAAATAACAGCAATGCCAATAATAAATCATAAAATTTCAAGAAAAATCAAACTAAACATATTTGAAGGCAAGCAAATCAAAACATTTTTCATGATTATAGTGATCTGTATAATTGTTCATCTAAATACCTAAAATTCACCAAAATCGAGAAATGTATTTTTTATGACTTATGTATCACTTTGATTTTTATATTATAATAGTTATTATTATTAATAATGTTTTTATGGTGCATATTTTTGTTTAAGAATATGCAATGGCGCTTGACATTAAAAGTAATGGAAAGTACATTTATATTATTTGTAGGTTAAAAAGCTATGTATAATAATAGATGAAATAGATTAAGAAATAAATCAATATGAGTCTAAAAAACATAGAAAAATTATGTCAATGTTTAATTTATTGTCTGATCAAGATATTTTTCATCATAAATTTAGGTAGTCCATCAGCCCCAACCAAGTCAAGTGGTAAGATTGCTTATATTCATTTATGTATTTCACTATATTTGATATATATGTATATATATATATGTTTTTTCGTGGGGGTTTGGGGGTTAGTGCAGATCCAAATTTATGCATATTTGGCATCCATGAAATATAAAAAAAAAAACTATTTTTTATTAAATATGGGTGTTTGGGGGAAAAAGCAAAGATAAACAACGATAACTTTGCCTTATAAACCACTCCAACCTTTTATGACATCACTCATTGAATTTAAGGATTTCAAGTCGTAGACCTACAAACGAGGCTCGTTCGCTAAATATGGTCATACATTTTGGGTCCGCTGTACTGCACTTTTTCCTTCAATATTACTGTTTTGTTCGGCGGTGGAAAACCGTTTCCTTTAAATGAGCAAGAATTTGGTGCAAATATAATTTTCTGTATAAGTCCTTGACAACCCAGTAGAACCATTCGTGTATGGTAACATTGAGTATGGCAGCTTGGCATCCTTGAGCATCTTAAGATATGCACAAAACAGTTGCCATGGTAACACAAATTTGCATTTTCAATATTCCACAGAAAATGTGAATTAGCAAGATTGCTATAATCCATAGCTATTGCAACTAATGTTATGAAATCAATAGCCAGGGATACCCCATGTTACGCTTACCTTACTTTTTGACAAAGTTATACTGGACTAATATGGACTATCTTGCCAATGCATAATATGCAACAGCGACAACTGTATCTATGGCCAGGACAGGGTCTTTTGTTTTTGGCCACTGGGAACAATCATGCATACCCAGATAGCATTCCAAATTGGAAAGACATCAGCGCGACATCGGCGATGTTGACACGATGTTGTAACGATAGTGGCCAACACAGAAACGATGCTTGGCTGATTTGGAATGCTATCAGGGTATAGTGTCTTTAGAAATTGACCAGCACAGTCAACTGTATCTTATCTGGCTAACACTCACAAAAAGGTTGTCCCGGACTGATTGACATATTGGATAATTTTTCAATGGTCAGCTGTGTGAACAATATTACCTGAAACTATATGCAGATTTTAGTCATACAATACTTCATCAATGGCCAGAAAGGTATATGGTCCTAAAACTGTATAAAATTAATTTTTTTTGCCAAAAGATAGAAATATGATAACTATACAGTACACATTCTGTGACTTGTGCCCTAAGACTAGGAAGCTGGTAATGGCAATTATTTTTCTCAGACATAAGAAAGATATTCATGTGCATTTTTATGATAATCCATCAGAAAGATAAGCTTAGTTGATCAGAAAGATAAGCTAAGTTGATCAGAAAGATAAGCTTAGTTGATCAGAAAGATAAGCTTAGTTGATCAGAAAGATAAGCTTAGTTGATCAGAAAGAGAAGCTTAGTTGATCAGAAAGATAAGCTTAGTTGATCAGAAAGAGAAGCTTAGTTGATCAGAAAGATAAGCTTAGTTGATCAGAAAGATAAGCTTAGTTGATCAGAAAGATAAGCTTAGTTGATCAGAAAGATAAGCTTACTTGATCAGAAAGATAAGCTTAGTTGATCAGAAAGATAAGCTTAGTTGATCAGAAAGATAAGCTATGTAGAACAGATTAAAGTCTAGGTACTTTTTGCACTGTATGCAATATGCGATGTTGGGGGTAGGATGACTCCTCACACCTATTTAAAGCACTAAAAAAAAAAAAATAGCTCGAGAGACAAATTCACTCATGTGACAAAGTTTGACAACTGTAAGAGGTTACAGCGGATTCTACATAAATCTAATATGAGGGGTATATGTCTATTCTAGATGAATATCTGACAAAAAGAAGTTGTATCAAACAGGGATCACACGTCGATCACATAGGGAAAAGTAAGGAGAATTGACATCAATTCAGCAGGCATATTTACCCTACATTTAATCATTATCAAATGTTTATATGACAGTGATTTACTGTTGTATTACAGCAAAGTTAATAGCAGGCCTTCACATGCTACATTTTTGGCAATATCTTATTAAAGTCTTTAAATCTTGCAAACGTTCCAATGATGCTTTGATTAGACTACACAAAATTATGCCAAGATGAAGTTCAAACATTAAATTAATACATTTTAACCATGAAATGCTGTATTCACACTGTATATAAACTTTATGGGGTTTTTTAAAGCTATATTTTGATATTAAGTTTCTGTCTTTTTTTTATTCAATCATGTTTGTTGATAATTCTTTATGAAAACAGAGATTGTGCTGTTGCATAAACTCCAATGTAACAGTGCAACAAAGGACAACATTGTTTCACCATATGGTCAAAAAAACTATGATTCAAACTAGCATTGAGACAATAAGTACAACATTGTGTTGATACCTCACAGCCTAGCAACCTAATTAGGTACAGTAAATTACCTAATTTCCCTTTTAGTTACCAGGTTGGCCTATGGTATTAACAATGAAATTACAGATTAATTAGATGTTTATGCGCTGTTTTTACGCAGTTCTTGTTCTGACAAGCAGGCAATTCAGAAAAATTGCCTAAATGAAAAAAATGTGAATCCATTTCTCTCGTATTTTTAAGAGAAGAATACTGATGTCTAAACTAAGCCAATCGTCTACATAGTTTAACCAAAAATTTTATTTAAAGGTGCACTGTCTGTCAAATTTGCACATTAAAATAATGATATAAATCAATACTGCCTTCTTGTTTCATGATATCATTTACCATTACATGACCATTTTTGGTCCACAATTTAGTTTAATTTACAATAAAATAGTATAAATATTAGTTTTTCATGCCATCAAAAACTCAATATGTAAACAAACCCAGTTATGATGTCACAATGCTGAAAAATGGTGATGATGTCATTTCCATTGTGTTTCCAATGTTTTGGTCTGGATTTTCTCTTCAATATATTTTTAAGTAATTAACGTCTTATAAAATCATTAATTCACACAAATTTAGTGTGCCTTGATTAATAAAGGTAATCAACAGTTTGATAGCATCTTAGAAAATTGCAAATTTGACAGACAGTGCAAATTTAACTAGGTAAACTAGCAAAAAATGTCCATAATTAGGTCGCTGGGCTGTTAGGTGACAGCCCACAGTGACAATGTAAAGTGAGAAGCATATCAATATTATTTGGTTTTTTACTTTTTTTAAAGCAAAATACAACAGTGGTTGTTAACGCTCCACCTGGTGTGAACCAAGGAAGACAAATGAGATACTGGAGCACTGGACTTTGTGGTTGTTTTGAAGATTGTGGATCGTGTAAGTACTTTTATTATAATACAGAAATAAATCTGCAAATATGTTATTGCTAGAGCTGACATGATCAGAGAACTTGTGCAGTGTAAAGAAGAAACTCTTTCTCTCAATTTCTTCTCTCAATTTCTTCTCTCAATCTCTTCTCTCAATCTCTTCTCTCAATCTCTTCTCTCAATCTCTTCTCTCAATCTCTTCTCTCAATCTCTTCTCTAATGAAGAGATTAGAGACTTTATTAATTTCATTTCATCATTTCAATTATTTATGTACATTTTTTTCACATTGTACTAAGAGTACTCCAATAAATAATATATTATACTAAATGATACTTTTACTATTGTTCTTAACTGGGACATACACAGAAAAATGTCTTATTAAAGGTCCCATACACATTTTCAATATTCGAAAAATCTTATTTATACATGTATATGAATTTTTAATTGCAACGGCACTATCATAACCCTTATTGAAATTGAGCTTTTGATGTTCTGGACTTTAGGGGTTGGATTTAGCTTACTTTTGAAAGTGGTCAAGCTAAGTGCTGATTCAGGGGTCACTTTCAAAAAATTGTCCAGCTAAATTTAACTTCTTACTTTAAAATCCAGCTTAGTTTAGCTTCTAACTTAATACCACTCTAGACCCTCCTTGGCCAATCAAAAGGCAGTATTCGCTATCGACAAAATTGCTATATAAGCTCATTTTTTAACCACTTCACTATTAAGTCCACCTAACTCTTAAAACAGCATCAATAGACCTCATGAAGACCACCTCATAACTAAAACAACCTCATTATTTTGCCATTAAATTTGATCATTGTATTCAAATCATCAGCAAAACTCCTCAAATGTATCAAATGAGCAGATTTTTCTGTAGATGTCCATAACAGCAAGCATTTGATAGATATAGTTAGATTTTCTTCTATGATTTTGAAAAATAAAAGATCTACATACCTGATTCTCCAATTATATCATTGTAAAAACTAAGATCCATGTGTAGTGGAGCACTATTGCTTCAGATACACTCATTGTAGACAATACCTATTCTGCTTAATCTATCACCCAAAGACAAACAACAACAAACAATTCCAAGAGGGGTTAAGTTTCTGTCCAATTTGTTTCAAGCTGTGTAACCTCATGGTATTAGTGAGGTACAGTCAACCCTCATTTATCCGGGCCTCACTTATCCGGGCCTCATTTATCCGGGGCCTCACTTATCCGGGGCCTCACTTATCCGAGCCTCACTAATCCGGGCCTCACTTATCCGGGCCTCACTTATCCGGGCCTCACTTATCCGGGCCTCACTTATCCGGGCCTCACTTATCCGGGCCTCACTTATCCGGGCCTCACTTATCCGGGCCTCACTTATCAGGTTCCCTCGCTATCCGCACACAGTTGGCTGGGAACAAATCTACTTCGTGCATTTATATAAATTCAGTTTTCTGGTTCCCTCATTTATCCGCACAGTTAACTGGGGGACAAAGGTGTGCGGATAAATGAGGGTTGACTGTATTGCCTTTGGAAGGCTGATTCAGGCTTATCAAACTCGAGCGCTAACACACTTGTGTGATAAATCCTGAATCAGCCTCTCGCAAGCGATAACTATCACTAAGAGCCTTCTTATTTGTATTCTAGGTGCCCTGACCACATTCTGTCCGAGCTGTTCACTATGTTGTCTTGCCAGTGACATGGGAGAAAATATGTGTTTGTCCTTGGTGTTGTGTTTGATGGGTGTTTACACCTACAACAACTCCGGAGGATTTGCTGACCCCATTGCTTTGGCCATGCTCAGGGTCAAACTTAGATCACAGGAAAGCATACAGGTAAAGTTTCATGTTTCGCTTCAATATTCCATACAGCTGGTACAGAGAGCATGTATACTAGGGCTCGGCGATTATCGATTATTCGAATCGAAAATCTGGAAAATTTGATTATCGATTATTGATTTGTAACCTCGATAACTTCGCGCACTAAATTATAGCCCATTTTGCTGCAAAAATCCGCCAGGTGGCCACATGGTCATGTGCTGCCACCTGGATTGATCTGCAAGTACTAATGATTCATATAAAAATTGATAGATTTTGGTATAAAAAAAGAGCTATTTCATTGACGTATCACAGCATTAACACTTTGTGTGGGTTACATCAAATAATCGATTATTATATTAATCGATAATCGGTTGCCAGAAGCCCAGATTAATCAATTACAAAAAAATTAACCGATTCCTAGCTCTAATGTATGCATGAGTGAAAATTCCGGCGCGGATGCAGGCACGGATCTAAGCGTTCTTCGCCAATTTACATTGCAAAAAATGGCGAGAGACAGGTAATTTAATGACGTTGACCCCCTCTAATCTAAAAAAAAATGTATGGATCCGCCACTGCAGAAGTCTTAAATAGAATTGTTGAAATAAAGTCTCCCAAATTGAGGAAAGGTTGTGCAAACTTCAATAGAAATTAACGAAAATTCTTAGAATTGTTATTGGACTGCAAATGATGTAAGACAATGTAAAGAATTATTATTTTGGAAATGGAAATGTACTTTTTTGCATTTGACAAACCAGATGAATTACTACAGCATTCTTAATTAACCAACACGAGCTATTAATATCAAACTGGTCTGATTAGTTAAATTGAGAATATTGTAGAAGTTTGGCATAAAAAGATATGAAATCAAGTCTTGCCAATAGACCACCCAGAAGCCAGCATGACAAGATGCCCATAATGACAATTTAATTGTTAATTGCCGTGAATGATGATAGGAATGGAATAAGGGAATTGTTTCTTTATTTCACGATTTTATTTTCAGGGGAGTATCATAGATGACTATTGCAATTCCTGTTGCTGTTTCTGCTGCACACTTTGCCAGATGCACAGAGAAGTGAAGAGAGTGAAGCAATCACCATAATGAAGTCATGATTATAAGCACAAATGCCATTGTAAAACATCTAACCTAACTACTTGGTGCATTTAAAGTAAAGTAAGGAAAGATGCCATAGTTAATAAAATGTGATTAATTCTATGAAAGATTGACAGTTGTATTCAATGGAGTTCTGCGTAAGCATGGGTCCCATTATCTAACAAAAAAAGTCGTATGAGGCTCTGAACTGATACTTTTGACCGGCTTGCCTTGTACCAGTACGTAATCAAAAAATGTCAAAATGGCTGCTCTCAACTCTCACTCTAGATGCTAAACCTAAATGGAATACTAAGAGTAGCAGACATACAACTTTGAATTCACAAGTTATCCACTGTTATCCATTTAGCTCCATAACTTACCGTATTTTCTAGATAAGAAGCCGGGTCCTCTCCTTTTTAGAGAAAGCTTTTAGCCAGGCATCTATTCAAGACTCACAAATATTCGTTCTTTCCCCGAACAATAAGAGATCGGACACTAGCTATATATTGTGACTATGGCGCCTTTTTGATCTTGCATCACAGTTTTTATAACCCTTGGCCAATGGCCATGTATTATGACGTCCTGCGTGTCAGTCAGTTTGTCCCTCCCTTTTTGTCTCTCCATCTATCTGTCTTCCACACTTATAGACATGATATCTTAAGATCCATTGATGCTAGGCACATCAAAATACAGGAAATATACATTAGAGGAAGACCTTGGATGAGTTAGAAAATGGATGACTTTCACTGTTTTTAGGTCACATTCATCCAGAACCCTGTGGCTCTTCACTCAACTCCCGCCAGCAAAACATGTAGAAAACGAGGCTCTTCCCTCTGGCCAACCATCTGAACCTTGACTTATATATTGTATTCAGAACAGTAAAGATAGAATGTCATACTTCAAAAAACTGGACTAAATTGTAGTGTTTTAAAGTGTCTGAAAACTTTTGGCCACAGCTGTACTATTTTATCAATGTGTAAATCATTCCACTGACAACAAAGTCATTAAATTACTACAATGATTGTTACAATGCAACTTAAGATACTGACATAAGATATACCTGAAATATCAAGCACTATTTCATTCAGTATGTTTCCTGATGTTGTATTACAAAATAGGCAGGTGTAAACATGGCCATCAAAACCAGGGCACTTCAAAATGGCTGGTCTCCCTTCCTGAACTCTCACCTGGGATGGACCTAAATACAATACAAATTAATATAAACCAACATTTTGTACAGTAATACACTATATGGCCTATTGGTGCCTTTTGATAGTCACATTGACATATGTTGGCTATGTTTTACAAAATAGAAAAACAATTTATTTTTTCGTTCCGGGGCAGAACTCTGACATTACTGCACCAACATGCTTAAAGCTTTGTCTTGATATGTATACAATAGTGCAGTGGCGCCATTTGGGGGTCTCATGGCCATAAATACTATAGTATTGTAAATTGGGGAAAAATAGGGAAAATTTTTACTTTTTCAAACCTCCATACCAGACACAATTTACCCTACAAGAATAACATTTTATCAGTGACATATCTACATTATAGTATTTTCACTTTTCAAACTTCATTTTGATATTCATTTTATATAGCAAAATCTGAGAAAAATGCTAAAATATTTGTTAAGTGGTGTTTCCGGAGCAGAGCATTATAATAATAAATAAATAATTGCACTTACCCTACAAAACTGTATGTGTTATTACTCTATATAGCTTAGTTGTGCATTGCCAGAGCCTATATATGACTATTTTGGACATAGAAATGATAATCTTAGTTGCAGATTAGTTAAGGGAATATACTATTGTGTTGATAATTCTAGCAAAACTTACTGTGCATAAAATCTTTGGAACAGTGGCCGGAAAAAATAGACAATACTTTTTACGCTCACTTGCTAAGTCATTCAGTGATAACGTTAAAAAAAATTTGAGAAGCAGAAGTTAAAATTGCCTATTCATGGCATGAAGATGATGATTGTGGAAAAATAACAGCATGTCAAGATTAGTAATAGTGTGTACACTCATTATTTTTCAGCATAAAATAGATTCAGGTAGGTAGGAAGGTTCCCATGAAAAAAATATAAACACTGCTTCATTTTGCGAACTCAGACGCAAATGAGGGCCATGCTTGTTTGGCTAGCTACTGCAATGTCACTTCAATGTTTCCTCAGAATGTTGACGTCAATGAGTTGACAATAAGCAAACACCATGGGCCGCATTTGCTAGTATGATAATAGAATAAAAGGCACGGTATTGATGAAAGTTCTTTAAATGGCTTTAAAATTAAGAAATATTGTACAAATATAAAATATTTTACATAAATGAAGTCATCAAGATAAATGGTTCTATTAAGTATAAGTACAATAGTTAAAATAGCAATATCATAACAAAATAGGCAATTGACGTGAAATTCTGCTCTAAGAACAATAATAGACCACCCAATACTTAACACCACCCATCTATACCCTTGTCTTGTTTTACCCACTTCCTAAGACCACCTCACAATTAATACCAGCAACATTTTCAAGTGTGATCTTGATAGACAGGTTCGTAGGATGAAAATTAAAGGTCAGCATATAAAAATACAAGGAACATAATATGATAGAGTTTATCAATGATTCAATAGTGTGCTTTGTATATTAGATATATTTTACCAAATAGTGGTATGAAGTACAGCAGAAAATAGTACAGATTCACAAAGAAGACGTATGTATGTAAACATGGCCTGTACACGGAGCATTAAATTAGAGTAAATCTTAACAAAATATGATTTACTTACTGTAAGTGTCTTTAAAACAGCAGTAATGTTGGTTTTTCAAAAGTTTAATCTGTGCAAAATTCAGATGAATCAGAATCTCTTTATTGTCCTTTCGTATACATGAACAAGTAAACAAAAATTAATGCATAAATATTTTAAAGGACTGGGGACCACTTTAGGACAAGATTTTGTCGTTATCAAGTGGCCCCCATGGATGAAAGAGGAATGCCTGCATGCACATACCTCTCAGACCTCTCAGATGTAACTGAGCCATTGTATAAATGGTGTTAATTAACTTTAATCTCCTCTCATAATGCTACTGTCAGGCTCTTCCATAAACTGGAGATGCTGCAGCAGTAGCACAACTGTTCTCGTAAAGTTTAGCATCTTCCTCTTCTCGGAGATGTTGGCATAATTCCTGGATGACACTTCGCACATCTGCAATTGTAAATGTGACACGTGATGACAACCTAATTTAGATTAGGATGTTTGTTATTGTTGTCTAAATTGGTGCTTACTGTCAGGGTCTTCATAAATGGCAACTGCCGCAGTAGCGGGGCTGTTCTCTTGAAGATTTGCATCTTTCCTGTTCTTGTAAATGTGGGCTTCCATCCTGGGTGATGATTGCACATGGCTGTCAATTGCAACTGCAATTATAGTACAGTTTTTCAAATTGGCTTGTCTGTCAGGAACTGCACTTATTTAGACTACTATTGAAACCTCATACTGCCAAGTGCTTTAATAATTTAACTATTTAATATTGAAATGCTTCAGTTGACATGTGGACAAACAATACATTTATCTTACGGCAATTAAATAGGGTAATATGCTATGACACTACTTGCGGACAACAATTATATTATCTGGTATATTTTATCTTACTCAAATGGAAATCAGGTTTGATGATACTGGGGGACAGCAATCATAAGCATTTTCAGATCAAGATTAAGGGACTAATAGACTAATGTCCAACATCTCTAACAATACTTCTAGCCGAGCTATGTTGATAATATTTCTTCTCAGCACGATATCAACATACCATTGTTGCATTTCCTTGTGCAGCAGATATAAACAGCCATTGCAAGGTTTCCAATTAGACTGCATCCAAGCAGGGCGCCAAGGACTATTGTATCAAATGAGGTTCTTGACTGGCCTGAAATGGTACAATTTCTCATTAGATTGTATGTATGTATGTATCATTTATTTACAGTCGTTTTCAATCCGAATACAATATAAAATATAAAGTAATCTTAAGTGTTATCACTTCTGTACGACCCTTTCACAAAATAAAAGAAATAATAAATATGAAATCGAAAATACAAAAGAAAAGAAAATAATAATAATTAAAAAATAGGAATAGAATGTCTATTTAAGCGGTTCAAAATGTCCATGCAATGTCCAAGTTAAAGTCAGTTATGTAATGTCCATGTCATTTTAAAAGTCCACTCTTCATTTGTATTTGTTGACTGTCTGTCAGTTCGTATTTGACTCTGAAACAAACAAGACATCGAGGTTAGTCAAATTACATAATGTGGTCCATGTCACATGTCAATAGCCATTGTGTAATTGCTGTTTTGAAAGTATTAAGTGAAATACTTCTTTTAATTTCAACAGGAATATTATTCCAGAGTTTCACACCCCAGTACATAAAACTATTCTTCCCATACTTCACAGTGTTAAAAGATGGAAGTGAAAGTCTGTCATTGTCCCTCATTTCATATTGTGAGTTCTGAGTCTCAAATAACTCATTCAGATATTTTGGTGCAATGTCCTTCCTGACTTTATAAAGCAGTATAGCCGCATTCTTTACACACCGTTTAAACACACTGAGTTGCTTTTCCTGTTTGCAAAGCTCTTCATAACTTAGGTAACCCTTATCTGTGGCAAATCTAAGCGCCCTTTTATTGGTATTTTCCAATTTCTCTAATTGTGTTTTGTTTGCAAACATCCAAACAATTGAGCAATAATTGAAATTACTGCTTATGTAACTATTATAAATTGTGTTTTTAGCATCTTTGCCTAAATTATGCCTGATTCTTTTGAGGGCATTTATCTGCTTGTCATTCAATGGGGAGAAAAGGTACCACAAGAGGTCATTGGTTCTAAGATATCCAGTGTTTATCACTCGGAGGTGATGAACCAAAAGTCATTCACTGCACAGAAAATGCTTGTAAAAGTAGCATGTGAATTTCATTTCAGTAACTTCAACATGGCATGTGAATTTCATTTAATCACGTTCTAAATAGAAAATGCTTGCAACAATAGCATGTGAATTTCATTTGTTCATCAATGTTTCTGTCCAGTTTCTGACCAGTCATCATATTATCATTATTGTTACTATTATTATTCTTAAAATATTTTATTAACTTGATCAATTGTAATCGGTGACTCAGGAGATTTCAGCCTACCTTTAAACGCCTGGGGTGCCTCTCGATAGCGGTCTTAAGACCTTAGAGAGGCCTCCCACACATAGAGAAGAATATTTCTTTACTTGTTTATTTGTCTATTTGTCTATGTATGTTTTAAACAATGTCTGTATATGAAATGTGTGTCTCTTTGTGTAAATAAATGACTTTGTCTGTATTGACACCATAGCAGATAAGCATAGTTTGATGATGTCATCCATATTGTGACGTCATTCATGCAATAATGGTGTAGTGATGGCCTGTTATTGTCTCTTTATGTGATATGGTTGTAGTGCCCTCTGTAGGCTGTTACTTTTTCTCCCCATTGGCTACTGAAATGACAGTTAAACTTTTGCGTACAATGAGAGCACAATAATATCTGCTATTGAAATTATAATTTTCCGCAATTAAGACAACTGGCCCTTAAGGTTATATATCGGGTCATGATGCTGATTTAGGTGTTATACTACAATGGAGTGACATATAAGCCCTGATGGGTCTGGGTGGTTTATGTTTCCACGTATGATGTTTGTATTGTTGTAATGTAAAACCACATGTCAATAATGATAAATAAAAAAATTAAAAATATATACCCACAAATAGCAGATCAAATAAATGCAAATAATGGATAATTGTAGATGAATTGAAAATTCAATCAATATGTCAGTGCGCCAGTAATGCCTGCTAATAAAATAAGCTTTGAAACGTTCTCATAGTAGTTTTTTGAAAGCTGTGCAAGAATAATACAGTGTATTTGAGTAGCATACAAATAAAGAAGAACTCAGATTCATGTGTAATTGCTGAAAATTAATGTCCATCAAATGGTAAAAGATTAATCAACCATCCAAGTAATTATCATATTGATATCCGTCTGTGGTAGAATTTTAATAATGATTTGTATCTGTAAATTTGTAATTATGACAAAAACATATACCTCTAATGAAAATGGTATGCCCTGAACGCCATTACCTCTAATGTCTAACGTTATTCATTATTGTACTTTATATTTCTTTATTTTTATAATTTCTTTCAAAAAGGTTGCATTGCTGTTTTATTGATCCAAATGGAATTTCACATAACATGGTAAAAACGTGTTGCTCTATAAGCTGATATACCATGAAAGGTTATATATATGATGCAATACATACGGATTAATGAAGGAATTAATGGATGATAGATGGATAGATAAATAAAAAGATAGATAGTCAGATAGATAGATAGATATACAGATAGAAAGATAGATAGATAGATAGATAGATAGATAGATAGATAGATAGATAGATTGATAGATATATAGATAGATAGATAGATAGACAGATAGAAAGATTAATAGATAGCTAGATAGATAGCTAGATAGACAAATAGCTAGATAGATAGATAGATAGCTAGAGGGCTAGATAGATAGATAGATAGATAGACAGATAAATAGATAGATAGATAGCTAGATAGAGGGCTAGATAGATAGATAGATAGATAGATAGATATATAGATATATAGATATATAGATATATAGATATATAGATAGATAGATAGATAGATAGATAGATAGTTAGATAGATTGATAAACTTTATTTTCTGAGGGTAATACCTATTAAGTGTATCAGTAAAAACTTGATACACCGCCAGAAAAGTATGTGCAATAGATTTATAAGTAACTGAGAATATATTATAAAAGCAATTAGTGAAAAATATGTCATTGTAATTACATAATTATATCCAAATTATGTTTCAGGAAGTTTCTTCCCTTGTCTAATTTTATCTAATTCCATGCAAGTACTATGAAACTAATATGAAATCTCACGGATTATGAATGAGGAAACATTGTTCATCCTCTTTATTACATGAATAACTTTTGGTACAGTCTGACCAAAAAAAAAACAGAAATGTGTATGATTCAGAGTCTATCTATCTATCTATATACCTATCAATATATATATCTGGCTAGATAGATAGCTAGATAGCTAGCTAGTATGCAATGATTGTTAAGTTATGGCAAATAACAGAAATACCACTGACATAGACTTTACCTGTAATAACAAGCTGTGTCTCATTTAGTATGGTTCCTGATGCAGTGCTTTCAAAGTAGCAGGCATAGACATGGTCATCAGACACTCTTGTTTGAGGGATTTCCAATGCTCCTGTTGTGCCATCAATTGTAGCTCTGCATGACAAGTCACCCAATGAGTTCTGGGCTCCATCTGATTTATCATAGAAGGCCACTCTGTTCTGACCTGACATATTTGTCTGGCTTGCTTTGTACCAGTTGAATAGGGTATATCTCTCAATTGTACTTTCCGGATCAGGTACAAAACCAGGGCATTTCAAAATGGCTGCACTCCCTACTTCAACTGTCACAGTTGATGTTAAGCCTACAAATAAAACTTGGTGATTAGAACACAAATCCAATCAGTTCTAATATAATTTTAATTTAATATATCATGATGAAAAATGACAAGACCTGTACTGAAACTTACTTTCAGGTCTCCTAATATGAGACAGAAGGGGATTAATCGGGTATAGTGCAGTATAGCGGACCCAAATATATGCCCATATTTGGCGTCCATTAAATATTAAAAAAATACCACGGTTTTTTGCCAAAATTTGTTCTATCGCAGAAGAGGAATAATACTTGCATACCACAGCAGGGGTTTGGGGGCAGCAGCCCCCAATAAAGAAAAAAATAAACGATGTCTTGTCTTGAAAATGAAGAGAATTAAGGGATATGACGTCATAGGCATGACAGAAAGGCTCACTACATAAGGTCATACATTTGGGTCTGCTATACTGTACTTTTTCCGATTAATCATCTAAAAAAGTTGTTTTATTTAAATAAAATTTCTGAAAATATTACATTTTCGACTTCCGGTTTCTCGCAGTCTATGGACAGTAAGCTACAGCAGTTACAAGTATTTAATTTGCTGAAAATAGCATCAGGTATCAACTGCCAATTATTCTTAACAAAACTCCTAACAATGTATTTGAAAAACTAGAGGCACATTGTAACATAAAAAATTGGCTTTGGGACAAATACAAAACTGAGTTACAGTAGAAGTTTTCTTATACATGTCAACTAAATGTGTTCTGCATAACACACCATATTTGACACTGTGCTTTTTGACATACAAGGGGCACCCATGCTGGCGTCCTAATTGAGACTAAATGTGGAAATGTTGGTAATTTTGTATCCCACTGTATATGGCTTGCATGGGGATGAAAGTGAGCAATTTGACACTTAGCATGTGTGATTCTAATGCAAGTGAGTCATGTGGTTATTTATTTCAGAAAAAAAAATTGTACAGTGCCAAATTTACAGCAGTATAAGGACAACCAAAATGTTTCAAGGTACTTCAAAAAATGAGATTGTTGTAGTAGATTAAACAAGTTGTAACAGATTTGATACAGTATAATTTAGATAAATGGTGTTATAATTGTCAATCTCAGTAAACATTCATATGGATCCGACAAAAAAAAAAGACAGGTTTTTAAGATATCATTAATGATATGATTAAACTTTTTTTACAAAAGTTTTGGACATAAAATTATCCACATGCACTGAGCCTTGATATACAGCTGTAGTTGAATGTGTCGTTAGATAGCATCTTAAAATCTTACCTTTCACAGATGTAGCAACCAAGATTATCATCCAAAGCATTTTAGCAGCCCGTTGCCATGTTTCATCCATTGTTGCAATTGTGTAGTGGAACCCATGAGGAAGTATTTTCACTTATTTATAACAAACGCTAATTGAATACTGACTGAACGCATCCACTATTAAACCAGTGTTAAACGTTCACTGAAGAGTAATAACAATAGGCCACCTTTACAGGTACCCATTTCATATTAGAGATGTCGTGGTTTAGTGGTGAGGTTGTAGATTTGAGCCCCTGCCATGGGCCCTGGCATAGAGGAACTGGACAGATCCTCTGTAACTAATTGCTCCAGTCAGGTGTAAATGGGAAGCTGGCTATGGATAGTAAAGCGAGTGCTTAGCCCCCTGCTTGTAATTCTGTGTAAGGGGCTGTATTTCCCCCATACAGGTGAGAAAAGCTCATACTTACATTAATATCACTTCATTAAAGAGTTGTTATTGATACCATTCAGGGACTTCTACGTCATGGGTGGTAAAAAATACCTGCTCAAGTCTGGCCAATTTAATTTTTAGACCACTCATGATTACATTCTTTGAAATGAGGGGTATTTCTTTCATTCCCAAGTGTGCTTAAACTAATGTATATAAACATTAACAAAAACAAGGAAGCTTTGCACATCACACTTATAGTTCAATTTTTACCATTGATACATTTTAAATTCCCAAAACATAGGCTGCGCTACAGCTAAACCCTCACCGAATCCCACATAGCACACAGGCATCATCAAAACAGCTAAGTGTTCGTCTGACAGGCAGGAGGGCGGGCGTTTCACTTTCATTTCCAGAGCAGAACTCTGACACACACTTTTGTTTCTAGAGCTGAACTCTAACACTAATGCACTTAACCTAATGAAATGTTATAAAGGAACACTCTATATGGCCTGGTGGTGCCTTGTGATAGCCACACTGAAATATCTTGGCTAAGTGTGTCCGATGAACCTAAACAACTGCCACTTGGCCTACATAGCCTGTTACGCAATGTTTATTGGAGTCTAGCCAAGAAACTCTGACTGACCACACGCCGCTGTCAGCTCTTATTCATATTGTGACGTTGTGAGCCGCCATTGGCGGTGATCAGTCAGAGAAACTTACATAGGCTGAGTTTGCCCACCCAAAATTCCGTGTCGGGCGGGTTGTGGGGTATTAGGAATGACTGACAACGAACAAAAAGAGGTATGACAATAGATTGTTGTTTTGCTGGTTACAATTTGCAGTGATTCACTTTCATTATGTCCAAAATATTGGTGTATGGGCTCCATAAAGTGCAGTGACAAGGTTCGCGCAAACTCAGCCTATGTAATTGTCTGACTGTTCGCTAGCGCTAAAATATCAGATAGTAAATAAGAGCTAAGCGAACATCTGATTTCTTGGGCTAATTGGAGTCCAAGATGTCCTATTTTTTGAACTCTTGAATTTTTTCATTGTCCATTACATTATGTTAAATGTCAAATAATACAGTGTTCCCATGGGTTATAATGTCTTACAAATATCTTACTTAGTAACAGCAATCCATTCTGTTCAGAGTAAAGCCAAGTGAGCATAAAAAGTATTGTCTATCCTTTTCCTGCCATTTAATTGTTCTGTTTCAAAGATTTTATGCACAATAAGGAGTATTCAGCTCACTAGAATTATCAACACAATAGCATGTTCCCCTGACTAATCTACAACTAACATTATCAATTTATATGTCAAAAGTAGTCATATATGGGCTATGGCAATTTATATGAAATTCAGCAACACAATGTCATGCCACATAAAGATGTTGGGTATAATTTCATACAAAATTAACCTTTAAGGTTTGTATTTACTTGTATTTAAATGAGTCAAGTCTAAATACAAATAAATACAAATCTTAAACATTTATTTTGTATGGAATGATACTCAACACACCCATCTTAAGGCTTTATAAGTAAAAATATTTTTTGCTCGCAGTTTACATTTAGGCGGCAACTGAAGGAACTATATGTTATCAATTGCCATATTCCCTCCAACAGTTGCTGAATTGTTGGGTTGATAATTTGCATTAAATCCATGGCATATAAATTAGTATTTATAACCGAACACTTTGCAGGTTAATAAGTATTTGAGTCAATTGAAAGTAATATAGATCATTATGCAACTAATTATTATGAAATTGCTAATTTTAAACAAAAACAAATGTCAAAATGAAGCTGAAATTGAAAGTACTACAATCTAGATATATCATTGGCAAAATGCTACTGATGTAATGATCATAGAGTCATTGATATCAGGGTTTGAAAGAGTACCTGTCCAAATGTTCATATTTTACTTATTTAATAAAATTATATGTCATTAATGCTCATGAAACCCCAAAAATGTATCTCTACGCTATTTTAGACATATTCTTATTTAGTTTTGTATGCATGTAGGAGCAGTAGTGTAAGAGTCCTGCTCTGGAAACAGAAATGTTATGTTTTTTTTTGTTGTAATTTTTTCTCTAAATATTTTAAAACACAGCTGAGATATGTTGATAAAGTGTTGTCAGGGTAAGTGCATTCATGCCAGATTTCTGCTCTGGAAACCCAATTTAACTAAATTTTTGGCATTTTATTTCTGATTTTCCATTATTATGTAATCAGCATAAAATGAATATCAAAATGAAGTTTGAAGAGTGAAAACACTATAATTTAGATATCTTGTTGATACAATTTCAATCATGAAGGGTAAATAGTGTCTTTTGTATAGAGGTTTAAAAAAGGAATTTTCCCTATATTGCCCTAATTTTGAAAGTTCTATAGTATTCACGGCCATGGACCCCCAAAATGCACCACTACACTATTTCAGACATAAAATGGCAACGTTTAAAGCATGTTGGTGCAGTAGTGTCAGAGTTCTAATCCGGAAATGAAAAATAAGTCAATTTTTTCCAAATTAAAAAAAAATTAAGCCAACATATGACAATGTAACTATCAAAAGGCACCACTAGGCCATACAGAGTAATATGTTAATGCCAAAGCATGATGCCGAAGGCCACTATGTCGCTGAATGCAATGCATATACATAAAATATATAATTATATTTGATATCAATGCATTAAAAGCAAATTTATAGCATTAAATGAAAGGCAGAACGTCATAGAATTCATTTCTGAAGAGAAACGGTATCCATTTGCTCTCAAAACTGCAAAATTTGCCATAGGTAGCATTTGACAGTAGACCGATCCATCAGTCCCTACATGTAGATGTAGGGACTGATTCCAAACCATACGTTATTTCAGCCCATAAGGCTTTTTCAAGAAGTCACTTTAGTCAACATTGAAGATTTTAAGAATAATCTAAATTTTCCGACAAAATCTGTAAGGTAATAACTGTAGGCAATATATTTATCTACGTCCATGTGAGTTGCTGGCCACTGAATTCATTTACTAACCACAAAATATCACAAAGATTGCAACAAAATAGCACTAAAAAAGTTGTGATGGTCACGCCGTCCTCAAAAATATCAACAAACCAGTGAATCGGCGGGAATTACGTCACAGGCCATCCCTCTTAAACAAGTTGTTCCATCACAGAATCTATCCTGACATAACACATCAATAACAGCATCAACAAAGTCATATTCACATACCTCGAAAAAGCAATCATTATCGTTAAAAGTTGCGAATCGGCCCCATTCCATGTTGTTTACTTGTTCACGTTCACTGACCACGACGACCAAAGCACATAACTTCATGAAAAGTTGATCAAATTTCTCAAAGTATACATTAAATAAAAGCCAGAAAGTCATAGAATACCTTTGTGAGCAAATACGGTATCCAGTTCCTCTGAAAACGGCAAAATTTGCCGTGTTATGCAGCAATTGCACAGTATGTGTTTGATACTGCTCCAAGCAAGCTAATCACTAATTGGCTGTTGTATTTGGGAAGTACTAATTTCGACCAATCACAGCGCAAAACACAAAGTGTTCAAAATGGCGGTTGTCACTGATAATCACGACAATCTCAGCTACGTTTTGAAAGGAAATTGGTTTATATTGTGCATTTTAGGGACAGAATAACTGTATTTTATGGATGACCGATGTATACATGTTTGACGCCAGTACCATTTGACAGCTGACAGTGACATTATCAAAGCGAACGTTTGCTAACCACGACGACCGGACGACCGAAGTTCGCCATCTTGTGACCGGAAACAGCCGAGGGACTCGAGGAGGCAACAAACAACGATTTAAAGAAATGTATTGAACACTGCGTGCCAATAATAACTAGTACCTAGATAAATAATGTCATAAAAAACACATGTTACCAAATCTCGTAGGAAAACTTTGTTTGTATACAATTGCGCATGGGTGAGAATTAAATTCCAGAAAAGGCTCAGTCAAAATTAAATTATCGTGGTGCTGCCACCTGTCGCTGGTTTCGTAGTGAGTGCTGCCACCTAGCTCCTGCAACCTTGAACATACAGCCTTCGGCTATTACTGTAAAACATTTTGTTAGGGTAAGTGCATAAGTATTAGAGTTCTGCTCCAAAAACTAAAGTGTTATCATAGGGTCATTGATATTAGGGTTTGAAAATGTACCAAATTTTCATATTTTCATTATTATATAAAATTATATGTCATTAATGGTCATGGAACCCAAAAAAGGATTCTCTACACTATTTTAGACATATTCTTACAAAGTTTTGTATCATGTAGGTGCAGTAGTGTGTGAGTTCTGCTCAATATTTTGCAGTTTTTAAGATTTTCCATTATTATATAAACAGTATTAAAAGGAATGGCACAATGAAGTTTGAAAAGTGAAATACTATGGTTATGTAGGGTAAATAGTGTATTTGGTGTGGGGGTTTGAAGAAGTAAATATTTTACCAATGTTGCCCTACTTTTGAAAGTTCTCTTGTATTTATGGTCAGGAGACCACCAAAAGGCACCACTGGACTATTTTAGACATATCATGATAAAATTTAAGCATGTAGATGCAGGAGTGTCAGAGTTCTGCTCTGGAAATGAAAATGTATTTTTTCTTTTCTTTTTTCCCCAATTTTGTAAAACATAAGCTCTGGAAATGAAAGTGTCATACAACATGATCCTGGTTCTTTACATCTATTTTTATATCAGTAAACTTGTTAAACGCAGTGTTTATTGTTGTCTATACTTTTGAAAATCATATTTTCCCAGCTTATCAATTGGAAGTCACAAGCCATAATCTGGTTTCCAGAATTTTTATTCTGCACAGTGACTTTTGGATGAGAATGACATATATATAAAAATCATTCTATCCAAATAGCATCTGATTTGTGCAAAACCGGCACAGTCATCTGAATATTTTGGATAACTGCTACTAATTGTTGTTCAGGAACCTTCAGTTGTTATGATAAGGAATAGAGTCTACCATATAATATAGATTAACAGTTAATGTAAATAGTATCCGGATTCAGGATGCTACTACTATGCTCAAAACGAAACCAATCATGAAATTACCAGGTACTCATCTTCCTCAATAGCTATGCTATTCAGATGTGACAATGGATGACACTGGTTAATAATCTTAGCTGTGACCCATTTTGAAGGTGTGGTATACAAGTTTCTTTGGGGAATTGTGTGCACAATACATAACAGAATGAGCTCTGAAAATATTTCTGATTGGGTGAATGATAATAATATTGATAAATACTTTACTGTCATGTTAGCTGGCTTAGGGTCATGTACTGCACTTGGACTTAAGTACCAAGTACTCAGTACTTGTACTTGTACTTAGACTTGAAGTTGTTCAAAATGAAGTACTTGTACTTGTACTTGTACTTGTACTTGAAGCCAAAGTACTTGCAAGTACCTTTCAAGTACTTCAAGTACTTATTATTTTAAGATGCAGATTTAAGGCAGTTTATTAAATAATTATTGCAACATAGATAATCTATCATGAATATAATTTTGTATTTTGTGCACAAGTGACATGTATGTCCTGACTAATATTACTAGTTTGAGTAAATGGAATTAGGTTTCAACAGACTGAGTAGTAACTTGACAGCAGTTCATTGTTGAATAATTCACTGGTTGCAATTCATGTAACACCCTTGGATGGAGGCAGGCTTTTATGCAAAAACCAAATATCATATAGATTATAGATTATAGATCTATTACATATAGAAGTATTAATTTACACAAATAATTTCTGCAAAAAGTCAAGTTTGCTTTTAAGGCATACCAGTTTAATAATTATTTCAATTGTACATACTGATTTTGTGAAAATCCAATGCTAGCAAATAATTGATGAATTTCAACTTTTTGTTCATTTAACTAACATATGGGTTTATATCTTGTATAGTGAATCATTTTACCCCAATTTGTCCAATTGCTTTTGTGTAGAACAATAGACACAATAGACATAGGGGTAGCTGCTATGTACCCCCATTAGACAAGAAATCAGTGGGGATCATTCCAATTGTCTTAATCCCCATTCATCACCTGTCAGAAATAATGGGGATTCCTTAATTTAATTCATGTGCATATTAGGTACACACTTGTCTTGCAAATATTGATAATTATATAATAATGTAAAGCCAAGAGTCTGCATCAAAATCAATGCCATCAAGTGTATCCAGATTGCTGTCTGACTCTCATGAAAGACTTTCTGAAATTAGTCTAGTATTTGGGTCAACTGAGGCAACCTCACTTGTAAAACCACCTTGACATTAAGACCACTAGAGTTTGCACCAAATCAGGCAATGGTGGTGTTAACAAATAGTAACTACCAAGAAGCGCCACTCGCTATACTTTACATTGTAAATGCTGTGCCTCCTTTTCCCAGCATGCATAGCATGCCAGAGTTCTTTAGCGCCCCTAGTGGATAATAAAATTCATTCAGAAATTTTTGGTGAAGTGCGTAGACTTGCTAATTTCACGTGAACAACACATTAAAATGTCATTTCCACATTATTTCATTGTCATAATGGGCGAATGGACTAAATATTTACCATATATATATTTACGAGGTCAACAAATACAATCTGAACACTACCATGTCCGTATCATGGCATATGACGTCATAATCAGTATGATGTAACACAATAGTCGCCGATTGTTCTCTGTTTATGAGGTAATCAGTTGCGCCTCCTTTTCCCTGTAGGCATAGTGCATCCTACTTACAAGAGTGCGGGTTCTTGATACTTATTATTATTTGGTGTTAATTGCAGGGTTCTATTAAATATGTGCCCAAATACTGATCATTAGAATGCCAATGAACTTACATATCTGTTCATTTGACAAAAAATTCAAACTTTATTTATATATCAATATTATATTATTTTGTGCGAGCTGCAGTGGTCTGAATGTAGAGGTTTTTTAAATCAGTGTTCAGCACACACTGGGCCAAGGGGGACCGGGGTTTACATGAAATTACATCACTCAAAATTCACCCCTTCTGAATCCGCTACTGCTGTCTGACGCCAATGGGATCTTGACCAAAAACCAAGGATGTACTTGTACTTGTACTGAACAAATGTACTTGTACTTGGACTTAAATACTCAGATAAAAAGCTGTACTTGGAGTTGTAGTTGGACTTGATATATTCTCATGTACTTCTACTTGTACTTAAGTACATCGTGTTGTACTTGACCCCAAGCCTGCATGTTATATATGAAACTCATCTTGTGCTGGTTACAGTCATACATCAACAGACATACAAGACACACACATGCACATACTCAGAGATAACAAATAGAACAGACATACACACATGGAAACAGACAAAGACATACATTGACAAACAAGTACAAATACAATGACACATACATACAGACTAGATTGAATTAGCACAAGCTCATTGATAAGTTTAATATACTTGATGGCACAAGTGATTTACTGCATCTACTGGTTCTGCACTGCACAGATCTTAAACTTCTATCTGATGGAAGAACTTCGTACCTATTGTGGAGGGGGTGTGTTTCATCATCATAGACAACTTCATACTGCTGTAGAACACTTTTTTTTTATAAAATAGTGATGTTGGATTTGTGACCCCAATTTTAGAACAGTATTTGATAATTCTAAAAAGTTTTAGTTTAGATACTGCTGTTGCGTTTCCATGCTAACATATTATAGAGAATCCTAACACAGACTGTATGATAGCAGTATAGAACAGATTAACTATGTGTGTGACAGTTGAATTTTTTACATTTAATGTACAAAGTACATTCTTGAGTTAACCTTTTTGTAAAATTTGTCAACATTGCTTGTAAAGTATAAAACGATTATCTATGACAGTGAGGCTTGTTAGTCAAACAGCTAACTTATCAGACATTGTAGCTTTTGAGCCAGTGGGTGTTTGGATTAGAGCTTTACATCCTGTATTTCTGCACCTGATGGGCTTATTAGGACAGGCAGGGACCATGGCAATGAGATGGAGGATAAAACAGCCATCCAGTTTGGGTTCAACCAAACAAATTGAACCCACGACCCAGTGGTTGGAAGCACAGCATGCTACCACTGAGCTAGGCTTCACCTTTGGTTTTTTAGGCAAACTAAAGAAATTTTGACTATTTCTAGGACGACTGACTCACATAATATAGTCATTATATTGGTCAACTAACCCTATCCATTCATTTACGAAGTCACCAGTCTCAGTCAATGTCCTCTACGTCGTTAGACAAAAATATGTCACTTGAAATGACATTGTCTTAGAGTGACCAACTTGTTAGACAAAACATTTTAGACTCTATCAAGTGGTTAAGGGTTAGACAAAATGATTTTCTAGTATCTTGTACAGTTAAACTCTGTTCAAGGAAATATATAATATAACAAAAATAGGATATTAGGAAATATGATATTATTAGAAGTGTAAGATTCATCTACAGATGATGTGTTCAGTATGACTGGTTGTCATCATTTTAGAGTGCATAGCATATAATTTGTTACACAGTGAGTTGGGCAAAAACCTGAAAATCACTGAATGAAATGCTCATGTGACATAGTTCATTTCTTTCTTCTGAGAAACAACTGTCCAAAAGCTATTGTTTGCCAGTGTAACCACTTTTTTGCTAGGCTCTATAATAATAAGGCTCAAATCTCTACTGCTTGAAAAGATTAGAGGTACAATTAATCATCTGTGTGTTACAGCTGTATGTGACAGCTACCTGGCAGCTACCCGAACTTTCCATGTATATAACTCAAAAACAGTTGAGTGTAATTTTTCCGTTTTTGCGCCAAAAGATACTTAGAGCAAAGGTTTACGTTCTAGAATTATTATGTTACAAACATAAAGAAATATTGACATAATTACAATATGACAAGGTTAAGTTACTGGCTGGTGACAAAATAATTGAAAGAGTTTAGTATATATAATGACTAAGGTACTTAAATCGTGAACTTTTGTCAATCAATGCTTAACCCTGGAAAACTTATTTGGTACTACTTTTCTTTAATCATATGACAAATAACCATTAATAAAAACATTTTTTATCAACATGCTTCCAACTAGAATGAAACTTTTTATAAAACAATCAATACAAATATGTCTTATTGACATATTGTAATTATAAAGTTTATGAAACACCTAGTAGGTTTATCTACATGTACATATGGGGAAAGCTGCTAGCAGATTTTGTTTAATATAACCTTGGATGAACTAGAGAAGGATTGGACACTTCGGGACATCAAAGGTCCACACTGCGTTTCGCTACCATCCAAATCACCAATTAATGATGCTGTAATATGACCCAAGTTTTTAACTCCCCCTCACTGGTTCCACTGAGAAACAAAGAGAAAGGATTAGAATATGTATTCATATAGACTGAAATGCATATCTTCACTCTATTGCTAGTATAACATTTTCACTTAATTCATTTCAGAATTTAAAACTTTATATAATAATTTAATAAAGAAACAAGATGCACATATAGTGAAAATTAGGCATCTTTAATGAGATCAGTGAAGTTGGCTACCCGAACCTAGCTACCTGACAGCTACCCGGCAGCTACCTGAAGGTGTAAAGTTAGCTACCCGAACCCAGCTACCTGACAGCTACCTGGCAGCTACCCGAACTTTCCATGTATATAACTCAAAAACAGTTGAGTGTAATTTTTCCGTTTTTGCGCCAAAAGATACTTAGAGCAAAGGTTTACGTTCTAGAATTTTTTCGGAATTTTCCGAGCACGTCGAAGATGTGATATATCAAAATAATTGAAAAAATGAAGTTTTTTACCGTAACGCAAACGGTAGCTTTTTGGAGTGTCCGGTTGAGAAAGCGCCGGTAGAAAACAAAAATTAACTTTTGTGTCTAACTTTAAGCATAGACAATACTAGTCTTTGCAACCCTTAAAGAGGTCAAATTCATTAGTACTTTCGGGTAGCTGCCAGGTAGCTGGAATTTGGCTCGCCTCTTTTTTGCCACCCTCTCGTAAACGGTTTCACGGATCTTTACCGTTTTTTGACACAAAGATACATTTGGCAAAGGTCTACATTTTAGAATTTTTCCTGAATTTTCCAAAGGGTTACGGCTCTGAAATATAAAAAAAACTCAAAAACAACCTCTTTTGCCGTAGCTGCGATTGTAAATTTACCGGTTGACCGGTTGGCACAGTACCGGTAAAACACAAAAATTAACTTTTGTATCTAACTTTTGCAATATGTAAAACTGACCTGTGCACCCGTTAAGTGGGTGTAATTACGCCTTAGATTCGGGTAGCTGCCAGGTAGCTAGCTTCGCTATCGCATATTCCTTGAAAACGGTCAAACGTGATTTTTCCGTTTTTGCGCCAAAAGATACTTAGGGCAAAGGTTTACGTTCTAGAATTTTTTCGGAATTTTCCGAGCACGTCGAAGATGTGATATATCAAAATAATTGAAAAAATGACGTTTTTTACCGTAACGCAAACGGTAGCTTTTTGGAGTGTCCGGTTGAGAAAGCGCCAGTAGAAAACAAAAATTAACTTTTGTGTCTAACTTTTAGCATAGACAAAACTAGTCTTTGCAACCCTTAAAGGGGTCAAATTCATTAGTACTTTCGGGTAGCTGCCAGGTAGCTGGAATTTGGCTCGCCTCTTTTTTGCCACCCTCTCGTAAACGGTTTCACGGATCTTTACTATTTTTGACACAAAGATACATTCGGCATAGGTCTACAATTTAGAATTTTTCCAGAATTTTCCGAAGCGTTACGGCTCTGAAATATCAAAAAAACTCAAAAACAACCTCTTTTGCCGTAGCTGCCATTGTAAATTTACCGGTTGACCGGTTGGGACAGTACCGGTAAAAAACAAAAATTAACTTTTGTATCTAACTTTTGCAATATGTAAAACTGACCTGTGTACCCGTTAAGTGGGTGTAATTACGCCTTAGATTCGGGTAGCTGCCAGGTAGCTAGCTTCGCTATCGCATATTCCTCGAAAACGGTCAAACGTGATTTTTCCGTTATTGCGCCAAAAGATACTTAGGGCAAAGGTTTACGTTCTAGAATTTTTTCGGAATTTTCCGAGCACGTCGAAGATGTGATATATCAAAATAATTGAAAAAATGACTTTTTTTACCGTAACGCAAACGGTAGCTTTTTGGAGTGTCCGGTTGAGAAAGCGCCGGTAGAAAACAAAAATTAACTTTTGTGTCTAACTTTTAGCATAGACAAAACTAGTCTTTGCAACCCTTAAAGGGGTCAAATTCATTAGTACTTTCGGGTAGCTGCCAGGTAGCTGGAATTTGGCTCGCCTCTTTTTTGCCACCCTCTCGTAAACGGTTTCACGGATCTTTACCGTTTTTGACACAAAGATACATTCGGCATAGGTCTACAATTTAGAATTTTTCCAAAATTTTCCGAAGCGTTACGGCTCTGAAATATCAAAAAAACTCAAAAACAACCTCTTTTGCCCTAGCTGCCATTGTAAATTTACCGGTTGACCGGTTGGGACAGTACCGGTAAAAAACAAAAATTAACTTTTGTATCTAACTTTTGCAATATGTAAAACTGACCTGTGCACCCGTTAAGTGGGTGTAATTACGCCTTAGATTCGGGTAGCTGCCAGGTAGCTAGCTTCGCTATCGCATATTCCTTGAAAACGGTCAAACGTGATTTTTCCATTATTGCGCCAAAAGATACTTAGGGCAAAGGTTTACGTTCTAGAATTTTTTCGGAATTTTCCGAGCACGTCGAAGATGTGATATATCAAAATAATTGAAAAAATGACGTTTTTTACCGTAACGCAAACGGTAGCTTTTTGGAGTGTCCTGTTGAGAAAGCGCCGGTAGAAAACAAAAATTAACTTTTGTGTCTAACTTTTAGCATAGACAAAACTAGTCTTTGCAACCCTTAAAGGGGTCAAATTCATTAGTACTTTCGGGTAGCTGCCAGGTAGCTGGAATTTGGCTCGCCTCTTTTTTGCCACCCTCTCGTAAACGGTTTCACGGATCTTTACCGTTTTTGACACAAAGATACATTCGGCATAGGTCTACAATTTAGAATTTTTCCAAAATTTTCCGAAGCGTTACGGCTCTGAAATATCAAAAAAACTCAAAAACAACCTCTTTTGCCCTAGCTGCCATTGTAAATTTACCGGTTGACCGGTTGGGACAGTACCGGTAAAAAAACAAAAATTAACTTTTGTATCTAACTTTTGCAATATGTAAAACTGACCTGTGCACCCGTTCAGTGGGTGTAATTACGCCTTAGATTCGGGTAGCTGCCAGGTAGCTAGCTTCGCTATCGCATATTCCTCGAAAACGGTCAAACGTGATTTTTCCGTTTTTGCGCCAAAAGATATTTAGGGCAAAGGTTTACGTTCTAGAATTTTTTCGGAATTTTCCGAGCACGTCGAAGATGTGATATATCAAAATAATTGAAAAAATGACGTTTTTTACCGTAACGCAAACGGTAGTATCTAATAGTTGTGTTATAACTGAGGTGTATCAATTTTTTAACAAAATTGTAGTGCTGCAATTTTTGAATATAAAGAATGAACACATAAGTCTAGGCTATGACTTGGGATGCTATGTTCATAACCATAGTTTATTACTTTATACAGAAAGGACACATAATGCTAGAAATTGAGTTGGGACGACATGTTCATAACTATAGTTCATTATTTTGAATACAACAGTATGCTAATGTTTGGCCTTTTTCATGACACAAATGTATTTAAATATCATGAAACATTTATTCGTATTCCAATATAGTTGTTTGTTGTTATTCCAGCACAATTATGCTGTTGCTTTATCTTTACACTCGAGGTCATCAAATTTGGCCAGGGTCATCGAAATTCGCCACTCTAAATAAATTATTAAAAAACACTTCTAAGATGCTTGACAAAGTGTTAGAGCTAATTGTGATTGTCGGGTTGGCCAATTTTGAGGACCCGGAGTGTTCATGGTCCTCAATCTACTTATGTTATCTGTGAGGTGGGAAGGGCAAAAATAAACATAGAATAACAGTAATAACTCAGGCCTGACTGCCCTCGGTAAATATAGGCTGGCAGGGTAAATAGAGTTAAACAGGTCAATTTGATACAAAACCAACCATGCAATAATATATAATTATTCATATGTTGCAAAAGATGATGGAAACCCACCTAATACAGTGGAATCAGCCCCATATGATGAAGTCCGCATATTGCCACCAGTGATGCATTATCTCAAGGGTATGTATATATCTCAATGCAAGTGATCTAAAGCATATTTGCATTTTTACTTGATGGATTAGTTTATCACCAGGCAGTGCAGGGCAATCCAGGGTAATGCTCCTAATAGAGGTGCAAATTCCTAAAAAAATGTCTGTAATTGCAGATGAAGATGATGGCCATATGGATCATTCACCAAGGAACTATGCCAACATCTCTGAGAAAAGGAAAGATGCTAAGCTTTATGAGAACAGCCCCACTGCCATGCCACATCCTGTTTATGAAGAGCCTGACCGAAAGAACAAAAGCTTTTTATTTTATCAAAAGCTCACATTAAACATTTTATTGTCTCATCGAAGCCTGCCATTTGTAAAAGCTGTTACTAAACACAAGGGTAATGAAGAGACGATAAGTCCATATTTTGATATCTGTCTGCCGAAGAATTTTCTCACATGGTCTTAAATATTTCAGTTAAAGAGATGCCCACTTACCTGGAACTCCACTGAATGCAACAAAGTGTCATTACCACATTTATGAACTGTAATGAAAGTAATATCAGAACTGGTCCCTCATACTTGTACTTATACCTAAACTTTTGGAGCAAGTATATCATTGTGTGAAGAATATATAACATAAATCTGTATCTTAATGTATTTGCATGCTGTTAGATATTTCTCTTGTCTTATTATGAATAAAACAAGATCTATCGACAAACTCTGTATTCTTACATTTTTTTTACTTGAAGGGGCAAAGGTTTATCACATATAAGTAGAACAAAATTTTGTCAAAAGTAAATTAGTTTTTTTCTTGAATGATGTGTGTGTGTGTAGGGAATTCACATGTAGGGGCAAGATAATAGGAAGATATTTTCCAAGGGGGATTAAGGCTATCTAGTTAGTACTGTAAATCATTTCCCTGTAGATTTTATGGTAGCTTGATGGCATATTTTCACAGTATCTCGCTACAAAAAAGTATTGTTTCAAGTTGTTCTACCATGAAAGAGCACATTTGGATGTTTGCTGTCATTATGCAACTGATTAATATGAAATTGCCAATTATAAACAACAACTGTTGAATAGGTTGAGCATGGCAATGCTATGATCAAATAATTAATAGTTGCATGCACATGAATTGTACAAGATTATGGCTTGTATGGGATGCACAGGAATATGAAGGAAGCAACACAATTTTAAGCGTTTTTTTCCTGATTTTCCATTGTGAAAGAAATAAAAAGAAGAAAGAAGGATAAAACAAATGTCAAAATTAAGTTTAAAAGTGAAATTACAGCAATCTAGTACCGAAGGGTGCTAGTACTAGTCGGACGGACATTGATGATAACAAAAATCCATTGATGATAACAAAAATTCTTTTTGAACTTCCTTCGCTGAGGGTTAAAAAAGCCTGACAAATTAAGCACACTTTGTCATTGCTATATTCATATATTTTGTTACATTAGAATAACATAGATAGTTATTGATGATACCAAATTAGGGCAGTACTTTTGTTTCCATGGTTCTTTTTTTTTAACTTGCCCTGTTTGTTATCTAGTTGGATGTGTTTTATTATAGGGTTATTCCATGTCAGATCAACCAATGGTTCCTATATGATTTTTAGATTTATTACAAATTTTACACAGTTAAACCTCATCATATGAAATTGGTCTATGCAAAGTATGAGACGTCTATCAGTAACATTACAAAAGTTATGGTCCTTTGAAATTTAAGAAAATCAATCAAATAATCTACATTTGCCATAAGTTCAGTTAGCTTTGACCAATATCTCACATTGAAAAACTTCTCAATGAAAAAAACTTATAATTTTACCAGGGGTCTTTATACATTGGCGATCAACACTTTTGAGGATACATGCAATCGACCCCCTCCGATGACTTTGAATTAAAACTACCTATTTTCCACCCACTTTTGCTTAGTATATTACATGATTTTTATTTTATTTTTATGTTAAGCACTCAATCTGTAGGGGTATTCCCTAGGATAACAGCTATGATTTATAATATTATGTGGGTACAAGTGATCATGAAAGGTCATAGGGCAGTGTACTACATCATCATTTTGTGGGGGAATTCTACGACCTACATTCAGCTTCAGGGGCTCCTGGTGACGTATCCTTATGTGATGTTGCAAGAGGTCCTGAAAGGATTTACAAGTGTTATAAGAGATTAACAACATTAAGCTCCAGTAAAGATTAAACTTTGCAATTTAGTACTGTAGATTTGGCTATATGACAAAACAAATTCATTCATAAAGCAATTCCAGAAACGAACAAAATACTAACGATAACATGATCCGTCAAAGAATATATTTATCATACCATTGAAAGTTGTTAAAAGTAATTTGCCCCTTCAAGTTGCTGCCTTGCAAGTTATAACAAGTCACACTCAGGAACAGTCTCTTTTATAGACAACAGACAAATATTTACTTATAATCGATATGATATATAACAATATTTAACTCTTCTAAATAGATCTCTTTTTTATTGAAATGTTATATCACTCGCTGTTGATTTAAAGAAGAACGTGCCCATGACCATGACCAGCATTCAATGGAGTCTCTCAACCTTAAAGAAAATTATCAATGATTTACAGTTTGCCTAGTTTTAAGCATTGCAGTGGGATGTGTTTAGATTATTCTGCTTCAGCTACCTTTTTAGCTCAGCTTATAATGAATATAACATCTAGTCAATTATTGAAACTTAATATTGTTATTTTAATTAACAGGACGAAGGAAAACATTAACAGGTTCAATTGTACCTGTAATAACAAGTTCTGCTTCATTTTTAATGTGTCCTGATGCCGTACACATAAACCAACAGGTGTAGACATGGTCATCAGACAGTCTTGTTTGAGGGATTTTCAATGCTCCTGTTGTGCTGTCAATTAGAGCTCTGCCTTCCAAGTCACCAAATGAGTTCTGGAATCCATCTGCTTTTTCATAAATAGCCACTCTGTTCTGATGTGATACATTTGTTTGCTTTCCCTTGTGCCACATGAATATGGCATATCTGTCTCTCTCTGGATTGGGTACATAACCAGGACATCTCAAAATGGCTATCTTCCCTTCCTGAACTGTCACAGTCAATGCTTGACCTTGATAATAAAAGCAAGACCATTTGTAAACAGGTTTCACATTTTTTCAAGGGAAATGTAATTGTATTTGTCCAAAGATTGTTAAAATTAAGATATTATTGTTCATTTCTTACTTAGTTGTGAAGTACTAAGGTGTTCTTGTTAGGAAGCCAAAAAAGATACGATAAGACAAGTCAATACAAGATAAGACAAGATAGGACAAGTCAAGATAAGATATGACGGACTGTACCAATGCAGATCTGCAATTTAGATGGAATGACGAGTTTAATAAATGCTCAATAAGTTTGCCTGTTAACTGGCTACATCACAAAGTACTGAAAAAAAAGTTACTGGTGTCCAACAAATTTACAAATGAACCACTCTAGTAGTCATGCTATCCTTTCGCACAGCTCATCACATAGTTGCTCAAAAACTCACAAGGTAGGAATGAGTTGCAGGTTTAAGCAACTACTATATGTACGAAGTTATTTTTCCTACACAGCTCCAATGTAACTATAACATCTTACCTGTGATACAGGCTAAAACCAAGACTAATACACAAAGCATCTTTACAGCAGCTTCCAAATTTGTATTCTGCAGCAGCTCACTAAATGTGTAACCAGATATTCAATAGAGACAACAACAAATGTGATGAATGGTCTCTCATCTTACAAATCAGGATAAAGGACTTTTTTCTTTAAGTCATGCACACTAGATATTTGTTCAAAGTCCACTTTTGATGCAATAGAACTGAAATGAATCTGTAAAAGTTGTTACAATAAATGCCTAAGTAAATCCTTTCACTTTCAGGACCTTATTTTGAAATTTAAAATTTATTTTCATCAATAACTACAATATTAAACAATTGCTGGAAATTTGCTTACAACTTTTCCCAAACCAGCCTTGGTACTCTATGTTTATAATGAATTCCATATAATGTTGAAGAATTGAAGTGTATAGCACCAGACAATTTGTAACATTTTTTAAAGACTTTCCAAAATATATTGGATTTTTTGTATGTTTAAAAGTTGGTGACCTTATTTTTGTCTTATATAAATCCTTTGCATACTGTAGTATTAAAATATCTATTACAGTGATTTGTGTGCAAGTATAAACAGTAAAATATCCAACATGTCACTAAACATATTATAGCAAGTTATAAAAAGAAAAATACACATAAACTGTTTCAGCTCTAGTTCCTTTTATACAAGACATAATGAGGAAAAACTTATTAATTTCCCAAAACCCTACATCTCAACTGCTATAATATATACATGAAAGTGAAGATGTGCACTTGATCCTCGCTCAAAGTCCATATCTAATGTGAGTTAAATAAAATTAATCAGTGATTACATTAGATGCACCAGATGTGTATGTTGTAACATCGCATGTCCAATGTTTGTGTGTACTGTTATTAATTCTCCAGCTACAGTAAGTGCAAGGACATAGTTATAGAAATCTTATTACTGCAAAACCTCAGACTTTTTTTTTATAACTTACATAAGTAGTCTTATATGTCTCAATGCTACAGGATCTGAAGCATTATCAGCTTATATGAGCAGCTGCCAAAGGCAGACGTACTGATGAGATGATCAATCTTGCAGTCCACACCTTGTTACAAATTTACCCCATGGGTGGAGGTATTTTACTTGCCTCAGCATGGACACTGAATGCACAGTACCTCCAATTTAGTGTCTTATGCGATCAAAATCGCTCATTAGGAGTGCATCGAATGAGATATCAAATCGGTGGTACCTTGTAGTGCCATTGCTAGTGTCACTGCTGGGGCATGTAAAAGACTCCATCCATGGGATACATTATAACACGGTGTGGACTGCTAGCATTAACATCTCATCATTACTTCTGTCACTGACATCTATTGTCATGTGAACTGACTAAGCATCAGACCATTAGCATTGAGACAATATGATAATAAGATATATGATCACAGAAGATAGCAGATCGGAGAACCTGCAGGTGTAAACCAGGGATCCATTTCAGGACCTCTATTGTTATATTTAACAGCTGAGTAGGCATTACAAAATCCGTGGTCTTTTGGTTAAGGTGTTTGCTTGCTATCTGAAAGGTTGTCTCACCATGGCAGATTCTCATCAACCATTGCCTCACCCTACCCAATTGCAATGGATACTTGGCATTAGGCTACTACAGTAATGGCACTGATGTGAGCTCTTAAGCCCATGCTGTGTCCAAGGCTGAATACTCCCTAGGGAGTTGAGAAAAACTCTGGATTGGCCTGCCAAGGGTGTTATAAAGTCTATTGAAACTGCTTAAGCGGTGATTCTAGACTTTAATTACATTCATTAGGAATGACTTGATACAGGCCTGTAGCACTTTAAGACCTGTATTTCTAAAGAAAACAAATTTCCCTTGTCATTCCCAATAGAGACACACATATCACATCTGTATATCATGCCTTTTAATGTAACTCCAAGCCATACATAGACAGACAGACAGATAAATTATTTTTATTTAAGCCACTAGCATTTACAATTGGTATTAAAAAACATAATTATATATAAATGTTGGTGGCTAGGGAGACCCTCACTAAGTCAGCTATCACCGACGTTATTGTAAAATTAAGGACTGTAGATTTAGCTGTATGGCAAAAGAAATTCATTCATGAAACAATTCTAGAAACAAAAAAGAAAACAATAACATGATCTGTTAAAGAATATATTGATCAAATCATTTATCAAATCATTGAAAGTTGTTACAAGTGATTTGTCCCTACAAGTTGTTGCCTTGCAGAAGCCTTGACCAAGTTATAACAAGTCACACTCAGGACCAGTCTCTTTTATAGACAATAGACAATAGACAAATATATATTTATAGTCGATATAATATATAATCTTTTAAATAGATCTCTCTTGTTTATTGAAATGTTATAACATTTATCATTCTCTGTTGATTTAAAGAAGAACATGCCCATGGCCATGACCAGCATTCAATGGAGTCTCTCAACCTTAAAGACAAGAAAATGATCAATTAGATACAATTTGCCTAGTCTTAAGCATTGCAGTGGAATGTGTATAGATCTTTCTGCTTCAGCTACCTTTTTAGCCCAGCTTATAATGAATATAACATCTAGTCAATTATTGAAACTTAATATTGTTATTTTAATTAACAGGACGAAGGAAAACATTAACAGGTTCAACTGTACCTGTAATAACAAGTTCTGCTTCATTTTTAATGTCTCCTGATGCCGTAAACATAAACCAACAGGTGTAGACATGGTCATCAGACAGTCTTGTTTGAGGGATTTCCAAAGCTCCTGTTGTGCTGTCAATTAGAGCTCTGCCTTCCAAGTCTCCAAATGATTTTTGGAATTGATCGATTTTCTCGTAAAAGGCCACTCTGTTCTGATGTGATACATTTGTTTGCTTTGCCTTGTACCACATGAACATTGCATATCTGTCTCTCTCTGGATTGGGTACATAACCAGGACATCTCAAAATGGCTATCTTCCCTTCCTCAACGGTCACAGTCAATGCTTGACCTTGATAATAAAAGAAAGACCATTTGTATACAGGTTTCACATTTTTTCCAAGGAGATGTAATTGTATTTGTCCAAAGATTGTTAAAAGTAAGATTTTTATTCTTCATTTCTTACTTAGCTGTGAAGTACTTAGGTGTTCTTATTATGAAGCCAAAAATGATACGACAAGACAATACAAGGTAAGACAAGACAGGACAAGACAAGATAAGATATGACGGACTGTACCAATGCAGATTGGCAATTTAGATGGAATGATGTGTTTAATAAATGCTGAGCAAGTTTGCCTGTTAACTGGCTACATCACAAAGTGCTGTAAAAAAAGTTACTGGTTTCCAACAAATTTACAAATTTGAGCCAAATAAACCACACTAGTAGTCATGCTAGTATTTTCGTACAGCTCATCACATAGTTGCTCAAAAGCTCACAAGGTAGGAATGAGTTGCAGGTTTAAGCAACTACTATATATACACAGATACTTTTCCCACACAGCTTCAATGTAATTATAATATCTTACCTGTGATACAGGCGAAAACCAAGACTAAGACACAAAGCATCTTTACAGTAGCTTCCATTTTTGTATTCTGCGGCAGCTCGCTAAATGTGTAACCAGATCTTCAATAGAGACCACAACAAATGTGATGAATGATCTCTTATCTTACAAATCCGGAAACAGGACTTCTTTCTTTAAGTCATGTGCACTTGATCTTTGCTCAAAGTCCAATTTTGATGCAATATAATTGAAATGAATCTGTTAAAGTTGTCACAATAAATGCCTATGTTAATCGTTTCACTTTCAAGACCTTATTTTGAAATTGATTTAAAACTTATTTTCATCAATAATGACAATATGAACAATTGCTGGAAATTGTGTTGCTTACAACTTTCCCCAAACCAACCTTTGTACTCTATTTTTACAATGAATTCCATATAATTTTGGAGAATCAAAGTGTATATATCTTTCATTTCCCAATACTATGTAATGCACCAGACAATTTGTAACTTTTTTTAAAGACTTTCCAATATATATTGCATTTTTTGTATGTTTAAAAGTTTGATGACCTTATTTTTGTGTGATATAAATCCTTTGTATACAGTAGTATTAAAATATCTATTACAGTGACTTGTGTGAAATCATAAACAGTAAACTATTCACAAACCTTCATTACACAACCAAACCCAACAAGTCACTAAACATATGATAGCAAGTTATTAAAAGAAAAATACATAAACACTTTCAGCTCTAGTTCCTTTTATACAAGACATACTGAGGGGAAACTTCATAATTTCCCAAACCCCTACATCTCAACTGCTATAATATGTACATGACATTTATGATCATCGCTCAAAGTCCACTTCTGATGTGAGTTAAATATAATTAATCAATGATTACATTAGATGCACCAGATGTGTATGTTGTAACATTGCATGTCCAATGTTTGTGTGTACTGTTATTAATTCTCAAGTTACAGTAAATGCAAGGACATAGTTATAGAAATCGTATTGCTGCAAAACCTGAGACCTTACTTTTATAACTTATAACTTACATAAGTTGTCTTAAATGTCTCAATGCTACAGGGTCTGAAGCATAATCAGCTTATATGAGCAGCTGCCAGAGGCAGACGTACTGATGAGATGAAAAATCTTACAGTCCCCACCATGTTACACATTTACCCCATCGGTGGGAGTATTTTAGTTGCCTTAGCATAGACACCGAACCCAAGCCACCTCCAATTTAATGTCTCTTGCGATCAACATCAAGCTGAGATGTAGCCATGAACAACGAATGAGATGTTAAATTGGGAATATGCCACATAATTGTGGTCTCCATGAAATGTTTGTATAACACTAGCTGTATGTAAACATATGACCCCAACTGCATGTCTCAGTATTCATTACGAAATCTGTGGTCTATTGGTTAAGGTGTTTGCTTGCTATCTAAAAGGTCGTGAGTTCGAACCCACAATGGCAGATTCTCATCAACCATTGTTTCGCCCTACCCAATTGCAATGGATACTTGGCATTAGGCACCTACTGTGATGGCACTGATGTGAATTCTTAAGTACACGCAGTTAACCCTGTGTTAAGAAAGTCTCTGGATTGGTGTGCCAAGGGTGTTATTGTAAAGTCTATTGAAACTGCTTAAGCAGTGATTCTAGACTATAATTACATTTATTAAGAATGACTTGATAAAGGCCTGTAGCACTTTAAGACCTGTATTTCTAAAGAAAACAAATGTCCCTTGTTATTTCTATACAAGTGTCTTTACAAATATTTCCTACTTTTCTCATAGCATCACATGCACTACATAGAATATTGAGACATATTAAGACATTAATTATAAGCAATTGTGAACATTTAAGCTGGCTTGGTAACATTTTTAAAGCTCAGATACAACAATCTGGCAAAAAAAGCACCATGACGCCATTTATTGTATGTGTCTGAAAATGCTGTATGGTTAATTTTCGATTAATGGACAGTTGTGTTAGTTAATTATAATAATAAAACGTATCAAACACTAACAATTGTTAAATAAAAACATTCTAGGCTGCATTAAAATTATTCTAAAACAGTCTTGAAAAGGCGACACATTTATTTGTATGGGACCACTTCAGGCTAACACACTGCCTCATCAATTGTCATTGCTGAATTCCAGTGTGGATGAAAAATAGTACAAGAAGTCATTGACACCCTAGCAGATGAGTATTGTTTGATGACATCATCTATTTTGTCATGCCATCCATGCAACAATTAAGTAGTTTTATCTGCAGTGCCAGTGCCCTCTGGTAATCTTTTACCCCATTGAGCAAATTTCAAAGAAGTCTCTAACTTAGTTCGGTGTTGCACAAGTATATTCTGCAGATATCGCAACTTGTGTGTCAGCCTGAATGTTGATATCCTGTGCACCTTCATTTTGCTGTTTTTGGAGGTCCTGGATAGATTTAAATGAAAAGAAGTTAATCAAAATTGAATACAACAAATTCAACAGCAAAAAGTAAACAAATACATAAAGAACAAATTGAAATGTAAAGATGTATATGAATTACATACGAAACAATACTAGACTACAAGAGGGCACTGCAATCTAATCAGACAAAGCACACATCCGTTGTACCAAATATGTCTCTAAATGCATGAATGATATCATAACAACAATATTTATTAACTGATATGGCTCATTGGAGCCTGCAGACAGCACCTAATTTTTTACAGATTTGTGTATAATGAATTTTGTAAATTTGTGTCTGAATAACATCTTCCATTATCTCTCCCATTGATAATCAACTTACGCAATGGTTCATAACTATGATTATTGTGCACTGTTTCGTATGAATGGTATTCCTCAGACTGGGACGTATTTGTAGCATCTGTAAGCAATATCACAATTTAAATGATTAATTACTGTGATAAGGGTACATTTGGAATAAAAACCCCAATATGTCATGATCCCTAGTGAACATTTTTTTTTTTTTAAATGTACCTATTTCCAAGTTATTGTAAAATGAATATCTGATGACAGCAGAATTATTATATACACCATAAAGTAAGATGACTCCCTTTCCCTACACCATATCTAATGATGTCAGACTTGCAGGAGCTCATGTTCATTTACTGCCATCTATTTCATAAACAGTATTGCTAATAGATAATCTGTAAGTAATGTTAAATTATTTTACTGTTTCATTATGTATTGTTAGAACTGCTGGAACAAACTTCATAGACTTTGCATCAAAATGAAACATACTAGGTTAAGTACAAATCAATTTGATAGTTATGAAATAGAGCTGGCATTTCTCTTGTCACCTTTTATCTGGAAACACTGATAATAACGCAATAGGGCTGGCCGATTGGTGTGTGACCTTGAACCCATAAACACTAATACAATAAATAACAGCACCAATGCGCAATACTAGATGACATCATCAATAATGAAAAAATACCACAAGAGATCACTAACACCGTATATTGGATTTTCACAGAAGATTCGCTATATTTACACCAGGTGGCTACGACAGAATACTGCGATTCTATCGGCTGAAAAAGTTCTCGCATTTGTTTCTGATTGCCTGCAGCAAAGTGCATCTTAGCAGCAGTATTTTTAGTGCCTTTTAATGTATATTTGACATCTTATCAATCAATTGATTTTCGCTTTTCCCTGAGGAAGTTATATTTGTGGAATCAGTTATTTATGAGCTGCTATGTCTGAAAATAAAAAAAGAGTAATAAGAAGAGATGAAAGACTGTCCTGCTAAAATTCAGGGCTGCTCAGTGAAAAGACTCTATTCCGAAGTGAACCCAGTGAACCCAGTGAACTACTGACACCATCTGACTTATTCCCATCTCAAGGATGGGTCTGTTAAGTTGGAATGGTCAACCAATCAGCTCACAGGAATTTGCCAGACCCAACTTGAGTGTTCTTCACACAGGGAACCAGAGAGGATACTGTATTGTTTTTTTCATATGCTATGCCCTCCACGTTGACCTCTTCCCTTATCATGTAATGTATTAGTACTTCCGGGAACAAGGTTATATAGGAAGTGACTAGCCCTACTGGATTTACCTATTCACTTTTCACCGTTACTTACTATCTCCAAGCACCATCCAATTCTGGTACTGAGTCTGATTTTGATTTTGATATTGGATCTCTGATGATACTGAAATGTGATTTCACAAAATATATAGTCAACAATTATATTTGGCACCTCGAATAAATCCACAGAATGTTTTTAAGATAATCAACTTATTTAGACACATGAAACACTAAAATTAGGATATTACCAGTTGGAATCTCTGCATCATTTTGATACACGGTTGGTGTTTCTGATCTAGAAGAGGCTGAAATAAGTGCAGTATAATGTCATAGCAAATTTAAATGGTAATTGAATACATTTTACATTCTAAAATTAATTAATGTAATAAATTATATTATACATATATATAAAGATTTTATTGACATGTAAAATATCATAAGTGATACATATGTCATTCAGTTAAAAGATAACATGAAAGAGACATTAATGTAAATACAGAAAGCAATAAAATTTCAATAATCAAGGTTCCAGCCACCAAGTTAACTTATAATACGTGTTTAAAATCCACATACACAATAGAAAAAAAATACAGTACCTAAGAAAAACACTAAAATCGCAACAAAATTTAATAAATATTTTCACTACTTACACTGTAGTATCTTTCGGCGAAATAGAAAAATGATCAGGCTGACGATAAATCCAAAGAAAACAACAATACCAGTGGTAGTTCCAATAAATGTCACTTTCCAATGACCTGCTAAATAAAATATTTCAGCATGAATAGCTTTCCCTTTCGATACACACTTTATATTTTGTATCATTGTTATATACAGCTTTTCTCTCACAATAACATTTATAGTTTTGCCTCACAAAAGCTCACATTTCCTTATGATTATGATGGAATGGTTTGATTTAAGATAGAGCACTTTGTTTGAGCTTGAGGAATACTTCACTAAAGAATATGATGAACTTCTAAAGGGAATATGATAACTGCAAATTAATGTGATAACTTATTAATGGAATGTGATAACTTTGCAAATGAATGAAATAATCTATCAATGGAATGTGGTAACTTTGCAAATGAACGTGGTAACTTATCAAGGGAATATGATAACTTTGCAAATTTATGTTATAACTTATTAATGGAAATGCTGTTTATAGAGTTTGCATAGTTGTCATTCTATGACTTGCATAGTATATTTAATTACATTTCTTACTTTCTCTGTACCACCTCACATATGTCTAAGCCTGCTAGTGAAATAAGACAGTTGCATCAATTTTTTTTTTTTTTTTTTTTTTTCTGAACATGCAAGTGGTTAGATTCAGTGTTGGAGAATGTCAAAAATTTCACCTGTTGAAGGATGAGTTGTAGTTGAAGGAAGAGTTGTAGTTGAAGGAAGAGCTGTAGTATGGTCTTAAATCGGTTTGGTTGGAGTTCCACTTTTGCTTACTGAAAACTGATTGACTGTAGTTTGTGATGCTTGTAGTTGTCCACACGCAGAATCAACAATGTCTTTTGCACAATTTGCTAGACTAGAGAAATCAGGTGAATTGAAAATCAAATCTTGGCCAGATGCAATTGCATTTAACTCAGCTAAAGTATTATATGTGACAGCTACCACTATAATGAGAGCTTTTTGTCGCAAAAAAGCTGCTTGGATTGGTTCTTTCTCAGGGGAAACATTTGATACACCATCTGTGATGACAACAGCAACATTTTGCACATCTGGTCGGTCACCATTCATCTCTTGCAGAAGGACAGAGTGTGCAACATTGAGACCATCTGAGGTATTGGTTTTATGAGTTAGGATAATACAGTTTTTGGATTGCAGACTCCAAGGAAGTAGCATCATGAAATGTGTTCAGGTAAAAGAAGCCAGTACCATTTCCAATTCTTGGATCATCTGGTTGTCTCAAAGCAAACTTACTAAATACGGTCAAGCCAACACGAGTATCCTGTTGCGATATTGTAAAATAACGTTAAATGTTGCAATAAAGTTCTTCACTTTATCCCAACCTAAAGCATCCAGCTCATTTACTGATCCCGAACCATCCACTACAAAAATTAAGTCGATAGGACCTGTGCACTCTGCTGAAAAGAAAAGAAACAAATTAAATATCAAAACTTGTAAATGGAGGTAACCCAAGTGTGATTCCAAGAAGAGTTAACATAAGTTTCTGTGTGTATTGGCACTAGTCACCTGAAGATGCTTGAGTGTTGGAAGCTGCTGATGCAGATTTTGTAGTGTTGGGTCTTATGAAAGACATCAGAACTGTAATTAGTCAGCACTACTTTTATGCATTTCATGATACATTTTAACTTTTACATTTGTTTCTGTTTTTGTTATCAACAACGTCCATCCGATGGGCGGGCAGATGGGTGGGCAGATGGGCTGGCAGGCGTAACACTTTCGTTTCCGGAGCAGAACTCCAACACTAATGCACTCACCCTAACAAAATTGTGTGTAGTAATACTCTATATGGCCTATTGGTGCCTTTTGATAGTCATAGTGACATATGTTGGCTATGTTTTACAAAATTTGATAGAGTTCTGCTCTAGAAACGAAAGTGTGTGTCTGAGTTCTGCTCTTGAAACGCCCTCCCTCCTGCCTTGCTGACGAACGATTAACAATTTTAATGATGCCTGTGTGCTCTGTGGGATTCGCTGAGGGCTTAGCTGCAGTGCAGCCTATGTTTAGGTCATGCTGAACCTTTTATATTGTATATGAAATGAGTTTGAGAGAAATACTTAATTCATGCATAAATCGGTACATTGGCTAGACAATGGCAGTAATGGAGTGAAGTAGCCTAGACATTGGCAGCAAACACCCAGCAGTGAAAAAATGCTAACTAACATTTCTATTTTTGTCAAAAACTAATCAAATAAAATCGTATCTTTTGTCTTAGAAGAGAAAAATTGGCTATCCCATAACAAAAATATTACCAGCTGGATGCTTTTTTCAAGACTTTGCATGTGTTTACCTTATCTTTACGTCCGATTGCCAACCCAGCAACTATCTAAAACCAATGACTGCTGTTAACTCAGTGACAGCTAACCTTGCGACACCTAACCTGTCACCATAGTCGTGTATCAAACAGTGCAGAAGCCTGGCCCTCACAGTCAACTTTTCTGGTGAAAACACTGAAAGACGATCATCATATCTCCCTTCATAATGGTCCAATTTTCGTCAAATAAAGACTGAACTGTTCAGAAACATGTGTCGAAAAAGATGTTTCACTGGTGCAAAGAGTAATCAGCAATGCGCAGCTCCTGGGTTGACACTGCAATATCTTTTATATAAACTTCAGTATTATGGTTCGAGAGAAAATGCTTATAAACTAATGAAAAATTATCTAAATGACCGAAAACAATATGTGGAAATAGAAAAATATCAGTCTGATGAATTGCCCATAACAACAGGAGTCCCACAAGGTTCAATTTTAGGTCCCCTCTTATTTATCATTTACATTAATGATCTGTCATTCTCATCAAATATTTTCAAAACAATCAGCTATGCTGATGATACTACACTTTATGTGTCTCTGACTCCTACTAGAAACCCAATTGAAACTAACCAAATAAAATTAGAATTGTCAAACGTCAGTAAATGGCTAGACATAAACAAATTGTCCTTAAATGTCCCTAAAACTAAATGTATGTTATTCCACACTCAGAAATAAATGGCCAAACCATTGAATATATGCAAGAATTTGATTTCCTTGGCATTCTACTTGACAATAATCTAAAATGGCACGCACATTTGAACAAAATATCCAGAATGATCTCAAAGTCAATAGGGATATTAGGAAAAGTTAAGAATTACCTACCTGTAAATACTATGAGAATACTTTACTTTGCTTTGATAAATTCACATATAGATTATGGAATATTATGCTGACGCCATTGTGCGAACCGTCTATTAACCTCACAAAAGCAAGCAATGAAATTAATTTCAAAAGTAAATATAATGCTCACTCTTCAAAAAACATAATATATTAACGATTCCTGATATCTATAAATTTTCAAATTATTAAAAAAATACACTGCCAGTTTATTTCTCCAGCACAGAGTTCCTCATTCTCCAACAAACCACTCATCCATATAATACTAGAACTCAAGCATATATCATCCCTAGAATACATCATGTTTTTGCTGAAAAGTGCATACGTCATCAGCTGCCAGGTCTTCTGAACATTACCCCAACATTTATCCTAGATAAAGTCAATACACATAGCGAAACTGGTTATACCTCCCACCTAAAACAATACTTAATAAATATGTACAATAGTGAATGTTACATAGCAAATTGCTATACCTGTAATAACCGACATACCAGCAATATACAGTTATGAGCCCAACTCCCCCTTTTGCAGTCTCTGCTTCTCTCTTTAAGCTCCACCTTTCCACTTATTATGTAAGGTTTTGTAATTTTTTGTTTTCTTGGCAGTAATCTTAACTTGTAGTTTATGATTTAAACAGGGGCTGCCTATGGCAGCGCCTACGCTTAGGCAAAATGGGCATCGCCTGAGCCAATATTTATATAACATTGTCAATATGTTATTGTATTATTATGATTTCTGTCTGTCTGTCTGTCACCTGGTTTGTATTCGGAGCTTTTAGAGTTTTTTTGCTGGGATATCACTGTGTGGTGTCCAGCAAAAATGGATTGTATTGTCACCAGGTTGGTTTGCATCCAAAATGCCCTATATACCCAGTCTCCATTCAGCGTTGAGATTGGACTCAGTTGTGGCCAATTGAGAGACAGACTCAAATCTCAAGCTGACCCTTCGTTATTTTATCTTTACATCCTTACCATTGCATGTTGTTTATGTCCAGTCACAACAAAGGACAAGTGTCAATAATCCAAGTCATAGATTCATTGTACCAGAATTTTCAAATTTGCTTTCGCTTCGATGACTTTTATGTTTTCTGAAATAGAAGAAAGATGAACACCCTAAATTAAAATTGCAAGCAACCATTTAAACCTCATTCATTCCAACATACAAATGTGTGCATTTTAATTTATCATATATTCCATATATTAAATTGGGTTAATTGGTATATAGGGGTGGAAGTCAGCTCATACAGATGCCGAAACTTTTCCTGCCATTGCAAAAATTCTCAAAATTATGGGATTACATGAGCAAATTTAGGAAAGTGCACCTGGAACCCGATACAACACTTAATTTTACACATTTTGCTACCAAAACATCTCCACTAGCATAGATCTATAGGTCTAGGGTTTTTTTTAATAATTACCAATTTTACTAATTTTACCCAAAAATGGCTTGAGGCCTTCTTAAACAAATCATCTTTTTTTAACTTTTTTTCATTCTTCAATGACTGTGCTAAAAGATAAACCAAGCGTTATATCATATAAGACACATATTTAATGTTTTCAGGAGGTTAATTATGACAACCTCCCAAGGGGTTCCTAGGGCCTCCAAACAACATTAACGAACTAAAGTTAAACCAGTTGTATAAATGGGTTTAGATCGTCTCGGATAGTGCAGTTTAGACCACCAGGGATAAAACTCAAAATTAAAAACGTAAATTTTTTTAGTCTCAATAATTTAAAGTCTATGACAAATAATATCTTGATTTAACTTCTGTGAGTCAGTAAAAGTTAGATAATAAATGTCTAAACGTTCTCAAAATTAGTTTCATTTTCCAAATTAAAAACCCCCTACATTAAAAAATATACAGTAAATTTATTTTTAAAATCACTTTTTGGTTTTCTTTCATTTTATCTGGTTTAAAAAAAAAAAAAACAATAAACCCACTTTTATCCATGCCCTGGATAAAAACCAGTCTTACCTTGATAAAATTTAGTTGAGAAAAATATATCAGACCCACCAAATCTTTTAATTAATGAAACTTACAAGGAAGAATATATTACATTAAAATAGTAGTTTAACACATAAAAAAAATAAAAATAAACTATATATAGTATCTGCGTACATGTTTTGAATCACATGCGGTGCACTGAACAATCTTATTTATATTAGGCACCTATACTTACACTCTGAAAACAGATTCATTGTGAGCTAATGAATACTCATGTGTAAATGAAGTTCAAATAATTTGATTAGCATGTGATCCTTCAAGAAATTTGGTTAAATTAGATATTGGCTGACCTAACCTGGATGAAATTCACTGAACCATTTTTTCTTGTCAACATATAAATGGAGGTAACTCGAGGGTGATCGCAAGAAGAGTTAGCATGAGTTTCTGTGTGTCTTGGTACCAGTCACCTGAAGAGTGCTTGAGTGTTGGAAGCTGCTGATGCAGATTGTGTTGTGTTAGGTCTTATCAAAGATATCAGATGTCAGCACTACTGTGTACATGGTTTAAGCACAGGAAATTATTAATGAAACTTTTCATTTAGTCTATGAGGAGTCAGTGGATAGCATTACGATTTTATGCATTTCTTTATACATTATGACTTTTAAAAAAGGGAATTTGTTATCATCAATGTCCATCTGATGCACGGGCAGACAGGCGGGCATAACACTTTCGTTTCCGGAGCAAAACTCTAACACCAACTAGAACTTTAGCATTAATGCAATTACCCTAACAAACTTTTATATGTTATTACTTCATATAGCTTTGCTTCTAGATTGTAGCGCTTTCACTTCAGGCTTCGTTTTGACATCTTATTTCATCGTTCTTGTTTTTCATAAAAAATGGAAAATCTGGGAAAAACTCTAAAGATTGTTTAGCTACTTTCATATTCCTTAGCATCCCATACTCAGCAATAACAGCTGTGAATGTTGTACAATTTGTGTGCATACAATTATTAAATATTAGATCATAGTATTGCCATGATCAACCCATTCATCATTCTTTTTTCCAATATTAATTTCATAATAATACGTTGCACTATCTATATTATGTTCACTTGACTCTAATACTTACTATAATTTTTTTGTTCATATGCACATGTAAAGTGTTCGATCATAAATACTAATTTAAATGCCATAGATTTAATGCAAATCAGCAACATTTCAGTACCTGCTGAAGGGAATACGGCCATTGATAATATATAGTTCCTTCAAAACATTTACCTATTAAGGCATTAAAATGGGTGTGTTGAGCCTATTTACAAACCTTAGAGGTTCATTTTGTTTAAAATTATACCCAACATCTTTATGTGGCATGACATTGTTGCTGAATTTCATATATATTCCTGAGGACATTGCCATAGCCCATATATGACTATTTTGGACATATAAATGATAATCTTAATGGTAGATTAGTTAAGGGAAGATGCTATTTTGTTGGTAATTCTTGCGAACTGAATACTCCTTGTTGTGCATAAAACCTTTTAAATAAAACAAATGGCAGGAAAAGGACTATTTTGGACATATAAATGATAATCTTAATGGTAGATTAGTTAAGGGAAGATGCTATTTTGTTGGTAATTCTTTTTATGCTCACTTGGCTTTACTCTGAGCAGAGCGGATTGCTGTTATTACAGGGTTCCTGCAGGTTTACCTTCATAACAAGTGAAATATTTGTAAGACATTATGAACGCGCACATGAAAAATAGGACCACTAATATGATAATAAACACCAGTATTTTTAATTTCATGCTAAATGCTTGCATTGACATTATTTTTATAATTAAACAACACTCCATACATGCATTTCATAAGTAACAAAGGATAAGTGTTCAAAATAATAGATATTTCCTAATCAATGGTGATTATTTTGCATATATATATTTACATATTCAGAACGAATCCTCTAGAACAACTGTATGCATGTGTTAGCACATCAGCCTGTATTGTATGATTTATAGCCGAAGGCCAGAGGCCGTATGCTGTATGTTCAAGGTTGCAGGAGCTAGGTGGCAGCACTCACTACGAAACCAGCGACAGGTGGCAGCTGCACGATAATTTTGACTGAGCCTTTTCTGGAATTTAAATCTCACCCATGCGCAATTGTATACAAACAAAGTTTCTTTAAATCGTTGTCTGTTGCCTCCGCGAGTCCCTCGGCTGTTTACGGTCACAAGATGGCGAACTTCAGTCGTCCGGTCGTCGTGGTTAGCGAACGTTCGCTTTGATAATGTCACTGTCAGCTGTTAGTTAGTTAGTTAGTATTATTGTTTAAAGCCTCATCAGCACCTGAGTTGGCTATGTAGAGGCTCTCTCAGGGAAGATTGATTATCTATAGTTGGTAGTAGAAACCAGAAGCATGTAAAAAATCAATAATTGTCTGCGTTGGATAGCTGGAGCAGCTTGTGCAATGCACACTGTCCTGTTTTAGCCACTGGGGATAGAGGACTTCACCACAAGTGTTTCCACCCTCGCCGCGTGGAGGCCCAGGACCTTCTAGGGCCACTGTCAGCTGTCAAATGGTATGGGCGTCAAACATGTATACATCGGTCATCCATAAAATACAGTTATTCTGTCCCTAAAATGCACAATATAAACCAATTTCCTTTCAAAACGTAGCTGAGATCGTCGTGATTATCAGTGACCACCGCAATTTGATTACTTTGTGTTTTGCGCTGTGATTGGTCGAAATGAGTACTTCCCAAATACAACAGCCAATCAGTGATTAGCTTGCTTGGAGCAGTATCAAACACATACTGTGCAATTGCCGCATAACACGGCGAATTTTGCCGTTTTCAGAGGGACTGGATACTGTATTTGCTCACAAAGGTATTCTATGACTTTCTGGCTTTTATCTAATGTATACTTTGAGAAATTTGATCAACTTTTCATGAAGTTATGCGCTCCGGTCATCGTGGTCAGCGAACGTTCGCTTTCATAAGGTCAGCTGTCAAATGGGATAGCAGGTCGATTCGTCATTGCGCGTTTCGTCCCACTGAAAATGGCCAATAACGCCAATTTATTTATGTAAAGGGGTCCGGGGGAAATCATTTCATAGGCCTAATCATAATGAAATTGCAATCAGTACGGGAGAATTGCAATTAAACCCTCACACCTTTATTTGAATTACTATGTGTATTAATTGTTTCAATTTCTTCTTTTATTCCATTCTATTGGAGTTTACAAAAATATATGAATCATCTTTGTTTGTGTATATTACTTAAGGTTATAAATACCTATCATCTTAAAAAAAATCTGATTTTGATTTTCGGTGTTCTAGACTGTAAACCCAGAAATTCCAAATCGAACTTTTAAGCTTTTCTAGTACTAGTCCTATTTGACCATTTTTTTTCATTTGTTGGAAAATAAATTATAATTCATAAATTATTATTATTATGGTAAAATATATTTTGATAAGTTTGATTGGTAATATCAGTTATAATATTTTTGTAGTTTTTTTTATGATCCTCACTTAATAATGCGACAATATATGTTCTTCAAACATTGACATGATGATAGCAAAAAAACAATATTTAAAAAAAAGTTTTGCTGATATTTGATATCATCTGTAGGAAATATTACCTCAAATAGTTTTTTAAGTCCATGTTATCACCTGACAAAATGCATTTGTTTCCAGACTTCACATGAAAATTGCTCCTTAGATATCTAAACTTGATATTATATATATATAGGACTATATAGCAAACTATGATGTTATCATTTCTTTTAATTGAAAAATTATTAGCAGTATAGGATATAACTTAACACTCAAAAAGGAAAATAACAGTGATCTTGTTACTCCAAAACCGTCAGTAATGCGTTATGTAATGCATTAAGAGAAAGGATTGATGATTTTTTTTTATTGAAATAAGATGTCAATCCCTATCTATGTTTTTAAGCATAGGTTATTGTGATCTTACATGTCATCAGTGTTACCTATCTTCTCCAAATTATTAGAAAGGCTGATGTACAATAGAGTTTTCTCTTTTATTAATATTAATAACATTTTGTACAAGTATCAATTTGGCTTTCGAGAAAAACATTCCACTAACCTAGCACTAATTACCCTAATAGATAAAATAGCATCAGCAATAGACAATGGTGATATATTTTTGGGTGTATTTCTTGATTTAAAAAAAGCGTTTGACACTGTGAATCATAACATTTTATTACACAAGTTATTCAAATATGGGATAAGAGGGATCGCATTTAATTGGTTTCAGGATTATTTAAGGGGCAGAAAACAATTTGTTTCATTTAATGATGCTGAGTCTTCTAGACTTACTATTAAATGTGGAGTGCCCCAAGGTTCCATACTCGGGCCTCTTCTTTTTTTATTATATATTAACGATATTAAAGATGTTTCTAATGTTGTCACCCCTATTGTCTTTGCTGATGATACTAGTTTATTCATAAGGGGTGGTTCTGTAGAAGATACATTTTCTTCACTAAACCAAGAATTGATTAAGATTAAAGATTGGCTTGGCGCAAACAAATTATCATTGAATTTAGAAAAAACTCACTATATTGTGTTCAGGTCTGCCAGGAGCAGAAGAGTTTTAAATGACAATATTTTAAAAATTGATAACTGCATAATTGAACGTGTCGAGCACATTAAATTTATCGGAGTTACAGTAGATGCTAAGTTAACATGGGTTAATCACATAAAAGCAGTTAAAAGTAAAGTTGCTAAGGGTATAGTCTTAGCTAAAGCAAGAAAATATGTTGATATTATGTCTTTAAAACTATTATACAATAGCATTATCTACTCCCATTTGAACTACTGTGTAGAAGTCTGGGGAAATGCTGCAAATATTCACATCAACTCTTTATTTAAGCTTCAAAAGAAGGCAGTAAGATTAATTAAAAATGCAAGTTTCATGGCTTCTACTGATCCAATATTCAAAAGTATGAAAAGTTTAAAACTAACTGATATTTCTGCCGTATGTACGTTAACCTTTGTTTTTAAATTTGTAAAGGGTATGTTACCAGAAGTATTCTATGAATTTTACAAGAGGAATGATAGAGTGATAAGTCGCCAAACTAGACAGTCAAATAAGTTATATATTCCCATCGCTAAATCAGCATTGTATGAAAAAACTATACGAATTAATGGAGCAAAATATTGGAATAACATTGATGATATAATTGATTATAACTGCAGTCTGCATACTTTCAAGAAGAGACTAAAAAATCATTTTATCAGTAAATTGTCCTCATAACAATTTTACTAACTGCCACATGTTTGAAATGGGTTGTAGAGGAATTGTTTTGGCCTATGGTCACTTGGTATATATATATGTCTGAATATTTGAGGGAACTTTAAATTTTTCACAAGCACATTATATTTAATATTCATTTAACTTTCTTTTTTCTTATATTGAATATGATTATATTTAACCATGTATCCTTCTGCCACCGTACATATTATATATATTTCTTTTTTTAATTGTTATCAATTAACAACTACGATAAAAATTGTAATTTTGATTGTTTTATTTGTCATATATATGTATATTTAATATTGTTTGGTAATGGCATATACACTGCATAGTGTCTGCCAACCGTGTTAATGATAATTTCGAAGAATGCAATTATTTATTTTTATTTTATTTTTTTCATATGATACATGGTCAATAAAGAAATTGAGAAATTGAATTGAGTCATTATACAAGTTTACAACTGAGTGTTACCTACTACATGAATATCACAAAACTGACTGGTAATAACCCATGCATAACAATATACAGTAACCCATAGGGTGAATGCCCCCCAGTAAAAGAAATTTGCTTACTAATTGATATTAAATTAATGATATCAAATTGATTAATTGATATTAAATAATGATATTAAATTAATTAATTGATATTAAATTGATGTTCCCAATTCTTTAATGTTTAGTGAAGATATATTATTTTTTCCTTTGTTTTACATTGCTTTAATTATATATGTTGCCTATTAGTAATTTAGTAATTACCTAAGACAATAAAATATTATAGTATTATTCTGATAATATTTATCTATATATATATCTATATCTATAAAAATTTATATGCGTAATAATGAAATTTAAATCAAAATTTAACAAAACCACAATGAATTGTTATACCTTTACTTATTAATCATTGGTGTATAACCAATGATGCATAATAATTCACTAAAAATTTACAGAACCACAATGCATTGTTATAATTTTTCTTTCTCAGGCTTTTTATTTACTTTTTGTTTTAGATTCTACTAAGTACTTATTAATTCTTGGTGTATAACAAAATAATGATGCATAATAATTACACTAAATTGTACAGAACCAAAAAGACTTGTCATGCTTTTCTTTCTCAGGATTTTTATTAAATATTTTTTCATTCTTGTTAGTTTGTTGTGCATTCATGTCATATGCATTATTTCTTGGTGTATAAATTTAATAAAGTTGTGGAAAACCAAACAGTTGTTCTTTATCAGGTTCCCGGGCCTGTGTAAAGCATAAGGTTGTCTCAAGGCCAGAACCAGCCTACCAATTAGTCAACTTAGCTAGCTGTTCTAGTTTCGTAGGCTTTTTGGGCATAGGGGGGGGGGGGGAGGGTGCAGCGCAGGCATTTAACATTTAACATTAAAAGCGAGCACAGCCTTAAGTGAGTACTCTATATAATGTATAGAAAAAAAAAACCGGATGACGAATGGACTTATTTCGGGTGACGAACAGACTTATTTGCGGTGACGAACGGACCTGTTCCCGCTAGGATGAATCGCGCATTGATGAATCGACTAGAAGCCGTCAAATGGTACCTACGGCAAAGTTTGCAGTTTGAGAGCAAATGGATACCGTTTCTCTTCAGAAATGAATTCTATGACATTCTGCCTTTCATTTAATGCTATAAATTTGCTTTTAATGCATTGATATCAAATATAATTATATATTTTATGTATATGCATTGCATTCAGCGACATAGTGGCCTTCGGCATCATGCTTTGGTATTAACATATTATACCTATGTTACCACTATAATTATGTGATCTGATGCTTGGTGTATAAATTTAATAAAGTTGTGGAAAACCAAACAGTTGTTCTTTATCAGGTTCCCGGGCCTGTGTAAAGCATAAGGTTGTCTCAAGGCCAGAACCAGCCTACCAATTAGTCAACTTAGCTAGCTGTTCTAGTTTCATAGGCTTTTTGGGCATAGGGGGGGGGGAGGGTGCAGCGCAGGCATTTAACATTTAACATTGAAAGCGAGCACAGCCTTACGTGAGTACTCTATATAATGTATGGAAAAAAAAAAACGGATGACGAATGGACTTATTTCGGGTGACGAACAGACTTATTTGCGGTGACGAACGGACCCGTTCCCGCTAGGATGAATCGCGCATTGATGAATCGACTAGAAGCCGTCAAATGGTACCTACGGCAAAGTTTGCAGTTTGAGAGCAAATGGATACTGTTTCTCTTCAGAAATGAATTCTATGACATTCTGCCTTTCATTTAATGCTATAAATTTGCTTTTAATGCATTGATATCAAATATAATTATATATTTTATGTATATGCATTGCATTCAGCGACATAGTGGCCTTCGGCATCATGCTTTGGCATTAACATATTATACCTATGTTACCACTATAATTATGTGATCTGATGCTTGTTGATGAGATGAAATATAATTGCTGATATGATATTATCTGTAGTCATCCGTGTAAAAAGCATTCACTTGGTGGCTGGAACCATTGCTAAATTTTTTCTTTTTTTTTTAAAATGAGATTTTTAATATATTTATGTTTTGCAAAATTTCCTGTGAATGTTTCATGTTGGGCATAAGACGGTCAATTAAATTATATATATGTTGTGACTTCCTGCTTCACAAAATGGAAGTATTCCTAGGCATGGTTTGTTATATGAATAGCAAGTATACAAATGACAGAACATTTAGGTGTTTTTATATGCTTTAAAATAAGAAACAATGTCCATCAAAACTTCTACCTGCAGCAATGTTCATCATTACCTATCGAATTAGCATAATTCTTGCATTACTCAATACCAATTGTTTGAAAATTGCCTCACTTGTTAAATTTTCTTAAACACTACCTTCTTATTAGATATCATCGAAACACCTACTTTTCTATTTAATGCATTGTACTACCTACTTATTAAGTTCTTTGTAATACCTTCCTATTAAATTCATTGTTCTACCTACTTATTAAATTTGTTGTTCTACTTTCTTATTAAATTCATAGTACTACCTACTTATTAAATTCATGGTAATACCTACTTATTAAATCTATACACTGTTACGAGTTCCGTAGTTGTCTTGCAATGCAACCAAAGTTTCTATGGTAAAATGATGTTGATTTGCATGTGGCCTGCCATAAATCATAAAATGATTTTGAAATTAACGAGAAAGTTTCTTTAAGAAACAGGTAAGTGGTTGGGCTGGGTTAACTGGAAGTGCGATGAAGGGAGATGGTTAACCTTGCCTATGTAGTGGAGGGGTTTTTGGACTACAAACAGCTTTGCTAAATCAATAACTATTGCCAATGTTAAGACTAAGCCAATAAATTCACTGCTTGACTCAACCTACCTTAATACTTGAGTATTACGTTATGTTGTTGTGGACAAACTTACTAGTAAAAATATTTTGCATTCCATCAAATCCCAATCACTAACCTTCAAAATAATTAGAATAAATTGCTCATGTGTTATTATTGTCATCTCTTGACAATCAGAAAATGAACAATTTATTCTAACTCACCTGCATTGAAGTCACCACAGAATGATAGTATTCAAATAAAGTGTAAGGGAACTTACCAGGAAGAAGACGTTCAAAATAGAACAGTAAAAAGGTCACCAGGTGAAATGCATATTTATAACATATATATATATATAGAATTTTATTGACCACAGAAAATCAAAAAGATACATGTGTCATAAAAAAATAAAATACAAGGATAAAAATAAAAATATACATAGGTATGTAACGATAAAGTAAAATAAAAGAACAATCTACATGAACATAATTTAGTTACATATTAAAAACATCTATATGATGATTATGGACAACTATAATCATATGAATAAAACAAGGCACCATCAGGGCTATTAGCAGGAATCAATGCACCATAGAAGATTAATACTGAGTACAAATGAGCAGCAGTGGGTATTTACATATGAACAGATTGTATATCCAGTTACATTGTCTATTTTAGGAACTATATATAATAATAATTATAGTAAAAAAAATTACATAAGCATACCAATATATGAACAAATCCTTATTTGGAGCAACAATAAATGAAACTAGAATTGATATAGCCGGCAATATCAGATGTATAAATTCCCCCGATCCCTGGAGTTTCAGACTCCTGACTATCTCTTGGATCATAATGAAGGTATGACCAATAGAAAGAGGTTAATTTGTACCAACATTTTGACACCAACTGCAAATGAATAGGCCTGGTAGAAACCGAGTTTCACTTGTTGTAGGTAAAATATGTTTGTTTATGAACAAAATATGAAAAATTAATCCAACCCACCTGCATTGAAGTCACCACGGACTGAAAGTAATTTACTTTTTGAAGTGATGGAACCAACCAGGAAGAATATATATATAGCAATAAAGTAGAAGTTTAGCAGGTAAAAAACTAATATATAGTATGTGTGCATGTCTAGAGTCACCTGGGGTGCACTGAACCATCTCACTAATATTAGGCACCTATCTTACGCTCTGAAAACTAATTCAATGTGAGGTATTGAATGCTCGTGTCACAGTCTGTGAACAAAGTTCAAATAATTTCATCAAAATGTGATCTTTCAAGAAATTTTGTTAAATCTACTTAGATATTGAGTGGCCCAACCTGGATGAAATGCACTGAACCATTTTTCCTGATGAGAAAAATGGAGAGCCACACAGTAAACAATTAATTAGCTCGTATAAAACCCCAATCAAAGTCACAAACTAAAGAAGGCAGCGTAATCTTTTTATATCTGAAGTATCAGATGAATCCACCAGATGTCGACACCAAGTTAAATGAGATATTTTGTGAGTTAAAGTTCTTGCTGATAATATTTACATACATTACTTGAATGTGTTTTGTTGGAATATTTTTTTTTAATTTGAAGCTTATAACTAGTCAACTTATATATACACCTGCTAGAGGAAGAGATATATATTGATGAGATGACAATGCTTGGAGTTCACACCGAATTACACATTTGGCCAGTGGTTCAGTGGTTGGGGACTTTCACTTTCCCAAGCATAGACACCGAGTACAAGGCACCTCCATTATATTGTCACATGCAATGGACATCCAGTTAGGATGTAGCTCATGATGACTTCACAATGCCTTGACCAATGTTTTGAACTAAGTGAGTTCAATATTTGCAATTGCTGTATTTATTATATCTATTATATATGTAATAAAGAAATGCCATGCAAGGTGTTGATGAAAGTTATTTATTATTATAAAATAAAGCAAATTATTAGGAAAAATATACAATTGTTTCATTGTTTAAATTTACACAATGAAGGTAAGACAAAAATACTTGTATAATTGGAATAATAGCACAAAATATATTATATATCATATTCATGATTCACAATCAGTCGATGACTGCTTTTGTCACACAAGAAGAGATCAGTGTGAATGTATGACAACAACAAAAAACAAAAGGAAAGAGGGACTCAGTGTTATTTTGCCATATGAATATCTCATTATTCAGATCATCTCACAATCCATATCAATTATTGGCCGACTATATCCTTCTTATTGTATTATACCTGTTAAAATCGACCTGCTATTGAGGCCACCAAAAGTATTACGTTCATAACAAACAAACTAGAGCCTATCGTCGCTGAATCCAGAAGGTGGTGTTGCTGTTGTATAAATGACTAATTACTGATAGTAATATATAATTCAGTGAAGGCAAGAATTGAAAATACAAATTTTAGTTTAAAATACAATGCAACAAACAATTTTTTTTTTAAGTTTTACCTAATAAATTTGATTTTTTATTGTATTTCATGACAGGTTAGGGCTGGACATCGTTTGATCCTTAACGATTCAATATAATCGCGATAAATTTGTAACGATACATGATATTTATCACAATAATTCTGAACAAGCTTCATATAGATGTGTGCAAAAGAGAAAAAATAAATTTAATGTGCCTCTTTTAGCTGTGAATGAGAACTACAGTCTAACTGAGTTTTAAGAAACATTTAATATGATAATAGTAAATAAATCGGAATCAACAATTATCCCAGCCTAGCTTATGAAAAACACTCTGCTCCCTGGTCGGGAGTCAACCCAGTGGACGCCTGGGGTGCCCAGTAGGCATCTTCACACTGATTGAGTATTTCTCATACTACAGCTCAAAAACAGCCTCAAACAGTGAAAACTAAGTTGGAATACATTAATAACACACTAACGTGACTTTAGAATCACTTTTCTTGCATGACAAAGCCTTGTAAAGTTCAAAACATTGCTCTAAAGTCAACCGGAAGTTGTCGGCGAAATGTAAACAAACAACCTCTCGAGTTTCTGTTCAGTAGGCCTAGTTCTTAAATTCGTTACCAGGGGCACTGAGGTGGGTTGCATACAACTTTTATAAGGCCAAGAGCCACAAAAGCAGCGAAATGCCGCAAAAATAGCCCTAGTTTAGCAATTTTTAGCAAACTACTGATATCTTTCTCAAAAAACGAGCCGAATATTTTTAATCTATATATTTTAAAGTATACTGAGCCCTATGTGACACTGTTCAGCTTGATATCGGCGGTTCCTGGTGGCGGGGCATCGTGTCTGACCTAAGTGTCGTCAAATGATCAAATTTTTCCAGCTATGTATGTCTTTCCCTTGTGCCAAGCACCTTGACCATTAATTGGTTGTCTTGGCTTAGAAGGTCTGCCATGCTTTCCAACCATGGTGTATTCTTCTAAATCATGTGAACCGCCGTTCACTGCGCATGCGCGGGAAGTGCCAGGATGTCAACAAACTGAATGTAAACAAAACGAAGAGACTCTAGAGAAGAGGGTTGTCCATTCTGACTCTGATGAAGATGGAATTGCAAGAGAACACCATCGGGAGATCATAATTAATGAGGCATTATGCTACATCACCTGCAAAATGAATGTAATGCCCAAGAATGATCTTGTCAAGTTAGTTGCCGACTTCTATGACTTTGACTACATAAACAATGCTGTGACAATGCTTTATCGATTTGTGCCAGATTCTGTGGATGTTGGCAGGAAAAAGACCAGAAAAGGTGATCAACGAAAACTCCATGCTGCTGGAGATTTGTATGATGTTTTGCAGTCATGTCAATGCAGTTGTGTGTGTTTGCCTAAGTTTGCGGCAATGGACCTGTCCAACATGCCTGCTGTTGACATAGATAGGGTTGATGCTGCCAGCCTGGCAACTCAACTGAGCAGAGTGCGTCATGCCATCCAGTCAAATGCAGGTGGGGCAGGAAGGAATGAAGCTGACACTTTGAAGAAAGATGAGATGAATGAAACACTAGATGATATGCGACAGCGCATGGCGCAGTTTCATGAATGTCTGAACACTTTGTGCAGGGACATAAAGTCCCTGAAGCCATCTACATCATACAGTGATGTAGTGAAGAAACAGTTACGACACCAGAGGGAAAGCAACCACGAGGGCCGAAATAATGCTTCCAATGACCCTCCTTCAATGAACAACTCAGACCCTGCAACTTTTCATGAGCGTGATGGCAATGGTGCTATAGGTGAACATGATTTAGAAGAATACACCATGGTTGGAAAGCATGGCAGACCTTCTAAGCCAAGACAACCAATGGTCAAGGTGCTTGGCACAAGGGAAAGACAGCGTCTGTCGAGAGCGGTGGATCCCCAACGTAGACAACAGCTAGGACGATATACCAGTATATTTGCAACACGATTTCAGGAAAATGTCTCATCAGAAGAGGTTCTGCAGGATCTACAGGAGGCTGGTATCAATACAGACAACCTAAAATGTGAAAAACTTCAGACCCGACATACTGGTTATGCTTCCTTTCGTGTACATGGGCGATGTGCTGATCCTGATGTTCTTCTACAGCCTGAGACCTGGGATAAAGACATCTTTGTGAAATGGTATTACGTCAAGAAAGCTGAGTCTAATGCTACCAGTTAGATATTTTAATGAACATGCGCATCACTACACTAAACTGCAAAGGTTTTATGCGCACTAAACATGGTCTTTTGGACTTTATGGAAAGAAATAGCGTCTGTATAGCTGCAATACAAGAGACTTGGCTTGCAAAACAAGAACTTCACCACTTGAGCAGTTTGTCAGCGTCTTATTGTGCTTATGGCGCTGCGAAAATAGACTATGAAGATGGTCTAACCTCTGGCCGAAACTCAGGGGGTGTGGCATTCATATGGAATAATTCTGTACATGATCTCTTTCTTGTGAACCCGGTAGACCTGTGTGATCACTGGCTGGTTGGATTAGAACTTATCAGGAAAACTGACAATGCCAGATATTTAATTGTGAATGTATATTTGCCCTACAAGTGTGATGATAATAGAGATACATATATTGCCTGTGTAAGCAGATTACAACAGGTTGTTGAAGATGCTAACACCACTAACATAATGATTTGTGGAGATTTCAACTGCGACCCTCGTCAGAATGACTTTTTTGCTGAAACTCTAAATAGTTTCTGTATTGATACTGGATTATTAATATCGGATCAACTATGCTTGCCTAACGATGCATTCACTTTTGTCAGTGACTGTTGGGACACTACCTCATGGATCGACCATTTTTTGTGTTCCTGTGACTTTCATGGCCTTATGAATAATTTAACTATTGACTACGGACTCACATGGTCTGACCACCGTCCAATTATTGCCAATCTCTATCTTACTTTGTCCCCAGAATGTTCAGATTTCACCCAGGAGAGTGTTTTTCACACATCGATCAACTGGGATACTCCAGGAATCAAAGAAGATTATTTTGCAAGGTCTGACATTTCTCTTGCAAATGTGAATCTCAAGGACGCTGTTTTTTTGCTATGATCCTATGTGCAATAATGATATGCACAAGGGTCAGATTGATCATCTCTATATGGACATTGTAGATGCCTTGAAATATTCTTATCCGACTCGAAGTCAAAGACGAGGCAGACCTATTCCAGGATGGAATGACTGTGTGAAAGATATAAATGAAGCCTCTAGGGAGAGCTTTCTACTGTGGGTGAGTGCAGGTAAACCACGACAAGGACCAGTATTTAACATCATGAGACAGTGTAGGACACGCTTTAAATATGCACTGAGACACTGTAAGAATAATGAAGCAACTTTTAGGGCCAATGCACTAGCCAAGAAGCTCATGGATAAGAAGGACAAAGACTTTTGGAGAGATGTAAGAAATATTAACAATTCAAAGGTACCTCTTCCAGCCAGTATTAATGGTATCTGTGGCTCAAAAGCTATTGCAAACATGTGGCGTGATTGTTACAACTCCTTGTTTAACATGCAACAAAGACTACCTCCTGTATCAAGTAGAATATGTATGTATGATAATGGAATGGTTGTAAATGTTGAAGAAATTGAAAAGTGTATTAGTGAGATGCCAGGCAAGAAAGCAGCTGGACCAGATGATCTCTGTGTAGAACACTTTAAGTTTTGTTCTAAACGTGTTAATGTATTACTTTCACTTATGTTGACATCAATGCTCGTACATGGTCATTTGCCATCGTCCCTAATTGAATCACTGCTTGTTCCGATTGTCAAAAACAAATGTGCTAGCTTAACCAGTAAAGATAATTACAGACCTATATCACTGTCAAATATAATTACAAAATTTTTGGAAAGAGTAATAGTCAACAGGATTGAAGATTTATTATGGACTTGTGACAATCAGTTTGGTTTTAAGAAGGGATCTGGTACTGACCAATGTATATTTTTGATAAAAGAGCTCGTTTATTCATATAATTTATGTGGAAGCACTGTTTTTTGTTGTTTTTTAGATGCTTCGAAAGCTTTTGATCGAGTCAATCATATTAAATTGATGACTCAACTTATAAATAGTGGAGTTCCTGATTATATTGTAAGGCTGCTAGCCCTTTGGTATTCCGAACAGACACTGAGGGTTAAATGGGGCAATGAGTTGTCAGCTCCCATATATGTTTCTAATGGTGTCAGACAGGGCGGAATACTCTCGCCTCTACTGTTTAATGTTTACATGAACGATTTAAGCTTGTTGCTCGAGAAAAATACAATTGGCCTGTCTTAGGCACTGGTCGTGTCAATCATTTAATGTATGCTGATGATATTGTGTTGTTTTCACCTTCTGCAGATGGGCTACAGAGGTTAATTAACATTTGTAAAAGTTATGGTGATGAGGTTAACATCATGTTTAATAGTAAGAAGACTGTGGCCATGGCTGTTAACTCTGTCAATACAAACTTGGTGCTAAACCCTGAACTTTATCTGGGTAATATAAAGATAACTAATGATGAAGATGTTAAATACCTTGGTCACATAATTAGTAGAGATTTAAAAGATGATAAAGATATGCCTAAACAAATAAGATCTTTATACTGCAGAAGCAATATGCTAATGAGAATGTTCTCTAGATGCTCTGACTATATTAAATGTACGTTGTTCAAAGCTTATTGTAGTAATATTTACTGTTGTAGTCTGTGGTTTAGATATACCCAGAATGTGTATCATAGGTTACGAGTTGCATACAACAACTCATGTAGAATATTATTGGGTTTGCCTATGAGGTGCAGTGCCTCACAGATGCTAGTCTACTCTGAGGTGCCTAGTTTTGGTGAAATAGTGAGAAAACAATGTTATAGTTTAAGATGCAGAATTTATAGATCAAGGGCTGATCCCTTGCGGGCATGTTGTCATTTTGCTGAGCTAAAGCAGTGCTCGCTCGTTTCACATTGGCGAACTCTGTTACATTTGTCCTCTTAATTTATGTTATATTTCTCCTTTTGGTATATGATAAGTACTTATGTTTTACTTGTATCTATACTGTGTATACCGTCCAATCTCATCTAGTCTGTGGACTAAATCAAAATGTGTCATATCATATTAACTAGATTAAATAACAGCACAAGTTATATGTACTTCAAGTAGTTTATAGTATATATGGACTGTACATGTATGCATGAAAATGAAACGTGTGTTTGTCTGAAATAAACTGGAATTGAATTGAATTGAATTGATTGAATTGATATCCACTGAGCCTTTCATTTGAAAATTTTCCTGAATGTTCCACTCTCTCACATATATATACTATAGATACTGGAGAAAATTACAAGTTGTGTTGTGTACAATTATGTGCAGTTTAATAGATTCCAAAATAGATTTATATGTAAACATACACCGTACCCAGAGAAAATTGATGCATTAATGTAAAACGTGATTTACTTTTGTGTTTTTATAACATTAATAATGTTGGTTATTCTAAACTTCGCAAAAATACCAGAATTGTCATGTGGATAAAATGTTTCTTTACCTAAGGATCACAAGCGAAAATTTGAGTTTAAAGTTAACAAAATACAAGTATGCATAATATTAATTAAATTGACATTGCATAATGGTTGCAAGCATAGTTGGCATCATTAGTATTCAGTGGAGTTCCAAGTAAGTAGGGACGTCTTTGTCTGGAAGTCAAACAAATTTATTTTGAAATTTTGAAATTACCAAGGCAAAAAGTCTGCATAATACAAAATTGCATTTTCGTGACAAATTTGTATTTTTAAAAAGGCAAAAGAACAGGTGAGGAGCCACAATGCCATAAGGACAACAACAAGCCAAAATTGTAGAACATCTATATATCATCACTCAGTAATACTCAGGAATCTTTGGCTTTCCATTCTTGAATAAGCAATTCTTGCTCTGGGTCTGATGTTACTTAGAAAAACATATACTGATTCAAACATGACTCACTATTTTACATTTGAATGATTTTCTCAAATTTCGTAAGACTTGAAACTTTAGTGACCACCACAATGAATTACGCACAGAATTATACCATGGAATTTAGGTGCACAAAATATCAAAAGAACCTAAGAGGATAATGTAAGGACCATTTTTTTAATCTGACAATATATATAGCAATACTATGCTGATTAAACATAAAGCTATGTATGCTTACATTCCAGCTCTTCATAAATGGCAGGTGCAGCAGCAGCAGGATTGTTCTCATAAGGCATAGCATCTTTCCTGTTCTCGTACAAGTTGGGATCATTCCCAGGTGATGGTAGCATGTAGCCTGCATCTGCAATTACACATTGACTTGTTGTTGCTTACAAGGGACACAAGTATCATTTTTGTTTGGTTATTTTGTATTGTTTTACTATGCTGATTAAACATAAAGCTATGTATGCTTACATTCCAGCTCTTCATAAATGGCAGGTGCAGCAGCAGCAGGATTGTTCTCATCAGGCATAGCATCTTTCCTGTTCTCGTACAAGTTGGGATCATTCCCAGGTGATGGTAGCATGTAGCCTGCATCTGCAATTACACATTGACTTGTTGTTGCTTACAAGGGACACAAGTATCATTTTTGTTTGGTTATTTTCTAAAAATGAAAGAAATGTCACGGTGGAGTAGCGGCTAGGTGGCCTATAAAATGGTAAAGGTATTCATCAATTCAATATATTGGCCAGCTCTGCTGAAGGTCCTAGGATCCGGGCACACTTCATGAGATCATGAGATCAGTGAAGTAGGCTACCCGAACCTAGCTACCCAACAGCTACCTGAAGATGTACAGTTAGCTACCCAAACCTAACTACCTGACAGCTACCTGGCAGCTACCCAAAGATTTACGTAATTTTGAGTAATATACATGGAAAGTTCAGGTAGCTGCCGGGTAGCTATCGGGTAGCTGGGCTCAGGTAGCCAACTTTATATCTTCGGGTAGCTGCCAGGTAGCTGTTAGGTAGCTGGGTTAGGGTAGCTAACTTTACATCTTTGGGTAGCTGCCGGGTAGCTGTCGGGTAGCTTGGTTCAGGTAGCCAACTTCACTGATCTCTCTTCGTGAGCTAAATCCAAATGCATAAGGCATTAAATTGGATTTGCATTAAACTTGGTGTCTATGCTGAGGCAAGACCCCACCTATGGGGTGAATTTGTAATATGATGTCGACTCATCCCATCATTATGTCTGCCTCTGGTCATATAGGATGGCTGAGCTTCAGAACCAGTAGCATTGAAACAAAGACAATAGACAGAGCATGACTATACCCATTGTTCTTGGTCTACGGAGAATTCTTCAAGCACGCAGTTGCATCAGATTTTAGATTGTTTGGAGGATGTGCACAATGCAAAATGAAAAGGTGTGGCAATTTTAGTTGTGTCACACAATGTTTAAACAAGTTCTATGAGAGTTGTCAGTCACATCAAGATATCGCCCCAGGAAAAGCATAAAGGTCCTTCAGGAAAGATATCTCATCTAATGTGTGGATGACATGTCATGATATTTTCATACTTACTGTCAGTCTCTTCGTAACTGGCAGGTGCAGCAACTGCAGGCCTGTGCTGCTGAAGCATAGCTTCTTTCCTCTTTACAGAGAAATTGGCACTTTTCTTGAAGGACGGTTGCACGTTGCCATCAGCTGCATCTGCTATTAAATAGGAAAATATTGTGAGTTATCACATGTTTATTTTGAGAATACGGGAATTTATTCCACACAGTTGTCATATTTAATGAAGCGCTACGTCTCTCTTTTCACGCATAAAATGATTAAAAAGAATAAATGTGACAACCAGACCTTTGAATCTGTGTGCAAAAAAACAACTGAAAAAAGGACAGCATAAACAAACTTGATTATCTCATTAGTTACAGACTGTCTCAGAGAAATGATCTACCACCGTTGACATCTGCGATTTTGTAGGGAACAAATCAGGTGAGCTGAATTCTCCCTCAACTTACTACTTATTTCTCAGATATTTATATTAATTATTGTAAATTAAACTAAATGTTTGAGCAAAAGTGGGCATGTAATGGTAAAAAATATATTAGTAGTATTTGTTATCACTATAACATTACCTATATTGATAATGTTTCTATTCAGCACAATTTCAACATACCATTGTTGCATTTCCATCGGCAGTAGAAACACCCAGCCATTGCAAGGCTTCCAACAAGACTGAATGCAAGCAGGGCACCAAGAATTATCCACACATATGGCTGGCCTGAAATGGTTCATGTCTTTACTATATTGTCATTCCGTTACACATGAAAATGACAGTTGAACATCTGCATGCAATGAGAACACATACATACCCTTGATGTGAACTGCAATAGGTGCTGAAGGTGCACTCTCACCAACAACATTTCCAGCAATACACTCAAACATGAGAATCTCTGCACTTCCTATGACTTTATATATCCATGTCTTTTCAGTTGTGTTTCCAAGCTCAGTTCCATTTTCAAACTGCCATTTGTACCAATTGACGATCCTATCATCCTGCCCAGCGTCACATGTTAACATGATTTCAGAATTCACTGTCACTGCTTTCTGGTTCACTTGTATCTGAGGTTGGACTGATGGCTTGACTGTCGAGAAAAATACATATTTACACACCAGAGTAATAGAGAATTACGTTAACAAATCCAAATATAAGGATATTCATTATTATGAAAAAATTATATATATATGTAAGTACATACATAAAACATTAACAGTCACTTTTTCTGAGCTGATGATAGCATTTACTGCCATGATATAGTGACATTGAAGCTTGCTTCCATAATCGCCGCGATTCGCTATCATAGTGTATTCTACGGACACTGCAGAAGTCAAGCCATCCCTGTTTGTTGCATTTGTGTACTGTCCTTGAAGTTGATTCTGATTTGTAGCAAATTTCCAGAACATTTCTTTTGGAGGAGGTTTTACTCTTGATGCACTGCATTTGAATGTGACTGATCTTCCCTCTCTGACAAAATCAGGCGGACTAGCTGTTACTTTGAGATCACTTTCAGATGGAGTCACTGCAAAACAAACGTATACAGTGGTGTACAAAAATATCTAATCAGCTGTGGAAAATCAGCATGTCCTGCATGGCATTATAATAAGATCAAATGGATTTGTGATATATTTTGATATTCTCCGTGAGTGAACAGATTATGAAGCCAATCTGTCCACGAGCGAGCGAATATCAAAATATATCATATCCATTCAGACCTTATTTACATACCACGATTTTCTTTCGTATCTTCAGTCTGTTTTGCTAGCTGAACATTGCTCATTGTCATGAAGTATAAAAACTATCATGAATATCAATTATTGTATATCAAACAGCCAGATCACTGCATGACGTTACAAAACTGCAATGTAAGGTCATCACCTCAAAACTCTCAGCTATTTTAAGATTAATAAAGCAATTTATTACTGATATTTACAAACCAGTTGTTGAATACTTCCTATTGGATTTTGGTGTTATGGTAGAGATGAAAACAAAATGATTTGTTGACAGTTTAGTCCATTTGTTTTACCAAAGAGACAACGCTCCTATGGCGTTGCACTTAGCAACACAGATACACAATAGTTTGTATCTGTGGATTATGAACTGCCGATTGACTTCCCGTCACATTTTGCACTCTAGAATTCTGGTCTGATATTAAAATTCAAAATTTTACAGAGAGCTGAACATGTCATCCCTTACGGGTACTTGATTTTGACTATTTCTTTGAAGCGACGCCGCTAGTTCGAACAGCGAAGTGCTTGGCAGAAATAGTGACGTTTTGTGGTTGGCTTGCCATACATATAAGTGCATGGAATGTATCTAGCACTTAGACCTGTGTTACACTTGTAGTTGAAAAATGGATTATCGTATTTATCTTGGGGAATCAAGGAAGCCTAAACATCAGGACCATCATGCAGTGGTTATACATTCACCTACATTACACTCAACCCTCCAGTGCTTTCTGAGGTTCCCGTCCCAAGTAACAAAACAGGTCAAGTCTGTGAATCGGAAGGTAACGTCACAATCTGTGTATGCTAGATATCAACCAATCAGATCACAGAAGTCGCCAGACCAAACTTGAGTGTTTCTTCACTCAGGGAACCAGAGAGATAAGTGGATCCACAGGGGGAGCTGTATGCCGGTACAACACCTTTGTGACATCATCAATGCACTCAATGACCTGATTGTATGATTACGTCATCAAACAAAGGTCTCCTAATCATGGCAAGAAATATATTTGACATCTTTCATCAAGAAATAGTTGCAAATAAAGAATGTGAACCCCAGATAGCATGCATACGGCCCAGCATTGTTTCTATGTCAGCCACTATCGGAATAACATTGACGACATTGCGCCGATTTGGAATGCTATTTGGGCTAACCCAGATAGCATTCCAATTCGGGCCTGCATCGTTTCTAGATCGTTTTGACGTAGCCAACGTGTCAACGTCAAAATGATTTGGCATGCTATCTGGGAAGGTGATGATTATTTAGCCAAAGGTGGTGAATCCGAGCATAAACCTCATGCCAAATGAATCACATTGCAAATCTGATGACCTAATTCCCCTGATTCATCGGAAGATGATTGATCACACCAGGATCAACCCAAACTCTACCAGCTATCATAACAAGAATGGGGGAAAATGAGACAAAGTCCAAGCAGCATCAGCCCAAACTCTACAAAAAAGCATTCACAAAGGTCCTCTTTAGCCGATCTGATGTCTTTTGACATCTTCACAGATGGATTACCTTGTCTTACCCTTGAGGTCACAGAGGTCAAATTCTACCTGAACTTTGTGCCCTCCACAGAGGTATATTCTTGCTAGGATTGTGCAGCTAGCTGTGTGGTCCCATGTTTTAAAAAGATTAGAAGGTTCGGGTCTGTCAGGCCCAGGACGCACTTAGTTTTTGTGAAATGAGGAAGCACTGGGAGAGTTAATGCAACTCTACAGTGACTATGTAACATTGACAAAAATAAGTACAATGTGCATGAAATCCATGCTGGAAGAGCATGATAATGTTCAAAATTTTTGGGAAGACTTTCAAACACAATTTCTAAAAAGATGAGGGATGAATATTCTTCTAAAGTATTACTATCAGATTGGAAAACAGATTTTATGCTTGGATCTCTTGTGACATGGTCAAAATATTCTTTACCAAGGATATATGAAGAATAAAAGCCAGACAAAATGGAATGAATACAAAAAAACTGAGAAATGATATTACGACTCGAGTTAGAAAAGCAAAGAATGATTATGTAGCAGACATGCAATGCCTAGGCCTAAACTTGACAGTTAAAGATCACTCTTTCATTTCATACTAATTTATGCATATCAGTTCACAGTTTTTCACAAGCACACCTTTTCTATTTCCTGAGTGGCTTAACCATTCTCATTTCCTCATAAAATATCATTGAGGCAACTTCGGCTGAATACATTATTTAATTCTAATCTGCATCATTTGCATTAGCATTTCATACCATTTGAATTCAGCCAACAATAGATTATGTCATTACAGTATGGGACTTGCTGTGGTCAACTGAGGTTGAGGCAAACTGCACTCAAAATTCTCGGCTCAAAAACATTGAAATGCATTGGTATCATTACAGGCATTCATCATGACAGCACTTAGCAAGTTAGCATACAATAAGACCAAGGACAGCTTTTACTCCCTGTGCGCAACTGCCTTCAAGGATGGGCCTAGATTCTGTCAAAAACATCACATTGCACTTCAAAATGGCAATATTATACACAGAACTAATTTTCCTTGTAATTTTAGGTGACAACTTCAATTTTTTATGGTTATTTACCACTTCTTTTTAAATAATTCCTTTGCTTGTACACTGGGAATGTTCAATTCTCAAATCTTGTGGTAACTAACTTGCACATTTCACCATCTATACACATGATGGTGCTTCCTGATTGGCCAATATCTCCCAAGCACTGTGTGCTGTCAGCTTTAAGCTAATTAAGTAATGCAAACAAAACTAATTAATATGCAATTTCACTGTCGACTTTCAATGATATAAGCCGGCCAATGGCCTATTAGGTAACTTTGTTTGTATTTAATTCTAAACTGGTAAACTAGCAAAATAATTGCCATCAGGCTAAGGGCATTTCCTAATATATTCAGCTACATTCTGATTGGCTGCTGCAAATGACATAGCCGCCTCTTGAGATGAGAAGCCAATTAAGACAGTCAGTAGCCTTGGTATTAGTTAAAGTGTAAGTGCTGTCATCACTAAGCAATGTCATACTGGCAAAAGCCTGTGGTATCATGCATGTTTTGCTGTCAAGTGATAGTAGGTTCTACATTTCATTGGTTGCTTTAAGAATATCCTAGGGAATTGAAGGTACTTCTGTGCGATCTGAGCGATGGTAGGACGCAAATATGACATCAGTCTAATAATTCAAAGTATCTCACACTTATTACAGATATAGGTTAAAAATTATGTTAAAAATGGACTTACTGATAACGCCAGTCATCAGAATTTGCAGCTAAATTTTTATAGTCTTCACACAGGTAAGATAATAATACGGTCACCCACTGAAAAGAAACCATACTTCAGTGTACCCCCTCCCCCTCCCCATTTTTACAGTGCAGTTTACAACAACCCTAGTTGACCACAACAAGTATGGGGCCACACCACAACATCTGTTACCTCTAAGAATGTTTACAAAATAAACTATCATGCAATTTTATACTTCATATAGACTATTTCAACCAATTCAGGTACAGGTCTCTTTTTTAAAGATAGCTTTACTTGTTGCAAATATACAGTTACAAGTCATTTTAAACACAACGGCAGAAAACTTTAACTAAGTTCGAAGATTACAAAATCCAGAGTATTGAATAACTTTTGACTACATAAATGCAAAAGGAATACACTTAGATTGCCTTTGTTGTTTGATTGTGTGTGTATTTGTGATAAGGTGGGTGAATAAATGCTATTCCGACTCAGTGGCACTCCTGACCTATATAGTTACAACGATTATTGTGACACATGTATTAGATACTGACATAGATTTTACCTGTAATAACAAGCCCTGTTTCACTTTGGATGTCTCCTGATGCAGTGCTCTGAAAGTTGCAGGTATAGACATGATCATCAGACACTCTTGTTTGAGAGATTTCAAATGCTCCTGTTGTGCCATCAATTGTAGCTCTGTTTGACAAGTCACCTGCTGAGTTCTGGACATTATCTGTTTTGTCATACAAGGCCACTCTGCTCTGACCTGATCTATTTGACTGGCTTGCCTTGAACCAGCTGAATACTGCATATCTGTCTTGTTCTGGATTGGGTACAAAACCAGGACAGGTCAAAATGGCTGCTTTCCCTTCCTCAACTGTCACAGTAGATGTCAAACCTGCATAATTAATGTGAAACTAAACTTAAACCACAGGAAATAATTGGGTATGCATACATTAATTACTTTAATAATTCCTAGTCATATAATAATCAGAGCATGAAATGTTAACATTTTTATATTGAATAAATTCCCACCCAGACAACAAAACTAAGCGCAGGGAGGGTGCTGAGAGTATTTGTCACATATAACTGGCCTGAAATCATTGGTTTCATGTCTTCAGTTGATTGTCCTTCTATAAAATACTGAAATGACAGTTAAACTTCTGTGTATAATGAGAACACATACATACCCTTGATGTGAACTGCAATAGGTGCTGAAGGTGCACTCTCACCTGCAGCATTTGCAGTTACACACTCAAGCTGGATAATCCCTTCTCGGTCTTGGGCTTTAAATGTCCATGTCTTGTCAGTTGTGTTTCCAAGCACAGTTCCATTTGCAAACTGCCATTTGTACCAATTGACGATCCCATCATCCTGCCCAGCGTCACATGTTAACATGATTTCAGAATTCACTGTCACTGCTTTCTGGTTCACTTGTATCTGAGGTTGGACTGATGGCTTGACTGTCGAGAAAAATACATATTTACTGGTGTAATAGTAAATTACTTTAACAAATCCAAATAATTAAGGATATTCATTATTATGAAAAAACGATGAATAGATGTAAGTACATACATATAACATTAACAGTCCCTTCTTCTGAGCTGATGATAGCATTTACTGCCATGATATAGTGACATTGAAGCTTGCTTCCATAATCACTGCGATTTGCTATCATAGTGTATTCTACGGACACTGCAGAAGTCAAGCCATCCCTGTTTGTTGCATTTTTGTACTGTCCTTGAAGTTGATTCTGATTTGTAGCAAATTTCCAGAACATTTCTTTTGGAGGAGGTTTTACTCTTGATGCACTGCATTTGAATGTGACTGATCTTCCCTCTCTGACAAAATCAGGCGGACTAGCTGTTACTTTGAGATCACTTTCAGATGGAGTCACTGCAAAACAAACATATACAGTGGTGTACAAAAATATCTAATCAGCTGTGGAAAATCAGCATGTCCTGCATGGCATTATAATAAGATCAAATGGATTTGTGATATATTTTGATATTCTCCATGAGTGAACAGATTATGAAGCCAATCTGTCCACGAGCGAGCGAATATCAAAATATATCATATCCATTCAGACCTTATTTACATACCACGATTTTCTTTCGTATCTTCAGTCTGTTTTGCTAGCTGAACATTGCTCATTGTCATGAAGTATAAAAACTATCATGAATATCAATTTTTGTCTATCAACCAGCCAGATCACTGCATGACGTTACAAACTGCAATGTAAGGTCATCACCTCAAAACTCTCAGCTATTTTAAGATTAATAAACCAATTTATTACTGATATTTACAAACCAGTTGTTGATTTTTTCCTATTGGAATTTGGTGTTATGGTAGATATTGAAAGAAAATGATTTATTGATTTGTTTTACTGAAGAGACAACGCTCCTATGGCGTTGCACTTAGCAACACAGATACACAATTGTTTCTATCTGTGGATTATGAACTGCCGATTGACTTCCCGTCACATTTTGCACTCTAGAATCATTAATTCTGGTCTGATAATAAAATTCTAAAATTTACAGAGAACATGTCATCTCTTACGGGTACTTGATTCCGACTATTTCTTTGAAGCGACGCTGCTAGTTCGAACAGCGAAGTGCTTGGCAGAAATAGTGACGTTTTGTGGTTGGCTTGCCATACATATAAGTGCATGGAATGTATCTAGCACTTAGACCTGTGTTACACATGTAGTTGAAAAATGGATTATCGTATTTATCTTGGGGAATCAAGGAAGTCTAAACATCAGGACCATCATGCAGTGGTTATACATTCAACTACATTACACTCAACCCTCCCAGTGCTTTCTGAGGTCACGGAGGCTCAGCTTGTGTTTTGTGCTGATGTAACTGGGCTTCTGTTACTACCAGTATCTCATGGTTTTATGTATTCCTTGAGAAAGGTATACAGTTGGTATCAGCCTGTCAAACCTAGACAACTTTGACTATATGATGCTACCTGCAATAAACAAAACTGTCTGACTATAGCTGGCTACTCTAAGCCAGATCGAAAAGTACATATTTATGATATATAGATAACTTTCTTACACTTACCAAGGTTTATAGGAGTAGACAGAATTTAGCCAATTATAGCTACAATCAGGAATAGATTGCTGCATCTGTATAGAGTCTACTGTATTTGATGAAACTAACTGTATCTTAACAATTTCTAACTTTTTGAAGCCCAGAGATAAACTGTGATGATTGGCTGACTCGTTCCCGTCTCAAATAAGGAGACAGGTCAAGTTTGTGAATCAGAAGGTGACGTCACAATCTGTGTATGCCGGTCCTCAACACCTTTGTGACATCATCAATGCACTCAATGACCTGATTGTACGATTACGTCATCAAACAAAGGTCTCCTTATCATGGCAAGAAATATATTTGACAGTTTCAAAAAGAAATAGTTGCAAATAAAGAATGTTAACTCCAGATAGCAATCAAATCGGCCCAGCATTGTTTCTATGTCAGTCACTATCGGAACAACATTGCCGACATTGCGCCGATTTGGAATACTATCTGGGCTAACCCAGATAGCATTCCAATTCGGGCCTGCATCGTTTCTATATCATTTTAACGTCGCCAAAAACGTGCTGACATCAAAACGATTTGGCATGCTATCTGGGAAGGTGATGATTATTTAGCCAAAAGTGGTAGATCAGAGCATAAACCTCATGCCAAATGAATCACATTGCAAATCTGATGATCTAATTCCCCTGATTCATCGGAAGATGATGGATCACACCAGGATCAACCCAAACTCTACCAGCTATTATAACAAGAATGGGGGAAAATGAGACAAAGTCCAAGCAGCATCAGCCCAAACTACACAAAAAAGCATTCACAAAGGTCCTCTTTGGAATATGTCATTTTCATTTTGTTCCATGCCGAACCTTATAGAAACGGTAGGCCTATAGGCTTATAATTGCTAAAAACATGCCACTCACGCTGATTATCCCCAATCTTAAGTCTTTTGACACCTTCACAGATGGATTACCTTGTCTTACTCTTGAGGTCACAGAGGTCAAATTCTACCTGAACTTTGTCCCCTCCACAGAGGCATATACTTGCTAGGATTGTGCAGCTAGTTGTGTAGTCCCATGTTTTAAACAGATTAGAAGGTTCGGGTCTGTCAGGCCCAGGTCGCACTTAGTGTTTGCGAAATGAGAAAACACAACAGTGACTTTGTAACATTGAGGAAAATCAGTACAACGTACTGTATTTAAACACAATTTCTGAAAAGATGAGGGATGAATATTTTTCTAAAGTGTTACTAGCAGATTGGAAAACAGATTGTATGCTTGGATCTCTTGTGACATGGACAAAATGGAAAGAATACAAAAAACTGAGAAATTATATTTTGACTCGAGTTAGAAAAGCCAAGGATGATTATGTAACAGACATGCTATATAATCAATGACTAGGCCTATTATTCACTGTCAAAATAATCTTTACCAAGGATTATTTGAAGAATAAAAGCCAAACAAAATGGAATGAATACAAAAAACTGAGAAATGATATTACGACTCGAGTTAGAAAAGCAAAAAATTATTATGTAGCAGACATGCTATATAATCAATGACTAGGCCTATAATTCACAGTCGAACATCACTCTTTCATTTCATACTAATCTATGAATATCAGATCACTGTTTTTTACAATCTCGCCTTTTCTTTTTCCTGAGTGGCTTAACCATTCTCATTTCCTCATAAGATATCATTGAGGCAACTTTGGCTGAATACATTATTTAATTCTAATCTGCATCATTTGCCTTAGACTTTCATACCGGTTGAATTCAGCCAACAATAGATTGTCGTTACAGTATGGGACTTGCTGTGGTCAACTGGGGTTGAGGCAAACTGCACTCAAAATTCTGGGCTCAAAAACATTGAAATGCATTGGTATCATTATAGGCATTTGCCATCATGACAGCACTTAGCAAGTTAGCATACAATAAGACCAAGGCTAATGACTTTGTCAAGGACAGTTTTTACTCCCCCTGTGCAACTGCCTTCAAGGATGGGCCTAGATTCTGTCAAAAACTTCACATTGCACTTCAAAATGGCAATATTATACACAGAACTAATTTTCCTTCTTATTTTACATGAACAAATTCAATTTTTTATGGGTATTTACCACTTCTTTCGAAGCAATTCCTTTGCTTGTACATTCAAATCTCAACTCTAGTGGTAGCTAACTTGCACATTTCATCATCTATACACATGATTGTGCTTCCTGATTGGCCAATATCTCCCAAGCACTGTGTGCTGTCAGCTTTAAGCGAATTAAGTAATGCAAACAAAACTAATTAATATGCAATTTCACTGTCGACTTTCAATGATATAAGCCGGCCAATGGCCTATTAGGTAACTTTGTTTGTATTTAATTCTAACTGGTAAACTAGCAAAATAATTGCCATCAAGCTCAGGGCATTTCCTAATATATTCAGCTACATTCTGATTGGCTGCTGCAAATGACATTGCCGCCTCTTGAGATGAGAAGCCAATTAAGACAGTCAGTAGCCTTGGTATTAGTTAAAGTGTAAGTGCTGTCATCACTAAGCAATGTCATATTGGCAAAAGCCTGTGGTATCATGCATGTTTTGCTGTCAAGTGATAATAGGTTCTACATTTCATTGGTTGCTTTAAGAATATCCCAGGGAATTGAAGGTACTTCTGAGGGATCTGAGCGATAGTAGGATGCAAATATGACATCAGTCTAATAATTCAAAGTATCTCAAACTTATTACAGATATAGGTTAAAATATGTTAAAAATTGACTTACCGATAACGCCAGTCATCAGAATTTGCTGCTAAATTCTTATAGTCTTCACACAGGTAAGATAAAAATACTGTCACCCACTGAAAAGAAACCATACTTCAGTGTACCCCCTCCCCCTCCCTATTTTTACAGTGCAGTTTACAACAACCCTAGTTGACCACAACAAGTATGGGGCCAAACCACAACATCTGTTACCTGTAGAACCTGCAATTAATACCCTCTAATGTTTACAAAATAAAATATCACGCAATTTCATACTTCAAATAGACTATTTCAGCCAATTCAGGTACAGGTCTCTTTTTTAAAGAGAGCTTTACTTGTTGCAAATATACAGTTACAAGTCATTTTAAACACAACGGCAGGAAACTTTAACTAAGTTCGAAGATTACAAAATCCAGAGTATTGAATAACTTTTGACTACATAAATGCAAAAGGAATAAACTTAGATTGTTTTTGTTGTTTGTTTGTGTGTGTATTTGTGACTAGGTGGGTGAATAAATGCAATTCTGACTCAGTGGCACTCCTGACCTACATAGTAACAACGATTATTGTGTCACAAGTATTAGATACTGATATAGATTTTACCTGTAATAACAAGCCCTGTTTCACTTTGGATGTCTTCTGATGCAGTGTTCCAAAAGTCACAGGTGTAGACATGGTCATCAGACACTCTAGTTTGAGGGATTTCCAATGCTCCTGTTGTGCCATCAATTGTAGCTCTGCTTGACAAGTCACCATCTGAGTTCTGGACTCCATCTGTTTTGTCATAAAAGGCCACTCTGTTCTGAATTGATCTGTTTGACCGGCTTGCCTTGTGCCAGTAGAATACGGCATAAAAATCTTGTTCTGGTTTGGGTACAAAACCAGGACAGGTCAAAATGGCTGCTTTCCCTTCCTCAACTGTCACAGTAGATGTCAAACCTGCATAATTAACAAGTTAATGTAAAACTAAATAAAACCAAAGGAAATGATTGGATATGCATACATTAATTGCTCTAATAATTCCTAGTAATTAAAAAATCAGACCAGATATGTTAACTTTTTTATATTGAATAAATTCCCACCCAGATAGCAACGTGAGGTCGGCCCGGCATTGGGCTTATGTCGGCATTCCAATCAGTCTTGTCATCGGCACGCGGTCGTTATGACGCTGGTTGTGAGTGGCAAAGCAATTAACACCCAGGCAACTTTTGATCGTTATTGTGACTACCTATTATGTATTGCACTCTGCTGGGCATTAATTCTCGATACCTTAACTTTGATGCTTTGCAGATAGATAGGCCTGTATCTAAATCTTTATTCACAAACTTTGTCCAAAAAAAAAAGGAAAATTTATTAAATAGATGAAATGAAAATACAGAAGCATTTTGTAGCCTAAAAGTTATTTAGGAAAGTGCCCTGACAAGACTCGAACTCAGGAATACTTGCATAGGAAGCGAGAGTTCTATCCATTACACCAACTCCACCTGTACATTTTGTAGGTGTACCGTTTGTAAAAAAAATGACAGAAATAAACTTGAGTTATCATAATGTAAAATGCAAAGAAATGCAACAGTGTGGCTGCACCAGAGAAGATCAAAATTAACTTTTGGCATACCTTTCTGCTTGTATTTATTGTGACGGAAAAGCTTATGTAAATAAGTACACCTTGTAAAAGTGCATCTAATAAATAAATATATTTATAATGCATTCACTTATGTTTGCTGGGCACCCTATTTTTTTATTTTATGCTTTGCAAATAGATATATTGGTTATATGTTAATCTAACAAATTCTTCAAATGCTTGCAATAATTAAGCAGTAAATAGAAACTGAAGTATTTTAGACCTAAAAAGATTTCAGAAACTCGTGCCGATCAGCTCTGAGAGAGACTTGAACTCACAAAGACTTGCATAGAAAGCAAGTATGCTGTCCATTACTCCAATACCTTGCTGCAGTTTCAGGGCCGTAGCCAGAGGCTTAAAGGGGAACTAACCCTTTTAGCACTTTACCTCTCATATGTTAGCTTTGGTACATTGGACATCTATGCCTTTCATAATGTGTATATATCCACAAGTAATATCATGCATTTATTAGCTGCGTGTTGTGAACTACGGAGGCCGCCATTTTCGACTATCCCGGGTGTTTTGCTTTTGCTGGAAATATGTCACTGTTGTCCTATGAGAACCAAGTGCAATCCAACTGCTTGACTATAGGTGAGCAGTGTCAACAACAGGCAAAAGGTGTTAATTGCATTGAAATAAGAGCATGCCACTGTTCTGATTAAGTGTCAGGTCAATTGCCATTGAAACATTTGAGACTATGCATTTATAGAGAAATGTAATGTAAACTTGCCAGCTTTGTTATACATGAGTATAGAATACAAATTTCTTTAAACAGTACCACTGCAGTGCACGCAAAAAGCTTTTAAGATATATCTTATCCTTTTATGCTTGTTTTCACCTATACATGTAAATATATATAGATTATTTATTTTCGTACTCATGTACAAAAAGAACATAATACAATGATAGAAAAAAAATTAAATAAAATCATATCAAAAAGTATAAAAATTGTAATAGTTGTGAGTAAAAAATATCACATTTACTTGGTGCAGAGGTACTCTAATAATTCTTACACCTCATCAGCATCTAGTAGCCAAGTCACAACCACCTGAGTATCTCTTATATATAGTAGCTCCTTTATCGGAGTGCCTACTTGCATACTATCATCTTCACAATTATCATAATATAATTTAATGCAGTCTAAGACAACCTTAAGCCCTTTACATCAAATGTGTGGACATTAGCATCATATTTGCAACACACTTTTGACATGTTAGCATCAATTCTTGTCTCTTACAAAGTCTACTAAAATTGAACAAAAACTTTACAAAACTGATTTGTTAAGAAACGTTTTTATACAGTGGGTTGCAAACTGATCATACCATATGATGCCACACTTGTGCTATCAGTGCAGACATGCTTCTATCTATCTATCTATCTATCTATATATCTATCTATCTATTTATGCACTTGTTGACAGAACAATGTTAAAAAATTAAAATTAATTTTTTAGGCCTACTTAAGGTGAGGCTTTATAAAATTGGAGCATCGGGCCAATGTAGTTCTGCAGAAAATAGGTATTTTGATAAATTGTTGTATTTATTTATATAACAAATTAAATTTTAGCATAACCCTTCCTCCTCCCATATGAGTTTAAATTTGTCTAGCAACGCATGCTTTCAAGTCGCATACAATTGAAAGAAGTAAAATTTGTGATTAATAATATATGCTGCTGATCTTGTTAATTATTCTAGGAAATTGAATACAGTGTAAAAGCCATTGAAACAGACCGGGCCGTAGCCAGAGCAGAGGGGGATGAGTTATTCCAAAAACTAGATACTAACTATTCAATAATGAACATGTTTACTATGAATGACACTATAATATAAAATTGTGGCATGTTTTAGATGCCAAGGAATTTTCCTATCATTCAACAAATTTTCATCAAATAGGCATAACTTTATTTTGTAAACTCCCGTGCTTGGGGAAGAAGTTGCATATAATTAAATGCAAAATATGATACTATATAGAGGCTTCAGATAATGTATATATATTCTTTTTATTGACAGCCTAATATAAATGCAGATCTATACATGTGTAATGTAAGCAGGGTGATTTGCATCTACTTGCCAAGTGATCAAATATACATAAATATGACATACAAATAATTCATTGTAATCCGGCTGTATATAAAAAAAGGCCAGTTAACACATTGTATGTTGTTATTGAAATGGATTGTAATCTGTCAATGTGCAGGATCTCATGGGACATAAGTGATGTCACCAGCCATGGTGCCGTGTGCAATAATGGCGGCCCCCAGTGTTGTGGCGGATGGTGTAAACTTCACATTTAATTGGCTCCAAATCATACTAAAATTGAACTTTTAGTCGCTTGTATTTACGGCAATGTGTTCTTTGTCATCTAATTGAACTTTTAAAATTAACATGCAAATTTCCTTTAGTGCCCCTTTAAATCAGACGAGGCGAATTCCATAAAAATAGTAAAAAATAATAGGACTTATTGCCTTAATTGGCATGACCAGAAAAAAAAAGATCCACACTAGACTGCCTCATGCTGGCTATTTATTTGATCTGATGACATACACCTACATGGTCAAATGTGCCATGTGCATTTTCCATGAGAAGGATAAACATATCAAAAACATATCCTAATTATAATGAGGCGAAAACCATGCGTTTTCCATGCGTTTATCCTTCTCATAGAAAATGCACGTGGCACATTTGGCCATGTCCTTATGTTATGTGACCCAAAGTTCACCTTTCAAAAAGATTTGAACATACTACCCCAGCCACACAAAGAAGGCGTCTTACCAATGGAACTATCCTGTCGATGCGTTTGGTATAGGTCTCAATCTTAACTTGCCCACCTGGTTATTTTACCTTAAATAGGCCCTATGTTCACTATTAGCACATGGGTTAGCCTAATTCATTCAAATGTCAGTTGAATTGTGGCAGTGACATGAGTGACTGGTCGGTGAAATGGAAAGTATTCTTGCCCCTCAATCACAAGTTATTGAATTAAATTCCAAACTGGAGCGCTTCCGTGTTAAAAAATTCAATGATGATAGTTGCAAGTTTTATTGTTTTTTTTTTAATCTTTAAGTATTTTTTTTTTAATATCAATTATACCATGTAGCCCATAGCATGGCTAAAACGAATGGTTACAGCGTATCTGATAATTCCCAGCCGAGGATTCGAACCTGTGGCCTTGCTCACAATGTGTTGAAAGCCTGCTGTCAGCATGGGAGGCTATTTATACAAGTGACGTCGGTATTCCGTGACAGGGCATGCTATCTGGGCACTATATTTGTACATAACGGGAAAATGGAAAAATTAACAAACTCTATCAATAAAGTGAATTGAATAGCAATTTTTGACACGCCTGTTTTAAGTACAACTTGGTATCTCATGACATCATCACCTGTTCAATGGCATAATACCATAAATGTGTAATATATGTAACAAAATTTGCTGGAGTTCTAGTAGGGGGGGAACAGGCCTATAGTGTCATCAGTGAATATTATTATTTCAATATTACATAGTTATATACTTTGTTGTAGGTTGACCTCTATCTCATTAATTTTATATTGACAAGACTCACCATGACTGAGGAATTAGCAAAAAATCTGTTTAAATAATGTTAAAACTGACAATAGAGAAAAAACATGGAAAATCTAGATAAACTATTGTAAAACTTCACATGAGTTGTTAAATATGCATAAAATTCACTAAAACTGCACAGACATGTTCCTTTCTGTCAAAAGACGATACCAAAGTAAAAGGTTAGCTGAATTGGGTAATCAGCCGCACCCTATCTTACCTTTCACTGATGTGGCAGCCAAGATTAGCATCCAAAGCATTTTAGCACCTTGTTGCCATGACTCGTTCATCTTTGAATATGTGGTTTGGAGGCAGTGTTCTATTAATTATCAATACTTTGCTACTTCCTGAAGGCTAGTTTATATTAATACATGTATAATATGATATAAACTATGAACCAGGATCCTCTTTTTTAGCTGTCTCTTTTATCTTCGGACACCAATATTTACAGTATACTGCTGTTAAATCAAAATTAATTACCTTTTTTTTGTGCCGGATCTTAATCTGTATAACATCTTATACTAACACATCTTATTGCTTAAGAGAACTTTTAATATGAAATCGAAAGTATTTGAATCATTAGTGAAGTTTCTTCATCACTTTTTTTGCATGACCAATTAAGGCAGTCCTCCTTCTAGCCCAGACATCAATCCAATGGACTTCATGCCATCTGGTCCATTTTGGAGAATGAAGTTTCAAAGATCTACAGCACTGTTGCAGCTCTGAAGCAAGCAGTCCTGGTCCAATTTGGATGAAGAAACAATGCGGCACTCGTGCGAGTCAGTCACCTATCGTCTAAAGGTCATAATCACAGCAAAAGATGGTCATATGGAATAATGACTGATTGCAGGAAAAACTGATGAGTAAATATTTATGGTGTACCCTGTTAAGTCTTGTAAAGGATGCTGGGACAAGCCAGTGCTACCCCAAAAACATTATTAATCTAGTCATAAAACCTGTGTTTAAGCAACACAAGCCTGACTTCATTTCCATAGACGAAAATTCCCTAGCTCATTAAGTTTGCATACATGCTCATCGCACATCTGTAAGAGACTTGTAAACCTCAAATTGGGTAGCCTGCATTCTTCCCTGACTTCAATTCCATGCCATTTTCAAGGTCATCACCCAGTACCTGTGACCTTAATTACTTTTCCTTCACCCTTCAGACCGAGTGCACTTGAAACCAAATCAGTCTGCAAATAGTCCATTGATCAGCATGGGACATCATTGTAAAGCTTCGTTTTATGCTCCAGGACACATGACACACTTCTGAGATGATATTTTGCAACAGTGGGGCAGCCACTATTATAACTAAGTTTTGTATTGATAATTATTTTCAGCAAAATGTATTACTGTTGGTAGTTTTTACTTCGCTTTTCTCATAGGTGGAAGCACAGACTAGTGCTAGTGCTGCTCGATTTTTCAACACTAGCATCAATTATCGGTATTTACTTTGTTTTGCTGATGATAATCGATTAAAATCGGCGAATCGTGACATCACTAGTGAAAATGAAATTTGATATGGTGCATGCCATCACAAAGTAAACTTTGAGTATTTTAGGCAATGGACTGATTGGTTGGTGATCCTTAACACTAATTGGCTAGTGATTGGTTGGTATTAAGCAATGCCTGATGATTACACATAATTTGATATTGTGAGGGTTGTTAGAGGATTCCTGCCACAAAATGCTGAATGTCTTTATTCAAAATTTAACATTACCAGCAGATGGAGCATATCGCATAAATATGCACCTGTTGACTCCTAGTGGATTCTTAGAATCTATTTCTAAATCACTGACATTTAACACAAGTGACACATTCTTTTTCCAGATAATGCAACTTCACAGGTGGTTGACCCCTACAGAAAAGCTTATAGGGTAAAGAATAATCCTTCACGATATGTCAACGTACCCGGAGTCATTGAGCGTTTTGGCATTTATCCATTGGGTACAATTAGAGACGTCAAGATTAGAGCAGAAGAGTTGAAAAATTATAACAAGTTCTTTTTTGTAAGGGATCCATTCTAAAGAATCTTGTCAGCTATTCAGCTTTTCGTGAAAAATTGGAACGTACGATCCCGTGAGACGGAAATCTCAACGCAAGTATGTTAACAATTTTATTAAATACGCATTTATGATTGACACCACAACTGTGATCTGTGTAAAAAAAGACTTTTGAGTAAAATATGTAGGGCTGATATATTTTTGATTCACCCAGGAAGCTTCAGGGTCACTAAATAACTGTCACCTAATGCACCTAAAGTTAGTTTCATAAAATACGTTTGACTCTAGACAGCTGTAGTCACCTATTTTGTGGACCTTGTGTCTAGTATGTCACTCAATTCATAAATGTACTAAACTTGTCAAATGGTATCAGTATTCTATTGCATTAGTGAAATATTGCCAACATATATGTCTTTATGTGTAGATTAAAATTGCTTTCATTTTTCACATGATTTATGTGTGCACTGTGACAATTAACCTTTGTGGATCTTGTGTCTTGTATGTCACTAATTAATATATGGACTAATATTGTCAAAGGATATCAGTTACTCAATTGCTTTAGTTAAATATTTATTCATGTTTATATTAAAGTTCTTTCAGTATTTACATTTGGACTAAAACTTTGGTGGACCTTTGGTCTTGAATTTAACTCCAATGATGTATGTAACATGATAACCGTGTTTAGATTTGGACTAAAATGTTTGGACCATGTGTCATGCTTGTCACGTAAGAAATCTGCCAACATATATGTTTGATATGTTATTATTATTTGCTTTTTAAATTGTTTATTTTATTATTATTATTAAGTTTTTTTTTTATTTTATTTTTTATTTCCAACCAATCTGTAAATTTTCCATTGAAGCAAGGAATCTCACACACAATTGTTACTCTTTGCAGCTAAAATGCTCTCATATGTTTTACTATGTTTTTTTTAATATCTTCATACTTATAATTTCCGATTCATACCTTATATTCATCATAAAATATAAGTGTCTTATTGGTACAAAAATTGCTCTCATCAGTGGTCTAGAAATTGCTCCTCTGCTTGATCTTATCCATATGAATGGCTGAAGCAGTAAGTGCAGAAAATATTTTTGGGGCAGTAGAAGCAAACAGTACATATTACTTATGCAACCTTATTGAGGGTAGATACCAAGAATTAATGGAGGAAAATAATGAACCTGTATTATTGGATATATCCCCATATTATGAAAATGATTCTTTTGTACATTTAGCTAATTCTAATCAAGATAAATTTATAATTATGTCACAAACTTCAATTTTCATGTTTTGAAATAACTTGGTTGACATCATGGCAAAAGCGAAGTTATTAAAGGTTGAACATTGAGGCGTTAATGCTCTTCTTTGCATTTGTTCTTAGTCCATGAAAAATTATAATTTATAAAAAAAATTGATTATTGCATCGAATAGCTTACCGATTAATCTATGTCAGTTTAGAGACTGATTTTCCATCACTAATTTTCACCATCTCTTTGAAATTGTTGCTGCCATCCAGATAACACTTAGAGAATATTCAGAATTTTTGTTTCCTACCTGATGTTTCCACGAGGGCTGCTTTCAAACTGGTACTTGCTACTTTAGCTGCTCTGCAGAAGATAAATTTTCTATGATCATCCACCAGGAGTCGTGAGAGTGTAAGTTTTGACACTTGCTCCCTCTGCTGGCCATGTTTTTTAATGGCTTCTTTTCTTCCTCTTTGATGAAAGAGTACTTCTGGTGTGATGTTTTTGGTTTTCAAAAGGTCATTTGAACCATTGAACACTTTGGGCTGGATTTCAATAAACGAAAACTTCCTGGATCAAGGCATGTCATTTCTTTTATCCTTCATTCCAGTGCATTTGTCTTTTAAGTGGGAGAAAAATCCATCACGGTTATCGCTATTTCAGAAATTATCTTTCTTATGGGAACTAGATTTACACTAGATTGATCATCGACCATATCGCCAATTAATTTAACTGCCTCTCAGAGTGTTATGCCACAAAAAGATGTTTCATTTAAAATAAACCTGTAAGATTTGAATTTATTTATATCTAAATAAATAAAGTATGGATTGTATGGAATGATACTCAACACACACATTTTGTATATATGTATATATATCTGCGGTCAATAAAATTCTATATATATATATATATATAAATATATATATATTTAGTAATTTGTATCATCCAAAGAGTTTCCTTTTTTTCCTCATCCTAAAAAAACCTTTGTTATGCATCTACTAATAATGCGCAAGTCTGGTACAGGTCTCTTTTTTAAAGAGATATTTTCTTGTTATGTATGCAATAAGTATGTTCCAAAGCCTGATGCACATTGAAACTTCAGCAAGCTAACTGTACTTTCTACCATGCTTATTGTTATTCAAATATCATAAACTTCTTTATGCCACTGCATATTTAAAATTTATTTGGCATGTATGTACAACTCAAACTAAGAATTCAGATTTCATGCCAGACCAGGCTGACATTGAACCAATATCAGCTAAATTGATATGTAATATTATCTAATGATACAGTAAACAATAAAAGGAAAACATTAGACTGGTCAGTACAAAATATAATAATATGGTAAGGAGAACATCAGACTGATCAGTACAAAATATAATAATATGGTAAGGAGAACATCAGACTGATCAGTACAAAATATAATAATATGGTAAGGAGAACATCAGACTGATCAGTACAAAATATAATAATATGGTAAGGAGAACATCAGACTGATCAGTACAAAATATAATAATATGGTAAGGAGAACATCAGACTGATCAGTACAAAATATAATAATATGGTAAGGAGAACATCAGACTGATCAGTACAAAATATAATAATATGGTATGCACTAGTGGCTGGTGCTAAGACTGTCATAAGCACCCACCTCAACAAATATAAGAGGAATACATTAATAGTAGAGAATCATGTCAGGTGGATGCACATCCTGGTTTATATTGAGAAAAGTAACAATGCTTTCTACAATAATGACATCTCACAAATAATGATATTTGCTGGAAATTCAATGTAAATTGAATCAATGAAGTATGCCATATTGCCCGGAGAAATGTATGAACATTGATCAGGTACAGACATGACTTTGGGATACAGCAAAACTCCTTTAGTGCAGTCAGCTTGCTCATTGCAATCATGCCGTTTAACTGACACAACTGGCATGTGAATGCCACCACAACTTGTTGTTTCCTTGTAAATCACAGAAACTGTTTGGAATCGTGCAGAGTCGTTTAGTTTCCACCACATCCTCCAGGTGTCATTGCTGATTGTTGACGTGTTGAAACAGATGTTAACAGTGCCATCTGTGATTGGAGCAAGACTGAAATCTCCCTGCCAAGTTAAGCTACCACCACAGGGACTTTTATTGACAAATAGCCCTAATGGAAAAGCTGAAATAAAGGCATAGTACAATTTTAGATGGGAAGCTTGACATGACCTCATGATAATTATTAAGGATGTGTACTGATTCACAGAATATTGATTGCACCCGTAAATTTTGGCAACTTAAAATAACAATTTCCGTGAATCTATTCTATGGCAAAATACTATAAAATTTACAGCAAAGCCAAAGAAAATGGCATTCTACCGGTAATCAAGTAAATTGCTGCTGAATACACAAATTCCAACATGCAGCATATCACTGCATATTTTACTGGACTAGGCTGTAAAACTTCTCTACACAATGATACTGCAGTATCTTATGGTAAGTTACAGTAAATATCAACTATAATATGATAGAGATGGCACAGCATTGGTGTATTTTGGGGGCTCATCGGTAGTACCATCACGAAAGTACAATAATAACTTATGGTAAGGGGCCATTTGCATGATTTTACGTAGTACACAACTTAACAACCAACTTCTAACCATAATTTTTGCAGCAAAATATTACGCAAAATTTTGTCAGCAAGATGCTGTAAAAACTACAGGATATTTTATTACGATCTGAAACTTAAACAACTCTGTTCAATTTCAACATTTCATGTAAAAGATAACAATTATCGATGATGCAAAAAAAATTTGTGCTGCATGTAATGGAACAGAAACAGAATTGTCAATCCATTTATAAAGGGGTCATAATTTTGTCTCACCAACAGAACATGTTCCACCAGGGTTAGGGGTTGTCCATTCAGTTGCGCAGGATCCAGGACAGACCCCAGTAATTGCATTACAGGGAACATTGTTCATGCAATTGCATCGAGAGCAATTAGTACCATACTCGGTTGCCAGGCAGGCTAACAAATAAAAATTAAGAGATATAAGTTTATTAAATTTGTGGATTAATGGTTTGCCTGTAGAGCTAGCAATTTAGGTTTTTTCATCATTACCGCTTAGTATTGTGTGATGTCTTCATACCTGCTCTATACAGACTTATATGATTGATGTTGCCACCGCAAGATTTGCCATCATCACACGCCTTGTAGCAATTTGAAGTGTCGGCAGGAGTACGTCCATCATACACCCATAGCAAGTCGCTACCACAGTAACATTCTGTTCCATTGTTCTGTGAGAAAATTTCTGCATTTTAATATCATTTGATTACTATAGTATAAGCCAAAATATATGTCCACTTGATAGTTGGTCTTTTTTTTACATATATCATTCCATGTCACATCAAACAAATTTCAGAAAGTGCACGCATATCCATCTCAGATTTATTCTTTATGTTATACACTTAAACCTCATCATATGAGATGAATCTATGAAAAGTTTGAAATGCCCATCACAAAAATTTCAAAAGTTATGATAATTTGGGAGATAACTGCATAGGTGTAACAGGACAGAACATTGCACTAAATGTTACATAAAATTCATGATCCAAAAGACCTTGGAGACCAGCTTTTTAAATTAGTTAAAACCGTTAAAATAATTATTACATACAAAGGTTTTCCCGGACCATGGCAGTTGGTTCCAGATGTGTGGGCCTTGGTATTTTAAGGAAAGAAATCCATACATTTGTGTTTTTATAACATGGTCTACAGAGGGTATGTGTGTGTCTAAGGTTATGAGTCACTTCATAAAATTTGTAAAAACAGGAGTCTATTGTAAGTGCCATGCCTTGCACGACTTTATAAACAAGTTCCATAAATATTCTCAGGTGCTGCACAGCGTGAACCTCACTAGGAGTCCAGGATTCACATAACATTGTCTGGAGTTTAGCTTCCAAGACTATGGGATTTGTTTCCATGTCACAGAATTTGGCGGTAATTAGTGTCAGTGTAACATGCAGATGATATCATTAGCCAAAACATCTGTCTGTGAATCTGTAATGTTATAGCTATAGAGCTTAATTGTGTTCTAATAATATGGTGCTTGGAATGAGTAAGTCCAAGTTCAATCATTTTATTCTCCACTATATTTAACAAAATTATACATAATCAACATTAAAATAAAAATAATTCAGTGGAGGAGAACCCTCTTAGGCATTTAGGTGCCGCTATCGAGGGACCACCTATAGTAAAAAGTAAATGTTTTATTTGCCATAAAATAAAACGTTTAGCAGATCTGAAAGGTACTGCAAAGTAGACTGCTGCTTCACTGGAAAGGATCCCTCACATGAAATCAGTACTAGCTATTTGTAACATATATAATAAATAGTTAAGGATTAGGATATACTGGTTGGAGTTAGGTAGATACTTTTAACAGTTTCTGTCACAGACATAACAGGTTGGTAGCGAGCAATGATTTGAATATGAGTTGATGGTTATTTTCTTAATATATTTCTTAAAGCCATCAAAACTATGTGTGAAAATTTTATCTCTTATATTTAAACTCATGCTATTGAAAGGTTGTGGGTATCGGTATGTTATACTACACTTAGCAAATTCATGTCTAATCTGGGGTGGTCTATACATACGATTTTGTCTAGTTGGGTAATTTTGATTGGTAATTTTGAGAGACTGCAAGAGGGTCATAAAATAAACTGGAAGGTTGCCGTTTTCTGCTCTATAGCTAAATTTATAGTCATGCAGCGCACATAGGTCATCAAATTCGAGCAGATTTAAAGCTTTGAAAAGCCCACTGGTGTGAGCATTATGTTTACTCCTTGTCATATGTCTAATGACTTTTTGTGGTAATTTAGAAATTTTTTACCTTTCCCGCCCCAAATTAGTAAGCCATAGTTTATATAGGATAGTATTAGTGAGTCATAAATGTTCAGAATTGCATTGATGGGGATAAAGTTTTTCAACTTATTTATAATGTCCAAGGTCCTACTTATCTTTTTACCAATGATATCTATGTGCTTACCCCATTTCAATTTAGAGTCAATCACTATGCCAAGGAGATTAAAGCTCTCGACAAACTCTATAGTATGGTTTTCCATTTTTAAGTGGGGTTTACAATTCCCTTTGGGCAGTATGAAAAACAATTTATTTTTTAGGTTTAGCCAGTTGCTAACTTTACTTAGCTCATTATTTACACTTGGATTTTAAATCTGTTTCACCAAAGGAGTTTAGTGTTGCCATCAGAGTGGAATCATCGGCATAGATGACTGGATATAACCGGTCTGTGGCATGGACCAGGTCATTAATATATCTAATGAAAAGAAGGGGTCCTAGAATGGACCCCTGAGGGCTCCTACTGTTAAGCTCATTAGATCAGAGGATATATCTTCAAGCTTGACATACTGCAGTCTGTTTGACAGGTAGCTTTTCATAAAATTTAGAGACTCATTTCGAAAACCATAAAGTTTCAATTTATATAATAGGATATCATGGTTAAGTGTGTCAAAGGCCTTCGATAAGTCTAAATATACATTTAAAGGTGTTATTGTTTGTCCATAGATGTTATAACTCTTTCAACTACCTCAAGGACTGCAAACATGGTCGAGTGGCAACTCCTTAAATCATACTGGCTTTGATAAAAAAAATTTGACTTCATAAAGTATTCATAGATTTGAGTATGCATACTTTTTTCCAAGACCTTTGACACACTTGGAAGAATTGAGATCTGCCTTTAATTTTCAAATTAAAAAAATTCATTTTTCTTGAGTATTGGAAGAACTTTAGCTATTTTGAGCTTATTCGGAAAAGTGCCAGCTTGAATACATTTATTGAACAGTAACGTTATTGGGTGAGCTAATCTAGTTTGCAATGTTTTAATAGTTTAGTAGATAACCAGTCAATGCCACAGCTGCTCTTTGTTGTAAGTTGTCTATTGTTTGAATAATTACTGGTTCAGTTACAGGATTAAAGAGAAACGTTTCATGAGCAGGATTCTTCAAAAACTTTCTAAAAGTATCATGACCATTGTTACTTATAGAAAAGGCAAATTTTGGTCAGATTTCCACAAAATATTTGTTAAATTGTTGTGCTATAACCTAGGGGGCAGTTTCAAAGTTGTCATTTATCAAAAATTGCTTTGGAAATGCATTAGTTACCTTCTTTTTGTTTATTATTTCATTGATCAGACTCCAGGTTTTCTTTATATTGTTTTTATAGTTGTCAAAATATTTAGCATAGAAGGATTTCTTTGCGAAACAAATGGATTGTTTTAAGATTTTGTTATAAGAATTCAGATTGTTTTTAAGTACTAAATATCTAGGATTTTCCCTGGTGTTCTTCAGGGTGGGATCATAAGTCCAAAATTCCTTAATTTGCACTTGTCGGATATGTGTGAATATCTAGATCAGACATGTGGAGTGACGATTAATAGTACTACTTACACACATTTGAACTATGCCGATGATCTTGTGTTGATATCAGAAATTCAAGATGGTATGCAAACACTCCTAAAAAATCTATAAGCCTATTGTAGGAAGTGGCATTTGATAACCAATTCTCAAAAAAGTAAAGTTATGATCTTCCATACAAATGAGCGATATAATTCTTGTAAAAACTACAACTTTAGTGTTGGAAATGAAGATTTAGAAGTAGTTGATTCATACAAATATTCAGGACATGTTCTGTGTAATTCAAAAAATGTACACAAAACAATATGAACACCTAGCAATTCAAGAGAAAGCAATGTATGCACTTGAGGAGAAGACAAAGTCCATGAAAATGATTGACTCCCATATATTGCCAATACTTGAATATAATAGTGAAAGATGGCTACCAGAAAAATAAATTGTCACCCTCGAAAAGGTACAAATGAAATTTCTCAAGAATGTTATAGCTATTTTAGCAGACACTGGCTGGTTTCCACTGATCGTCAGACAACAGGCTTCAGCATTAAGCTTTCTAAATAGACTCAAGTCTAACACATGTCCCTCCAAAACAAATGACTGTGTCCCTGTATGAACAGATCCATGCCAAGATGTTGAATGAGATCAATGATAGCGTACATAACCCCACTAAAAACTCATAAAACATTCAAGAAAGATATTAAAATAGAACCCAATTTGAATCATGACTTTCCCAAATCAATTTATTGTAATATAGCATGTTTCAGGCTGAGCTCTCACAACTTAGATATTGAATTAGGCAGGCACAAACACCCTTATGCACCTGCTGAGGAAAGAATCTTTGAAAAATGCAATCATGATCAAGTTGAAGATGAATTTAATGAAATTCATATATATAATTCTATGAAACATCGTCACACCAACCCGAATTCCAGCATAGACTGCACCTTGTTGCTTACATGCACCAGCGCATTGAGATACATTCTGTTTGGTTCCTAATCCAACTTGTTGAGGGCTACCAACCATATAAGGTGGATTCCATGCATACCAGCATCCAATGAAACGCTCATCAATTCTGGGAATGGCTGTGAAATAGATTTAAAAGAAAAACGATATGTCACAATAAAGTCCAAACTTTCTAAGCTATAAAAAACCTCTGTATACAAATTCACTTCAAGTTTCATATCTATCTAATGATAATATTTTTCTTTTTGCCATTTTGTCATCATTATAGCCATTGCTATGGTCACAAAGAAGCAGCTGTAAATACAATGGTGAATATAGCTAACTTCAAGTTATTTCTCTTTTAGAATTGTTTTTATCAGCTAGTAAGTTGGGATTTAAATTGTTATAAATGTTTCTTCTGTTTTATGACTGAAAAAAGGTGTACAATTATTTTGAATTCTAGTTTAATACTCAGTTGATACAGTTTCTTTTATATTTTTTTTTTAACCAAATATTAATCTATAGAATGCCTTTATATATCAACATATGTGACTGCTTGACGAGAACTACTCACATCCAAATAAACTTGTGAGCACATATTTACAAGTTTTGTCATCGCTTTTCGCGCATGGTCATATTTGAAATGACCATATCAGACTGTCCTAGCTCAGTTTGGGGAAGCTCTTACACCACAGTTTCACATAATTGAACTGGTAACTATGGAATTTTACCTTAAAACAAAGTGGCTGATCTGCTGTGTAGGGCTTGGGGACCTTGGTTACAAATGCCACCAAGGGGAAGGTTTTTTTTTTTGTCATAAAAATATTCACAGGTCATTTATATCATCTCAAGAGTACATACCTACTATTTTCTATCACACAAGTCTGGAAAAAGGTATCTTTGTTACAGAGATAATTTTTTGTTATTGATGCAATAATTATGTTACCAAGCCAGATGCGAATTGCAACTTAAACAAGAGAGATTCCAGGCATTTATATGATCCAAAATGTAGTTTAGTTATCACTAAAGATGTTGTTTTTTGACAATAATGACTTCACAAGCAACTATATCACTAAACAATAGATGATGACATCACCAGCATCTCAATTTGAGCAGATTTCTAGGTGTTTGCCTGAAAATTATTATTTTGGGGTCATGCATTCTTAGATTTTCTTTATTCTTATGCATCTTATAGGTTGGCAAAGTTCTTGTGACCTGATGCTCGAAACTAGGATTTTTCTGCAAGTGACATTGGATAAATAAAACACTTTGCCTAATGTCAACTGATAAACTGCAATTAGTCTCCAAGGGTCTCCGCTGCTCTGTCCACACTTAAAGACCTGACCATTAAAATTGCAATCACCACAACCTCCATTGGAACCATATTTGCCATAACCACCTGAGCCACAGTGACAATCTGTACCAGCCCCTCCCTGAAATCAAAAAATCATAAAGGTATATTTTATTGCCTCATACCTCATTTGACAAGGCAAACGATAGTGTATTGTTTTCACGCTCACTATATTAGTCATTTTCAAAAATCATTCAGTCAACAAATCCTTATTCTTTGACAAACTCTTCTAATAAACTGTACCTTATAGGAATGTTGTTTTTTTGTCTGAAATGGTGGTAGTCAGCATGAAGAAGAACACCAAATTTGCATATCATTATTGGCATCAGTTTTGTTTAAATATAGTTTATGTTTGGTGGTCTAACTGTTCTTTACACTTACCCCCATTCCAAAGTAACTAAATTTCTGTGCTTCACATGCAAATGCACATCCATCAGCAGTTTGTGGACCATTTGTCCACCAGAAGAAAACCCATTCTTGCCTTATGTCATTGAAGCATCCAACATATGTGTAAGGGACAGCATCCGCTTGAAATTGAAAATATGCATTTATGAATGTGTATATAGATATGCAGAAATACAGTTGTGTTGCATGACACACAAAAAAAATATAAAAAATATTATATTTTAATATACTGTCGACAACTTGTGACAATACCAAATATGAAAAGTTAACCCAATATAATATATATTATGTACTTTGTATACAGCTGCATCCGATGGTGATTATGGCATATAAACTAATGTCACCATTTCATTTTAGAATACCAAATATTTCTCGGCAAATACTACAGAATACAAAAAGAGGCACAGAAGAACGTTATGAATGTCATTAGTGCGTCACTCCATAATACATGTTTTTACATATATATATAGATTTTTATTGACAGCAAAATATCAAATTGATACATGTGTCAGCATGACAAAATTATAAATGGCAAAAATAAGAATATAATAGAAATACATGGCTCAACAGGTAAAATAATTAAATAATTAGAGCTATATTATGTCTAATACTAATCAACACTACATTGTCTGTCTAAGAAATTCTAAAGCACCCGGAACTAAACTAATAATAGCAATAATACTGATTAAAAAGCACCAACAGATAGGTTCAGCACAACAATTCAGGTTCAATAACAATACTAAACACTAAGCATAAGATATATATATATATATATATATATATATATATTTACATGATGTAGTCTTGACTGTTATCAACATGGTAAATAACATGAAGTGATATACAATATGAGATGGGAATATTGACATACAATAAGAAGTGACATACAATATGAAGTGACATACAATAGTAGATATCTACAAATATACAAATGTACAAAGTCATACACACACATAGAAGCAGTTTTGTTGTTCCACCAGCCACTCAGTTCCAGGAGACATTTAAATTACTATTTATATCAAACATTTATATTCTACTGTCTTATTTTAATGCTACCTGTAGAAATTTACCAAATTAAGGTTAGTGTTCTTAGTTGTTAATATTTTTATGAATTGTTCAGTTGGATTGCGAAACAGTAAAGCCCTCGACGCATTTACAAGCAATTTGGAATAAGTTTAAGCGGATATCATTCATTTTTTACACCTCATTAAACAATGAAACACATCTTCAGATTGCTTTTTTCACAAATTCTTTCATCTGCAGGAACATAAGGACGTTTGTGTCTGCCTAATTCAATATTAAGGTTGTGTGAGCTTAGTCTAAAACGTGCTATATTACAATAGACGGATTTGGGTTGGGTATAATTCAGATAGGGCTCTGTTCGAATATCATTCTTGAAGGTTTTGTATGTTCTGAGTTTTGGGTTTAGCGTACTATCATTTATCTCAGTGAGCATCTTAGTATGAGCCTTTTCGTACAAGGATAAATGTGCTTGTTTATGCTGGAATTGTCAGAATCTGTATCTAGAGTTTCTGTGACTTTATAAGTCTTGTAAGCCAGCAAGGAACACCTCTTTGATTTAACTTAGTCTGAATGTCATAACAGCTAGTCAAGAGCAAGGGGCATGTATTTGACCTTAGCCTGCCTAGAAATTTGATTGCTGAAACATGTTGTCTGACTATCTGTGGAAATCTACCTGTATCAGCCAGAATGGCCAGTGTTGAAGTTTGACACCTAACACTGAGCAGGTTTTTAAGGAAACAAACTTGTATTTTCTCGAGAGCTTCAATTTGCTTCTCTCAGAACCATATTTCACTATTGTATTCAAGTATTGGTAATATATATGTGGTAAACATTTTGATACTCAATTTTGCTGGTAGATAGCCAACTGTAGACTTTGTCTATTGCTTTTTGTGCTTGGGTTGTCAAATGCTCATACATTACTTTGTGTATGTTGCTAGAATTACTAATTACATGACCCAAATATTTGTATGAATTAACTATATCTAATTTCTCACTTTTAATAATGAAATCATGATTGTCTCGGTCTGTACATTTGCCAGATTTACGAAAGATCATAACTTTGCTCTTCTGAGATTTAATTATTAGATGCCACTTTCTACTATAAGCTTCAAGATCTTTTAATAGAGTCTGCATTCCATCAGCACTTTCCGAAATTAGGAAAAGGTCATCAGCATATAGTAGATGAGTGTATGTTGTCCCATATATTGTTACTCCACAGGTCTGGTCTAGGTATTCACAGATGTCTGATAAATACAGATTAAATAGGTTGGGACTGACTATCCCACCTTGGAGAATGCCATGGGTACTATCAATGTTTGTCCCTTATTCACCATGCCATCTAACTTTAGCACTAGACATGTTGAACATACTTTGTATTATTATATTTACAAGCTTTCCGCCATAGCCTTTTTTTATCATCTTATAATACAGGAATGATCGGTTGACAAAGTCAAAAGCTTTCGAAAAGTCTATAAAAGTTATAAATAGGGTTTTAAAAATTGATTTATGGTAAGATATGATTGTGTCTAAAATGAATAAATTGTCACTAGTTCTGCAACCCTTACTAAAACAAAATTGATTAGGATCTCCAATGTAGCTTCATTTTGGAAAACTAATCTCTTATTTAAAATGTTTTCAAATATTTTACCCATACATGCCATTAGAGTCAGTTTGCGATAGTTATCAGGTTCACTATAGCTACCTTTTTTATGCAGGTAATGAATTATTCCCTTAGACAATTTGTTTGGGTAAACTCTCTTTTCCCAAATGTAGTTGAACAATACTGTAAGAGGCTGAAGTAAGTAGTCAGACAAATATTTGTAAAAATCAGTACTAATTCCATCTACTCCAAAAGCCTTGCCCAGATTAAGGGTTTTCAGTTCAGTCTGTACCTTACTCATTGTTATAGGTTGATCAGTCATGTATAGATGATTGCAATAGATTGATATTAAAGTTGCCCAAAAAAAGCTTCTTTTATGGAGTTGTGACTTGGGAAACAATATATCAGACCTAAAATTAAAACTCCTTTTTCAAATAAACTTATATACCCTACCAGGTCAGCTAATTTGACTGTACACATGTGCTATTGGTTGTTACAGCAGCCATAAATTATCACCCAGATAGCAGGCCAAAATTAATATCAGTTTGACGTTGACCGGATTTGGAACATCTTGGCATGAAATTCAATTTGATGGCAATATATTATATTTTTTTGTTTTATTATTGGTAGACATTCAAATTGATGACAGAATTGGTTCAATGTTGCCATGATTTGGGAAGATATCTTGGTTTGACAATTTGATGACAACATTGGTTCACTGACTAATGGGAAGATGTCTTGGAAGACATTCAATGTGATGACAATATTGGTTCAATATTGACCCAATTTGGGAAGATATTTTGGTAGACATTCAATAATGATATCAGCTTGATGCTGACCTAACTTGGATGATGTCCTCACATGACATTAATTTTGACTTCAGATACTGATGGCATCTTTCATCAAGTTACACCAAGAATCTAAATTAGCATTAATATTTAAAATTAAATGATAAATTTGGTAAATAAAACTAATCAAGAGTGCAGACAAAGTATGATGTTACAAATCTAGAAAAGATAATCACTTACCAATTCCTATAGATAACAGTAGAATCAGGAACTTCATGTTTTGCATGGCTTCGCCACTGTCCACAGGTATCAGGCTATTCTGTTTAAATATGTCACTTTTAATTTCTGTCCTTATCACTTAGACTCCTACCTGCAACATAGAGATTTATAGTAGCAGTGAGACGGTGTGTATTCTGTTTCTCATACAACCTTTTCAAGCGGCAACCATGTTGACATTTTTGCTTCATTGACCTCTCTTTGCACTCATATATAAGTATTGTGACATCATCAGATGATAATGGCCAAGGGGAGGTCACAGAGTACAAGAACAATGGTCAAGTATGCCATAATATATTACGTAATTAAACCAGGTCAATTGCCCAAATACCAGGTCAATGTCCCAATTTCATGGAGCAGCCATGTTTTATATATATTTTTTATTTCATATTCATATTCTTTTTAATTATTATTGTAGAGTCAAATTAGGCTCACTGATATTCAACAGCTGATGAAAAAACGACATATCAGCTCATTGGTCATATCATTGTTATAATGTATTAGTACTTCTAGGTACAAGTACACATGAAAACTGGCCAGCCCTACTGTGACATCACTACATACAGGCCCGGATGATAACACAATATGGCGGATTTTGGGCCCCCAGGGCACGTTATCATACTGAGCTGTGTCCACAGAGCCCGGTCCTCTGTAAATTGCCCTCAGGCGACGTTATGCTTTATGATAATTTTGACAAAATGATCCTTTGATGTTTCGGCAAGTGTCATCACATGTAATGGCCTGAGGGTTTTACATGTGTGCTTTTTGAATTAATGAGACTAATTTATTGAGCAATGTCTAGGGGGGTATTTTTTAGAGTTGATGTTTGAATAACGTTTACCTATTTTTGACATTTTGTTAATTATGAGTGAACATGTGGCAGTAAAAAATGCATGAATTACTCTAATTTATGCATTAGTTACCAGAGGGTTTTTCTTTACCAACTTGGCTTTTTTTTTCATGAGAAGTATAAAAATAAAAATAAACTCACAAGTTATTTAGGCAGAGGTGAATTGAAGTATGACTACTTTACGCTTTACACCGACGTATAAAAAATATTTTTTACATGTTAAATGGTAGGAAAGTTTACCTCTAATTTTGAAGCTTCACTCTATTCTATTCGCAAAGGGTGGAATATTAATGAAATATTTTAAACATCGATCTGTTCCACTGCTTAAAGAATATAGATCAAAATATTTTAACATTAAACCGTTCTGGTGGCTAAAGAATATTGATTGAAATATATAATAAAATACTTTATCCTTAAGCAGTTCAATAGTTTAAAGAATATAGACCAAAATATATTTTTTCAATCGTCAAACAGTGATAAAGTTTAGCTGACTATTTGCGTCAATTTACTATTTCATAATCCCTCGGCTCAAATTAAAATGAAAGAGCATTGACATTTTTAGCCCCCCACTGACAAAAAGTGTAAAGAATGATTTCAAAAAATAATCACAGCATGATTACTCCTCATTTATTATAAATGAAAGAATACTTGTAAATTATTTCTTCTCCTCAGCCCATCATTAAACTATACAACCCTTTAAAGAACCATTTTACTTCCATTCAATGTACAATAACGCATTGATTATGTTGATTATAGGCCAGCTGAGGGAAAGCGTTTAGGTGACACTGCCACCTGGGGAGTGTGCCGTATCATGCACCCTCAGGCTTGAATCATTAGGCTCGTATTGACGCTGTCTGTGAACACCATATTATCGCGATTAGGGAAAGGTGCATTGAACAAGTCAATAGATAAGGTAATGTTTTCTGAGCGAAAAAAAAAATATTCAAGATCAAATACATGCCACCTGGTGTACTCACTGTATATGTCTTGAAGCAAAGACCATAAGCCATTGAGGAATGATATGTAGATTTTTTTTCTTCATACATTAGTTAGTTGCTATCAGCTATCTGATAATACACCACCTCATCAAACATACTCTATTATCGATGCACTCTACACTGATATTGAAGTCGTTTATCACTTCATCTAGTGCAAATAATTTTCTAAAGAAAAAAGAAAGGAGCGAATCTATACGAAAATTGACATTTTGTTTAATTAACAGTAACCATGTTCAGTGATACATGTAATACGAAAAAAAACATTTTTTTTTTTTCACATTCGATGCAAAAAAAAAGATAAACAGTAAATAAAAAAGAATCGACATTAAAAAAGTGTAAGTTAAAAGCGGTCATGTTAACCTAACTAGCACTAATGCAAAAAAACACCTTTTTCGCATTCCATACAGGTAGTAAATAAAAAAGAAATCGAATTTAAGAAGTGTAAGTTAAAAAAATCACAGCACCTGAGTGTTTATAGACAAAAACTATCACTACTACTGCTACTACTGCTACTACTACTACTACTACTACTACTACTACTACTACTACTACTACTACTACCACTACTACTACTACTACTACTGCAACTACTACTACTGCTACTACTACTACCGCTAGTACTAGTCCTACCACTAGTGACACTAATCAATTGACAGCAGCGTACTAATGACAAGCAAGTCGTATCATCAAGTAAAAAAAGGAAACACTCTGCTATTTGTATATCAAAAAAGAACATGCACATGCACGACAAGCAAGACGCATTGACGTGTACGTAAAAAAAAAAATATCAATACATAATACATGAGACATGTAAAAAACATACAGTCATGGACATATCGGAAACAAAAAGGTGAACAAGTGTAAAAAAGAAGCAGTGTAAACATAAATTGAGTGTAAAAGAATGAAATACTACTATGATATGAGCACATTTCAGACATAGCATTCATTAGGTAAAAAATAAAAGTTCAAATGTCAGAGCCAATCAATGAGGGGGGACACGGTGATTTCTTAGCCTACGGCCGATTATGTTCCCCAGATCTATCCAGTTGTGCTCCCTAGCACGTTGAACTCGAGGGGGCGCCCTGTGTCCCTCTGCAGGGGGGTGGTGCACGTGAGGTAGTATTAATGCACCTTCTTGATCAACATGGAGCTCTGGATCCATGTAGGGCCTATCTATTCCCTGTTGTCTGTTATAAGCCAACCATGGGGCCACAAAAAAACGCAGCACACCAAAAAGGGCGCCTGCATAGCCATATGCCAAATCTCTTCTCTGAAAAAAAAGCACAGCCTATAAGCATTCAGTGAGATGAAACACAGCTATCTCTACAGTCATTAAAATTAGTGCTCAGCGGTGAGCAATACATATTTAATTGATATTAGCATGCAATCATGCACAATACATATTTAATGGATCATCCCCCACTGCTTAACAGTTAACACTACATAGTGAGGGTGTTCAACTCAGTAGCACTTTAAATTTACACTCATACCACTCGAGATTCTTTATAAATAAACCCACCTAAACAGTGAAGGGCGTCGTTGTAGGGGGAGTACCACTCTCCATTGTGTGCATATTGCCCCAGGTGCAGTTACAACACTTGGCAATGAGGTGTAGAGGTAGCAGTATCAGAGCCATACATTTCAAACAACAGTCAATTGCACACAAAGCTGGATCGTTAGCCCTCGCATGACTATTGATACGCGCATGCAAGTTCACTAGGCTTACCAGGATGCAACATGTGATTATTCCTCCTATAATGGTACTCAGGACAGTCCAAACTATCATTCCAGTACCATAGCCGTGTCTCGATCCAGTAGTGGGTTCATGTATGCTCTCTGCATTTCCTTTGGTCTTAACAACAGCAGAAATGGTCAATGTCGTGACAGTCACACCTGACACAATTGCCATGTCTTCAGCAGTCGTACAGCGTGACCAGGGGAAGAGAGAAGTCATCATACCGCAGTGGTTGCTGGAAAGCCCCAACACCAGTACACTCGTGAATCCTGACGTGTCCTTAATGCTTTCGATGTTGAATTCTCCATCACTCGTCACGATTGTCATCGACTTGTCCTTTCGGTGTTCCTTTGTGAAAAATGGGGCTGAGGCAGAGTCTTCGCAAAGTACTGCACCTGAAGATGTGCAGGTGCACTGCCCCCTGTTACCGCATGTCCATGCGGCCACATGACAGAGAGCCATGCTCAGTATCAAAAAAACTTCAATTCTCTCCATGTTTCTCTCGATAAAATGTGACAATTCTTATTCTACGTGTGCTCTCTCTCAGTCAAAAATGCGCTATGGTGTCTTAAACCCCCTCAAGAAAGCACCCCACCCCTACACGTGACCACTAGTATTTGGGTCATTATGTAATGAAAACAAAAGACTTGCACATTGCTACCCCCCTAGACAATGAAAGGGGTTCATTAGACTCGAAACTGTGAACTATATTCATTCTATTTACTGCCCAATATTCATGTCTCCGATTCCCCCAAATTAAATTTTTTTTTTGCTTTATAACTAATTCCCTCAGTATTATATAAAGTTGCTTTGGTACCTTTTTTTCATACATCTTCTATACCAATAAATTGAGTGAGGTGATAGTATATTAAAAAAAGTTTTTTTATTGGGTTTAAATTTTTTTTTTTTAAAGCAACGTTTTACAAACGTTTAACAAACGTTTGAACAAGTACCTGGGGCATATTGAGATACTATTGATTGGAAGACTTCTAACCCCGAGGCGTGACTCGAGATAGTCACCTGCGAGATCTGACGTCGCGCGGGCTGCGTTGAGGCCGACTTGACCATCGGCCGACTGGACCACCGGCCATGTGCTGTACCCCGAGGGTAATTATTTAGTATAAAAAGTATGGGTCATGACAGTAGGAGACATCATTATTCCACAACACCGAACAACGCAGTTCAGCCCTAGGAAATCAGCAGTGAAATCGGCAAGAAGCATCACTTTGACTTTCAACACTTCACTCTACAGGAAAAAAGGTAAGTCACTTTTTTTACTACTCGTGTAGTAATTATATATCGATGAAATTTAAAGTCATACCTCTACATACCAAATCAGTAACTCTAACGATGTTAACTTTAATTTTTTAGCACTTTATTTCATGTTTTTTCGTACAACTACGGTATATACATTTCGAAAAAAACACAGTCAATGTACATCTATAACACATATATCCTCACCAGCGATTGTCGGGTAATAAGGCCTATACATGTGAAATCTAGCGATGTTAACTTTAACTTTTTTAGCACTTTTTTTGTACAACTACGATATATACATTTGGAAAAAAAACACTACCAATGTACCTCTATAACACTTTTATCCCAATCTACCGTTACATAATAATAATAATAAGACCTATAGCGCTCACAATGTACATGAGATAGCACGTAAGATTGCGTATAAACTGAATTTGTTAGATGTAACATGCCGGTGAGTTGTACATACATTTACTACATCGGTAAATAAATCAAAATAGACGCGTAACATTCAACGCAGCAGTCTTCCCCTCAATGGGTGACTTTAATACAGTTTTAATGCCTAATTTGTAGCAACACTATTTTTTGTATAATTGCGAATCACATGTCATGTAGAGTATAGGCGTAAACAGTGACTTTTTACGTCAGATATTTTGCTCAGTATATTTATCGTGCATGAGGAACTATATTTCCTGCTTCTGTAGTAAGCGTATAACAGTACATAGTACCCGCAATGAGTGGTCGATAAATGTTTAGAATACACACGACAACATTTAAATTTTGACATAAAAGCATTCATTTCTGTATTGTAGGTCCGCTCTCCCAGTGAATCGAAAACTTCAACAAGACTCGGCTCTTCATTCTTCTTCTTCTTCTTCAACTTCACGTCCTCATCTCTGTCACCATGAATGGTCAGGACCATACAGTGGCCGATGTCTCCGCGTAAGTACGAGTTTTCATTGCAATTCACTATGTAGCAGCGTTCACACCTGTCCGCTCGTACATACCTCAGAGCATTTGATGGTATAATTGCCATAACGTATGAAGATGCAGTAGAGTCGTTCCAGAGTAGTTGATACAGTTGATTAGTGTTCATGTCAAATAGAGATTGCGTGCGTAATCAATAGTGAATAGTCCGGGATATGTCACTTTAGTCAGCATAACAACTGATTCTTCCAGTGGTGATTTGAAGCATAATTCTATTCTAACACAGCCCTCCCTCGTCACGGGGTAGAATTCGGTGTAATTTTGAGGTGCCAAGTCAATGACAAATAAGGTGTATCAGTCTTTGTATTCCTCACGGGTTATTCTGGCTTTGTTGGTGCAATTCTGCTTCCCCCTGTAGAGTTCAGAGTAGCAATGGATGTACTTGTCAGATGTGAAGTCGACACTCAGAGGCCCCGCAGGTGTAGGCGTGCCTGATAGACTCACATTAATAGAGGTTATGTCGTAGTGTTGAAAATTGTAGGGGTTCTTTTTTAAGCTACCACTCATGGATTCGCCAGATACGAAGCCTATGACAATTTTACTCAGTACTCTACCGTTGTAGGCATCCTCAATGTAATATGATGATGTGTCTCTTGCCAAGTTGAATTTTCTTAGCTCTTCTTTGGTGTAGAAATATTTTGCATGCGAAATCTCCTTCAGCATGACATCCTGGTGTCCCAGTAGAATCAGTGGCGTGGGGGTCACGTGTTTGAGAATTAATGTAATATCGACAATCTCAACTTTGTAATCGGTGGTTAATTGATTTGCGCTCTTTAATCTGAATCTGTTTGAAGTGGGTGTGAGGGTGAGGTCAATGGTGACACCGTTTAAGAGGTATTTGTTCACTTTGAAGACATCAACATCAACTTTGCATAGTAATTCAACAGCTTGACTTCCGCTAGTCGCTAGTGCTCTCTTTTTGAATCCTTCATTGCTGCCAGTCAGAAGACTGAAATCATCCATGAACGTTGTAGAGTCCTTGTGGAACATTGAACATTCCAGTTCTGCATCATTCATCTCAGTCTCACCCAAGAGAGTATTCATTAACGCTTTGTAGCTGTAGCCTGTCTGTCCACCTGTCACCACACGATCATTAAGTCTCACTTCCACTTGATCCCATAAGGCCTGAGCTAAGTTGTTGACAGGGCCAACACTCCATGCCCCCTCATCCACGGGTGATGTATCTGCAGGCGAGGTCGCCTCATCTAGTGAGGGCACGAGTGAACCATCGCTTCGCACTATTCTCACTCTGGTTGAGAGATAGACATTAGAAAGGTCAACATACGAAGTACCAACACCTGGTACATGGAATTTTGCATCACCCTCAGTTGAAAACTGATTTACAGGCTTATGCGACAGGTATTTCACATCGGTGACACCCAAGTTACTAGCTGGTACGCTGAACAAATTAAGCGTATCCTCGTAGGCGAGGTCTGTTGATTCTAGTACTTTTTCACCGCTTGACATGTTGAGTGAATATGTCTTTGATCCTAGCAATTTTCTTGTTAGGCGCACTCTTCGGTCCGGTCTTCTTGCGTTTAACATGTTGCGTCGTCGACTTGCGCTGAGAGTTGACTGAGTTCGAGTGCTCACTGAATGAGCTTTTATCATTTTTCCCTGCTAGCTCTGTCTGTGCCATTTCGTTTGACTGCTCAATAGGTGACACTACTGTTAGAGGTAAATCTTCTTGATTTTTTTTTATCATCACCGTTGGCGGCACTCGTGTTCTTGTTCTTGCCCTGTTTGATGACAATTGGTTGCGGTTTTTTTTACCATAAACTAGTGTGTCCTGCAGTTTTCTGGAAATGATCTATCAACGGTTCAGCCTTCATAGCTACTAGCGATTTGTATCTTTCCTCCATATCAGCTCCAGAGTACACTTGGTGTGGCGTATAGTCTCTCCTGCTAGTTCACGTAATAAGTCTCCTCTCGAGTCCCTAAGTTCAATAGTCAGGTGTCTCACGTCCGTCACTCTCACTGGTACATAAAGTACTGGATGGAGGCATACAAAGTTGTGTCTTTTTATTTCACTCAGCGGTATGGATCGTAACACAGGGCTGTAAGCATCACCCACTACTGAGCCCTCCAATTGGGTGCAAGTCACGTACATGAAATCCCATTTAGCCCACTTGTTGGGGACAGCAGGTATGACAATATCGATAAGTCCCAGGTACCACTGCCCCTTCAGGATTGAATTTTTCGGTGCCATAAATGCCTCAGGCATCTGAATAGTGAAACTCCCTGCACTATTGTTAGGGTTTATTCCAAGAGTCTGATCGCTGGCGCCGTAAATGAACATTGTAACTCACTCCTTCTTTTCCTTCTTCTTTTTCTTCTCCAGAGTCTTGAGACTATCGCTAGGCAGCCACTGGTTATATTTACTCGGCCATGATTGATATTTGACCAGGCTCTCTCTCTTTCCGTCTGGGGCAACCCTAGTCCTGATAACCTTTTCTATCTTGAAGAAAGCATCTGGGTCGAATCGGACTGACGTCAGTTCATTGGAATAGAAAGGGCCATCAACAGTCTCACCGCCGTAATCCTTGAGGTAGTAAACGGCTACACTGTCAGAATATTTTCGTGCTCTCACAGTGTACACTTCACCGGTAAACTGCTCGTCATAGGAGAGTGAAAAATTCTTTCGTCTGTGATATGAGACTCTGACTCTGTCGCCAATGGCGAATTTGTAAACGCCTTGTTTCTTGTTCCTAGCGGAGGAAATTGCCCTCTTGAATGATGTAGCTAGGCTAGAGGTATTTTGAGTGACGTACTGGTAGTCCCAAATGTCCTGCTCATTACCCTTATTGACGTGTGATGGGCTGACTCCTATGCTCGAATGAACAGTGCGATTATATGACGATATTATATTCTGAAACTCGTCGATGTACCTGTACGCATTACTGTATTGGAAAAATTGGAATAGTCTTTTTTTTAGCCCCTTGATCATGGCCTCAGCGTAGTTTGCTTTGGTTTCGGTGTTGGTGTAAACGAGTTTCACATTCCTCTCAAGCATTAACGATGTGACAGTTACATTAGTGAATCCTGTTCCTCTGTCACTCCTTATGAATCGAGGTAGATGATCCGACTCTTCATTACCAGAACTCTCGTCTGTGCGCGAGACTGAGTCGAATATTTTCTTGAATCCTTCACACACGTGTTTCCCGCCTTTACTAGTGATCGGCTCAGCACGACAGTATCTCGAAAAGACATCAATTGTAACCAAAATGTATGCAATGCCCTCATTCGCTCTCGTGAATCTCTCTCCATTCAGCACGAGTAGATCGCTGTCCCAGAGGTGATTTATACCCGGTGCAATGACACGTCTATATCAGGTAGGTTTTAGTCTTGCCTGTTTATGTAGTGTGATGATGTCCTGCGATTTGACCCAATCGTCAATCCGACTGAAACTTATATCATAGCGTCCTTCCCTCTTAATGACTGAGTGTAACTTAGCTGTGCTAGTGAAACTGCCAGGAGATCTCGGATTGTAAGAGCGTCTCGATAAATATGCATCTATATCTTTAGGGAGTACCATTACGCCGTTTTGATACGTATCCAGCTAATTTTATTCTTCCTTTTCTTCTTTCTACCTTCAGTCTTCTCCTCCTCCTCCTCCTCCTCTTTTTTCCTTTTATTCAGTCCAGACGTAGTACCGCCTCTAACGACGCTCCTTTTAATTATTTTCAGAGCACCTGTATCTCCCTCTCCTTCCTCTCCCTCTACCTCCTCTCCTTCCTCTCCCTCTCCCTCCTCTCCTTCCTCTTCTTCTTCCTCTTCTTCCTCTTCTCCCACCTCTTCTCCCTCCTCTTCTACTTCTACTTCTACTTCTACTTCTACTTCCACTTCTTCTTCCCCTCCTTCCCCTCCTGAGTACTCTGAGCTGTGAGTGTACTTGTTCTTCATGTAGTGTAATATCCGTCTCAATTTGACATTCGAAATCAGGTTAAGAGGTACATCTCCTTCCAGCAGGAGGCAGTAAAACTTGTGATGGCCCACTGGTACAGGGAACTTGCTCGCCTGAGTGTGAAGTAGTGACCCTGCGTAATCGGCCACATCTACTCGTCCATTCCCACCTGCACTAGCGAGAGTGATCAATCTCGATATAGCATGAGCTTTATCCCTGTGAGCTTTAGAGTTCAGCTGAACATTGAGCTTTCTTACTATCTCATCGTCACTGTCTCTGACACGATCAGCACGACGTGCTCTGTCGATGTGCGACTGCGACTGCGACTGGGTGCTGACGAGTGGTGAGCCGCGAGTCAATTTGTTCAAACCTTCGTCTTGACGACTCTGAGATGCAATCGACTGCACCCCATTCGAAGTCATATTTCCATTGCTAGCGGGCACCCCACCGTTTTCAATAAGCCTTCCCTCCGAAGTCTGTGGCCCCCTAAAAGTCGGCTCACCGTTCAATTCCCGCAGGGAGGACGACTGGCCCGCTCCGCTGCCTATGGCAGCAGAAGCGGCCAGTCGTCCTGTCTCATCTGAAGTCTTCTTTCTATGGGCCTCCACAATACTTTCGTATTTTTCGCAAGGTATTACGTAGACCTTCCTGTTAAATTTCATCGTCGGAGTCATTTCTATCGGATAATAATTTCTTTAGGTGAGGGACACAGCGCTCTAAGAACTCCACGAGTGTCTTGTAGTGCGTCACGTAAATCTGCTTGAACTGACGTCTGGTGTCGGCGCTGATCCTAATGGTTGAGCGAAAGCTGGTAGCGTTCCCCGTGACTACTCTAGACACTTTCCTGAGTACTCTCTTGCCCCTGCTTAACTCGTGTAACACACTGTCAGGTAGCTCAACATTACCTTCTAGAGTGTTCAAAACCACTTCGGCTATGCAGAGTACCTGCTCTCGAGTGGCGTCAGTCAGTAGTGTTCGACTCAGACGAGGCGTCATTCTATATGTCCCTATTAAAAGCTCCAAAAAGCTCATACAAGTAACAGCTCTAGCTCTCTCCGTCATTATTTACGCGTGTATAGTACGAGAGTGTCCCCGGGAAGAATAGAAGTACTCAGTCGCACGTCCTCGTCACCCGAAATCGTCAAGTTGTTCACTACGAGGTATCCTCTCGGTTGATACGTTGCATCCTCGTACGCCTCGACTAGTCTCTTCGGAGTGCCCGGGAACATCTGACGCGAGAGGAAGTGTATCTGCTGTAAGTCTCTACACGTCTTTAGCAATATCAGGTAGCTAGTGTTGAGACTGATGGTACGCGAATATCTAGACTGGTGATAGATATTTTGGGACAGCATAATGACAGAGATGCGGCTGTGGTGTACGTCTCGAGTGAAGAGGGAACACATTTCGCTAGATTTGCATATTTCATCCATGAGATCATCCAACACTAGCAGACTGTGACCGCTGTCGTCTGCGCTCTTTAATTCGTCTATCAGTTCACGAGTGGGCAGGCCATGGTGTGTGGTCATGTAGGCTACTTCTGCTTCCAGTTCATCAAATTTTTTCTGATGAACACCGTACGCGTAAAGTATTCTTTTGGGTGGTATTGTGTACATGGACTCTGCTCGTCTCAGTATGGCTAGAGTCAGAACCGTTTTACCTGACATCGATGGCCCCGCAATAACTGTCGAGGAAGGCGACTCGAACTTGAATAGTGACTCGTACTCTTGGTTTTCCATGATTTTTTTTAAATTTTATTCTTTTTTTCCTTTTCAGTCTAGCTTCGCAAGTGATGAAGGATCTGAGAGATTTGACGAGAAGAGCCAATACGCACCAGACGACTGACGAGGAGGAAATGGAGACTGAGGAAGTAGCGGATACTCAAGCAACTGCGTTAAGCTTTCAGGGAAGGCGAACGCGTGCTCAGGCCCATGCATACGCGAGGACACAGTCACTGCGTCAGGCTGAGGCTAAGGCCGGGGAGCGGAGTGTGGTGAAGTCGACTGAGCACACGCAGACTCTGGCGTCTACTCGGCTTTCTCCTCAACCTCAGCCTCCGCTTCAACCTTCGCCTTCACCTTCGACTTTGCCTTCGCCACCACCTCAGTCCTCAACACCTCAGTCAGCAACAGCCACGCTGAGTAGCACGGGTGTCAATGCGTGTGACGCAGTGGATACAGCTTAGGCTATACCCACGAGGGAGGGGGTGAGTGCAGGTACGAGTGCAACTTCGACTGCCTCACGAGTTGCATCAAATGCTGTGCCCAACAACGCTGCAGGTCATCACAGTGATTACAGTTCATGTGACGAAACTGACACAGACAGTTGTACTGATACTTGTACTGACACTGACACTGACGGCTCAGTCAATTCGGAAGAAGAGGAAGAAGAAGAGAAGGATGCTAGCATTACGTCTTACAGACGCTCACTCGTCCCTCCTAAACGACGCCAGGTCAATGGTATACCGTCTGTGTCACCCGGAGTACCAGTCGCTTCCACCTCAACTGACACTTCATCTATACATACTGCACACGCAGTACTTGACGTTTCATGCGCTGCAAAACACGTGGTGAGTGGAGAAGTCATGATGAGCAAGAGTGCTGGTAAGAAGGGTGGCAAGAGCACCCTCAAGAATACCATCAAGAGTATAGGCTCCAAGAGTGGAGGTACGAGTGGAGGTACGAGTACGAGTGGAGGTACGAGTGGAGGTACGAGTACGAGTACGAGTGGAAGTACGAGTACGAGTACGAGTGGAGGTACGAGTACGAGTAAAGGTACGAGTACGAGTGAGAATGGAGGTACGAGTCCGCTGAAGAGAAGAGGAGGAGGGAAGGCAGTGACTGGAACTGATGAAGAGATGGAAGTTGATGATGTAACTCATGAAGTTAAATGCGGAGAAATGGAAGAGGCAATGGAGGGAGTCGATGAGGGGTGGTCCATCACCGATGACGATCAGTCACTGCGTTTAACCGAGAAGCTTATGCTCGAGGTACGGTCTCAAAAAAATTTATGAGTATTAACCAAAATAAAATAACGTTGCATGCTGACCAAAATGCTGTATATTTGGACTTGATTTTTTTTTTTCAGCGTTTTGGGAAACAACTAGAATTCCACCGGAAAAGATCCAGGGAGCTGGAAGAATTTCTAGGCTGTTTCACCTCTGCAAAGACAGGTGCCCCTTCGCCTAAAAAAAGAAAAGTCACCAAGGAGTGAGTTTTTTTGTTTTTTTTAAAAAAAAAACGAAAAAAAATAAAATTGCGTAAAAATGTTTAATTAATAACTGAATCTCAACACACTCTCAACTCATCTCACTCAACACTGACTAAGTAACTCTATTGCTTCTTTCTTTTTTAACAGCTCAAATTCGCCGCAGCCAAATGCGTCTTACGACCCGTGTGAAGGAACGTCTACCTCAAGCCCGTCTATTCCGAGGTGAGTGTCAGTTCATTTAGCATATGTTAAATTGTTTGACATTAGTGGATCAGTAAAAATATGTAATTTCATGACGTTTGGTTACATTTCATAATAGACAGCACAGGGGTCCGCAGCAGAGTGAAAGAGAGACCTCCTCTGTGACAGAGAAGAAGAAGAAGGGGAAGAATGACAATGGAGAGAAAGAGGCCGAGAAAGAAGACACCGAGGAGGCCTCTGCTCCAAGACGTCACTCGCTTAGTGCGTTAGTAGTTACATGTTTATTTCTATTTCGTGAGCAACAGCTTCATGCAGTGAAAAGATAAATGAAACCTTTTTTTCAATTCATTTCCTTACAGGCTGAAAGAAATGCTAAGGACTGACTGCGGAGTCGACGTCGATGGTGCTGAGTTTGAGGGGTTGGGGGATGGAAATGAAATGAAGCTGCTGCTGGACATTTTATACGAGAACAACATCATGGGTGGTGGAGAGGTTGATGAAAATGTGCCAATTGCGAATGATGATAACTTTGATGATAATAATGATGGTGCTGGCGATGATTTTGAAAATAACATGATTTTCGAGGGCCCCGACTACTCGGTGAATTTCCACCGTCACATTGATGTCAAAAACATCAGAGACCTCGAGTTCGATGGGGGAGCAGTCAGGGAGACTGTATACAGGGTACACCTTAATGCCAGCTGGGGTGGTGTCAATCTGAGTGATATTATGGGAGGGCTGGAAGGTGTGCTTGAAGACATCATTGGTAGACTCAATGAGAGTTACAATCCTCATGACCTTGTGCGATTTTTTATTCAAAACGAGGCTTTTTATAGCCCCCACAGTCTTGGTCTTATGCCTTTACATCAACTCAGTATTTTTAAAATTTTTGAACTGCTTGAAACACTGCTGCAGTCAGATGATGAACTTTATTTAGACGAACCCCTTGAAATACATGTAGGCGTTATACGCAATCCCTTAGGTGCAGGCAGGAGTCTAGGTCTCAATTACATCGATGACTTGCACAGACTGAGATGTATATGTAAAATAAACAATGATGATAATTTGTGTCTGGCACGTGCCATTACTGTAGGTGTTGCCAGAGCAGACATGGAGGCAGCCCCCCTATCGAACAGGTCACTATGTAGGCAGACTAAATCAGCATACTATCATGTGATCAACCCCAAACGAAAGCTACAAAAGGTGAGGGCCGTGCAGCTGCATACGCGTGCTGGGTTTGATGTCAATCACGTGCCAGCCTTCACCGACATTCCAGCTTTTGAGAGGGAGGCCAACACTCGTATTGTCGTTTTTGGGAGGGGGTCAGGTGTTAAGCCACTGTATGCTGGAGCCATGACGAGACAGCGCACTGTTTATTTACTCTATGTTGATCATCCACTGAGGCAGGGGGCTGTAGGCCACTTTCACACTATAACAAGAGTAAGGTGTATCTTCGGAAAGAGTGCTTTTTGTGACAAGTGTCTACAGCCCTACGACAAACGCTATGGCCATAGAGGCTGCGAGCAGTGTGTGTCATGCCGTGGTAACCAGTGTACAGTTGTGTTTGATGAAAAGCACGACTGTCCATCGTGCAATCGCTTCATGCGTTCAGCCGAATGTGCTCGCAGACACAATGAAAACGGTGTATGTTCCAGTGTACATAGGTGTAAAGATTGTGGTTCATACTACACCTCCTCGAAGGAACACCGTTGTACTGAGAGGGAGTGTAAAATTTGCAAAAGGTGGGTGTCTGGGGTTCATTTCTGCTATATCAGACAGCAGGCTCCGAAGGGAGTGAGCTGCAAATATATGTTTGCTGATTTCGAAACAGACCCCACGACCGAGTATCATACACCCAATCTCCTCGTAGCTCATTGGCAGTGTGAACACTGTATTGACAACTCCTACCGCGAAAATCAACGCTGCAGCCACTGCGGTACAGCATGCAGGGAATGTTCACAACATGTCTCTCGCGATACGCCCAGGGGTCACGCCGAGTGAGACCTCTGCATGACAGGTGAAACATGTGGAATGAGGTCTGCACGCTTTTTCGGTGATGACACCGCCACAGAGTTCTGTGAATTCCTTTTCACCAAAGAATTTGAGGGTTACACCCTCATCTTTCATAATGGACAGGCGTATGATGCATATTTCATTGCAAAGTACATCTTTTGCACAATGCGTAAGATGCCCAAGGTTATCTACAGAGGGAGCAAGATCGTTGCAATTGACACTGGCAAGTTTAGAGTGATTGACTCTCTGAATTTTCTAACGTTTCCTCTGAGTCAGATGCCTAAAGTTTTCGGGCTGAAGGGTGTGAAGAAGGGTACGTTCCCTGTCTTTTTTAATCAGAAAGAGAACTGGGACTACATAGGCCCTATGACTCACCCCTACTGTTACAGGGTGAACAGCATGAAGTCACAAGCCCGTGAAGGTTTCATGAAGTGGTATGTGCAGCAGAGGGGGAAGGTGTTTGACTTTAAGAAGGAATTACTGGCGTATTGTGAGGACGATGTCAACATTCTGCAGGAAAGTTGTAACGCTTTCAGGAGTTGGCTGTTGGTTATCACATTGAGGGATGAGGTGGTGGATGTTGCTGAGAGTGGAGAGAGACTGACCAAGACAATAGGTGTTGACCCCCTACAGTACAATACACTAGCTAGTGTCTGTATGGCTACATACAGACACTTATTTTTAACGGAGAAGTATTCAGTGACTCTTGACGACAGTAGAGTTGTTTCGGGCTTTTTACAGAACGATAACCTGAAACTAGTAGATGAAAGGGGGGAAATTATTGATAGTAGTGGAGTACAGGTGCGTGCGATGAAGTTTGAGTCAACACCATTTGTGCGGATGCCCTCATGCGGCTTCGCAGTTATCGATGCACACAGTCGCTCGTCCATCGTGTGGCTTGAATACGAGTCACACCGACTGGGAGTACCCATTCAGCATGCGCGTAATGAGGGGGAACACCGAGTGAGAAACAAATGTGGTGATGGCTGGTTGAAGCTTGATGGCTACCATCTTGACCCCATCACGGCTAAACAGACTGCCTGGGAATTCTATGGCTGTGTTTTCCACGGCTGTACATGGTGTTTCGGTGGAGAGAATGCTCCGCCCAATATCAGACACCCCCATACAGGAGAAAGCCTCAGAACACTGTACATTCGCACTATGGATAGGTTGACTTATCTGAGACAGGATCTAGGCATTGAAGTTCACACTGTATGGGAGTGTGAGTATCACATGATGCTGAAAACCAATCAATTACTGCGTGACATCGAAAGCGTCTGTGCTGTACTGCCCAGCCTTGACCCTCGTACTGCTTTCTATGGTGGGAGAGTGAATGCTGTGAAATTGTACCACGAGGCTCGTGATGGTAAGAAAATAGGATACGTGGACATCTGCTCTCTGTATCCTATGGTTCTGAAAAATGATGTCTACCCTGTTGGTATCCCTGAAGTCATAGTGGAGCCGTCAGGTACAGATATCAGTGGGTACTTTGGCATCATCCAGGCACGAGTTCGACCACCTAGAGGGCTGTATCACCCCTGTCTCCCTATGCGTCTCAACGGCAAGTTATATTTTCCACTCTGCGTCACATGTGCCCGTAACATGTCGAGAGAGCCATGTAATTGTTCCGATGACCAGCGTGACCTCACTGGCACCTGGACAACAGTGGATTTGAATGATGCCGTGAGTGTAGGGTACAGTATAGTGAAGGTGTATGAAGTATACCACTTTAAAGAAAGTGCAAAGTTCGACAGGTCACAGGCCACTCCTGGTCTGTTTTCGGACTATGTGAACCTGTTTTTGAAAGGGAAGCAGGAGGCTTCAGGGTGGCCTTCCCCCGACATGAATGATACCGAAAAGAGTGAATACCTTGATCAATACCACCATGTAGAAGGTATTCACTTGGACGCCTCCAACATTTCGTTCAATCCAGGCAAAAGGGCAACCAACAAGTTGCTCCTGAATAGCTTCTGGGGGAAGTTTGGCGAAAATAACAACCATCGTACGCACCAGCTAGTAGAACAGGGTCTAGATATTTTTAAGTTGATAGCGAATCCATCCATTTCTCTCAAAGGCATGCACATCCTCGATGAGAAGCGTTGCATGCTCGAGTACAGTTACACCGAGGGCTTTCTTCCTGAAATGACACATGAATGTGTTTGTTGCAGCTTTCACTACAGCAAATGCACGTAGTCGTCTGTTTAATGTACTTCATAACCTGGGTCGTCGAGTGTTATATTTTGACACGGACTCTGTTATTTATGAGTATGATGAAAGTAAATTAGAAGAGTACACCCCTGACATGGGTGACCATTTGGGGCAGTGGACCAATGAACTGAAGGGGGATCAGTTCATCTCCGAAATCCTATGCGTACTTGACGAATGCTGAAGAGAAGACTACAAAACTCAAGGGCTTCACATTAAACCATGAAGTCTCAAAACTCTTAAACTTTTACAGCATTTGTCGCCTAGTGCTTTTCTGGGCCGACCCTGACAACAATCCACTTGCCCCAGATGAACAGCCCCATGTCGAGGTGGGTTATAGTAAAATTAGACGTGACAAGTATCAGTTTAAACTTTTCAGCCGCGACGAACTTAAGAAGTTCAGAGTAACATATTCAAAACGTCGTCTGCTACCTGGAACATATGATACTGAACCGTATGGTTTTTAGTGTAGACCATTTTTGGCCCTTTTGACCCCGCCTCGAATATCTTGTTACATAATTGTCTCAACACTACGAAATATACCATCTTTTTTTAATAATGTGAATTAATTGTTCTGTAGTTTTAGTGTTTTCTGTATTAGTGTTAATAGCATCATTCATTTAACAGTGTATACGAGTATGAGTGTATTTGTCCTGTAAATTACCTAGAAATGTATCTGTGATATATATGTATATAACCTCATGTACCTGTAATGATATAGTATTCTCGACAACTCGATTAGCCGTTGGACCGTGGTTTGGTACGAAGTAACGGTTGTTTTTTCAATAAATTATAGCCATTGCGCTTTTTTAAACCGAAAATATTGACTTTTTTACTCTTTTTTATTATTTGAGTTTTTTAACTCGAATATCTTGTTACATAATTGTCTCAACACTACGAAATATACCATCTTTTTTTTTAATAATGTGAATTAATTGTTCTGTAGTTTTAGTGTTTTCTGTATTAGTGTTAATAGCCTCATTCATTTAACAGTGTATACGAGTATGAGTGTATTTGTCCTGTAAATTACCTAGAAATGTATCTGTGATATATATGTATATAACCTCATGTACCTGTAATGAAAAAGTATTCTCGACAACTCGATTGGCCGTTGGACAGTGGTTTGGTACGAAGTAACGGTTGTTTTTTCAATAAATTATAGCCATTGCGCTTTTTTAAACCGAAAATATTGACTTTTTACTCTTTTTTATTATTTGAGTTTTTTTACATGCAAAACAATATGAGTAAGAACAAAAGCACATGCAAGTGTGAGAGTATGAGAGGGAAGCATAAGTAATTTACTGTTTTTTTTTACAGTTTGGGGCCTTTTCAATAACATGAAAGTCACAGGCAACCTTTTTTTGTGAAAAAGGAAAATAAACAAAAAATCAATTGTACTCATTTTGAAATATTTATTAAAAAGGACAAAAAATAAATTACACAGCTGCCTGAGGTTCAGACTGTTTCTGAGCAGCCTTTGCTTTTAAAACAATGTCATAGCAAAAATCAATCAATCGTTCAGAGTGATGTTCAGTGGTTATGATAGACTGTACAATCTGCTCCTCGGTTTTAACTACACCGCCCAAGTATACAAAAATATCGAAAATTTCACTTATGAAATACAGTCTTTTATGTTCGACCATAGAAGCAACAGCCTCGACAATCCTCAGTACACTGTCTCTGGTTGTTGTATCATCGATAATGCCCCTGACTACCGCGACTGAGGGGGGTGTCATAAGTACATCTGTCATGCTGCTACCTGACTGATCGATCAGGTGCCTGTAGAACACACGCTGTGTGATTTCAAGCTTTGAAGGCCTCAGCATCGTGACGGGTTCCAGGGTGTATGCACTGGGTTCCATGTCCTCTCCAGGCGATGTCTCAATATAGCTCTGGACACTGGCTTCACATTGCTCATGAGTGAGGTATAAGTTGAGAGACCTGAGACCTCTTTTTTCGATAAACCATCTGTAGCACCTGACCGTGGGGCATTCATCATGGTGGCTGTACTTGGTGTCATCAGCTGCACCTGGCTGTGGTGTACTTATAACGACATGTAGTTTGTCATATGAAGATAGAAGTTTTTCGAACTCCTCCACTCGTAGATTGATAGTTTTACTATGCATATATTCAGTGCAATCTGTAATGTCCTCCTGTTCAGTCTTAGGGTGTAGCACAGACAGAAAGTACAGCTCCTCCTTGTTGTACTTTTGGAACTTCGTAATCATCAGAAACTGCTTCTTAGTCAGACGTAGCTGCTTTGACTTTCGATGCACGAGAGCATCGAGCAGCTCAGTGGACGCTTCTTTCATTTTCTCGAAGGACTTCTTCGCAATGTGAACATTACACCACTTGCCTGTATCTTCATTGTGCCTCGATAAGGTTATGTACCCCGTCTTGTATTGTCGAGCGGCATGAGCGATGACTCTTGTCTTCTCAGACAGGCATATAGTCATTCCACTGGAACCTTGAGGAGTATGTGCATCAAGCTGGGTGTTGGTCATATTGACTGCCGAGTATATCTTTTTCCACGAATGAAGTGAATGACTGCGATGCTTCCAACGCTTCCTTATATACCCGATAGTGTATACGTATGGCCAACGTTTATGTAAATGTCATTGTAATGAGGTATTACTCGGCCAATCAAACGACACACTAGGTGCTTTTTCAGCCTCGAGGGTATAAAATCTGAGCAGTAACAAATGATGCTCTTTAGCATGTCACTCGCAGCGATTGACAGCATGAACATATCCATCAGCTGTCAAAATGCTAGCGTTTACGAGTAGCCAATGTTGGCTGGGGGAGCATTATTCCCAGTGAAGAAGACAAGAGTGCAGTCCAAAGATTACTGTCACCATTACGCATTGTGAGGTTAACTATACACGTGATAATGACAATATATAGAATCACAACTTGACAAAAAAAAATAACCTCAATAAGCCTACCGAAAAGTTTCCAGTCGCTCATACTCCTTATTGGACGAATATCTAAAAGACTGGGCGAGATATGAGTGTCAGAATCAAGGTCGACATTTTCATATTTCTCTTCCGAATGTTCAGGAGCTGCACCTTCCATGAATTTCTCTGTAACGTCCTCACCTTCCATTGTACAGAGTTCAAATGAATAAAAGAATGTTTGCAGTAACGTTATAAGATGTATACACATGTATTACACAATAAACCGAGGTAGATGACTCGCTATGTCACTAAGACATAGTTAGGATTAAGTGTCAAAATGCGTGTCACATGACCTGAAGCTATTTACATTTTCAAATCAGTGATACACCCTAGGGGTCTGAAACATCAAAAGAACATTTCACATTAATTAGCATAAATATGACATTGCCTGGGGCATAATTTGAGAGGCCCAGGCTCAGTGACCACAGCTCAGTATGATAACGTGCCCTGGGGGCCCAAAATCCGCCATATTGTGTTATCATCCGGGCCTGTATGTAGTGACATCATCAGTTGATAATGACCAAGGTGAGGTCACTAACTAATGACTTCATGATATATAACATATGACATAATCAAAATTAGGTCAATGAATAAATTTTTGCAGCCATGCTCAGTGTAGGGTGCAAGTGGTGGTGGATGAGCTAGTTATATTTCAACGCTTCAATGCTCCAGGTATTGTAAAATGTTGCAATCCGGTTCTTGGTAATATAATGTGAAGTAATTTATTCAGGCTGGACTAAAAGAGTGAATGAAATTCAGATCAAATTGTTCTTTTATCCCCCCCCCCCCTCTTATTTGAATATTCATATAAAAATATAGAGTCTCAATTTTATTTGCTATCTAAAAATGGATATTCATAAATGGATGGGAACTGCTATGCTGGAAGTTTCACCCAACATTTTTTTTGCAGGATTGGTATTCTTTATGCCAGGTGGTTGAGCCAGGTTTTTTAGAATCTGTCTTGCAGTAAGCTTAGGCTTTGACATTTATGTTATTGTTTTCTTAGATGTGATCAATGACTTTTTTTGCTTTACCAACAGCATCTGTTGACTTCTTTTCACCCATTATATCTGCTGTGTTTTCGATCACTTTTTTGGTATGGATCTGTACCAGTTGGTTAGCGGTTCTCTTTGTTGAATGTTGATCTTGCTTAGGTGTCTTGCTTTTTAGCTTTTACAGCCGGTTCCATGAAATTTTGAACGTGGTCCATTAATCTTCTGTATTTGATCAGCTGAAAGCAAAACACATGTTCCTGAGACACCTTTTTCTTTTTTGTGTCTTCAAAATAAGTCTGAGTTGCTGTTAACATTAAAGGTGTGGTTTTATGCTTTTTAATCCTTTTTTATATTGCTTTAAAGGAGGCTATAGCTCTAATGACCTCTGCATGAGGATCCAACTGAATAACAACTTAAAAACTAAGTTTAATTATTTTCGGTAAAATATTTAAAGCCAATTCACAGATAAATACTATAAAATTATAATTGCATGTACTTAGTAAAGCTTTACATAATTTTGTATTATATTATTTTACTACATTAGCAATATCATGATGTTTTTTAAAAACATTATCCCAGCATTTTGAATATATATTTTTGTGACTTGAGACCTGACATTTGCGCTTTTATTATTATACGCCAGACCTCAGCCGTAGACAGTAAAAGCAAATAAACCGAAACCATTATCAAAATCCGCAATGTCAATGTCATTACCAAAAGCATTGGAAGCACTGATGCCATCGAACAAGGCTGAGTGCGCCTCTCCCTTTTTTGTCATCAGGTGACCCTATGCGTAACGGTCTACCAGCCAAGCTCATTCCGTCTGCTATCAAAGAAATATCCTCAAGAGGAAAATTATTCGAAGTTAAAAGAATGTTTTTGCATGTCCCCTGAAAATGCTTCACTACTAAGACTTTAACAGGGCAGTCATTAGTAAATAATTATCTAAATATATTTGTCTTGAGACAGTAGGGAGACCAAAAGTAAACATTTCTACTCTGGTGTAGGGGTAAAGGGCATTTCCTTTCATCAAAGCAAAGGGTGTCCAAAAAATACTCCAGGGAAAACAACTTGATAATTAGCTTAAAAAGTAATATCTTCAAGAACCAATTGTACTTTTAAATTAGCTGATTCAGTGAGCACTACAAAAAGGTTTTCTCAGTCTATAAAGTTTATTGAAACATATCTTCTAACAAACGGCCTTCTAACTCTATGATTTGGTTTGACTAAGCATTTCCGTTCGAGCTGCTTCACCATTATTCCCAGTTATTTTATCCATGGCTCCTTGGTCTTGATAATAACCTTACACTGCCAGGTGTGACGCTTCATTGCTAGTATCGTTTTTTAACAAAGACGTTTTGCATCAATAGCAATTGTTAGATACTGAGACGGTTTTTCCAGAAATATTAGCTAACAAATTTGTTGGTAATACAGTAACATTTTCTTTAACAATCTTTACTTTAACATTTAACCTGCTATGTCTTAAATATAAATAATGACCAGTACTACCTAATGAGATATAAACTGGTGCATTTTGAGATGAAATTTGAGTAGTGGAGCGATATTCTACGAAAAATGACCTTTCTCTCTATACCACTTTGAGCAATTGGACCTTCAAATAGATATAAGTGGGGTATTGTCCCCAAAATAGCGCCTTCGTGTGTAGTGTCACTCAGCAAGGTCCTTCTTCTTTTTCTTACTAAATGTGTTGTTATAGCTTTTTGTCTTCCGTTTCAGATTCAATGTGAAATTTTTCACTACTTGTTTATGATCAGAGTTTTTATTTTCTTTAATACGTTTTAAGCTCAAATTCGACCTGGTCAACCTTGCCCACACGTGTTAATTGAAAGGAATTGTCTCAAAGCCCTACGGATAGCATGGGATGTGTCTGATGTTTTTTTGTTTTTTTTTCTCCAATAGATTAGACTTAGTTCATAAAATATCCGGTCCATTGAGAGACACTGGGTATGTATGGTGCATATGGCATTATTCGGCATTATTATTTTTGTATCCATGATTTGATAACTTTGGGTGCCAAAGTGCAATTAAGGAAACCATAAACAAACAACTAAATAAGAACAAAAGACACATGTGACACACACATTTTATTGTTTTACTATGACGCGCATTACCCATTCTGTTTACTCATTTTTAGCTGTACCATACACTTAGTTTAAATAATTAATCCATACAATCTTCAGCAGATGTCTCATCATCATTAAACCTTCTAAAAGTTTCAAGATTTATTTTAAAGTATGACTCTTCATTACATTGGGCTGTATGTCTTAAAAACACCCAAGCAAGCTTTTGCCCAAGTTCAATGGAATTTATTGCTTTTGGGTTTGCTTTTCTGGGTTATCCAGTTGCTTCGATCATTGGGGCCTATGGCACCATGGGAGCTGCACTGTTATTGTGTATTCCACCTGCTATGTCCTCGTGGTTATTCCCTTCATCCTCAAAGACTTCCTCAGTGTGTTCCTGTGTTTCATCCTTGTTGTTGCAGAATCTGCAATTCAGATTATATGCTAGCTGTGTGTCTGGTTCCAACTTGCTGTATTTCTTTATTTTCCCTATTATTAGGTTTTTTGTGTTATTGTTGTAGAACACAGGTTTGCCTTTTCCTTCTCCTTCCCTGTTCAATTTAGTTCTTTGCAGCTCATTGATTCTTTCTTTCACAGGTATTTAGCTTTTTTTTTGCTCCTAGGTTGATCTTGTTTATTTCCTCCTTTACCTCCTTTAGCCATCCTCTTTCTTGGTTGCTTTTTAGGGTTTGTTTTAGGGTTTCATTTTTCTTTTTATGCATGTTAAGGGCATAGTTGATTTTGTTTTTCTTAATGATTGTTCTATGTCCATTAGTCCTGTTTCGTAGTTAAGGGGTCCTCTTGGAATTGTTATTGGGGTCTTCAGTATTCTTTTTATAATGGAGTCCCAATATCTTGTTAAGGTTTGTGATTTGCTTCTTTGTCATTGCGCATGCTTCAGTTCCATATGTGATTATTGTGGTTATGCATGCTTCTAATATCTGCCATATGCTTTCCATTTCAATTCCTCTGTAGTATGCACTTCCTGTGATGCTTATCATTACTTGGTAGGCAGCTTCTGCTTTCCTCTTATGCCTCTATTTGACTGTCATTGTAGTTCCTCTCATTTATTATTAATTTGTACTCTTTGTAGTATTCCATTTCCATTTCCACAAATTTGAATTATTAAATTTCTTTATTATTTTTTTTTTGCTCACACATATTATCTTGCTTTTTTCTGAATTCCATATGGTATTGGTCTGCAATTTCCCTGGTGATAGCTGGCGTTTTTTGAATTTATTTTTGAGAGTCTGAGATGAGTACCATCATCCATCCATAGCAGGCATCCGATGTTTCCTGTTTTTACTCCTAGTTTTTTGTTGTTTATCTCTTTAGCTATTTCATCCATGAGTGAAGCATATAGGGTTACATATAGCACACCTCCTTGTCTTATACTGTCTATGATTTTGATTGCTTTTGTTTCTCAATGTTTTGTTCTTACTTTAACTTTCAGATCTTCATTCACTTTCTTTGCTATTAGCCATAACTTGTTATGGATTCCTTGTTTGTAAAGGACATATATTATAGGCCTTTGTTACATCAAGGAATTTTATGTATGTAGTGCTTTTTAGCTTTAGTGTTTCCTTGAGTATCACAATGTAGTCTATTGTGCTCGATCCTGCCTTCCCTCCTCCCTGGTGCTCACTGATGTAGATATATTTCTTTATTCTGTTATTTATTATCCTTTTGTAGGCTTGTCCGATGTTGCTGCTTAGTGTGATTCCTCTTTCATTTGAGCATTTGCCCTTTTGTCTATTTGTTTTGTATATGCTGACTATCTCTGTCTTTATTTAGGATGTCTGTATTATATTTTTAGTGTTTAATCCGTGATTCTGTGAATATTTCGTTCTGGATCTGGTCAGCCCCCATCACCTTATTTTTTTTGATTTTCTTCATTTCTTTCATTCTGATCTTTGGTTCGTTCTCCATTGTTTGATGTGCCGTTTCTCTATTTGATATTATGTGTTCTGTCCATTATTGTGCTGTTTGCTCCCCTTCCCTGTACAGCTCTTCGTAGTTGGCTATGTGCTGCAGTGCTTTTTCAGGTTCAATTTGTGTTTCTCCATTTTCATTTATTGTTTCATATTCTTCTCTCAGTTGTGTTTTAGGATGCTTTTTCTCATTTCCCATATTTCATTTCTGGGGTTTTTACTGTTCCCGATTTCCTGCAGGCTTTTCTTTGTCCATTCTCTATTTTCCACTTCCATTTGCTTTCGTACTGCTTCTTGTGCTTTGTAGTACTTCTCTAGGCAGTTTGTCTTGTTCTCCTTTGTTGCATTTCAAAACTTCTTTTTCTTTTCTTTTTTAACTCTTGGACTGTATTGCTCCATCTATGTTGTGCTGGCTTCTTGGTGAATTTTTTTTGTCTTACGTTTTCCTTCAGGTGTTTGAGTATCATATCCTCCATTCTTCGTATGAATTTTCGATGCCAGTAATTCCCATGTTTATTATCTTCTGGTTGTATTTCCTCAATCACTCTTCATTGTTGATGTTCCATATTTTCATCTTTTGTTTTTTTCTTCTGCTTTACAACTTTTAGGATTGCTGTTATTGTATTGTGATCACTTTCTGCATTGTTGACCTTTAGCCTAAAGCCCCTGTCACACTGGGCTGTTTTAGCCATAGTGAACCCGTAGAGTGACGTAACGGTTATGTAACGGCTTTTTCCGCCGGTTTGGCGACGGATTCTGGCAGCAAAAAGGGGCGTGGCAGCACCCGCCGGGTTACCCGCCGGGTTACTCTACGGGTTACTCTACGGGTTACACGCCGGGTTACCCGCCAGCTTCCACGGGTTACCCGCCGGCTTCCACTGGATACCCGCCGGGTTCTACGGGTCACTCCAGGAGTATACTTTAAAAGGCTGCTGCTCCCCTAATATCAGTCCGATTTTCGTCAAATAAAGACTGCATTGTAGTATAGTTTATACTGATTCCATACATGTTGGATCGAAAATATACCAAATATTAGGCGAGTTATTCATCTGAGAATGTAGCTAGGTTGGCGGAGGCAAACAGTGGTGCTCTTGCAGACGTCCGCGCTGGGACTGTATCAATGCTGAGCGCTTCTTTAAAAGACTGCTGCTCCCCTAATATTATTCCGATTTTAGTCAAATAAAGACTGGATTGTAGTATTCATAATGCTAATAGCAATTGACATAACGGTCAAGGCAGATTGCTATTACATATATAATTGACTTTACAAAACCAAAGGAAAAGTCCTTCCCATTGGCCAGTTGGCAGAATGAGTAGAAATTAATTGCAATAAAGCTCATCCAAACAATGTATATATCATGGTCAAAAATATTGACCAAACCATTCAAGTCATGAACATACACAGAGCACCTTGCCACCGCCAGAGAACTGCCTTCTCAGACGAATATCTCACTTAATATTTGGTCTATTTTCAATCTGAAATTCTGTGTGGAATTAGTATGAACACTTCTATAATTTAATTTCTATTTGACGAAAATCGGATTTATATGAATGGAGCAGCAGCCGCAAGACAACTGCCTTCTCAGACAAATATCTCGCTTAATATTTGGTCTATTTTCAATCCGAAAACACATATGGAATCAGTATGAACTATACTACAATTCAGTCTTACTTGAGGAAAATCGGACTAATATTAGAGGAGCAGCAGCCTTTTAAAGTATATACAACCCCCCCCCCCCCTCCCTGCCTACGCTGACGCTGGTAGCAAAAAGCCGGCGGGTTACCCGTGAAAGCCGGCGGGTTACCCGTGAAAGCCGGCGGGTTACCTGTGAAAGCCACTGGGTTACCCGTAGAACCCCTCAACAAGCTGCCGGGGTGAAATTAGGGACGGATAATTATCTGGGTTCTACGGGTCACCCGCTGGGTTCTACGTTTCACCCGCCGGCTTCCACGGGTCAACCGCCGGGTTCTACGTTTCACCCGCCGGCTTCCACGGGTCACCCGCTGGCTTCCACGGGTATTTTTTTTTTTTTTAACACCTGGGAGATCTCCACGGTTGTGCCATGCAAGCATGGCACAACCGGCTACTGGGGCTGGGTTTCCAGGCTTGGCCACGGGTCCCACAGGTGCTTGCCGGGTATCGCCGGGTATCCACGGGTAGCCGTTTTGTAGCCGCCGGGTAGCGCGTTGCGTTACAATTGCGTAATACTACGGGTTCACTACGGCTAAATCGCCCAGTGTGACAGGGGCTTTAGGGTTCCTTCTTTATCCACCTCTGTCTTTGATCTTGCATGCATTTTGTTTCCCGCATCATATTATATGTAGTCTATTATGGATTTTTCCTGCTGGATATATCTATTTACTCTGGTCCATAGTACTTTAGGCTGATAGGTGACATATTTTGTGATTTTGTAATAGTTTTTGTAGTATTCCAATTCTACATTTTTGTTGTTTGGTGTTCCCTATATCCACCTTTAATTTTGCATTGAAGTCACCTGCTATTAATACATTTCCTTCTGTCTTGTGCCTATGGATATGGGTTTCGATTTGGCTGTACTGTACATGTTAGCAAATCCACTGATATTTTGCAGGATTAAAGTATTTGGTTAAATAACATCACTGGTCAAAAAATTAGACTTCTAGTCCTAATGATTGCCATGGAAACAGGGTTTATTATATTTGCCCTGTAGCTCCTGTAGCTCCAAAAATGCCCAAAAATACTCAAAAAAATTGAAGAAATTGAAGGCTCTTTTATGAGTACATCAATAGATGCCAGGGTAAAAAAAACCAGCCATGTTTTTTCATATAAATAGTCCTCTTTAAATGTAACATGTCGCCTGGGTGCATATTATCTCAAGTTAGATGTGCATGAAGCAGACACTGTGTACAGTATGTGTAGGTCAGAAAATTAGAGTAATTTTCAAAGCCAAATGTTTCTACTGGAGAAGCTTACCAGAACAAATAACTGCATTTGCCAGTTGCACCGAACCTTGATCAACATATTTCAATGATAAAATCATGGTGCTCTCATAAATTAATTTGCTAGGAATCATTAGCAATACAGAGTTTTTTTTGTTTTTGAGTCAAAATTCAATCTCTCATAAAAATTTGCAGGACCTTTGAACACGTTTAATTAAATAATATCACTCTATTAGCTTCCATAATCACACCTACATTGATAAATGCTATTCTTTCTTCAAACATAAGTTATGTCATAAAAGTCACAGAGACACCACTCATGAATATTCCTCAATAACTTTGAAGGACAATAAATGTGAAATAATTATTTGCACAAGAATGGATGTTGCTCATTGCGTACTTATCCTAGAAATTAGCCAAATATACCAAACGAAAGCTAAAAGTCTGTACTATATAAATGTCTCATTGGTATTGATGATACACTGTATTTTATACACAAAAGTAGTAAAAGTAATGACTGACACTATTTTGTGAACCACCAAAATTTTCTCAACATGACTACATTTCTTAGTATACAGTAGTTCGACTTAGCTATCTTCAAAATTTAAAATTTTGAAAATCGGACAAAAAATGACGAAGTTATGGCGGCTCTCACGACTATGTAGCAATTTTCTAATACTATTATTAGTTGATACATACTTTTTTTTAAATATTTTTTTTTTCAGATGAAAAATATTTTTCATTTGCGTTACTTCTACATAATTTAATTTAGGATAAGTTTTTTTTATATATTTTCTTAATTTTGTTTTTCTGATTCATTTTTTTTATGTTTTTCTGATGAAAAATATATTTTTGCTACATCATTTTTTTAGGATTTGTGTTTTGATGCATGATTTTTCTTTTTTTTTTGCGTTTTGCAAAATAAAATTTTTCATTTGCGTTGTTTTGGCTACATATTTTTTTTCCAGTTGGTGTTTTTTGCTACATAATTTTCATTCTTGGTTCTAGAAAGAGCTAAATAAATGCAAAAAGATTACCGCTAGGTGGCGTGAGCTGGGGGATTAACTAAAAGGTGGGACGATTTGACAGGACATGGTACAAGAATAAGGCATAATATTATGTACAGACACAATATTTATTACTTTGTCAAGATATGTCAGCTCCCGCTGGAAGGGGCCCATAGTTCTGGGATGAAATCAAAGAAAGGGAGCTTTGACAATGAAGAAGACATCAATGGTAATTGTATGGTCCTGCCCTTTAGTCTGTCCACATCCCACTCTGTTGTAGGAAAAACTTATATAGCCCAAAAAAAAAACACAAATTGGCAACAAAAAAAAGGTATGCAGCAAAAAACAGAAACTGAAAAAAAACAAAAAACACAAGTTAGAAATATTAAGCGTGAAAGAAGGCAAATTAAAAAAATGATGTAGCAATAAACACAAATAACAAATATTATGTAACAAAAAACGCAAATGGAAAATATAAAGTTGTATGTGGCACTAATAATTTGTTGCTTTTAAACCATTTTGTAAAGTGCAGCCCCTGGCAACCACTTATTATATGTCAGTTAGAATTATATGACAGGTGCATTATTGTACACTCCTCGTTACACTTGCCCTAGGCAAAGGATGTACATGCATGTCAGTTAGAATTGTATGTCAGGTGCAGTGATTGTACACTCCTCGTTACACTTGCCTTAAGCAAAGGATGTACACACAGGTCAGGCACAATTATGTTAGGTACATTGATTGTATGTTAGGTACATTGATTGCCTAAAGCAAGGTTGTACAGGCAGGTCAGATTGTGTTATACTCTTCATTACACTTGCCTTAAGCAAATATCTGTCCGATTGAATATGTATTAGGTACAAGTTATTATATGTACACTTCATTACACTTGCCTTAAGCAAATACCTGTCAGATTGAATGGATGTATTAGGTACAAGTTATTATATGTACACATCATTACACTTGCCCTCTGCTCATGTGTGACTCTATGCAGTAGTAGTGTGTGCTCATCACTACATTTTTAGCTAGTCACTGCTCTACTCACATGTGCCAATAGTTGCTTGTTAATTATGCTTAGTCTTAGCTAGTTTAGCCTGCTGCAAGGAATGTTGATTATGTTATTAATATTGATTATATTATTAGTATTGATTACATAATTAATTGATTGATTGAGTCATTAATTGATTGATTGTTTGTGTCCAATTGTCAATTGATAGGTTGTATTATTCCTTTTGCTTTCATATTGATTTATTGTCAGGGTTATGTGAGTGCATTGCCCTGTTAAGATGCCTCACTGTTGAGTCCTAAATTGTGGGAGGAGCTTACTAATTTTCCCTCCAAAACTTTCCCTCCAAAACTGCTGACCAAGCCAAAGTTGACACTCAGTACAATAGCCCATTGTGACTTGAGCTATAAATAGCCTCAGCACAATGCAGAGCACTGCAGGGGGTCCACTTTTGCTCCATTGTCTCAGCTTCACTAATCCCTGCCAGAATTGGCAGAAAGATGCTGGTAGCAACCCTGTTTGGGGGAGGTATCACCCCATGGAATGTGGAGTTTACTGTATTGTGATTGGTTGATAATTCCCTCTCAGCCCTGCTGGGGGGAAACTGCATGAATTGTACCTTTAATACATATACCCTGTGCACAATAAAAATATCAGTTTCATCTTGCCAGCTGAGGAAGCAAAACCACTCTTGTGTTATTGCTTGTACACTTTGGACTCTGAATATTTTGTGCTTACTGCACTTTGGACTCTGCCCACTTTGGAACTGGAAGAACTTGACTTGCTTCAAGCTGAGATGAGACTCAGTTGAAAGTCTGCATTTTCAAGTCACTCTGACTTTATGCTGTTTACTTGGAGATGAGCAGCTTGGACTTGGAAATGTCATTATATTGGAGTCTTTAATGACATGGACTTTTACAATTTGTCTAAATGTTCTATGGTAGTTCTAAACTTCAGCTGCAGATTTTTTATATTTTTGTCTTCAACAAATATATTTGTGTCGTCTGCAAACAGCCTAATATAATTGTTTGTTGTGTTGTGGATATCACTGATATATATAAGTAATAACAGGAGCCCAAGGACAGAGCCTTGTGGAACCCCATTTGCATTTGTCTTAATATTTTAGGTTTTGTTTCATTTAATTATATATATATAATTTTTATTGATGGATGATAACTCAGATAACTTTTAAATAGTCTATTGCTGGCTCCTCTGATACTATAATGCTCAAATTCATGAAGAAGTATCGAATAATTTACTATAATAATGCTGAAGGACACAGCAGTTTCAGAAAAGAAGAGAAGAAGAAATCATTATAAAAATGCGAAAAACAAGATGTTCTATGAATAAAAGCTCAATCATTGAAATCATCAGTAAAATAAAGAAACATTTAGAGATTCATGGATAATTTTAAAGAAAGGGATTCACCCGGTTGAAACATAATAATTCTAATCCCCCATAAATAACAATTTGACGTGGTTTAAACATAAACAGTTCACAAAATAAATTAAGCTAGTAATATGAAATATACTTCCATAATTAGAGAAATTCTAGACTCAGCCAAATGTCTTAGCAAAAAAAATAAACCAAGATAAACATTTCTGACGTAGTCAAATATAATGAGAATAGAATAAATTGCATAAAGGTACTATGTAAAAATATACTTACATAATCAAACACTTTGAAACAATGAAAATGTCATGGTTCCTACATCTACAATATGTTGGCACACATGAAGTTTTGCATAACATGAAGTTTAAAATGCCACACACATAGGTTTTTGTTGGACTGGCTTGGCCAACACTACATCCACGCATCGGTATTGAATAGATCTGTGATAATAGGTAGCGATGAAATGCTAAGTCAGTGAATTTTTGATGACACAGACCGCCAATGAAAAGATGGGGTAGGCTATCAATATTAAAACATCCATCTTGTTTTCCATTTAATATGGAAGTGACTTGATTTCTTTAGACTCTTTTTTTAGACTTGGCAAACAGCAATCAAATTACAATTTGTGTACTTTCGCAATTTCCCTCTCAGAGTGATGTAAACAGTTCGCATGCATTTTTTTTTTTTTGGCCAATTTTATATTGTTTTTTCATTGACTCTTGCCTTTCAAGCATTCAACATGGAACAATTAACTTACGTTGCATCCCAAGTGTTAGCATTTTTTCAGATCAAACAACTCACCTGATGTTAGTTAATCAAACTTTGTTTGTAACCTCTAAACTTTATAAATGCTGAATATGCAACATTTACTTTTAAGTCCTGTCCAGATCCTTGCAAATAAATGCATTATCTTATCTTATCTTATCTTATCTTATCTTGTCTTGTCTTGTCTTGTTATGTCTTTTATTTTCTTCTCTTCTCTTCTCTTCCCTGGTCTTGCCATATCTTATCTTATCTTATCTTATTTCATCTAATTTTATCTTATCTTATGTTATCTTATCTTATGTTATCTTATGTTATCTTGTCATATCTTATATTATCTTATCTTATCTTATCTTATCTTATCTTATCCTGTCTTGTCTTGTCTTGTCTTGTCTTGTATTTTACATTATATTATCTTACAATTATCTATATAGTCTACAAACCTGCACAAAATTTCGCTCACAGTAAACAACACTATAATCAAAATGGCCGGATCTGGTTCTACTTTTATGACATATGTAATATGATAAATGTCAGATGTATATCTCTAGTATAAATAATAAAATATTACACATTTCTATTGACGTCTTGTCACTGACAATAAAACGTGGCATTTACCTACCACATTCTCATGACTATATATCAATTTCCAAGTCAGTATATTATATTTGATTAAAATCATTCTGAAGTGTCTGACTAGAAATTACCTCATTATCAAATCTTGAAAAGAAAAAAATATCAATAAAAGTTGCATGTGTACCATTCCTGTCAGTAATCATTCACTGACCTGACAACGCTGCGTTGTCAGTTGGTTTTTGTACCACCTAAAAAGCTATCCAAACAAAATGCTTCTAAATGATGAATTAAACAACTTAAAATGTCTAGATTGAAATAAATTATGAAATATCACAGGAATCTACTCAATCGGCTTTGTTTATATTTTAGCTAATTATGCATAGGAACGTACTGGAGAGCGTAGCCGATTCGCGATTTCAGAGTCATTTTATAAAAATATAAGATCGGGGTGGTTTCAATTCACACCATTAGCGAACTACAAATAAATTTTTGTACATAAGGAACTTGTAATTTTGAAAATCGGACAAAAATTGAAGGAACTGTTTAATCAAATGTATCACGAAGCGAGGACGCTAATGACGTAAAATTGTGCCTCGTTTTCATGTCATTGGCCATGAAAGACAATGCAAAGTAAACAAAGCGGAAATTTTTTATGGTTTTTATTTCATAGAGAAACTGTGAACCCAGCAAAAGTCAGATGGTAGGTAATCAGTATTAGGAAGAAAATGAATTGAATGCAAGCGATTTTGGCCAATGTCATTTTGACAGACAGTGCACCTTTAGAAATAAAATATTGATTGCATTATTATAAGCACATTCACTGCATTGGTGGGGTAATTCACTTGTCCTAGCAAAGACACCTAGTAAAAATTACATTCAATTTAAATCAACAACCATGAAATGTATCTAATAAAACGTGCCTTGGTCCTTTATAGAACTCCTTTTACTTATTATGCAAAAATAGTTATGAAATGCAGTGCGTATTAAAAAATGCCAATTTACTAATTATGGAGCTTTAATAATGAAATAATAACAATTTTTTCATATATACTATAGTAATGCATTGCCAATGAATCAATTAAAAATGCTGTAGGTCTATATGATCAGAATATCTATATGTGTTTAGAATAATGTACTTATTTTCATGTTATTATGATAAAATGTCTATGTATAGATTTTTTTTTTATTACTTTCTTTTTTGGACATTCAGTCGCATAGTGAGAATATAACCTACACAATGGACCATGATCAACATCAACACTGTGGATATTATCTTTCCAATGTATAGATTTTTGCATTAATCCTCCCTTCCCAATATTCCCTGTCACCATCATGGCGCCAGACTGCTTTGTCAACTGCAGAAAATGCACTAGAAAAATTGCAGGAAATTTTGTGTTATTTTGAAAAGGTGTCATTATAAGTTAGAAAGTCAAGGTGCAATTTACGAGTATTGATTTTATTTTTGCCATTTTGCTCAATTCATTGTTTGAAAACAGTATACAAATCTCAAAATAAAAATATCTTTTTTTGTGTGAAATTGCTGCATGGTATTGATATCTTTTTGACTGACCTTTACAACACGACAGCCGCTAGACACCAGTCTTATCATCTTATCATTATGTCTGCCTGTTGTGTACATATAATCTGACTAAACCTCAGACCCAGTAGCTTTAAGACCTTGGATTGAGAACTTAGACCTTTCATTTATTATCTAAAATGGTAAAGTTTAACATATTTCGGACTAGGAACATATTTATGTGATATTGAATTATAAAATATGACATCAACAGATGGACCAACCTTAGATATCGCTGGCTATTTCAATATTTTTGTTCTTCCTACAACAGTATACCTTAAAATCGTCCAATTTTTGAGAAAAAGGTATAACATTGTGAGTCAAAAAGATTTAATTGCGACTTTGACCAGTTTTCTTAAACATGTATTGAATTAATGCTATGCATATGCTGTTGTTGTTTTTTCTCTCAAGTATCATTTTTGACTGTTCTTTTACAATCTTGTTTTTTTACCGGGCAGTCTATGTAAGTGCTAGAAAACAAATAAATAGATAACTTTCATCTTGTTAATGTGACAAACTGCAATTAAAATGTGCAAATAATCAATTATAGATAACATTTTAACAACTTTCTCCTACAATTAAACCTGAGTCTTGGCATTGGGTCAAAAAGTACCCACTTTGTCCATTTAATATTTAATAGATTTTATTGATGTGTTATGTGAGATCTGTGGCCAGAAAGTACCACAATCACAATAACAAAGAGACTGCAATAAAAAAATCTAAGATAATTATTTGGTTTCAATAGGTGGACTAGGAAATTGCTTCATTACTAATAGGCCTGCATTGTCTTATACTGTCTTGTCTCTATGCTATGGGTTTTAAGGCTTAGTCAGCTTCTATGACCAGCTGCAGGCAGATGACATGATAGGCTGATTGGAGTCCACACCATTCAACACCCATTTACCAATTGGTAGTGTCTTTCACTCGCCTCAGCATAGACACCGAGTACAAGGCACCTCCAATTTTTAAAGAGTGCCTGGACCAGCATACAACAGTATCTTTGAGGAGCTGGCCTTAGTGATCGCAGCTTTTTCAAACCTCATATTTAAACACATGTTCATCACCCTTTGGAATCTAACAATGATATGTATGTGCATGGTTACATGTAACAAAAATTAACATAGAAAGAGGAGACAATTGTTGACAAGAAATGAAATCAATGACATTTTCAATGAATGAAAACATTTTGCAAGTGTTCGACGACGTCAGTGTGCCGCCATTTTAATGGCAATTTATTTTTCTTCACGTAATCTGTTTTCTTCTTTTTTTTTAGGGTCAGTTTTAGTCACACGTAAAAATTGTAACATGCATATATCTTTTGCATGTTACTATTTCAAGACTTAAACTCCAATATAATCAAAATGGCCTGATCCGGTTCTACTTTATGACATACGTAATATGATAAATGTCAGATGTATATCTCTAGTATAAATAATAAAATATTACACATTTCTATTGACGTCTTATCACTGACAATAAAACGTGGCATTTACCTACCACATTCTCATGACTATATATCTATATCCAAGTCAGTATATTATTGATTAAAAACATTCTAAAATGTTTGACACAAAATTACCTCGATATCAAATCTTGAAAAGAAAAAAATATCAATAAAAGTTGCATGTGTACCATTCGTGTCAGTAATTATTCACTAAACTGAAAATGTGAAATATCTACTTGTTGAACATTAGAAATGAAATATTGATGGCATTACTATGAGTTTATAAAAAGACAAGAACAAGAAGTAGGATACTTTAATCAATCAGGTTTTTGTTATATCCTTCCCTTGCATTATCCCAGCCAAAAACTTGTAACCTGGCACATTCACTACATTGGTAGGGTAATTTACTTGTCCTGGCAAAGTAACTGAGTGATAGGAACCTCCAATTTATATTAACAACCATGAAATATAACTAATTATACGTGCCTTGGTCGGTTATAGAACTACTTTGACTTATTATGCAAAAATTGTTATGAAATGCAGTGCTTATTAAAAAATGACAACCAATTCTGGACCTTTAATAATAAAATAATAACAATTGTTTCATATCATAATATATCAATGTATTGTCAAAGAATCAATTAAAAAGGCTCTTGGCCTACATAATCAAAATATATATATTTGTTTAGAATAATGTACTTATTTTCAAGTTATTATGATTAAAAAGGTTTTGAATCTTGAATTTTACAGGTCGATGTATATAATTTTATTTTTATTACTTTCTTATATGGGCATTCAGTGGCAGAGTAAGACTATAAACTACACAATGGACCATGAGCAACATCAACACTGTAGATATTATCTTTCCAATGTATAGATTTTTGCTTTCCCCCCCCCCCTCTCCAATATAAATGTTTGTAGAGAAGAAGAACAAAAAGAACAGAAATCATTATAAACAAATTTGCAAAACAAGATGTTCCATGAATAAAGAGCTCAATCATTGAATCCATCAGTAAATAGAGATTCATGAATAATAAAGAAGGGATAAACCTGACTAAAACTTAATTATAATCCCCAATAAATAAATATTTTACTTAATTTGAAAATAAACAGTTCCTAAAATCAATCAAGCTAACATCACAAAATATACTTACATAATTAGAAAAGGTCTAGACAGCCAAATGTCTAAAACAAAATATAAAATAAACATTTCCGATGTAGTCAAATAATTTAATGAGAATGTAATAAATTGTATAAAGATACAATGTAAAAATATACTTACATAATCAAACAGCAAACAATGAAAATGTCATGGTTCCTACATCTATATCATGTTTGCACACATGAATTGTTTCATCACGAGTGAAGTGAAAAATGCCACACGCATAGGTTTTGTGTGGGACTGGCTTGCCCAATACTACATCCACGCATCAATATTAAATAGATCTGTGATACACATAGGTAGAGGTGAAATGCTAAGGCAATCAATTCTTGATGACACAGACCGCCAATAAACAGTCCAGAAATAAGTGAGGAAAAAAAAAGATAAAATAAAAATGTTAGTTGAAATGGTCATATGACGTAGGCTATCAATATTCAAACGAATGTTGTTTTTTTTAATGTGACTTACTGCAATTAAAATTTACCAAAACTCACTTATTGATAAAATTTTAAGAACTTTCGTCTGTATTTAAACGGAGTCCTGGCATTCGGGCAAAAAGTGCATTTTGTCCATTTAATATTCAATCAATTTTATTGATATGCTATGTGAGATGGCCAGAAAGGGCAATAATTGCAATGGGACAAAAAACGCAATAAAAAAAAGTCATAGATTTTCTATTTTTCTTTTTACGTGACAACATGAGCCCATGACAACAGTTTTTAGAATCATCCTAGGTGACCGACAGATGTAGAAATTGTAACATGTTCCTATGTGTTGTATGAAAGAAATACAGCCCCTGTACGCATAGATGTTATTTTTAGGATTTGATTATTATTCATGTTCAATTAGTGAGATTATCTTGAGATTGATTAATTAAACTATTTTTATACACTTTCTACTTATATTTATTTATTTCATTGCAGACCTACAAACGTATGGCACAGAATAAAACACACATAGCAATTTCTAATGTACGACATCAGACAGCAGGTTATATTTGGAAGTCTTATCAGCCAGGGTGGTTTGAAATTATATTAATTGAATTTTGCTGTAATTCATGTATACTACATGTCAATAATGATTGAATAAACAATTCTAATCTAAAAGGCCCTGGTGTGTATATTATTAAATTGAAAATAATTACACTGATATTCTACCGTGTTGGTACATTAAAAAATGAGCACTTAATAATTATTTCATATTTTTTGCCAAATAGAAGGCAATTTCCCATGTTTATGGAACGTGTTAACTTATTGATTCACTTTTGCTCTGACTGTGGTCATGCAACAGAAAATTACAGCCAAATTATTTGTGATTACCATCCCCACAAATCGATCTTCACACACTCAGCTGTGATGTTCTTCGCGCCATTTTGCATGCGCTGGTGCAGGACTAAATATCATAAGACCTAACCCTCAGTGCACCTGGTGGAATGTGTAAGAATTAGTAGACTGCTACCTGGAGCCCAAATGATATAGCGTGATGGGTGGTAGATATTAATGGGTTAGGCCTAGACATTTGTAATCTGATCTCAATTAGCAACAGTCTTGACACAAGATAGGCTCAGTTAGGTGATGCTTTATTGGACGTGACACTTGTGACATCTATGGGCCTGATGTGTGGTCAATATTTATGACAGTAGTTCAATTAACAGAGATCTGGATAGGAGATAGTCCTAGATAGGTGATGCTATATAGACATGATGATGAGAGGTCAATATTTATGGTATGATTTCAATTAACAAGGGTCTAGATAGGTGATAGGATTATAACGTTTTGAAAGCAGACATATCCCAGTGAAGAATTTGAACTCACAATGAGCTCACAGAAACTCACACAGAGGGCACACTGTGAGATCACTGTAAGCTAAAAGTGTAACCTGACAGTGGTCACACATTGAGATCACAGATTTGAGGTCACAGTGTAAGACTTCTGTGAGCTAACTGTGATCTGATCATGTAATTCATATCTATTTGTGAATTTGAATTACATTGTAATGTGTGACTTGATAAATGGCTTCACTATCCAAGCTTAGTCTCTTTGTTTAATTGTACCAAGACGAAACGGTCTAGATGGATAGATAGATAGATTTAATAGATAGGGAATCAAGGAAAATATGAATTTATCAGAGTTTCCCCCTAATATGACAATTGTATTAAATTTATGGCCATGAGACCCAACAAAGGCAAAACTACACTGTGTTAGACATATTCTTCAAATGTAATATTTTAAGATTCAATTTTAAGATCTTCACTTTGCAGTTTGTAATGAATTGTCAAAACGATAGGGTTTTTGCAGCTGATGCTGAAGATCTTCCTGAAGCCAGCAGTATTCAATTTCCTTGCCAGAAGCCTGCTTGTATGGGCTGCAGTTGCATCGGATGGGACCAAGTCTCCTTTGGTTTTTATTGAAGGGGACGTAAAGGTGAATAGCCAAGTTTATCTGCTTGAAGAAAAGGTTTCACCTTGGGTCACTGAAGCCTTTAGAGAGAAAGATGTATTCACCCTAGATGGTACACCTACCTGCTCACACATCCAATGTCACCCAGGCATGGTGCAAGGAACATTTCAGTGGCTTCTGGGGCAAGAACATGTGGCTTCCTTCCAGCCCAGACATCAATCTAATGGACTTTGCCATCTGGTTCATTTTGGAGAGTGAAGTTTCAAAGATCTACAGCAGTGTTGCAGCTCTGAAGCAAGCTCTGGTCCAATTTTGATGAAGAAACAGTGCAACACTCATGCGAGTCAGTCACCTAAAGTCTAAAGGTCATAATCAAAGCAAAATATGGTCATATTGAATAATGACTGATTGTAGGGACTCAGTATGAACATAGAACTATATCATATACTTTGTCATATAAACGTATAGTCTTTTTGTTGAATAAAGTGAAAAAAGTGATGAGTAAATATTTATGGTGTGCTCTGTTAAGTCTTGTAAAGGATACTGGGACAAGCCAGTACTACCCCAACAACATTAATAATCTAATCATTCAACCTCTGTATGAGCAACACAGCCAGACTTCATTTCCATGGACGAAATTCCCAAGCTCATTCAGTCTGCATACATTCTCTGGCCTGCACTCTGCCCTGACTTTAATTCCATAAGAAATATATTGGATCAAATGGTTGTCATTCTGAAGGTCATCGAGTGCACTGAGACACCAAATCATTCTGAAAATAGTCCATTGATCAGCATGAGACTTCATTATATGTGTGTGTGATCAGGGTTTAAGTGCTGTATTTCTGCACCTGATGGGCTAATTAGGACAGGCAGAGACCATGGCAATGAGACGAAGGAGGAAACAGCCATCCAACTTAGGCTCGACCGGGAATCAAACCCGGGACCCAGCGGTTGGAAGCTAAGAACGCTACCTCTGAGCTAGGCCCCCGCCCGAGACATCATTATAAAGCTTCGTTTGATGCTCCAGGACAAAAGTGGGGCAGCCACTATTATCACTTAGTTTTGTATTGATAATTATTTTCAGCAAAATGTATTACTGTTGGAAGTTTTTTAAAGCTTTCAAGTTATAGTGTATTTATTCTTTCAATTTTTGACGTTTTCCTGAAATGCTACCTGAAAGTGAAATATCTCTAACTTTTTTGGTAGTGTAGATGGTGCTTTTTGACATTGCGTCATAACTTTTATTTCCCTTGAGAGTGTTGGTCTCTGTCTAATATAGAGGGACAAATGTGTGGGCCATTGCAACCTTATACCACTTCTTTTTGTTTTTGTCTGTCAGTCTATCACCCTTATGGACCACATCTATTGATACAAGGCTCGAGGAACTACAGGCAATAAACCTTTGGGGAAAACCTTCAATGAGTTCAAAGATGGTTCATTTTGACTTTTTTGTATCAAAGGGGTCAAAATCCTCCAGAACTCCTTTCTCAACCCACCAGCCAAACATGTGTACAATGAGCTCTTAGGTGTAAATGTTGTGCAAACGTTTGGCCATGGCTGTAGATATGAGAGCTATATCATTTCCTGTAAAGTTCATGAGCAGCCAGCAGGTTCCTAGCCAGCCTGATCAACCCAGCTGGTGCACTCTTTCGAAGTTTTTGTGAAAGAGATGACTAACATGACGAAGAAGCAAGGGTAACTAAAACCGAAGGTGTAGCTTTTTGTGATGATTTTGTTTTGTCATGGTATAAACAGTTCAATGGCTGATCAACATTGTTCATATAAGATCGTTTGTGGTAGAACTTGCTGCCATTTCACTAACACCATTACCTGGTTACTAGCATCTACTCAGGTGCAACCCACTGGCGGATCCAGGGGGGGGGGGACATAGGGGCCATGCCCCCCTCCCATACTAGCTAATTCTGTATGTGGCCTATGAAATTTGGAGAGTGACCCCTTAAGAATCATGTTTTTGCCCCCACCCCCCTTGTAGAGGCCGCACTAGATCCACTAGTGGTGCAACCACTTATGTCAATTAGAGCAAACAAGACGTCTTTAATATTCTCTATAAGTAATTCAAAACAACTACACATTTTTGCAATGAATGGAGAACAGAATACAGTTATCTCTCTCAAAAGAAATAAAAATAAAAATAAAAGTCCCAGTGCCAACACAATCAATCCACCAAGGAAGCCTCCAACTATTTTGCTTGAAAAATAATGAAATATTAATGATGTGTAAATTGCTGAATGTTCATACCTTTACAATTTTCAACAACCCATCTGGTGTTAATTGAGCCCAATCGATCACTAATCTTCATTTCAACTTAACCAACTAAAATTTAAACAATCTAAATAATAATATTTATGAGTTTTAAATTAAAATTTCTGCCATTTTACATGAATCATTATTTTAATTAAATGTTGATGGACAATTTCTTTCAGTTAATTTCTTTTCATTGCAGTTAATGCCCTAAGATTTATTGCTTAAGGAATAAGTAGGAATCAGTAATTCAATAAATTCATCAATCAAACAAAACTAATTAGTCCATTAATCCATTAAGCACTGATTGATCAGTCATTTGTTAAAGAAACAACATAACAGTCGACTCATCAGCCAGTCACATTTTGTATGTCTCATATCCCAATCATGTGGGTTGTCCTTCAAAACCAATATAATTGGAGATATTTGGATCATATCCAAAAAGCTCAAAGTCTTTCTTGTAAACATTCACAATTTCATTGATTATCCCAATTGGAATATTTGAATAATATCTGTTAAAAATGGATTTTTGCGTATAGGTGAATGCACCATTTTCTGGAGACGGCAAAGTTATGTTAATGTTTAAGTGATTCAAGACATATTGAGAATCCTCGTGTAATGTCTCGTACTTTCCGATGAAATCAAAATCAACCGCACAAGGATCACAGTTCTTCCAAAGTTCAATCCAGTGTGGATCGAGTGTAGCATTTCTTTTGTGATTCCAGATGATGTATTTCAAAAATTCAACAAATTTCACATCTGACCCAGTCTGCAGTGATTTGATATTTGGTAGAGCGCGATACTTCAAAATGATTCGACGGCCTACTCTGGAAAAAAATATATAAATTAAGATATTGATTATTTTTATTTTTTTACTGTTTTTCATTATTTGTGGGTCTAGTTTTAATATGCAGTACTCCAATAATTGACTGTTCTATTCCATAGAATATCACATTCTCTCTCCTTGACTACCTGTTGCAACCATACTTTCGTTGTAAATGTTTGTTTGTGTTACTTTGTGTGTGTTACTTTGTGTGTGTTACTTAAATTATATCACAATTTACAAACACTCCCTACCAGTGTCGTAGAGAGTGTCCCTGTAGTTGCATGCCCTCCAGTGGAAAAACAATACAGTTAGTTTCATTAAAAACATGAGGCATCAAATTGAACCTAGACAAAGTGAGACAACTTCTGTTATACAATGCTACCTGCCACTAAACGGAACTTTCTGGCTATATCTCAAGCAGGATCTAAAAGTACATATTTAGATACATTTCTTATATTTACCAAGGTTTATATTTTTTCAGTGGTGGTAGGTGGAAGCCTGCTATTTGCTAGGAGTAGAAAGAAGTAGCTGGCTTTAGCCAGTTATAGCTACAGCCAGGAATAGGTGGCTACAGCTGTCTAGAGTTAACCGTATTTATGAAACTAATTTTAGATGCATTAGATGACAGTTATTTAGTGACCCTGGAGCTTCCTGGGTGAATCAAAGAAATATCAGCCCTGCATATTTTACTCAAAAGTCTTCTTTTACACAGATCACTGTTGTGGTGAAGTGTTGTCAATCACAAATGCGTATTAATAAAATTTTTACCATATTGAACACATACTTGCGTTGGAATATCCGTCTCACTGGATCGTATCGTTCAAACTTGTCACGAAAAGCCGACAAGATTCTGTAGAATGGATCCCTCACAAAGAAGAGCTTGTAATAATTTTTCAACATTTCTGCTCTAATCTTGGCATCTCTAATTGTACCCAATGGATAAATGCCAAATCGCTCAATGACTCCGGGTACATGGACATATCGCGAAGGATTATTCTTTACCCTATAAGCTTTTCTGTAGGGGTCAACCACCTTTGAAGTTGCATTATCTGGAAAAAAAATGTGTCTCTTGTGTTAAATGTCCGTGGTTTAGAAATAGATTCTGAGCAATTTCTCTCAGAATCCACTAGGAGTCGACAGGTGCATATTTGTGCTATATGCTCCATCTGCTGGTAATGTTAAATTTTGAATAAAGACATTCAGCACTTTGTGGTAGGAATCCTCTAACAACCCTCACAATATCAAAAATATCAGTATCTGCTAAAACAGTTATGTGTGATCATCAGGCATTGCTTAATACCAACCAATCAGATCATATGTTAGAGTTCACTAGCCAATCAGTGTTAGAGATCAACAACCAATCAGTTAATTGCCTAAAATACTCAAAGTTTATTTTGTGATGGCACGCACCATATCAAATTTCATTTTCATTAGTGAGGGCACGATTCGCTGATTTTGATCGATTATCATCGACAAAACAAAGTATATGCCGATAAACGATGCTACTGTTGAAAATTCGAGCAGCACTAGTGATAGTCTGTGCTTCCACCTATGAGAAAAGCGAAGTCATTAAAGTTTGAACATTGAGGAGTTAATGTTCTTTTTTGCATTTGTTCTGAGTCCATGGAAAAATAAAATCGCATCATACAGCTTACCGCTTTATTGATGTCAGTTTTGAGACCGATTTGCCATCACCAATTTTCATCATCTCTAGTGAAATTATTGCTGCTATCCAGATAACACTTAGAAAATATTCACAATTTTTGTTTCCTACCTGATGTCTCCACGAGGGCTGCTTTCCAACTGGTACTTGCTACTTTAGCTGCTGTGCAGAAGATGAATTTTCTATGATCATCCACCAGGAGGCGTGAGAGTGTAAGTTTTGACACTTGCTCCCTCTGCTGGCAATGTTTTTTAATGGCTTCTTTTCTTCCTATTTGACGAAAGAGTACTTCTGGTGTGATGTTTTTGGTTTTCAAAAGGTCATCTGAACCATTGAACACTTTTGGGCTGTATTTCAATGGATGAAAATTTCCTGGATCAAGAATTTTTCAGTTGTCAAAATGCAATAATATTAACTGTTGTTACCATTTTTTGGTGTCAGGTATAAGATATGCATGAGGGTGTGGCTGGTCCCCTTTGTCAGATTCAGCCAAACTTTTTTTTGCATGTGAGGTTATATGTTCATAGTAAAATTGTGAAGTTTCAGGAAATTCTGATAAGGTTTAGGTGTAGCAGTTTTGAAATGAAGTTTATGATGTATTTTAATATAGCGATTACATGAAAAAATCATTAAGTTTGAGTTGTTCTTTAAAATGATTCTGTCAAGAAATAGCAATCCTTACATTGTCATTGGATTAGAAAGTTATTGTGAACAGTACTTATGTATCAATAAGGTACAGTATGAGCCATAAATCAGTTTTTCACCAGTGTACTGGTGTTACTATTTCAGACCAGCCAAATGGCTTTCTTTTTTACTGCCTTAGTTCAAGGTGCTAATTTCAAATGCCAAAAATTACCAAAACTAAGTCCAAAATTAAGTCCATTTACCAATAACTGTTTATTTACCCGATGTATTTTCCCTTGGGAAGCTCTCTACCATCAGATTCAGGCAATAACATCACAACTAGTTGTAGGATATTAAACAAAACCAAATACTGTCAAACAGAAAGACATCTTGTAAGATGTTACTAATTAAATCTTTAATATTTAAAAAAAACTTATTCTATAGATATAGTGTACATAGTACATTCTCACTAGACTGAGTGTACAGAGTCGTGAGGACATTGCATTGCTTGACTGTGCGAGTTGTGGCACTGGCATTAAACATGAATTTGTGATGAAATAAAAGATTATACCTCATTTTAAACCTGTGCCGTGATTAAAGTAACACGTCAGGGGTAATCTTGCCGTATAGAGACAACTTGTCATTTCTTTTATCCTTCATACTAGTGCATGGTTAACGTTATTTCAGAAATTATCTTTCTTATGGGAACTAAATTTACACTGGCTAACGCAGCGCACGACTGTTTACACGCGGTCTACATTCTCACATATTACCTCAAATATTAATGCCATATGAATTGCAAGCCCGTCAACTTTTCACCTGGTTGACAAAATCATAGAGGCAGTTATTGATGTTGCAAAATACCAGAATGCTAACCCCACCTTCTAATTTCTAAAGTTAGGTCGACTATAAGCTACAATTTGTCTGATGATAACACTACGCTTTCTCATGTTTTCATCGGCTGTATCCAGGTGTTTCGATTGATTGTAACCTAGAGCTATCACGAAAGAGAAGATGCTCAGTGCAAGTTGTTCGGCTGCACCCTGTACCTCAGCTCAGTATCATTTTTGACCTGATGTCGGGTGGTGGTGGTGATTGATTAGGGCTTTAGATCTTGTTTTTCTGCATCTGATGGGCTAATTCGGACAGGTAGGAACCATGGCAATGAGATGAAGGATGAAACAGCCATCCAACATAGGCTCAACCGGGAATTGAACCCGGGACCCAGTGGTTGGAAGCCCAGCGCGCTACCACTGAGCTAGGCCCCCCCACCTTACCTGATGTCGGGTGTACTGCCCCCAACTTTGGACGGATTTGGAACCCAGATAGCATTCCAAATCAGGCCAGTGTCATTTCTATATCGACAGCCATCAGTACAACATCATTTCAACATTGCCGACATCGCGCCGACGTTGATGCGATTTGGAATGCTATCTGGGAATGTCATTATGAGGTTTATCTGTCATAAACGTAATTTCACTGTTGCTTGTGTTTTGTTTCACAATTGTTTTCATGTCTATAAAATCACAGTACTTTTAGATTTTTAAAAACAAGAACAATAAAACCAAACAACAAAAAGCTAAACTTACCTCTTTGAACAACAACGTAAAATACTAAGATAGCACCAAATATTATGATAACTAATATTTCTTTCCTGTTTGACATGTTTATGTGCTTAGGAGTTCATAAAATGAGCCATACAGGTGTCTAGAATTACAATCAATAAAAATCCCCATGTTGTGGCCGTTACTATATGCTTTCAAATACTATTACTAAATGTGTCTACACTGCAATGAATACCAACATTTTGGAATCATTCTTTAAACTAAATCATTTTACCATTGTAGATCGTCAATTTTAATCACTTTACTCAGGTGCATCACAATGGATTTAATTGGCTTAATTCTTAAAAGCATAATATGTAAACAAAAATATCAATGTAAATGTATTTCTTATATTCTGTTACACCGCTCAGGCAGTCTCAACAGACTTTACAATTACAGCCTTGGCAGGCCTGTTTACTCAAGAACCTTTCTCAACTCCTCAGGGCTATAACCAGCGCAGACAGGCTAGGCACTCTCAATCGCCATCTCTGCATATAGTCAATTTACCCATTTGCACCTGGGTGGGGTGAAAAAATGTCCAGCACCTTGTCCAGCACCTTGTCCACTATTAGGCCATGGCTCCCACTAATTCATCAAGGGTCAAATAAGCATCCTAAATGTAACAAGAAAAACTCTCTTTAAAAAAGGGACCCATATCGGAATAAGTTAACATAGTCTAGACATATGAAAAAAAAATGTATTGAACTATTTTGTACAGACTAAAGGGAAGTTGCGGGTAACAGATACTGACATGGTATCATGTCAAAATATTACAATCAATTAGTATAGCTCATATAGATTTATGTCTTTGTCTTTATTGCCGAACATGCTATAAAATGTACTTTTCCATAGATCCTCGCTAATCTTGTCTAGCTACCCACAACTGTCTGCAAATCGACCACTTGCACTATCTATAGTATTTAGTAATTATAAACAGAGACCTTTGCTTGTTAGTCATACTATAAAGAAAAAAAATATATATATATATATATATTTCAAACTTTCAAGCTATTAAGTTAAATAGAATTTTGTATAGTTTTTTTGTTTTTCATATACTTAAATAATTTTAGTATTCTGTAATTTGCAGCCAAAAAAACAAGAGTCTTTCAGAAAAATGTGACATGTTTTGCAAATCAAATAGAATAATTCAGAACAGAATTTAAAAAAATATAATCATGTTTCATTTTTTCACATTAACATACATAATTGACAGGTTCAGTGAGTGTAACATTTTTGAACTGCATATCTGATGTTTAAAACAGTTTGAGAAATAATTTCATTTCAACATTGGCCTATTTGTGTATTACTCGAAATTAATTACAGTGTATATTTTCAAATGCAATCAGCTATCAAAAACATAAAGAGCAATTGACAAATCCAATTTGTGTAATTACACTGTTTCACTTAAGAAAGAGTGAGAACAGTGAGTGTTTGGCCAGTTTCATTCATTTTATAGGTCAGAGTGTGGGTGGGTCAATCAAATGACCAATCATGGCCAGATGCCTGCAATGAAGTGACCACTGCCACGCTGACATACAACAGCAGCATCACAAGCACAAATTCTTGATGGATTTTTGTTAACAGCCAAAGCACCATAGTTGCCATTCAAATCACATCAATTTTCATAGGAATGAAATAATGTAAGTAAATATTAAGCTGTTGTTGAGTTGCTAGGCATTTAACATGATGGACCTCAAACAGGTATTTGTTGAAAACCTTCACAAGCTTTCCCTAAGACCAAAATGAACCATGTCAATTTCCAGGAAATCAGACTAACATTGATGAGTCCATTGATGTTTGAGGTGGGAACTGTTAAGATTTAATAAATACCTAGGTACCTAAATAACCAGGCACTTTTGACAAATGGTCCTCAATTCAAAGTTGCTATATTGTGTTCAAGGAATCCGAATGTGCCATAGTTAGGTGATTTAGCAATTTTCAAGGATGTGAAGATCAGTGATCTGGCCACAGCTTAAATGTACACAAACATCAGTGATGTCACTGGCAATCTTCACAAGGCTCAGAAGATTATTTGTAAAACCAATCTTAGTAAGTATCTATTTCTCTATGAGTTCTGCTAATTATAGGATATATTATGGATTAAGATTCTGATAGTTTTGATGAGAAAAAAAAAAGGATTAATCAGACCTAATTCTAAAAAAATATTCTTTAAAAACAAAAGCTAATGGTAGCCTAAATTTTGGCCAATGAACAAATGATTGTAAGGTAGATCAGGTGACATTTTATTATCAGGGGTGTAAGGTAGGGACAGAACAAATCATTTGTGAGAAAAATAAGACCAATAATTCAGTTTACCTTCTGTTACAATATTATTATTGGATATTTTAAGGTGTTCTCCAAGGCAATCTATTAGATGTTAGATATGTTTCAGGAATGATACCTGGAAAATATTAGATTTATAGAACTATCTGTTACATAATACACAATCCACAACACTGTCTTTCTCCTGACGCTATGGGAGATCATATATATATATATATATATATATATATATATATATGTGTGGAATATAGAACTATACGCCTTAATTTAAAATATAATTCAGTGCCATCAAAAATAGGCAAATGTCACATAAATAAGTGCAAAAAATGATAATTAATTTTTCTCAGGAAAACAGGAGAAATTCATTGATTATTGCAATGCAATTGCTGTGAAATATTAAAGTGTTCTTAATAGTGAGGTAGTTTTCATAAAATATATGTACTCTTGAGGCATATTTCTGTGTCAATAGAACGATTTAATTCAGCACTTCTAGAAATGTCCATTTGCAGGCACAGTTCTCGAAAGATGATTAATAGGAGTACAGAGATTGAGAGATGATTTAGTGGACATAGAGCATCTCTCACTTGTAACAGCAGCAGCAGCAGCAGCAGCAGCAGCAGTAGTGGCAGCAGTGGAAGCAGCTCACCTGAACATCCCAGTAGAACTCCCATATTCTGCTGAGGCACTTCAAAACATAGGATCACCATCAACAGGTATGTCACTATTATCACTCCTATTCTATAATCCTTATCATGATTAAGTATATAATATAATGTATCTACTTAAGCTCATTTTGGACAATGTTATAGACTTAAATATTATAGCTTAAGGACACGTTTTCTGTGAGAATTTAAGACAGTTTGGTGATAAAATAATCACAGAATCAAGGGAGTGGGTTTAACAGGTGCAGACATCGTAAAGATACGTAAGACAAAATATGGATTCATGATATTGGCATAAAATGATAAACACTCAATTAGTATCTTGAAATTCTATATAATTTAGAAAACTATTCCTGTTTAAGTGGTATATAAGTCAAGATACATTTTGCCCATAGATGTACAATTACATTTAGACAACAGGTACTGAGCTTTTTCCAGATACTTTTGTGTTATTCAAGTACATGCAGTTTGGAGTAGTATATATATATATACTATATGCTGATATAGGGAATTCATGAATTGAAATGTACTAGAAAAATCATATTCAAGATACATACTAAGAATAACGGGCAGACCCCATGTAATTGGTATAACCAAAATCTTAAATTAGTAGTTTTCAGAAACTCCTTTCGTTATGATCACTGTCAATCTTTTTTTTAACCTTAATTGATTAAATTTCACTTTTATTAACTGGTTATAAACCATTGTTAAATGTAGTTATATTAAACTGGAAGTTTAATGGTGAGCTGGTCTTCATAATGAGGTCAATGTTTAAGATTGTATAAATGATAGATAGATAGATAAATAAATAAATATATTTATTTTAATTTTAAAGCTTTGAATGTACACATGCCAAATAAAACTTCAAGATGCAAATTAGGGAAAATATATTGAACATAAAATATTAACACAATTCCTACAATGATAAATAAACTTTAATAAACTGAGATTACATTATTAATTTTAAATTGATCATAATTTCTATCTTTTCAGTTAACTGTCATACCATAAGTTAAATTGTATGTATATTAAATAAGTTGAAAAACAAACAATTATTACAAGTATTAAAACTACAAACGCAATATAGCAATTTGTAAGAGAAATTATTCAACAGGTAAACCTAGATTCCCATAATTAATTCGATAATTAAGCCATCAAGTTGTAAATTCAATGAAATCTCAATAGCAATATAAACCAGTTTAAAATTGGGGCATTACAAAATGTTACAAAACAGTGTTGATGAAAGGGAGCTGTTGGAAATTTGATAAGTCTGTGTTTATTTCGTGTAATGGACTTTGGCTGAGCTGGTTTAATTGATTGGTGTAGTGTTACATATTAGGCGGGGGTTTGCCGCAATGCAGTCTATATTTTTTTTTGCATACCAATAAGGTCCTTCTCATGAATACAAGCTTGAACATTTTGTACTTAAATAATTATTTCTTAAGCAAAACTTAAATTTTATTACTAATACAAACTTGAACATTTTGTACTTGAATAATTATTTCTTAAGCAAAACTTAAATTTTATTCCTAAGTATATATTTCAAGCCATAATCAATTCTCTAATTCAAGTTAATAAACTATTCAAGATGATTTGTCAACTGAAAAGATAAGTAAGATACATTGGTAATGATAGAGTCTGATTTTTTGTAAAGATGATAGCATGATATCAGTCAGTAAAATCAGAATTACCTGCAGGAGCTAAAAAGCAGACGACAATTGCCTTCACAGTTCCTTAACTGACTGTATTACCTTAAGATAATCTACACCGTTAAGTGCTAACTTGGTGCAAATGTATAAGTTATATAATTACATGTACCTGAAAAATCACTTCTAGCTACATAATTATGTATATTATTAATCTTTTCGTTCATTATTTCGTAAAAGTGTAAATAGTGATCATTATACTCTAACACGTGACCTTTTCTATTATTCTTTTGCGGGATATAACCAATGAAAATTTTAGTTAACTTCCTCCTGAGTGCAAATTGAATTTGTTTTGCATAATAAAGGCAGTAAAAACAAACTATCAAACAAATAAGTAAGTAGTCGGGAGTTAACTACCTTGTTTTACTTATATAACCAAAACAAAATGTTAGTTAACTCCCTCCTATTTGGGATATAACTAATACATACCATGTGAGCTTAATCACTGAATTAACCTGATTCCCAATTTAACAGATATTTCAATTACTTTTAACACTTCCAGGCGTTATGCAATGTCCACAGTTGAGCACCTGTGTTTTAAGCAATACAGGTGGGGCTAGTCTGTGAGGACAGGTGAAACCCAGCGAGTGTTATTGATAGGAAGGAGTTCAGAGGGAGCAACCAGACAGCCTTAAGTTCTACTAGGTTCCTATTGATCAAAAGACATCACGTGACAGCCTTTGAAAGAGTACACTGATGATGGGCAGGGAAAAAAACATTTATTTCAAGAATTAGGACGGTCATGTTTTCTTGTAACATAACATGGTGCTGCTTGATAAGTTTGTTTACCTGTAAAACCGATAAAGCTTTCAATTTGTTTAACTGCTGCTTGGTGGCTGAGTGGTTAAGGCATGTTAGTAAGCTGGTCATCTCTCCTGAAGGTCCAGGGTCTAAATCCTTCACTGGCCCAGGCACTCTTCATGAGCTACATCTCAGCAAAAACATCACTTATATATTTATAATAAGGATAATTTATATCATTATTGGGTAAAACTATTGGGCGTTGATCGCATGAGACATTAAATTGGAAGTGCCGTGTACTCAGTGTCTGTGCTGAGGCAAGTAGAAACCCCACCCATGGAGTTAATGTGCAATATGGTGTGGACTCCCAGTCTTATCATCTCATCGTTATGCCCTGTTTGGAGTGCATGTTATCTGGGTAACTGGTCTAATTATTGCCTGATATAGTCAGGCCCAAAAGTTTACATGCACCTGAATAGAATACAGTTGACTGCCATGTCTACCTCTTTGCTTATGAATAAATAAACAATCACCCTGGTTTATATTCCAATATTAATTTGAACCAGTTTAGCAACTTTTTTTTCTTTCACTTAGATGTCTTTATTCACGATTAAAATATGACATCTTGCTCGAGTTTACGTAAGCTATTGGACTGTATAACTCTTTTTCCTCCTTCTCCTCCTTCTCCTCCTTCTCCTCCTTCTCCTTCTCCTCCTTCTCCTCCTCCTTTTCTTCCTTCTCCTCCTCCTTCCCATCCTCCTCCTCATCCTCCTCTTCCTCCTCCTTCTCTTCCTCCTCATCCTCCTCATCCTCCTCCACCTCCTCCTCATCCTCCTCATCCTCCTCCTCTTCCTTCTCCTCTTCCTCATCCTCCTCCTCTTCCTTCTCCTGCTCCTCATCCTCCTCTTCCTCCTCCTTCTCTTCCTCCTCATCCTCATCCTCTCCTTTCTCCTCCTCCTCATCCTCCTCCTCCTCCTCTTCCTCCTCCACCTCCACTTCCACCTCCTCATCCTCCTCCTCCTCCTCCTCCTCTTCCTTCTCCTGCTCCTCCATTTCCTCCTCTTCCCCTTCCTCCTCCTCCTCTATCACTCACTGTCCTCTATGGCAAATGAGGCTTGTTTTGATTACTCTTGCTTGATCACCCCATGCACCTGCTCTTCTCCTTGTTGAAGTTGCACAAACTGCCAAAGACACGTGCTGAGTTGCATCTCATTATGTAAACTCGTGTTAAGCACGTGTTAGTCAATCACGTGTGTGACCCTTCTGCATTCAGGTGAATCTTATCTTAATTATTCATTGGCACTAATTGGATTTTCTGAAGAAAAAAAAACTGATATATATAAGTATCTGAATAGAATCTCCACTGGGTGGCTCCCCAAAAGTGACATGTCTGTCTTAGGGGAGTCTCCCAAAGATATCAATTGTGCCTGAATAAATCATCATCATCATCTCAGGGCAAGTCCACTTTCCCCGCACAGCTAGCTGCGTGGCCTTGCCATATATCACTGCCATGCCGTGGTTTTTTTTTCTGTAGCCCAATTAGCTGTAAATACACGCGTGAGAAAGTAGATCAGCCAAGTACCAGCATTCAAAATGCTCAACCGTCACAGCAGGCCACGTTGCTGCGCTAAATATAGATACATTTCGTAATTACTGGCGCTGATTTGGTGTTCCAGATATCTTCACAAGTCAACTGGATATGCACAAAACTGCTAATCAAACTTCAAGCCCATTTCTAGCAAGGCACACTCCGTAGCTATGCGGATGAGTGGGGCATTGCTTTAGGAAGACGAAAAAAGCTAAGCTTAAGAATAATTGTTATGAATATAATGTAGATTTTTTTTATATATCCATTCGATGGACCATTTCAAACATAATTTCAGAGACAGAAACCCCTGGGGGCTTATGAGTCTCCAGAAAATTACACGAACAGAGAACACAGGTTCAATTGCAACACAAAAGGCTTATCAAGCTATAACAATGATGTAAATAAATGTGGTTAATAAAACCACAATGTATGTATCGATGGATAGACAGCTTAGTTTCTACATTAGCCATATGTACGTTTTTTAACACAATGATTGTAGGCCTAAATGGAATAGATGTAATGTCATCATCCGTTGTTTTGGCAATGGTGTTTAAAGCCAATAACAAGATTCCCAATTCTGAAAAAATTAAATGAATAAAAATAAAAGAGAAAGAAAAAAAAAAAAATCTACTCTTCACTATGTAGGCCCTACATAATTGTATAATTGTAGAAAAGAGACAGTGATGAAAAACAAGTGACAAGATTGGAATAAGCTTATACATTTACTGATAACTACAAGCTTATACATTTACTGTGAACTACGTTATTACTTGAAATGTAATTATTATGCAACTAATATTATGAATATTTGGCCCAATTTTGGCATCATACCATTGACCACCACTCTAACAAAAAAGGCATGTTTATGTGACAACATAACGCCATAAGAAGGTTGCTAGGTAACCATTTAATCATTCAATATGAGTGATAAGGGGCGATAAAAGCAGAGTTATCAACTGGTTAGAGCGACCTACTACTTCCAAAACATCGATGTTGATCAATTTAGCTATACCCAGATAGCATTCCAAATCGGGCCAGAGTCGTTCCTATTTCGGCCGCTGTCGATACAACAACGTTTTGACATCGCCGACATTGTGCCGACATTACAACGATTTGGAATGCTATGTGCGTTTGGGTGAATTTGGATTTTAAGAGATTAACTTTTCTACGTAGTCTTCAAATTTAAAAAAAAAATTGTGTAGTAAGAAATGAATTTTTTTTAATGCAATAACATTTCCTCAATTTCTCCTAAAACAACTGAATGCTACTGGTCTGAACCTGATATGGACAGCAACCAAAGGCAGACATAATGAGGAGATTATCAGTCTTTGAGCCCACACCATTTCACACATTCATCCCCCAGTGGGTATTTTTCTTGCCTTAACATACTTGCCTCACCATAGACGCCGAGCACAAAGCACCTCCAATTTAACATCTCATGCAATTGACATCCAGCCGAAATGTAGCTCATGAAGAGTGCCCAGGCTGGTAATATAATTTATTCTTCAATTGCAATATCCATTGAAATACTGAGTGATACGAGCTACGCACGCACCTCATCTGATCCACTATATACATTTTCACTGCAATAATGGCTCTTCAAAATAAATCTTCAATTTGATTGCGAAGTGCCATAGAATAGAAGTGCTATTTATGATGTTAATGACATTGTACCACCACTGGCGTGAAACCAAATAAGCCTAAGTTGGATGGCTGTTTCATCCTTCATCTCATTGCCATGGTCCCTGCCTGCCCTAATTAGCCCAACAGGTGCAAAAATACAGGACGTAAAGCCCTTATCCACCCACCAACCATACACAGGCAATTTAAAAGAAACAGCTATAGGCCCTCCTACATTCTATGCTTGTGTAAACCACATTGATTCAATTTTGCTGACAGTGTGCAGGCTGAAGTGGTTGTATTCTTTGTATACATGGTGCGGCCTAAAAACTTGCACTGGGCTTTGAGGATAGCTCTAGGTTACTCAAATGCTTATGAGGTCTTTTAAAGTTTTGCCACATTTAGTCAGGGGTATAAGCAATTGGTCATGGTGATATTTTTGATCTTGTAATGTCAGACAATATCAGTGACTGAATTATTGAGAGGGTGCATGCTGCTGGCGTGTTCTGAGAGACAGATGTCACAGAAGTCAGATTTCTGTCTGCTTGCATGGTGTCTCTAGTTGAAAAGTTTACAAATTAGACATTTCCCATTTAATACACCTCTGAAGCCACCCAAAATATACTATTTGTAGAGAATCCTCCTTCAGTGTTTTCTATACAGGCATAATTATGTATATTATGGTATTAGAAGGTTGGTATCAGTTTTGACCCAGCAAGGTCATAAAGTTAAAACAGATATATAGTGGTATTCCAGAGGGACTTTTTGAATCTACCACTAATCTGGAAAAAATCACATGATTTTCAGGAAGATGGGCCAATTAATAAGTATAGTGGCCAAGGAGTTCACTTCTTGGTGCTAAGGTTCACCCCCCCCCCCCTGACAGTAGAGGTTTCGCCCACCGACAGTAGAGGTTTCGCCCCCCGACAGTAGAGGTATCGCCCCCCGACAGTAGAGGTTTCGCCCCCCGACAGTAGAGGTTTCGCCCCCCGACAGTAGAGGTTTTGCCCCCCGACAGTAGAGGTTTTGCCCCCCGACAGTTGAACCTTCGCCCCCCAACAGCACCTACTTTTGCCCCACGACACCTTCGCACCACGACAGTGATAGTACCACAAAAGTAATAGGTGTAGGTTTCGCGCCACGAAAGTGAAGGCTGATTCACTTAACAGCAGGTATGCAACTTTGTCGGAGTGGCTAAATTCCTCTTCCTCCTCCTCCTCCCTCCTCCTCATCTCCCCTTCCTCCCCCTCCTTCTCCTTCCCTCTTACTCCTCTCCCCCTCCTCCCTCTCCTCTTCCTCCCCTCCTCCTCCTCCCCTCCCCCTCCTCCCTCTCCTCTTCCTCCCCTCCTCTTCCTCCCCTCCCCCTCCTCCCTCTCCTCTTCCTCCCCTCCTCCTCCTCCCCTCCCCCTCCTCCCTCTCCTCTTCCTCCCCTCCTCTTCCTCCCCTCCTCCTCCTCCCCTCCCCCTCCTCCCTCTCCTCTTCCTCCCCTCCTCTTCCTCCCCTCCTCCTCCTCCCCTCCTCCTCCTTCCCTCTTCCTCCTCTCCCCCTCCTCCCTCTCCTCTTCCTCCCCCTCCTCCTCCTCCTCCTCCTCCTCCCATACAAGAATGCATTATTTGTCACATCACAAGAAACCTTTCGCTAAAGTACATCCAGAGATAATTCTGTGGATCAGCATGAAATCTCTGTATATTCAATATTAACGGTGATTAGTAGCTAAAACAGGCCGTGAGGGGGGCAAATTCGTAACTTTCGTGGCACGAAATTGGCACTATCGTGGTGCGAAAGTCGGGACTGTCGTGGTGCGAAAGTTGGGACTGTCGAGGTGCGAAAGTCGGGACTGTCGTGGTGCGAAAGTTGGGACTGTCGTGGTGCGAAAGTAACTGTCTCCCCACGAAACTACGAGACCGCGAAGTGCACTCCTCGGCCACCATAAATAAGACAGAAAAGACAGAAAATTGATCAGAATCCAAAATGGCACTTTCCACCTCAAAGGTGTCAATGGTCTACCCTTCTTATTAAAAATGATTCTATTTGTCCTATTTTTGGTGGCAAAGGTCAACAAAGGTGACTGTAACACATCTGTATGATCAGTGACATAATCTAGTGCTTGTATAGCAAAGGGCGAGGTGAAAATGACCCGAAGGTGTGATAAGTGTGCATGTGCTATATTTAATATATTAATAAAGATAATGTAGGACTATAATTACTTTTGTGTGTATGACTGCAGCTGCATGTGATGATTATCACTTGAGATAATAACAGAAGAGGTAGCAGTAGCTGCTGGTGCAAGTTTTTATGCCGCACCCTGTATATGAAAAATTAATATTTCTGCATATCTGTGTTTATTTTCAGACTACAGAAATGGTGAAACAACCCATACTACAAACGGACAATGAAATTGAAAGATAGGCACTACGATGACGTCACTAAAGGACAATGACGTCATGAATATGAGGTTGGAATTGATTCTTTCATTCCTTCTGATCAAGGAAATCACAGGTAAAATGATTGTCAACTGAACGGATATAATGAGATGTATATATTTTGATAATATTCATACATGTAGTAATGAACACATATTATCTGTCAATGATTCATGTGTTTTTTTAATCGATGTTTTTTTTTGGTTTTTTTTTCCAGATCAAGCTAAATCAGAGGAAAACTCAAGGTAAGAATCATATTATTTGTTTTTGGCCAATAACTAAAAAAACCTGAAGCCTGACATCTCTGTTATATAATGAAAACAAATAGGAAAGTGGTATTTTTCACATTCTGAGCCCATTCCCATAGCTTTATGATTAATAGTGGCAGAGATATGGCATTTTTAACCAAATATCCTATGACGGCAATGCTGAAAATAAAGAACCCCTGGGAGGTCGCATTGGAGTTTTCAGCCCAAATAGTTTGGCCAAGCCTCCTAAAATATCACAGATATCAAATTTTGAGGAAGTTGGGGCAACTGATACACCATTATCTATATAGCGACCAAAACGAGATAAAATATGAAGAAAATACAGTTCTTTGCAGATATCTTCAAACTATTGTTGACCATACCAAACATGGCCATTCTGCACATTTTGAGCGGTGTTGCAACCTTGTAGGTTGAACAGTGCTCAAGATATAGCCAAATTTGCTACCTGCATGAAAGGCCGAAATCATATACTGGGGTGAACCGGCATAAGGAGTCTTCAATTGCTCTGATATTTGACAGTGGTTGTTTTGGACCCCATCCGCAACTTTTGGGAATGTTTAACTCAGAGCGTACAACTTGTCGAAATTTGGTACTGCCTACATGGCCAATTGTGCCACGTGCGTTTTCCATGCGTTTGGATAAACGCATGGACAACGCATGGTTTTGCCTCATTATAATTAGCTAAAAACCATGCGTTTTCCATGCGTTTATCCTTCTCATGAAAAACGCACGTGGCACATTTGGCCATGTATTGTATAGGCCTAAGACTGAACATTAAGCATGGGTTGTGTTGCAGGCATAGGTGCAGTTTTGTGCATGTGGGGTTAAAAAAACTGCAATTTACAATCTGAACTTTAAAAATGTCTGCATGAATGGTGTTTTATTTTTTGCAGAGAAGAGCTGTACAGGAACTTCAAGCCAGAGACTTTAACAGAACAACAACGAGAAAGTTGGATCAGAGGTAAGCAAAATAGATCACTTCACCATGATTGCCAAATAGTTACCATAAAACGGTGATCTGCATTTGGGTATGATCCATCAAACAAGGTGGAAACAGTAAGAGATACACACGTTTTAATGATTATAATAATAATGTATATATTCCGTTTCCTAGAAAAGATGTTTTTCAGAATTCTTTTATGTATCAAGCTAGTCCACTATGGAACAATATGCCAAATAATGTTAAAGAAATCATGTCACTTTTCACTTTTAAGCTGCACATAAAGCATTAGGTTGTTACCAATTTTTGATTCATGTTCTTTTTAAATGTGATATTTATATCATATTTGATTTTATTGTTATCGGGGCCAATTGTAAAACGTCATTTTTATCTGAATTGTTACCCTGAATAAATATATTTTATCAATCAATCAATCAATCAATCAATGGTAGGCCATGAGGTACTGGTTCGATAATGATTTGTAAAGCATCACCCAATCACTGGCTTTCTCATTAACCCCCACCGGAGCAATAGCACATCGCTGCCCTGAACCACGAGTGGTAAAGTCCACTATGACGATGGCATCGTGAATCCTCAGGAAACCTTGGATGTCTAAACTGGCACCTTCTTCGTGCAAGACGTCTTATCCTACAATCACATCTTCTCGGATGTCGCTGATGATTGTCCAAGGATAAATGGCATCATCAATAGAAATTGGCATCTCGAAGGCTATTCTCGCCGGCTTGCCCATTTTGTATAATGCGAGATGGGCAAGCCTGTGAGCATAGCCTTCGAGATGCCAATTACTATTGATGATGACAAAAAAATTACTATTGATGATGACATATTATGTCAATCAATGTTTTGTGATCTTTGACTGAAGCTGAATTGCTTCTTTTAGCAAAAACTATTCTTGAAAGCATGAGTCTTTCTCAACTGCCAGAATTATTAACAGGGGACAATAGCAATGCATTCATTGCACACTTAGCATCTGATACTTTGTTTGGTACAATGTTACACATATTAATTCATTTATTTTAATAATTGTGAAAACTCCAAAGACTAATTAGAGTGAACCCTTAAAAATTAATGACTCCAACAAACTCAAAATGCCTCATGAATGACATTTGCATGCTAACTGTGTTAGAAAATGAGACTCGTAGAAATATGTCATGTCAATATTTTTTCTTTCTTAAATTTCAGGAACACCATGTTCGACACTTACAACGAACAACAACGACAGTGCCAACATCACACAACACGATGACATCAACTACGCAATTAATGATGACGTCACAATTTACTGCCCAATGCCCTTTGAGACCAACCATTACACTGTGTGCTGCACAGACCAGTGCTGTCCCCCTGTTGACAAGTCAGTACATTTTTACCGTTGTAGATGGATAGATAAATAGATAGATAGTTAGATAGATAGATAGATATATTGGTAGATTGATAGATGGATAGATAGATAGATAGATAGATAGATAGATAGATTGATAGATAAATAGATAGATAAATAGATAGATAAATAGATAAATTATGTAGATAGACCCTGAGTTCGAAATTCTCTAATAGTCATCAGAAAAACAAAATGCAGTGGCCAACAAAATTAAATTATAGTTATTTTTATATCGCCAAATCTGACGTTGCATCGTGTTATTAAGGAAAGAAAGATTGGTTTTGTATTCTAATGGCTGAAATACTCTTGATCCACACTGTTGAAATCCTTGCTCCCCCACCAGAATCCTTGCTCCATCCGAAATCTGGTAGACTCTCAGGGCATTCGCCTTTCGTTCAGCACCCCCAGTGGTGTATTACACTATTAGTGGTGTCTTGCACATGGTTTCTATGTTGAGGCAAGTAAATAACCCATCCATGAAGTAAATGAGTAACATGGTGTGGACTCCAAGCAGCCATATATATATATATAACAGGTCACATAAGCAGCAGCATTGAGATAAGTAAAATTTATCAGCCATTGACCTCCCTTATTTTTGAAGAGATCAAACAAGGCTGCCACCTGTTACTCAATTATTTCTGTTACAGAAAGTAAAAAAAAAACCTATTAAAACTCACCCTACTTTATATGCAACTATAATTAGATATAGCACAATGGAAGCTTTTCAACAAGGTGCACGCACGCGATAATGACCTACATGAAAGTACGTAAATACTTTTGCAAAACAAGTGCTAAAATTATCATATTGTCAGTCTGTCAGAGACATCAGGTGTGGCTGAAATGTCATTTGCGTAAACCTAGGTGCAAAATAAGTAAGAATAAGATCCTGGGTTGACAAAACACCTGCAGCAGTTGGGTGGGTCGAGTGGCTAAAGTATTCAGGCTAAATCCTCTGAAAGTTCCGGGTTAGAATACCAAGCTGGGGGCACATTTTGACCCTGGTTGAGATCATGACTAGATCTGCAGATGTCCTGGGTTTGAACTTTATTGGGTTCGACCGTTCGACTCCTGGTCCGCGGATGCATCATGTTGTTCGCATCGGGTGTTAATTTGGTAGTGTCTCTTCTGCAGTGTCTGCATGGCCAAATGTGCCACGTGCGTTTTCCATGTGTTTGGATAAACGCATGGAAAACGCATGGTTTTTTCCTAATTAACATGAGGTGAAAACCATGTGTTTATCCAAACGCACGGAAAACGCACGTAGCACATTTGGCCATGTAGGTTAGCAGATAAGAGACCCCACCCACGGGTAAATGTATGATATAGTGCAGATTCTACGAATGAATATCGTATCCTCTCATTACATCATCAGTGTCTACGCTGAGGCAAGTAAAAAAAAACCCCAACCGGGTGCTTAATGTGTAATATATTGCGGACTCCAAGCCTTATCATCTCATCATTACATCAGCCTCTGATTTGCTAAATAATCTGACCAAGCTCCTGACCAGTTACTGTCACAGCATTGAAACAAACAACAACGAAATATAGTAAAAAAAAAAACCTATACAATTGTTATCAAAGTGACCTCCCTTGTAAGAGAGCACCATATGCACCTGTCGGTTGCCATGCAATGCATACCAGCTCTTTGTACTAAACATATCATTTTTGACAAGTGTCTCATTTATCGCTCACCTGTGTTATTTTGCTGTGCACCTGGGTGTCCGCAGTTTTTCGTAAAGAAAATAACTTGCTGCCAATTCATAGGCACTTGTTCATTCATGAATGTGTTCTAGGCCCATGATAGCTCTTATCGGTAATGTTATTTTTAATTTAATTCTGATATTTGAGTGGGTTTTATAGTAAATATTTTTATATTCATAATGATGAATTCAGATTTGCACCCTAGATATACCAAATGATGTCAACACAATTGCGTTTTTACATCAAACACGAATTTGAATGAGCATTTGGGTGACAGAACGCAGCAAAAAATTACTTTATGTAATTTGGAAAAAGAACGTACCGGTACAGAGGGTATTATCGACAAGGCGGGTATTTTCGACACTTAAGTTAGTTTGTTAACAAAATTGTTTATATTCTAATGTGAGTGTCGAAAATACCCGCCCTGTTGATAATACCCTCCGTTACCGTGGTTCATTCATTTAAAATGTACCTCGTTAGCTTATTGCAATCAAAATTGTTATGGATGAAATTGGCTATCAACAAGTTATTATATTGTGTGGTCCCACTTTTGTGGGCAGTTTAACCTAAGTTATCTCCGCCAATGAAATCAACTTCTTTGCTGAAATATTTTTATTTTATTTTTTATTGAACCACATGTAAAACTGTCTTGTTGCACAGATATATGTATGCCAGTTATAAATATATTCATCAATATCAATCTAGATTTGAAATTCAAGAATGAAAAGATTTCTAGCCTATTCTAGCATATTTTCTAAGTAGGTAATGTTACAGAATTTGTAAACAATGGCTGCTTTAGGTGCTTGCCAAATTGTATTTGATTTTAATGGTCTTTTAATTTTTCATTTCATACAAATTTTTTGATAATTTCAACATTTTAAGTCAATCAAATCTGATTCCTTATGTCATTGCGTACATAATTGTTGAAATGGCAGTAATATATTGACTAAAATCTCACATTGTATATGGTGGAAACCTTTCAATTTCAGGACGCTGACTTATGTTGGAATAGGCATAGGGTCAGTGCTTGGCTGTGTGATGGTGGGCGTTGCTTTTATTTGTTTCTTCAATAAATGTTCTTCGATTTGTGTCAAAAGAAAATCGGAATCATCTCCTCGTAAGTATTATTCCCAATATCAAGAAAACGTATAAAATGTTAATTTGTAAAAAAAAATGTTCTCAAAATACAAGTTAGTTGTCAGACGAATTTTGTCATACCTCAAACCGTTTCAATTTAAACAGCATAACAAAGACATTCAACCTAGTAGCCTATAAAATTAATTGGGATTAATATGTGAAATTCAATTTTTAAGCCATATTTAAATTGACAATTTCCTCTTTCGATGGAAGAAAGAAAATTAATTCTATTTATCTAGAATGTATTTGTATGACATAACAATTCACATCAACATTACTGTAAAAAGGTTGAAAATTATATTCTATATTTTGCAGCGAGACCTAAAATTAAATTCCAAGCAAATTCGAGGGAAGTCCGTCCAATAGATAATAGAACAATATTAAAAACAAGTAAGTGCTAACAGGATTTAATCGGACATCAAAAATTATAATTTTCTCTTAATTTAAGATTTTAAACACAAAAAAATATCTCGTTCATTTATGCTGCTGTTGTTGTATGTATAATTTCAAATTTAGGAATAAATGTATAGAACTCTTACATTTGAAACGACCCAAGTACATCAACAAAGTATGTACTCGTACTCGTACTCGTACTCTTAGCATGGGTCAGTACTCGTCCTCGAGTACATTCACTTGAACTCGTGCCCAGCCCTGCATTCTGGGTAGTCACCAATTACAGTCATAATTAGCAGCCAATTATAAACACCACAGACCATTATCAAACTACATACTTTGAAAACTCCACAATAATCCAGTTTTACACGATTCATTTTTAGTAAATCAGTGAGATTAAATTCAGATGAGATATCAATTTCTTTCAGCCAATTACACAGTTGATAAGAATTGGGACCAGCTTCATGTTAAATTCGCCAATGGAGACTTCTTCAGTCAGTTCTCGAGAGCTCTTTTTGACAGGTGAGCATTTTGCTTCTGAAAATAAAAATGACGGTGTCTGCAAAAATCCAAATATATGTTGTTCAATCTGATGCATTTCTATCTATTTTGACTGCTCTCTGTTTAGTACTACATTGGACCTAACAATTTTCCTAAAAACATTCTGATAATAAAATGTAAATGTATGCGATTATTTTCTGGAATCACCGCTCAAGCAGTTTCAACCGACTTTACAATTACTCCCTTGGCAGGCCAATCCAGAGTCTTTCTCAACTTCTTGGGAGTATTCAGCCTCGAACACGGGGTTAACCGCAGGGGCTTAAGAGCTCACACCAGTGCGATCACTGTGGGTGCCTAATGCCAAGTACCCATTGCACCTGGGTGGGGTGAGGCAATGGTTGATGAGGATCTGCCCAACTCCTCGATGCCATGGTGGGGGTTCGAACCAACAACCTTGCAGATAGCAGGCAAACACCTTAACCACTTCAACTTGCAAAAGAATGCCTCTCAGTCGATATGCATTTCAACAGAAACTTTAAAATAAAATTCCGTACAAAAAATAAATCAATATTTGTGACAATAAATTTGTAAAGTTTAAACAGCTGCTTAGAGTTATCAAATTCACTTTTAATAGTAAGAGTGAAAACCTAAATAAAATTGTATTGGTCATTCAATTACACCCAAATAACATAGATATATTTTTCAAAATTGTATTTGCCATTCAATTACACCCAAATAACATAGATATATTTTTCAAAATTGTATTTACCATTCAATTACACCCAAATAACATAGATATATTTTTCAAAATTGTATTTACCATTCAATTACACCCAAATAACATATATATATTTCAAAATTGTATTTGCCATTCAATTACATCCAAATAACATATATATATTTCAAGATTGTATTTGCCATTCAATTACATCCAAATAACATATATATATTTCAAAATTGTATTTGCCATTCAATTACATCCAAATAACATATATATATTTCAAGATTGTATTTACCATTCAATTACACCCAAATAACATATATATATTTTAAAATTGTATTTGCCATTCAATTACACCTAAATAACATATATATATTTCATTGGTTAGAGGTTGGTCCAACACCGCCCTCCTTAGATGTAGGTTGCCATTGTCGGTCCAAACGCCATGCTGTCTGGGCATATTATTTCTCCATATTATATTGTGTAAAATCGTTCCTACATCGGTTTTTAAATCTTTTTCCACAGGTACCAGGATGTAACATGGAAGGAAGTATCACGTGATAAAGAAGGTCACTTCAAGTCTAGTTCGGGTGACCCCGTATCTTTACGTATCCTCAATGACCCTCGGATATTGATCATCAGCAAACAGGGCAATATTTACTGGGTCATGAATGACTTTCAGAATATATGCAAAAACCTCTCAGATCAAGGTAAGAAGGTGGCCTTAATATTAAGCGATCATCGACTAAATATTTTATGAAAAAATAAGATCGGAGAGGTTTCCATCAAATCATTATCGAATTACCAATACATTTTTAGACATTTAGACATTTTATTATTTCCCGACGCTCCAGTACATTGGTTTACAAGTATAAATAAATGCAATGTGATATAATGATAAAAATATAATGTGTTGGAAGGGAAAACATCCGAGTATGTACAGAATACCATTACCTAACTTCAAGGGTGGATGTATCCCCTATTATGTTTAACAATTAAAATTAATAATATAGTAACAAAAAAAAAGAGAGAGAAAAAAAAAAGCAAGAGAAAAAAGGCATTTATAGAAGCACACAAGAGTATTTGTCATAACACAATGAAAATAAATACAATATATTCAACTTATTTGGGAAAAGGTTAAATCAGTATATACTATAAAGAATCACATAGAATTGCATTTGTAATTTACATAACATTTAGTGAATAAGGGCCAAATATATTTACAATTGCATAATTATGGGTGGGTATTTCAAAGAGATACTATACGTTTTGGGAGTATATTACTTATATATCTATAAGAAATTTTGGAAAAAGTGCAGTATAGCGGACCCAGATTTATGACCATATTTAATGAGCCTCATTGCCAGGCCTTTGACGTAAAAAAGATTGAAATCAATTTATGACGTCACAAACCAAGTAGTTATGATGGCGGTTTTCATATTCACGGCAGAGACAGAGTTTATTTTTTGCTTTTTCGTGAAGGCTGCCGCCCCCAAACCCTGCTATTCTACACCAAATGTATTTTAATTGTGCTAGAACTTCATCAGTAACAAACTGGTGAATTATTTATAAAATATAATTTTTTTTACGTCAAATTAGGGCATAATTTGGGTCATACTGCACTAAACCCGAAATTTTAAGTAGAGATAATGAGCTTCGAATTTTGAAAATCGGATGAAATAACGAAGCGATGACGCTTATGACGTTCATGACGTTCGTCTGTGCCTCGTTTTCGTATTCTGTAGTATTTGCCAGGCAATATGACTGACTTTTATATTTGTCAGTGATATTTAATATTCTAAAATAAAATGGTGATATTAGTTTATTTGCCGTAAGCACCACTGGATGCAGCACTTGTAATCTCTTTTTCAGGATGGTCAGAAAAGCAGTCGTCAACACGGCACAGTGCCATCAGGAGACCACTAGAGCCACGGTTACCTACGATTGGTGAGGAATACCATCAATCAGGTGAATGTTAATTTCATGGAATTGTATCATTTCAGTGCAATGCATTTGAATCTCAATCAGCTTACAGTAAAACCTTTTGAAAGAGGCACACCAATAAGGCATCCACGACCATCAGGAATAAGGGATTATGTTTGTTTGAAATGCTATAATTTTATTTTCAAATTCAAGTGGGGGTATTACGTGCTATAAACAGCTCCAGAGTCGAGAGGGTTTTGGATAGGGTCAAAGTAAGATTTAAAAGATAAAGCTCCATACAAAAAGGTATTTGAACAGCTTGTAATGTCATAGCAACTTTATAGCAAAAAAATATATATTGTTGGATGTTTAGACAGTGGGGTCAGAATTACCATTTCAATAGCAGCCTGAGTCAAGAGTTTTGACTTGTTCTTTACGACTCCTTAGCTATGGAGCCAATATGTATATGACATTCTTAAAACATGATTTATTTCAGGGGACTACAGTACAAAGATATCTCAGACCGAAACAGAAGTGAAATTTGCTACAGAGGAATTTTTCCAAAATTTCAAGCGAGTTCTTTTGCACCGACATCCGGAACTGACGTGGTCAAAATATCTACAACGAGACTGTGCCCAAATAAGGCTGAGTTCAGGGAAAAGTGTCACACTGCATCTGTGGGAGGTAATCACCATGACAACTAATTGATATTCATTTTGAGCTTCAGGATATTTTGGTAAAAATAAACACAACGAATGATCATGAAAAGCCAAGGATGCTTTGTATGTAGCTAAAGTGACCCACCTGCCTGTATAGGCCTTTGTAAATGAGCCCGGAAACTTTGCCAACTTCCGCTCACAGTCTCTCACAAACCCTACACTTTATACTTATATAACTAAAATGATATTTTTCATTAATTATGAAATTTCCCTCTAAGCACTTTTTATGTTACTTCAATTTTATTTGTCTTTTATCTAATCCCTTCATAGCGATGTATTTACTAATGTTAAAATGTACTTTCAATGAAATCCCCTGGTGGCAGACATGCTAGCGGCTGTATGCCAAAATGTCTGTCTCCGACACCATATTTAAACGTATTGTATACAAATACTCTTATTGTAAAAATGATTATGATTATGGTTGGAATAAATGCATCTCTCTCTCTCTCTCTCTCTCAGACAAAATGGTCACCCCAATTATTTTTATTAGGCTGTGAATGCCTACTCAATAACAGGCCTCATTGATTAATCAATTTTTCCACCAATCAAGTTGTTTATTCATTGAAAAAGTTGAATGTATTACAAGGGAAAATCACGTTTGAAATCACTTTTGAATTAAATCAAACATAACCTTACTGGAGCATGTAAATTTTAATTTAAGGATGTAAGAACTGTGTGGATGTCCGGGGATGGCAAAAAAGAATGGTACCAGAATGAATTCCAGGACTTTGTGGCCGACGCTACCAGCAAATTCGCTATGGGTATCTGTTCTGTTTAGTCGATTTTGTAGTTCATGGCTCAACTTTACCGGATAGCTTGTCAGTTTGTGTTGATGGTGGACCAAGTTTGGCCAGTGTCAGTATACGCCTGGCTGACATCGAGCTGACATCGAGCTGACATTGAGCTGCCTCGAGCTGACATCAAGCTGACCTCAATCTGATGTGGCATGGGTCATCTGGCCACAGCCATGTTTGTTTGATGATGGTTAGATGTCGGCCCGATCTTGCATAGTCGACTATCGAAGTTGAATTACTTTTCAACAGTGACGTCTCAGACAGCATTTCAAACAGCATGTCAGACAGCAAGATTGGCCTAGCGTTTGTCTTTCATGGCCATGACCGATGCAAACTGATGTTGCATGTTACTTCACAGCACATATGCTCAATAATGAACTAACATTTTATGAATAGAGATTACAATCCACAATATGTCAATTTTTGATGTAGCTACTTGGCCAAATTTGCCATGTGCGTTTTCCATGAGAAGGATAAACGCATGGAAAATGCATGGTTTTTAGCTAATTATAATGAGACAAAAACCATGCGTTTATCCAAACTAACTTTTTTTTTTTTTACCGTTTCAGAGGCCTTACAAAGAACTGGTTACCATAGCGACAATGGAAGTATTTACTCACGAAGCAGCGTAACGTCTAAAAGAGACACACCAAGTATGTTGTCATTGTAGAACATGTGCATATAGGGGAGAAGGGATCACCTTGAGTTAAGCCTACATTTCCTATGCCAGATTAATTTTAATAATTTATATCCATAGTATCATCAGACTTGGAAACTAAACTCAATTTGAGGTCTAGTGAATATAGGACCCTGATAATGCTACATCGTTTTGATGTTGGCCTGATGTTGGTCCGACATTGCCTATATCGGGCCGACATCTAGCCGATGTGACATGCTATCTGGAGATCCACTTCCATTGGCTGAGAGATTGCTTTAAGTAGTTATCAATGGGAGTCCTGGATTCACATAACATCTTTTGGAGTTTAGTTTGTCGGTTTTTGTTGATGTCAGATACCTCAAGGTGCCCCGCTCTGCCCTGCAGTAAAGTATCTAAAAATATCTAACATTTTGTTTGAACTCAGTAGATCAAAAATTGTGGATGGTTCACATTTTTCAGATGTTTATACGGTCAAAACGCTCGACACGGGTGGATTCGAAATTGAATTTCCATCTCAAGACTTTCTGACCCAATTAAAAGATCTCCTCCAGATGTCGCACCCATCAATTACGTGGGAGACCTACATGTCACGTGACGTAACAAAAATAGCTCTGGGAAAGAACAAAACAGTCACAGTTCACCTGTCGACCCCGAGTTCAAGAAATCGCAAAATGTGGATATACGATGAACCTGGGAATAAGGATTGGTTCAACACCGAATTCAAAGGATTGTACGCTTTGGCTTACGACAACATCCACCGACCTTTAGGTGGGTCTTTTGATCATATTTCCTTTAAACCATTGTAATTGTCTCTTATCTCAAGTTTGGGGTGGAGGCCTAGCTCAGAGGTAGCGCTCTGGGCTTCCAACCGCTGGGTCCCGGGTTCGATTTCCGGTCGAGCCTAAGTTGGATGGTTGTTTCATCCTTCGTCTCATTGCCATGGTCTCTGCCTGTCCTAATTAGCCCAATTAGTGCAGAAATACAGGACGTAAAGCCCTAATCACCCACCCACCCTTATCTCAAGTTTACCAGATAGCATGCATACATTGGGTGAATGTTTGTGGTTAAAGTTGGGCTTTTTTTTTTGTCACTATATGAATATAATTTAAATTCTATTTAAACAGCCTCTTTTCTTTTCATTTATAATGCAAGGGGTTTGCAAAATGTTAAGGCTTTTTAGTAAGCTAGTGCACATCCCCCACAGTATGCTTATGTCTTTAATTGTTTATGTAATGTTCTAACCGTATTGAAGTACTACATACTGTGTACAAAAAAGAAATCTAAAAAAAAAAAAAATCCGGTTCCCTTTGGCCTCATGAGTATGGTAGTTGGTTCGAATCCTGCTCAAAAATTACCTGATCTCTAATTATAAGGAAATTTGCACCATCAGAGACTATTACATTTGCAATATCTAAAATTTAGGTCCACTGTTCATTTAACCCATTCAATATAACAAAAAGGAAAAGGAAACAAAATTCACTACTTTCGATTGAACCATTATGAATTAATATTATATACAAAAAGGGTCAATAATAGCGACCCAAAGTCTTTTTGAGTGTCCTCACTCTATGTTTTACCTTTTATTATTTCTTTTCTTGTAATGAGAGTTAAATAAACTATATACTAATAGGATCCTCAGCAGGGGCGTCGATTCAAGGGGGGATGTGGGGGATATATACCCCCCACTTTTATTGAAGGAGGGAATGAATGACCAATGCAATCATCCTCCCCCCCCCCCCCTTAAATTACCCATTTTCACACACTTTTGTTTTGGAGCATCTGCGCTTTGTTAAACAGTTTTATTGATATCACCTATCAGTACAAGTTTATAGTTTGGTATGATGATCCACCATAAAGTTACCTCTTGGCCAGTGTCCATGCGTTAACAGCAGCCACTTGTACAAGCGAACCAATGTCACAGTGGGCAAACATAAGATAAAAAACTTTATCTATAGAGGTGCAAGACAAAACAATAAAACATAAGCTATAAAGCTTTTAGCCGACTGCTAAACAATAACAATGAAAGAAGATATTTATACAGATGATTAGAATGAGATTATGACTTAACTACACAATGATCATAAATTATTATGCTTACAGGTTATACATGATCCACAATTACACCTTTCTAAAAAGTAGGCCTGTATGCCCCGCACCCAATAGGATCCTCAGTACACAACACTACCTAGCACATGGCTAGGGGTGTTGTTTAGTGGCCACTGGCCACTCTTGAATACAGCTGTAATTATTTGGAAAATATTTCCTTTATCTTTCAGACAACAACCATTCATCCTCCAGTCCCATGACTCCAATTGAGAGTGCTGTGTGATTCATATAAATGGATGAAATATGGATGAACATGGATGGGTACAGATTAATTCATTCATTTTTACTACTGCAACATACCAGGAGAATGCATTTTGATTTTGTAAGACTTAAATACATTTTAAATCGTCATTCGAAGTTTATCGTCATGGATTTTGCTTTGCTTTGAGTCCGGTGCTCTACGTTTATGATGAACATAATTATAATTATTATAATTGTAATAATTATTTTTTTGTCAAATTGCTGATTATTATCGTGTGGTCCAATCAGAATGGTCGGTTGTATTGCATTTAATATAAGAAATTATACAATTTAATTTCTAACAAAGTTATGTGAAGTACTGACTGCTTAAGTCATACACGGTATAGACGACATATGCACACTTTCACCAATCAGTACATTGTTACTTGAACTCCAACAGCAACATCAGTATACATTAATGATTATTGTAACCACTAAGAAAACTTCACCTGAAATCGCATTCATGCCTTGACCATTTCCACACTATGACCAATCATTTTCTTTTTTGTATAATGCCTTGTAATAAAGTATGAAAGTGGTCAAGGCACGGAATGAAAAAACAATTAATTTAACGGCTGTTCAGCTAATCAGACGTGATGATTCAACAAAAGTAGCGCCTGCTTAACAGCGCGAATGCGTTGCAACGACTTTTTTTTTTACCAACAAGTTTCTTAGCGGTGAAATATATGTAATACTGTTGGGAGACTTTAGACTAGTCAACAAACTGTTTAGTATACCAAGTTTTTAATATTTATTTGAAGGATCAAATATATTGAGCATTCTAGACATAATGCATTTTACAATTATAATAGTTGATAATTGGCTTTGAGCTTTATTTAAAAAACAAGTTATGTCTCTAATTAATGAATTACTTCATTTATTTAAGGTTATAAATCAAATCTGTGTGCCTGTTATTGTTTCATATCACAACTAATTTATTAACATCACACCTATTAACTCACGCCTATAATTAGTTGTCGACTTGTTTACTAAAGCACTACAGAATTGTTTCTTACTATTAATATCAGATCATTATCCCAACACTACACCACTGTCCAAAAATACGAGACCTCTTGCGCATGTGCTCATTGGTTAAATAGTCTTATATTTTTGGAGGGGGGTGTAGTTCTTAGATTTAATCATTAGCAATACCGGCTGATATTTTTGTCTAAATGTACAGTAAAATAAAAGCACAGTAATCTGCAAAATAAGGTAGTAAACTGCAGGACAACCTGTAGATTTCTTCAATTGCAATTTGTGTATTGTTGGTCGTTGATAGGTTATTCATTGGTCAAATGTTATCTGTATAATAACTGAACAAAAACAACGAAATAACCCGTGAATGTAATATTATAGTATTATTATATTTTTAATAGTTTTCAGTATTGTGTAATTCAATTAAAATTTCTGCTGAATATTACAATAAAAGTAATTGAATATTACTTTAATTGATTTGTTGCTTCCTTAATATTTTCTCTTGGTTCATGTAAAACTAAGACTGGCATGACGTTAATGGAGAAAAGACCAACATAAGAATTATCAGAACAGTTTTGGATGCATTACTAGTCTGTTCAGATACAACACAATACAATGTAATGCAATACAAAACAATGTGATGTGATGTTATATAATGCAATGCAATGTGCAATGCAATGCAATGTGATGAGATGCAATGCAATGCAATGCAATGTAATACAATACAATACAATACATATATATGATTTTATTGACACAGTAATATCATACATGATACATTTGTCAAAAATAACAGATAAAAACGAGTACTAAGTCTACTTCTACTCACTATTTCTATATTCAATATATATATACATGGTATAAAAAGTTAAAGGTATACAATACAATGCAATAAAATAAAATGCAATGCAATACAATGTGATGTAATGTAACTGAACTATGCTGAACTGCTAAACAATGCTGAATACCACTGTAATGCCGAATTGAACTAAGCCTCAGCACTTTGCGCCAGAGTAAAATTCAGTAGTTTCCTTCATTATTGATAGATGGCAGCATTAAACCAGTCAATGACCCAAGCTTGTTTTATTTGATGAACATCCAATTGGAGGTCAATGACCCCATTGAAGGAATCAGAGCACAATGCCCCTGAATTAAAGAGATAACTTTAGAGAACAATGTTAAATGGTCCATAGATAAAGCCATTAAGTTTTCGAGTTATCCGAATCACGTTTTAGATTAGTTAAACTTGTGAGGTCATTAATATTTGTGTTGAAAATAAAGATCCTCCTTGTAGCAAGGGTGATAACACTATATGGATGCTCATTTACTGTTTACAATAATGTGATGTGATGTCTGATTCTTGTGTGAAGTGTGGTGAATTTGATGGTTGTGTTCTTTTTTTTCCTGATTTGATAGATGCACTTATAAATATCAGCTTTGTTCTTTTCTTGTGCACCTCTGACAGATGTAGTTCAGTGCTCCATGTTTGCTACTGGGGTTCGAGGTCATTGACCCAAGTGTCATGTACGACCCAGGACTTCAGGATTACCAAGGTCAACACCTCAGTAACACTTTACAAAGATTGGTTCTTGTTCATGCTTTAAATCACTTAAATTTAAGAGATGGACATTGATGAAAATTAATTGCTTGGGGTGGGCAACAAGCCCAGCGGTGATCCTCTGTAATTTTAATCACCTGTACTGCCTGTTGTGATATGCCTTGTTCAGGGGAACTGATTGATGCCTCTTGCTCTAATCTTTTTGTTTCGTTTGACAACCAGAGCGCCATCTTCAGGATACCAATAGCATCAGTCCAGTGGCGACCTCTGGTGTTAAGAATGTCTTGAATGAGAGAAGTTCGTCTTCTGCAACAGAAAAAATATTGGCCAAACTTTGCCTTTAAACATAGTATTACAGTATTACTGGCATCTTACATTACTAAGCATGCGGTCAGCCCAATGTTCACCTGATGTTGATCTAATATCGGTAACGCCGATCCACTAAGAAAACTTTACCTGAAATGGCATTATTCGTGGTTCGTCCATTTCTCGACTATGTCCAAACATTTTCTTTTTATGTACAATGACTTGTTCAACACTATGAAAGTGGTCAAAGCATGGAATCAAAAAGAATTAATTTAACGGCACCTCAGCCAATCAGCCATGGTGATGCATCAAAACACGCGCCCGCTGAATATCGCGAATGCATTGCAACCACCTTTTTTAGGACCGCAAGTTTTTTTAGTGCAATCAGATTCCAGTATCTTCAGTTTCTGAAGTGAATACAAGATAATAATAAAAAAAAATCCTATAGATATCCATGTTCGAATTTTTTGAGATGGTGACCTGGGAAGTTTGTCTGAATTTCGGTGAATTCATATGGATTGACCCTTTTTTCATATTTTTAATGGTGCCCTCACTACCGAAGTTTCAAAGGAAAAAAGATACATTCTAAAAGGAAAAATAAAAACACAGTAATTTGTTAAAACTATCTACCTATCTATCTATAAATCTATCTATCCATCTATCGATATATCTATCTATCTATCGATATATCTATCAATATATCTATCTATCTATCTATCTATGTCCATCGCAAACCTGTGCTTTAATGTATGTTTTGAATAAATATACTATAAAAGCACAGGGCCCGGTTTCACGATTGCTGTCCCCAACAGGGCATGCCCCGTGATGGGGCTTGCCTAGTGGGGATTACCCCATCGGGGAATGCCCCATTGAGTTTCATCAAAGTTTGGGGCATCTTTCTCCACGGGGCAAGCCCCAGCTGATCAGGGAATGAAAGTCCCCAAAAAAGGAAAGATTCGCGACGTCACGCTTCCTGCCGAAAAAGTAGCTTTACCTATCATATAAACTTAAAATTTTGAAAATTGGACGAAAAATTACGAAGTTATGAAGGAAAACGTGTGACGAATCGTGACATACATGACTTTGTTTATGTTGTATTATGCCTCACTTCCATTCTGGTTGCCTAGTGACCCCATGTTTGTAACATAAGTGGCGCCACATAGGGTTCATGTTGAATCCAAATAAAAACGTAATTTATTGGCTAAAATAACACAAAAATGGCACCATAAGAAAGTAAATAGTCATTAATGGTGAGCGCCGACAATTATTTTACAAAAACTCTTAATTTGCTGTTTTTAAGGAGTGTTCGATTTTGGGGAGAGCAACAGGGACAGCTAGGGAGGAGCTCTCATTTGGGGCAAGATCGGGGACACATTGGGGCATGCCCCATGTTCGTGAAACGCAATTTTTGATCGGGAACAGCAATGGGGACATGTCCCAGTCACGGGGCTTGCCCCATCACTTTCGTGAAACCGGGCCCAGGTTTGCCATGTAGATAGATAGATAGATAGAGAGATAGATAGATGTCACGCTTATGATGCCTTTCTAAATTATTTTATAATTTTATTTTATTTTTTGTACCAGTTGTTTGCCATAATTCAATAAAGGCTAGTATTTTTTGTTTGTTGTTTTTCTTCAGAGGGACATGTTGTGATTGTATATATGTTAACCTGTGAAATATATATATAATTGATCCATTCTACAGGACTACTTTTTTCTGATCACTGCCTTTCTCTTTGTTTTGTCTTATCAATCCCAAAAATTGTCACGGTTGGCTGATTAAGTATCAACAAAAGTGGCAACTCACAGAGCAACAGTGGCGGCTGACAGAGGTGTTTTTGATTGCAATAATTGAAATGAATTCAGTCCTGTGCTGTTTAGGAAAACAGTTACATTATAACGCGTCCTTTGCACTGGTACTGTAACATTCGCAGCTATTTAATGAAACAGTGACATTCAGACTATCGTTGGATAACTTCACTCCTCCCCAGAGTAAGTACGATTGTAAAAGACTGTTACATTGCAGATACTGTTATTAAGAAGCTTGGATTCTAAGAACATTATATGTCATTTCTCATATCATTTGTAAATATTTGTCATCTTGTTTTTATTGTTATTTTATTTGTCGGTTAAAAGCTACTGTAGCTTATGTTCTTTGTTTTATTGTCACCACCGACTGTAAATAAAGTTTTATCTTATCTTATCTTATCTTATCTTAGCAGTGTTGTTCAGTTGTATACAAGCATAACATTCAGTTCAGTGCCATTTGCTAGTAGTGTTGAAGTCAGAACTGTGTTTGTAGCTGCTTAGATTGTTTCCATGCCTTTACCTGTCTGAGGCAGTACTGTTGCTTGCAAAAGTCACTTTCGCTCCAGTGTTGTTAACCAATCGAACAGTACTCAAAACAGTGTCATTCAGTACAACAGTAAGATTGTAGTCAGTGATGTACTGTGTATCTGTATAGTGATGTTAAGGTCGGGGTCATTCCTCAATACCACTGACAGTGTTGTTAAGAAAAACAGTGGCATTGCCATTTACAAATGATTTCAATATGGCACTATTATTCAGTCGATTTGTGCTTCCAATCTCACCAACTGCAGAATTTGTTGACTTTTGTAAGGTCATTTCCAAATGTCAAACAAGCCACCACCAGAGTGAAAAATTTATTGGACATGTTTTCTTTCACAAATACCTTTACAAAGCAACACTTGAGGTGAAAGAAAAGCTTAATGTTCCGTATATATTAAATAATTTCCCTAAATTTCATTAGATAAGTAAACTCCACATTTCATTCACTCCTGAGTCGACCAAAGGTAAAGAGTATATAGGTATTTTGACTTTTTTTATCTTATATTATTTATTTACTGCCTATATTATGTCTAATAACGTACATTTCTTCAGTTGTTTCTTGTAATTTGCTGCTTTTTTTATTTATTTTGTATTTGGTCAAATAAATAAATTCTCTCTCCTTAAATTTTCTCTCTCTCTAAGTCACTATCTTTATCAATACTTCTATCCTGCAAGTCGTAACATATTACCAACCATTGGCTTTTCTTATGTATATCTAGTGTCTAATATTCATTAGATGACAATATCAATATCAGAAACTATACACTACCAGTTAATATTATTTGGACACCTTCAGATTTACAAAATTTCATCGAATTTCATAATATTTTAAACATCTATTGACGCCTAATGCATTTCCATTGCTAAAACAAGCACAAGCTATGAGAATATAGAGCAATATAGATGGCATATGCTTCCTACCTGAAAATAAAATCCATGACACACAATTTGTCATTAGCATTAGGTGGGTAATGACACTTAATCAGTGGCACCTATTACTGACCAATTTTGCTTAATTACTTACTTAAGCTTACTTAAGCTTTAGTGTACTAAGTGAACCTGAGGGTTATTTACGTCTGTATGAATAGCCTGTTAAATACATAATACCATTCGAGACCCGCCTCAGCCAATCAGAAGGCAGGATTCGCTGTTGATAAAATCAGTTATCAGCTCAAGCGCTGATAATGTTTTCCGCTTCAGTGATCACCAGGGAGTGATAACAATGTCAAAAACTGAAGGATTTGTGACAACTAAGGCAAACAATAAACAATCTTATAAGTAACAGTTATGTAATTGAAAGCAAACGGCAACATTTAACACTAGTAAAACTGCTTTATTAAATAAACAACATCACAACTATAAGAGTACCTCAATATAAGACCACCTCACAACTAAGCCCACCTCACTATTGAGACACCTCATTATTAGGACCACTTCATTATCAAAACAACATCACTACCATAAGAAAACCTCGTTATAAGGCCACTTCACAATTAAGACCACCTCATCCTCTCACAATTTCGACCACTTCACTACTATATAAACACCTCAATATAAGACCAACTCACAATTAAAACCACCTCACTATTTTGATCACTCACTATAACGACCACTGCTTTAAAACCACATCACTATCAATACCTCAATACAAGACTACCTCACTATCAAAACCTCACAATTAGGACCACTTTACTAGTGAGACACTTCAATATTAAAACCACTTCAGTATTGAAATACAAGAACACCGCAATATAAGACAATGTCACAATAAAGACAACTCATCATTAAGACCAGCTCATGATTAAGCCCACCTCACGATTAAGACTACCTCATTTTTAAAAGCACTTCATTATGAAGACCACATCACTATTAAGACCGCCTCATGAACACCACCCCACTATTAAAAGCACCTTATTATTTAGCCATTAAATTTGGAAAAGACTTGACCATTGTATTTAAATTACTATTAATTCTGTCATTAAGACCACTCAAGTCTGCATCAAATGGCAGGTTTTACATCAGTTCAAATTTTCATAACAGTAAGAATTGGATAATTATGGTCAGATTATTATTTCTATGATTTGGAAATAAATTGATCTACATACCTGACCATTCAATAATATCAGTACTATTGCTTCTGAAACACTCATTGCAGACAATACATATTCTGTTTAAAATCAACACCTAATGACAACTAACAACAATCAATTCTAAGAAGGATTAAGTTTGTTTAAATTTGTTTTAAGTTGTCTGCTCTCATAGTATTAGTGAGTTATTGCCCTTGGGAGGCTGATTTAGGGGCAATAACTATCACTAATAATTGTTTGTTGCAAAACTGATTGTTTCTCAATTAACTTGAACAGTTTTCACTGATCAAATCACACACACAGTGCATAAACCCCAGGAAATGAGAGGCATAAGGGAGCTTTCTATAGAGACTAGGCAATCAATCAGAACTTTGAGAAATGAAGGCTATTCCTACAGGTGTATTGCTAAAAGACTAGATATACCTGTGAGCACTGTAGCTTTCACAGTGAAAAGAATAACGGAAACTGGCACAAATCAAAACAGAAGAAGTGGTTGGCCCCAATCAACAACTCCAGCATTAGTGAAATACATTTGTGTGACCAGCATGCGTAACAGACAGCTCAGTACACCACAGATACAAGCCCAAGTCAATGAGGTCCACAATGTAAAAGTGTCTACCCCCACTGTGCAAAGAAGACTGAGAGAAGCTGGCCTAAAAGGTTGCATTTTCAGCAAGAAAACCTTTGCTAAGGCCTGTGAATAAGAAAAAGAGACTTGAGTGGGCAAAAAAAAACATAGGAACTGGACAGTAGATGACTGGTTCAAGGTTTTATGGAGCAATGAGTCGAAGTTTGAAATCTACGGTTCAAAAAGGAGATGTTATGTGCACCGTCGAGTTGGAGAAAGGATGTTGCCAGAGTGTACAGCTAGTACAGTGAAGCATGGGGGAGGTAGCGTAAATGGTTTGGGGGGTGTTTTGTTGGATCATGAGTTGGAGATCTGCATAGAGTGAATGGCATTCTCAACCAGAACAGCTATCACAGCATCCTCCAGCGACATGCTTTTCCATCTGGCAAACGACTCATGGCCAGGGGGATTCATTCTACAACAAGACAATGACCCAAAACACACCTCCAACCTCTGTCAGAACTACCCGAAGAAGAAAGAACGAGAAGGCAGACTGGAAATCATGAATTGGCCGGCATAGTCCCCTGATGTAAATCCCATTGAACTGGTTTGGGATGAAATGGACCAAAAAGTGAGGGGCAAAGCGACCGACCAGTTGTGCACACCTCTGGAAACTTCTTTGAAAAAGCTGGAATGAACTCTCAGAACAGTATTTAATGTCCCTCATTGAAAGAATGCCTCGAATTTGTTCTGCTGTTATAGCTAGCTGCCAAAGGGGGCTACTTTGATGAATCTAAAGTTTGACATGTTTATTGTCCTAATAAACATAGAAGACAGACTTTGTCTTTCTACCTGGTGTTTTTGGCCACTTCCTATGGAAGTTTAAATGGAAGCATATTAGTAATTGAAAAAACTGAAGGTGTCCAAATACTTTTGACTGATAGTGTATATGACATCAATGTTGTGAAAGATTAAAAAATGCCAAGATTTCCTTTTTTATGAGCCTTGTTTTTAATTGAGAAATGTTAAAAAAAAATTAATTTCAGAGGTCTTTCTTTAGCTAAACAATAACATCACATAGAGAGTGTGTGTACACACAAATAAAATTATTAAAAAAAACAACACCAAAAGTCTTCAACATTCCCTGGCACATAAACTTCAGTTTCTATTATTATTATTTTAGTGAAATAATAAATTATCTCAGTGCTATAAATATATTAGACATAGGCCTATATATATTATATAGATATTGTCGATTTTGAAAAATGTGTCAAATTATAGCATTGTTCCTTCGTTAAATATGTTCCGACTGTCATTTGACAAGTTAATAATGTATAATAGCTCCTCATCTTGGCAGGAAAAATCAGCGATGCGTAGCGACCAATTAAGTCAAACACAAAATGTTAGCAACTCTGCCAATCAATAGAATAGCTTGAATTGAACACGTTGAACCAGACATGGCGGTTGGTATGGGTGTGCCTACATGGCCAAATGTGCCACAGGTGTTTTCCATGAGAAGGATAAACGCCTGGTTTTTGCCTAATTAAAATTAGGTGAAAACCATGCGTTTATCCAAATGCATGGAAAACGCACATAGCACATTTGGCCATGTAGAATTGTAGTACTTAATAGGCTAATTGCAAGAAAAAATGTATTCACACCTCGGAACAATAACAATTTGGTGAATTTGAGTAATAGGAATGATAATTGTTATATAATTATGAAGCGCATGATCCTAATTTTGTAGGTAATTAAGTCAGAATAAATTTATTTTAGATTAAAACCACAATAAAACATTACCAAGAATGTGTTAAACCTACAACGCAGATGAAATAAATACAACAAAAATGTGTCGTGTTGAAAGATTCGAAGAAATAAAATAAATTAAAAACCATGGCATGCATATAATTTAAGCATGGAAAGTACAATATTTATGAAGTAAACATTGTAAAATCAATGTTTGGTTCCACTTGAGTGAGCAGGCAAATTTAGATAAGCTTCTATATAGTAAATATGCACAAATGCAAATGAACCAACCTTATACAGACATAGCCAAGTTTTGTTTAGCAACACTGATGACTTATTTGATGCGTTCTTTTTTGTTTGTTTTTGTTTTTTTGTCTGCGTTTAATTTGATGTGGTAAATCAAGCATATGTGCGATTTGTACCTCAGCCTGAGTCAGCCACCAAGCTGAAAACAATGCATTGTAAATTTATAACAATTGTTTGAATGCAAGAATGACAATGATTAATTATAGATTAAAGTAATCAATAGCAAATAGCGAAGTCTTGCAAACAGTTGTACAGTATATGCTCACTGCTTTCAGCGTTGTTGCCTAGAAATTTCGAGAAAATTGCGTGTATAATCGGATGCTTTGCAAAATAGTTTAACAAAATAAATAGTTCAGATATTATTAATAGGGGATCAGTTATAATTTGAAGAAATCAGTTTTGGCAAATTCAAGGAAGGATTTTACTTGAATAAAGTGCCATTTTTTCCGCATAAGCAATTAATTGAAGGACACACATTTCTCATTAATTAAAATTGAGGTAAGTTCATCTATTTTCCTTTTAAATCAAATTTGTTTATGTGACCATGACGATATAATTATACTCAGTCGTATAGCATATGAAACCAATATTACATAATTATTAATAATAAATTATAATATAGTCATACATTTACTTCTTCTCTTTTTTTTGGTGATATAACCGTATATTTCTGGGGTGTTTTTTTTGTTTTGTTTTTGACAACTTCTGGCTTTTAAAACAATTTATGCATGGTCAGGATCAACTATAACTTCTACACATCTATGATCAAATGTTACATTACTTTCAAATTGATAAATTTTCTCTACATCTTGACTTGTATCATTGAACATCAAGAATTCATTCCAAAATTTTATAAGTAAAGTGCCATTAAACATTTTGCATTACCTACACATGGCTCTAGAGTACCTTCATTGCTGCATAGCATATCTGTGTTCATGATATTGACAGACTTTGCATCATTCAACGGTGACAACACATCCTCAAAGAGGTCATTACTGTGCTATTTGAAGATTCATGTAAAAAATACAAAACAACACTGACTGCTAATTTCATTTCCCACACTGGACCATTCCTGGTCGAGCCTAAGTTGGATGGCTGTTTCATCCTTCGTCTCATTGCCATGGTCTCTGCCTGTCCTAATTAGCCCAACTGGTGCAGAAATACAGGACATAAAGCCCTAATCACCCACCCACCCACCACCATTTTAAGTCCAACCGGATTTTGTTCTACATTCAAAAGTTTCCCTTTTTACCCACGCGGCAATGTTTTTACTCCAATCCACTCCTAAATATTCAGGTCAATATCAAACTGTAAAAAATTACCAAAAAATATATTCATCCAAAAAAATTGCTCATGAGTTCAATAAATATTCTGTTTCTGTTGGTTAGACATTTGCCTAAAATTTATACCTCCTAAAAATTAAAATTAAAAAACTTACCTGTTAAACCCTGCTCCAAATACTTTTAAATTTCAAGCCATTAGCACAGACACAGTAATTAAAAGTATTAATTAATTAAAATCTAAATCAAGCAAAGGCTTGCGCAACATATCTAAATTATTAAAACCAGTTGCATCACTGACATCTCTCATAAACCAGTCACTAAAAAATTGAATATTTCCCAACTTATTCAAAATAACATCTCATGTATACAAAAAAGATCAAATGTGCAATTTTGAAAATTATAGACCTATATCTCTACTGTCCAATGTATTGAAGTTCTCTGAGAGAATAGTCCATAATAAAATTATGAGCACTTTTCCCAATTTAACTAGTTTTACAAAAGCCAACATGGCTTCCGAGCAGGAACTGATTGACCAAAAAAATATCTGAAATGGACAAAAACAAATTCCCAGTGAATATTTAGATCTGCCAAGGCCATTGATAAACTGGATCATGATATTTTTTTAGACATGTTAACATACAGAGATTATTAATTTAAACTTTTGAAAAGTAACTCGAGTAATTTAACCCAATATGTTTATACAGATAATATGTGGTGTGCTGCAAGGCTCCATACTTGGCCCCATGTTGTATATCATTCATGTTAATGACTTACCAAATGCAACTCAGTTATTTTCACCAATATGCTGACGATACAGTCCTTTTCACAAGTATTAATACTAATTGAGCAAATTACAATCCTGATATTTCAAATAATAAATTAAAATTAATTGTAGACATACTGAAATTATATAAACTCTCATTAAACTTAAATAAAACCAAGGCAATGATTTTTCATGCAGCACAAAGACATATAGACCCTGCAAGTTTAATATTAGATGGAAATGAAATAGAATTTGTACATAAATTTAACTTTTAAGGCCTTATTATTGATAACATTTTAAAATGGACTCACCACATTGAGGCAGTAGCAAAAAAATCTCTAAGACATTAGGAATATGACAAAACTTAAGAAATCACTCCCTTCTTTTATATTCTGAAACATATATAATGCCTTGGTGCTATCATGTTTGAATTATGGTCTAATGCTTTGGGGTTGGAAGTGTAAAACATTATTTAAGTTACAAAAAAGAGCTGTTAGAATAATAAGCATGAGTAAATACAATGCCCATACATCTATTTTATTTAAAAGGTTAAACTTATTGAAATTACAGACTTGTGTGCACTGCGTGACCACACATTCTGCTATAAGCTCCAAAACAATTTGCTCCCGGTTTACTTTATCTTATATGATAAATAAATTGAATATATTTTCAAAATTATCATTTCACAAGACATGTCAATGATGTGCCGCTTCCCACTGTAAGACACTTGTTTGCTAGACACATCATATCTCACAAGTACCCATTAACAATTAATAACATGCCCTCCAACTTTAAAGAAAAACTCACCACTCATAGCTTAGATGGTTTCAAGTTTTACTTCAAGAGACTGACAATTGAGGCCTACAGTGGTGATTGTTTCAATGAAAGTTGTTATATATGTCAATTATCCTTCAATCAATAGCACATATATTTATTATTATATTAAATATAACTTGACTTTACTTACAATTGTATCTGTTAATTTCATTATTTAATACATTTCATATTTTGGCTAATCTGCACAATGATATTGTGCCTTTGAGTCTGGAGTAACTTTAAAATATTTCACCCCCAGGCCTATTTAACTTTTTTCTTTTTATACTCGTATTCTTAATTTAATCTTAATTTCTCAGCAGCGGCTATGCCTTCGATAAGGAAAATTATGTGGATAATTATATTGTGAAAATAAACAAAAAAAATTAACAATTATAATTTAGTCAGTCTTAGCCAGTTTCCTGTGACGTAATTTGCATTTGATTAAGATAGTCATAATGACTGACATAATGACTAACAACATATTTTAAGCGATTAAGACTGACTACCTGACTACCATGCTTGTCAAAAATGACTATGGGAGGTTATTTTGCGGATTAGCAGAGGTCTGGGCCGTAGCCTAAAGAAAGAACCCCCCCCCCCCCCACCCCTTGGGTTTAATCCGTGCATTTTGCAAAAAGATTAGTGGGTTTTTAAATCATATTTTACTAAATGTCTGCATACTTCAAAATACTCAAACAATTAGTAAATATTTTTTTTTTTGTATTATTTTTATTTATTTATATATATATATATATATATATATTTTTTTTTTTTTTTTCTGTCACCCTCCAGAGATCTGGGCTCTAGGTCAGCTTACCCAGCTGAATGGGTAATCCGTTCCTGGATAAGAGAAACATTTTCTAATCAACATGAATCACATGTGAAAATCAATGTTAAGAATATTAAATTTCTTGTTATAGTTTCTGGTATGTGGATCACATGTCATTCATGAATTATAATTCATGAATGACATAATTTACATGTTTAATCCATTTTGCAGACATGAGAAGATCACCGAGGAAACTGGTCTTATACACAACAATCCTTTTACTTATATTCATTTCCATGGCAACAGTTTGGAAGAGCTCTGATATTTTACTAGTGGACTTCATTAATGACTTACACACTGGTGGCAAATATAGCGACTATGTTCAAGAAATGCATAATGAAGAATCAAGTGCCCATTTGAAGGAATCATTAAATATGTGCAATTGCACTGATTATATGGCTGTAAAATCGAGGGAATATTTGTTGAAACGACACAAATTTGAAAAACTGAAGCGTTTTCCGGATGGTCTGATTATTGGAGTCAAAAAAGCGGGAACAGGTATGTATTTTAAATTTTTTTTATTTCAAATATATTTCAAAAGGATAGCCAGATCAGCTGAAGCTGTTTTACACACAGGCCCATTACATCAGTAAAACACAATAAAATAATAAAATCCATAGATATTATTAACAATTAAAAACCATTAACAATAAATGCACTAACAATAAAAAACACAAACAATAAAATACACAAACAACAAACAAAAAAATACACAATAACCAAGTTATAGCACCAACACTGTATCGTTCACTCATGGGCTGCGTTCTTGATATAATTTTTTAGCTGTATTTTAAAGCTATTTAACGTATGGCATTCTTTGAAATTACTTGGTATGATACCCGATTGCATACTACAGTCCACCTTCATTTATCTGCACACCTTCGTCCCCCAGTTAACTGTGCGGATAAATGAGGGAACCAGATAACTGAATTTATATAAATGCATTAAGTAGATTGGTCCCAACTGTGTGAGTGAGGCCCGGATAAATGAAGGTTGACTGTACACCAGTGTCACCCACAGAGTAATAATACCCGGAGGGGACAGAGCAATGGAATCAATGTCAGCCGCTTCAATGGTTGTGTTTCATAATATGACAAACCCGCAGTGACGATTTCATATCAAAATAATGAATACACTTATGAAAGTCAATAATTAATGTTATAGATTTATAAGGGAATCAAATAATAAAAAAAGTTTTTTAATGCATAGGGTTAGTGTTTTATATTAATGTTTAGCGTGCAGAAATATGATAACAATAATAATAACAACATAATGTAGTCACTTCCGATTGTTATGAATATGATGTAATACAGCAAATGACTCCTATTATCGCCCAAAACCAACCCTTGACATGGCTTATAAAAATGTTTGAGTGTCCCCTCTTACTATTTCTACTCTTGGCTACACCTCTCTCCTACAATCTAAGAGCACTCCGACCCCTTCCAGATAGCATTCCAAATTGTCCCAGCATTTTTTCCATGTTGGAATTTCCAATCTGACTTATCCAAAATATTTTACATAATGCAGAATGCAATCCTATTCATTATAGTCGAATGTACTATGATTTCGATCGCACTAAAACTGTCAATTACTGCGCCCGTTTAATTCGACGTAGCGGCGAACAAAATAGTTCATAAATACATCGCCGAATCTGGCGTTATTTTGGGTTGTTGAGAGTGGACTGTTGTCGTTTTGGAGCAAATGATTGATAGAAACAGATGTAAACAGTCAAATTTCTTGCTCCCCTATCAGGATTCTTGCTTCTTCCGAAATCTGGCAGACCTTCAGGGCTACTGCCCTTCGCTAAACGCCCCCTAGTGCTTGAGGGTCTGCGTAGGAGACTGGTTGAATGTAATGAAGTGAAGTCTGGTTCACTTTGGAAGTGTGCTTGCAACATCACCATTATTTTGAATACCTGGTCACTAGGGCTCGGCGATTATCGACGAATATCGATGATTATCGACGATTATCGATTAATCGAATCGAAAATCTGAAAAATTTGATTCTCAATTATTGATTTGTAACCTTGATAACTTTGCGCAATATATTATCACCTGTTTTGCCGCGAAAATCCACCAGGTGGATGCGGTTGTCATGTGCTGCCACCTGTATTGAACTGCAAGTACTAATAATTTATATAAAAATGTATAGATTTTTATTACAACAAAAAAACCTTTTTTATTGATGTAGCACAGCATTACCACTTTGTGTGGGTTACATCAAATACTGATTATTAATCGATAATCAGGTTGCCGGAAGCCCCGATTAATCTATTACAAAAAATAGAACCGATTCCTAGCTCTACAAGTCACCCATGTGTAGATGCTCCTTCGTTTGAAGTCAAGTCATAGCCGTTGTTTGCCTGTTAGAACTGTTTGCTAGTGATAAAGTTTACTTCTATGCTCTTAAAATTACTTTAAGAATCACCCAAGCAATAAGTCGTGATTTCACAAGACAATGTTTGAATTGAAATTGTTGTTTCATTGCATTTGGCAGAAGTATTTCTTTTGAACCATCTACAATTTTATTTTACAGCTGCGCTAGGTTCATTTCTCAGGCTCAGTCCATACTTCAGTATTCATAACCTCGAGACGGACTTCTTTAATTGGTATTACATAAGAGGATACAAGTGGTACATGAGTAAACAACCGGATTCCACTCCTGGTCAAATTGTGTTGGATAGGAGTCCCAATTATTTCATTGACAAGGAGACACCTCAGAGAGTTCATCAGATTAATGCAGGTGAGTCGATGAGATAAGATAAGATAAGATAAGGAGAGATGAGATGAGATGAGATGAGATGAGATGAGATGAGATGAGATGAGATGAGATGAGGAGAGATGAGATAAGATAAGGAGAGATCAGATAAGATATGGAGAGATCAGATAAGATATGGATAGATAAGACGAGATAAGACAAAATAAGACAGGATAGGACAAGCTACGACAAAATAAAAGACAAGAAAAGATAATAAAAGATCCAGAAAAGTTAACAATAATAATAATAAGATGAGATACGATGAGATAAGATGAAATATGGAAAGATTAAATATGATATGGAGAGATGAAATAAGATATGGAGAGAAAAGATGAGATAAGGTTTAGTGAAATAAGATAAAATGAGATGAGAGAGATGTTTCAGCGGCTAGACATTTGCAGGAGGATGGCTGCCAAATACCTACTTGGAAATAATGTCAACCTGATCCGCATGCCAACGAATATTACAATAAAACTTAATAACTGTGTGGTTCAGAGCCTTTAACTTCATAAGTGATGAGGTTGGGCTGGTGAACCCACGAGTCCCATAGAGGCTCTGAACCACACAACTATTAAGTTTTATTTATATCCCGCAATAACCCCAATTTTTTTTTATGTAAACTATTTTTCCAGCAGTGAGTAAGGAGATTTCGTTTTTCTATCTGTTTTGCCTCACTTTTGTAGATCGCCATGGTGATGTCGTCACCATTTCAAAACAACAACACACTAAAGCACTTTCAGCCTTAAAATGGACAGTTTTTTGACATTTTAGTATATCTACACCATACTTACTGAAATATTTTTGGATTAATTTGATGCTAATTTTGAACCAAAAGTTCATTCAAGACCTGTTGTTACCCAGAAACTATATAAACTGGGACATTTTCACTGCTCAACTGGCACTTAAGCAAATTTTCATTGTTGACTTTCTGTAGCTTTTTCCATGTTAAAATTGTACTCAGATTGAAGGAATCAAAAAGTTAATGGGGTTTCTAATGTCAGGTGAAGCTAATTTTGTTTATTTTATTGATTTAGTGAAGATATCCGGTTTAAGTGATGACTCTCATGACGTCACTGAGTGTGTGTGTGCTGTCCTGTGATTTGCAAAGCTGTTCTCTTTATAAGGGATAATTTATGTTATGAGGTTCACACCACTGAACCTCATAGTGTGAACCTCATGGTTTTTCTGTGAGGTTCACACTGTATTGTGGAATTTAAGATAAAACAAGACATGACAACATAAGCTATAACAGATGCCATAGCATAAAGTTGATGTTAAATTGGTGAATAATGAACGGCAAATTAGCGAAGTTATCAATCCGGATATCGTGGCTACAAATATGTCTGAGGTAGAAACCAAAAAACCTAATGTTATTCCTTATGAAAAAAAATACTTATTTATTGGTCTACAGATTTCTTGTCAATAGTTTTTTTTATCAAAATTTCTATTGTAGCCATTTTTCTTTGTGCATGGGAGTTCTATAAGCTTCTTGGAGTTTTTTTCTTTCGGTATAATATCATATATATTTGGTTTAGATGTTTTCCTTTATTTAAGCCATATGTGAGATGTAAAAAAAAAATTCAATATTATAAAAAAATATATTTCTTATCGTTTAAGTCATATGTGAAATAAAACAAAGTTCAATATTATAAAAAATATACTTTACAATGTGATGGGTATGTAGACTCTGTGCACCATTAGAACTTCATCAAGTCATATTCTGAGGAACACTTATCAGTCAGTTTCCTCATTAGTCATAGTCTCATGCCAACTGGTTGTTTTTATCTATTAACATTGCTTTTATTGTCTGTTTTTACATTTGTAATCATGTGATGATATTAACTGTATGCCTCCTCCTTGACTGGAGCCTTATTGAAATAAATAAAATAAATAAAAATAAAAGAATACTTCTTATTACTCTTTTTCAGGTATGAAGTTATTGGTGCTACTATGTGATCCTGTTGAACGACTGATATCCGATTACCATCACGAGTTGAGGGCTGGACGTATCAAACACAACGTATCATTTGCTAACCACATATTTCAGAATGACAGTGAGATTGATATTTCATTACAAATGGTGCAAACGAGTATTTATGTTCAATATATCAAACACTGGCTCGATTACTTTCCACGAAGTCAGATGTTGTTCCTTGATGGTGCAGAGCTGATAAAAAATCCCGTGACAGTCTTGCGCAAAGTTGAAAGTTTTTTTGGAGTGCCGAAAACAATCGCAAGGGATGACTTTGTGTTTGACAAACAAAAGGGATTTTATTGCAAAAGACGAAGTAAGGGAATCAACTGTTTAGGAAAAAACAAAGGAACAACACATTCTCCGGTTTCACAGGATTTAATTGTTAAGTTAAAGAAATTTTATGACCCGTGCAACAATGAACTCCATACAGTAATTACCCAAAAGTTATCATGAATGTGAAAAAAAATTTTTTTATTATCATAACACTATAAAACAAATTATAATAATAAAAATTGGGGGACTATACATGGTTTAATTGGATTTTACATGAATCAATAGGATATGGCTTGATTTTTCATATGGTGTCCTGGAAAACTTTTTTAAAACCAATTTTTCTATCAAACATGAAGCTTCCACAGTTTGAGCACTGTAAATTGGGATTATCCGTGCATCACTGTAAATCGGGATTATCCGTGCATTGATGAAATCACTGTAAATCGTGATTATCCGTGCATTGATGAAATCACTGTAAATCACTGTAAAAATATGTGTAAGCAAATGATTCAATCAGACATTAATTACCAAAAATAAATGATACATTGAAGAAATCAAGACCACAAAATTGAAAATACAATGAAAATGGCATCATCACCCTTGTTGAGTATTGTGACATCATCACTTGGTTTGTTTACATACTGGATTATTTATGGCATGAAATATTTGATCGAAGGTTAAAGTATATTTATTTTATAGAAAGAAAGTGAACCCAGCAAGGCTCTGGATGTTATTTTGAGTGACAATCCAGTTTTAACAAAGCTTTCTGCCATATGTCTCATCTCATTTCCATTGTCTCTCATTATTTTCCATTACCATTACATTCATATCATGTATTGCAACATCCTTTAACACAATATTGTAATTCGAGCCATTAATATTATTATTACTTATAACTTTATTTTATTTTGCTTCATAATTATAATTAATTAAATTTTCAATTTAACATTTATTTCCTGAGGTGGACACTGTCACAGCCTATGTAGGCTGTAGTGTTCTCCTGGTGGGTTTTTGACAATATGTTATTTAACTATGTATGTGTGTGTCAGTGTGGCCGTTTGCTTCTGTATGTTTGAATTTTGTGTGTAGGAATTTGTAATTGTACCTATCAAATAAATAAATATCTATCTATCTATCTATGTATAGTATAAACTATGGATTACATCTACATTATATTTGGTTTTCTGGGCAGAATATTTTTAAAAGTTTAATATTGCATGGTGTATTTGGTTTGGGTTCAGGTTGGGACAATATCTTCAAAATATTGATTTTATTATTTTTGAACCACTAAGCACTTGTAGGTATCTTTGGCTTTTCATTCTTTTCATTCTTGATAGACATGACATAACAAGCAGTGTTTGAGTCGATGTATGCCTATGTAAAATGACCTTCATATGAAGAATTGACAAAAGCAGTTCCATCTCTGGGTCTATTTCCATCAAGGAAATGTCCTACAACTTATTGATTTTCTCAAATTTCTATGGATCATAACCTTTGAAATATAAAAAATTAAGTGCTACTTGTTTTCCCCAAGTCAATTTTCTTTTCTACTTGTTCTTTTTATCTATTAATATTTTGATGTATAAAGGAACATTCAAGATTCTTCTGCTTCGGGTGGTTTGAACATTCAAGATTATTCTGCTTCTGGGTTGTTGAAAATTCAAGATTCTTCTGCTTCTGGGTTGTTGAAAATTCAAGATTCTTCTGCTTCGGGTGGTTGAACATTCAAGATTATTCTGCTTCTGGGTTGTTGAAAATTCAAGATTCTTCTGCTTCGGGTTGTTGATAATTCAATATTCTTGCTTCGGGTTCTTGAACATTCAAGATTCTTCTGCTTTGGGTTGTTGAATATTCAAGATTCTTCTGCTTCGGGTTCTTGAACATTCAAGATTCTTCTCCTTCGGGTTGTTGAACATTCAATATTCTTTTGCTTCGGGTTCTCGAACATCTAAGATTGTACTGTTCTGGGTTGTTGAAAATTCAAGATTTTTCTGCTTTGGGTTGTTGAACATTCAAGATTCTTCTGCTTCGGGTTTTTGAACATTCAAGATTCTTCTGCTTCGGGTTGTTGAACATTCAATATTCTTCTGCTTAGGGTTCTTGAACATTCAAGATTCTTCTGCTTTGGGTTGTTGAATATTCAAGATTCTTCTGTTTCGGGTTCTTGAACATTCAAGATTCTTCTCCTTCTGGTTGCTGAACATTCAAGATTCTTCTGCTTCGGGTTGTTGAACATTCAAGATTCTTCTGCTTCGGGTTGTTGAACATTCAGGTTTCTTCTGCTGGTTGTTGAACACTCAAGATTCTTCTGCTTCGGGTTTTTGAACATTCAAGATTCTTCTGCTTCGGGTTTTTGAACACCATTCACCGTCCACATATATGACATACTTTCAGCCAGCACACTTAGTGGCAACTTGTAGAACTTACTCCACTTAGAGCAGTACAGTTCATTGACGTATGACTCATTTAGTGATTTCGAAATCCTCTGTAATAAACTAACATTGTGCCTTTTTGATACTGTGCATACCTTAGGTTCTTGAATCACGGTCAAGATGTTGCTTAAGAATAAAGATCGAAGAGACATGACAGCGCATTGAACTGCATCTACTTTAAATGGAGGGCTAAATGGTGAAGGGTCAAGGTCAATTACCTTTCGACCTTGACCACTATCTAGGTCACCTGCAAGGTCATATATTTTTGTTGCATTCTTGCTTAAGATGAATTCAATTTCTTTGCAAAAATCATCTACTTGATCAAGAAGTTTTCTGTATAACCGCAGTTCTTCCCAAAATGTCTCATCTTGGTCACTTAACATTTTCCAAAGTTTGTTTAAAAAATGGTAATACAGAATGTAATCTGCTAAAACCTGGGTCTTGTGTCTGCTCCTGATATTTGACTTGTACAAAAGTGACTTCGATTTGTAGTTTCTTTTCCGCAACGATTGGTGAATGATATCACTTAAATCCCAGCACATAAGTCTTTTAAGTAACACTAAAGATTCGTCTAAATATTCAGTTATCAAGACTAAATCAAAGTCATTGTCCACCATATTTATAATATTAGTAATCCCAGATGTTTTGTTACTATCTTGAGGATTTAATCCAAACTGAAATGCATTGATGGCCGGTAGACCAGCTAAAGGCGGATGTGATTTTCTGTTGAAAAGTTCCATTCTGTATGATTCAAAATTTTCTATGAACGTTTTAACAGCATCTGAAGAGTGGATATTTAACTTGTCTGCAATGGAGAATTCGGTGAAATATGATTTCATTTGATCTAATGGGTGTCGCAAACTTGTGATGTATACACTGTCAGGGTGAAGAACTTGTCCGAGGTATGCCTTATTGTAACGTACGTGATCTGCGAAAATGTCATAACGATTCATTGTTATATGCGAGCTTTTGACGGACAACAAGTCATTTTTTATCTCTGGCCATGGGTAGTATGGCAGTAGGACCATGCGTAATTGGTGAACTAGAACAAACCTCTGTATTGTGGAAAGAATGGTTGAACTAGCAGTCTTGAATGTCTTCAAGTAAAATAGATGAACTTTAGGCTGACTACAGTTGCTTCCAATTGAGGTTTTGTGTATTTCTTCTCCTGTTTTGCGTAAAAACTCCGGTGCATCTAACTTTTTGGTTTTGTATTTGATTGTTACATAACTGCAGAAGAAGAAAGCAAGGGCAATCACAAACGTAAAATATTTCTGAAATAAAAAATAAAGTAAAAATATCAGCAAATCAAAATGACGTATGACAGTATCTGGTTTGTTTATTCTAGATTATCTGTTGCACTGACTCGACATTGGCCGGATGTCCCTGAAATTGGATTATCGATTGGCAAAAGTCCGAATTAACTAAGTATTGCATATATATCATTTCATTCTTTTGGGTTTTTGAACACCATCCACTGTCCACATATATGATATACTTTCAGCCAGCACACTTATTAGAAATTTGTAGAAATTACTCCACTTGGAGCAGTACAATTCATTGACGTATGACTCATTTAGTAATTTCATCGAAATCCTCTTAAATAAACTAACATTGCCTTTTTGATACTGTGCATACCTTAGGTTCTTGAATCACGGACAAGATCGAAGAGACTGTCGAAATTGTAAGACATCAAAATTGAATTTATCTTAAGCAAGAATGCAACGAAAATATATGACCGGAATCATCCAAATCCGGAATTAACTAATTTTTGTATACATATCATTACATCTATTTTGATGGTTTTATTTCAGAAAATGTTATTATCACATCCACTCTGCATTGGCTTGTCATTCCCAGATAATTGTTGACATAAGTACGACAATGGCTAATTTCCAACAATGTCAATTGGATCTAGCGAGTTATCTTATATGCGATTCATATATGTAAATAATAACACCTACCACATATCTTGAATCATAACCCATATCAAATCAAGAGATATCTGAAATATATAATAAGAAAAGAGAAAGCTTTTAGAGTAGGTGTACTTAATTACATGATAGGCCTTATAACGTGATTGCTCTCAACTCTACAACTGGCATCCAAGGCTAATAAATAAAAACATAGGCTTCGCTGCAGCTAAACCCTCAGTGAATCCCACATACCACACAGGCATCATTAAAATTGGTAAGTGTTTGTCCGACCGGCAGGAGGGCAGGTGTTACATTTCCATTTCCAGAGCAGAACTCTAACACACACTTTCATTTCTAGAACTAAACTCTAACACTAATGCACTTACCCTAATGAAATTGTATACAGTAACACTCTGTCTGGCCTAGTGGTACCTTGTGATAGCCAAACTTGTATATATCACCTATGTTTTACAAAATCTTGAAAAATATTATTTAATATGTTTTTTAACAAGGTGTTAGCTGGTCTTACATCGGTGCAATATAGCAATGTCCAGGATCTTAAACATTACTTTTTATACTAAACATTGCAGGTGCACTTGTGGCTGTTGTCAGGCACTTGAGAGGGATGTCATGTGCAGGTGCTGTAATGAGTGTCCAGATTTTCAGCAAAAGAACACAGATGGTGTGTTTGACTGTATTAAACAGTGCCCTGGTTTTGATGTTGCTATGCTTAACACCGTGCTTTGACATACTGTCCAGTTGCTCCTGTGTTGGTACTGGGTAAACAGAAGGAACAGCACCTTTCACAAGAAATCTTTTAAATTTGATATGACTAGTGTCATACTCCTCCAAACCAGCAAAACGGGCAGTAAAATCACTGGGTTGGAAATGGTCAGAGCATACAAACAAGTTCTTGAGGTTGCTCACATTCTCACGTGTTTTGCTGACAAAATCAAACCAAAACTTGCGAGTTTTGGGGTCAGTTGGAGCCTTGTTTAAACTCACACCATCCTGTGAAGATTTGCTGCAAAATGCCAGTGACTTTCTCCTCCACTCGCCGTGATGCACTGTGTTTACATTTGGTGCTGGTACAGTTTCCTACATCACACGTACCATGTGACCCACTTAACATAGCATCTAGGTCATTAGTTTGGCTGGCTTAAAAGTCTTTTAGGCATTAATATTTAGTAGTTAGAACTTAAAACAATTTGTGATATTGAGTAATTTGTTTTATTAGACCCCAATGCATCTATTGGCAGCAAAAAATATGTTTTTATTTCATATGAGAGACTGACTTTAAGTTTTACTTTTGTCTTATTGTGTTGCAAATATACTCCCAGTCATCACATGACATAATGCTGAGCTATGTATGATATCATAAATTCATGAGGTCAAAATTTGATCTCATAATGATCTCACAGCGATCTCATACTCTCACATCATATTGATGATATCTGATTGATATCACCATGAGATCGCCATTTCTTTTCACCAGCAACGCCTGGTGGATGTCTGCTGGACATTGTGTGCATGTGTGTTGGCTTTTGGTTCACGTAGCTATGGCATAATCTACAATTAAGCAAAAGGTAGGTGGATTTGGTCATGTAAACTTACATTGCTAACATGTGGTAGGTACCCTCACAAAGATGTCAACATGATCTGACAGATCACGAGATCAATATGTGATTACAGATTGATCTCGCAGTGATCTCATAATTATCTCGTATGATGAGATCAGCGATGAGATCACCGTGAGATCGCTATGATATCAGATTCATGACTGGGCTTAGATATCAACATCCACATTGTAATATTTCAGACGATTTGGTAAATATGAATGAATAGAAATTATGAACTTTCTTTAAATACACAATAACCAATACCCTGATTGTTTCTTGGACAATGAAATTAAAAAATATTGGTGTATATTACTATATTAGTGGTCTTATTTTTCATGTGCGCATGATATTATAATGTCTTACAAATATCTTACTTCTTATGAAGGTAAACCTGCAGGAACCCTGTATTAACAGCAATCCATTATGTTCAGAGTAAAGCCAAGTGAGCATAAAAAGTATTGTATCCTTTTCCTGCCACTTAATTGTTCTGTTTCAAAGATTTTATGCTCAGTAAGGAGTATTCAGTTCACTAGAATTATTAACACAATAGCATGTTCCCTTAATAATCTACAACTAAGATCATCATTTATATGTCCAAAATAGTCACCTATATATGGGCTATGGTAATGATCCCAAGGAATATATATGAAATTTAGCAACAATGTTTTGCCACATAAAGATGTTGGGTATAACTTCATAAAAAATTAACCTTTAAGGTTTGTATTTACTTGTATTAAAATAGATATGGTCTAAGTACTATAATAATATGCAATGGTTATGTGGTATTTTTATATTCCCCACGAGTGGACAGATTGGCAAGGATTCACGTGTGGCATTAGCCACGAGTGAATTCTGAAGCCAACCTGTCCACGAGTGAGGGAATATAAAAATGTACAACATATCCATTTGGGTCTTATTTATATCCCACAACTTCTTTAGTATCTTGTGTCTATTGTGCTGGACATTGCTCAGTGGCATGAGGTATAAAAAGACTCATGAATATTGATTTTCATCTATCAACCAATCAGATCACTGCATGACGCCACAAAACTGCAATACAATGTCATCACTTCAAAACTTCCCCAGTCATTTTAAGATTCACAAAGGATCTTACGAAGGAGATTTACAAACCAGTTGTTAAATATTTCTTGTCAGAATTTATTTTTATAGTAGACTTGGATAGAAAATTATATATTTTTTGGTTTTGGCCAGTTGTTTTACCAAAGTGACGGCATTGCTTTGACGTTGCCCTTAGCAACACAGATTTACAACAGATTGTATCTGTGGACTGAACAGACAGCTGACTTCACGTGGCGTTTTTTGGCTCTACAATCGTTAATACTGGTCCGATTTCAAAAATTCAAAGTTTCTTGAAGAGCATAGCTGCAAATAGTGATTTTTGTCATTTGGTTGCCATACATAGAAGTGTGTGGTATAAATTTCCCATCCTTGTAAGGTAAACATGTAGTATAGATATGTATACACCACATAGGCTATACCACATGGCTTTTCTATGTGGTATACAGGTTATTGTGGGATATACATAAATACAAATCTTAAAAGTGTATTTTGTATGGAATGATACCCAACACACCAATGTTAATGCCATTGTAGGTCAAAATTTTTTTTGCCCGCTGTTTACATTTAGCTTGAACTATATATTATCAATTGCCATATTCCCTTTAACAGTTATTGAATTGTTGGGTTGCTGATTTGCATTAAACTATGGCATTTAAATTAGTATTTATAACTGAACACTTTACAGGTGTATATGAAGAAAACAATAATAAGCATTGGAATCCAGTGAAAGTAATATAGATCATTATGCAACTAATTATTATGAAATTGCTAATTATAAACAAAACTGCTGAATGGGTTGAGCATGACAATACTATGATAAAATATTTAATAATATGTATGCACATGAATTGTACAACCTTTACGGCTGTCATTGCTGAGGATGGGATGATAAGGAATATGACGGAAGCAACACAATTTTTAGCATTTTTTCCGGATTTTCGATTATAATAAAAAAAGAAGGATGAAACAAATGTCAAAGTGAAGCTTAAAAGGGAAATAACTTTAATCTAGATATATCATTGGCAATATGTTACTGATGTAAAGATCATAGAGTCATTGATATGAGAGTTTGAAAGAGTACTAAATTTTTCTCAAAGTATAATCGCCTACACAGCTGACAAAAATGAGGACCGTTACAAACCCACACTGAAATATACAGTTGTGGTCAACAGAGAAGTTGTGGGCGATGATGAAGGTCAAGGAGAGGTGATGAAGGTCAAGGTGGGATGATGAAGGTCAAGGAGAGAATCAAATCATTCTGAAATGGTTTGAATCCGCAGCGCTTTCTTTCATTTTTGCTGCTCTACGCATTTCATGAAAACACAAATGACTAAGAATCTGCAGCGGTTTGAGCTACCCATAAAAAGATATATAACTTAGAGCAAATTTATTCGTAAATAAATCAATAAAAATGCTGGTTTCAGGGTTGTCTTATCATTACTAATTTTTTTCTTTCTTTTTAATTTTAGCAGTATGTCCAAATCATGGTATTATATGCAATGGCAATGTATAACCAATATATATATATATACGCTTTGAAAACTTCAAAATGATGCAATCTTTAATCGCTAACTGATCATTAATTTGCCATGGTTCCCTTCTAACTGATATTATGCTTAATATATATATAATTATGTTAAAATTACAGTGTTGCGATAAGTAACAATTAAGAAAATATGTCATACTTGAGATTTTTCTAAATATGTTCAAATTCTCTAACCGATCATAAACTATGAATAAAAAACCCTAACCTTTTAAACTTATGTAGTAGCCATTGACAGGAATATCCAAGTAATGGCTTTAATAGGTCAGTACGACTTGATCAAAACAATTCTTCGCCTTAGGTAATAAATTAAATTCATGCATTCATATCGAAGTTCATAATGAATATTGCACTTTGATTATTCACAAAGCCTACAGCAATGAATTCGCCCATAAAAGTGTTCGGAAAATGCATCAAATTATAAATCAATCTACATGTTCGCATAAAAACTGAAATGATATATATAGTTGCCTTAAGAGTTAACAGTATTTAAGGCAACTGTCATCATGTGAGATAAGAAAAAAATTAGGGCTTTAATTGGGTACCAGGTTATATAACAGCATTTAAATTTGCCACATCGAAATTTGCAACTGCTCCCCCCCCCCCCCAAAAAAAAAGACTTACAAATTACATGTTTATAATTTGTTACAAAACAAATGGTTTATATCACAATGACACAATTTATTAAAAAACCAATAAAGTCATATATTTACAATTCTTACAAAAGCACCTTCGGATCACAGGGTAATTCAACAAATATCAAAAGTCGTAATTAAGTAAAAAATGTAATGCGAAAAAAAAAACAGAAGAAAAAACAAAACAGAATTAAACGAAAACACTACATGTACATTGTACAAAGGTATAAAAGATATATATAAAACATATCAACATTAATATCAAGTCACAAATAACATATCAGCCAAAACAGTACAACATTTGATTTTAAAAGTGGTTTTTCAGTGAGGAGAGCTCTGATTTATTTATTATTATTACAAATAACATATCAGCCAAAACAGTACAACATTTGATTTTGAAAGTGGTTTTTCAGTGAGGAGAGCTCTGATTTATTTATTATTATTAATTTAATTTTGATTATCAATCATACGTCACCCCATGCATAACTTACTATCTGTCAACATGCGGAGAGTCAATCGCTGACTTGGCAACTAGAAAGGTCAAATAGACAAATGATCATATTACAGGCCCTCTGGTGGCTGGCCACATGCCTGATATTGAATTATGTAGAGGCCCTGTTATTGTGACCATATGCTCCACTGGACAGTCTGTAGGCTATGGTATCTTGTAGTATTTAAGTACTCCTGTAATAATTCTGAATGGAGGATTTTCGGATATTTTTTTTCTTTCTGCATGGTTATTGGTTTGGTCACATCGTTATTTCACTCACCAATACAGATATGCACATTATCATAAACCTCTGTGAGGGATGCCGAAAAGAAATTTCTGGTGGAACCTAGACACCTCAAGAGAGGCTAACAACTTTCAAATTCTGGCCTTAAACTACAAGAACAGAAATTACATAAAAACAGACATTACATAAAAACAGACATTACATAAGCTCAGACATAACGTATGAACAGAAATTACATAAGAACATGCATTACATAAGAACAGAAATTACATAAGAACAGACAATACATAAGCTCAGACATAACGTATGAACAGAAATTACATAAGAACAGACATTACATAAGCTCAGACATAACGTATGAACAGAAATTACATAAGAACAGACATCACATAAGCTCAGACATAATGTATGAACAGAAATTACATAAGAACATACATTACATAAGAACAGAAATTACATAAGAACAGACATTACATAAGCTCAGACATAACGTATGAACAGAAATTACATAAGAACAGACATTACATAAGCTCAGACATAACGTATGAACAGAAATTACATAAGAACATACATTACATCAGAACAGACATTACATAAGCTCAGACATAACGTATGAACAGACATAACACAAGAACACTGTCATATTACTCCTTGAGATTACTCTCACAAGTAAGTTCCATCTCCACCATTAAGCGAACTGGCCACTCTAGAAGACCGGTCGAACCGGCTGTCCGGAAACCCAGGTCCGCCCAATAGACCAGTCGCGTTGTAAAACCTGGCTAGCGAACCCTGCTCTTTTGAGTCAGTACTGCCTGTTAGTGACGGAACAGCTGTAATTGAAATATGAAATTGATAAAATATGAAATTAATAAATCTGTATATGTGTGAATTCACAAATAATATCACAAAAAATCCCTACAATTAGGACTTCTACTGTATTGAACAGTGTAAAACTAAAAATAGTTATTTTCTATTGTAACAGTGATCAAATATAGTTCACTACAAATTCTAATGCCAGGCCAACACTAATGATGTTCTAAAATTGGGTATGGACAAAATTGAAAAAACAAACAAACGGGCTTTGGCATTTATAACAAGCGACACTGAATCCAATTATGAAGAATTGTGTAGAGACCAAAAGCAACTAACTATTTACAAAAGATGTATCAAAGCTGTTGCAATGCAAATGTACAAAATTAAAAATCATAATGCTCCTATCTACATTCAAGAACTATTTAATGCTGGGCTGACTAATTATGATATGCGTGACAACGATAAATTTACCTTACCTAGCTTTAATTCTATTTCTTACGGTAAGAAAAGCTTTAGGTACTACGGTGCAAAGTTATGGAACAATATCCCTTTCGAAATTAAACAAAATGTCTCACTCGACACCTTCAAAATCAGCTTATCCAGATGGCTGGAGTCCCTAGATAATGTCAATGCTTTAGAATTTCTGTGATTGTTGATTTTACTCAACTTATATGTATAATTTATTGTGTGATATTACTCATTATAACTACTGTATTACTGGTTTTGCCATAAATGTGCTATCGGAATGATTCATTATGATTAGAAAATTGCTGGTGCTAGGTAACACTGTACCTTAAGGATGCTCTGAATGTTTTTATATGTTTCTTATTTTTTTTTTACTTGTCTATTCTAATTACAATTTCCTTTTGTAATATTACATGCTTTAGTTAGTATTTTAGTGATACATGTTAAAATTGTAAACTGTCGTACAGAAGCTTACGCTTGAGCACTCAAGATTTATTCTTGCTGTTGTTACTTGATTGAATACGACTTGAAATAAAATTTACCTACCTACCTACCTAATATATCAAAGATTTAAAATCAAATGCAAAAGAGCAATATTGAATTCATTTCGGTTAATATTGCTTTTAGGATAAATGTAACATAACAAATTATAAAAATGTACATTAAAATATGAAGAAAATAAAAATTTATTAGTACAGCCTTAATAAAATATCACATTATTATTTAATCAATATCCCTAAATTAATTCATTTGTGTTCACTTGTTCATAAGTCATATTATATGAAGGATTTAACATAACTTTGATTAACGTACAGCTGTACACGACAAAATTTGGAGATATTTGAGATTCCATGTCAGATACCTATTTACATAGTTATTTATATTTGTATCTTTTTCTTTTATGGGGAATTACCACAAACAAAGCAATTCTGAATGTTACCATTAGTTGAATATGATTGTATTATTTTGCTATTTGCATACTTTAAAAAAATAAAAACGCTATGGGTGTTAATCTTTTCTTTTATTGAATTTTCTGTTCTTTTATTTTTTTTGTAAATTCATGTCTTAGTAAAGGTTATCTATAAATGTTTTGATTTCGATTATGATATATCAGTTGTGATCTACCTGCCTGCGAGTTTCTTTTTATCAAATTAAAATATTCCGGTGAAAGAATTTTTCAAGTTTATAAAGACACCCAAAATATATTTTGTCAAACTATATTATTCTGTATGTCATTGTTTCTTAAACCAAGAGCAAATTTCTTGAAAAAAGCTTCAGTAGCTTCAAAATATTTTGGTAAATGCATTCCTTGACATTGGTATCATCAAAACTGGAAAGGAAATATTGCAAACCATGTCTTTTTGAAATATCTACTTCACTAGATAGATAAATAGATGGATAGATAGATAGATATAGGAAGTTCAGCCCTCTAAGGCAAGTTCTTATATGATATAAGGCAGGTCAGCGTAATGTTGCTCTGAAGCCCCCACCCACTGACCCAACCCATGGACACCCTCTTTCATTTGCAATTGACTTTTTATTCTAGTTTGTTTTGTGACCACTTGCAGTATTGACCTACAGTATTAACTCATTCTTATATTCATGTATGTAAGAACAACTGGAAAGATAAATATTTGGTAAAACTAGTAGATTATAGATTGTATACACTAGAGTAGATGTAGACACTAGACTTGGTTTTGTAATGTTGTATGTTTTGTGTTTGTTTTGTAATGTCATATGACACATGAATCAATTCCTGATATCAAGTTTGTCAATAAAACTATATATATATATATATATATATATTAGCAAATTTTGATTATTGTACGTGTCATAATAAAAGTAAAACTGACCACATACGATGGCTAATAAATAAGTATAAAAAGTGAAAACTTATCTACACGAAAGGTTTAAGTGTACTTAAGAAAATGAAACTTACAAACAAAGCTTAAATTGCCTTATGCATGGTATGAATGTGGTCCGCTGTTAACAAAAGCATGTTATTTTGCAATTAATAAAGCATTTATTAGGCATGACTTAAGAACGACTTTAGCAATGTGTTGCTTACCATATTTCTATCAATAACACCATCAATTATTCAGACAAACAGATTTTTATGCAAATTTCAACCAAAAAAACTCAAGTGACTCATAGCTAGATAGCAACATCCCAGCAGCTGGATGTCGATCGCATGAGATGTTAAATTGGCGGGTCCCTTGTACTCGGTGTCTATGTGATGGCAAGTAAAAGATCCCACCCATGAGACAATACAATACAGACATTGAATGTTAGGGGTTACATGTGTATGGCTGTTAGTATTTTAAAAGGTCAAATGTCTGAATAAATTTGGTGTTACTACAAATGACAACCAAGCTAGCAAAAATTAGTAATATCAATTAAGCGTGTCAGTCTTAGACTTTAATATATTAAATATGATATGAGATAATACTTACAAGATGACCTGTATGAATAATAATTAAACGGTCGGCCTGTTTTCTTCTTATTATATAACCAAAACACGAAACATCCGATGAGTATTAAAGTCACCACGATCAACCATAGCAGCATTATGAGAATGAGATAGACATTCGTCAAGGGCTTCAACGCAGCTGCAAAACAGAAATATTAGAAATTCAATGCACCTCCAAAACAAAAATTTTAGAAATTCAATGCAGCTGCAAAACAGAAATACTAGAAAATGCAGCTGCAAAACAGAAATATTAGAATTCAATGCACTTGCAAAACAAAAATATTAGAAATTCAATGCAGCTGCAAAACAGAAATACTAGAAATTCAATGCAGCTGCAAAATAGAAATATTAGAAATTAGTCAAACGATAAAAAATATTTACAAAAGTTTTCCCGTTTATCAGAAACAGTTAGTAAAACTAGACCTAAAACTATGTCGCCTGAGTGGACTAATCGTTATCAATATTCAAAAGTTGTAATCTCGGTTTTCAAATTTGAATTATTTCAAATATACCTGGTATATTTTCCTGCTCTGATTGCCCAGCTTTTCTTTTGGGAATCTGAAATAATTGAAAACAATTTCAAATCATAATTTTTCACTTAAACTACCAAAACCTTATCTATTTCATTAGTTACAAGCAAAGTTGTATTAAAATATCGAAAAAGGTTTGTAAACAAATATTTATAGCTTTCTTTAATATACTAATACATCTACCCAGACAGAAAAATTAAGAAACTTGTCCTACAATATTACAATTGAGATATATATTGATTTATTGAAAATTTAAAAGGTTTTTAATAATATCACTAAATTAAATAATTAAAAGTTTCTGAGATATACATCACTTGTACTGATCAGTAGATTAAAAATCATAAATCGTGTCTTTTTATATGATATTTCTTTAAAAAAATAATCATTACATAATAATCATCAGATGGAGTAGTTCTCTTTTCTCCAGATGGGTGAATATCATTCTCATTATTTTCCTCTTTTCCAGATGTTGTGGAAAACAATCCAGATGGCAATTCAGTTGATCTTGATATTATTCCAGATGTGGTTGATTCTATAGCAGATGGTTCATTTTCTGGCAGAAGTCCTGATTGTGATTCATCGATTACATCTGGATTAAAGTTATTTGAGCCAGATGTTGCTCTCCCTCTGAGTATTGTTCCAGATGAGTTGGAAAATGTTAAGTCAGCTGGCTCATCTGGAATAAAAGATCAGTCAAATTTGAAATATGTCAGATGGGCTCTCAGGTATATGATATTGGCGAAATTATGTCAGATGGGGAATCTAGAGTATGATAAATATTCAAAAATATTTGTCAAACTTAAAATAATTTTGATATTAATTGCAGCTTTGATAAATATCAGTTCCAATTAAAAATCATAGTTATGGTTCAAATTCAGTTCTCAAATAAGCACGAGGGACCTTGTATCAAAATAAAAAGTCTTCAAAGAAGCAAATGGATCACATGTAAAATATTGGTTAAATTATCGCTCGAATTACACTGGGCAACACATTGCAACTTTCGATCTGACAACACTATCACTCGGAAGCTGCTGTAAATCAGTGATATATGATTTCTCAATTCAATGCAATGGTAACCAAGTAATTTGCCCATACAAAGATTTAAATAGTTCCTTCTTTGCCATGAAATACTCAAAATGCTTCCTTGGAAATGGATATATATTCTGATGTTCCGCAGAAATATTCTACTTACAATCATACACTGTTGTTTTTTTTTTTTTGTTTTTTTTTTTTTTTTTGTGAGGGGGGCAACCTATCCCAGCTTACCTGGTCGGTAGGTGGCAGCAAGGGAGAACTTGTAAGGCAGCCGGATCAGATCAAATGCCCCCTCGTGGCCAGGTGACAAACTAAGGAAAGCTGGAGAAATGTACACTGCGAGACCTGAAAAGCATAAAATAAATAAAAAACCAAATAAATATGTCAGTTATTCCTCCAGAGTCGCAACCTACTTCACAATTACACCCTTGGAAGGCCTCCCTGGGGAGTATTTTGCCAGCAGTGAAATTATTATATATTTATTTGTCATACTCGAAGTATAACATACTCACCAATAGTAGATTCTTCAAATTTGTATCCGATAATTCCTTTGCTGTTCGCATTGACATACCCCACCATGTCACCGGCTTGGACATTAATTTCTTGCCGGAACTTAACCTGAAGAAGTTTTAAGCCATGATTTATTTCTAATTTTCTTATAATCAATCTATAATTACCATCATTTAGATTTTTGAAAAAGCCACCCAAAAAAAAGTGTTATTTGCAATATTGAGAAGTTATCTTACAGTTATGAACTGAGGTCCCGAATCCACTGTAACATTCTGACTTCCAACCAGTTTGAATGAGTTCACCGTCAACTGGCGCCAAATTTGAAACTGAATCTGAAGATTAATAAAATAATATCAACAGTTTATAAAAAAATCTAAAACTATTATTCATAAACTTCAATAATCAAAATTTGCTTTTACCCACAAGAAACCGTTTCCAGATAAGACAAGGCAAGATAAGATAAGATAAGATAAGATAAGATAAGATAAGATAAGATAAGATAAGATGAGATGAGATGAGATGAGATGAGATGAGATGAGATGAGATCGGATCAGATCCGATACAAGTATGTTTTCATTATAAATAACATATATTAAAAACATAATATTATACCATGATGTTCCCAACTTGTAAGATTACTTGCACATATGTTAATTTTCCAAGCCAGTGAGTAGCTTTTATTTTCTGTGAGTAGCTTTTATGTTTAATAATATACTCTGTACTTAATTTGTAGTGTAATTCATATTGTGCTGGGACCCATACACTTTAGCGTCTGTCCAAGGCACTCCCAGTAAGGCCACGGTATATTGATATTATGTTTCTCGGAACTTTCTCGGACCGTTTTTTATGAGACGGACGGTCGGAAAATATAAAAACAATCCCCAGAAAGTGTTTTTTTTTTCATAAATTAACAGGTGATGTGATACTTTGAGATGCAATACACATATTTGCGCAGACAATTGTTGATTTATTAATTGAGCGGCACTGCAAAAGTTTGGCCAGCGGTGTCGAGAAACGAAAGATCAAATAACCGTCGCCTAATTGATCTTATTGTAATTGTTTAATTACCCTGTACTTTTGTTAATGTTTTTTTTTTTAGTACATGTATTTATTTGCATGGCTGTTAGTGAAAATAAAAAAACTGAATTTGATAAGACAAGATAAGATAAGATTAAGATAAGATAAGCATGACTCATACGATGGATCACGGTGACTCATACGATGGATCAAGGTGACTCATACGATGGATCAAGGTGACTCATACGATGGATCAAGGTGACTCATACGATAGATAAAGGTGCCTCATACGATGGATCACGGTGACTCATATGATGGATCAAGGTGACTCATACGATGGATCACGGTGACTCATACGATGGATCAAGGTGACTCATACGATGGATCAAGGTGACTCATACGATGGATCAAGGTGACCCAACACAGAAAAGCTATAATAGAAGAAATCAAACTAACTATTCCTTGGTTGACAACATAGGCGGATACAGAAGTGGCTCTCCCTCCTTCTGGAAATTTCACAGTTGCCACAATGTACGTTTGAGATGCTTTCCGTGAGATGGCGCTAGTAGTAGGCTGCATTGCTTGCGAAATTTGTTTTTCTCCATCTGGTATCTGTAATGGACAAAAATAAAACTAACTTGAATTGAATTGTAGCCGACAACCAATGTGTGGGTAAGTACACATATTTATGGAGTACGAAGCATAAGAAACAAATATCAACAAATAATTTGAGAACAATTTAGTAAATCCACTGGATATCTCTTTTAAAATGGCATGATTTGAACAGAACACATTTTTGAGGCATTACACCAAATTAAACTACACAAGCACCATGTTTTAAAAGGTGATATAGATTTTAAGAAGGTAGCCTGTGCAGTGCACACATACATCACTCTCCCTACTAAATTCTGTACAGCAAATTTCAATGACATGGAAACGGAACTCCAATGATGTCATGCAAATCCAGGCCTCCCATTGGTTAAAGCTGGATTGTCACTCAATATGACAGTGGCCAAAATCTATTGCATTCACTCCATTGTCGTCTTAATACTGATTACCTATCTCTCTATAAAATATATAAACTTCACCTAGTATTTAATTTTTCATGCCATTAAAACTCCAATATGTAAACAAACCATGTGATGACGTCACAGTACCAAACAATGGGTGACGATGCCATTTCCATTGTATTTCCAATGTTTTGGTCTTGATTTCTTTCAATGTATCATTTATTTTGTAATTTATGCCTGATACATTCATTAGCTTACACATATTTAGTGTGCTTGATCAAATAAGGTGATATTCAATCATTTAATGAAGTTTTAGAAAACAGTAATTTTGACAGACAGTGGAGCATTTAGGGGCTACATGGCCAAATGTGCCGCGTGCATTTTCCATGAGAAGGATAAATCCATGGAAAACACATGGTTTAGATAATTATAATGAAGCAAAAACCATGTGTTTCTCTATGCGTTTATCCAAACGCATGGAAAATGCACGTGGCACAATTAGCCTTGTACCGGGCCTTGGCCAATATGAGTCTTTGATTTCCATGACGTCCTCTAGAGTTTAGCACCAAAATCCATGAGTTTTGCTCTATAAAGTAAAATACCATTCACTAGTGATTTTATGGCACAAACCTGCATCCAACCCAGACCAGTAGAAGTTGGTGAAGAAGGACGGGCTATGTCATCAAATCGGTTTATTTCCAATATATCATCATTTGAATTCCCTATGAAGGTAGAAATACAAGTTAGTAAAATGTAATAAAAGAAAAGCTTTACATCATTCCACAATGAAACCCTGTAAAATCACTGTTACAACAACATTTAAAGATGGGGAATGCTTCAGTTTAAGATCACCGTAACTGAAAGGCTTGATTTGTAACCTACAAGATTAATGTGTTAATTCAAGTATGATTGTGTATTTTTGCAAGCAATAATTGCTTTTGGGCTTCAAAATGGGTGTCCTTTGGCCCAACGTGTTTCCTTGTTATGTTGATCAATGTACCAGCATTGTAAAACGATTACTTTTTGGGTCAAGTCAATTAAATTCATCGTCAAAACTTTTTAACTAAAATCATTTGTGAATTGAAATAATCTTCACATTTAAACCTCAATAAAATCTTTAAAAAAAAAAATAAAAAAATTCCATTTCATACTCACTCCTGATATAGTTAACAGCAACTGAAAACTTGTAGGGAAAAGCCAATATATCAAACGCCTCCTTCTGGCCAACAGAAACACCAGCATCCGGGCGGGAAGTATAGAGGGCTGATCCTGACATCTGCTGGTCAAAGACATAACCGATAACACCGGCATCACCGGGATTTACGAAACCAACAAAATCACCCGCCCGGACAGGAATATGTTCTGAATCAGCCAACCGGATCTGAAAAGAACACAGAGTTATGGAATTTGCAAGTATGTGTCATCAATATTAGAAAAAGTCTAGAAAGCAAGACTTCAGATTGAAGGCTCATTCTTCGAGTTTAGTGCAGTATAGCGGACCCAAATCTATGCCCATATTTAGCGTCCATCAAAATTAAGTTTTATCAAATAGTTCTAGCACAACTAGAATAACATTTTGTGTAAAGTAGCGGGGGTTTGGGGGCTACCTAGAAAAAGCAAAAATAAACTCTGTCTTTACTGTGAATATGAAAACCGCCGTCATAACTAAATTAGTTTGTGACGTCATAAAGAGATTCTAAGCACTTTTACATCATAGGCCTGGCAAAGAGGCTTGTTAAATATGGTCATAAATCTGGGTCCGTTATACTGCACTTTTTCCCATTCTTCCTGTACCCATCTATTAATAAAGAGGCTGGCAGTAGACAACTGTTGACATGAATTGTAGGACAGGGCAAACTACTGAAGACCCAGGGCCAATGACATGAGCAAAGTAGACATAATATCTTAGTAAGGTCAAATTCTAAAGAGAATAAAAGTTTATAAACACCCGAAACTCACAGTCCGTAGTCCAGGCGCAGATGCAATGACGTAATCCTGCTTACCGACAAGTTCGAAAAGATTCATACTATGAATGATGCGTCGCCATATTTGGAACTGGATCTGTTTGAAGAAATTAAACAGGATATTATTATATCATTCAATTGATACCCGTTTTATACAGTGGTCCCAATAAACAATCAATCAGCATTTCCAAAGATATAACACAAAATCTTTAACATGAATGAAAGTTAGTGTTTTCTGATTTAGTTCAAACTCTGAGGCAAATGTAGTGATGATTATATGGCTTGGAGCCACACCAAATTACACTTATACCCCATGGCTGGGTAAATATGCTTGCCTTAGCATAGCCACTGACTACAAGGCAATTAGACTTCAACCTAACATCTCATGAAAGCGACCGACATTCCGTGCCTCATGAAGAGCATGTAGCTCACGAAGAGCATGAGCTAGTAGCTCACAAAGAGCATGTAGCTCATGAAGAGCATGTAGCCCATGAAGAGCATGAGCTACTAGCTCATGAAGAGCATGTAGCTCACGAAGAGCATGTAGCTCACGAAGAGCATGAGGTAGTAGCTCACAAAGAGCATGTAGCTCAAAAAGAGCATGTAGCTCACGAAGAGCATGTAGCTCATGAAGAGCATGTAGCTCATGAAGAGCATGAGCTAGTAGCTCACAAAGAGCATGTAGCTCTCGAAGAGCATGTAGCTCATGAAGAGCATGTAGCTCATGAAGAGCATGAGCTAGTAGCTCACAAAGAGCATGTAGCTCTCGAAGAGCATGTAGCCCATGAAGAACATGAGCTAGTAGCTCACAAGAGCACAAGCTAGTAGCTCACAAAGAGCATGTAGCTCACAAAGAGCATGTAGCTCATGAAGAGCATGTAGCTCATGAAGATCCAGGCCATAAGTGAAACCCTGAACTTTCAGCGGAGATGGCTAATATGTTAATAGTTTTTTGCTTAACTGTGAGATAATACTTACCAAGCCATTGTTGATGGCGTAGACTGTAAAAGCAGTGACAAAAGCGCTCTCAGGAAATTCAAGCGATTCCATCAAATATGTTTGTGATGCCTCGGAGTCAAGTGAGCTTAAGTTGGAAACCAAAGACTGCGATAAAACTAATTCACCCGGCTCCCTCTGAAAATGAAAGAAATTGCTGTCACAGCAGGATCCCGATAAGTCTGAAACAATTTATTTTCTTATGCACACTAATAAAATATTGTCTGTGTTTAGACGAATAATTTTGTCGCTGGTGTCAACTCGATAGTTTGTATTTAAAATCAGCCATTTATTGTTTGTTCTTTTGAAAATAATATTTGTATATACAACAATTATTGTACAAAGACATACACTATGTTCAACACCAGCAAAAACATTATTTGTATGAAAACCGACAATCCAGGACGGATCCAGGAATTTCGGTTAGGGGGCGGGGGGGACGGTCAGTCATATGACATTGACAAAGCTAGTAATTCACTCCATGAATATTGTATAAAAATGTTGTGGTCAACTATCGAATACAAAATAAAGCAAGTCTTGTTTGTCACACTCTCGTTCGCAGAATGTTTAGGGGGGGGGGGGGCGCACACCAGGTTCGACCCCTCTGTATCTGCCCTGGAATAATTTTGTAGTGTGTAAGCTCGAGATACAGCTAGGAAATTCTATAACCTTGGCAAAACATAAATGATATTGCCAAAAATGTAATATCATGTTACTTCTGGTTAATGGCAATAAATTAAACTTTTTTGTTTACTGTGATGATATTTTGCATGTTAACTATAGTATATTATACTCACAGGAACAATAAGTTCATGATCAGCAGATGGTCTCATGGGAAGTGGTTCAGGCTCAGGAGCCACCGAATAATCTGAAAGCGAAGCATGCCATAAAGAAATATGCAGACTGACGTATTTGCTGTGGCCATCCTTATAAGGCATTTTCGAAGCGAGAGAACGTCTCAAAATGGCCACCGATCACGTGATCAGGGAGAATACATTAAATGAAAAATAGGTAAATTTTTTTTTTCTTTTTAGTCTTTGTTTTTACTCGAAATTTCGTTTTCTGCATATACATAAAAGGATTAGCAAAGAGCACAACTGAAGGTAACACCGTAGTAGGCTGCCCGCGAAGATTCTCAGATATTCTGGTAATATTATGAATAACTGATTGCTCCCTTGAGCTCATTCTACAAGGTAAAATATATGGCCCTTGCAATGCGTAGATGATCGTGGATGCAAAAGACAATGGCACGGCTGTCTGCTGTCCTGAAATATATATGTTTGGACGGCAAAACACTAAACCTTCGAACTGCTGTGAAATCTTGGCGACAAGAGGCTTTATTAGGGAATTTAAGTTTTCACTCAAGGAAAGATAGGCTCTGACCAGACCTCTGTTCCAGACCTATCTCTGACCATGCAGTGGTACTTTGTCTCCAGGGTGGTTTTATCCTACTCCAATTGTAATGATGTCAAAATGACTAATGCGTAGAAAAGTTTTGAACATTTTCAGATGTCATACTGGTCAACTGCACTAAATTTTGGTCATACCATATCAACACATCAAGAAGATACAAAATAATGCAACAGACCAATAAGTACCTGTATCAACCATAGCCCCCAGAGCGAAATCGTAGGGCACTCCAAGGGCAGTGAAGTCCTTGACAACTCCATGAGAGGGCGCTTTACCATCAGACGCCACAATGGGGCGAAGACCATCGTCCATGTCCGAGTTGAAATTGTATCCGATGCTGGATGAGGATTCTATTTGGGTGAACCCGAGGCAGTCACCGAGTTGAGTGGAAATGTAGTCTTTTTCGTCCAGTATAATCTAATTTGGAAGTGACTATATATATATCTAAGGAACATCTGTTATGACCTGAGAATGATATTACAATTACATCTTATGCAAGTCTGATTTCTGATATTTTGCCCACAAGAAAATACTTCTGACATTTCTCCTTAATAAGAGTGCATCATAACATTGTGTGTTGGTGAAATACATACCATTGTGATAAAGTTGGAATAAGATGTTTTTTGGGCGATTTTTGAAGCGACTGTTATTTATCTGTCACAATCAACAATTCTTGGGTTTAGTGCAGTATAGCGAACCCAAATCTATGCCCATATTTGGCGTCCATTAAAAATTAAATTTTTATCAAATATTTCACAGGTTTGAATTTCTAGCACAATTAATATAACATTTAGTTTAGAATAGCGGGAATAAACTGTCTTTACCTTGAATATGAAAACTGCCGTCATAACTACATCAGTTTGTGACGTCATAAATTGATTTCAAGCACTTTTACGTCATAGGCCTGGCAAAGAGGCTCGTTAAATATGGTCATAAATCTGGGTCCGCTATACTGCACTTTTTCCCAATTCTTTTTAAAAATTGCTGTCTGATTTTAGAAGTAATAGGCTACACAGTATATACTTGTTCACTGAATAATCACATACAAGGTGTAATCTTATAATGTGTCCAATACTGTGTCCTCTTTTCAAAGAAATAGGCCTTAAAGCAAAAGTAATGTATACATGTTCCTTTCTGTGTTCTCTTGCATTTCGGAATCAATTACTTTAATTAATATAAGTCCAAAAGAGGTGCTTGCGATGCACCATTTAGTATGAACTAACATCTTAATAAATAAAACAGAAATACACATACTGTCGGCCCCAAAAGTTTACTTACACTTGACCCAAGTTAGATATTTCATAATTAAATTGTGAATAAAATCATCCAATTAATAAATGGCTGCTAATACCTCATATAAAATGGTTACACTTTTTATGATGTTCCCTATGAGAATGGTGATAATTTATGTGCCTGACTAAGCTTAATGATATTTTACGAAAACACAAGAGAATGCTGTTTTTGTTAATGTATGCAAATGAGAAAAATCAAGCACATTCAGCCTCTCCGCGTATATTGTTTGCCTAACAAAACTAGACTCTTTGTAAACTACAAGAAAACATTAAAAAAATTGTCACTATAACCATTACATAAGGACTGAAATGTTAATCTGTGGGAAGACTTTCACTGTACCTCCGCAGGACCAGTCGCGTTTGGTGTGAAGTGATACTGGCCGATTAGTTTGAAGCTAACTCCGTTCGAAACTTCCCGCCATACTTGTAAAAGAACAGCCTCCTTGCGTTTAACATAAGTGAAGAACTTCACCAGTTGGCCGGTAGGGAGCAGCCCAACAGGAAGTAGAAATGTGGCTTGGGACACCTGGTCAAAGACGCTGTCGCGGGGATAGATGGACGCACCGTAATAAACCCGTGAGCCTGTGACGAAAAGTGGAGAAAAAAAAGTATTTTAACCTAAACTTACATAATTGATAATTTTTTTATCTGAGAAGGTCACAGATTATTAATTACAATTATCGACTAAGTGTCTATGTGAATTTACTCCAATAGCTCACTATGTAACTATCAATAACTGACCCCTATGCATGCTGCAATATCAAGCTATAGCTCATGGAATAGAAAGAGAGGTGTACAACAGTTATCAGTATGGCTTGAATCAACACATCTTGCCCTTACCAGGAAACCATCACAATTTATTTGAATGGAGATAAATGTTGAGAGAAAATTTAATGGACCCATGATCCTGTGAGAGAGGTACCAAAAAAGTTTCATCATACAGTGGGATTATTTGTCAGAGAAAGTTACTGATTAATGTCTGTTGTTTTGCATATTTGGCAAGAATTTCATACTGATTTCATCCTACATATTTTATGGACAATGAGAGGGGTTTCAGGATCCAAGGCGTATCAGTGCCCAGCCAGAACCATACGTTCACAAACATGAATGAAACGTTAAAAAAACATTTTTCTAAAGCGTATACCTCAGAAAAATGTCTTTGAATGTTTCATTTATGTTCGTGAACGTATGTTTCTGGCTGGGCATGGCTATGGATGTATGAATATTGTATCCACGTTACAGCAAAGTGTTCAAAATAAGTTTAAAAAATTACCATCAGTAGGAGGTCGAGGAGGAAATGTAGATTTCTGCAAAATGTAACAAACGAACAAGTTATTATACTAATATTTGAAAAATATTTGATTGTTGTATATGTGTACTGGTCAATAATCTGTTCAAAAACCCTGTTCAATAACAATGTATAACTGTTTCTGGTAATGAATTAAAAAAGAAAGAAAGTAGAAGGTTTTCATTTTAGCTATGTCAATATTGGTACGAATAAACATAATAATAATTAGTGAATTTCAATTAAATGTAATTATTTTCAATAAATTAAACAACCGTCATACTACCATAATTTCTCTTGGTTCTACCGTCGGAGAATCAATTTCTTCCGGTTCGGGTGATGGAGGACTGGTACCTGTAAAATTAAATGGTTAAAACGTCCATACAGTTTGTTGTTGTTTTGTTTTCAAATTTATTTCTAAAGACACATAACATGTGGAAAATTTTTTTTTTGAAATTGATGTGGATTCACAGTGAGCTGGGCATACACTGAGAATGAGGTTTGCCATAGTCCTTGCGTGATCTTGGTCATAAACATTTAACTTTCCTAAAGCTACATTGAATTTGCACAACCGTTCAAGAGTTTTTACAACAAAGAGATTATCCTAAACTGTGGATTTCTGTGTTTTCGAACACCCAAGCAAAAAAGCCTATTAAGTCGTAAATATTCATCACTTAGCATAGAACTTTGTATGCTGTAGTATTTTCATCACCGGACACAGATTGTGGCATCACCATGTCTTTATATGCCCACAAAACCCTCGCGACACGCAATTTTATGTGAGCCAACTCGACCAATTGTTTGTCTTCTTACTGTGAACTAGCGTCCAAAGAAAATAACTGATAATAAATAACAGTGCTAAAGTGAACAGCTCAGTAGCTCGGCAAGGTTGGTGGGAGACTTAACGCTCCGCTGTCTGTCAAGATTACTATTTTCCAAAACTTCATCAAAATATGAATGATTGAAAATCACCTTATTTGATCAAGCCACACTAAATATGTGAAATAAGCTAATGAATCTATCAGAATAGAATGGTGAATTATCTCCTTCAGAAATCAATTCAATGTGAGAAGTCAACCTTCTCAAAGAACTTCAGACTGTGTATATAGCAAATTGTGATATGACCTCTAACAAATTTCTAAATTGCGACATTAAGAACCTAAACATGACGACAAAACAATGCATCGAAAAGTGCAAATCACGACAAGCAATCTGTCTAGCAAGTGTAATTAAGGAACTATGTGATGTACGGGAGGGCATTGTCAAATCTCTATATCCTAAAGACTTTATTCTGTTTTAATGAATATAATTACATGATATTCGATTTCAATGAAAAATGTAAATTGTGTATCATGAGTGTACGAATAAATATGATATATATATATATATTGTTGTGTATTGTGATGTCATCACTTGGTTTGTTTACATATTGGATTTTTGATGGCATGAAAAATTAAATACTAGGTGAAGTTTATTTATTTTATAGAGAGATAATGAAACCAGCAAGGCTCTGGATGGTAGGTAATCAGTATTAAGACGACAATGAAGTGAATGCAATATATTTTGATCACTGTACTATTGAGTGACAATCCAGCTATAACATTGTTTACCAGTGTTACCACTTTTCCACTAAGGACTATAATCAAAGTCTAATAGTACACTGTATACATGGCCAAATGTGCCACGTGCATTTTCCATGAGAAGGATAGAAGCATGGAAAACGCATAGTTTTTAGCTAATTATAATGAGGCAAAAACCATGCGTTTTCCATGCGTTTATCCAAATGCATGGAAAACACAATTGGCCATATAATATACACACCTTCTTCATATAAGGCCATAACACTAAACTTGAGCGGCAGAGGTGTCGGATCAAATGTCACCAAATCCATTAATTTCAGCGAATCAACATCGACATCAGGGCTGTACACCACTCCCATGGATAAGGACCCATCAAATTGAGTGACGACACAGTTCGCCAAAGTCATTTTAGTAAATCCCAAAAGATCTCCATTGGCCACCGAAATGTACTCCGCAGGACTTAATGGAATCTGGAAATAAACAGAATGGTATTACAGCAGCGCAGTTCTTGTCAGGTATTGAGACAATCAGTTAATACTGGAAGAGGGGCCATTTGATCAGTCGGAAAGTTTAGTTACCATTATTGGTAAAAGAATATTAGACCTTCTGGAGAAAGACTCTGGACTGGCCTGCCAAAGGGTGTTATTTTTAATTTGGCAATATATGTTAATAACTATATAAAGGCTACCACACAACATTCCAAATATGGACAACATCTGTGCAATGTCGGCGATGCTGATAAGATGTATCACCTTACAGCCCAGTACACTATGATCAGTTTACCTGGTCGCGATGGGTCACGGTTTACACTACTTCCGAAAATTATTTTATTTGACAAGTATTTAGACAAGAATGATCGTCGACCGTCATTGCCAACAGAAAATAATTAATTTTACAGCGTCTCAGCCAATAAGCATACGCAAAACGTCGGACAAGAGTTGCAATGCCAAAAACGGAACCAACCAAAGTTCATAGCGCGATGCTGATAAGATGTTGTACCAACTACAGCCAATAATGAAGCAATGCTGGTCCGGTTTGGAATGCTATCAGACAAATATCTGGGTCTACCCGGCCAAATATTTTGGATCAGGGTGGAAAAAAGGCAGTAAAGCGGACCCAAATTTATGACCATATTTAGCTAGCCTCCTCGTTGCCAGGCCATCAAAACTCTTGAATGCAATGGATGACATCACAAACAGCAGCAGTGATAATTTTTCAGGCAAGAACGTTTTTTATTTTTTCTTTGTTTGCCAGAAAAAAAAATTGGTAAGTAATATTGATTATTTTCATTAAATGGATGCCAAATATGGGCATAAATGTGGGTCCGCTATACTACACTAAACCCTCATGGTGTAGTAGATTGACATTTTCACCAAAATGTCTTCTTTTGGATTTCCTGCTTGACATCTACAGCTATGCAATAAAGGACACGTGGTGTATATCCTGGCCAGCGGATGGTCCAAAGAGTATGCTGTATGTTAATAGTGAGAGATATGTCACCATGACTCTGGTTGAGGAAATCTGGGAGCTGCTCAGCCAAATTAGAGTCCAACCCATCATGCAGCACTGAGTAATGAGAATATTAACCTTTTGGTGAAAAAGCATGATTAGACTATGTCTTGAATTGAGTCCAACCCATCATGCAGCACTGGGAATGAGAATATTAGACCATTTGGTGAAAATGCATGATTAGACTATGTCTTGAAGTAGAGTCCAACCCATCATGCAGCAGTGAGTAATGAGAATATTAGACCTTTTGGTGAAAATGCATGATAAGACTATGACTTGAATTGAGTCCAACCCATCATGCAGCGCTGAGAAATGAGAATATTAGACTTTTGGTGAAAAAGCATGATTAGACTATGTCTTGAAGTAGAGTCCAACCCATCATGCAGCAGTGAGTAATGAGAATATTAGACCTTTGGGTGAAAATGCATGATTAGACTATGTCTTGAATTAGAGTCCAACCCATCATGCAGCACTGAGTAATGAGAATATTAGACCTTTTAGTGAAAATGCATGATTAGACTATGTCTTGAATTAAAGTCCAACCCATCATGCAGCACGGAGTAATGAGAATATTAGACCTTTTAGTGAAAATGCATGATTAGACTATGTCTTGAATTGAGTCCAACCCATCATGCAGCACTGAGTAATTAGAATATTAGACCTTTTGGTGAAAATGCATGATTAGACTATGTCTTGAAGTAGAGTCCAACCCATCATGCAGCACTGAGTAATGAGAATATCAGACCTTTTGGTGAAAAAGCATGATTAGACTATGTCTTGAAGTAGAGTCCAACCCATCATGCAGCACTGAGTAATGAGAATATTAGACCTTTTGGTGAAATGCATGATTAGACTATGTCTTGAAGTAGAGTCCATCCCATCATGCAGCACTGAGTAATTAGAATATTAGACTTTTTGGTGAAAAAGCATGATTAGACTATGACTTGAATTGAGTCCAACCCATCATGCAGCGCTGAGTAATGAGAATATTAGACCTTTTGGTGAAAAAGCATGATTAGACTATGTCTTGAATTAGAGTCCAACCCATCATGCAGCGCTGAGTAATGAGAATATTAGACCTTTTGGTGAAAAAGCATGATTAGACTATGTCTTGAAGTAGAGTCCAACCCATCATGCAGCGCTGAGTAATGAGAATATTAGACCTTCTGGTGAAAATGCATGATTAGACTATGTCTTGAATTAGAATCCATCCCATCATGCAGCACTGAGGAATGAGAATATTAGACCTTCTGGTGAAAATGCATGATTAGACTATGTCTTGAATTGAGTCTAACCCATCATGCAGCACTGAGTAATGAGAATATTAGACCTTTTGGTGAAAAAGCATGATTAGACTATGTCTTGAAGTAGAGTCCATCCCATCATGCAGCACTGAGTAATGAGAATATTAGACCTTTTGGTGAAAATGCATGATTAGACTATGTCTTGAATTAGAGTCCAACCCATCATGCAGCACTGAGTAATGAGAATATAAGACCTTTTGGTAAAAATGCATGATTAGACTATGTCTTGAATTAGAGTCCAACCCATCATGCAGCACTGAGTAATTAGAATATTAGACCTTTTGGTGAAAATGCATGATTAGACTAAGTCTTGAATTAGAGTCAAACCCATCATGCAGCACTGAGTAATGAGAATATTAGACCTTTTGGTAAAAATGCATGATTAGACTATGTCTTGAATTGAGTCCAACCCATCATGCAGCACTGAGTAATTAGAATATTAGACCTTTTGGTGAAAATGCAAGATTAGACTATTCTTGAATTGAGTCCAACTCATCATGCAGCGCTGAGTAATGAGAATATATGACCCTTGGGTGAAAATGCATGATTAGACTATGTCTTGAAAGTAGCGCATTTTACTAATAAAACGCAATAAAATTTTCTTCATACGAACTCTTGCAATAATGTTGGTTGCCCCATCTTTCAAAAACATATTATTTCAGTAAGTTTTAGTCTGTTAATAGATTTGTGAACAGTATGAGATGTCGTTTCAACTTGTGAATGATGTTTAGGTAGACATCTTGGATTTTGGCAGCCATATTGAATGCTCATGATGTCTACCACTTAAAGTAGATAAAATGTATATTTGTCCAACATTGCCTGAAATATATTTATTTCAAGATTCAAGGAATCATAGTTGTATCACCATTTTCAGTATTTCGATGACATTTGGTCTCCTATATGTGCCTGCTAATCAGATACTGCATGATATGGCCATTTATAGTAATGGCCATTTATAGCAATGTCTAACTGGAATCCTTTTGTTCTTAAGACGTTCTACATCAGCTGCTAATCAGGTCATGCCATACCAAGAAGCTCACTGACTGTTGTGTGTGGTGCTTCTGAAGCTGACACTGATTGATATCCCAGATAACCAATTACCATAATAACGTTAGCCATTGTCGGGTCATCTTTCGACCGATGTAGCATATTATCTGGAAACAGACGTTTCATATTTAAGGTATTATTGTCTGTTATGATGTCACTAAGGTCAGTAACCTCGGTAACTCTAGCCCATAGTGGTGCTACTTTCTCTCCTTATTTTTACTGATTTTGGCTCCGAATAATCTCCATATTAAATTTTTATTTTTGTTTATTTTTTTATTTCTTATTTATATATTTTTTTTTTATTTAAGTTTTAGGGGGTATCTACGTCAGCTCTTTTAAAATAAGAATTTAGTGGATGTCTCCTGACCAAAGGTAAAGAGATTATATTATGTATTTTGACTTTTTTATTTTATTTTATGCTTTTTGTTGTTACTTGTAATTTGCTGCTTTTGTTTGTTTTATTTAATTTGGTCAAATTAATTATCTCTCTCTCTCTCTCTCTCTCTCTCTCTCTCTCTCTCTCTCTCTCTCTCTCTCTCTCTCTCTCTCTCTCTCTCTCCATCCGCCAGTCCACCTCATAAACCAGAATAGAGATACAGAAGATTTTTAATATCTTTTTTTAGACATGTGTACAAAAAAATACAAAGACATCACATGTATATAAGATAATCAAGTACACCCAGCCCTATATGGGCTTATGTGTCAAAGTACATTGTATTAATACTGATTAAATTATATAATGGCCATCTATTTGACACAGAAGTAAACATTCCAAATGCGTATTTAATTTACAGATTTACAGGCATTTAATAAATAATAATAGGTGTCAAACTTCAACACTTGCCATTCTGGCTGATACAGGTAAATTTCCACTGATAGTCAGACAACATGCTTCACCAATCAAATTTCTAGGCAGGCTAAGATCAAATACATGCCCCCTTGCTCTTGCATAGCTGTTATGACATTCAGACTAAGTTACATCAAAGAGGTGTTCCTTGCTGGCTTACAAGACTTTATAAAGTCACAGAAACTCTAGATACAGATTCTGAAAATTCCAGCATAAACAAGCACATTTTATCCTTGTTCGAAAAGGCTCATACTAAGATGCTCACTGAGATAAATGAAAGTACGCTAAACCCAAAACTCCAAACATACAAAACCTTCAAGAATGATATTCGAATAGAGCCCTATCTGAATTATACCCTACCCAAATCTGTCTATTGTAATATAGCACGTTTTAGACTAAGCTCACACAACCTTAATATTGAATTAGGCAGACACAAACGTCCTTATGTTCCTGCAGATGAAAGAATTTGTGAAAAATGCAATCTGAACCAAGTAGAAGATGAGTTTCATTTTTTAATGAGGTGTAAAAAATGGAATGATATCCGCTTAAAGTTATTCCACATTGCTTGTAAATACATCGAGGGCTTTACTATTTTCGATCCAGCTGAACAATTCTTACAAATATTAACAACTAAGAACACTAACCTTAACTTTGCTCTTGGTAAATTTCTACAGGTAGCATTAAAATTATACAGTAAAATATAAATGTTTTATATAAATAGTAATTTAATGTCTCATAGAACTGAGTGGCTGGTGGCAAATTGACAAAATTGCTTCCATGTGTGTATGAATTTGTACATTTGAATATTTGTAAATATCTACTATTGTATGTCCCTTCATATTGTATGTCAACATTCCCATCTCATATTATCACTTCATATTGTTTACCATGTTGATAACAGTCAAGAGTACATCATGTATATATAATATTATATATATATATATATCTTATGCTTAGTGTTTAGTATTGTTATTGTACCTGAATTGTCTTGCTTAAACTATTGGTTGGTGCTTTTTTAACAGTATTATTTCTATTATTTGTTTAGTTCCGTGTGCTTTGCAATTTCTTAGACAGACTATGTAGTGTTGATTAGTATTAGTCATAATATAGCTCTACTTATTTAATTATTTTAACTATTTGATCCATGTATTTCTATTATCTTTTTATTTTTTGCCATTTATTATCTTGTCATGCTGACACATGTATTAATTTGATATTTAGCTGTCAATAAAAAATCTATATATAATAAAAATGTTAAACAGCATACTAAATTTTTCTCATGTTATCAGGATTTTAATAACTAAACTGTTGTACAAGTGGTTTATTCTAGATTTGTACAGCCAAGAATTACCTGTTTTTTTAATTTTTTATTTTATTTTTTGTGCTATTAATATAAAATTCCAAATGTGACCTCTGACTAAATGTTACAGATATCAATAGATAAAAATGTGTACCTTAATTGCTTGCTGATAAGCCATGACAAATCGCATTGATTGTGGCATATCACAAAGTTGTACTTCCTCATTTATATCCATGTTTTCTAACATTTTGTCATCATCCAGAACACTTTCGGTTTGCCTATATCCATGGGGGCCAGCCCCTCAAATCTGGATTTCTGCCTTTCCGATCCACACCTTCCTCAATTTAATTGGAAATTTCGGAATTTTGTTAAACCGATAATAATTTTGTCAGCTTCTTGGACCAGAGCCTTTTTTGTCCGGTATCCATGGCAACAGGTAAGTTTCAGTGTATACATGACAAATTGACAAAAATATTGGGTGTTGACCAGTGTGCTAAATTATGATGCCTGATATTTGGCGTTACCCCCAACATGTATGGCTAACCTCTTTAAGTTACTACCAATTTCCTGTTGCTATGGTAACAATTTTATAAATATTTTGACAAATTTTATAAATTTGCCTCAATATAAAATAACATACTTTTGGTATGTGCAGATACCTTGGAGGAAACCCATCCAGAAAATAATCAATGATGCATTTTAAAGTGTATGGTGGCTTACAGTAGATTTCTTAGACTTGGAAACCCAAAGGACGTCATGTGAATCCAGGAGGCAATCCCTCAGCAAATGGGAGTCATGCATTCATATGACGTTTCCTGGAGTTCATATATATGTTTGTGTGCTTACACAGGCTACCTTCTTAAAATTGGTCACTGTCTAAAAACTTGGTGGATATTTAATTGAGTGACATGTTTCAAAAACATGAGTTCAAGATGTGCATTCCCTGACAAGGTCAAGGTCCACTGTATGACCGGTCTTCCAACCACAGGTAATGGTATATGGTCATGTTTTCTGCTAATAGCCAATCACCATCTTCACTAAAATATTATGTTTCGCAAATGGTTGCCATTAGTAGACCAGATGTTGTACTGTATCTATAAACTCACCTCAAACATGGCAGGAACTCGTGGAGGGGTAAATTCTTTTTCTCCCACCAGGGCATACTGGTTATTCTCCACAGGGTGCCAAATTTGAAACTTCATCGTGGAAGAATTTGAAAACATTCCTTTGAAACCAACCACCATTCCATCCTGAAAACAAAACAATACTTTCTATTGAGTAGCCGATAGCATGCCAGATTAAGTCGACCAACATTGGCTGACATTGGGCCAACCATTAGCCAATATTTTGTGTTATCTTGGATATTGAAAGTAGATAATGTACCATGAGTTAGTACTGATATTGTAAACAGTTTACTTTATAGTGATGTGATAGGCTACTCTTACTTAAAATGTAAAAATTGTTGGCAAAAATTGTTTTACAATACACTAAAGTTCTCACAAAATAAATAAAATGTTTTCCCAGGTAACAATCCAGATAATGCAACACATTGGCTAAATGTTGGCCCACCACTTCTACTATTGGCTCAATGTTAGCAACTGGTCGGCCAATATATTAACGGCCCAATTTTGGCACAGTTGTTTTTGCACGCTATCAAGTTGGGACCTCTAAAATGACTTTTATAACAGGTACTACATGGCCAATTGTGCCACGTTCGTTTTCCATGCATTTGGGTAAACGCATGGAAAATGCATGGTTTTTGCCTCATTATAATTAGCTAAAAACCATGCATTTTCCATGCATTTATCCTTCTCATGGAAAACGCTCGTTGCAAATTGGGCCTTGTGAGATACAAGGCTTAATGTAAAGCGTGTCAGGTTGGTCCAACATTAGCCCAACGTTGGTCGAATATTGAACAACAGGCCAATGACCTAACATTGACCCAACATAGACCCGTTATTCTCTGAAGTCACCGATGCCTACGTGACATATCATCGGAGCTGCATTTGCAACGAAATTGGGAGTTGCTGCATCCAATGGCGCTTATGGCAAATAAACTAATATCACCATGTTATTTGATAATATCAAATATCACTGAGTGACACTGACAAATATCACGGTCAGTTATATTGCCTGGAAAATACTACAGAATATGAAAACGAGGCACAGAAAAGCGTCATGAATGTCATTAGCATTGTGGCTTCGTAGTTCACTTTATTAACCAGCACCTTCCATTTTTTACTTTGAAATAGCGAATCGGCGATGCCCTTCAGTCAGTCAAATTGGTACATTGACGATCAGACAAATTAGCTGACCAAATTATAACGTTGACAAATACCAGTAAGTCTTCTGGGTATGGTCAATGTGATTGGTTTTTGCCAATAAACTAAAATAACCTGCCAGGTCAGCTAATTTGGCCGTAAGTGCTATTGGTTGTAACAGGAGTACTAAATACAGCATATGGTTGGGATTGCATCAATTCCAACCCCATAATTTGTTTGTACCTTGAAAACTTTCTCTGTAAAAATGAACGTTGCTGCTTGGTTCACCATGGCAACCTCCGTCCCTGTTTCGAATATTTCGCCAAGTTCCACAGCAGATGATAGAATTCCTGAAATTAGGAAAATTGTCAAATTGACAGAAAAAGTATCTCAAACAACATTGGTTTTTGAATGTCCTATATATAATATGCCAATTTGGGCCGGTGTTGGCAGGAGCTTTTGTCTATCTGACATCGGGCCAACATTAGTCTGACAATGGCAATATGTTGGCCAGATATGAAATGCTACCTGGTATGTATAATATAATATGCTTTGATTTTGTCTCCTGGTATGACAGACAGACAGACAGACAGACAAAGACATTTATTTACACAAAGAGACACACATTTCATATACAGACATTGTTTGAAACATACCTAGACAAATAAACAAGTAAAGAAATATTTAGAATGTATTTTTCTATATGTGTGGGAGGCCTCTCCAAGGTCTTAAGACCGCTATCGAGAGGCCACCCAGGCGTTTAAAGGTAGGCTGAAATCTCCCGAGTCACCGATTACGATTTATCAAGTTAATAGAATATTTCAAGAATAATAACTGTAGCAATAATGATAATAGATTAGCATTGTTATAGTATAAAGTTGTTGTTTTTTTATAAAAAGGAAATATTTAAAGGATTTTTTTTCTCAAGAGTGACAATCACTAGTTCATGTATGTTATTCATTATAAACATTGCATCTGCTTTTCAGCGAATTAAATAATAAAAATAATGCATTATTAATCAAATTATGAACTTACCAGGAAGAAATATCAAGCACATGGCCAGCTTCATTGTTCCAAAATATAATCTCTCCATCCTGAAATATAATTATTATTTAATATTATGCAACATTGATAACATGACTGCTTCTCCAACTTCTAAGAATGATCCTATGACAATTCGAACTCATTTGTTTGTACTGATTTCAAAGGCACAACATTTTTTTTAATTAATTAAATATTTATATAAATTTTAATTTAGGAATATTAAGATTTGAACGAGCGCATAATATTTTACTGAGGGTTTTTACTATTATATTTCAGAACATTTTCTATATATATTAATTTAACTGGAGAGATCCATTAATATTAAATAATGTACATTAAATCAATTCGATTCGAACAAAATATGGAAATTACTATATAATATTAACATTGATAATATGGCTGCGTGTCCACAATTCTAACTGATTCGTTTGTACTAATTTCAAAGGCATGACACTTTACTTAATTTATTTAATATCTATACAAATTTTAAGAAGAATCTTAAGATTTGAACAAGCGCATAATATTTTAGTGACGGTTTTTACCATTATATTTCAGAACATTTTCTATATATATTAATTCATTTATTCCGTGATTTACACCTATATTCTGATAAATCGAACAAAAATTCTGCTTTACACTCATTCCAAATTTTCCGTATTAGTTTTCTCTCTGGAACACTTGTTAAGAAAGTATTGATTTTCAAAGGATTCATAGAAAACATCAAAGAAATGTAAGACTGGGGGAAGTTCAGGTTGGGACGCTCTTTATTTTCTGTGCAAGGCCTCAAAGAGCACAGTTAACACACCTTTCTATTTATCTGTAACCTATTATTTTCCCAGTTCTATGAAAACAGCATGAAAACATGTCCACGTGAAAAAAACTCTCACAGGACTAACTCATTTCTGGTCATCTTGAACTACTGAACTTAGAAAATCTTTTAACTAACCATAAAACTTAGAAAATCTTTTACGTTAGGATCTTGTTCATTAAATGGACGCGCAGAAACTTTTTTCTGATTCAGCTTCTTATATTTTGCATAAAGATTTACATTAGTATATTTTTTATTTTATTCACTACTGTTACGAAAGGAGACCTCACTAACATAGCATATATTATCGCTAGCTTGACCAAACTGGAGAGATCCATTACCATTAAATAATTTACATTAAATCGATTAGATTCACTTTTTATAGCATCTTATAATGCAGACTGCAATATTGAAAACTGCTATATATATATATGTGTGTTCATCATACAGCTTTATCAAAATAATCCTTTTCACTAATTTTTTACTTTAACTTGAGATGAGTAATGCAGATAATCTACCACTAACGAGAGTAATTTCCGTAGTGTTTGATATAGTGCTACATGGCCAAATGTGCTATGTGCGTTTTCCATGCCTTTGGATAAATGCATGGAAAACGCGTGGTTTCACCTCATTTTAATTAGCTAAAAACCATGCGTTTTCCATGCATTTATCCTTCTCATGGAAAACGCACGTGGCACATTTGGCCATGTATTTTTCACATATTTCTTAAATCCATCTAAAGCTTGTGTTTCTAAATTTTCTTTGTAAGCTATGGACATATTAATAATGGTTTTGATAAATTTATACTTAATACTCTGTTTTGCAAATTCATGTTTAATTAAGGGAAGTCGTAGTTGACCAGCTATTCGAGTTTCACAGTGATGAGGATCATTACCAACCGCTCACAACCAACT